>OY856343.1:25047500-27547500 GCA_963693475.1 Ectropis crepuscularia | reverse complement strand
GTCAGTTCCTCTGATAAAAGGATTCGTCTGTAGAGCCTATAACGAATGCGTAAGTGGAAGCCCGCCCCTCCTTACGATATTGCGATTAACGTTAAGTAACGTTAACGTTAAGTATGCAGGAATAAATTAATGATAATTAACATTATATTAATGCTAAACGTTGATTAAACGTGTAAACGGACTGTTTTCGTCTCGACACGAATTTAAACCACTTTTACAACACTAAAATAAAAAAAAAAAAAACAAATTACAATTTATTTGACTAGGTATTTTTGAACAATAAATCTGAGTTTTTAATAATTTCAGGCAAAATTAATGTGGACAATATACTTTTCCTTTTTTTTGGACTTCAAACTTTTTTAACGGTTTTGTCTTGACACCATAGTATAAGCTTTTAGCAATGTTGACTTGAACGCGTTCATTTATGCCATTAGTTAATAGATGTTTTATTTTACAAGCTGGCCGTATCTAAGGAATATTCCAGACTGTCAAATCAATATACTAAATCAATGTACCTATATGGTATGAAGCTATAACGCCGCGATAGAGTTTTACGAGAAAACTCATAAACACATTACATCACCTAGGCCAATTTTTTTTTTTTTTTAAAGTGACGAGACGAGCAGGACATGTGCCTGATGGGAAGCAACATGCCTGCCACATAACTGCACAGTAACACGCAGCTATTAGAACATGAAGAGTCCAAATCATTACCTAGCACTGCACTGCGCTCGTCACCCAGAGATCTAAGACGTTAAATCTCTAAGCCCTGTTATTTCTCTGGAAACATCGCCCTTCAAACCGAAACACAGTAATGTTGGCACATTACTGCTTGGCGGTAGAATAACTGGCAAAGGTGTGGTACTTCCCCAGGCGGACTCTGCTAAGAGTCCTACCACCTACCTACAATATTTAATTATGTGTCATAAAATCCAACCTAATCGAGTTCTGAAGTGATACTAAAAACATCGATATATTCTACTCTCCAGTGAACGTAAGAAGTAAAAATAACATCTGCGACTTTTAAGCTTGAAATTTACCATTAAATATTATTTTTGTAGCGGTAGGACTCTTTGCAGAGTCCGCCTAGGGAAGTATATTTTTTTGTCAGTTATTCTATTGAAGACTTCAAGCAACACTATTAAGATACAAGTTCGCGCTGAGACCGCGACGCGAGACCGCGACAGGAGACCGCGACCGGAGACCGCGACAGGCACTTGACACTATAGAATTGTATGGACGCCAGTTCGCGCCGAGACCGCGACAGGAGACCGAGACTGGTCGCGGTCGCGGTCGCGGCTCTAACTGGCTCCCATACAATTCCATCGTGTAAAGTGCCTGTCGCGGTCTCCGGTCGCGGTCTCCTGTCGCGGTCTCGCGTCGCGGTCTCAGCGCGAACTTGTACCTTTACAGTTTGCAGGGCAATCAACTGAAGGACCATTTTTTATTTTTTTGTTATCCATATTATATATACATATTGTATCCATAGCCAAGAATAAATTTAAAAATAATAATTGTAAAGCAAAATTTTCAAGGAAATTATTAGGCGTAGATATATCCTGAAATGTCCAGATAGCGAGCGCAGTGCACTGCTAGGCAATGATTTAAAAATTTCATGTTCAAATAATTGCGTGCCGCTGTGTTGTTATGGACAAGCGAGTGGCTTACCATCAGGCACACGTCTTGCTCATACTGTTACAATCTAATAAAATGTATTTATTTATTATTGCGAAGTGTATACAAGAAAAGCTGAAGTTTATATAGGTAGGCTAGTAAAAATGTAACTTAACAGTGCGTAAAATTTTCGATCTAAGTTTTTTTATCAGGGTTAGGAGTACTTACTTACTGAGCACAAAATCAAGTCTTAAAATAAGTCTTAAGTCACGAGTTAAATGGGAAAATAATGAAAAAAGGGTCACTTTAAAAATAGGACTATACCTAGGCCTATAACATTAAGATAACTGATAAAAGAGTGCATTATGCTGCAAGTACTAAAAGACCTTGTAATAAAATAAAACTTAACCATATCACGTAACCAGCATCCCTCTCACATTGTTTCTTCCATTTTTCCTCGCGCCATTTGAACGTATACATCAGTTTAGACCATTAGCGACACAACGTTAACGTTTACGGTAACGTTATATTCTACGTGACGATAAACAGTGGCACGTCGACGCGATTATCGTTCGAGTTAGTTGCTGCGCTTTTTGGTTTCCCCCGCGGAGAAAGATTGAGGAAATCGGTGAAAACGGGTCCGGTTTGAAATTGGAAATTTGAATTTTTGGATCTTTGCAACGTATTGAATCAATGCGGGCAAAATTTTTAGTAGTCGAAAATTTAATTTGAACAATGTAGGTAATTTAATTTAATTCTTCTCGTGAGTTAGATCTGACGAATGACAGAGATGAATGGAGGAAACGTACATGTTGTACCAACCCCACCTAAAGTGGGATAAGGGAAGGGGAATGATGAGTAGGGAGGGAATTCTCTCCTTGCGAGAGAAGGCCCCGAGTCCCAGCAGTGGGAACATTTAGTGGGCTGTTGATGATGATGATGTTGATGAATAGGGAGGGGGGCGGGGGAATGATGAGGTAAGTAATTTAATTTCTTTGATTTTTTTTACGGGATGTAACGTTATAGGTTGATATAGAAAAAACACTACTGCTTAACGAACTCAATTTATTTCGGGACGGAAATTATTGTGCTATGTTTTCGAAACTATAATATAGGTATCATAATTCAAAATGTCAGATTAATCCGTTTAATTCTTACAACATGATTGAGCAACACACAACCAAACGTTCGCATTTATAATATCAATTAGACTAGCTGCCTTCACAAGCTGGCTTCGATCTGTCAAAAATGACTAATAGAAAAGTAAATGATTGACTGAAACGTTTGACAGCCAAGAACAAATATTTTAATGTACTCTATTGCTTTGATGGCGAGATACAATGTCCTTTTCTTATTTCTTCTCACAGTGTTTACGTTCTAGATTATCGTTTCATTTGTTAGTTTCTAATAATCTAGGAATCTAAAATACAAATATATATTTGTATTCTAGGAATCTAAAATACAAATATATATTTGTATTTTATTTTAATAATCTAGAAACTAACAAATGAAACGATAATCTAGAACGTAGATTGTGCTTATATTAGAATCGATAAAATGTGCATAGAGTGGTTCCACTAAAGTGATTTGATTCTGACAAAGTGCATGCAAACAGACGTTCCCATTTCGTCGAATACAAGTATGTAGAGATACATCGTAAACGTTATGAATATAACCTCTGAAAGTCTTTTAACTTCGAGGGTGATGTTATTTTAGGTTGTTTTGGTTTTGGGTAATGGTTGAAAGCTCTCATTTTCGAGGTTAAATGAACGTTACCATCTATACAATGTGCGGGGTTGTTAACCTCGAAATTAAACGGTTGTATGTAGCCGTTTACCTTAACAATTATTTTGTTACCTACCCTTCAGTGAAACGATAATTTCATCGTTTTTCATCTCGTATTTAAGCATCTTAAAAGTATGAATTTCTTTCTTATCTTGCAGCTCATTTACGTTATAAATTAAACCATTAACTATGTTTCGTGAATCTAAATCTACCCATTTAGAATCTATAGATAAGATCTGGTGCGTAAAAAATAAACGTTGTTAAAGCTAAGCGACTAAAAAGGTTTTGGTATTTACAAAGCATAAGAAGTAATCTACGTCTTTTTGATGCTATGCTGGTTTTATACCACATATGGCATATATTGTGAGAAATGTGAAAGTTTTAATTTGAAATCGCATTGATAAAGAATCATTAAATTTATCGGTTGTTGAAATGGTGAATGTTAATATATATAGATAGATAGATTAACTCTTTGTTGCATTTAACTTAACATAACCTAAAAAGTAAAAAAAATACAGTAGCACTGAGGTGTTTTTACTTTTGTTTCTGTCAAACTTAGCTCTCAGTTTCACCAACTGTGGCGCTAAGGTAAAATGTAAAATACATCAAACATAAAGAATTATTGGCTCAACCTATGGCGGAACAAAGAGCTATTTTCATCTTTGAACGCTTCATTGGAGACCTTATCACCAAAAGCAATCTCTTCCAGACAACGTCTAATAAATGACGTGCTGATCCTATGCTGGCTCTTTTTCCACATTTTACTCATAAAAACACCACGTAATTATTCATTCTGCAGTAAAGATGGTTTATAAATCTACATGAAACAATATTCAGCGGCCGCTACAGTAACGAAGTAAGGATAAGTACGGGAACAAAAAGCTGAACTGGTAAGGCTGCGAAGCGCGAAATTGATTGAATTTTAAACTTCACCAGAGATGGAACTCTGTTTTGGCCGGTTAAGTGCCAGTAAAAACCAGGAAATTTCCGACTATTATAAAAAAATCTTTCAATCTGAAAGTAAATGAAATTGGATAAAATAAATACGTTTTTAGGGTTCCGTAAAACGTGAAAACGGAACCCTTATAGATTCGTCATGTCTGTCTGTCTGTCTGTCTGTCTGTCTGTCTGTCTGTCTGTCTGTCTGTCTGTCCGTCCGTATGTCACAGCCACTTTTTGCCGAAACTATGGGAACTACACTGTTGAAACTTGGTAAGTAGATGTATTCTGTGAACCGCATTAAGATTTTTACAAAAGTTAAAAAAAAAAAGAAAAATTAGGGGTGCCACCCATACTGAGAACTGAAACTCAAAAATGTTTTTTTCATCAAACCTACACGTGTGGGGTGTTTATCGATAGGTCTTTAAAAATGATGTTGAGGTTTCCAATATAATTTTAGTCTACACTGTATAATTTGCGCGAGAGACGCTTCCAAAGTGGTAAAATGTGTGTCCCCCCCCCTCTAACTTCTAAAGTAAGAGAATGAAAAATCTAAAAAAAATATATGATGTACATTACCATGAAAACTACTAACGAAAATTAGTTTGAACTCGATCTGATGAGTAGTTTTTTTTTAGTACGTCATAAATACACTATTGTTAAAACTTCGATCAAAGTTACAACGAACTACAAGACCTATGTGTACTATATATATTATGTTACTTGCTGCAACGGAACCCTTCATGGGCGAGTCCAACTCGCACTTGGCCACTTTATTGAGTTTATGGTTTTAATTCATATGTTGTAATCATTGCAAATTTATAACCCACTTCAAAAAGGAGGACATTATCAATGCGGTTGTATGTTGTTTTTTTGTACGTAGTAAGTATTTTGTTTGTATCACAATTGGCGGCACTATCGCGTTACATACATACAAAGATGGTAAGTAAACTCACAATATAATTCACAGATTACAGAAATAAAACACAGATCGAACCTTCGTGAACAACACTGTGAGGCCCGTAATTAGTCATGTTGACATTGTCAAATCAACGTTCCAAATTACTTTTATAATGTTGTCAGTCTTAAGAAAAAAGTCCCACTATTGTTGTCTTACCTTGGGAAATCTTCATGTATAATAAACACATCAATTGATATTTTAAAATATTAATATTATTACACCGATTATGCAAGGATTTCTTGTTACTACTATTTCCATTCTATGAAGAAAATAATTTTGATTTTGCATGCAACTAGAAATTAACTTGAATTGCAAATAATAAAATTAGTGTAATTTACTCGCTTAGATAGGTTAAACAAAAATTAAAACAACCATCTTTACCACCAAACTATTTTTGATAAAATGCATATCAACATCATAACATCAACAGCCCACTAAACGTTCCCACTGCTGGGACTCGGGGCCTTCTCTCGCAAGGAGAGAGTTAAGGCCATAATCCACCACGCTGGCCCAGTGCGGGTTGGCGGATGACACATGACTTCGAAAGATTCTAGGTACATGTCGGTTTCCTCACGATGTTTTCCTTCACCGTTTCAAGTTAGCGGCATTACGCACATGACTTCGAAAAGACAGTGGTGCGTGTGGGGGGTTTGAACCCGGGGTCTCCGGATCGGCAGCCGCCATTCTCCCGACTAGACCACCGTAACTTCAAAATGCATATAGGCTACCTGTATGTTATAAGTCCAAACAACAAACAAAAAAAAGCTAACAAAATAATCATTTTAACAGTTCACTTATTATTCACCTTTTTTTTGATAAAAAACAACACTTTAAAATCAAATAACCTTATAATATTAAAAACTTTACAATTTAAAAATATTTTATTTAATAAACAACGTTATGCATAATATTAACTTCAAAAATATCTTCCTTCAACAAATGTTTTATTTTATAAACCATCATTTTATAACCAATTAAATAGCTACCGCTTCACTTAGATAATATATCGAATGACATTACAATACAATACAAAACACTATATTGGCACCATAAACAAAGTTGACAAGAAGTAACACATATAATAACAAAACAAAATTGGCACAAAAGGCGATCTTGTCGCTAAAAGCGATCTCTTCCATATAACCTTTTGATTCATGATGAAACAAAATTTATAATATTTTGGGCAGTGGTGCAACTAACGAAATAAATAAATACACAAACAAATTTTATGATGTGTTAATGATTTTGTGTTTTGTACATTTTTATGTCATAAATTACTAATTTTACAAATTTAACATTTACCAAAATTAAATTTGAAATTAAATTAAATAATACAATGTCCATCAATAATTTGGTCTACGAGTAGGTATCTAAAAAAATATATAATCTAAATTTTACCCTAAATTCAGGGAAAATAATTTCCATTTAGTATCGCCACACTAACCTATTTTCGTTGAGGTGTTGTGTTCCATTCATCACCAAAATGAAATCGCCTAAATTATATAAATAACAGTAAAAATATTCAAATTTTCCTATGAAATTATAATCCTCTTTCCTTTTTTTTGTTTTTTCAAACATTGTTTGCAATGTTTGAAGACACAAGACGGCATATTTTAAAACAAAACTTTTTTAAAAAATCACACGGGAGTTCCGTACAACACGGAAGTCCGTTTCATACTGACTGGAGTTTGTATTTGCTTCGGCGTTTGTATTTCCTTTGTCTGCTTCAGTAGCTCTGTTCTGCGCGCTCCAACTGGTTTTATTTCTGTAATCTGTGATATAATTGTAAAAAATTGTCATTGTTCATTACAATTGTAATAAATACATATTATATTTTAATGGTTGACACTTATTTGTACGATACTTATTATCGTACAATAAAATGTTAAATTTAAACTTTAAAAATGTATACTCTTTGTATGCTCTTTTTTGTGTTTTAAAATTGACGTGTAAACTGTACATTTATGAATAAATAACTTTGACTTTAAGAAAACATACAACTAAATTGAGAATTTCCTCTTTTTTGAAGTCGGTTAAAGATTCAGCCTTAGTCAACCACGTTCATCATATCGTTTTTAGCAATCTGTGTGCGCTAGCATCGAAAAGAAATTACTTTCATTAGTTTTTCTAAGCGCGCCAAGAGAAATAAATAAATATTGGTGGAGACACCAATATTTATTTGGTGTCTATCCCCATGACCCCAAACTAAGAAAAGCTTGGGTTATGGAAGCCAGATAACTGATATATAACTTATTTAGTCTTAAATACATACCTACTTATTATACATAGATAGATAGATACACACAGACACAGTACAAATACTTGTACCTCTATTCATCACACAAATATTTGCATTGGGTGGGAATCAAACCCACGACCCTCGGCTTCGCAGTTAGACTTACTACCAGCTAAGCCACGAGGTCAGTCAAAAACAAAACGTTCAAAAACTCCAAATTTGCGAAGCTCCGGCGAATTTTGAATTTCTTACCGGAGCTTGACACCAGCCGGACTGTAATTGATTTCGAATTCTCGCAGACCTGTTGGCCCGAACGAACATCAGAGTTAATTACCTAACTCTTGGTTCGGGAGCGATACTGAGTACATAGTAGATTGAAAACTGGTTAAATCCCTCATGTGGAAGTTTCTCTGCCGCTTTTAATGTGTTGATAATGGGCACCAACTTTTAGCGGTCGAAATTGGAGCTCAGTTTAAGGACGCGTTCATAAGAAACAAAATGGCCGAAACCATATTAACCTTGGACCTTTACTAACTCCAAAATACGTCGATATATGCAAATTCATCTCCTATGCTACAATTTAGCAGTGAATTATTCAATTGTAAGCATTAATAAGTAAAAGGAGGTTTACCGCATTGGCAGACTGAAGTGGCAGTGGGCAGGTATATCTATCACAGACCAGATAACTGTCGAGGTAAACGGGTTCTGGAGTGGAGACGAATCGGTAAACATAGCACCTTGCAACTAAATGGAGGGAGAATATACGAAAATAAACACTTTACAGGACTTATTCACGAACAAAACTATACTTTAAATAACTCGGAATACCTCGAAATACCTTCAAATATACAAATTTTCGGTAGATGATGATGTAGATGATGGCGACGTATAATAATACGACGAATTGTATTAGTTATTGATGATGACGATATGACGATCTCAAACTCGATCGATTTAATCAAGATAGAAAGAATCAGTTGTGTATCCAAAAAAAACTGTTTACTGTTTTGAACTGTTACACATTGATTTTATGCTCTTAGATCTAAATCAATTGAATCCACATTCCACGTTTCTCAGTTCACCTGTAAATACGATACTTAAAACTGTACCTAGTTACCTATATAGAGTTTTCACATAATGACCATGTCTAATAACACCGATCATATTTTTTATAATTAATTTCAATACCTTTGTCCCAATTATAAAGGTAGTTTTTTTTAAATAATCATAATAATAATTTAAGACATTGGTGCTATTTACGTCTGTATTTAACGTATACTAAAATTATTTTTTCATTAAGCCAAACAAATGTTTGTTTGTTTAAAATTATGTACGAAAACAGATTCTTTGATTTTAATGAACAATTTGTTACAAGTGTCCATTAGTGTCTTCTCCAAGAAGCGAAAAGTTTTCACGCTTTCAGTGGCGCTTAGATGTACCCAACTTATACGTTAAGTAGCGTTTCGGAGACACTATCGTGCTGTTTAGACGGGACTGGTAGAAATATTTAGTTTAAACTTATGGCCGAAACACAGGCAATGTTGTCGCTATACTTTGGGTTCGCTTTTGTGTATCAGGCTGCGGTCTAAATGCAATTTACACAGTACTTTTGCTACTTTTACTGAAAAGATTTTCATTGTTTTGTTAAAGGGTCGAACCGGAATTCTACTGGTACTAGACTTGTGGCACAACAATATATGGGCTAAACCTAATAATGGTATTAACATAAGCATCCCACTAAATGTTCCCACAGCTGAGATTCGGGACCTTATCTCGCAAGGAGAGAGTCAAGGTCAAAACTCATCATAATGGCATTAGGAAGGCTGCTGCAAATTATGTTATTAATGTCTGTGACGTAATACGATTAGGGAGCCTATTAGAACGCATAACTTTTTGTTCCTAATTTACTTTGTCATAATGAATGTAGCATAATGTATAGTGTCATAATGCAACTTTCGCATAATCATTTTTTGGCGTCATGTGTTTTAAGCTTAACAATCTATTGTACTACATTTTATTCGACTATTGATGAGACGCATAATAGTTTTTAAGCATTTTTTTATTTGTTCTATTTTTTTTAAGGTGCCGTTTAAATCGCATAATTTTTTTTTTTTCCTAATTTACTTTGTCATAATGAATGTAGCATAACATATAGTGTCATAATGTAACTTTTGCATAATCGTTTTTTGGCGTTATGTGTTTTAATCATAAAAATCTATTGTGCTACATTCAATTCTACTGTTGCTCAGACGCATTTAGGCATTTTTTAATTATTTGTTGTGCTACGTAATATATAACCAGGTTATATAGGGTCCAGATCCGACTCGGAGCACCCCGACTCCACCTAGTCTTGTCGCTACTACCCCTAGAGTGTATTTAAAAAATGCGGGAGCCAGAAGCTCAAGGGAGGTCCTGAGTGGAGCGATCCATGCGAGGCCAAGCGTAGCGAAGGGGGGAGGTGGCGAGCGAAGCGAGACGGCGACCTCCGTAGTGGAGTGCAGGCCGAGTATGGAGAAGCGACACTCAGGGCTGACCGAAGAGCTTCTGGCGGGAGCCCACCCGGAGTCAAAAAGTGCACCATATGTCTTAGGTGTATGTAGGTTTTTAAGTCCTAAAAACGTTATGTCTACATAAATTGGTACAAAAATTGTTATACTACTGTATAGTCCTGCATAGATATTCCATTAAATTAGTAGATATCTACATTACGCATAATAAATATTGTTGTCGAAGTACCCACCCGCATTTCACACACCCACGTATTTTATTTATGTCCGCTCTTTACACTTGTTTTTTAGTTAGGCGTTTAAAGTTTATGCCGTTGATCAGTATGTTTAAGTATTGTTATGCTTTTCTCAATGTGTGCCTTTAACCATTATGCTTTTTATAGTTATGCGTCGAAACATTATACTAAGTTATCTGTATGCTATATATGGCTATGCGTTTAAACATTATGCTAAGTTATCGTTATGTTATATATGGTTATGCTAGTTAACATTATGCGAAGACAGTTATGCATTTAGTTGTTATGGTAAATTATCATTAGTCCTAAAAACGTTATGCCTACCTAAAATAGGACAAAAAATGTTATGCCACCCCATATAGACCCATACGATTATGCTCCTATGAGATAATGATTAAATTTTTACCTCTTAGTTTAGCCGATGATAGGTGTTAAGTTAATAAACTGGTAACCGTTAGTATTGGTGGTAGTGAATAGTCATAAAGTTAAGAAAACGTTTGCACAATTTCAACAAGTTCGTGCTCATGGATATAGTTTTGAGTGCGCCCCTGATATGCATGTTTTCATACCACCTAGCTCGCTTTCTATCCAACTGCTCGTTGTTCGAACAAGCGACATCCATTCATGGTTGCCGTTCAGAACGAGGAACACTTTCATAGTAAGAACGTGGAGACTGTGGAATGCGTTCCTTGAATGGGTTTCTCCCGATGATCCTGATTATTTATTTATTTATAAATTTTAATTTCTGACATATTATGCTTACAGTGTAGTCAACACGCACATTATAGCCAAAATACAACAAATTCATCATTAGACATATTAATGTAAAAAAACACAACATAATTTAAACCATTTCAAGCACTACAAATAAATATAATTACATAAATAACATAGAAACAAAAGTTTACGTACATACATAACTTTATAATATAAATATGATAAATATTCAAATTAAATTTAGTCTAACACAACTAATAAGGTGTAAATTATAAACACAACGAATTAGATGTATTCTTATTTATAACTAAAACAAAATACAGTAACGTAAAACACAGGGATCAGTAAATATACCCAGTTCTGGCCTATGAGCTAGTAGAGCATTGAGACGATCTTGGTGTCTTTAAGTAGAGAGTTTTCAGTTTACGTCGGGTAGATGTCATGTGCAGACTACCTATCATTTTGAAAAAAATGTTTTGGTTGAAATTAAACTGAATAGTATTTAAAGCATTTATAATGTAGAAAAAGAAAAACGTAGTAAGATTTAACCGAAATCATTTCACTACTCATGGTTCATAATAAATAACTTGAACCTAGATTACTGGTAGCAAGAAACTTTGTATCTGTATCAAAAGTATTTGTACGCACAAACCAAAGCAAATAAACTTTACTAGTTAAGCTGTCTAACAAGCAATGCAGAACACTCAAGCATGTTGAATTTCAAATGAGCAATAGTAAATATAAAAAACAGAAGAATAAACTTACAAATAGACAATAGTATTTTTTTTATTTTAAGATAAAAGAAAACAATTTGAATGACAAAGATGCCAGCGTCACACTATTCTAATTAATAACAGGCAGGACAAATGAAAGCAGAGTAAATAGAAAAAGTAAAAGATCTGCTAATGGAAGGTTGTCGCCGGCAAAAATCTGGAGTCCCGAGAGACGAGAGCGTTTCAGCTTCGTAACGAATTATTCAAGACCGGAGAGATTTGGAGTTAGCTTTGCTTGTAATACAGATGTTTTCTTCTTTTGTTGGAACTAACTGCATTCTGTGAATTTACTTGATTTACATAAATTAAAAATATAATGTCTAGCTTGGTATACCGTAAGAAGTGGTATTCTGTCCATAATAAAAGGCAAGTCATGATGACAAACACGACAAAAAAATTACATTGACTGTACAGAAATAAAATTACCAAATGTGAGTTGGACTCGCCCATGAAGGGTTCCGTTGCAGCAAGTAACATAATATACATAATACACATAGTTCTTGTAGTTCGTTGTAACTTTGATCGAAGTTTTAATAATAGTGTATTTATGACGTAATAAAAAAAGCTACTCATCAGATCGAGTTCAAACCAATTTTCGTTGGTACTTTGCATGGTAATGTACATCATATATTTTTTTTAGATTTTTCATTCTGTTACTTTAGAAGTTAGAGGGGGGGACACACATTTTACCACTTTGGAAGTGTCTCTCGCGCAGATTATTCAGTGTAGACAAAAATTATCTTAAAAACCTCTACATCATTTTTAAAGACCTATCGATAGATACCCCACACGTGTAGGTTTGAAGAAAAAAATTTTTTTGAGTTTCAGTTCTCAGTATGGGGGGCAACCCTAATTTTTCTTTTTTTTTTTTTTTGTAAAAATCTTAATGCGGTTCACAGAATACATCTACTTACTAAGTTTCAATAGTGTAGTTCTCATAGTTTTGGCAAAAAGTGGCTGTGACATACGGACGGGCAGACAGACAGACAGACAGAGATACAGACAGACATGACGAATCTATAAGGGTTCCGTTTTTACGTTTTACGGAACCCTAAAAATAGTCATCGCTTAAAATTGGCGAATTATTTTTGTTAAAATAAAACTTAAAATCAATATTAGGTAAATATTGTTCAGTTTATGCGATATGAATTTTGCACACAGGCACATTTGTCCTTGAAACTATGCTTTACACATTGATTGTTGATAGTAAAACATGAAGAACGAAAATCCTTTTCAGATTGGCATGTCTTGTGATACTTTTGTGCCAAGATGAAGTTACAAATTATAATAAATAACTTATTATACTTACGGATTTATTACATTTTAAAATATACGGTAACGCAGCTACACTGCAACCGAGTGTAGTTACGCTGGACGTATACTAGTCGTGGTGACAAAAGGTAGAGTAGATTTGTATCTGAGTGGTGGTCGAGGCGATGTAAGCAGAGTGTAGGATATTGCTCTGTTTATCGACTTTATCGTATTTAATCGTGCTTTGAACCTAGACTTCATTGGCACTTCAAGGAAAAGTGTGTGATTAAATCGACATCTATACCAATACAGCAATGGGATTCTTGAGTATTTGATCAATGTAGAAATTGTAGCAAGATATTTTCTAAAACTAGTTTGTAATATGTAAAACAACAACTTTAAGTAATTTGAGTTATTACTGGTGTTTTAACTCTCTCACGCCATATTTCGTGCCTAAAAATCGCTTCTTGAATAAATGTATCCTGGCTACCATGACTTATTGGGCCGAAACATGGACGCTTACCTTACACATCAGGATGTGGATAAAATTAGAACAGCGCAGAAAGGCTTCCTCTCGTTGTATGCTCGGTAGGTATAAAAAACCAAGACTAAGTTCGCGAGACATTTTATTAGAGACTGCACTTGTGTGTGTGGACCGGAGATGTAGGAAATAATATCACACTCGCCTTTTCTTCTTTAAAGATAGGTTTTGAAGATTCGTTCATTTTGGCGTAAAAAGTGTTTTGCATCTTCGCATTGAGCGCTTTTGTAACTTTTTCATAATCCAAACAATGAAAATGTGGAATGTTCTGCCAGTGTTTCCGCGCTCCTAAAATCTGAGAGTCTATAAACGAAGAGTGAATAGGTTTTTTCTCAGCTGGCATGTTGTATCTTAAACATTGTTTACACCCATTGATTTCAAATCAAAAATAAAATCTAACGAAAACCTGAAATTAGGGACTTCGCATTTACAGTAACAAAAGTAGGTACATGATGCTAAATTTACAAGTATATTTGGGCATGTTGCTAAGAACCGATACAATATAATGAATGATAGAATGATGGTAGCTAAGTAAAAATAAACGGAGCGTTGGACCTCCAACAATAGAATAGGTCAACGATATAATCACTGTTGCGAATCAAACTTGAACTCGATCGTCACAAGATTAAGAAAGAGCTTCAGAAAAACATACAAGGAGAGAGGTCACCTACCCGTGAAATTGAAATCAGTAATTACAAATTATTTATTAGTGTTAAATGGGGATTTGATCCCACAGCACAGATAGCTTTATTAAAAATTTCCCCACCTGATCATTGTCTTGTGCCGGTATCTACATAAACAATGCTTGGATGGACGGTTGGACACGGGTATGACTGGTACTTAGAACGGATATCTGAGAATTGGTACTTGGTAAGTCCTAATCTCTGGATCCTCCGATAATAATGTTATGTAACTTTTCAGTCAACCTTTGGAAACTCAATAGCATTCCAAGTAAACGTTTTTTCATAAAAAAAAAATCCGAGAAATTATCATAACAATTGAAGTAGCTACCATAACTAAAGTTGAATAAACCCTATATTCTTCGAACATATTATTACAGCTTTTATGATTCACTGTTTGCATTATGCAGTGAACATAAAAGGCTACCTATTGGTTAAGTTTTATTAAAATCCATTACTCGACTAGTCCACGCGGTAATTGAAGCTTGTGTTTTCCATTTTCGCTCTAAATTTGTACTAAGCCGGAAAGTGTACTTCATTACGTTAACCGGACGTAAACATGGTGATTTTCCTTCGAAAAGTACTGTGTCTGGGGTTACGCTGAAAGGATATTGTGCCAGGGTTTATTCATTCTGAAATACTGTTTGCCAATATTTCAGTACAGCTTTAAATGAAAGGTCAAATAAATCGCTATCCCTTTTATCACTTTTCTACTCTATATTATAAATGCAAAAGTAACTCTTTGTCTATGTCTTTCTGTCTGTTCGTCAGTTACGTTTTCGCGCATAAACTTCTGCACTAATTTAAATGAAATTTGATACAGAGATAGTCTAGAGCTTAGAAAGGACATAGGCTTACTAGTTAGTATTGAAAGCGAAAAAAGTTTTAAGCATAAAAACTTAAACAATATGGGACATCTGAACTAAACATAACACCTAAAATTTAAAAAAACGTTGCCTGACTGGGTATTTCCTGATGAATATTAAGCAGCTGTGAATTTTGTAGATTTTTTTTTATTCCTGACTATCAATGCAAGTGCAAGCCTAATAACGATAAAAAAATCTACAAAATTCACAGCTGCTTAAAATTTTTGTTTTTTTTATCATGCTGGGCAAAACTTTTTTTTCACTTGATCCAATTTGTAATGAATACTGATAGTGTAGTTATACAACCGCGTCTACTCAGAATAACAGATGATACGCAAATAACCCCAGAACAACGGACAAAATAAATGATAACATGATGTAGTAGACCTACCTACATATTAATAATATGCTTTTTTAGCAACTTTTTTGAAGAGTAAGGCCAATTGTCCACGTAGCTGCACGACATCCGCACGATTTCGACAATTGTCAATTGCAAGACGAATGCTTGCATCTTGCGTACAAATAATGAAGTCTGTGTCCACGAAACGACAACGACACGACAGCCGCACGTCTTGCGTTTGTTCGTAGGATGCATGCATTCAACAAAAGACGCGTGCGTGGACAGTAGGCCTTACATAAAAACTATTTCTAAAAGCTAGTAGTAATGACAAACGTGTACATCTGCTCATGAAAAAATAGTCACAGGTAGACGAACGACGAACTTAACACCTCACGAAATCGAACGATTTTGTTATAAAATCACCATGGATCTTCTGTAATAGGTAATCTAGTAATAATCTGCAATAGGTACTTGATTGTTCCAAACATCATCTTTATTTGTATAGTATTTCAACGCGATACACTTCACATCGAAACATTTTAAATGTTTCACATTTATGATACAAGTAGGTTATTGATTCTACTAACGTAATTTGGAAAACCAGAACACAGTCACACAAGTTGATTATACTTATGATTAAGGCCACGGTGTTACAATAATATCTTGTGTAGCCATGTGCGGCTAATACGAGCCAAAACCGGAAAACCGACCTTTTGAAAGTAATTAAAACTTATTCTCATTTATCTCCGTGCCCTGTCGATACAATTTGCTTGTACACAAACAACGCACTACAGAATCATTTGCAGTATGTCAACTCGGTATTATTAATCTCACTACTTTAAGACCTATGTAGATGTTTACTTCCGTAGGTATTATGAATATTTATAAGGCTTAAGCGAATCAAAATATTACATGTTAAATGTTTGAGCTTGACATGTACCTGATAGTAAGCAACATGGCTGCTCATAATAACACAGTGACACGCAGCTATTGAAACATGAAAAGTCCAAATCATTACCTAACACTGGACCCAGAGACAGAAACCCAGAGATACAAAATGTTACATCTCTATACCTTGTAATTTAAATGTTTTTTTTTATAGCATAGAGTGACGATACGAACAGGTCATGTGTCTGATGGTAAGCAACATGCCTGCCACATAACAGCACAGTAACACGCAGCTATTGGAACATGATAATCCAAATCATTACCTAGCACTGCACTGCGCTCGTCACCCAGGCATCTAAGATATTATGTCTCTAAGCCCTGTAATTTCTCTGGAATCATTGCCCTTCAAACCGGAACACTGTAATGTTTGCACATTACTGCTTGGCGGTAGAATATTTGGCAATTTGGCAATTTGAATATTGTGATGAAAACACAGTGATATGTTAAGTGTTAACATTACTTCTTGGCGGTTGAATAACTGGCACAGGGATGGTTCTTCCCTAGGCGGACTCTGCAGAGAGCCCTACCACTACAACATGTCAAATGTCAACCAATACCTTTAGGTCTCTGTCTGTGTAGGACACTTTCGTGTCACCTTGTGAAGGAGTTTCGACAGGTGCATGAACTAGCGACGGAAGAATACAACAGCACTCTGGACGACATAAAAGATGCTCCGTCTCGAACATCTTTTATATCTTTTAATGAAAAAGCGGTGCAAAAGGGTTGCTTCGATATTGGTGAACTAATATCCAAAGAATGCATTTTTACGAATATCGATAAATCGTAAAAAAAAAAAAAGTTTTTTTTAAATTGAATTTTGTAATTTTAATTATTTTATTGTTCTGTAATTTTTAACATCACATGTAGCTATTTGTGATCAACAAAAAAGTAGTCCAGGTATAAAATTAAAAAAAAAACGAAATTAATAAACAACAAAGTAGAAAATTCTGTTCTAAGTTTTAAGCCTTAGGGGTTTTCACTGTATTAATATTTTTAATAATTTTTGACGCATTTTGTGGTGATAAAACTACTTATTTACTAATTCTACCAACAAGCAGTACTGTCCAAACATTACTATACTATTAACCGGTGTGCAGTGTTTTAAACTCATAATTTTAGTGTGATACACACACAGATTATGCCGTTAAGGCCAGCATATGATTAAAACGCATATTTACCTTACAAAACAATATTTTCCTTCATCAAAATCTTGACACAAGTATGAGAAAAAACACGACTCTCTCACATAGAACGAAACACGAATTGCGTATTATTTATCAATTCACTTTTTATTTATTTATTATTATTTAATTTATATAAAATAAATATTAAGGAGTAAACATTCAACAATATTATTTAAAATGTCATCATCAATTTGTATCAATTTGATTTACTGTTTATAAGCGACCACCTACTGTGACTGTAGTTTTTGCTAATACCGGACCGATAACTTTTAATTGGTTGCTGGTCACGCGTTATCTAATGCGGTTTTGTTTCTAATAGGTTTGCACGGGTGGCGCAAGAAATTAAAATCGGGTTTCCTTCCTAGAAGCGGAAATTTCGCAATTAGACCCAGGGATCTGTGTTTATTGCGGGTGTCAGTCCAAGCTGAAAATTGAACTTTACGAGAGACCTTTGTGGGTTTATTGGCCGCTGTTGGGATCTAAATATCACAGGGATGATAAATAATGAATTATGGTATTTAATTGACATCGTCAATCAAAGGTTTTGAATTTTTATTTATGGTGTAGAAAGTTACTGGTGGCACAGAGTAAGAAGATTTAGTCACAGTAGAAAAATACCATAACTATGTGTTGCAACACAAGATTCTGTGTCGGTGTTTTTTTTTTAATAAAGAATGACGAGACGAGCAGGACATGTGCCTGATGGTAAGCAACATGCCTGCCACATAACAGCACAGTGGCACGCAGCTATTGGAATATGAAGAGTCCAAATCATTACCTAGCACTGCACTGCGCTCGTCACCCTTCAAACCGGAACACAGTAATGTTTACACATTACTGCTTGGCGGTAGAATAAATGGCAAAGGTGTGGTACTTCCCCAGGCGAACTCTGCTAAAAGTTCTACCACTACAAAAGATGATTTCAGAGTAAAAAGATTTTAAAGAAAAAAAAACATTTTGGTATCATTTTGAACGGTAATGTTAAAAGGCGAAGTTATATGTTGATGACATAGCGAAAGAACATTTCATGCTTAGTGAAAGAATAACATCATTTTATATTGTACTAGCGGCCCACTCCGGCTTCGCTCGAATAATAACCTAGATATCAACTGCAGCGCCATCTGCCGTAGCCTATGTTACTCGGGAATAATGTAGCTTTCCAAAGGTGAAAGAATTTTTGAAATCGGTCTAGTAGTTTCGGAGCCTATTCATTACAAACAAACAAACAAACAAACAAATCTTTCCTCTTTATAATATTAGTATATTGTACTAGCGACCCGCCCCGGCTTCGCACGGGTGCAATGCTGTTACTAAATATACTAATAATAAAGTGGCCAAGTGCGAGTTGGACTCGCCCATGAAGGGTTCCGTTGCAGCAAGTAACATTATATACATAGTACACATAGTTCTTATAGTTCGTTGTAACTTTGATCGAAGTTTCAATAATAGAGTATTTATGACGTACTAAAAAAAAACTACTCATCAGATCGAGTTCAAACTAATTTTCGTTGGTAGTTTACACAGTAATGTACATCATATATTTTTTTTAGATTTTTCACTCTCTTACTTTAGAAGTTAGAGGGGGGGGGGGACACACATTTACCACTTTGGAAGTGTCTCTCGCGCAAATTATTCAGTGTAGACGAAAATGATTTTAGAAACCTCAACATCATTTTTAAAGACCTATCGATAGACATCGCACACGTGTAGGTTTGATGAAAAAAAAAATTGAGTTTCAGTTCTCAGTATGGGGTAGGTATTTTTTAGATTAGGGTTGTTACGGTAGGGGGGCAACCCTAATTTTTCTTTTTTTTAATTTTTTTTGTTGAAATCTTAATGCGGTTCACACAATACATCTACTTACCAAGTTTTAACAGTGTAGTTCTCATAGTTTCGGCAAAAAGTGGCTGTGACATACGGACGGACAGACAGACAGACATGACGAATCTATAAGGGTTCCGTTTTTACGTTTTACGGAACCCTAAAAATGATTTAAAAAAAGGGTTATGCGTTTGCAATTTAAGCGCAAACATTGTGTTTATATGTACATGACATTGTTTTAGAAATCTTTAAAATTATCAGTGTTTCTCTACTGTACTAGGCATGTATTATACATAAAAACTTTTCTCTTGAATATCTCTGTCTATTAAAAAACCGCATCAAAATCTATTGCGTAGTTTTAAAGATTTAAGCACACGTAGGGATATAGGGACAGAGAAAGCAACTTTGTTTTATACTATGTAGTGATTACAAAATGGCATAGGTTCGTGCTGGTGTCGCAGTGAAAAAAAAATTCAAACATGATTTAAATCCACTTTTATCGTACGTACCTACATCTTTAGAGAAGAATAATAAGTTGCCAGCCTCCTTGTTTCCTGAGCCATACAATCTAGGACTTTCCAAGGGCAGAGTGAATAGGTACTTTCTAGGAGGCTGTGCGTCATCTTCGACCACATTGCCGCTTACCATCAGGCGAGTTGGTGCTCAAACGCGGACCTATACGCGATAACAAAAAAAAAAGGTTGTCTGTAAAGTCGGTTTACTGACGATAAAACGTGACAACGTCTTAAGAAATCAGTACGCTGATAGCGCGAGTAGTGATACCGCTCGACTCAGCGGGTGGTGCCCTCAGCGCTCAGCTTCGTCCGCATGGCACGGAAGACGAACTAACGGTAACGGCGGAACGTTACAGTTTTGCGGGCGTGCAGCCGACTTCATCGAATAATAAGACGTTATCACGTCAAAAAACAGTAGACTAAAAACACCATTTTGTATCGTATACATGATATTCAGCGACAAAGTCTAGAATGAAGCGAAGTGGAGATGTAAAAGTAGAAAAGCTGATCCCGAGATATTAAGGGATATTTAGCATGATTGCACATTACGAGTGGCTCGTGCTTATTATAACCTAATTAGATCATTATCGAGATTTATTTAGATCATGATTAAGCCCTGCGTAATGTGTTCAATTCAAATATTGTGAACTCAACTACATAGAATATTCGTTCAAAATAAAAAATAAATAAAACAAGTATGTTTAGAAAAATTAAACAAGTACTTACATTATGTTTAAAGAAATATGCATAAAAGGAACGAAACTTTTTACCCCTAATTAATTACGATATTTATATCGTGCTACAAAATTAAAAGGAACATATCTCTGAAGAACATCACAGCTTTTCTAATTACAGTGCTTTTAATCTACTATTAGTAGCGGCACATCTCCGACGCTCACCATTGCAAGAGGTAGCGGTCAAACGCCAACTAAAAGCTCTCGTCACACAGAGGCGGGAAGTGCGGGAAAATGATCGCGATCCGGGACGGGAATTTTTGTAATATTCGAATTTGTATGCAACCTGACAAATAAAAAGCGGGCGCGATACGGCCACACCGGTATCTGCAAACACAAATTCACATATTACAAAAAAATCCCGTCCCGGATCAGGATCGCTTTCCCGCACTTCCCGCCTCTGTGTGACGAGCTTAAGCGCGATAAAAAGGACCTAGAAATTTTTAGCTGCGTTTTCACTCTGCAGCATTTATCGAGTAACAAGTCATAGAAAATTTACGCCCAGATCTCTAAAATTTATACCGCTCTAAAAATTTCGTGTAGTGGAGACATGCCGTTGAATCTTGATAGTATTTTCAGATCATAAAAAACTGACATAAAAGTTTTGTCGAAACATTGTTTTCGTTGTCACGTCTTGATCAGTAGTATACAATATAGATATAATACATAGTATTTAATGAGCAAAAATGTTGTGATCTTGTTTGAAGCACAATGTATCAAGATAAATTATTGCAATGAAAATAAATTTAAAATGCAATTTAATTTTAGAAACTGGATTGTAGTAAAGTTGCAGTGTTCTTTTTAAATATCATACTTTATTTTCTTCGAAAAAATAAAAGCAGATTTCAATATAAATTAAATTCCGACACTCAACAAAATTTCATAAGAAGATATCACTATTGTTATCGAGGTACATGAAGGTAAATTTTAGTTTTTTGTTCATAAACCACCACACCGATTGTACGAGACTACCTTTGAACTATGACTCAAAACCGAAAAAATAATCAACATAATTGATTTACAATTTTGGCGGAGCTATGGCGTAACATACGCACAAAAACTTAGAACCGAATTGGGAACCTCCTCCTTTTTTAAAGTTAGTTAAAAATTCTACCGTTCTATTAATAAAATTCTCACACGAATCGACGAACAAATATACGAGCATTGAACTGCACTCTTCGTGTACCTATTCTTTGAGCTGTTGAAGAATTGTTGGACCATTTTTCTGAACTAAAATGCTTGGGACGCATATACGAGTGTGCAGTAGCATGCAGTGGATTAGTGAATTCAAAAGGTGAAAATAAAAAAAACATGTTAGAATAGCAAAGGATAGAAAAGAACATGACACAAACATAAGAAAATAACAGATTAGAACATAAAGTTATATTTATTTCATAGAAACCACAATCATCATTAGATTAAAACAATTGTGAGATTAGAGAATTTTCATAAAGCATTACAAAAAAGAATGATTTAGTAGTAGTCTGAAAATACAAACAAGCCTAATTTTATTTTACTAAAAACGACCTTTTATTACTCGATAATCAAAAAAAAAAGGGAAAAGTGAATGGCCAACTTCATATTCATAAATGTTATTGGCACGTCAAGTTATTGTGTAGTTATTATAAGTAAGTTGTGTTCGTTTTGTAAGTTATACACACATGTTATAAAATTGCAACTAAGTACATATACTACATACATAGGCAAATATTACAAATTAAACATGATTACATTGAACGTTTAATAAAATTAATAATACACTATGTTTTAATCAAAAAACAAGTAACTATCGTTAATTTTTGCATGTCAAACTATTACATGTCATGTCATATTATAAAATAAATAAATACGAATTAAATAATCAAAATAAAAATAAACAAATCGTATAAGATAAGATAAGAAAACTCTTTATTAAAAGGCACAAACAAAAGAAAAATTACAAAAGAAACTAAGAACTATTACACATTTATGACATTTTAAATGGCGGCCTTATTGCTCAGAGCAATCTCTTCCAGGCAAACGTGCAACCGTATAATACAATTAAATCCTACTAATATTATAAATGTCAATGTTTGGATGTTTGGATGTTTGTAGCTCAATCACGTCCTAACCTATGAACGGATCGGACTGAAATTTGGGACACAGATAGATTATAGTCTGGAAGAACACATATGCTACTTTTTATCCCGGAAAAACAACGTGAAGAACGCGAACGGGAACTTCGCGGGTAACAACGCGGGGCGCTGCTAGAATCACAGTTAACTAAAATAAACATATTTTACATGGGTATTAAAGTTTAATCATTTAATTAGGCTACCCTCATTAAACGAAACAAACGAACAAAAAAAAAAACAAATATATTTTAAAGAAGGTAATGATGGTTGGAGCCATAGACAGACAGGGCTTCTATCAGAAGCCAAGACACTGCAGACAAAATACACGTCGCTAAAATACTTGGGACACGGCCACTTGTGCGGGCACGGTCGTGTTTGAAGTGGACATGTGACGTCACGTTCCCTGAGCCAACGAACCGTACCGACGTCGTATATTGTCTATTTCACTTTTTCGCTCGAAGGTACCGTGAGTGAATTTCGGAATTCGACTGTGGACTTTTTTCGTTAGTTTTGTTCCGATCTTTATCGGGATTCCGTGTGGTGGACTACGGTTTGGCAATTTCATGCGTCATATAGCTTACTTGGTCCAGGTAGCTTTAGGAATTTTCAAAGGATTTCGAAAATTATACTTTTGTAAATTTTCTTTGCGAAGTCGTGCTGGGCCAGGGGCGAAAAAATCGAATTTCACTGGCGTTGAGCTTAAAATTGAGATAGATTCAAACTTCACTTTAACTGCTCCGTTTTTTTCGGTTGTGAAGAAAATCATGCTGGGGAAGTCATGTTTTTCGTATTTTTAAGAAAAGAGACTTTCATACACTTGTTCACTTTTTTTTTAACTTCTATAGGTTTACACTTGACCGCCATCTCGCCTGATGTTAAGCGACGATGCCCCTTCAGCCACTTTCGTAACCGACTGATTCGTAACCAGCTACGAAAAGAGAATTTTTTTCAGTATTTTGTAACCAGTTACCAATAAACACTTATTTTCCGTTTTCATTACCTATATTTGGTAACCAGTTATGAAAAAATACTTCTTGTTCTCTGTTATGTAACCAGTGATTAAAACATTGTTTCTAAATTCTGGCTGTATCGCTATCTTTCATGTATGTGGCATAGGTACGCCGCTGCAGTTGGTATCTAGGTTATTATCCGAGCGAAGCCGGAAAGGGCCGCTAGTAAATTTATATATCAGTGTATTGGAAGGATAAACAATATGAGCGTGTCTATAATTTTTGCGTATGTTTAGTATTTGTGACATCCGTATTCAATGCAGGCAAGAGACACTTGATTTCATTCGAATTGATTGATTTTTCTATCTTGATCTATCTCTATCTTGATCTATCACTCATATATGATAAATACCGATAACTAAAATTTAGAATAAAGGTTTCTCATTGGTTACATAATACAGAACAAGAAGTATTTTTTCATAACTGGTTACCAAATATAGGTAATGAAAACGGAAAATAAGTGTTTATTGGTAACTGGTTACAAAATACTGAAAAAAATTCTCTTTTCGTAGCTGGTTACGAATCAGTCGGTTACGAAAGTGGCTGAAGGGGTGTTTACCTAGAAAAAACCGAATCACTCTCGATTTGAAGACACAAAGATTGTAACCATCGGGGAAAACCCACGTATTTCACAGCCTAGACGTTCTTATCACAAAAGTAGAGTCAAATCTCTTTGTTCGTGTCTTTGGAACATCAACCATGAAACGATGTCGCTTTTTCGAGCTACGAGCATTCCGATAAAAAAAAGGACAAGTTGGTATCAGATCATGCAAATCAGTCGCACACTCTCCGAAGTGTATCCGATTAAAAACCGATAGGCTACCAATTTTTCGGCGAAGATTTCACCCACCAACATTTGACCTACATTTGACCATTCTTAGCTTTCTATTTCTCAGGAGACTCTTAAACAGCTCTTTGGTAACAACTAAAGTGGAGTGTTGTGCTTTACATAGTCTTACTAGAAAAAAAACTGTCTTTAAAAGTAAATTGATTTCTCTTTACTTCTAAATGAAATGTCATCGGATCTAAATTTACACCGCTACGGCTAAGCCATCACTGCTACAACGTAGCTATTACCGCTACGACTAAGGTGTAATTACAGCAACAAAAGTTATTTAGTTAGTCGTAGCGGCAACAGCTTAGTTGCCGTAGTTATAATTTAGTAATAGCTAGTATAGCAATAGTTAGCTAATAAAATAGTAACAGCTCAGTTACTGAGCTATTACGGCTACGACTAAGGTATAACAACGGCAACTGAGCTATTACCGCTACGACTAAGGTGTAACTTTTTTTTTAAAATCAAGAGTGACGAGACGAGCTTGCCATGTGCCTGATGGTAAGCAACATGCCTGCCACATAACAGCACAGTCACACGCAGTTATTGGAACATGAAGAGTCCACATCATTACCTAGCACTGCACTGCACTGCGCTCGTCACCCAGAGATCTAAGATTTTATTACTCTAAGCCCTGTAATTTCTCTGGCAACATTGCCCTTCAAACCGGAACACAGTAATGTTTGCACATTACTGCTTGGCGGTAGAATAACTGGCAAAGGTGTGGTACTTCCCCAGGCGGACTCTGCTAAGAGTCCTACCACTACTAAATATAATCTGAGCAACTGAGCCATAATCGCTACGACTAAGGTAAAACTACATCAATTGCGCAGCTCAATTGATATAGTATACCGTAATATTACAAAAGAGTTCCCTTCAATTGCACTGGAAGAAACTGTTAAATTTAGATTATATCGAAATAACGAAGTTTCGATAAATAAAATATTTCTATTAAATATACTCTTTTGGTTTAGTTTACTTTTTGTGCGTAACCTTTTATTTACACGTGTTTAGTTCGGGGATGGTATCTACGGCAAACTGTAACTTTGCGCCTACGTAATCCATCAAAAACGTCAGTTCACTTGACATTTTAAAGCAATTTGCCAACGGCAAAACGTGACACTCAAGATATCGTGTTATTTATACATGAACTTTGAATCTTCGACTAATAGTACCCTGGGGTTTATTTAACACGAATAGTCCTCATTCCCGTCATTTTCCCGCGATTAAAAGTAGCACATATGCTATACCAGACTAATCTGTGTTCCGAATTTCAATCCGATCCTTTAACCCCTCAGTTGAGACTCATTTTAAGACAAATTCTATTAATTGATTTCACTAGTTCATAGTTTTTATTTTATACTGCTGCCGCAAAAATGTTTTAATGATAAAGTTTAAGTTATGATTTGTTTTGTCAAAACTAACCCCAAAATTCTTGAGGGTAGATTCAATTTTTTTCACATGATGAGTCATATCAGGCGCCGAGCTGAGCCCATATGGGCTCCCTGCCGCTTGACTGGAAGCCATTTCAGCGTGATTGATGAACTATCATTCAAAATATTCACATTAAGCAGACACGGCAGATTTCTATGTAAAATTGAATTCAGAACTCACGACGCGGTTTACGGCTGCGGCGGCTGCCGCGCGGCGGCGCGCGGTTCTTGCGCAGTAGAAACTGCGAAAACCTGCGGTCTCGTGAGTATTGAAACAAAACCGTCGCCCGCCTCGGTGTCGCGCCCGCGCGCGGGCGCGGTTGGAATCCGCTTCGTGAAAATTGGGCCTATTATGTTTTTATTTATTTTTGATTAGTTGTGATTTCCACTTTACACCTTCACTATCGTGAAGTAGCAGGTTTGATTCCAGCCTGAACTTCTAAGTGTTTTTTGAAGTTCAGATATAGGTACGAGCTTATAATCACCACCAGGACACCAACGTGTTCTAAGAAAGATAGTGGTTTAAAGGATATCTATTATCCGCCTACCTGCACTTAGCCAACATGTTTTTTTTGTTAATATAGAGCGAAGCAATAAGCTGATCACGTTTGTATCTGATGCAACATGCCTGCCAAAAATATTTTTGGAACTTGATGAGTCCAGATCATTACCTAGCGTTGCGTCCATGATCCGGTGGTATAAGATGTTTTATTTAATTATCTACTGTTATAGTTAAAAAGTTACGGTGGTCTAGTCAGGAGAACGGCGGCTGCCGATCCGGAGACCCCGGGTTCAAACCCCACACGCACCACTGTCTTTTCGAAGTCATGTGCGTAATGCCGCTAACTTAAAACGGTGAAGGAAAACATCGTGAGGAAACCGACATGTACCTAGAATCTTTCGAAGTCATGTATCATCCACCAACCCGCACTGGGCCAGCGTGGTGGATTATGGCCTTAACTCTCTCCTTGCGAGAGAAGGCCCCGAGTCCCAGCAGTGGGAACGTTTAGTGGGCTGTTGATGATGATGATGATGATAGTTAAAAAAAAAACAAGCAAAAAATACACGATAAACACACACCGATATTTCAAGAACCAACTGCAGAGAGTTCATTTCAAAACTGGCCAACTGTAACAGAAAAAAAAACACCGAAAATAAATAAAACCGGTACACATACATATTTCGATATACCCCACTAACCGAGCAAATAATTCAACCAAACGTACGCAAAGAGCGCACCAATTTTTCCAACACGTAAAATCGTATTTTACTCTCCAATATGAATGTATTTCAAAATGGAAAATTGGGCGCAGTTCCGTGTCAATATATTAAATACACTGCGAGTCTACATGATGCTCTGTAAACTTTATTATTTTCAGTATCTTTTATTTCGATATGTCTATGTGATTGACGAGTCACAGCTGTGCATTTTACTATGCGTTTCGGTAACATGTTTTACAAGCGAGATAAGCTGTTAATGGTGAATAGGACACCTGCTTAAAAGAGACTATAGCGGTTTACCTCGTCTTCGCTCATAATATTTTAGCCTATAAGCACTCAGAGATCACGAACGTATCTAATGATGAAAGGTTCTTTGTATACGTTCATGTAGTTAAGACTAGCACTTTCAAACATCCTCTTTTGCTTTATAGTTCAGTAGTGGTAGGACTCTTGGCAGAATCCGCCTGGGGAAGGACCACACCTTTGCCAGTTATTCTACCGCCAAGCAGTAATGTGGAAACATTACTATGTTCCGGTTTGAAGGGCAATGTTTCCAGAGAAATTACAGGGTTTAGAGATATAACTACTTAGATCTCTGGGTGGCGAGCGCAGTGCAGTGCTAGGTAATTTGGACTCTTCATGTTCCAATAGCTGCATGTTATTGTGCTGTTATGTGGCAGGCATGTTGCTTACCATCAGGCACATGTCTTGCTTGTCTCGTCACTTTTTATGTAAAAAAAAGCAGAGATCCACGTTTTTACTGTAAACAAACATTTTGGCAGTTTTTCTTTCCCAAAATAGAGTGTAGTCACTGAACTCACAATATTTGCGAAGATTTCGAAGAAAGTGAGCGTACTTAATCCATTCCTTGTCACCGCTTGTTTATCTCGATTACCCGGCACATTTGCGATCACGTACGTAACGTTAAAACATACGAGTTTTGGGCCTGTATTCTGTGAATTAAAAATACAAAACGTAAACACACTTTGAAGCTGTGATGGCTCAGTAAGGGCTTCCACATGCTGCGATGCGATGCGATGCCGCATCGGAGGAAGGGCTCCCACACAAAACTTTTTTTTTTCACATAAACGCAGTTTTGTGTGGGAGCCATAAATCTAGAACTTCCGAAAAACATTCTTAAAATCCTTGATTCTAATCCTGTCTGTATCCCAAAGTGGTGTTTTTCGAAGTGCAGGTGACTAGGTTTGTAGTAAGGACTAGCTTTGATTTTGGCTGCTTATGCTCATGAAAGATAGTTTTGCATAATTTGATGTATACTACTGGCATATTATTGCGTTTTAGATATTAGCTCCTAATTTAGTAATAATTTGTAATTATCAAAACCAAGAAGCAATTTGTAGAACAATTTGATTCCAAAAATAGATACGGGTTCTGTGAACTTGGTATTTAGTATTTTATATTTTGGTAGGTTTTTATTTGCGAGTTGTAACGTTATTTATTAATTTATCATAGGTAATTGGTGATATACGTTATCAACGTACACGCACATACAGTCATAATTCAAAGAAGGCTATTTTTAGCATATACAACAATAACACTGACTTTAAGATTCAAATAATGCTGATGCAGATCTTTTTTAGTTTGTGTCAATCTTATTGTGTGTGTATTGTGTATATCTTTGACGTGAAAGTTATACAGGAGTGAGTTTGTGTTTTGGTTTAGGCTATTACCGAATAGAAGCCTTGCGTGTAACGGCGCTACGTTACGATACCGCATCGTTTGTTTATGAAGCGGTTTGTAGCAGGAAACTTTTTAGAAAAAAAAAACACATTTTTTATGCGTAACGAAGCAAAACATCTGATCCATTAAACTTGACATTTAAAACTATGTACGAAAAGATTTTGGTGACTTTTATTTATGTATTCTGGTTTTGGCCTTCTCTTGTATTATTTTATACTAGAGGCCCGTTCCGGCTTTGCTCGGAGCCTATGACACTCAACAATAAAGTGGCTTTCTATTGGTGAAAGAATTTTTAAAATCGGTTCAGTAGATCCCGAGATTACCCCTTACAATTTAACAAACACACAAACTTTACTTCTTTATAATATTAAGTATAGACATGTGAACTGAATCATGATTTAAATTTATTTATTTTACATTACCTAATTTATTCTCTTAATTATAGTGCCTCGCGGTTTCATTCGCGTACTTTCCGCTCTCTAATGTCCGCTAGCTAATATTTTTTTGGGATAAAAATTGAGCCACGTGTTACATCACACTATTATCTATCTATTTATTCAATTTCATCGAGATCCTTTCATAAGTTTTTGAATGAAAGAGTAACAAAAACGTGTAGATACTCACAAATTTTCGTATTTAAAAAATTTGCAGGATATATTAGTATACCCAGCATAAGCAACCCACTAAGCAGTGTTGCCACTGCTGGGACTAGGGGCCTTTTCTCGCAAGAACAGATTCAAGACCATTATCCATCACACTGGCCCAGTATGGGTTGGTGGGTGAAGCGTGATTTCGAAAGACATATGTACATATTGCTTTCCTCACGATATTTTCCTTCACGACTAGAATAGCCGTCACTTTCTTCCATACCCTATGATGCATAAATGTATCATACTGGGGTAGTATTTACACAAAAAATTTAGATTCTATAAAAACAGTCCTACCACAACAATAAGACTAGACTAAATTCAAAAGCGGCATCGCCAACTCTCTATATATTTAAGTAGAATTGGAGTTTCCAGATGTAGGGTAGCGTTAAATTTCAAGTCACGTTTGAGGGTTCCGTATTTTCAAAGTCTGGCATTACCTAAGAGTTGAAGCGATCTGACTAGCAATTTGATACGGAGTTTATGAACTTTACATACGTAATTTAGTGGATGCTTTCTTTTAAAGTATCGTTAAACGTTTTTGAATCAATTTCTGTTTATATGACGGTAGGCAATACAAAACTCGAATAAAGAGGTATGACTACATTTTCGAAATAAGATTATTTCAACTACATTTTGCGTTGCTATTTGCTGGTATCTGGCGATATCTGGATTATTATCTGGATATCTTCAAGTATAATATACCAAGTATATATCTGTTGATAGCTTTTTTGTAGGTCACCGCACTCCATTATAAACTGCGTCATCGAAAAAGTTGAAGATATCACGTGCTCCTTGACGAGCCTGTCAATTAAACATATTATATTTAGGTATTTTTTATTGATAAATAATTTGTCAGGTATTTTTATGGATGGTTTGCAGTTGACCGCCATATTGTTCGATGTTGGCCAATTCACACTAGACTTGAAGACAGAAAAGTTCTACGAATATATAGTAAGTTGGGGTGCGTGGCTCGGGAACCTCTACGGGTACACCTTGGGCATTATACAACAACTTGCCTCGGTCATCTTGTTGTGTGATCAAATCCCAGCCGGGGCTAGGAATTTGTACTTTCCTCCTTGAACAGTACGCACTGCTTACACTGGATAGAGGTTGGGCAGAGGGACTAAAAGGCTGGGGAAGGTTACTCCACTGAGACGGAAGCAGACACGGGGGCGAGCCTGAAGGCACGGTCAGGCTCGCTCACCGTCTTTAATGGAGGGTGCCAGCATTTTTGCGCATGCATATATCGAGAAGCGCTCTGAAAGTTTGAGATGCGCTCACACAAGCCCAATTTCTCAAGACCAACCATTTCAAATTTGTAACCCTTTCGAAGGATTGCATATTTCGCCGTCTTAAGACGCTCAACAAAATTACTGCACCGGCCCCATTTTACTTATAACTTATTTACAACAAGTAGTTTTCAAAATCTACTTTATCATCGTTAAAACCGCGATAGCATCATCAAAAATCCGCAGTCTATAAACCGACATAGTTGTAAAACATTAAATTACCAAAGTTGTAGGTTGATGACCTATAGCTTTCCTCCGCGGTCGTTATGCCAGTGCTATGGGGAAAGTTTTCGTATTACATCACGTAAGGCATGTCGGTTTCTATATTGTGGTCCCTAATTTAATTTACGGTGTGAAAATTGGGCATTAAATTTGGAACCAAGTGATTGTAAATTATTGTGAGGATATGCAAGTTTAACAAGACACATGGCCGGATACTTTGATATTACACAAATAAATAATATTAATGGACATTTTTCACACAACAATATCTAGACCCGTACTTACGTAATTTTATAGTTTGAGAAGCAGTTATTCATTTAAGATTAACCCAAAATATTTTAAAAGTACTCGTATAAGTAAAAACACAATTAATTAATTACAATTAAATACAATTAGCAAAAGTTTATCAATAAAAGTTTAACCTTTGAATAGTATTTTGAATATCGTTAACTTTCTTAATTTATTTACATCAACATTTTTTTAAATTGATTTAAATTTTGTCAAAAGTCTTAAAAATAAGTTACAAGCTTCAAAAATGTATGTTCTTAATTTTATACCACGCAAAATTTCATCCCATGTTTCAGCGTTTCTTAGTTGTACAATGTAGCTTATATCCTTTCATAAACTACAGACTATCTCTGTACCAAATTTTATTCAAAACGGTTTAGTAGTTTTGACGTGAATTTAGTTTAGGCGGATTAGATTGTTTATCAAAACTTTTTTGTAGTTTTAATTTATCATTTACAGAATATGTTTTAACTAAAATAAATGTCAGTTAATCATGTCTAAGCGAACTTTAAAATTTAAAACCATCCACTAAATAAAATCATAATTAATATTTCAAATTACAAAATTTTACATTATTAGTTTACTCAGAGTCAGAATACTACAACCTCCAAACCACACATTCTTTTTTAAAAATTTCTCCCGACCATAGTGTCTGAATTTATGCTTTTGCGAAAAAATTAATACAATATTTTCTGTGCAAAGAACGTGAAAAATATAAAAAAGGAACACGCTTTTCACCGCATCCAGCGCATAATTTAAGCAGCTTTAAAATGAAACAGTGTTTACTGTACCAACGTTACCTCCTATTTTTCTCCCAGTACATTAGTACTGAAAGAGAATAAGATATTTTAATAGCATCTTCAGAGGGTAGTTTATATTTTGCATGCAAAATTAAGTGTAAGGTATAATTAGAAGCAAGACGATTGGAGGTTTTTTAACTCGTTTCTTTCAGCTGCGTCATGCATTTTTTTGTACGAGAACTTCTTTCGGTTTTGTGTCAACGACACGCGAGTGTCGGGCGGTCGATATAAATCAATGGATTAGCCCTCCCGAACTTCAGGCACACTCAAATATGTTATCGTTGGAAAAAGTGAGCTCACTCTTTCCGTTTCTCGGTTGTAAGAAGCGGGGAACTTCGGACGTTTTTACCTATCACTATTCGTTGTCAACAACCAAAATAAGTAGAACCACAACATACCTTGCCGCTAGCGATTCTAGGGGTTAAGTGGATTGGTAGATGTAAACCACTCACGCTACACCACACAGACGCAGTTTGTTAACAATTTCAAGGTGCTCAGGATAAATCTTTTGATTTATATCGATAGCGGCGATGGAGTAGCGATGGACGAGCATGTTGAAGGCTTGTTTAAGCGACTTTAAAAACGAAGGACGTTCTCAATTCAGTAACATACTTTTTGTATGTGAGTTACGCGACGCGATAGCTCTGCCAATTATTGTAAATTGATTTTAATGTTTTATTTGTTTGGTAGAAAATATTTCAGAGGTTGTCCCATATACATTTTATCGAAATCGCTGAGGTGCTTTTTGAAATAGCAACAATAAACTAAAGCTTACAATTATCTAACTATCTGGACGACGTTGTCATACTCGTAGCTTTTCTATGCAGTTTAGTCATAGTCGAGTGTCTAAATTTAATTTTTAAATTGAAGTCAGTTTTTGTCATCTCGGAGTTTTTTTTTTTAAACATCGAGTGACGAGACGAGCAGGACATGTGCCTGTTGGTAAGCAACATGCCTGCCACATAACAGCACAGTGACACGCAGCTATTGAAACATGAAAGTCCAAATAATTACCTAGCACTGCACTGCGCTCGTCACCCAGAGATCTAAGATATGTCTCTAAGCCCTGTAATTTCTCTGGAAACATGTACCTTGAAACCGGAACACAGTAATGTTTGCACATTAGATACTGCTTGGCGATAGAATAACTGGCAAAGGTGTGGTACTTCCCCAGGCGGACTGCCAAAAGTCCTACTACTACAAAATATTACCACTTCATAATATTATGGATAGGTAAAATCTCGTGAGTCACCAGACTGCGCTACTACCCACTAGGGGTTGATAAGTTGTTGCCTGATGCTCAGGGTGCATCATGTGGAGTTTCCGGAGCCTCGCATCTCGTCATAGCCACCCGTTTCGCAACTTTAGTCGACCAACCATACTTCAAGCAAAAAAAATAATTAATTAGTAATGTGAACTCACTAAGACATTTTTCATATCAAAATCGGTGGTTAAAATGGTCGAAAATGACGCAATCTGACCTAGAAAATACTTATTCACTCTGACATTGAAGATTCTAGATTGTATCTCACAGGGAACAATGAGGCCGGCAACGTATTCTCTCTCTCTCTCTTAAGATGAAGAAGTCATGAATGTATGAGGAAAGTGGACTCAAGCCATTTGGTATGAATGATATTTCCGAATGGTTGGTCGTACACTGAATAATCGAGCGAGCGGCTTCGCTAGACAGCTGGCTGTCTCACTCTGACAGGCCTTACGAGGCAGGTGTCTGCATGTTTTGTTTATTTTTGAAGTATAATTTCTTTAGTCTTATTTTTTGGAAGAGCATCATCTAATGGGACCCATACTGCGTTACTGCGTTACTGACACGCTAATTTGGTGACGTTGCATCACAGTGGTAGCTGAATGACGGATAGAATTATAAGACAAACAAGACTTACACCTGATGGTAAGCAACACGTCTGCCTGTAACAACGCAGTGACGCGCAGCTATTGGAACATGAAGAGTCGGAAATCATTACATAGCACTGCACTGCGCTCATCACCCAGAGATATAAGATGTTTTATCTCTATTAATAATTGTAATTTCACTTTAAACATTGAACTTGAAAAGTCCAAGTCACTACCTAGCACTGCACTGCGTTCATCACCCCAAAATACAAAATAAATTTGGCATTCATAGGAACTACCGATAGAAGTGAAAACTTATAACTCAGAATTTGGTAGCTCACTTTGGAAAATACGCGGGTGAAACCGGAGGGCGTGGCCTGGTCTTCATAGCATGGGCATCTAGAAATGCGTCAGCATTTCCCATTGGCTCACACATTTCTAGATGGCCATGCCATGTTAGCCGGGCCTCGCCCGTTCTCATTGGCTGACGCATTTCTATATGGCCAATGACCATGATCTCGAGTTAACCCGAAGATTTCTTATCATACCCGATCGTGACGCTAGAATTCAATTCACACCCCACGAAAAATCTGTCTAGACGCACCAAAATAAGTTTTCACTTCAAAAATATTTATCTTTTATCATAAGCAGCCCAATAAATGTTCCAACTGCTAGCAGTTGGGTTAGCAGTGGGAACATTTATTGGGCTGCCAACCTGCACTGGGCCAACGTGGTGGAGTATGGCCTTGTCTCTCTTCTTGTGACTGAAGGCTCCAAGTCCAAGTCCTAAACCGGAACACAGTGATATAAAATGAAGTAAGTTACAAAATGTAGCTGTATTGCTTGATTTGACTATTGTTACCGCAACAATACACTGTCATATTCTTTATCGGACGCAGCAAAAGAACTACCTATTATCTATTTCAAAAAAGGAAGAGGTTTTCAATTCGGGGTTGTATGTATGTTCCCCAATAATTGTGAATCGATTTTGATGAATATTTTTTTGTTTTAGTATAAAAACTAACGTATAGTTATTACACATTTTAAATATGTGCACGGGTGTACTCACGTTTTATACAGTCAGTCCAGTGCGACTCAAGTTTCAAACAGACTGACCATATCAAACTGGAGTTACCCGAGTATTTAAAAAAAAAGGTTTGGTAGTAGTGTTTGTTTGGTTGTACTTCATAAGTGGTCCCATATAAACTTTATCGAAATTCATAAAAAATATGTAGTTTGTTTAAATTAACAATAACAAACCAATAATATAGTTAAGCGTTAAAAACAAAAAACTTAAAATTATTTATCTCTAACTAGACGACGTATTCGCATATTTTACAAAAGTTGAGAATTTTATTAGAGTATAGAGTTGAATTTTAACTTGCAGTCGATCATTATTTTTTCGAAGAAAATGAAGGTTATTATCGCTAACATTCAAGTCTAGCAATCTTAAACTAATAAACAAAGTAATATAGTTGTAATACATTATTTGCCAAGTATATAATAACTGAGTTAAAGTAAAACTGGTCGTTCGCCAAGATCAGATTTATCAGCAAAATATTTTTTCAGCTACCGCAATAAGGCTAGTATTCTTATAGCGTTGCAATATCACCAGTGATATCAGAATCGATTTCCGCATCGCATTCACTGGCATCACCATCATACAGTAGATAACAGTATGGTGGCGGAAAAGTGGCAACTGGTCCATTAAGTTGCAGCTGGTCTAGTAAGTTTTGGTCAATTTAGAAATTTACAAATTGTCTAGTCAGGAGAACGGCAGCTGCCAATCTGGATCCCCTGGTACGAATCCCACATGCACCACTATCTTTTCAAAGTCATCTGCTAATGTCACTAACTTAAAAACGGTGGAGAGAACATCGTGAATCTTTCGAGTTAATACATCAACTACCAACACCTACTGCCAGCGTGGTGGATTATGGCCTTGACTCTCTCCTTGTGGAAGAAAGTCCCGAGTTGCAGCAGTGGGAATTTTTAGTGGACTGCTTTGTGTGTGGTGGTGGTGATGGTGGCGTAGTTGCGAGAACATTATGGTCAGTGAGGTCATATATTCAAATCCCGCCTCTGCATTTGAGTATTTTATGTCCTATTTTCGGCAATGGACTAGGGTAGTCTGATGATGACGATGAAAGTGAAGTGGAGTCAAACACCTTAGTTCAAATTCAAACATATCTCAAAACTCAGACTTATTTCACTGACTTCCCTAATACGTTGCAGCAACGATTGACCAGTAACTTTTGCCTTCGTAGAGCCGCCGACAGCGGAAATTTGATTCCTTCGTTTGACATCGAGAATTCTTTTCACATGATTGATTGAGCTTTTGAACCGACAGTGTTGGGTATAGCGAATGACTGGAATGGACTGCGCCTGCAGCATTGCGATTTTACGCCACTCGGTAAAGGACTTATTCATTCTTTTGCTGAGAATTTCCGTAACGGGCTTTTAAATGTGCTTTAGGTGTGAAATGTTTTGCCTTGTCAGATAAGGTTAATGTAATTTTATTTTGATGTGAATACTTTGCAACATTATTTATATTATGTATTTTTTTTTTTAATTTAGCAAACAAAAAATTAATATGCAGTGCTTAGAAGTTTTAAGTGACGTCACTCCATTGTACGGTGTTTACGTAGACGTGCCGTCACAACTCCTGCTTCCCTCTCTAGATTTTTAAAGCTACGGCTGAAGAGATCCGAATTGAAATTTGGAACACAGAACATAGTTTTAAAAAGCACATAAGCTACTTTATATCCCCGAAGAATAACAGAAACGGGATCTACGCGGGTAAAAAGTAAAGGACGCTGTTAGTGAACTTTCAACTTTTATAATAATTAGTTGGACATTATTGTACTCACTTAAAGTTTAGAGGAGAAAATAACATAATTGCTAGTTATAAGTTCACGTGAACCCCAATATTTGATACTGTGTATAAAAAAGAGGCCTAACAAGGCGTATTGCTAGCACATAAAGCACATAATGAACCCCTCGTTTATAGGGTGTTATTATCGAAAAAGATACATCAAACACAACACACATGACTTAGCAAAGATCAAACCTAACATACGTCGAGGCAAATAAAAGGACAAACTTGCCAAATGACACAGGGGGAAACAGGAAAAACGAAACTCTATAGTCGCAATATAAGGCGTAGGCCTCACCAGTGATCTATCATTTTTATGAGCTACCCATAAAAGCACTAAGCCGGCAAGCCGAGTGTATGTAACAGCCTATATAAAACCGTTCTAGCGCGAAATTCACTGAAGTTTTGTAATATCCACTATCGTGGGCGGAGTGCAGGCGGAATTTTGGGGCGCAAAATAAATAATAACTTATATATTTATTTTTATACAATCAAGTAGCAGGTTCACTCATGTAGTTACCGGTTCTGTTGTTTTTCCGGGATAAACAGTAGCTTTTGTATTATTCCACATTATTACCCATGATATCAATGTATTAAATTCCATACACATATTTTGAGTAGTTTTTGCTTGAATAAGTAACAATCATACAATCAAGCTAACTGTCTCGTTTATAATATTAGCAGGAAAAACATGGATGATCTGTTTTTCATGTCGCTGCGTAATGTATGCAATACGATATAATAATATCGAAATACTACGAAGACTATCGTGATTCGATCGTGTTTGATATCTTAATTGGTTCAGTCCGGTTAAGTTTCAGCCGTATACAGCGGCTTTTTTCAAGGAGAGTACACGTAACCACTTTGACCGCTAGACGAGAAGCGCGCATGAAGTCACTGCATTAAATCTACATATACTTATTACTTACTAAATTAATAAAGCTGAAGAGTTTGTTTGTTTGATTGTTTGAATGCATGGATCTCGGGAACTACTGGTTCGAATTGAAAGATTCTTTCTCTGTTGGATAGTCTATTTATCGAGGAAGGCTATAGGCTATTTAACATTATGCTACTATCAACAAGAGCGGAGCATGAATGAATAATGTAACAAAAACGGGAAAAAATATTGCTTTTGAGAACTTTCGTTGCGTGACAGCACGTGTCTATCTTTTAAAGATTGCGTCATTAGAATCTAAGGTTACCAAATTTGTTCTAGATTCGAATAGGTACGACCAACCTTCGATGGATGTCGTAGCAACGCGTGGACGGTATAGCTAGTAAACAATAAAACTTATAAGTAAACAATATCAATAATATTGATCAACATTTTTAACGAAACACCACCAGACCTGTTCTCAAACTAAGCAAACCTTGTACTATGAAGCAAATAAGTGATTAAATAAATAATTTTAGATACATAAGTAACTGATACATAGAAACACACCTAGAACAAACTTCCCCTGCCTGAATACGGCCCATGTATGGTTGGGTAATGTGCTGGAATGTTTTGGACTTTAGACGGATGCCGATGTAGGATTAGATTTTTTTATACCTATCTCTGGGTAAGATAGGCTCTCATCTGTTGTTGTGGGATAATCATTAGTTTGAATAGAACTATTAAGTACTATTTAACAAATAAAATATTTGTGCATAACATGGGTTTCATCTCCAATTACTCACAAAACGTGCTACAAGAAGGTCCCTCAGTACCTAGGGAGATATTTTTTTACGTCAAAACCAACGTTTTACCGTAGTAGTCATGTCAAAATCCCAAAAACATTTTTTGGATATTGATAGGGATTTCGATATCTCTTTCATCCAATTTTTAAATCGAAGATTTTTTATTATTTATCAACTTCAAAAAAGGTTTTTTTATTTATTTTACACGATAGCTCCGCCAACTGTGAATCAATTTCCATGATTCTTTCCGTCCGTCCGTCCGTCAGTCCGTCCGTCTGTCACCAAGCTGTATCTCAAGAACGGTGTCAGCTAGACAGTTTAAATTTTCATATTTCTATTGCCGCTATAACAACAAGTACTAAAAATAAAATAAATATTTAACGGGGGCTCCCATAAAACAAACTTGACTTTTTACCGTTTCTTGCTCGATAAGTTACTTAAATTAATTTCGACTCGTTAAGTTACTTAAATTAATAGCTTACTTATATCAAATATTTTTCCAAATCTATGTATTTAGTGAAATGTCTACAATACGAAAAAACATTTCACTTTTACCGTGGTTTGATAAAACCACAAAATATATTTTATAATAGCAGGTTTTAGCTTGATCATCATCTAAATTAATTGATACATAGAAATACACCTAGAACAAACATCACCTGCCTGTCATATACTAAATTGAAATTCTAAAATCACCTGTAAAGTTCAAATTACTGGCTCTATACAAGAATATTCCAACCCATCCAAGTCCAGCGAACAAACGGCTAACCAAATATGTGCGACATGCAAGTTCATTCACCGCGGCACTCTCATACAAAATGCATTGCCACTGACGCGCGCGGATTGCGTTACCTGTGTATCGCAGTGACAATGTATGGGCGAATTTAGCCTTATTTCGACGATGCAGCAAAATTATCTAGTGTGCTTGAATTACATGTTTAGATGGTTCATTTAAATGTGTATATTTTTAATTAGTTTATTGTAAATCAATAATTTTGTTCTATTACAAGCGTAGAATAAACTGAACTATGCATGTTAATGTTTAATGCTCCCACTTTTGGGTTTCCCACTTCTCGCACAATTGAAATTCAAGGCTTTAATCATTATCATCCAATTCTGTCAATATCAATGATGCCAATAGGTAATAAATAAGGGTTTTTAGGTTATATTTTGTTTTTATTTAAGTTTTGTTTTTAATTTAGTGCAAAAAATAGTTTTTCTATCTATCTAAATTCCTAAACTAAAAGTGTCTACTAGGTATATTTTTTAAATTATTATCAATAATATTTTAATTTTGTACTTGTGTCCCTAATTACAAACTGACCCGTTCAGACGTTACGACGTAGTTGAGCAACAAATATCCAAACTTTGGCATTTGTTTTGTACTAGTTCCCGGAACCGTTCCCGCTATCTTCCATGGACAAAAAACAGCCTGTATGCTCTTCCACACTTTAATCTAACTATGTTTCAAACTTCAGTCCGATCCGTTTAGGCATAACGACGTGATTGAGCAACAAACATCCAAAAAATGTAATTCATAATATTAATAAGATTATTAGTATGATAGATAGATAGATACTCTTTAATGACACACCAATAATAAAAATACATACCAAAAATAAACAAAACATAGTAAATTAGTGCGACAGTGGGCGGCCTTATCGCTGAAAGCGATCTCTTCCATGCAACCTTTGGATGAAAAACAACATGTGGACAAATCAGAAAATGGGGTGCGTAAATAAGAAGTACTAAAATGTATGTAGTCTATATAGGTAACTTTAATAATTCTCCTTGATTTCAGATAGACCGCACTCAAATTTCGATTTCGTAGTGGTTAACGTGAAACTGGTGATAAATAATTCGAACGCCGAAAACTCATTTTCCGCCATAACAGTAAACATCTGCACGGATAGCATACAAAGTAGTTTATAGAGTTTGTAGCATTATGTGGTATCATAAGTTTTCGTTGTGTCGTGATTATACAGGACTACATAATCATCTGCGGTCTACGGTAATCAGTGGTTTTAGTAAATCTAATCATCGTGCATTGTTTTACTTTCAATTTATATTATTTTTGAGCTTTCTGCAGTCAAGCCACAGGTGGAGGAACCTGCCTAAGGTTTAGTCGGTAGAAGTACCTAGAATCAGTGGTGTCAAGGTCGACATACCGCGCTATGTCTCTGCACCATGTATTTTTTTTTAAAGAGTGACGAGACGAGTGGAACATGTGCCTGATGGTCAGCAACATCCCTGCCACATAACAGCACAGTAAGGCCCAATTTTCCGCGCGCGGGCGCAGCGCCGCGCCGCGCGACTGTTTTGTTTCAATACTTACGAGACCGCAGGTTTTCGCGGTTTCTACTGCGGAAAGCTACTAGCGCAAGAAACGCACGCAGCCGCCGCGGCCGTAAACCACGTCGTGACTTTTGAATTCAATTTTACACACAAATATGCCGCGCCCGCGCGCTGGCGCGGTTGCCAACCGCTCCGTGAAAATCGGCTCTAACACGCAGCTATTGAAACATGAAGAGTCCAAATCGTTACCTAGCACTGCCCTGCGCTCGTCACCCAGAGATCTAAGATGTTATATCTCTAAGCCCTGTAATTTCTCTGGAAATATTGCCCTTCAAACCGGTACACAGGTAATGTTTGCACATTACTGCTTGGAGGTAGAATAACTGGCAAAGGTGTGGTTCTTCCCCAGGCGGACTCTGCTAAGAGTCCTACCACTACTCTAAAAGTATAGTGATAAACTACACTACAAAACACAATACAATTAATATAGTGATACACTACAAAAGTATAGTAATCAAAAACATCTACATCATAAAAAAAAATTGGTACACCATGGAGCTTACCACGGATATCGGGAGCTTACCTACTTACTACCTATCCGACAATTTTTTTTGTGGTAAGTCTTTTTGCAGTGTTTACCTGCGAAAGTACCTTATACCTTTGCCAGTTATTATACAGCTACCTAAACAGCGTCCTAACTTAACTGGGTTTTGGTTTTAAGGGCATAGCTTCCTGATTTATCACTGGGCGTAGAGATAAATCGTCTTATATCTCTGGGTGACGAGCATTGTGCAGCGGTAATGATTTGGACTCTTCATATTCCAATAGCTGTGTGTAACTGTACTGTTATGTGCAGGCATGTTGCTTACCATTAGGTACATATCCTGCTTGTCTCATCTCTCTATAAAACAAAAAATAAATGTTGTAACCTTTGCGAAAAACCCACTTAGGCAACACATTCCACACCCTAAATACTCTCGTTGCAAAACTAATTAATAAATAAATAGATAATATTGGTGGACAATTCACACACATAACCATCTGACCCCAAACTAAACAAAGCTTATACTATGGCGCCCAGATTGCTGATATAGCCAAGTGGGTTCAAACTTATTCGTTCGCGTCTTAGGAACGCCAATATGAAACGATGTCGCTTTTAAAATCGAGGCCATGATGATCTAAGAATTTATTTAGCCTGAATTTCACCTACTTCCCAGCTGCTTCTACAAAGGTTGAATTTACTCGTATCACACAAAAGGCACAGCCGAAACGCCTCACTTTCGCACGGGGGAAGAATTCTTTTCAATGCTCTGTAGAGCTCTCTCTGCGACTGTTTTATCTTTTTGTTTACGAGCGACGGGCATTATGTGTGGCACTTTCAGAAAATTTAAGTCTCGTTTATGCTTATTTTATTTTGTTGGTGAAGTTGGAATACTTCGCTAACTTGTAGGTACGGTGTTCCGTCTTAATATAGCGAATAAGCGAGGAGGAAATTCAGGTAACTTTGCGTGTATTGGCGTATTTGGGGCGGCGCGGCGGGAAATTGTTGCAGTTGTGTATGGGTGCTGTTGTTGTTGTTTTACGTATGTTGTTATTGGTATGGTAAGTATGGAATGATACTTTTATTGGTCTTTGAAACTAAGTTATTAACATAAGTGAGTTTTTATGTTAGAGCTGAGAATCGTTCGCTAGTTTCCACCATGGTATACTTAATGACAGCACTAGTTCTAGTTTCCGTTATTTTACCGGGATACAAAGTAGCCTATGGGTTCATCATTCAGTTTCAGTCCGATTCATTTAGTCGTTAGACGTGATTGAGCAGCAAACATCCATACATTGACATGTATAATATTAGTAGGATTCAAACGTTGTTATTTTATGACTTACTTATTATACAAAGATACCCAGCAAATAATTAAATCCGTATAACTTTTTTTGTTTACTTATAATATGTAATCGATTAAAATGCTATTTAAAATGGATAATATATTGAATTTTCATTATAGTATAACTGCAAAACTAAATTGTCTTTTCATTTCTATATCACATTGTCACACTGTTATAATATGTCTCATAGGCACCGAACTCTTCATGTTCAGATTATTGAACCGTGCTGTCATGGGCGAGTGAGTTGCTTGCCATCAAGCGTTCGTCTTGCTCAGGCTTACATTTTATCTAATACGACGCAATACTGTGAAACGGAGACTCCGTTCAATACGTATGTAGGGTTTGAGGTTAAGATTGGAAATGAGGTATGTCGTTGTCACATCTGTGTATTGAGTGTATTTAGGAAACACATCAACTGGATTGGTCTTACTTTCTAACCGACTTCAAGCAAATTGGACTAATGATTGAGTGTCAAAATTTGATTGTAAATTGAAATCGGATTTTCGGAGAGAATAAAATTATTGAGATTCAGATTGATTTATTGATCTTACAACATGTGATTACACTGGATAAATCTAAGGTTACAAAGGACAAAGTGGTTGCCAATAAACCAATATTCATCAATTTTAAAAATACATAGGTATGTAGTATTATAATCTAAAGTAACGGAACGAGCAAGCTGTGTGCCGGATATCTATTAACGTGCCTGCTCAAAACAGGACAGTGTTACTTAGCTGTTAGAATACGACGAATCTAAATCTTCACCCATCACTGCCCTGCGAGCGTCACCCAGTGATGTAAGATGATTAGTTTCTATGCCCTGTAATTCGTGTAGATATATTGCCCTTCATACCGGAACACATTAATATTTGCACATTGTTTTTAGGCGGTAGAATAACTGGCGAAGATTTGGTAGTTCCCAGGTGGAACTTCATAGAGTTTTACTACTAAATAGTGTTACTTGTAACGGCAACAACCTTACCAACTTCACCATATAAATCCACAAACCGTCAACGAAAAGCTATCCCATTACTGTGTTCGCTATCGATTGAGAGAATTGCGCAGAATTTTCTAGCAAAGCAAAACGAAAGCCAGAACTGATCATGCATTCTATCCTTCACGAAGCGTTACACGCCTCGGGTCGGAGTGCAATATGCTGTAACGATTGTAGCTGCATCGCGATTTGTATGCGGATAATATCTACTTACAGCGCTTTCAACCGCTGTTAGCTGGATCAAACCGGTTTAATCCAGATTTAGATACCCTTATTGTACTGCATACAATATGCAAAACACACTAGGTATGTACATAAAGTCATGACTTGGTGGGAGAGCGCTCACTTCGGATATAAGAAAATTTTGGTTTTGATCTAAGCCAATATCTCGTATAATCCAATTTATTCAACGATATTTATTTACAATTTATCAAACTTATTTTTTATTGTCAGTTTGTAATTTGACTTTTATTATATTTCTAGCAAAGCTTCGTGGTTTTATCAGTATAGTTCTCGCTTCTGTTACTATCCCGTAAATGTAGCCTATGTGTTATACAAGATGACAGTCTTTGGGCTAAATTTCGATTCGATCCGTTGAAGTGTTCCGATGTGATTGAGCAACAAACATCCAAATATTCAGACATCTAAATTTTGCATTTATCATGCGAACTATTTGTAAATAAATATTATCCATACAATATACATACGAGTAAATTTGAACTAGTTGACCTGGTACACATTATTGTTCTGTCATACAAATTTTAAAGGTGTTCAAACGTTTGTACGTGCAAAATTCGAAATGATCTAATACCTCATGTAAATTATTACACGTCAATAAACGCCGCCACCGGCGCTGGTTTAGGTATTAGGCCCGATTTTCACGGCGCGGTTTCAAACCGCGACCGCGCGCGGGCGCGGCGCCGCGCCGCGCGACGGTTTTGTTTTAATACTCACGAGGCCGCAGGTTTTCGCGGTTTCTCAGCCGCCGGGGTCGCGGGCGAAAACCGCAATACTTGCGGTTGTAAGGCGGGCAGATTGCGGCTGGCTATTAGTTGGCTTTAGGTTCAATTTCTATGATGTAGGAGCATGAAGTTTCACAACCATATTTTTAACGGGATGAAAAGAATCCTACATGTTAAGGTCTCAGTAGCCGTAGCCTGGTCATCCACGATAAAGCAAAGAGAATCCCGAGGTGGAACCGCTTGTCTAGGATTACGTATTGGCTACTCAATATCAGACGGAGGGCCCTGCCCCTTCTATGCTAACAGAAAGGGTCCTCCGTCAAAATAAAGTTTAGATTTTTTGTACCGCCAATATGTCACACAAGCTTTGAAAGTAGCCGTAATGAAGAAAAATCTGTATTAAAAGCATAGATTGGCTAAAGTTATAAGTGCAAAAAATACCAAAACCAATAATTTAATTTTAGATTCAAGAGTGCAATGCTGCGATGTGTTCTCGGAATCCTACTATTATGCTGCTAATATTATACATGCGAAAGTAATTGATTTTTTCTATTTGGTGTTTGTTTCTTTAGGTTGACATTAACTAAGAGCAGTAATTATAGACTACAGGCCCGTGAACAAAATTTACGTAGTAAATGAACTACCATGAAACCTATGTAGGATGATGGAAGGGTATAAAGTAATAAGATTGAGCACAATGCTGTCACTTGTAAGCTGTCCAACTGAGTGCAGTTGAAGAGGGGGGGGTTGGATCCCTCGATCATTTCTCCTTGTCGCATGATTTTTGAATGGCGTTGCAGCATAATAGATAAGAAGAGGTATTGAAACTATAAAAAATAAAAATAATAAGTTTTTAATTATTAATTTGTCGGGAAAATCCATGATTTGCCGACGATTTACAGATTGAATTTGGGCATTAGATTATGTACGGCATTTATTCCATACAGTTTCAATACCTCTCCTTATCCATTATTTCGCAATGCCATACAAAAATCATGCGACAAGGAGAAATTATCGAGGGTTTCAATCTCTTCGACTGTACTCAGTTGGACATCTTACAAGTGACGGCATAGTGCTGAATCTCATTACTTTATACCCTTCTATCATCCTACATAGGACGTCTCCTGGTGGTTCATTTACTACGTAAATTTTGTTCACGGGCCTGTAGTCTATTATACATCCCCAAACAGCGGGATAATGTTGCCATCGATTATAGTATGACTTTGAGAAACGTATGACTGCCCTGGTGGCTTAGTTGGTATTAGCTCTGCCTGCGAAGCCGAGGGTCGTGGGTTCGATCCCCACCCAGTGCAAATTTTGTGTGATGAATTCAAATGTTTGCACTGTGTCTGGGTGTTTCTATGTATAATAAGTATGTATTTAAAACTATATAAGTATTATATCAGCTATCTGGCCGCCATCATACAAGCTTTGCTTAGTTTGGGGTCAGATGGTGTTGTGTGTGAATTGTCCACTAATATTTATTTATTTATTGCACTAAAAACACTATTTGTCAGCTCATTAATATAAACTGATTCAATTAATAGAAGTCAACAACACACTTAACAACTAACATTCGTACATTATTTAAATAATTTACTTCTAACGGCACAGCACATCTTTGTGCCGTGTGTCGTGCAAATCAAACAAAGACAAATTCTATTTAAAAAATTCTACTATTATAAACGCGAAAGTTTATGAGTATGGATAGATGGATGTTTGTTACTCTTTCACGTAAAACCTACAGAACGCACCGGGATTAATTTTGGAACATAGATAGTTGATAGTCTGGAAGTAAATATGGACTACTTTTTGTCTTGGCAAAAAAAAACGTTAACGACGGGAACAAGAAATACGCAGGTGAAACGACGGGACACTGCTTGAAAATAAATAAAATTAAGTTGCGTAAAAGATTTTACGGACGAGGAATTTTTCATATCATTTCATTCAACATTTTTCATCAACAGTCCACTAAGTGTTCTAACTGCTGGGACTCGGGGCCTTCTCTCGCAAGGATAGAGTTGAGGCCATAATCCACCACGCTGGCCCAGTGCGGGTTGGTGGATGACACATGACTTCGAAAGATTCTAAGTACATGTCGGTTTCCTCACGATGTTTTCCATAACCGTTTTAAGTTAGCGGCATTACGCACATGACTTCGAAAAGACAGTGGTGCGTGTGGGGTTTGAACCCGGGGTCTCCGGATCGGCAGGCGCTGTTCTTCCGACTAGACCAGCCGTCACTTTTCAGATTATTTACCAGCTTGTAAGTTAATCGTATGTTATCACACTCATATTAAACAGGCAAAACTTTTTGAATCTCAGAAAATGTGTGCATCGTCACCCGTCGATTTCGTGCAAAAAAAAAAAGAAACATGACAAGTTAAAACATAAATTACCTTTTCAAATCACTTCAGTTTCGAATCCTCGTCTGAAAATAAGAAATTTCCTCTTCGTATATCCACATCATAAACTCGGGTCTAGCTCTATCGGAGCTCTTTCATTAAATATGTAAAAGGGAGAGGTATGAATACTACTGAAGCTTGCTTGGTCCATTTGCTTCGTAACTATGTTTTATGTTTCCCAGCGCATGTTATATTTTATCAACTGATAGGAACTTAGTTTCTCATCTACTTTCATGTTGTTCGGGTTTTAATAGCCTGGTTTTTGTAGCGTTTTTGCTTTGGTTTTATTCAGTGTTTCTTTGATGTAGTTTGCTAGATTGTATACAGAGAATCATTATTTGTAAGCTTATTGGGTGTTTCTATGTATAATAAGAATGTACTTAAAAATATAAAAGTGTTTTATAATGTTGGCTGGCCTGGTGGCATATAGTTGGTAGTAAGCCTGTAAAACTGTGTGTCGTGGGTTCGATCCTCACCCAGTGCTAATATTTGTGTGCTGAATACAAATATTTGTACAGTACCTGGGTGTTTTCTATGTATCTATAATAAGAGTGTATATCAAAAAATGTATAACTATTAAATCAGTTATCGGTGGACTGATTGTGATGATGATGATGACTACATCCATAAATGCATGTTTAGATGGTAGATACGTTTAGCAAAATAGCATTTTTACAATTTTCGTAACTATGTTTTAGTATTATACTCGAATCCTACTAATATTATTAACGCGTAGGTAAGAAAGTTTGTTTGTTACGCATTGACGCAAAAACTATACTAAATCACCATCGTGGAGTTTTGTACACATTCTTAGAGATATCAGAATCAACAAATGCTACATTTAATACCGAAAAAATAACGATATTGGGCACTTTGCGGATAAAACCGCGTTACATTGGTAGTTGTGATATATACTTGAGAGCTAATTTTCTCCTGTAGGTTATTTATTGTTTACCAGTGATGGCAGTACATGAAATTGTGTCGAAATTAATATAATCAAAGCCTGTGGCTCTAACATTTCTAACAATTTCACGATCAGAATTTGATGAAAAAATACTCAAGTTCCACAAAAAAAATCAATGCGTACAAAAAGAAATTAACGATCAAAGTCAAATCAGTATCACAAATTGAAAGCTTTCGGATCCCTTTTAATTTTGTCAAATATTTCGTTAGGCGAGTACTGTAATCTTTAAGGCAAAAATACACGGGCAACTTTTTCAGATACAGTAACTACATACATATAAGGGTTTTGTTTTATACTGCTAATGTGTTTATCCTACTAATATTATAAATTCGAAAATTTTGATGTTTGTTGCTCAATCACGTAGAAACGTCTTGACGAACCAGGTGGAAATTTGAAACGGAGTTAGAATGTAGTCTGCAATAGCACGTAGGCTACTTTTTATCCTTGGAAAATAATAGGAACAGGAACTACATGAGTAAAACCGCAAGGTGCTGCTAGTTTATTTAAAAGACTTGCTGACATGGTATATTTGGTATCGCCATTTTCACCATCGTCACAATGAAAACAATCTACTCGCAGTTGTTGGACCAAGAAGAGTCCAAATCATAACCGCTGTAAGAGACCTCAGGAAGAGCTCTGTACTGCACTAGTCACCCAAAGATATACATACAATGTTTATTTATTTATTCAGTCAACCAGCATTGTGTACACAATACATTTAAGAAGTAAGAACATTAGATCAGTGCCAATTACTTAGTGCCACAATATTATTATAGGTGAAGACATAATGGATATTAAATTTGAGCCGACAAACTGAATTATTCAAAATAATTGGGTCAAATTTTTTTTGGGAAGTTACTGTGGTCTAGTCGGGAGAACGGCGGCTGCCGATCCGGAGACCCCGGGTTCAAACCCCACACGCACCACTGTCTTGTCGAAGTCATGTGCGTAATGCCGCTAACTTAAAACGGTGAAGGAAAACATCGTGAGGAAACCGACATGTACCTAGAATCTTTCGAAGTCATGTGTCATCCGCCAACCCGCACTGGGCCAGCGTGGTGGATTATGGCCTTAACTCTCTCCTTGCGAGAGAAGGCCCCGAGTCCCAGCAGTGGGAACGTTTAGTGGGCTGTTGATGATGATTGATGATGGGTCAATTTTAAAAGTATTAATTAAATGCCATGTAAAATGTTAAAAAATCACAATACGCAATTTATAGTGATTTGAAAATATTATTGCCAAGTATCATTAGAAAGTCAGAGATCTAAGGGATCTCTTAAAGTTATTAAAATTGGTGTTTTAAATGTTTTGTCTCTATGCCCTATTATTTTACTGGAAACATTGCCCTTTAAACCGGAACACAGTGATAATTTCAGATAATATACAGTAGAATAACTGGCAATGGTGTAAGTGTAAGTTGCTCGTGTAAGTGCAGCCATAGAAGAATACCGTAATCTTTAATGGAGACAATGTCTTCTGTCGAATGGTAGTCGTAACTTGTAACAAACTTCGAGTTTCTCGAAGGTTCTCGAAGGTACAGAAGTTGGAAAGCAATCGGTTCACTGAGTTCGCGTATTACTTTTGGGTTGGTTTAATTTTCTTGTTCGAAGAGTGCGTTATCAAGCGTTCTATTGGCAATGTTTGAACGGGACCGATGGTTTCTACGGACTTAAGTTTTAGCCATTAGACAATAATGGATTTACCTAGCTTTTTAGGGTTCCGTAAAACGTAAAAACGGAACCCTTATAGATTCGTCATGTCTGTCTGTCTGTCTGTCTGTCCGTCCGTATGTCACAGCCACTTTTTGCCGAAACTATGAGAACTACACTGTTGAAACTTGGTAAGTAGATGTATTCTGTGAACCGCATTAAGATTTGAACAAAAAAATTAAAAAAAAAGAAAAATTAGGGTTGCCCCCCATACTAGGAACTAAAACTCAAAAATTTTTTTTTCATCAATCCTACACGTTTGGGGTATCTATAGATAGGTCTTCAAAAATGATGTTGAGGTTTCTAAAATCATTTTCGTCTACACTGAATAATTTGCGCGAGAGACACTTCCAAAGTGGTAAAATGTGTGTCCCCCCCCCTCTAACTTCTAAAGTAAGAGAATGAAAAATCTAAAAAAAATATATGATGTACATTACCATGTAAACTACCAACGAAAATTAGTTTGAACTCGATCTGATGAGTAGTTTTTTTTTAGTACGTCATAAATACACTATTATTGAAACTTCAATCAAAGTTACAACGAACTATGTGTACTATGTATATTATGTTACTTGCTGCAACGGAACCCTTCATGGGCGAGTCCAACTCGCACTTGGCCACTTTATTTTTACCATACATAGATAGATTAACTTTATTGGCAAACCAAAAATACAACACACAATTTTTTTTTAAAATCAACAATTAACTCTAAAAACTTGTGCGAAAGTTGCCGGCCTTCTCGCTATAAGGTATATTTTCCAAGCAACCTTAGGTTGAGAAAATAATGCATGGAGAGGTCAGGAGACAATTATTGTCATGTAGACAAGATATTGAAAAATCGTAAAGAAATTTGAAAAAATCTTCAAAATGCCCATATATGGTTATTTTAATACTGAACCTGAAATACTAGATATCTAACAAAATACATATGTCCCCTTTTAAACAAAATCTTAGTATAGAAGCCAAAATGTACCAAGAAAATGACGAGAAAGTGCAGCTAACATTCGTGTAGTGGATTATGGACTCGACTGTCTCCTTGTAAAAGCTCTGAGTGTCAGCAGTGGTAACATAAAAATGGGCTCTTTATTAATGTTTCGTCAAAAGAAAGTTGTGAATCGAGATTCTGCTCCTTTCGAAACTATATCTATTTTAAACCGACTTAAAAAATTAAGGAGGTACTCTTTTCGATTGCATGTGTTGTTTATGTATGCTACCCAATAGCTCCGCTAATTGGGAATCAATTTTGATGAAACAATCTTTTTTTGGTAGATCATAGTTCAGAGGTCCCACATAAATTTTATTGAAATCGGTGTAGTGATTTTTTAAATATGGACAAAAAACTTAGATAAACTTTCCTAAAGACACAGTATTTGCTTGTAATGACATTTGGTCGAGTATCTGAATTTAATTTTAAATTGAAGTTCAATTTTGTTTTTTTTAAAGAAAATCTACATAATTATACTTATAATATAACTGTAACGTGTCGAATTATGTACATTGAAGATATTTTGAATTATTTTTTTTGGGACCACTCTATAGACGATACACTCTATAGTCGATAAGCCAAAACTGCATTTTTTTCTTTCACGTCTGTCTGTTTGTCTGTCCTTCTGTATGTGGAACACGTCATCACGATGAAACTACTGATTCAATTCAAATGAAATTTGCCATGATTTAAGATCATACTAAGTAGATGGTAGCTGTCTACTTTTAATCTCCAAACTCTGCACTGTTTTCTTGCGGGAAGGGGTAAAAGTCAGAAAATGTATTTCGTTGTTTCTCATGTTTGCGTTGTTCAATTCCGTTAATTAATTTTTAGTTCGAAAGAACATATTTTAAGTAGTTTACAGTCAAAATTTGAATATTATCGGGCTGGTGGTTTAGATATTAGATAGAAATAAAATAATTACAACACACGCGACGCGTTCGATACATACTAACTTCTAAGTATTCTGTGATACATAGAACGTCACGTCGCGTCGTCAACATGAGCGCGTCGCGTCATCTTGAATGAAAAAAAAATGCAATAGTTTTGTTTAAAAAACCAACAATCGCTACCTTCAATAAGAAGGAGGTTCTTAATTCAGTTGTTGCGTGTTTTTAGGGCTCCGTGCCCAAAAGGTAAAAACTGAACCCTATTACTGTGACTTGGCTGTCTGTCCGTCCGTTCGTCCGTCTGTCACCAGGCTGTATCTCAAGAAGAACGGTGATAGCTAGACAGTTGAAATTTTGCACAGATGATGCCGCTATAACAATATTTACTAAAAATAATATAAAATATTTTTTTAACGGGGGCTCCCATACAACAAACTTGATTTTTACCGTTTCTTGCTCGATTAGTCCGTTTCGAGCAAACTAGGTGGCGCCACTAGTAAATTATATGCAAGCTTTTATATTGGAGATTATCGAGACGAGCAGGACACATTCCTGATGGTAACAGCAATACGCCTGGCCAGCAGCACAGCACGCAGCTGTCGGAACACGAAGTGGCCAAATCATTACCTAGCACTACACTGCGCTTGTTACGCAGAGATATAAGATGATTTATTTCTAAGCTTTGTAATTTCTGTGGAAATATTGCTCTTCGGACCGACACACAGTGATTTTTGCACATTACTGCTTGACGGTACAATAACTGGCAAAGATGTGGTATTTTACCGAGTGGACTCTGCAAAGATTTCTGCTACTACTACATGTACCACTAACAGCGTCCCGCGGGTTTACCCGCGTAGTTCCTATTGCCGTTACATTCGCGAGATAAAAAGGAGCCTACGTGTTCTTCAAGACTATAATCTAACTATGTTGTGTTGGGTCAAAATTTCAATCACATCCGTTCAGACATTGTGTTGTGATTCAGTTATTAACATCCAAACATTGACATTCATAATATTATATTAAAATCACCGTCATTTTCCAACATTACTCACCCTTAACATGACTTAAAAATTTGTTAATTTTCGAGCCTCTTTAGGTTGGTTATTTTCGACTTTTTTGATGTTACAAATACTAACAACATTGAGCTTAATACCCCGTTTACATTATTCCAGTCCAGCGACCGAATCCAGCGCTGGATTGCTTACTGAAATAATGGAAACCGGCACTGGAATGCATCAATCCAGTGCCAATGCGCTCCAGTGCCGGTTTACATTATTCCAGTAAGCAATCCAGCGCTGGATTCGGTCGCTGGACTGGAATCATGTGAACGGGGTATAAGTCACTAATCTGCAATAGACTATCAACTGTAATTGCTTAACCTTTTAGCAGGAATTATTAAAGTAAGATAATTATATTCACAACATACAGTTCGTAAGAGATATAACAGATAATAATACATTAACAACAACCAACTCATCCCAGAATGGATATAACGATCTTCGTTGGAAGATTTTAATTTCCTGAGATAATAAAAGGGATAACACAGACAAACTTTGCTGCCAAAGGAGTCGTGTTCACCTTACTAATAACTTTTTTTTACTAGATATTATAGGGTAAAATCAAAAGTATACAAAATCTAATGTTCTATTATCCACCAATTTGCGCTTAGCAAGCGTGGTGGATTATGGTCTTGACTCTCTCCTTTCGATAGAACGCTCCAAGTCCCGGCTGTGGGATCATTTAGTGGGCTGCTTATGTTCCAATATAATATATTATATTCCGAATCCAAATATGTTTTTAAGAAACAGCGGAATTTGTTTAGTCACCTCAGAGTTGGTTTCATTTAACTCAAATTTCTATTTAATAAGCACCACAATTTTACTTCAAATTAATATGCATCCATAAACAAATAAGTCAAAGTATCAAGTACGATGCAACTTTTTGTTTGAAATATGAAGTTTTACTTTCTTACTAGTCATAAAAATAAAATCTGCGTATAAAACGTAGAGGTAAAACTTTAAGCCCCGTTTTCCGAAAATTATGCGGACGGAGGAGAATTAAATTTTGCTCACCTATGGTTTATACAGGATTGTTGGTTATCTGCCTGCATCCTTTTAAGGGGATATTAAGTACATTAAATACGGCAACTTTTGTTCTACAGTTTTAAAAATTCGTATTTTGTTCCCATACAAAATAAAATAAAAAGTGGTTGTCTGTAAAGTCGGTTTACTGACGATAGTTAAACGTGACAACGTCTTTATGAAATCAGTACGCTGATAGCGCGAGTAGTGATACCGCTCGACTCGGCGGGTGGCGCCCTCAGCGCTCAGCTTCGTCCGCATGGAACTGACGACGAACTAACGGTAACGTTACATGTCGTCATGTTTTGCGGGCGTGCAGCCGGCTTCACCGAATTATAAGACGTTATCACGTCGAAAACGTGTATTTGCCCGATCTAAAAGCATCGATCTCTTCGTAACAAGAGCACACGCGTTCCTTACCACTCGATAAATGATGTGCCAAAGTGAATAAACACTAGACAGCCGCTAAACGGTGTTAGAAATGACAACAAACCTATTTTTTTGAGATGTATTGAGTAAAACTCAACAAACAAAAGTTGTAGAATAAAAGTTGTTTGTTTAAATATACAGAACATGCCCCTAAACGGATGCAGGCCGATTTTACTAACAACCGTGTACAGAGAAGGAGTGTAGAATGATATTTTTGATAATTTTTCATAAAAGTAAATTAAAAAAAACATTACGAAAGCCATGCCATGTATTTGACACACACGCATAAATACTCTTTTGTTTAATACCCCGTTTACATTATTCCAGTCTAGCGATCAAATCCAGCACTGGATTGCTTACTGGAATAATGTAAACCGGCACTGGAAAGCATCAATACAGTGCTAGTCCATTCCATTGCCGGTTTACATAATTCCAGTAGTAAGCAATCCAGCGCTAGATTCGATCGCTGGACTGGAATAATGTAAAGGGGGTATTAAACAAAAGAGTATTTATACAAATACAAATACAAAAATCTTTATTGCTGTTTGTAGATAAGATAAGATAATACAAAACATTTTAAAAGTTGCCCCATACAAACTGGCCTCTGCGAGAGGCATGCAATATGTCTGGCAAGACAATTTGTTAGTCTTAATTTTTAAATAAATAAAAAAAAATTTAAATAATAGTCAGCTGATTAAAGTCTTCTTCTTCCTCATCTTCTATTAATTTCTGGTTTTTATTTATGTCATCTGATTCTTCATCTTCGATTCATTTCTGGCTTCTATTTGGTTGTGATATATATTTGTGTGAGATAAATGTTTGGTGAGCACAATTTCGCCAACGTCTTCTGTTTCATCAGGATATTGTCTTGTGTTTTTGAGTTTGATCAATATGTCCATCCAGGGTCTAAGGTCTTGCATTAGTAGATCTTGCAGTTCGTCCATGTGAGGAATGTCAAAGAATGTATAAAGTGCAATAAATGTATATAATCAAAAAATCAAAAATGTCGTTAATTATAATATTCATGTAAATACTCAAAGAATGTCAGAATGTAATACAGTACAAACTAATTCATCATGATACAATATATCATTATTTGGTCTTATGTCAGTTGAATGTCAAATTTCATAATGGAATAACAATATCTATTGAGATATTAATGGAATAAGGTCTAAAGATTGTAAAAATTTCATGTTAAACAATGTCTAAAATATTAGTATTCCAATTAATTTCCTTATCATTTAAAAATTCAGTTACAGTATAATAGCATTTGTGTATAAGCATTTTTTTTAGTTTACTTTTGAACATTGTTATGTTAAGTTCTTTTATGGCATTTGGCAGCTTATTGTATAAAAGAGGAGCCATACAAAAAATGCTGTCACTCATAATCTTTTTTTTTCGTTTGTCTATGAGCAGTCTACACTTATCACGCCGGTTACGTTTTACTTTGTCACTCAATAGAGGAAAATAATGAGGGTTATTCCTTACAAAACACATAACTTCAAATATGTACAGGCATGGCAGGGTTAATATTTGGTTGTCTATGAATACTTGTCGACAGCTATCTGTAACTTGCATCCCGAACATAGCACGAATGCATCGTTTTTGTGCTTTGAAAACTGAGGCTGTATCAGTTGAATTCCCCCAAAAAATGACCCCATATCTCAAGACTGATGCCACCAATCCATGGTAAGATGTAAGAAGAGCCTCTTTCTTTACCACTGGAGCAAGCCTATGCAGAGCATATGCCGAGCTACCCAGCTTCTTGCAGAGAATCTCAACATGTGCCTTCCAATTCAATTTCATGTCTATTGTTAGGCCCAAAAATTTTGTTGTAGTGACTTCTGCAATTTTTTTATTTTGATAATTTATGTTTATGTTACTCAAGTAATTTTTTGTTTGAGTAAATTGCATGAAATTGGTTTTGTTTAAATTAATTTTTAAGTTATTAATGTTTAACCAATGGATAGATGAATTTAGTGCGGCATTGATATCTTCCTCATAATTAGCTTTATCTTGACATGCTATTGTTATTGTGCTGTCATCTGCAAATAGTGACATTGGATGCTCAATTACTTTAGGAAAATCATTTATGTAGACAATAAATTGAAACAGTCCCCACACACTTCCCTGCGGCACACCAAATTTGACAGTTATTTCTTTAGAGGTGAATATTTCCTCCTGTTTAGTTTTAATATTAATCTTCGTAATTTTAGTTACTTGCCTTCTGTCTGTTAGGTAAGATTTTACTAAGTCAAGCACATTACCTCTAACCCCATAGGCTTCAAATTTACTCAGAAGAATATCATGATTGACATAGTCAAATGCCTGGGTCATATCACGATAAATGGTACATTGTTATCATCAACATTTTTCATTACATTGTTAAGAAAATCATATATAGCAATATTTATAGTCTTATTTCTTCTAAACCCTTTTTGCTCATTACAAAGTATGTTGTATTTTTCAAAATACTGAATGAATTGATGGTTAAAATATTTTTCAAATATTTTTGACATTATAGGTATAAGGGCAATAGGTCGGTAATATTCCATGTGCTCCCTATTTTCTTTTTTAAATACAGGTATGATTATACTTTTTTTAAGGGCCTCGGGAAATGTGCCTGTACTTATACATAAATTGATTATATGACTAAGAGGGCTCTTTAACAGTTTTTATAATTTTTGTGCATATCTCATCATATCCAACACTATTAGTGTTTTTTAAGGAATTTATGATTTTGAGAATATCATGTGGTGTAGATGGCGCCATGAACATTGAGTTCTGAGTTCTATCAATATTTTGTGTCACATTTATACCAGAACTAGGTAATGGAGTAATTTTATCAACAAAATAGTTATTGAATGCATTAGCCATTAGTTTTGGGTCTGTCAAAAGTTGACCATTACATTGGATTTTATCTATGGACATTTTAGGTAAGTTATTTGTCAATCTATTTATAATATCCGCTTGCTACACCGCCTGCTCTTCGCGTTTACAATTTTGGCGGGAAAATGGGTGTCAGGTTACATAAGTGCGGTGTTTGTGCTTCGGCATATGAAGTGCCGCCTTACTTGTATCCGTTTGAGCCCATTCATTCTCAAGAGCGTTTCAAGACGCTTCTAGCGGTATCGTTTGTTTATAATTAATGTACTTAAAATGTAAACTAACATTTTTGACACTTGAGATTTTTTTTTGCGATTTCTCAAGTAGTCGATCAGCTATTACATTAATAATTTATAAAGGAGACAGTGGTTTTATGGCTTAAATGTGTTGTATACGAAATAACAAACTCGAAAAAACAAAAAAAACTGCATTCAATAGCACAAATATATTTTTTAAATTTTTTTCAATACTTCGGGACCATTTTCCCGCCAAAAAATTTAATTTTTGTTTTTTTTTAATTTTACGATTTTTCTATGTAAATGAACTCCAATTTTAATGTGGATTATATCAAAATAAAGACCAGTTCAAGTAGACGCCATTAAACACAAATTTATCGGTATAGCTTCCCAAATAAAAACACGAAAAATTTTTTTTTCCCGCCAAAAACCCGACCGCAGAATTAAGTTTGTATATTTTCGTCATCAACCAAGTTTTGGGTACTATATTACACACCGGTGTATTAAGCGGATATGCCAAGTAGTTTTTGATTTATTGTCTGACATTTTTATTTTGTAATTGTTTTGAGCTTTTTGTGTCAGTTTGATAATTTTTTTGAACAATCTGGTGTAGTTTTTATATTTTGCCTTATTTTCTCCATAAGGTTTAGTTCGACAATTATTAAACAACAACCTTTTCTTTTTACTACATAGTTTTAACCCACGAGACAGCCATGTTGCATTTCTTGTTACATTGATTGTTACAGTTCTATAAAGGAAACACAAGTTGTATAATAACTTAAATAAATCTATAAATGTGTTGTATGCTAAGTTTGCATCAAATATTTCATATATATCTGAAAAAGTAAGGTTCTTTAAGTGACTTTGAAATTTTATTATATTTTCGACACTGTAATCTCTACATTTTTTCCGCCAATACTTGTTAATACATATTTTTTTCACAGGATATCTTAACAATTGAGCGGTGTGGCCGGACAGAGCCAATCCCAACACTTCTGTCTTGCACTTGCTCCTAAAGTCATGTGCAAAGTTGTCTATGCAAGTTTGACTTACTGGTCTAGTAGGTTGTTTAATAGCTAATGACAAATTAAAATTGGATAATAGGCATTCAAAGTCCTTTGTAGTCTTATCAAGCTTTAGTACATTTATGTTATAATCTCCAGCCATGACAATGTGATAATATTTATTTTTATGCAAGTGCAATGGAACATTCTCTAAGATTGAAAAAAAGGTATCTTTGTTACTACGAGTACTAGATAGAATTGTATACACACAAAGTACAACAACATTATATCTAGTGAGCCTTACTGCAAAGCATTCTATTATATTATAAACAGAAAATCGTTTACTTGGGTAAGTTCAGTCCACTCATTACCATTTCTAACAAGAATACAACTACCACCTCTTTTGATAGTTGGTCTACTACAGGTGGTTGCCAATGAGTAATTAGGTAAGTGTAGATACTGCTCATATCCAGCCAACATATTATATTCGGTGATACAAACTACATCCACCGGTACATTTTTGTCAAGAAGCTCATCAAGGCATAGTGAAAGTGTCTCTGATTTTGTTATCAATCCTGCTATATTTTGATGCAAAATGTTGATATGCTTATTTGCGAAAAAATTTAAGATTAGGTTCAGATTCAGATCCATGCTGAGCACCTCTCGAGCCTCCCTGGCAGTTGATGTATTGGCGCTCAATATCATCAAGTTGTCTGTACAAGTACTCAAACATAGTTCTTACACCATAATCATTTATTGTGCCATTAAATTTGTTGAACATGTAGGAGGAGAATGGCACAGTACTATTTGGGTCAAATATAGTAACATGGTTGTGTTTTCTGAGTTCTAGAGTTAATAGTTTATTGAAATGTTTTACTCTCCAATTATATTCATGTGTTGTTTGTATGGATGTTTTTAATACTGGTAAACACAAAATGATGTTTGTGTTCCTAGTTTTATCCATCATCTCCTGAATTCCATGCGTCAAGTCAAAGTGATCAGTCTGTGTTCGAAAGTCTTCTTCACCGATTAGAATAATGCAGTAGTCATTTTTGGTGAATTTAGTCAGTTTTGTGTTCAAACCTTTGATGAGTTGTTTAATGCCCACATTTGGTGTTAAGTGGTGGCAAATGTCATATGTTTTTTGTTGTGGTACTGTGTTTTCAGCTAATTGCAATATCTTATGTTTTTTAGTGGTACTTAAAATACATATTTGTTTTTTATCTATATTTTTTGGTGATACGCGTTTTAGTTTACCGTTTTGGCTATATACTGGGGATTTAGATGGGGATTTAGAGGTATTAGATACATTATTTTTGTTTTTTGGTGTTATTTTGATAGCCTGGGTGCCTATTGTATTTACAGGTTTTGTAGCAACCGTTTGTGTAATCGGTCCAGTTTGGGTATGTTTGTGTTCTGTTCCTGAGGTCTGTTTTTTCTTTGGTGTACGTGGCCATTGCTTAAGAGGACTTTGGGTCACTTTTTTGTACATGTCATTTTTTTTTACAAGTTCATTGTTAGTTTTTTTCAAGCTGCTATTTTCCAATAGTAAATTCTCTATTTCTTTGTGGGCACCACTTAAGGTAATCTCTAACTCTTCTATGCGGTCTTGTAGTTGCTTAGTCAAGAAATCACCACTAGAAACATCCGGCATACTTGTAGTAGTGCCATCTAAAACCTCAGAAGACATTTCGCTGACAGTAGTTTTATTGCCATCTGAATTGCTTCGATTGCGACGGAATGTAATATTTTCAAAGAAATTCATTTTGATTTGTAGTAAATTACTGATATTACAGACGGTTATCAAAAGATAAAGATATCTGAAGTCTTAGTATCTAGCTGTCAGAATTATAAATATAACGGATTTTTTAGGTTAAGACATTCGACTTTTTACATAAACAAATAACGTTTAAAGGCTTTACGTACTCACAGTTAAATTATTTCCTTTATTTGTTCGTATTATGATTCTAATATAGGTTGTTCCTTGAGTTATAGTACCATATTTATTTCAATTCACAGTCCACAATGATTTCGTCAAATCCCGGTTTCTAGGGATTAGAGCACTTGCACTCACTTTATTAAACTGACTACGATTATGAGTATGTCAAATTTATTGCGATGTATATGATAATTCGTGTAAATAACAATTATATTCAATTTCAATTATATAATAACAATTATATTTATGCGTGTGTCATACATGGCGTAGCTTGCGTAATGTTTTTTTTAATTGAAATCATTTACTTTTATGAAAAATTATCAAAAATATCATTCTACACTCCTTCTCTGTACAAGGTTGTTGGTAAAATCGGCCTGCATCCGTTTAGGGCCATGTTCTGTAATGTAATGTAAACCGGGTTTTATGTTAAAGTCTGTAATACTTAGTTGAGAGTAGATTAGTTGTTTTTAAATCGAGAGTGAATTGGTTTCTAAGTAAGTACGCTCCATTGAACCGCATCGACTAAGAGCCTGTAAGCTCCAGACCAACATTTTCTTAACAAAGCTCAAAGCTTGTCTGTGCATGCTCCCAATACAGATGAGAACGATGGGCCTGTCTTTGGCAAATAATCTATAGAAAACTAAATAAGTATAAAACTAAAGGTGTGTGAAATACCGATCTAAATTTGTCAAACTATGTATAGTTCAGTGCAATTACGGAAATAAATAAACATAAAATTATGTAGTTTAAATAAATAAATAAATATTGGTGGACAATTCACACACAACACCACCTGACCCCAAACTAAGCAAAGCTTGTGTGATGGCGGCTAGAGAGCTGATATAATACTTATATAGTTTTAAATACATACTTATTATACATAGAAACACCCAGACACAGTGCAAACATTTGAATTCATCACACAAATATTTGCACTGGGTGGGGATCGAACCCACGACCCTCGGCTTCGTAGGCAGTGCTACTACCAACTAAGCCACGAGGTCAGTCAAATTGGGTCAGTTTGTCAAATTGTCAGTTTGGGGATTATAAAGGATTGATAGCGGGGTGTATTCTGAGCATATATTATATTCCAATTTGAGGGGTTCTGGTCATCTGGTCAGCAGCTGGAGGTCGGCTCAAGGCATGCGCGGCTCCAGGGGTGGGGGGGTCATGGGGGACATGACCCCCCCAAAATCATATACTATTAGATTAAAAATCTAAAAAAAATCAAATTGTCTAATAGTACATAAACTATTTTTAAACGCGGGAAAACAACTGGAACGTGAACTACGCGGATAAAATCGTGGGGCGCTACTAGTAAAGTCTTTTTTACTCGATTTATTGTATTTCTACTCGTGAAAAAAATTCAAGGCTGGGACTGCGCCTGGCTCAAGGTCATTTCGATGAAAACGCGTTTAATTCAATATCTCGCGAACGGTTAGTGTTAGGTAAAAACTGTCGAGACCTTTTCTCTTCTAAATTAAATTTACTAATTTTTTTATCTATAACTTTTTATTTTTCATAAATATTTTTCATTTTCTTGCTTCCGAAGGTCAAAAATTTTACTTTCTTTTATCAAAAGGTGAATCGATTAAACTTTTTAAAAATTGTACTTTATTTAAATATTGCATATTGTAATCATTTAAGTATTATACTTCTTTAATTTGGGTATTTTTTTTTATTCCATTTGATGGAATAATAATGTGAATAAGGATTAGAAAAAGAAGTAAATGAATAAATAAAACTGTTTCATACATTTTTTGTCAAAAAATAGGTTATAAAATTCTCAAAATTAAGCACCCGAGGTAAAATTTAAAGTAAAATTAAAATTTAAAAGTACATTGTACTTTTGTACAATGTACATTTACTTTGTACAATTTTGTACAATTTGTAAGTAAATTGTACAAAAGTAAAATTTTTGCCTTTCGGAAGCAATAAATTGAAAAATATTGATGAAAAAAGAAAAGTTTTAGATAAAAAGTTAGTAAATTTAATTTAGAAGAGAAATGGTCTCAACAATTTTTTGCCTTACACTAACTGTTCTTGAGATATCGAATTAAACGCATTTTCATCGAAATGACCTTGAGCTGACCTCGCCAGAATCCCTCAAATTGGAATATATGCTAAGAATACACCCCCCTATCGATCCTTTATATTCCCCAAACTACATAATTTGATGTTTTTTTTCTATTTTTTTCCGTAATTGCACTGGACTAGTAGCCTTTATTGCTATTATGACTTAATATTTGTGTCTTATGAAAGGGTTGACTGGTAGACATCAAGTGTAATCCTATGATACTTAAAAATATTAATATTTCTCTATTAGTCAAATTTAGACCACCTGGTGACTACTAGTAACTACTATACAAAGACGTGTACAACTATTGCCAAGGTCAAGGTACATTGGGAAACACATTAGGTACATACATGAACCTTCAAAGAATAGCACCTTTTTCTTGGGACACTCGTCTAAAAATGTAAATATCAGGTAAAGGTTTCCTAAGAAATTCTGTTAGGTAGCAGTTTATTAATATTTTGCTTACGTTCATAAGACTCAAAAGATTGACGTGCGAGCATTGCTTGTTCAAGAAGATTAATGGTCCTCTTTCCAGCGTCAGCGCCGTATTGAGAAACATTTTCAAGGAAATCAATCTATTTCTGAGTAATGCAAAAATGGAAACCATCGGTTCTAGTGATGGATGAGTAGGCGTGTTTTAAGCGTGTTCAATCTGATGTAAAATGGAAAGGTGATTTGAAATGAATTTGCAGTGCACAGCGCACACTGCGTCTCAATTCAGCACAAAGACATTGTCTTTGCAGTTCAGTGTAGTTGCATTAAAATTAAAGTTACGGCTGGTCTAGTCGGGAGAACGGCGACTGCCGATCCGGAGACCCCGGGTTCAAACCCCACACGCACCACTGTCTTTTCAAAGTCATGTGCGTAATGCCGCTAACTTAAAACGGTGGAGGAAACCTACATGTACCTAGAATCTTTCGAAATCATGTGTCATCCACCAACCCGCAATGGGCCAGCGTGGTGGATTATGGCTTTAACTCTCTCCTTGCGAGAGAAGGCCCCGAGTCCCAGCAGTGGGAACGTTTAGTGGGCTGTTGATGTTGTAGTTGCATTATTAGAGGAATTTTCTCGTCTACTTGAGCATATATATTGCATAAAACTGCTAATTAGAGTCGTACTCAGCCTTGAAGGGGCATGTATGAATCTCGCCTGCATTTCTATGTATTATTCAAAGTAGACGAGCACAAAATTGTCATCACTTCTCACTTCAACGGCGAAGGAAAACAACGTATAGAAATTAATTTGATCCACAAAATACATCTTTTGTGGATATGCATGATCTACCACCCACTCTTAACCAGCCTAGCGTGGTGGATTAAAGTCGTAATTTTCTCTTTGTGAGATAAGCATCCCAATTTCAATTTTGGGATCCCAGCTATGTATGCTACCTTGGTTCTGTGATGAAGCAACTTCCTACTATTTCACCACCACAACACCATACCATGACGGTCTCGGTTCAATATCTTATCTACTAATATGATAATTGTCAAAGTTTGGATATATTATGTTGCTCAATCACTTCCTAACATGTGTGCGGATCGAGTTGAAATATGGAACACAGTTAAATTATACTCTTAGAACACATATGCTACTTATTATCCCGGAAAAGAAACGAGAACAACGCGGGTAAAACGGTGGTTTACCAAAAATAAAGCTTTGTTAATGATACTCGTGTACCTACTTTAAAATAATCTAATAGCACCTTGCCCTTTTTTCTATCGGAATGCTCGCAGCTCGAAGAAGCGACATCGTTTCACGGCGGTTGATGTTCCAAAGACACGAACAAAGAGATTTGACTCTGCTTTTGTGATAAGAACGTCAAGACTGTGGATTACGTTTCCTGAGTGGGTATTTCCCGATAGTTACAATCTTTGTGTCTTCAAATCGAGAGTGAATCAGTTTTTTCTAGGTAAACACGCTCCATCGTAGACCGCATCGTCGCTTAACATCAGGCGAGATGGCGGTCAAGTGTAAACCTATAAAAGTTAAAAAAAAAACTTTGCAATATTTAGATATAACACAATTATAGAACGAAATATAAGACCGTATCTCTGAAATCTAGAAATAACACATCTTTTATACATTTTCTCGAGAGTAAATTATATCAACGTGATATCTGATACTATTTAAGGGCTTTCACGGTTGGTTTAATTTCATTTGAAAAGCTTCAGTTTTACTTGAAAATTTGTATCTATACATGTTGTATGTGTATATATTTTATGTTATCACATTTTTTTTGGGTTTGGTTGTATTCACATCAAATCTTCCTTTGGCTTAAAAAATGCTTAAAATTGGTAGGACAACAAAAATCATGAGATTTTTGTCATTGTCACCGAACGCTTTTCTGATTTGCGTGAGAAAAAATCATGAAATTTTCATCATCACCTAACTGTTCGACTATACATATATGCATTTTTTCCTATGTGAGTATGTGCACCAAATTCTCCGTCAATTGTGAACCGATTTTCAAAATTCGTTTTTTTATTAGAAAGTGTGTACTTCCAAAGTGGCCCCGTAAGTATCAAGTCAGGGTCTGATGGTGACATCCTTATAAATTGAGGGAAACTCTCAAAATTCTGCCGCAATAAGGCGATTTCGCGCAATATCAATCGGCGCATGGGGAAACGAAATCTAAATGTTGCGCTCACTCAACTCCGCTTCCAACCGACAAAGAAAGCTCACTCAAATATGGGCTTTAAACTATGCCGTTAAGATATAAATTACATTGGCAACACAAATTAGCGGATCGCTCGCTGACAGCAGTCTGGTAATTTATGTTGCCAATGTAGTCTATATCTTAACACGCATGTCTTATAGCCCATATTTGGGTGTTTTTTATGGGTGGTCGTTTAGGTAGGCGGTCTGCGCCTACTTAATGGTGACCAGAACTTTGACCTGCTCGCATTCGATCTGTTTTTTTTTGTTTATAAAGGGTTTTTACCGACTTCAAAATAGGAGGAGGTACTGTGTTTGACTATAGTTACTTTTTTTTATTTAAATTACTTTTTTTGTTTTTTCGTAAAAATGTGATAATGTTTTTGGTTTAAAAATAAAGAGTCTTAACACAAAGCTCATATGAAACTTAGTTCAAAGCTAGTACTTACTTACCGTCAGCGCTAAACCGCCTGCGTTGATACGGTAATCCATCAGGGCGGATGTAGCTCTAATAGCGCTTCAATTACCACCACATCGAAGGCAAATTTACTGCACCGAAGTCGTGTTCTGTGGGGAATTGATGGAGACGTTTAATCGAAACTAGTTTTGTTTAAAAATATATTTGATCAGATATAATTTGATCTTATCCGAAACACCCACAGCTTTATCGATATAAACCAATAGATGTGCCTTGAGCAATTTGCAATTGGTAATAAACTGCGTTTTTGCGTGTATCGTAAGTGGTTTACATACAACCAATCTACTTGACCCCTAGAATCGCTAGCGACGATATCTGCTGTGGTTCTACTAATTTTGGTAAAAATGTCCGGCATCCACCGCTTCCTGCAACGGACTAAAAAGGAAAAAGTGAACTCACTCTTTCCAACGATAATAAATGATTCCGTGCGCCCTGAAGTTTGTGAGGGCACATCTTTGTATTGAGATCGTTGCACAGGTTAGGGTTCACATCTGACAGCTGACAGGAACACCTGCGAATTAATTTGTTTCGTTTGAATGAATTATTTTTTACAGTAAAAGTCACATTAAATCCATGCAAAATACATGAAAAGTACTAACTTGATTTACAAGTGTAACTTCATAAATATATCCTTCTGTATTCTGTAGTGGTAGGACTCTTAGCAGAGTCCGCCTGGGGAAGTACCACACCTTTGTCATTTATTCTACCGCCAAGCAGTAATGTGCAAACATTACTGTGTTCCGGTTTGAAGGGCAATGTTTCCAGAGAAATTACAGGGCTTATGCTCTGGGTTCCTAGGATTACGTTGCCGTCACATAACGGACGTAATATTACGGACGTAAAACTACGGCCGTCTTTACGGCGACGACATGTGGAAAGTTCCACTGCCGCTATATTACGTCGTCAGCCAGCAACCTCAACAAGCAGGAGAGAAAAAGAAGGACCTTGATTTAATCAAGTATGGTATGATATAGCTTTTATCAGTTACTTGGAGGATGAACTATTAAAAGAGGAAAATAATCGTAGGGTAGAAGATAAAAATTCAAACAGAGTGGTATAGAAGGCGCATTAGAAATTTTAGTACGTCGTCGCAGCTCCAGTTGGAATTAAAACCTATGCTGTACGTCGTACGGACGTCGGTCCAGTCAAAAAAACTCAAAATATATCGATATGGCTTCACCGATATAATCTTACGTTCGAAAAAAACGTTCACGAACAATTCAACACCGTCAAGACGGCCGTCTTTCAAATAGCGTCACCGCTTCTTTACGTTACGTTGTTAATCACCGTCCTCTAACAAACCGCGCCATAGTGTTAACATAGACAACGTTCTCGTGACGTCATTCACCGCTACATTACGTCCGCTATGTGACGGCAACGTAATCCTAGAAACCCAGAGCATTAGAGATATAACAACTTAGATCTCTGGGTGACGAGCGCAGTGCGGTGCTAGGTAATGATTTGGCTCTTCATGTTCCAATAGCTGCGCGTCACTGTGCTGTTATGTGGCAGGCATGTTGCTTACCATCAGGGACATGTCCTGCTCGTCTTGTCACTATTAAAAAAAAACACTATGCAATGATCAGAAACTCGGAAATATAGAAACGAAAACTATGCGAAGAGTTAATTCATACAAACAGTTATATTTTTGACGCCATGGAACCAATATATGGAAAGTGAACACATCAGAGAATACCCGACTAACAAGTGAGTCTACATCAAAATGCTACAGCAAAATTATGTGATCACAAGGGAATAATTTACATAGAGGATAGGCTGGAAAACAAATTTACTGACCACGAAAAAATAAAAAAGAATTTAAATGTATTTATTTGAGATAAGAAACGACAATATTGTACGAAGTTAATTCATCGAAACTATACTTGATTTTGTTCTTAAAATAATGCAAATGAACATGTTATGGCTATAGATAACAACAAAAAAGACTTTAAAAAAACTGGAAGTTTGGATACCAGAGCCATAATTCCGCTTCTTTACAAACAAACTTTAATTTTAACGTGGGTAATCTCAAAGTAAATGCCGGTTCAAGCAGACGCCACGCCATCAAAACCAAATAAATGGATAAACCTTCCCAAAAAAAAAATACAATTATTTTTTTGTCGATATTACAAAAACGGCCACATCAATTTCAAAAAAAAAAATATGGAACCATTACGAAAGTATTTTCCACCAAACAAAAATAGAATAATACATTAGCAATAAGCGGAGCTATCGCGTAGCTTACACTTATACAAAAAATATACAATCCAATTAATCACCTTCTCTTTTTTTAAGTCGGTTAAAAACTACTTTATTTTGTACTTTTGTACTAAATTTTGTAGTTCTTATAAGTACCTACTAATTATTGTCATATATGACATCATGTGTCATATTTTTGGGGCCAATATATTATGCCAAACACGATTCAAGGGTTAAATTTTAACGTCAAAATTAATTTTAGCCATGAAAAAAAATGTCCACGAATCCACCCGGCGGATCGAAGCTATAAACAAAGTATCCATGAATCCACCTATGGACATAGGTGAAAAAAAGTGTCCACGAATCCACCTGTAAATTAAGATGGCAAAATAAGTATCCATGGATCCACCGTTGGATTTAAGAGAAAACAGATAGAAGTATCCATGGATTTACCGCTGGATTCAAGAGGAGATAAAAGTATTCTCGGATCCACGGTATATGTGGAGCCTAGCTGTGGATCTGAGTGTATGGAACCGTATTTATTTTTATCCTATCAAATACCTATAAATTAGATTCGAACTTCTAGCTTATTAAAAAAATAACTTCCTCATAAACTTTTAACACCCATTTCCACCTCTTTTTTGCATGGAAAAGTTCTTTATTGGATTAAAAAAGAAATTTATTGGGCTCCTTATTAGTGATTAGCTCCTTAGTGCTTATGCTAAGCACTAAGGAGCCCAATAAATGTTTTTACTGCTGGAACTCGGGGCAAGGAGAGAGTCAAAGCCATAATCCACCACACTGGCCCAGCGTGGGTTGGTGGATAATATAATATGACCTTGAAAGATTCTAGGTACATGTTCATTTCCTCACGATGTTTACCTTCACCGTTATTTTAGATACGCATGGGTACAGGGATACACGCACGATGAACCTAGGGGCTCCGAATCAGCAGTTGCAGTTCTCCCGACTAGACTAACAGTAACTAAAAGTGAAAAGTAGAAATGGAGTATTATGGAAATGTAAACCGTGTCTTTTTTCAGGATTTAGACCAATCCTGTAGAAAATGACCTGTAAAATGTCTACCAAATTTCTTGATAATCGGTTCAGCAGTTTACGCATAGAGTGCTCGCAATATAACTCTGCGCGTAGCAAAACATGGAACTAATTGACAGGCCGTCAACTTCTTATTTACGTCAGTTGACAAAAGTTTGTTTACGTTTGGTGTATTTATTAATTTCCAAAATAATTAATAGTTTGTATTATGCCGAAAGTGATTAAAAGTGCTGGCCGTGGCTGGTTCTAGAAAATCAATCGTGGTTGTGAAGAAGAACGATACAATAACGGGCCAAAAGTGCAGTTTTCCAAACGCAGAGCTATTTGACAACTAACATGTAGGGATACCATAGCAATCAAATCTCCACCTATTATCGGCATATTTTAAAGCTGAGGCTTTAGGTTGAGGTGCGGCTTTGGATTTGATTGTTTTATCGGCAATTTACCCGTAGGAAAAAATGTGTGTGCTTAAGACCGAATGTGAGAAACTAGTTATAAATGTTTTTTTTTCATAATATACAAATCAAAATAGAAAACACAGTGACACAGCAGTGAAGATCAGCTGATTGTATCTTTCTCGGTCGGGTACACTCGGCGGTTCCATGTTCACCCGATCGACGCTTTCACCTAACAGCGGTGCGCACAAAAGAAATGTTACTTAATTTTTTTTCAACTTTAGCTTGGATGGTCTTTGATCCTTAACTCTGTATTCATTACTGTATTTTTATTGTAGGCGTTTCAGAACGCACTATCACGTAGTAATGGACAACGCATTATACCACTGCACTCAGATAAATAAAGCGGCTACAATGGGCAATGTAAAAGAAGAAAGCCAAGAGTGGCTTAAGAAAAATGAAATAGATTTCGACGATTGTAGGACAAATCTGCATTTACTCGAATAAAGAGGCACAAAGAAGACCCACAATACCAACTATTAAAGGAACATGGACAAGAACTTTTGCGGTTACCGCCGTGATTCATCGTGATTTTAACCCTATTGAAAAAAGAAGATGATTCTATGGAAGCCAATGACTCATTAAAATAACGTTTATGTGCCAAATTTTCAAATAGTGTTATTTATGGTCTCAATAAACGATTTACAAGTTTAAATTAAATTCTTGTTATTTCGATGTTGGTGTATGTTGAAAATGACAGATTTTTTATAATGTAATAAACTATAATAAAGTTTTCCTGGTGGCAAGAGACTCAGACAGCCTGTACCAATTACCAATGATACGTGGTCATACTGAACCAAACCAGCACTGCAAAGGCGTTAATTACTTCGAGACATTCGTTCTTGAGTCTCAGTTGTCGTGTAGTTACTTAAATTGCTTCCCTTAAAAATCCCTTCCCGTCCTGTTTTATGAAGTTGTACGTTCCCAATGAACGGGAAGGGAACCTATTAGCTTGACCTGGCAACATTAAGTACGCCACCAGTAGCGCGCAGACTTATACTGCGAGCACTATAACCAAAGACGTCAAATGTAAAAGACACACAAAGGCTGCTTGGAGACCTGATAAAAAATCATATTTACATGCGTTGGTGACTAGTGTAATGATTCGGATTATAATATCGTCTTGTATCACATTCACGCACAGAACATGCCATAATATAAATAATTTAATAAAATCGTCTGCAATCCAAGGATTAATTAAAAAATACACGATTTTCACCGCGACGAAATCAGACTGTTACGTTCGGGTATACTAAAATATTGTAATGACGTTACTTCATTCACTTTCTCTTCTTCTCTCGAGCGATTTCCACTTGAAAATGATTTCTCGCTCACTCGCTTTGTTGATCTTTTTGCGTAGCAAAAAAAATTCTTCATCTATGACTATAACAGACTATTTGACAGACTAAATATCTGACAAACTGACAGATTTACTTTCGCGTTTATTTTATTAATTTAAGGTAGTGGTTCGCGCCGCGACCGCGACGCGAGATCGCGACCGGAGACCGCGACCGGAAACCAAGACAGGCACCTGACACTATGGAATCGTATAGGCGCCAGTTCGCGCCGCGACCGCGACCTGTCTCGGTCTCCTGTCGCGGTCTCGGCGCGAACTGGCGTCCATACAATTCTATAGTGACAAGTGCCTGTCGCGATCTCCGGTCGCGGTCTCCTGTCGCGGTCTCGCGTCGCGGTCTCAGCGCGAACTCATACCTTAATTGTTCGTTTGAGTATTGAGAATAGCTTTTTATGTTACTTGTAGGATGGGATAGATGTTCCTAGGCAAATTTGTTGTTAAATAGCAAAACTCAAGACTACTCCTACATCTATATATATACAAGCGAAAGGTCACTCATCAAGGAATCTCAGAAACTACAAATGCTAGGAATCTGAAATTTGGCATGGAGGTCGCTTTTAGCACGTAGGCGCTCGCTAAGACGGGGATTTGCGAAATTCAACCCCTAAGAGGGTGAAACAAGGGATGATCAGTTGTATGAAAATTTGTCATTATTAAAGTTATCAAATGTTGTATCTAGACACTTGACACTAAGCAAAATAATGTTTGTTCTATCAATTTCGTAATTTCGAACTGTACAGGTGTGAAATTGGGGTTGAAATGTCAATATGAAAGTTCACAAACGTTGAAGATAAAACCATGAAACTCTGTATATAGACATTTGACACGAAGCTAACGAATGTTTATTCTATAAATTTCGTAATTTAGAACTGTACGGGGGTGAAATTGGGGTTGAAATGGGGGATGAATGTAAATATGAAAGTTCCGAACCGTCGAAGATAAAACCGTGAAACTCTGTATATAAGCACTTAACACGAAGCAAACGAATGTTTATTCTAGCAATTTTGTAATTTCAAACTGTACGGGGGTGAAATTGGGGTTGAAATGGGGGATGAATATCAGTATGGAAGTTCCCAACCGTTGAAGATAAAACCATGAAACTTTGTCTGTAGACACTTGACACGAAGCAAACGAAATATTTGTTCTATCAATTTCGTAATTTCGAACTGTACGGGGGTGAAATGGGGGTTGAAATGAGGGATGAATATCAATATGAAAGTTCACAAACGTTGAAGATAAAACCATGAAACTCTGTATATAGACACTTGACACGAAGCTAACGAATGTTGGGTCTACCAATTTTGTAATTTCGAACTGTACGGGGTTGGGTGAAATTGGGCATGAATGTCAATATGGACGTTCCCAACTGTTGAAGATAAAACCATGAAACTCTGTATATAGACAATTGACACGAAGCAAACGAATGTTTGTTCTTGCAATTTTGTAATTTCGAACTGTTCGGGGGTGAAATTAGGGTTGAAATGGGGAACGAATGCCTCTTACGCTTTCAAACCTAAACCACTGAACCAATTTTAATGAAATTGTTTTATTACAAGCTGTTTTTAATAACCGTAAATGTGTCTGGGTATAAAAATAGGTACTGCCTGAGTTACCTTAGTATTTATTTCGCGCGGACAAAGTCGCGGGTAACAGCTACTTAATAATACATCTAAAGACTGGTAAGACCCCCACTCACGGTTCAACTTATTACTTCCCAGTTCGTAATAAATCCTTAAAAAGGTAAATTGGTAATTAATTTAAATTCCGTAGAGGCCACGGTTATCGTACTAAATTAAAATACCATATTTTGTTCCCGAATCCAATAAAACAGATTTTTGGGGTTCCGTACAAAAACGCTTTAGTACAATTATATTTTGGCTCGGATTCGGTTTCCGTCTATCTGTAGGTGCTATCAATTAATCTTCATTGTGGTGCTTCCATTCATTAAAGATTGCAGAGACGAAATTACTACAATTGTACCATTTTTTAATTAAATCACTAAAGTGCACACTTTACTGAATTCCGGTTTGAAGGTCGATGTTTCCAGAAAAATGACAAAGCAAGTGATAAATACTTTAAAAATGTTTCACACATCTAAATTTTGAATGACAGAAATAAATGAAACCCTAAAAATATTTTATTAATTAAAAAACGAATCTCCGAATAACCCCCCCACTGCTACCGGCGCAAAAGTGCCCATGATGCTCGCCGTGTTCCCACGCTGAATAGCAAAAAAGTGATAAATTAACTTATCTGTAAACGATGAGTGCAGAACTGTGATTTGACTACCCATTTTCAGGCAGTTTTATGGTACTGTGTTGTTATAATGGTCAGACTCGTACCGTATCAGCATGTGTCGCTAGTCCCGTCACTCAATATCTCATACATATTTAAATATATATTTTATTCTTCTGATCATTTTTATTATTCACACAAGCTGGCCTGCGTATAGTATGCGGTGATCACCGTTTGTTCAAAAATAAAATATAATACATGTACATAAAAACGTAAGATATATAGATACATATACATAATCAATGTAATAACAAACGAATGCCTAAATCAAACTGTATGGAATTTACGTTAGTTTACTTTTGGTTAAAATTAAAAGTTAATTGTTAATGTACTTGTTGACTTAGTGATTTCAAAGATTAGTTTGATGTAAAACAACTAATAGTACTAAAAACTGTCAATCAACAGTAAGTTGATCTACAAACATTTGGCTCGACTTGATATAATTGTTCAATTGAACAAAGTAACATTTTGTACTTCGTCTATGATACGGAACCCTCGGCATGCGTCACCAACTCACATTTGAACGGTTTATTTTCATTGTGTAGAAGAATCTCAGCCTTGCCAGCGTTGCCTTAGGCTGGGACGTTGTACTCTCGAAAATTTTCCCATTTCACACTAAGTTGACTACAAAAAGAAGCGGTCTTAACTCAAGATTATGATGATTTTGAGATTATGATGATTTTGAGATTACCTACGAAAAATGTTACTAAAAAGATAACTATCCTCTTTATACCTAGTAACATTTTTCGTATGTACAGTATTACCTACTTAAGTTACAGTAAAGTTCAATATTTTATTATTTTTAATTTAATTCACCAATGGAAAAACCGAATGACAGGATACGTGATAATAATTACAGCAATCATTTTGATTTGAGTAAATTTTAAATTTATTTAAACCTTTTGAGTTTGTGTGATGTTTGTATGATATTTCACAATTGTCAAACATCACTACTCCATTTTCATTAAATCTAAAGTCAGAAAGATTTTTGTCTGTTAAGTTTTGAGTAAATTAAATTTTTACTTATATTAGGCTGATCTGGTGACTAAGTTAGCTGTAAGTCTGCCTACGAAGCCGAGGGTCGTGGGTTCGATCCCTACCCAGTGCAAATGTTTGTGTGATGAACTCAAATATTTGCACACCCAGGGGTGTTAATAATAAGTACCTATGTATTTAAAACTATATAAGTATTCTACCAGCTATCTGGCTTCCATAGTACAAGCTTTGCTTAGTTTAGGGTCAGATGGTGTTGTGTGTGAAATGTGCACCAATATTTACTCCTCTCTGGCCTCGTGGCTTAGTTGGTAGTAGCTCTGCCTGCGAAGCCGAGGGTCGTGGGTTCGATTCCCACCCAGTGCAAATATTTGTGTGATGAATTCAAATGTTTGCACTGTGTCTGGGTGTTTCTATGTATACTAAGTATGTATTTAAAACTATATAAGTATTATATCAGCTATCTGGCCGCCATCATACAAGCTTTGCTTAGTTTAGGGTCAGATGGTGTTGTGTGTGAATTGTCCACCAATATTTATTTATCATTTATTTCCTTTATGCCACTCAAAGTGAACGTGAAGAACACAAAGTAACGACTTTACTCATTTAAAATCAGAAGTTCTTATTGTTTTGGTTAAGACCGAGCTTAGCCAATTTAGCCTCTAAATTGAATTTCATGAATTAGTTTTTCCTTCAATCACAACTATTAGGTTCTTTAACGGCTGTATTCCAAATATTTGCTCAAAACTTACCTGCCAAAAATCTTTCTCACTTCAGATTTAATTGAAATGAAGTAGAAATATTTGACAGTTACATCGTCACACGAACTCAAAGCGACAAAATTGAGCTTAAATCAAGTTTCTAAAACGTGGTGAGAATCGCGTGCTAAATCGCGATACGTTAAAAAAAACATTAATTATTCCCCATCTAAAATGTTAAACAGAAAATAATTACCTACGAAAGTTATCGTAAGCTCAAGTAATTTACGACCGTTCTTTCATGGCTCCTACTTAGAAAAGCAAAGATTGGTCTTTACTTCAAATGATAACCTAATTACTATCTAATTACCAAGAAGCTTGTATGCCTAATTACTTGACATTTACATAGATTGGGTTTCTAGACAGCTAATTAGTTTTTTTAATCGTGTTTTTTTAATTTAATTTATTTGAAATTATGCGGTATATTATTAGTGGTCTAACTTATAATTCTGTAAGTCAAAACATTTACTAAAATATAGTTTGTAACAATCTTAAACAATGTTTGTGTTATTTTGACAAATTTAATGACAGAAGTTTACTGGAAAAAACTCAACCTAATATTAAAAGTGGCCCTTATTCTGAAGATAAGATTAACAACTAAAACTCCATGATTATTTATATTATACTATTTCAGACTATTATAAAATGTAATGAAATGTGTTCCAAATGTCAACCCTATCCGTTCCTACGTTTCAACGCGATTGAATAACAAATTTCAAACTTTCACTTGTATAGTATTAGTTATGTAGAATAATAAATCCTTTCCAAGCTGTGACAAGTTGTTTCTTGTTGATTTATTCACATGTTATTTTATTATCATAGCTCAATTAATTTTATCTTCGAAACCATTACAGCTGAGTTGCGTATTATGGGAGAGACCTATTATTTCCAGCAGTGGTCGAACACAGGTTGATGAAGTTGATGAATAATTATTTAGGCGTTATTTATTCTCATCAATTTGTTTTGACTTCACAAACGTCAAACATATCTATTACAAATACAAATATCTTTATTGCTGTTTGTAGGTAAGATAAGATAATACAAAACATTTTAAAAGTTGCCCCATACAAACTGGCCTCTGCGAGAGGCATGCAATATGTCTGGCAAGACAATTTGTTACCTAGTCTTAATTTTTAAATAAAAACAAAAAAAAAAAATTTAAATATTAGTCAGCTGATTAAAGTCTTCTTCTTCCTCATCTTCTATTAATTTCTGGTTTTTATTTATGTCATCTGATTCTTCATCTTTGATTCATTTCTGGCTTCTATTTGGTGATATATATTTGTGTGAGGTAAATGTTTGGTGAGCACAATTTCGCCAACGTCTTGTGTTTCATCAGGATATTGTCTTGTGTTTTTGAGTTTGATCAATATGTCCATCCAGGGTCTAAGGTCTTGCATTAGTAGATCTTGCAGTTCATCCATGTGAAGAATGTCAAAGAATGTATAAAGTGCAATAAATGTATATAATCAAAAAATCAAAAATGTCGTTAATTATAATATTCATGTAAATACTCAAAGAATGTCAAAATGTAATACAGTACAAACTAATTCATCATGATACAATATATCATTATTTGGTCTTATGTCAGTTGAATGTCAAATTTCATAATGGAATAATAATATCTATTGAGATATTAATGGAATAAGGTTTAAAGATTGTAAAAGTTTCATGTTAAACAATGTCTAAAATATTAGTATTCCAATTAATTTCCTTATCATTTAAAAATTCAGTTACAGTATAATAGCATTTGTGTATAAGCATTTTTTTTAGTTTACTTTTGAACATTGTTATATTAAGTTCTTTTATGGCATTTGGCAGCTTATTATATAAAAGAGGAGCCATACAAAAAATGCTGTCACTCATAATCTTTTTTTTGCGTTTGTCTATGAGCAGTCTACACTTATCACGCCGGTTACGTTTTACTTTGTCACTCAATTATATTCTCAATTAATTATTAATCAAATCAAATCAAATCAAATCAAATCAAATTTATTTCAACCAAAATAACAAACAATTATAGGAAGTACAGAAACATCTTATCTATTAGTTCAATACAAGATGCCCATAATTTCAAAAACACCCACACTAAGCTAGGCTTGTCCTGTGGGTAGTTTTAATTTTAGGATTCACATGAGGTTCGTCACTGACGGCACACGAGTGATTTAACTTACAATCGAGATACAATTATAAACTTAAAAATAAAAATATAAAAATACATAGCCCGGGACTGACATCGATTACAATCATAAAACGATATGAGAATGGGCGTATGAGTGAGTGTGTAAGTGTATAAGAGGGTGTGTGTGTGTGTGTGTGTGTGAGGGTGTATGTGTGGGTGTGAGTGGTGTCTAATCCCGTTGCTCACCAAATTCTCTTCAGGAAGCTTTCCGTATCCTCAAAAGACCATTGGAGAAGTTGCTTTGTAACTTTTGATTTCAGCTCATAATAAGTGAGACCATGGATACCATACAATTTATCCAGTTTATTATATAACCATGGCTTCATGTATAGACTAAAGCGGCGTGCGAGTCGCGTTTTAAAAGCAGGTAAGGGCAATCTAAAAATTCTTTTACCTGATAATGACCTGTAGCTATCTGAATTTAAAATTTCTTTATGAGCGGATAGAGCTGTTTTAAGTATATAAAGCCTCCGAACACTCAGAACCTGAGCTTCCGCCAGTAAAAGGCTTGTCGGGAATCTAAAATGTTTCCCAAGCATTGTTTTCAGAACAGCCCGTTGGGCTCGTTCAAGACGAATAATGTTCGACGAAGCTGCACCCCCCCATACTGTAATACAGTAGGTTAGGACGGACTGACAAAGGGCCCAATATATAGTCTTGAGAAGTTGAGGATTTGCTACATCACGAAGGAGTTTCATTATGTAAATGAGTTTTCTAGTCCTTTTAGCCGTCATTTCAAGGTGCTCCTTAAATGTCAGTTTCTCGTCTATTTCTATTCCCAAGTACCGAGTGCTTTTTACTTTTTTTACCCTGCTACAACGCCGAGACTCATTTGAAGCACACGAATCGTATGGGGGTTGACATAAATGAACAAGAATGTCGGGGACAGAACGGGGGCCTGAAGCCGCGGTGTTATGAAAACAAATCAAGTGAGTTTTCGAAACATTGAGTGTCAGTAGATTTTGTTTTAACCATGCCGCAACGCGGGTGATGCCCAGCTGTGCAGTAGCAAACAGAGAGTCCCAGGATTTGTCATGAAACAAAATGACAGTATCATCGGCATAAAGTATGGTGTCCGCGCTGCTAGAGAGAATCGAGGCAATGTCATTTATGTACAACAAGAAAAGTGTTGGCCCAAGAATACTGCCCTGTGGCACTCCAAACGAAACTGGCTTGGCATCGCTCACACGGCTCCCCACGCGCGTGTGCTGGATTCTATCCGTCAAGTAGCTTCGAAACCAGTCATGGCAAATACCCCTAACTCCGAAGCACTCCAACTTCCTCAAAAGGATTGGGATTGATACGGTGTCGAAGGCCTTTGCCAAGTCCAAGAAGATACCCAGGCAAGGCAAGCCTTTGTCTAAATGAGAGGCCACTATCTCTGTCAAAAGTGACACTGCGTGTTCTGTAGATTTCCCATGTCTGAAGCCGAACTGCCGATCTGTTAATAAATTATGAGAGTGTATGAATTTCACTAATTGTTTATTGACAATTTTCTCCAGCATGAAAATGTAAATGAAAATACATTTTTTTATGAGGGTAATAGAGTAAGATCCCAGAGCTCCCAGAAGTCCCAGAAGATTTTGGAGTTGTTAAGCAAAACGGCCGACGGAAAGTGTCTGGGAGGGGAGTATTGGTATTGGGACCTTGATTTTAAGGATATTGCCTACAACATACGTGAAAACCACTTATTAGAAAATACGTGAAGTAAGTAATGTTTGTATGTACGTTCATTACACCATATCTCAAAATTGGCCGTCTAAGCAAGTTAGCGAGTAAGCATGTGTTCTTAGTATTTACTAACTCAATTCAATCATCCACATTTCATTCATCAGAAAATAGGTGACGTCTGTGAACTCTGGGATCTCGGACTATAAGTAGTTTCAAGCAAATCAGGCTTACACTAGTAAGCCTTAAATACCGGGGCTACAACCATTAGATATACTACAATGATACATCTGGATACAAATTGACTCATTATCGTCAGCCCGTGGTTACTCACTTTTGGGCTGTAAGCTACCTCTCCCTAGAATCACTGTTCTCTATCCTGTGTCCATCTATTGTAATCTACGTATGTCCTGCTATGGGTCTGACTAGATCGAATCCGTCTGGCTCTTATACATTTGATAATCACTTAACAATTTATACCAAAACAATCCAAACTACACACGTAAATAAACACGATTCAAAATCACTTATTCGAATATTCCGCTCCATAATCCTAGGACATTAGGTGAAAAGTCGATAACTGCGAGGTAATTCAATTCGACTTATCGAAATCGTAACCCACCTACTATATAACTTCGGAGCGCACGCCCATTCCATGTTAAGGCACCCTGTAATGGACGTTACTTGACCCAATAAAACCGCAAACTGATAACTTTAAAAAATTTAATTTTGAATTCGACCCTAATTCCAACAAAATAAGAACGGAATTGAAGTCAACCTAACGAAATTTGAATAAAATTTCAAAAGCCGACCGAGTGTAAAATTATGCTCGTTCGTACTTTATTAAGGCCGAGTATAATAAAGCTTTATGAAATTTAAATTCATGTATCGTTCGATTAAATGGACAAATTTCATAAATAGCGACTTTTAACGTTAAAAGCGTTTGGTTTAAATGGTAATTGTGAAATGGTGATTGTTAATCGACATTTGTTGTAGCAAGTTTTCATTCGGAACTTATTTGAATTGAAAAGGAACTTTGTTTAATTGAAAAATGTATTACAAATCTGAAATAAATTAAAAAACCTTTGTGATGCTATACAGATTTTGCTTGAATTTTTAAGTCAGTCTCATAGGAGATAGATTTATGTGACGTTGGTGAAAAAATCTGCTTCCTTTATAGCTGAATATTTTTAACTCCCTATTGAATTTTAAACATGTTGAAATTTCAACGTTTTCAACTAAAAACACGTTAAATAATTTTATCCCGTTACAGGTAGTGGATGGTAACGGCGAGTTACACTGCTGGACGCAGATATTACCTGATAAATAATTGATAAACATAATAATTGACATAAATGTAGTGGTAGGACTCTGCGCAGAGTCCTAAAATATTAAAAATGAAGAATTCTCTAAGAACAAACATCATGAGATTGTATTTTTAGATATTAAGATTTTACCAGCTACCTGGTTTCCAAATCACAAGGTTTGCGAAGTTTTACGTTGGAAAATGTTGTTTGAGAAATAGCGACCAATATCTATTTTATTTATTTACTAGCGATCCGCCCCGGCTTAGCCCGTTGTACAAGTATAACTTTTTTTTTGACGTGACAACGTCTTATAATTCGATGAAGCCGACTGCACGCCCGCAAAACATGACGTCATGTGCCATTAACGCCGTTACCTCGCCGCATGACGTCATGCGTCGTTACCTCGCTCTAAGGCGTAGTTGAAGTTGTCACGTTCAACTATCGTCAGTAAACCTACTTTACAGACAACCATTTTTTTTTTATAGCATAGAGTGACGAGACGAGCAGGTCATGTGCCTGATGGTAAGCAACATGCCTGCCACATAACAGCACAGTAACACGCAGCTATTGAAACATGATAGTCCAAATCATTACCTAGCACTGCACTGCGCTCGTCACCCAGAGATCTAAGATATTATGTCTCTAAGCCCTGTAATTTCTCTGGAATCATTGCCCTTCAAACCGGAACACAGTAATGTTTGCACATTACTGCTTGGCGGTAGAATATTTGGCAAAGGTGTGGTACTTCCCCAGGCGGACTCTGCTAAGAGTCCTACCACTACTAAACTTATAGCACCATGAGATCAAGTATATTATATCCAACGGTGAAATTCTTTGAAATCGGTCCAGTAGTTCCTGAGATCAGAGCGTTCAAACAAATATACTCTTTAGCTTTATAATATTAGTATAGATTTAATATTTTCAGCTACTTGATGAAATTCGCGTGAAAATGCTAGTATCATAATACAATACTTGAAGTCCGCTCGTTACAAGTTATTAACAACTAACGAGAATGACTTCGTAACTTTTTCATTCGAATTTTATTATTCTTATCGGTGACTTTTAACTTTAAGTAATTGACGAATACTTTTTAACTTTTTGCCATAAAAGTTGGGAAAAAATGTGGGAGTTACCAATTATTGAGTTTTAAATAAAGGTTTACGCAGAACGCGTGTGGTAAGTCGAAAGGGTAGCACTTAATTTAGTGTTTTTTTTTTCTTTTTTAAATAAAAAGTGACGAGACGAGCAGGACATGTGCCTGGTGGTAAGCAACATGCCTGCTACATAACAGCACAGTGACACGCAGCTATTGGAACATGAAGAGTCCAAATCATTACCTAGCACTGCACTGCGCTCGTCAAATATTGGGTTTGGAACTACAACACCGTAAATGTTTACACAATCTTACTCGGTGAAAAAATAATAGTCAAAAGTGTACCTATACTTCACCAGACCGATTCCAGAGAGTGCGATCAATATTATGAAGGATATCAAAAAAGGCAATGATAAAATTCCAACGAACCATCTAAATTACTAGACGTTTTTTTTTTCAGAATATAAAAGAACGCACCTGTTCAGTTCCTATTCACTAAATAAAGAAAACACTCAGAACAGCCGATAGCGAACTGGAGAAAATGTGGGATATCTTGAGAGCTTCCTATCGGAACAGGGAAGCTTTTAGTCTAAGAGCCATCTGTCTTCTCGGTTTAAGAGGTTTTACTTTTTAGTTTCGGGATACAATCGTAGTGTGTAAAAATGAGTGAGATGTACGTTTAATGCTTTTGAAATGGAATTTTCAAACTTGCCCCGTTACTTGACTTCTTCAAGCTTCTTCGTATTTATTTTGCATAGAACTCACTTTGAAATCCATTTAGCACCAGGTTTAAGAATAGACTTGATATCTTATATTAAACACATTTTTAAATATATATTTATTTTTATACAATATAACCCTTATGCATGTTTCTATGTCAGCTGTACAGTGTACACTTCCTTAACTTTTAAAATTATTACTTTGATATTTTACTCTGAAAAACAGTACACGGTTAATAAACACAATAATATGTAATAACGACAAAACAGTAGAGCACTCAATTAAAAATATTTATATATGTATATTATATACATTTAAATAACGAGTGACAAGACGAGCAGGACATGACTGTGTCTGATGATTTTCCTTTCGAAAACTTTTTAAGAATAAAAATATTGTTATATTTTTCGTCCTAAAACATTTGCATAAATCATGATTTAAATAATTATATTTAAGTACCACGTATTGAAAACATTACACAGAACTGAAATCACGATCTAAAACATAATTTTATTGAATTACCTCGGATGTTTTGTTACAACCGCCGTGGTCACGAGATGACTATTAGAAAAAGTCTTTTCGCGACCACGACATGAGTTCAAATTTCGATTGCTTAAAAATTATAATCATGATTTATTTATCGTTAAATTAATAATGTAATTGGCAACGCAGCCCATTCAAACTAAGCCTCCGTCTCCTCACGCAGATATCTTGAGAATGCCTCCAATCTGTGTGAGTGCTGAGGCGAGCCCATATTGACTTCCAATGACTCTAAAGTTTTGAATTTCAATGCGCCAGAGAATTCAAGCCAATTTCGTAATGGCAATATTTGAGAACAAGAACTTTATGTTGGCTGTCAAAGATAGCGATAAAGAGAACAATAAATTATTCCCAGAGGAGTACGTTTTTGTTGAGCTCTGTTTTTATACTAAATTGGATAAAAATATTAAGAAAAAAATATTTTTAATACATATCATTACTAGATTTGTAATATTTTTTACTGAATTCAAAATATTCATTTAGAATTTGCACGTGTGAGGCAATTATTTTTGTAGACCAAGTAGTGAGAGATGTTGACATTACTTTTTTAATTATAAGCTGGTAAGTACCTACTTTGTTTTTGACCTTAGAGGTATTTAAATACCTACATTTATTCACGATCTCACTGTTAGTTTTTTTTTTGAGAAAATAGTAAGCTTTTATCGTTATTTCTGTAACTGTATAAATATCAAAGTTTATTAGAAAAAAGAATATACAAAATTTATATTTTTTTGCTAAATAATATGTATGCTTTTGAATCCTGCCTTAATTTACAAATTTTGTTTCGTTGGCTTTTATTGCTAAAGCATACTATGCATAATATAAAGATATGCGCTTACATATGCTTTTCATTGCCAATAATACATTTTTTGCAATATTTTATTTATAAATTGATGACATTTACATTTTGGCGTATGTAGATATACCTACCTTACTAGACATAGACTTTACGTGATTTGCTTTGCTCAAACAAAAATGTACTACGAGTATTCTTATCAAATAAAGTGTATATGACGTTGATGAATAAGGATGATAAATTATTTACAAGAATAACAGATGAATTTGACGTTTACAACTAAAGTTTGAGATTTTAATGAAAAACTGCAACGTTACACTAACTAAACATTTTTGATTTATTACTTTATTAAATAAGTTAGAAATTCTATCAATTTCGCCGTATAATCTCGTAAGATAGAGTATCAGCAAACTTAATTACATCTAGTGTTTCTCTCAGGGCTCGTACCCGAAGAAATTCATCAGAACGAGAAGTTCTAAAATAATGTTATGGGTCGTTCACACTGCTATAATCCTATTTCTTACCAAAATTATATGCTTTATGGTACTTTAAACAAGGTCGAAAGTCAGTAAAAACGTAACCAGAAGTCTAGTCCCAAACTAAACAAGGTTTATACTATGGACGCCAGATAGTTGTTATAACATTTTTGAAAATACATATTACCTACTCATTGTACATAGAAACACCCAGACACAGAACAAATTTCATTTTTGTTTTTTCCTGACTGGGAATCGATCCCACAACCCACGACGGTTTTGCACGCAGACTTACTACCTACTGAGCCACTAGGCTTATTAATGATAAGTTTAACTAGGTATATACTGATAATAATTAATGACTTTTAACTTGCATAAAACGTTTATCATTTTTAGTAAGACTTTCATATTAAACTTATTTTTTTTAGTAGGTAACACTTGGATTTTTTAGATTTTGTTCATAGAAGACTACTACTACCTCCATATAACCTATCCAACTAGAACGAAACTGGTTTTTTTTATTGATAATAGGTTTGCATGAATTGCCTTCTTGTCTGATGGTAAGACAATGTGGTCAATCTTAGCTTGTTAAAACACTCGACTAGGCGCGAACATTAAAAACAAAGTAATAAGTCCATCAGATAGATTTCTAAAAAAATATTAAACACATTCTTTTTCTTTTGTTTCACAAACAAAAATGACGAAGATACAGTGGGTCAGTCAGACGGTGACGTGACGTTACGACCCTCTGGAAATTTTGATTATTTATATTTATACTAGCGGCCCGTTCCGGCTTCGCTCGGATTTCGTCATATAAGGACTATTAATCGAAAAAAAACTATCCTATCTCTGAAGTTGAACCAGACTGCTCACGGTGTGCCAATTTAATTTAAAATCGGTTAAGTAGTTTAGGAATCCATCGCGGACAAACATCGTGACAGGAGATTTATAATATACTAGCGGCCCATTCCGGCTGCGCTCGGATATTGTCATTTAAAGACTATTAATCGATATAAAAACTATCCTATCTCTCAAGTTGGACCAGACTACTCACGGTGTGCCAATTTAATTTAAAATCGGTTAAGTAGTTTAGGAATCCATCGCGGACAAACATCGTGACAGGAGATTTATATATATTAAGACTAGCGGCCCATTCCGGCTGCGCTCGGATATTGTCATTTAAAGACTATTAATCGAAATAAAAACTATCCTATGTCTCAAGTTGGACCAGACTGCTCACGGCGTGCCAATTTAATTTAAAATCGGTTAAGTAGTTTAGGAATCCATCGCGGACAAACATCGTGACAGGAGATTTATATAAGAATTAGTTTGTCTTATATTAAAGATGTAAATGTTTAATAAAAAAAAAACGAGTCCCATATTTTTCCATGAACTACCCGACAAACTAATTCTAATGGTTTATTTTAGATCCAGTCTTTATCCCTATTGTATGTGACATCAAAGTCTATACTTCAGTGTTATGAATAAGCTATGTGAGATGTAACAGCCTAAACGTTAGCGTGACGAATAAACTATGCACATCCTACATATATGTCACAAATACAAGTCATTAACTCAATGATAAAAAAAATTAGTTTAGTGTAGTAGTGTGTAAATGAGTTATATAATTAAACAATTACCTAAAAGGATTTTTTTTAAGAAAAAGTAACATAAAATGAATCGTTGTCTACAACAATAGTTTAAATTAGTCGTCACTAAAAAATACTCTTTCTTCTATTACGAGTAACATATTTTTCTTATTAAACACTAGCAGCGTCCGCGGTTTTACCCGCGTAGTTTCAAGAACGTATTATTTTCCGGTGAGAAAAGTGAGTAATATGCTGTACCATATCATAATCTGACTGAATTCAAAATTTCAACCCTATCCGTTTAGACGCTCCAACGTGACAAATATATAAACATTGGAACGTTCGCATTTATAAAATTCCGATTATAGAATTATATGGAGTAAACATTTACACCCACATTTGAGTAAACATTTTTCTAAACTCCAAACAGTTGTAATAATGCTTCGGCTACATTAGCGGGCGAACATTCGTATCGTGTTGGCACGACAAAAACTTCGTGTTCGGGCAAAGGCGATGTTCATGTCTACATTAAGGCGGGCGAAGACATTTACTACATCGTCTTCGCCCGAATACCACGCGATGTACCCGACCACATTCACCGGGTCAGCACGAAAATTCGCCGTAGTTTGCTAATGTAGCCGAGGCATAACGCGTAGACGCCGAACATCGTGCATATCACCAGTTCACTCACGCCCCTATTACCGATTCAACCGAGGTGCCGACTTAAGTACCTCACAGTAAGACTTCGCCACTTGATCCTCAGTTAAAGTTCACGATGACACGGGCCGGGTTTTATTTTGGAATGTCTGTGTTTAGTGGAGGTATGGTCGGAATGACAAGTTTGGGATCGATTTGATGGAGTCAATATTTTTTTAATGAGTCTATGCTTTTTGTATCCGACTACCAAAGGACGCCCTGATACTTGATCGAATTACGATATACGTTAGACTGCTGCTGGCAATGATTGCAGAATAAAAAGCGAGGATAGGGCCGAGTGGCATGTCATGAAAGAAGTCTAGGGCCAAACACTAAACTAAACACTGGAAAAAAATCTTTTTCCCTGAAAATTTCTATGCAAAATATTGTAGGTATAGACATAGGTACATTTTTTACTATGTATTATACAAGCAGCGCCCCGCGGTGTTACCCGCATAGTTCCCGTTCCCGTTGTTCTCTTTGTTTTTTTTTCGGGATAAAAAGTAGACTATATGTTCTTCCAGACTATAACCTATCTGTGTTCCAAATTTCAGCTCGATCCGTTCATACGTTAGGACGTGATTGAGCAACAAACATCGAAACATGCAAACATTCATATATTGACATTTATAATATTAGTAGGAAGTAGGATATTTAGAAGAATATATTTTCAACATCAATAGAGTATATAGAAAGACGAGATGAGCAGAATATGTGCCTGATGGTAAGAATGCCAACACCCATAACATCACAGTCATCATCAACATCACAGTGACACGCAGCTATTGGAACGCAGAGTCTAAATCATCACCTAGCGCCGTCACCTAGCTTGTCGCCTAGAGACACAATATATTTTATCTCTGCCTATGCCCTATTATTTCACTTGACACACTGCCCTTCAAATCAGCACACAGTGACATTCTCACATTACTGCTCGGCGGTAAAATAGCTACCAAAGGTGTGTGCTTCCGTCAGACTTTCAGACTCTGCACAGACTCCAAACCTCTACAAAATATGAAGTCATACTCAACAAACCAAAATGAAGTATAAGTCTGATTTTGAAATACGGCAGAGCACTTGCTCAGCTTAGCAACAAATCCTCTGACGCTAATCAAACTTTTTCACTATTTTCTCGTACTGAAAAAGGACGACCAATGAAAAAGGTCGGATCGAAGTTAACAAGTTGCCGTGATGGACAAATTTTTTAAGTGATTGATTGATTTTCCTTACAAGGGTTGGAATGTAAGGGTTCGGATATTGACAAAATTATTTGCTAGCTGTTTTTCTCTCACTTTTTCGAGACGTGTTTACTTTTAAGGCCATCGATCTTGTTATCTTAGTTCGTTGTACGTTTCTGGAACGCTGAAATATTGTACTTTTGGGAAGAGTGGTGCTGGATTACGCGACGGCGAATAAAGGGTTATGATTTGAGTATGTTGGTGTTATAATTACATCTTAAATTTGCGTAGTTTATATTGTGTATACGTTTTTTATTTTAGCTATGTATGTGTTTCAGCCAACAGACTTGATCAGCCGCTAAAACCTAGCTTACTTACTCAACAGCGCCATTTTACCAATTTCCTAAATTACATTCAGCTATTTGATCCAACAGCTATACCAATAATTTGGATCGTTGATTACTTGCCTAGCCTATTCAACTAAGCTCCACTCTCTACCACCTATGTAGTGCCAAAATTTTTAAAACTGTCAAAATAGTGCCAGCTTCAACGAGTAACAAATTTTAAGCGATCTCTTTTTGAGGCAACCGTATGAATCGTACCATTACAAACTGGTAACAGATGTAAAAATACTCAGTTTCAATAAAAAAAAACTGGTTCAGCAAGCAATAAATACTCGTAGTCCAAAATTTCAACATTTAACCAACTTCCAAATTCATGCGGGCTGCAACTCACTGCAAAAACCGTAACTAAACAAAATCGTACACCGTAAAATTGTGTTTTATATCTCGCATCCGAACCGCACGGGCGAGTTGGCCCGAATCTCTGCAATAAACGATATATCATACTGTTTTGACAAACTGCATCGTGTTTTTGTCTCGGCAACGCGGTTCGTTAACCCTCAATGCGGGTGCAACGTGAAACACAACCGCAACTGCAACGCGCCAACAATGTTGTAAAGTCGCACCACTATTGCAGTTTCTAATCAAACCAAGCACATGTACTTAGTGCTTTTTGTTTCAATAGTTTGAACATGTCTATTGGTAATGCGGTTGCGTTCACACTGTTGTGTGTGCCAAAGCTCTAAGCTTGGGAAATCAAACGTTTTGAAATTCATTAGATGACGTTTTCGTGTTTCGTGTAGTAAACAAAGATGGCGGACAAGCGTACTTTGTTCACAGAAAGAGTTATTTGAAGCTGCAATGCTTCCGTACATTTTTTTATTTTTTTGGGATTTCAAAAACAAAACACAATTTTTGTAAAGTTTTGCCGTAGCAATAAAGTTTCGTATTAGTTTTTGAAGTGAACACTCCTTTAGGCGTGCCTAGACAGATTTTTCGTGGGCTGTGAATTGAATTCATTCGTCACGCTCGGGTATGATAAGAAAGCTTCGGGTAAACTCGGGACCACGGCTATTGGTCATCTAGAAATACGTCAGCCAATGGGAAATGCTGAAAGGGCGTGGACAGGGCATCATGACATGGCCATCTAGAAACGCATCAGCCAAAGGGCAATGCTGACGCATTTCTAGATGGCCATGCCAAGATGGCGAGACCACGCCCTCCGGTTACACCTGTGTAGTTTCCAAGGTAAGCTATCAAATTGTGAGTTATAAGTTTTCACTTCTATCGGCAGTTCCTAGACTGCCAATTTTTTAAAATCTTAATAGAAAAAAAACGAATTATGCTAAATTGTATGTTTTTACTTGACAGTGTAATAATCTTGTAAACGCAAGTTTATAGTACATCCTTACTAATATTATAAATGCGAAAGTAACTCTGTCTGTCTGTCTGTCTGCTGGGCTTTCCCGTCTAAACCAGTGAACCGATTTTGATGAAATTTGGTATACATATAGACTAGACTCCGAGACACAGCATAGGCTACTTTTTATTGCAGAGAAAGGGGTGGGGTTGAACAATGCAACGAAAACGGGAAAAAATATTTCTCTTTGAGAGCTTTAGCTGCGTGTGCCATTCTCCTTGGCGTGGACTGAAGTCTGTGACAGCACGTGTCACAGACTTTTGAAGACACGTGTCACAGATTGCGTCATTTTATGTAAACAAAGTTGCAAAAATGCATTGTTACATTTTTACGTGTAAATTAAAAATATCTCTAATCTTATATTGTGTAATATTGTTTAAATAAAATTCTCTACACCAATATAACTATTCACATACAATCGTACATAAGAAGTACTTAAAGAAAGAACCATGCTGCCTCGATTTTACACCAAAGCTGTTTTCGATAATCAAGCTCAAGATTATCTAAAGAAGACTGATCACCTGAATGAAGAATCATACTACAATGATTAACATATAGACACAGATTACAGAAATAAAACCAGATGGAACGCGCAGAACAGAGAACCTGAAGCAGACAAAGCAAATACAAACGCTGAAGCAAATACAAACTCCAGTCAGTACGAAATGGACTTCCGTGTTGTACGGGCGTCCCGTGTAATTTTAAGTTTTGTTTTAAAATATGCTGTTTTATTTCTGTAATCTGTGCGTATAGAATAATGTTCTCAGTGTTCAAACGCTGGACGTCGGCAAAATTGCGGTGATACGTACCTACCTTCTATTGCCGAATGGAAGCCATAAGAAAAAAGAAGGAGAGAAGAATGCATTGTTGTTGTTTTATAAGCATGATGTTAATATGTATCTGAACAAATACATTATTTATCACAAATACTTATATAATTTTGAACAAAAGCCCGTGATGTTTTTTGATTTTAATGAATATTTTATAATATCGTAGTTTTAAACAACTCCGTAACAAAATAATAGACCACTTTATTAGGACACGTGGTCGCCGTGGTAGCCGCGGTCCTGAGGGCGAACTTCTCGCACTCGACGATCTTAGCCAAGACGCTCAACAATGAGAGGTCATGTGAATTGGAGAAGCGAGAGGAGGCCGATACCTGTCACTCATCCAATGACGTGAAAGTGGACATGGGAGCGATCTTAAAGGCGCACTTGACTCGCATCTGGTTTCCACCGGAGGGTCTGGGGTGTCGGACGCTTAGGGCGGTCCGGCATCGCACCTAGGGATATGGTTTCCCGAGGTCGTGACGCGTCGCTGGTTTTTAATGCATCACTAGAACCGAATGCGGTGGTTCGGACGTCTCCCATGAGGTGTCCCCGCAAAAGGCGGCGGCAATGGCAGATTGAGTCACAGTCGAATGCGATAGCGGTCCCGAGACTGCTGCCAACCCACGGCTGGAAAAACCTGTCGTAGGTATGGGGTTTGATCGGTAAGGTTGCCATATCCGTACGTAATATTGATCCCGACATATCCCACTATGTCAATGCGTGACCAGGGGCTCCAAAGCTTGCGGTCCAAGCAATTCGGTCAGGGGGGAGTTGCGCGCCGTAGACGAAGCTGGCGCGACTGAGACGTGCCGCGATAAACCGTGGCCGTAGAAGAAATACCCCGGCTGAAGAGGAATACCGATATAACGGTGCGCCGCTCTCCTTGTCCACTGCGGCCTTGCGTGGTCGTTAGCGTATGATGGTGGACGCGGTGGGGCTGTAGGGGATGAAGAGTGCCGATATATCGGTGAGCTGCTGTCCCCGTCCACTTCAGCCGGATGATGGTAGGCATTAGTCCCACCGCCTGATACAAAGGGTGTCTAGACGTGAGAATGTCTGGCACCGACGAGGCAGTTGGTTACTGAGGTGATCACGGCGTGCATTATCCCGCGGCGGATTCGCAGAAGAGTGCTAGAGCATACCCGTGTCCACGGCAAAGGTTTTAGTCGGTACCACTCATGTCGAATCTGACACAAATCAACCATTCTCTTCAAAGATTTTTAACCTCTTCAAGCGGAATGATATAATGCATTGCCTCCACATAAAACGGCACCATTTGCTTTTTAATTTCAAAATAATACAATTTCCCGTTAAGGAGTCGTTTACTGTAACTATTACTAAAGCACAGGGGCAAACATTTAAGCGCCTAGGAATCGATTCACGCAAAGACGGTTTTTTATACGGACAACTACTTAAGAATCTGTTGCGTTATCAAGATCATCAGATAACAGATATAATAAATTTGATCTTCTACCGTAAGAAAAAAAAAACTAAAAATATCATATACACAGAACGAACTTATAAATAACTTTACTATATAAAACGTTTTAGTATATCCCTGTACGTATATCTAGCGTTCCTTCGTTATTTTTCTATAGTTCTCTTAGTGATCATAGCTTTTTAAAGCGATGTAAATTTTAGTAGGGATTTTCCCCAAATAGACGCGGGTGAAACCGCGGGTCTCAGCTAGTTATGATATAAGTGCGCTAAGTTGATAATTACAGACGAGGCGATATTGCGAGCTCGAGCCGTAGGCGAGAGCTATAATGAGCAGAGGCTGTAATTATCAAAGCGCACGTATGGCATACGACGTTTTATAACATATTTGCGAGGAAATAAATCCAAATTCTACTAACATTTTCAAATAAAAAATTGCCAGTCACAGGAACTGCCGATAGAAGTAAAAACTTATTACTCAGAATTTGATAGCTTACTTTAGAAACTACACGGGTGTAACTGGAAGGCGTGGCCTCGCCATCTTGGCATGGCCATCTAGAAATGCATCAGTATTTCCTGTTGGCTCTCGCATTTCTAGATGGCCATTCCATGATGGTTAGGCCACGCCTTTTCAGCATTTCCCATTGGCTGACGTATTTTTTGTTCACAGATTAACAATGCGCGCGCATCAGCGCTTTTTTTTAAATCAAATGCACAGGACCAGCCAGTATGACATCACGACATGAGTAATGAAGTAAATTAATATTTTTGTTTTTTGTTTTCGATAAATTGTTGTAATTTATGGTCAAAATTAAATAAATTAACAAATTAAATAATTCTAATTATATTTTATCTCTCATAGTTAATTTTATTCATAGAATGTTTACCACTTTTTTGACATAAAAATTCTTTACTACGATTTAAAAAGCTACCGTTCGTTTCAGACGGAGCATTTTAAAACCGTGCGTTTTACATTACATTACCGCACAAGTACGTAATAAGATACATTACAATACAGAAATTGGTGCAATAAGAGACCCTTTACGAGCAAATATGTTATAAAATCAGTTATCGAACCAAAATGACGAGGCACATAATCATAATATAGAAATATATATGTATATATTATTAGAGGTTGAACCAAAAAGGTTAGTTTAACTAAAAAAAATTAATTATTTAAAATTTTTGTTCAAATGCTTGGTTTATAATTAAAAAATCTAAAATAATATTACTTATTTAACTCAAGCTTGCTGCTCATTTACTTTTTTTTGAGCTTTAATGTCTTTTAATTTTTTTCCCCAAGTTTGAAAAATATTTTTTACAATGTAATTTTTTTGAACAAGACCCTGATGTTGTTAAATTGTAATGCAGTTTCATCCAACATATTATAACCTAACAGGTAAACTCCTGGAAGTAAGTTCCCAAGGGGTTTAACCATGCAAAAGGCACGTGAAACTGTTTTGAAATATATATAGATAAAGATATATAAGACTGGCTTTTGGCTTAGTTGGTAGTAGCTCTGCCTGCAAAGCCGAGAGTCGCGGGTTCGATTCTCACCCAGTGCAAATATTTGTGTGATGAATTCAAATGTTTGCACTGTGTGTTTCTATGTATATTAAGTACTAGCAGCGCCCCGCGGTGTTACCCGCGAAGTTCCCGTTCCCGTTGTTTTTCCGGGATAACATACCTGGATAGCCGGGATAGCCAATGTGATCTTCCAGACTATAATCTGTTCCAAATTTCAGCCCGATCTGTTCATACGTTAGGACGTGATTGAGCAACAAACATCCAAACATCCATATATTGACATTTATAATATTAGTAGGATGTAGTTAAAATTATATAAGTACTATATCAGCTATCTGGCCGTCAGATGGTGTTGTGTGTGGATTGTCCACCAATATTTGTTTATAAATCTTCAGATTCACACACAGATTTAGACTCTTCATGTTCCAATAGCTTAAGAGTGCGCCTAAAGCCAGGAAAAAATCAGATTTCACCCGCGCGACGCGTTTCTTAATGTGATGTACATAAAGTCGAGAATAGCATGACACAGTTTCGAGGAAAAATCAATATTTAATCAGGAGCCCATTTTTGACCAAGTTTTATTTAATTACTCGATAACTAAACATAAATTAAAAAAAGTGTTCGGTTACTTTACTAGAACGTACAAATAGGAATTTTATTACCAAAAAATAATGTGGGGTCATCGCTGATAATTTCGAGTACTCGAATTAAAACGGGTTTTTTCGGTGTCATTTTTATTTTTTTATTGTAAAAAACTCTGATCTATTTTTAAAATTCTATTCGGTTATTGTGCTTCTTCTTGATTGTACCCACACGTCAATATTTTTTTTGTCATAGTTTTTAGTTTCTTAACTTCAGTGAGCGGCGTCGAAAATGCCCTTTTTTCGTTTTCTGGCTTTAGGCGCCCCCTTAAGTGTCACTGTGCTCAGTACCACTCACTAATCTACTACTAATCAGTACTCACTTACCATCAGGCACATGACCGGCGATGCTATACTATACAAAGGAAAAAAAACTATCACTTTAACCTTTTGGGTGCCTTTTGGACGAAAATCACACGTCGTGCCTGGTGGGTCAAACTAAAAATTACTACAATAAAAAGTAACTGAAATCACGCATTTAAAAGTTACTTAAAAAAATTTTTTGTCTGTAAAGTCGGTTTACTGACGATAGAACGTGACAACGTCTTAAGAAAATACTGATGGAATGGTAGCATTTTTCAAAAGAAAATTTTAATTTCATTTGTTTAATAGATTTGTATGTAAAAAGTAATCAGTAGAATTTGGTCATTTTCAATCAAAACAATGCAAAAAAGCTTTTAGATGCCGGGGATCGAACCCGGGGCATTTCACATGCAAAGCGAACGCTCTACCACTGAGCTACATCCCCGCTTGAACTACTGGTCGAAATAATTAATACAACTGTAACAAACATGCAAGCAGGCAACATACAAGCAGAAAACATACAGGCGAGGTAACGACCGATGGTAACGACCGACGGTAACGGTACATGACGTCATGTTTTGTGGGCGTGCAGCCGGCTTCATCGAATTATAAGACGTTATCACGTCAAAAAGGGGTTATTTTGACGTGAAAACTTACAGGTCTGGCTTTAAAATCAAACGTCTATTTACACGCTACATTTTCACCAAACATTTTCGTTTGTAATATAACTCTGTTTAGAAAAGACGTGCTGGCTTTACGTGCGAATACACCAGCAAAGCTACAGAGAAGTTTAAATTAGTTTGGTAAATTAAATTGAGGTCGAGTATCAAATACGCTTGTTGGATCACTTTCAACAATGAAATGACAATGATCACATTATTTATTTACTTGGTATAAATGGGCCTTTATTAACAAAACTAAAATACAATGAGAACTATACTACGCTACATACCTAACTACTTACACTAAGCACACCTAAATTATCCATAGACCAATGAAGGTCTACAGATAATCAAGATGTTCAAGCCCACTACCAATCGGAAGCGTACCCAGCATGCTGGCGGCATGGTTGGTTGGTTGTAGCATAGATTGTACTAGTAGCGCCCCGCAGTTACACCCGCATAGTTACCCTTCCCGTTATTTTTCCGGGATAAAAAGTAGCTTGTGTATTCTTTCAGACTGTAATTTACCTATGTTCCAAACTTCAACTCGACCCGTTCGTACGTTACGACGTGATTGAGCAACACGCGTCCAAATATCCAAACATTCAAACTTTGACATTTAAAATACAATAAATAGGATAGAATTATTAAAAAATACTACAACAATGTTATCCAAACTTATTAAGCACATCAATCAATACTAAAGGTAAAGATACAGAGGTTTTAGGTTTGAATTCGCTAATCTCAGGAACTACTGGACCGTTTTCAAAAATTCTTTCACTGTTGGAAATATACGTAGTTCTTGAGTGCTATATGTATATATATAGTGCGATATGTATGTATGTTATGTACCATAAGCGAAGCCGGAGCGGACCGCTAGGATCAGTTATAATTTTTTAATGAAGATTTTAAATTTATGGCAAAATAATCATACTTAGTATTGCTGTTAACAAATTAATATCGAAGAATTGAGTATTCATTTTGCTTTGAAATGCCCTTAATTCGATATAAATAATTTCAACACCAGCTAGACATTTTCCAAAATACACACTTAGGTTAATACAAACTTGAAACTCAGCATCGTGGACGGCCATTTGCAAATTTCGTAGCAAACGATATTTATTATGAATTTAACCGTTTCTCCGTAAACAAAATTTGTAATCGCCTTTTATAATATAAATAACGCCTTAGTTCCCCTCCTCCTGTGTAGGATTTCACTTCGCCTCCACAAAATAATTACATTATGTCTCCGGGCGAGCAAATAATTAATAGCGCGAATAAATCACAAACTTTTGTCGAGTTTGGTTCCTTGTAAAAATTGCAAACGCGTGATCTTTTGTTGCCAGTGGACCGATAGTCAACTTTAAATTGAACCTTTATTATATATATATTTTTTTTTTATAGCTTAGAGTGACGAGACGAGCAGGTCATGTGCCTGATGGTAAGCAACATGCCTGCCACATAACAGCACAGTAACACGCAGCTATTGGAACATGATAGTCCAAATCATTACCTAGCACTACACTGCGCTCGTCACCCAGAGATCTAAGACATTATGTCTCTAAGCCCTGTAATTTCTCTGGAATCATTGTCCTTCAAACCGGAACACAGTAATGTTTGCACATTACTGCTTGGCGGTAGAATATTTGGCAAAGGTGTGGTACTGCCCCAGGCGGACTCTGCTAAGACAACAGTTTGTGTTTAAATCTAACAGTTCATATTTAAGATGAATTTAAATAAATCTGCTCACTTTATATTTATTGACTAGCAATGCCCCGTGGTTTTACCCGCATAGCTACCGATCCCGTTATTTTGCCTAGATGTTGCACGCTAAACGACCTATGTGTTATTTCAATCCATAATCTATACACCAAATAGTTTTTGGGTGAAAGAGTAATATAATACTTACATTCTCACAAACTTTCTCGTTTATAATAATATCAGTAGGATTTTTAAAGACCTTTGGCCTATCTGAAGTGACCTTCGGTCTTTGCCGAACTTAGTGCTACCGTAGAAGGAGCAGGACTCTATTAACTCATCAACAACATCAACAGCCCACTAAACGTTCCCACTGCTGGGACTCGGGGTCTTCTCTTGCAAGGAGAGAGTTAAGGTCATAATCCACCACGCTGGCCCAGTGCAGGTTGGCGGATTACACATGACTTCGAAAGCTTCTAGGTACATGTCGGTTTCCCCACGATGTTTTCCTTCACCGTTTTAAGTTAGCGGCATTACGCACATGACTTCGAAAAGACAGTGGTGCGTGTGGGGTTGAACCCGGGGTCTCCGGATCGGCAGCCGCCTTTTTCCCGACTAGACCACCGTAACTTATTCCGTAACTCTATTAACTCAGTATTACTTAACTCAAATAGTACCTATTCACATTTCGTACAACAACTACTGCAAGAGCACCTCAGACGGTTCGACCACGGCTTAAGCTGCCGCTAGGGCAACTTTTTGTTGTATAACCATAGAATACGCTGGCCCAGTGCGAGTTTGTGGATGGCACAGTCATGACTTCGAAAGATTCTAGGTACGTACGGTACATGTCGGATTCCTCACGACGTTTTCCTTCGCCGTTTTTAAGTTGGAGGCTTTACGCGTGTTAACTGCGCTTGCAAAAAACTGCACCCATAATACTAGAGGAAGAGGAAGAATAAGTTGCTCGTCAGCCATGCCCCTTAGAGTATTTACAGTTTTAAATAATCAACCAAGTTTTTATCTCCCGAGGAAAGATCTCACGTTGAAATTACACTTTGGAAGTTTCTTAATTAGAAATGTAATCAGACCCTGAATAAAATAGCAGTTTAAAAAATACTCAAAATTGTGAGCGGAGTATTTGGTTTTTCCTTGTTCGCAATGATTTTGTTAAGATTCAGAGGGTGTGTGATTTAATTTTCATTCTCTGTTAAAGGCCTGTTTTCATTTTGATTAGTGCGACTGCGAGTGAGTAGTCCAGGTGTTGAGTGATTAGTAGCAAACACGTGTGGACACCGATTGATTATTGCGAGTGCATAGTAATCAGTCGCGATTACTCACTCGCACTCGCTTTCGCACTCGCACTCGCACTCGCACTAATCAAAATGTAAACCGGCCTTTAGTCTGTGAAATTTTATTATTCGTATTTGTGCTTTGTTTTGCTGGCTTGTTTGCTTGGAAAATAATTTTCGAAGTTATATTATTATTATAGCTCTTCATTGGTGCATGGATAATTGAAAAGAGGAAGCGTAAGATTACTTTGTGATGCTTAAATGCTAAACTTAGTTATCTGTAGGGCTCTTTACTGAGTTCGCCTGGGGAAGTACAACACCTTAGACATAATATATTTTATAACATATTTGCTCGTAAAGGGTCTCTTATTGGACCAATTTCTGTATCGTAATGTATCTTATTACGCACTAGTGCTGTAATGTGTAATGTAAAATGCACGGTTTCAAAATGCTCCGTCCACAGACTAGGTAGAGAGATATGCTCCGTCTAAAACGAACGGTACCTTTTTAAATCTTAGTGAAGAGTTTTTATGTCAGAAAAGTGTGGTCAACATTTTATGAATAAAATTAACTTTGAGAGGTAAAATATAATAAAGAATTATTTAATTCGTTAATTTAATTAATTTTGATCATAAATTACTTTAATTTTTCTGTAACAAAACACAAAAATATTAATTTACTTGATTACTAATGGCATACCGGGTGGTTCTGTGCCGTTGCTTAAAAAAAAAGGCGCCGATGCGCGCGCATTGCTAATCTGTGATCCATAGTGATTACTTACTCTGTGCTTTGATCTGTGATCAAGTAAATACTATTCCGCGCGTTTTTTTTCGCTGTATTGTTTTTATTTGAAAATGTCGTCAGAGTTTTGTTTATTTCCTCGCAAATATGTTATAAAACGTCGTATGACATACGTGCGCTTTGATAATTACAGCCTCTGCTAATTATAGCTCTCGCCTTCGGCTCGAGCTAGCAATAAAGCCTCGGCTGTAATTATCAACTTACCGCACTTATATCATAATGTACTATTATAACATATTTGCTCGTAAAGGGTCTCTTATTGGACCAATTTCTGTATCGTAATGTATTTTATTACGCACTAGTGCTGTAATGTGTAATGTAAAACGCACGGTTTAAAAATGCTCCGTCCACAGACTAGGTAGAGAGATATGCTCCGTCTAAAACGAACGGTACCTTTTTAAATCTTAGTAAAGAGTTTTTATGTCAGAAAAGTGTGGTCAACATTTTATGAATAAAATTAACTTTGAGAGGTAAAATATAATAAAGAATTATTAAATTCGTTAATTTAATTAATTTAGACCATAAATTACTTTAATTTTTCTGTAACAAAACACAAAAATATTAATTTACTTTATTATTAATGGCATAGCGGCTGGTTCTGTGCCGTTGCTTAAAAAAAAAAGGCGCCGATGCGCGCGCATTGCTAATCTGTGATCCATAGTGATTACTTACTCTGTGCTGTGATCTGTGATCAAGTAAATATTATTCCGCGCGTTTTTTTTCGCTGTATTGTTTTTATTTGAAAATATCGTCAGAGTTTTGTTTATTTCCTCGCAAATATGTTATAAAACGTCGTATGACATACGTGCGCTTTGATAATTACCGCACTTATATCATAATGTACTATTACCATCAAGCAGTAATGTGAAAACATCACTGTGTTCCGGTTTCAAGGGCCCTGTAATTACAGGGTATTGGGATAAAACGTCTTAAATCTCTAGGTGATGAACGCAGTGCTACTGATTTGTACAGGCGTTGTGGCAGCTATTTTGCTTACCAACAGGCTCATATCCTGCTTGTCTTGTCACTCTAAGGTATGAAAAATTGGCAGTCATAATTGTATTAAATAAATAATAAATAAATATTGGTGGACAATTCACACACACCACCACCTGACGACACCAAACTAAGAAAAGCTTGTACTATGGTGGCCACATATTTATTAAGTACATTGTCACATAGGATGTTCATGCTGTTGAAATCAAATACTATTTAGATGTCGCTTATGCCGCGAAGTGTCGCTAAATAAAATGTATCTCAAAACTTAAAAGTTCAGCTAAAATTCTTGGTATTTGCTGGGTTGTTGTTTCAACAAACCGAAGTGGAATTGAAAGCAATAAATCCGGCTTTGCCGCAGAAAAACGTCGAAGTGCCTGCAGTGATAAAATAAAGGTCCACGGAAACAATACTGCTTTTTCCTGATGTCTGGCGTTTTCATCATCATCAGTAGGTACTTATACATCTGCTATTTGCCTACTTTTTGCTGCGGTAGCATGGGAGAAATCGTTATTAGTGATAAGTTTGCCAATTACTCATTTATTTTAAGACTAGCAGCGCCCCGCGGTGTTACCCGCGAAGTTCTCGTTCCCGTTGTTTTCTGGGATAAAAAGTAATATTAGTAAGAAGTAGGATTAGTAGGATCCGCGCGACAAAGCGCCATTTTCGTCACTAGTTCGAAATAATTTATATTTTGCAATTTTTCAACCAAATATTCTGGTGTGCATAGTAAAGTGTTTCTGTCTCTCTGTGTTAAAGTTCTTCTTGTCATAGCCAGATACTTAATTAACTTACTGGGTATTTAATATTATTTACTACGTACCCACGGCTGGTCTAGAAGTTACGGCTGGTCTAGACGAGAGACCAGCGACTACAAATCCCACTCGCACCACTGAACATATTTTCAAAAGTCTTGTGCGTAATGCCGCTAACTTAAAACGGTGAAAGAAAACATCATGAAGAAACCTATATGTCCTTGAATCTTTCAAGGTCATGTGTCATCCACCAACCCGCACTGAGCAGCGTGGTGGATCATGGCCTTGCGAGAGAAGGCCACGAGTCTCAGCAGTGGGAACATTTAGTGGGCTGTTTCTGTATGTACATACTCGGAATAATATATATTGTAGTGATATTTATTTTTAATATTATATAAACAGTCTTAAAGTCCCCGATTAAAACATTTCTTTTAAACTTTTACACAAATGGTGTAAATTTAAATTTTGTATTCACTTTCCTCTCTCTCGAAAATGTAAACCTATTAATTCAATAACGAGAATGTAAACTGAAATAATTTAATGTAACATGTAAACTGACTTTACCATTAAATAAATATGAATACGAAATTACCTTTGCTTGTAAAATTCAACAATAATTGTGAAGTGAATTTATAAAAAGTTGTTTCTTTTTTATGAAATTGTTAACTATTAATTCAAAAATAAAACTATGTATTGTGAAATTTTAATAAATACAATAATTTTCATCGTTTTTAAAGTTTTAGTTCATGTTATTTAAGTGCAATAAATTGTTAATCTATCTATCGATCTACTAATAAAAAGTAAAATATATCTCTGCGCCAAATTTCTGCAGATTTTGCCAGAAATACTTACAATCGGTACATAGAAACAAAAACTATAGTATTGGATTAAACTAAATTGTATCGAATAAAACCAAAATCAACGTGTTAAGATGAATCTAACATTATTCTAAAAGATGAATTTTCAACGTCGAAAAATATTTTTTTTCCAATTACAACGATAGGTATGCAAATTTACTTCGCAATATGGCGTTATCGGAATATAAATTCACGTTTCGATAATACCACCTACCATTAGGCTCTCATATGAAAGCTTCGACCCACATTTCAGCGCCAGACGAATTTCAGTAAGTACTCATTTTGTAGGATCACTGGGTACCGCTGAGCTATCAAATAGTTGGTAACATATTTTTCACTTGAATCGAGTTTTTTATTTATTTTTCTAATGAGATGTTTTCTGAATACAAATAATGTACGTGTTAAAGATAGGTAAAGGTACATTTCGGCAAAGGTGGTGCTAATTACTTAATTGAAGTGAAAACTTATTTTGGCGCGTCACGCATTTATCGTGGGCTGTGAATTTAGCTCAAGCGTCACGCTCGTGAATGAAATCTTCGGGTGAGCTCGGGACCGGGTCTATATGTGGCATAACAATTTTTGTACTAATTTAAGAAGGCATAACGTTTTTAGGACTAACGATAATATACTATAACAACTAAACGCATAACTATTTTTGCATAATGTTTACTAGCATAACCATATACAGCATAACGATAACTTACCATAATGTTTAAAGGCACACATTGAGAAAAGCAGACGACACACCTAAGAAGTATGCACTTTTTGACTCCGGGTGGGCTAGCCAGAAGCTCTGCGGTCAGCCCTGAGTGTCGCTTCTCCATACTCGGCCTGCGCTCCACTACGGAGGTCGCCGGACTCGTCGACTCGTCGCTCCACTCAGGACCTCCCTTAATCTTCTGGCTCCCGCATTTTTTATATACACTCGAGGGGTAGTAGCGACAAGACTAGGTGGAGTCGGGGTGCTCCGAGTCGGATCTGGGTCCTATGTAACCTGGTTCTATATTTAGTAGCACAACAAATAAATAAAAAATGCCTAAGAACTATTATGCGTTTCATCAATATGCCTAAATACTGTTATGCGTCTCATCAATAGTCGAATCGAATGTAGTACAATAAATTGCTATGCTTAAAACACATTCTGCCAAAAAACTATTATGCAAAAGTTGCATTACGACACATTATTATGTTATGCTACATTCATTATGCCAAAGTAAATTAGGACAAAAACAATATGCGTTTTAAATGCCACCCCTCGGGACCGCGGCCATGCTGGCGCATTTTTACATAGCTGGTCATTGGACTTGGCACCTACTTAGATCTCACTTCTTTTGTCGTTAGAGTCAACTACTAATTCTGAATTTGGCTTTCCTTTTACATAATATATGTTTTTGATGGGATTAATTTTACCTTTTAACAGTAAAGAAAACTGAAAACATGTTTAAACTGGAACTGGTATATTATCACAGACTGCTCTTAACAGATGCAGTTCCCCGACAAATCACAGCAAACATAACCATTAACCGGAGGATACACTCCCGAACCACGTTTTCACTTCCCGCATTAGTCAGGATATAACTCCACCATCCACCGACACGTGGAAATGTCCAGGGAGCAGACGTCAACGTTCCAAGATTTACGACGTTGGCCATCCATTTTGTTAAAACGTACTCTGTACTCTGTGCAACATGCAAAAGCACTCGGCCAGAACGCGGACCAAAACTGAAACTACTCGACCCGCGACAAACTCGTTCAAACTGCGTCAAACTGCTTCAAACTTGTTAAACAATTTTCATTTTCTACATACGTAGACAAGTAGTCAATATCACGTTGCAGTTTCAGAATAGCTGTAGCAGCTTCAGTAATTCTGACCTCTGTGTTACAAAATTTGCATACCATAAGCTGCTATTATTTTTGTTAAATCAAGAGTGACGATACAAGCGCAGGATATTTGCCTGATAGTAAGTAACATGCCTGCTGGAACATGAAGAGTCCAAATCATTACCTAGCACTGCACTGCGCTCATCACCCAGAGATCTAAGATGTTATATCTCTAAGCCCTGTAATTTTTCGGGAGCATTGCCCTTCAAACCGGAACACAGTATCTAATGTTTTGCCATTACTGCTTGGCGGTAGTATATCTGTGCAAAAGCAAAGGTGTGGTACTTCCCCAGTCGGACTCTGCTAAGAGTCCTACCACTACTAAAATGTAAATATGTCCTATGTCCCACAGCCGGGACATAGGACATTAATTAAGCGTAACTTTTGTTTATCAACGCGAAGTTAATCTTAAAAGTACTTTTTCTCATCACACATTCAGCTTCCTTTCAGCTCGTATCCATTACACACCGGCTTTAATTACTGACATCCTTTCGAGAACTTTCTACGGGGTCCTTTGACGCGAGTTCTTTGACGCCTAAATGGTAGACAAAACTATGCGCAGTTCCGGACTAAAAGCAGATTACCATCAGTAATTAGACCTGCAGTCATAATACTGGCACCGTAGACTTTGTAAATTAAGGATTTTATGTTTATTGAATGAAGTTTTTGTTGAGATTTTAGTTGCAAAAAATGAATTAAGTAGTCAAGGATGGCTATAAGCTCAAAGTTTGTTATTAAAAACTAAAGCTATTCTCTAGACTGTGTGAAGTCCGAGTAGAATTCTTTGGATATGATAGCTAACTTCACAATTTTTACTGTGGACAGTAGAAGTTATTCAAAACTAAGTACACATTCAAAATAGCATTTTCAAATATAGGTTTACGCTTGATCGCCGTCTCGTCTGATGTTAAACGACGATGTGGCTTACTTTTCAACGTATTAACCTAGAAGAAACCGATGCACTCTTGAATTGTAACATTCGGGAAAAATGTTTTAGCTTCGTATATCACAGTCTCCACGTTTTTTATTACGAAAAGGGAGTGAAATGTCTTTGGGATATCAACCATGTAAAGGTATCGCTTTTCTGCAACCGACTCCAAAAAAGGAGGAGGTTTTCAATTAGTGGTTGTTTGTTTGTTGTTAAAAGTATGTTACGCGATAGCTCCACCAATTGTGAATCTATTGTAATGTTTGTTTTGTTTATTTGGTAGATCTTAAATGCGATGTGGTTTTATTTACTTTTTTTTTTTTTAATATGGGCAGAGCCTTTATTAACAAAACTAAAATACATTGAGAACTACACTACGCTACATACCTAACTAACTACTTACACTAAGCACACCTGAATTATCCATAGACCAATGAAGGGCTACATATAATCAAGATGTTCAAGTCCACTGCCAATCGAAAGCGTACCCAGCATGCTGGCGGCATTACCACGCTGAATAGCAATGCTTATGCGTTGGGCCAAATAAACGCCAACATTTTGGTCACGCGTCACGTCGACCAAGCGCAAGGAAAAGCTTTTGAAGATGAGGTGAGCTCCCGGCCCCCACGGATTCAATGTCTCAACCCCAAAGGGCTCAAATATGTAACCTCTTCCGAGGGTTGCATATTTGCGCCATTTGAGTCGCTCAGCTGAATTAGCCTAATTTAGTTGAAATCGGTGTGGTCGTTTTAGAAATATGAACAAAAACTAAAACTTACTTTCATTTACATGGAAGTGTCTTGTAAATTTGGTCAAGTGTCTGAATTTAATTTAAAATTGAAGCCAGTTATTCGTTTTTTTGAGTAAATAAATTATCGTTATCTGAAGCCGGAGAAAAACTATGCCGTGGGTGGTGGCCTAGTGGCGTAGACGTCTAATTTCACTATTGTGTGTTTGTAAGTTAGAATCCCACTTGTGCCTATGTACGTCTGTCTTTAAAGTGCAAATGTACACTACTCACTTAAGGCTTGAACAATAACGAATTTCAAACATCAAGGCTTATATTAAACAACTAATAGTAATTAATCTTATTCCATCGCATCATATTTTCACAGTTGTAGCAAACAAAACGGTTTTGTGCAGGTTTTATACTAGGCACATTAACAGGCTAATAGCTCGCAAATCACCGCTTAAAGCTATGGCTTGACGTTTAAACGTTAGACAAGACTGCAGTTCCAGTTAGTGGGAGATTACCATCAGTAATTAGACCAGCACAATCATAACACGCGCCGTGGGTTCCGTCGTTCACGGACTTCGTGGAAACTAGGCTTTATGCCATTGTAGCTGTGGAAACAGTACATAATTTTAGCGTCAAATTTTATTTGCACTTTTAAAATAACAGATAATTTTCGATTATCAGACAAAAAACTTGAGCCAGAGTGACCGACCATATTACACGTGAGTTACCCGTTTACCTAATGATATGTGTAACAGATTAATACTACTAAAATGATAATTTGTGCTTGAACATATTTTATTTTTTATCTGTACAACGTTTCATGAATTTGGTTTGAGGAATTAAAGGTAAATTTATGGTGAGCTTTGTTGCAAAGGTTTTTTTTTAAATAAAGAGTGATGAGACGAGCAGGGCATGTGCCTGATGGTAAGCAACATGCCTGCCACATAACAGCACAGTGACACGCAGCTATTGGAACATGAAGAGCCAAATCATTACCTAGCACCGCACTGCGCTCGTCACCCAGAGGTCTAAGTTGTTATATCTCTAAGCCCTGTAATTTCTCTGGAAACATTGCCCTTCAAACCGGAACACAGTAATGTTTGCACATTACTGCTTGGCGGTAGAATAATTGACAAAGGTGTGGTACTTCCCCAGGCGGACTCTGCTAAGAGTCCTACCACTACTACTATTATGCTAAAAAGTTTTGTAACAGCATAAATAAATACTTAAATGAACATTCATTGACATTTCTCACCCAACACCATCCTAGCTTAATTTACAATCGGAGTCAGAAAGCCGAAAATCCGATATCATACTTTTATATTTATAAATACAAACTTATTTTACATGGACCCAGACAAACAACAACTAATTGTATTCATCACATAAACATATCTCCTTTACGTATTTAGAATATTTAATTTATTTCTATAAAGCAGAGGTCCTAGCACCGAAGAAGCTGTTTACAAGATACTTATATTTCATCGTCCGACTTAAATAAATATTTTAAAAAATATATAAGTACTAAAGTACTGTAAGACACTATCAGAAGTTAGGTTCGATTGTTTACGACGCCATAAAGTTACTAGTCATGCAGTAACGTACGTTGATTACACTTTATGTTATGGCTGTAAAGGGTTTTCAATTTTACTCGTGTCATAAAAACGGACATTTTTCGTTTTGCCTGTCTAAACATTTTATGAAGTTTATGGCTTGTAAACTTATTTTCTATTCATGCCACTTGACTACGCGTTAAACTGTTTTTAACTGGAAATGTAGCATAATGACACAAATTTTCGATGTATTTTTTCACAAAGTATTTTTTTTTATTCAGTAGTATGCTCTAACGGTCTTTAACGGTTTGAATTCATATAAAATGTAGTACAAATTTACTTAATAATTTGATATAACACATATTTTTATCGCGGGGAATACCAGGATCTGAATCCACGCGGGTAAAACCGCAGGGACACTGCTAGTTTATTATATTAGTAATATTTCATATTTAACGAATTTTAACCCTAAAGGTTTAAGACAAAGAATTTACATATACGTGTAGAGTTAGAACAAACTTTTACACCGAAAGCACGGGTCTGATCGCTCTTTTGGAAGTGTCATACTTTTGTCACGGCACATCGCTATGCTGCCATAATAGCTAACATACACCTCATCTGCTTACGATTGGTACAAAAGAACCGTGCGGAAAAACCTGATCTATTTACTTATTCTTTAAAGATTTAACAATTTAACCAAACAAAAGCATTTATGCTTAGTGCAATACTACAATGTCAAGTGGCTGCCGAAATAAAAAGCTGAAACAGAATGGTCGTTCAGGAGATTGGGTGTACATGTTTGAAGATTGGCTTGACAAAAAGTAATTGTGTTGTGGGATTGGAGTGGATCAGAAAGTCAATTGGGCATGATAATAGTGTTGCCACTTATGTGTGGTTTATTTCTAGAATTTCAGTCTCTATTCGTGAAGAACAGTTGATTACGAGAAATGCTCACGAGAAAACTCAATGCAATGTCTAAAACATAACATTGAGTAGTTTCAGAACCCAATATTGTCCCGGAAAAAAATCTATGTGATATTCAAAATTATGATCTATATTTTTTGTACCAACCTTAATCCATATCTCTCCGGTAGATTTTTTTGTGAAAGAATTACAAATATCCACACATACTTTCCATACTTTGTAGTTGTAGGCCTCTTGGTAGAGTCGGCCTGGGGAAGGACCACACCTTTGCCAGTTATTCTACCGCCAAGCAGTAAACAATTACTGTGTTCCGGTTTGAAGGGCAATGTTTCCAGAGAAATTACTGGGCTTAGAGATATAACATCTTAGATCTCTGAGTGACGAGCGCAGTGCCGTGCTATGTAATGATTTGCACTTTCATGTTCCAATAGCTGCGTGCCACTGTGCTGTTATGTGGCATGTTGCTTACCATCAGGCGCATGTCCTGCTCGTCTCGTCACTCTTTATTTAAAAAAAATACTCATAAATAAATAAGGACTCGTAATATGAAAGCTTGTATATGTTAAATGTAAAAGTTTATAGAGGTAAGGCTTATTGCAAAGTCCGCTTGGGGAAGTGCCATACCTTTGCCAATTATTCTGCCGCCAAGTTGTAGTGTGCAAATAATACTGTGTTCCGATTTAAAGGTCAATGTTTCCAGAAAAACTATATAGAGATTAAACGTCTTATATCTCTGGGTGACGAGCACAGTTTGATGCTCTAGGTAATGATTAGGACTCTGAGTGTTCCAATAGCTGCGTGTCAATGTGCTGTTGCGAGCAGGTATGTTGTTTACCATCAGCCACATGTCCTGTTCGCCTTGTTACTCTATACTATAAAAAAATGTGTTGCTCCGTTACGTCAAATTGGCTGAAATGGCTTAAAATTTGTAACACAGGTATCTGTTGTCTAATATAGTACATAATCTAATGTTTAGCACTTTAACTAAGCGGTTAAAACTGCGGGGTACCGCTAGCAGGTCACCGTGTTTTGATTTGTTTAAAATTCATACGTAGCGGCTTAAGTTCTTAGTTTGTAGCTCCAGTGAGTGGAACAAATAGCTGGTTTCAAAAAAAAATAAACACGTATGGCTTTAAAATTATAAATACCGTCAGATTATAACTTAACGACGTTATGTTATAAACTAAGCTAATCCGTAGATTTGTAATCTCATCGGCTAATCCCAGATGGACAGCGGTGTAGTCAAATAACCAAAGACGATATGCACGTTAACCTAAAAGATACCTATTTACCGAACTAGACCGAACTTCGTTTATCGTTGGATATGTAAGTAATATCTGGACAATATGAATACCGCTACAGGAGACCGGGACACGTGTCGCGGTCGTGGCGCGAACTGGCGCCCATACAATTCCATAATGTCAAGTACCTTTCGTGGTCTCCGGTCGTGGTCTTCGATCGCAGTCTCCTGTCGCGGTCTCGTGTTGCGGTCTCAGCGCGAACTTGCACCTTAACGGCGCTTAAAGGTACACGCCAGTACGCGCCGCGACCGCGACTCTTGTCTCGCGACATGTGTCGCGGTCTCCTGTCGCGGCCTCTGCGCGAACCGGCGCCCATACAATTCTATGTTTTCAAGTGCCTGTCGCGGTCTCCGGTCTCGGTCTCCTGTCGTGGTCTCCAGTCGCGGTCTCCTATCGCGGTCTCTGATCGCTGAAGCTCTGAACCGCTACCTTTAGCTTTCACTTCTATCCCTACGACTGCTAACTTTTTAAAGTTATTCACAACCAACTGTTACTTTTATACACTACCACGTGGTGATGCAAAGGTGAGTTACTTTAACAGGTTAGTGATCTCTACAAAGAATATACCTTTTTTACACAAGCTGCTTTTTATCCCATTAATGTTAGAGGTTGTCAAGCCGTGGTTTACACCGCTAGGAAATACTCATCATATTACTATTTCCGTGAACTTTGACCATATATTTATGTATATGTCATCGTAAAATTGGTAATACTGTAAATTTACATTTTAACGACGTTAAATTATAAACAATACTAATCTTAACTACCATAGATAGGTGTAATCTCACGGGTTGTATTATAAGCTGACAGCATATTCCTGTTACACAGGTACATACAAAATCAATCTTGTATCAAGGGCCTCAAAACCACTTTTACGCTGTGATAAATTATTAATCTAAAGCATCCTTTATCACTAAGTAATAGCCGGTATTTAATCCCTTAGTTTTATTTTTAGTCTAGACCCCTAACCCGATTTACTGGACAAGACGGATGGTGTAAAGGAAACATCACGCTGAGTGCCTATTACGTATATTGCCACTTGAGATCGTAAAAATAAGATGTTTATATCATGTACATTGAATTACGATAAATAGGATTAAAATCCTACTCATATAAATAAGAATAATATTCTATCTACTTCTTAGAGATAAAACATCTTAGATCTCTGGGTGACGAGCGTAGTGCAGTGCTAGGTAATGATTTGGACTCTTCATATTCCAATAGCTGCGTGTCACTGTGCTGTTATATGGCAGGCATGTTGCTTACCATCTGGCACATGACCCGCTCGTCTCGTCATTCTTTACTAAAAAACAAATAAATCTCCGGGTTCCGTTTTTACCCTTTGGATACGGAACCCTAAAAATGAGAGTTTGTTAAACTGTGGTTCAATATGTCAAAGTTGTCTAACATTACTCTACTATGTCAAACATCTGTGATAAATTGAGCCGCAAACCTGAATCATGAACACAATACCTTAATATTTTTAAAGTATTTGTGAAACAACAAAAAATAGTTGGTTAAAAATCTTATTTAGCCACGTTAATAATGATAGATAAAATCTTTTGAATTTGCATCACCGTCATGTTAATATGAAGATGATATAAAATATGTCTTCTATTGATGTATTTAAAATATCTATTTTCTTTTTTTTTTATAGCATAGAGTGACGAGACGAGCAGGTCATGTGCCTGATGGTAAGCAACATGCCTGCCACATAACATCACAGTAACACGCAGCTATTGGAACATTATAGTCCAAACTGCGCTCGTCACCCAGAGATCTAAGATATTATGTCTCTAAGCCCTGTAATTTCTCTGGAATCATTGCCCTTCAAACCGGAACACAGTAATGTTTGCACATTACTGCTTGGCGGTAGAATATTTGGCAAAGGTGTGGTACTTCCCCAGGCGGACTCTGCTAAGAGTCCTACCACTACTATGGCAAGTATTTAAGAAATAAATAATAAAATAGCCCATTTATTTCCAATCATCAGTAGTAATTTTACATGCATGATTATTACGTTTAAAAAAAACTATATTTTTTTTCCTAATTTCAATTTTTTCCTTTGGTCTATCAATTTTCATTCTAATCACTGTCGAAACTTTCTTCACTTGCACTGATTGGAACCCCTTCTCGGATGTAGGCCTCCTCCAGCTCGTTCTAGACCTCTATATCCTTTGCTTTTGTTCTCCATTCGTTTCCTGCTATAGCTTGTATTTCTGAATACTGAATACATATATATTGTACACGAATGTACGAGTATATACCCAACCATGAGTGTCTGATTAGTCTTTTCAGATGTGTTTCCTGTGATTTCACATCACCGAAATGCGTGTAACTAATATTTTTGTAGTTTTACGTATTGTGCAACAGTTCTAAGTTAAAAAAAGGTTTGACAACAAAACGAACAATCTTGCTGTCTTCACATCGATATTGAACCGTTTTTTTTTCTAGGCAAGCACGCTCCATTTCATCACTTAACATCCATCATCAGGCGTGTATTGTAAACAAATGATAGTAAAATTACTGTCAACATATTTGTTAAAATAACAAAACAGATTATGTTAAAAATGCGCCTAGATTTGTGCGAAATGTCTCGAATCACCTTTATTTTCCTCAATGGCAGCCGTCTAATGAGGCCGAGAGGTATCGTGTTGTGACACGTGGAAATTGCACCAGTCATTACGGGGGCGCTTTGAGCGACCATCAATAATTCAGTGAGGCGACTCTCAATCTGGGAACGTAACGAGATCACACTTATACCTGTGAAAACAGTAAGAGACAACCAAGGGTACATTATTGTTTGTCACCGTAAAATTTTAAATACCATCAGTATTGAAAGACGTTTGGTTTGTCGCAATGAACTGACTTTATTTGATACAACAATAGACATTCCAAAGTATATTACAAGGCTTACAGACTAGATGGCGTTAGTAGTCACAAAAGCACATTTATTTTGATACATTATGTATTTATAGATTTATACTAACATTCGGCTTATAAGCTAACGACCTCATGTTAGTTATATTAAGTCTACCTGTGAAACCAGCGAGCAACATGGAAGGGAGTAGCCTTAGCTAAAAAATATTGTTCAAATCTTTCTGTCATTTCTTGCGGGAGGGGAAGTTGCACACTAGCGCAAAGCCGCACTATTACATACAAAACATACCTGTACCGATCCATTGCCGATCATACTCACACAACCAAATCACTAACACATAAAAAATAAAGCACCATTCACAAATTTAGCCCCGCCCTCACGCCACAGTATATTATCAAACTCCATGGTCCACGCGGACTTGTACTTTGACAGAGAGGAAACGCTGTGTATGCCTACTCCCTTCCGTGTTGCTCGCTGTGTGAAACCGAGGACCGTGGGTTTGTTTCCCACCCAGTGCAAATATTTGTGTGATGAATACAAATATTTGTTCTGAGTCAGGGTGTTTTCTATCTTTTTACAACTATAATAGGTAATAGGGATGATGACTGGGTAAAAATATACAATTCAAATTAGTCCGTCAGTCAGGCAAATAAAAAAAATGTGGGACTCGTATTTTTGTTTTATCAAATTAGCATCAAACTTCCGGCGTGAGCGGTTGTGACGAAGTCTAAATAAAAATTTTATATCTTTCGTGATCGTATAAGTATTTTTTATACACTGATTATTACAAACTCACTGTGTTCATTTGCAATTTTTACGGTAACATGTAAATGTTTTTGGAAATTGTAAATTTCGTCAGTTTATAATACAAATTGTGAGATTATAAAACTATGGTAGGTTAGACTAGTTTATAAACGAATGTCATTAGATTGTAGCCTGAAGAAATTTTCAATTTTACAGTGACTGATAACCATAGGTGAGTTTTGTATCCCATTAGCTCTGAAGTGGCGCACCTTGCTTTATGACTGGTCTCCTGCCTTATTAAAATTTCATCTAAATGCTTTCCAAATGACCCTTCCTGACCAGAGTAACTTGGTAAGGTGGGGAAAAGCCTCTGAAAAATATTGCTATACTTGTGGTGAGGCGATATGTACAGCAAGGCACATATTGGTGGGATGCAAGGTGCTCCTTAATAGGGGTCATTACTCACAGCGCCATGACAGAGTACTTGAAATCATACGTGAAGCCATAAGCCTTTCGGTAGCTAGAGCCCAAAAAGGATTGACGACAAACAAAAGACAAATTAACTTTGTAAAAGAGGACTCAAATTCAAACTCTAAGAACAAGCCTTACTCAATCCTGGGTTCAGCACCTGATTGGAATAGTCCAATCAGGTGCTAATCATCAGGTGGTTAAAATAGTTTAATGGACACGTATGAAAAGCACTATAAAATCCCAGAGGAGGTGGGTGTTTCGTCATCCAGACAGGATATTTTTCTTTTTTCAAGAGCTACGAAACGCATAGTCCTTGTAGAACTTACCGTACCGTGGGAAACTAATATACCTAAAGACCACGCTATGAAACAAAATAAATATTGTGACCTTCAAAAAAAATTAACAAAAAATGGCTATGTAGTTAATTTATACGCTGTAGAAGTAGGAGCAAGAGGTATACCAGCAAAATCTCTCTATAACCTGCTGAAAGACCTTGGCTTGTCCAGAAGTGCAGTAAGTTCTATAATACTAGAACGAGTATCTACAGCTGCATTAGTAGGATCATATCGAATTTGGGTTGGGCAGGGAGAGAAATACGAGTAGTGAAGGTGAGTGTTGACGTACGTCACAAAGTACCCCTTTTAAACCTACGCCCGAGTCACAAGCCTTTGGGTCTACTCGAGATTCCTCTCTCTGCCACACGATGGACCCGCACGCACCCGCACGGTGAATCCATGAAATGCTAAGAAGTTCGTCTAAGAGACTATGATATAAGTTTGTCGTGTCTTTGTGTCTGTCTGTCTGTATCATAAGAATTAAATAAAAAAAGAATACGTGCTAAATATATACAAACTAAGTATATTATGTCAACTTTATATCATCGTCCGTTCAATCTTATATCCCGTCGTTTTTGCGTCAGGGGTTAAATTATAAATATTGTTGTCTGCTCTTACTGTTTACTTTGATACGACATGTTTATATTAAAGTAGGTACAACAAGTTGGAAGGAAAATCATTTTAAAAATAAAATACAGTCGCAAAAATAAGGCAAAAATGTATTTTGCCTTGTGTAAAAAAATAATTGGATTTTAGTCTGCGGCGGGTCTAATCTTTTTTAGCTGTTATATGTTCACACTTAACCGCCATCTTGACTGATGTTAAGCGACGATGTGGTCTAGGTTGAAGCGTGCTTACCTAGGACAAGCCTATTTATTCCCTTTCGATTTGAAGACACCAAGACTGTAACCATCGGGGAAAACCAACTCAGGCAACGTATTCCACAGCCTAGACGTTCTTATCACAAAAGTAGAGTCAAATCTCTTCGTTCGTGTCTTTGGAACATCAACCATGAAACGATGTCGCTTTTTAGAGCTACGAGCATTCCGATAGAAAAAAGGACAACTTCTTACTTTGGAGAAGCCTATTCACTTTTGATTTGAAGACACCAAGACTGTATGTAACCATCGGGAAAAAGCCACTTAGGCAACACATTCCACAACCTAGACGTTTTTGAATTTTGAAACTTGAGTGACGGACTGGACTCACTATATCAAACGTGAGTTACCCGTGTATTTATTAAAATGTTCATGAATTTTCTTGCAATTTTTTTGTTTAATTGTGAAATTATTGTTGTTATTGGTTTTGTTTTTAGTGTTCCGTAAAACGTTAAAACGGAACCCTTTTAGATTCGTCATGTTTGTCTGTCTGTCCTTCCGTCTGGGACAGCCAATTTTTTCAGAAATTATAAGAACTATACTGTTGAAACTTGGTAAGTAGGTGTATTCTGGGAACCGCATTAAAATTTTCACCAAAAAAAATCATAATATTTAGAACTGAAACTCAAAATGTCTTTTTTTCATCATAACGTGTTTAGATCTTCAAAATCAAGTCCGAATCAAGTTTTAACCGCGTCCGGTGGTCTTTTCCAAGGTGCTTTCTTTGGCTTTTGATAATTTATTGTAAAAAAGATTCCGATACTTTTTACTTTTACTTTTACCGATTACATAGATTCACAGATACATAGGTACATACCGAGTCAATAAAAGCATGCACAGTGAATACACACTGTAATGTCGTTTGTTGTAAGCTAAAAATTATACCGCGGGATGGAGCCAGTCCTATTATCCTAATAATAATATTATTATAAATTTCAACGTTCGGATGTTTTGAATATGTTCGTTGCTCAACCACGTCGTGACGTAGGTATCAACGGATCAGGTAGAATTTGGAGCACAGTTAGATTATTATTATAGCTTGCAAGAACACATAGTCTACTTTTTATTCCGGGAAAACAATGTGAACGAAAACTATGCTAGTAAAACCGCGAGCCGTTGCTAGTTAATAGTAAAACAGAATACTACTACTAGTTTTTAATAACAATTTAATGTTAGTGGAATTACTGGATTTTCGAATTTACAGAGTGTTATAAAAAACTCTAGATACGTGTATGTACTCTGTCCAGGTTTTATATTCAATCTACATTCCAAATTTGAATTCATTTCGTTTTCATTCGTTTAATCCCGAATTGAAAGTCGCACAAACCAGCCTTCTCTCACAGACTAAAATCCACTAGTGAAATAAAAATCAAGAGAACAGATAGGCCAAATGGGTCAGGCAGGCGACCATCCGTGCACACGCGAGGGTTCAGCAAAGAGGTAGAATCGAGAACAGATGGGTCAAAGCGTTAGGCAGAAACTACTTGCGCGGGAAACTTTCCTTTTAAGAATGTTAACGCAACCGGAAACGCGAGTAAACTTGACGATTTTCCTCCGCCCCAAATAAGTTTATTCGTATAAAAATCGCTGGATATTGAGATCTTTTTATTGACGAAATCACACATTGAGAAGGACAAAGAATTAAAAAGACTCGGATGCCTTTGACTTTACTTACTTTTTGATATTTAATGTAGGAACATCAATGTCAACGTTATTGATACATTAATCAGTAAATACAGAAATAAGATTTTTGACGTGACAACGTCTTATAAATTGGTTTGCCGGGTGACACTTCAAGAAACTGCGTTACGCTCCGCTCACGTTATGCGCTCACAATGAGAGCGAGTGAGAGGGACGCGTGCCTTTCACTTTTTATGTCTGTCTCTCTCGCTCTTAGGCGGGCTAACCACTCAAAGTCGTTGTCACGTAAAACTTTCGCCCGTATACTGACTTTACAGGCAACCTTTTTTTTTTCTCGATAATAGGTTGGTGTTTATATCTGATTGTAAGCGACGTTAAATCGCGTTTAGGATGCCAAATCACTTTCGGCTTGAAGACAAAGTTTTTGCATTTCAAAATGCATTTATGTAGGCCCTTCTACCTGGGTTGCGTCGGATTTGATACCACGGAAGGATATAGTGTAGTGCCCTACCTACAAACTAAAGCCTTCACGGGGTGCATTTTAGGCATTCAAGGTGGGAAAATCCCTTAGTTGTCCCTATTTGTATTTAAAAACAAAATTATTAAGACATTTATATTGGTAATGCATCAATTAGAATTGATGTTTTTGGTTTTAATTTAAAGTGAACTTATAACAAAAATACTTTACTGACTTTCTATAGGAGCCCTAGGTCGTCGGTATGATTTCCAACCGGGAGGGACATACCCGTACATTTGTGTCTTGACTGTGTACATTTGTTCTGTGTCTTAGTGTTTCTATGTATATACTGTTCTATTTCTCTTTACCTATATTTCCTATTCTTATTTTGTGTATTTTTCAATCTTTTTTTTTTAGAATTAATTCGCAAGAATATCTAATAAGCCAAGAATAAGCTAATCGATGTCCTACAGTACAGTCTACGGGCAAAATGGAGATGGGCTGGGCACGTAGCACGATACAGCGACAAACGATGGACAAAAGAAGCAACAAAATGGAATGGACCTAGTGGGAAAAGACGGAAGGGAAGACCTAAGAAATAATGGAGTTACGAAATCACAGGCATAGCGGGAAAAGAGTGGACCAAGCGAGCTAAAGTTAGGGAAAGCTGGAACGCACTGGAGGAGGCCTTTACCCAAATAGGGGTTCCTATCTAAACTTTTTCATATCTCAATAATAATGTAAAATAGCGTTAAATAGTTATAAGTTGAAATATATGTAATAATTAAGGGATAGGAAATAAAGAGGCTTTTTTATTTATTTATATTTACTATTCCAGGTAAAACACGACTACATTCTACTAATATTATACCTAAACGCGAAAGCTTATAAGAATTATATGGATGTATGTTCATTACTCTTTGACGCAAAAACTACTGAAAGGATTTGAATGAAATTTAGTGTAAAGATAGATAATGGTCTAGAATAGCACATAGTCTATTTTTATCTCGGGGAATAAATGGGATTAAGAACTACACGGCAAAACCGCGGGGCACAGCTAGTAATTATTATAGCTCCTAACTTATTCCCGTAGTGTAGTAGGCTTTGCTTAGTTTGAGACTAGTTGGTGATGTTTCAGTTTTTTTTATAGTATAGTGTGACGAGACTACCTACACATGTGCCTCATGGTAAGCAATGTGGCTGCCACAAAACATCACAGTGATACGGAGCTATTGGAACATGAAGAGTCCAAATCATTACCTAGCACTGCACTGCGATCGTCACCTAGAGACATAAGGTGTTTTATCTCTATGTCCTGTAGTTTAACTGGAAACATTGCCCCTCAAACCGGAACACAGTAATGTTTGAATTAAATTACTTTGATTAAATTACTGCATGGCGGTAGGATAACTAGCAAATTACCGGAAAAAGTTATATATTTAGTCCTACTAATCATACTTCCCACTAATAATATAAATAAATGAATGTTGGAATGAATAATAATATAATAATAATAATAAATATATTATAATAAATATATAATAATAATAATAAATATATTTATTGTTTACAACATAAAGGAAAATATACCGCATACCGAAAATAACTAGAGGTACTAGATAAAACGTAATTAAAACTATAAAATCAAGAAAATGCACTATGACAATAGAATGTCAATCAAGACAACAATTTGTAAACAAACTAAAATACGGACGAAAAATATGAAAACGTTATGATTACACGATCAAAAACACGGACAGAAGCGGAAACAAGGAGCGCACGACCATCACCAGTCCGTGTCCCGTCACCGCCAAGCCTGTCGTCGGAGGATGAAGCCTTCCTAACTCCCCGCGACACGAGTGCTAGTTCGAGTGACGAGGACGCGGCGCGGACCCCATCGCCAAGAAGACCTGGGCGTCGTGGCCGTCCGCCGCTGCCGGCACGCTTGGGGCCTGTGAGGCAACCTGCCTCGCGCCCGGCCCCCGCTACCGGTGGTGTAGTGCGTCGCATGAGATGGACTCGAGAAATCAACGAGAACTGCATGCGCGCCTATTACGGGGCTACAGAAGGAGGAACTAACCTGACCGCGTACTGTGCCAGGATGTTACTTCTGTTTCAGGCCCTTGAACCAACCGTCGCCGTATCCGCACAACGACTTTCAGATCAAGTTCGAGCCATTCGTCGGTTCAAACTGCTGGATGACTCGGTACATGATCGGCTACGCCTGGAGGAACAACATACTCGCCCAGCTTTTGCCTCGTCTCGGAATCCGCCCGCCGCGTCGTCGTCCCTGACACTAGCCTCAGTCCCAGCGTCAGTGGCGACACTTGCGGCGCCGGCCGACCCGACATCGAGGAGGAAGACTCGGCGAGTAGTAATGTATCTGACCAGGTAAGAGGGCAACTGAGGAGTGCTTTGGAAGACGCGATCTTCCAATATCGACTCACACCAAACTCTAGGCCGCGCTTACCACGTTTACCCACCCATAAACGATATTTAGCTTTGATGGGAGCCCTGAATACTTTGCTATTGCCCTACCTGGGTACTAGCAAAGATTTGACTGATACCCATTCTATTCTCTACTGTGGTGCTATCGCAGCGTGTCGCGTTGCACGTGTCAAGTTTCCAGACACTGACCGTACAACGCGAACCGCCGGAGATGCACCCGCATGGCAAATGCGAATAGAACGGCGTATCAGCACATTCAGGACTCTTATAGCAAAGCTAATCTGCTTCAGTCAGGGGAACAGTCGTCCCCGAGTCATGCGTTTCGTGATACAGGCATTCGCTGGGACTGGTATCAGTCCCCAGCACTATCTAGCCAATGTTACGGAACGCATTGACTATCTGAAGCAGAAAGTTTATGCGTGGGCAAACCGTATTCGCCGCTACAGAGAGCGTGTGAATCGATATCGGCAAAATCGCGACTTCCAAAGTGATCAAAGGAAGGTGTATAGAAACTGGGAAGGAACTAGTCGACGTGTGAGCGATGGGCAGCTACCGGATGCCAGCGCTACGAAAAACTTCTGGCGCAGCATCTGGTCTGTGCCTGTCGAGCACACAGAGGGAACTTGGATGCGTGTTGTCGAGCGTGCGTGTGAGTCTATCGAAACCATGGAGTCTGTTTCAATAGACTTCGAAGACGTTCGTTGTGCTATCCGGACGGCTCAGAACTGGAAAAGTCCTGGGCCGGACGGATTGCACAACTTCTGGATTAAGTGGTTTCGATGCTCACATGAGCGTTTGGCAACACAATTCCAAGAAGCCCTCGAGACGGGTTCTCTTCCCAGTTTCATGACCACCGGAGTCACCTTCCTGCTCCATAAGTCTGGTAGTACCACGGAACCAAAGAACTACAGACCCATCACGTGCTTGCCTACCATCTATAAGCTGCTTACATCCATTCTGAGAGCAAAAATTAACGCGCATATTGTCGCAAATAACGTTTTAGCCTCCTCTCAGAATGGATGTAAGATTGGGTGCCGTGGTACTAAGGAGCTGCTCCTCATTGACACGACCATCTGCCAACAAGTCAAACGAAACAAGGGAGCCCTCTCCGCTGCTTGGATTGACTATAAGAAGGCCTATGACGCGGTGCCCCATTCGTGGCTAGAAAGAGTTTTAGAGTTGTACAAAATAAATCCAACTCTAAAATTTTTTCTAAGCAAATGCATGGGACAGTGGGTCACAGTCCTTCGTCAACCAGGTAGCGTAGACAGCTCGTTTGTTTCGGAAGACTTGATAAAGATTGAAAGGGGAATATTTCAGGGAGACAGTCTGAGTTCCCTATGGTGGTGCCTAAGTCTGAATCCTCTCAGCACTCTGCTGAAAGATTCAGAGTTAGGCTATCGTCTTCGTAGAGGAGGCGAGGTTATATCTCATTTGCTGTACATGGACGACCTCAAACTTTTTGCACCGAAACGCCAAGACTTGTTGGAGCTATTAAAAACCACAGAGGTTTTTTGTAACGCCATCAAGATGGAGTTCGGTGTCGACAAGTGTGCGGTCATGCATGTACAGCGAGGGAAAGTAGTAAATTCAGAGAATTTACAACTTTCCGAGACTATAACTCTCAGATCCCTCTCCGAAGACGAGACCTACAAATATCTCGGTATGTCACAGTCGTTGGGTATATCAGCAGATGACATTAAGGAATCGGTGAAGGAGCGCTTCTTTTGCCGGCTGACAAAAGTACTTAAAAGTCTTTTGTCAGGCGGTAACAAGGCGCGAGCCTTCAACGGTTGGGTAATGCCTCTGCTGATATACTCCTTTGGCATACTGAGATGGACTCAGACTGAGCTCGACGCCCTGGATAGAAAGGTCCGTCAACTGCTCACAACATACCGCATGCCACACCCGCGCTCGTCTGTTATGAGACTGTATATCCCGCGGAAATGGGGGGTCGAGGCTTTTTAAATGCCAAGAACCTTCACAACCGCGAGGTATGCAGTCTCAGGGATTATTTCCGCAACAGCGAGTCCGGGATGCATCGCGATGTTGTGGCAGTTGACAGGAGCCTCACGCTTCTTTCAATGGCAAACGAGAACTGGCGCAAACCATCGGTGCTCAGCACTGATGATCGCAAGGAAGTATGGAAGAGCAAGGAGCTGCACGGGCGATTCTATCGGGCCCTGACGGGACCCGATGTGAATCTACTCGCGTCGGTGAACTGGCTGCGCTTCGGGGACCTCTTCGGAGAAACCGAGGGTTTTGCCTGTGCAATTGCAGACGAAGTTATCAAGACGAACAACTACCGGAAATACATAATGAAGGACGGTACGGTCGACATTTGTCGGGCATGCCGCCGTCCAGGTGAATCTCTTCGTCATGTTATTTCCGGTTGTTCGCATCTTGCTAACGGCGAGTACTTGCACAGGCATAACCTAGTAGCCAGGATCATCCACCAGCAACTTGCTCTTCGATATGACCTTGTTGAGTCCGAGGTGCCGTACTATAAGTACGCACCTCTGCCAGTTCTCGAGAATGGTCGTGCGTTGCTCTACTGGCCTTCCGCACGGACTTCCAACGCGAGTAGACGTATATTGCTTTGCATACGAGTTTTTATTTTGCAATTACATTTTTTGTTTTGGTAATATACCTATTTGCTAAAGTTCTGCAACAGTTTTGAAATAGTGGGCAAGTAAGAACTATTTGTTTATTTTTCTGAACTTTAACCAAAGTCTAAATAAACAATATTTCAAAATAATAATACGTTCAAGAAGTGATACAAAGCATTGGATGTTGTTAGAATCGGACTTTGGACTATCCTTTCTAATTTGTGAGTTGGCTTACGAACTTATACCTGTCCCTTAATTGCTATCTCACTCTTGCATACCCCGACTGTACCACGCATCACACAAACTCCGCAAGTGCCTGAAGGTGTCGCTGTGTATTTTGCTACACAAATAATTGTAGGTGTTTGACTTTTATTTATAATTTCACAATACCAATATGCCTCGAACACCTGAAGCGACTGGCTCGGAATCTGATACATCAAAGAAAAGCGAGAATCATGGACGACAACGGGCAATTAAACGTCTACGATCACCAGAACTTCTCGACCAAAAGTTCAAGATGTTTGAAGATAAAATAACAAAAATGCTGTCCTCATGGAAATCTGATATAAATAAAAAACTCGACAATCTGGACAAACGCTTGTCGGAAATAAAAAGTGATTTTGAAAAAACAGTGGAATTTATGGAATCCAACATAAAGGAGACAAAACAGCAAGTTGTGAACTTGCAAAAGGAATATAAGGAAAACCAGGTCAGAATGTCTTTGTTGGAGGATAATATAGAAAACCTTATGCGTAGTGCTAGGGCCTCGTCTTTTGAGATAAGAAATGTCCCACATACCACTGACGAAACCAAAGATGTTCTCACAAAATATGTTCTGGAACTCTGCGAAACTACCAAAGTCAAAATGTCTGCTCCCGAGATAAAAGACGTATTCCGGATCCCTGGTAAGCCCGAAAGCAACAAACCCATCATTGTTGAACTCACTTCTACTATGCAGAAGAACAAGATATTAAAAGCTATAAGGACATACAACACTGCAAACCGATTGAACAAAATTAATACCACACATTTGGGCTTACGTGGAAACAGTTCTCCGGTTTTTGTGGCTGAACATCTCACGAGCAAGGCCAACCATCTCTACTTTTTAGCCAGGGAATTAAATAAAACAAACCAGTTCAAGTATTGTTGGACTACGAATGGCAAAGTATTCCTGAGGAAGGGCGATGGGGCGCCTATGATCATAGTAAAGAGCGCGGAACAAATTACTTCACTGAAGTCCCATGGCTGACTAGCTTTAGCAAACTTTTGTAACCTTTTGATTTGTTGTTTTTGTACAATAGCCCTGTTTATAGCTAACTGTGTTAACCAATTGCATAAAATACACAATATCTACAAACAAAACTCTACATCGCCTGTATACACACACATATATCCATTCACTCCTCCCTTAAACACCATATCCATCATACCCAATTGTTGTATTTCTACCATAACTTGCCTGACAGCGCATACTACCACACACCTGTGGATTGCTTTAGTGACTAGATTTGTTTATAGTTTTGACTCGAGTAAAATCCCTTATTTCAAATGTACTGAAGCCCATGTTACTTCTTTTCATCTTATTAATGGATAGTGGAATCAACAATGAAGTAGACAATATCACGGTAGCAGAACACTTCCTTTGTACTCCTAAAATGTGCTCCGAGACAATTCTCTTCCCACATAAACACATCAAGATCTTGGCTCAAAACATTAGAAGTGTCAATGCAAATTTTGATAAGCTATGTGTAACTCTCGCTGAGTTGAACTTTGACTGTGATTTTGTGATCTTATCTGAATGCTGGTTATCCACAAACAAAGTTCTCCCCCAGTTACCTAACTACAATGCAATAGCATCTACACATCATTACAACCAAAATGATGGAGTTGTTGTATATGTTAAAAAATCCATAACTTGCTCAGTTGATGAAATTCCTTTTGAAGGTGCAAATTGCATTCTTGTCAAAATTGCTGAACACACTGCAATACTGGCCATGTACCGTCCTTGGGCATTTCATTGTATCAAATCCTTTATTGCCTCTCTCGAAAAAACCCTTCATGACCTGAAATCTTTCAAAAATATAGTTGTTACGGGAAATTTAAACATCAACATTAACCCAGATAAATATGACCCAAATTGTGACCCTTATCTTAGTCTTGTTGCTGAGCACGGTCTTTTACCGGCTTTTACATATCCCACTAGAAATAAATCTTGCTTGGATCACATTCTTTTAAAGACTCGTTCACCGGCTATGGCATTCGTGCTCCAAGCTCCTGTTACGGACCATTTACCTGTCTTAACATGTCTTGAAAATCGTACACCTTCGCATAATCAAACAAAACATTCGACTTTTACAAAAATAAATGTTGACAAGGCTCTAGAATATTTAAAAAAACAGAATTTTTCAGTAGTTACGGAATCTAGAGACCCTAACTTAGCCGCAAACGAGTTTGTAAAAATTCTAATGGATACGGTGCAACGTTTTACAGTTACAAAGACATTGCGATGTAAAAAACGAATTATCAAAACGTGGATAACACCGGGTCTTCTGAGATGTATACGACATAGGGACAGTATGCATGCCAAATTACAGAAAAACCCGAATGACGTAATCCTTTCTAAGACCTTTACTAGATATAGAAACTTTTGCAATGGGCTTCTAAAAAAGTTGAAAATTGAATATGAAAGTTCTGAAATAAGAAAAGCAGGGAATAACTCCAAAAAGTCCTGGAAAGTAATTAAGAGGCTCGCAAACTTTTCTAAGCCCAAATCTTCTTCTGACGATCTCTTAAAGTCTGTTCCGAATCCTCATAATGCAGTGAACAAAATAAACAGCTTCTTCACTAATGTAGGCAAACGCTTGGCGGACAATATTTCTGATACAGCGGGGATTTGTACCACTAGCATTAAAACTTGGTCACATCTCCGATCACTTGTTCTACTAGAAACTGACAAAGAAGAAGTTGAAAGGCTTATTATGGGACTAAAAAATGATTGTGCAACCGGTTGGGACAATATTTCGAACTCTTTTTTGAAAATGGCTAAAGATATTATAGTCACTCCACTAACTTATCTAATTAATCTTTGCATCTCTTCTGGCAAATTTCCGAAACCATTCAAAATCTCAATAATTCATCCGATACACAAAAGTGGTCCAAAAAATGAAGTTAACAACTATAGGCCTATCTCTATACTGCCATCCCTATCTAAAATTTTCGAAAAAATAATTAATTCTCGGCTTATACACTATCTCGAGCATGAAAACCTTCTGTCAGAGTCTCAATTTGGTTTTAGGTCTAACAAATCCACTGAACTAGCTGTTTCTGGTTTGTCTGATTTTATTGTTAGTAATCTTGATAAGAAGAAGAGATGCATAGCCATATTTTTAGACTTAGCGAAAGCTTTTGATAGCGTAAATTTGCCTTTACTATTAACCAAGATGGAACACATCGGAGTTCGAGGTACCGCTCTGAAGCTTTTTGAGGATTACTTGTCAGATAGAACTCAACGGGTAACAATAGATAATACTACAAGTGATGACGAAATAGTAAGCTACGGAGTTCCACAAGGGTCTATATTAGGCCCTAGTCTATTTTTAATCTTTATAAACGACCTCTGTCGATATAACCCTCGTCATGGCAAAATATTTGCTTTTGCCGACGACACTGCGCTGGTGTTTGAGGGTGATACGTGGGAACAGACCCATTCCGCTACGGGCGTTCGTGCGGGGCACACGTACGCTCTGTGAACTTCGGTGTGTGCTCCGTGTCACCGTCACAATCCACGCACGTTCGAAGTCTACAGTTGACGTCCCCTCGTTCCACTGTCGGCCTGGGTTGAGTCCTCCCTCCGCGGGAGTCGATTCCCCGCCGCAGTGCAAAACTGTCATAAAACATTGGTTGCTTCAGCAAAACTATGAAGAAACTGAGGATATTTTGAAAACTCCATGGTAGATAGACCAGTTGGTGTCACCCAAACACACACACTCCACACGCACTCACACACACACACCCTCACACACATTACGCACACAAACAGATTGCTTTACTTATTTGTCTGTAAACAGGAAATAGGTAGCGTTGGTTATTTATAAAAATATTTATATTTTTGTTTTTCTTTTGTCATCATTGTTTCTCTAATGCAGCAATTACACAAATATCTACTCTTCCGGCGGAGGGTATTGTCACGCCATCACACAGGTTAACTCCTAGCTTGGGTGACAATGCTTCTCCATCTGGATTGAAATTACTGATTAAGATATTGATTGAATTGATAAGCACCGTTTGTTAACGAAAATAAATTTTCATTTCATTTCATTTCATTTCACTGGGACCGCTCTATCATCACGGACAGGACTATTGTCGCCAATAAGCCTGATATCGTGCTGGTAGACCGGTCTCAACGCCGGGCTGTGATCGTCGATATCACCATACCACATGACGAGAACCTCGTGAAAGCTGAGAAGGACATGCTTAGCAAGTACCTTGACTTGGCTCACGAGGTTACCGCCATGTGGAGTGTTGATTCCACGATCATAGTCCCAATAGTCGTTTCGGCAAACGGCCTTATAGCGAAAAGTCTCGACCAACATCTCAAGAGACTTTCGCTAGACGGTTGGATTAAGGGTCATATGCAGAAGGCGGTCATCCTTGACACAGCGCGCATCGTCAGGAGGTTCCTCACTCTGCAGCCCTAACCACCGGTAGCTTGGGCCCTGCCCCGCTGCTGGCGGCACCCTAGTTTTTAAGTTTTTTATAATGTATATATTTTTTATTTATATTGTAAAAAACTTAGAGATTAAGAAGACGATTAAATGAGTGGATAATAAATATTGGTGGACAATTCACACAGCACCATCTGACCCCAAACTAAGCAAAGCTTGTATGATGGCGGCCAGATAGCTGATATAATAGTTATATAGTTTTAAATACATACTTATTATACATAGAAACACCCAGACACAGTGCAAACATTTGAATTCATCACACAAATATTTGCACTGGGTGGGAATCGAGCCCACGACCCTCGGCTTTGCAGGCAGAGCTACTACCCACTAAGCCACGAGGCCAGTCGGTCAGAATCAGTTGATCATCATCAGCATCCGATGATGGATGAATATTGAACATTGATAGTGAACACCTGCACTTTGCTCAATCACGTCAAGGCGTCTGAACATCATCATCAGCCTGTGTTCGTGTCATCGCCACTACTGGACATAGGCCTCTCCTATATTACGCCACTCAGCCCGATCCTCGCTCTTACCAACCGCCACCAGCCATCTTTCGTATGAAGACGTCTGTACGGACCAGGTTAAAGTCTAAAACATGATTACATTAAAATCTGAAAAAAGACTGACTTTTTGGTTAAATTTGGGTGTCGAATAATAGGTCGTTATGTTTTGGAATAGGGAAGTAAATTAATGATGACATTACAAAAAACATCTCACATTTCATATCCATTGAACTTTACACAAAAAATTGGCATATTTACTGGCTGGTGAAAGCCTCAGGCAAATAATTTTGATTTAAAATACAGCAGTAAATATTGAAACACGAAAGCTCAAAAACAGCAAATTAATGAGTAATTATAAATTTATTTTCTCTCATCAACAGAACGGCACTAGATAAGCTTGCAACGTTCAATTTTAACTTTAAAGCCAAGAGCTGAACCTCTTGAATATCAGGTTCAGTAAAAAGACAACTTTGTCGGTAACAAGTGTTCTTCCTAGCGCAGCTCCGTAAAGTATTTTTATAGCGCTTTTTTCATGCCAGTGTCTGCTTCACTTAAGCTAAAAGTCGATTTTGTTACAATGGAAAGTTAAGTGGGCTTCTTTTGTTTTTATTGCTTTTCGGAGTGCCATGAAGAACTGAAAAGTTAACAATTTGTAGGTTTTTAGTACCGGAACGATTGAAGTGTCTCAATTGTTCCTGAAAATCTAGATCGAAGTAATGGTATGTATATTCTTATAGTCTTATATACATATATATATACTAGCGGCCCGCTCCGGCTTCGCTCGAATAATAACCTAGATATCAACTGCAGCGCCATCTGCCGTAGCCTATGTTACTCGGGAATAATGTAGCTTTCCAAAGGTGAAAGAATTTTTGAAATCGGTCCAGTAGTTTCGGAGCCTATTCATAACAAACATACAAACATACAAAAATAGGTACAAATCTTTCCTCTTTATAATATTAGTATAGATATATCTTTAGTTCAGAAAATAATTTTATTGCAATTTTTTTAAGATCGTATTAATAGGATTGTTTTTTGCTATGAAGCAGCCTACGATGGAGCGCTTATCTAGATAAATTCGATTGAAAACGTCCAAATCTAGATAATATAAATCGGGAAATCCCCTCTCAGATACGTATATTGTATTATTGTAAAACCTAAGGCAGTTAACTTTTAAAAAATAGTGATCACACAAATCTACCGATCATTATCCAAAACAACTATGCTACTACAATGTATACCAGAGAACCAGCACGTCCGAAGGCCACGCAGAGAATGAAAGAGGCTCAGTGAGCAATCGTTTTTATAGGGCCGATATGGGGGTAGGCCGATATGGGGTAAACTAGATTCGGTAATACGGCCGTTCCTGACGGCGAGGCGTCCTCGACCGCTTCATCTCCCAACGGAGGCATATCACTCCCAGCCACATCCTTGGCAACCACGAGTTCACCCTCTGCAATATAAAAACGTACTTAAAGCACCAGGTTCTAAAAAGTATAGAGTAGAGTAGAGTAGTGTAGAGTAGTGTAGTGTAGTGTAGTGTAGAGTAGAGTAGAGTAGAGTAGAGTAGAGTAGAGTAGAGTAGAGTAGTGTAGTGTAGAGTAGCGTAGCGTAAAGTAAAAAGAAAAGCGGGTTTTGTACAAATGACTTAAACTGCGCAATTTAAGGCACCCGCACAACACCCAGGTTATGTTAACTCGTATATGAAACGGTTAACATAGCAGTACGTTATCATCGTAATATTCAACGATACAGAAAATGAATATTACCGACATAACACAACTACACAGTAGGGAAGTAAAATTCGGCCGAATCCACCTCTATCCATACTGCTCTAACAAAGGGAAGTAAAGCCCAGTGGGCCCACTTCAGACCTTTGAAAAGGGAAGTAAAGCACATAGTGCCCACCTCAAACCTTTGAAACGGGAAGTAAAGCACATAGTGCCCACCTCAAACCTTTGAAACGGGAAGTAAAGCACATAGTGCCCACCTCAAACCTCAAATCATCTCTAAGAACAGCGCTGTACGTGTCCGGGGTCCACTCGCCGCGCCCCAGCACCATGTTGGGCCGCCGCCTGCTGCTCGCCTGCCCGCCTGCAGCTCGTAGCGGTGGTGTGCGGTGGAAGCGTGCGCAGGACGTCGTAAAGGCGGCGCATCCCGGAGTCAAGTTTGCCCGTCGACTGTGCCGTCTCGTTGACGAACACGAAGTCGCCCACGGCAGATGGTGCAGGCTGGCAGCGGGTCACCGGCATTCAACAGTGGCACACCAGCTGCAGTAGACTCCTCGTTAGTCTCAGTGTCACCGCATTTCATGAAACAAAGGTTTCAGTTTTAAAAAGAAAGATAGTAATCAGACAGGGTGAAGCTAAGCAAAAACTTGGAGCTATCAAATCTCATTCACGATACTTCTTTTTGAAAGTTGTAAGAAATTCTTTAAGTTTCAAACTCCAATCAGTTGTAACGGTGAAATACATATAAAGGCATGCTGCAGTCATTCCCATATATGCATTAAACCACAATGAACAGACGAGATAAATGAATAGACATCAAATTTAACAGACGCATGTAGACTTACGAATAACTCAAACATTTCCGATAAACTGCATTGGGCACGAAGCAAGAAGCTATCGCAGACGCTAGCTTCGTGATTCTGTGAAGAGATCACTCGTGAATCCTATCTCAGTTCCACCGTACCTCCTTTAAGTGCTTTAGGATCTGGAGATTCAGCAAGACTTTGACTCTTATCAAGTCTCGGCCGCACCTGACCCTGTTTTATGCCAAGAGTTTTTTTCCACCACTTTAATTCATCATTTGGCCACCTTACCTCATCTAAACGCTCAATATCAGTTTTCGTTCATCGTCAAAATGTTCAAAACCAGACGTCAAAACTGAAGGAATGTACGAACCACCAGTTATCGATTAGGACATTGACAGTTACGCCACGTAGTGACTATGTTTCTGGATTACTGACGTTATCACAGAAAAACTTCACGTTGTTTACATTTCGCAAAGCAAAACTATTGTGAATTGGCTCCTAGCAAAAAGAACAGGTTTCGGCTTTAATTGACATGAGAGTAAGTTTTGTTTGCGTCATTGACGAGAACAGTTTCTTTTAGATCTACCCTCATCTTATTGCAATAGGTTTGTCGATAACTGGACAACCCAAACTTTCATCAACTACCTTCAAATTTTACTCACTTTTTGTCAGAATCTATCCTCATATCCTGGTTGATTGAGATTATAACAGTGAAGAGACTAGTTTTCTTGAAATGCACACTTGTAACCACGGAATGATGAAAAGTTCACTCTAGCCGTGAGCGGTTATTGAAGTGGTTATTTGAAGCACTGGCACTAGAGAAAATTACTTTCACTAAGAAAAGCGTTTTAAGTTCAAATTTGAAACTATCAAGTACAGTTGATACCAGTCGATTCACGTAACCAAGACAGTAATTCGCCTTTTGGGGATAATCCCACATGAGCAGGGTGCTCTTTGTAGTCACACAGGTTTTCCGATCGCGCGAGACTCACTTAATCACACTAGACAATGACGTTATTTTGGATCAAAACTTGAGACATAGTAATGGATAGATCTCACCGAAGGTACTGCTTTAGGCGCGTAAATGAGGCGCCTCTTAACATCTGCGGGGGCAAGGCTTGAAGCCTCGCCGTGTGGTGGTGCTGCGGCCAGCTGAACCTGTGCTAGCCCGGCCTGTTCCCGAGCGCCAGGAACTGCCGCAGCGACGCCTCAAGGAGGCTCGGCCACAGCGATGCCTCATGGAGGCTCTGCCGCAGCGACGCCACAAGGAAGCTCTGTCGCAGAGACGCCTCAGGGAGGCTCCGCCGCAGAGACACCACAAGGAAGCTCTGCCGCAGAGACGCCTCAGGGAGGCTCTGCCGCAGAGACGCCTCAAGGAGGCTCTGCCGCAGAGACGCCTCAAGGAGGCTCCGCCGCAGCAACGCCTCAAGGAGGCTCCGCCGCAGCAACGCCTCAAGGAGGCTCTGCCGCAGATCGCTCGTCCAACACTGAAAGCCTAAATAAGATCACTTCCATGGTGCTCCTTAAAGCGGAGATAAAAGCCGGTTCTCCGTACCTTCCATCGAGATTGCCGTAGCTAATGAGACGACATTCTAAATCTGCTATTTTTCTATTTCGATTCTAACCTTACTTTTATTAAATTTCAATCAAATATATAAGACAGTGGGCGGGTGGGATAGAACCCAGAGGATCCTATCCCACTTCTGATATTGTAAAACCTAAGGCAGTTAACTTTTAAAAAATAGTGATCACACAAATCTACCGATCATTATCCAAAACAACTATGCTACTACAATGTATACCAGAGAACCAGCACGTCCGAAGGCCACGCAGAGAATGAAAGAGGCTCAGTGAGCAATCGTTTTTATAGGGCCGATATGGGGGTAGGCCGATATGGGGTAAACTAGATTCGGTAATAGTATATATATATTGAACTTATAGTTTTGTAAATTTTCAATGGTAATAATAAATGACAATTCATTTCACGATCTATGATGGGATTTAAATTGTTACGGTTACACATCGAGTTTACTGAAAAACCTTAAATTAATTTCACACATCAAACATTTTATCCCCGGAAAGTTTATCAGTATTTATGTCACCTATTATGGTATTGCAAATTATGAAACCCCGAACTGACTAGTTCCTCTCAATATACATGAGACATTTTGTGCTACTCGACGCTTTTTATTGCTCTGGAAAAATGGCTATAAGATTAAAGTAAATTTGTTTAGACATAAAAAGTACACTTACGCTATTTTTAACTTAAAAAAATAAAGGATGTTGAATGAAACGGTGAAATGAAGTAAGTTGGCAATAAGCGATCACTTTACATAGTGTTCCAAGTTTTATTTATTGAATTAAACAAACACGTCTTTGAATTTATTTATAAAAGTGACGGGGGAGCTAGATAATTATGTACCTGATGGTAAGCAACACACGTATCGATAATAGCATAGTGTACCATACTCGTACCTATTGACATTTGAAGAGTCCAAATCATGACTGCTTTACTGAACTTGACTCGTAACCTAAATTAAATGATCTCTATACCCTTACAAGACATCACACAAGCTTTGCTTAGTTTGGGGTCAGATGGTGTTGTGTGTGAATTGTCCACCAATATTGAATTGTCCACCCTGCAAATAGGGTACCGGACTGGGTCAAAAATACACCATCCTAATTAGTCCGTCAGCTAGATCATGGAAAAATATTGGACACGTTTTTTTTGTTTTTTTTTTTTAATATTAAAAATCGTCAAAGATACAGACCATCAAACTTCGAGAGTGGGGGGTCGCGACGTCACTCGTGAGTGAAAATCGTACTCACAAGTGACGTCACACGAAACTTCGAAGCGCTGTATCTTCGTCATTTTTTGTTTGTGAAACAAAAGAAAAAATACGTGTACAATATTTTTTGGCAATCTAACTAACGGGCTACTTAGTTTTTTTGAGGATAGGGTACACCCTATTCCTTAGAAACATTGCCCTTCAAACTTGAACATTGTGTTGCTAGCACATTACTGCTTTGCGTAAAAATAACTGGCAAAAGTGTGGTACTTTCACAGGCGGACTCTGCAAAGCCTCCTACCACTACTGCAAGGATTCGTTGAAGTTAAATCTATACTAATATTATAAAGAGGAAAGATTTGTTTGTTTGTTTGTAATGAATAGGCTCCGAAACTACTGGATCGATTTCAAAAATTCTTTCACCTTTGGAAAGCTACATTATTCCCGAGTAACATAGGCTACGGCAGATGGCGCTGCAGTTGATATCTAGGTTATTATTCGAGCGAAGCCGGAGCGGGCCGCTAGTGTAAAGATAAGTTTATTTGTACACAACATTTAAAAAAGTTAGTTGTTGTTATTACGGCATCAGCTTAACACATCTGTTAAAACATTAAGCTGAGTATAGACGCGAGATAAAATCGATACACCGTGCCCGCTTAGTGCTCTGCAAATTGAGTTGCCCATCCCCTTAATGGCGCACAGGATTATCTGGCAAATGAATATACCTCTAATTGTCTGTTTATTTGGGTACTTACTTGTTTATTGAAGGCATTCAAATACTGAACAGCAACAGAAGTAAACAATTTTACAGTCACACTTCTAGGGTTCAATTACCATATTTTATTGAATTTTTCTAGGTTATGTTTACGGTAAGTCTAGATAGACCGTACTCACGAGCCCCAAGATACAAGCTTAAGCTTAGTTTGGGGTTCATCGGCTAGCTAATGTTTTGTAATTTTACGTAATTATTGTATTTTGTCATTATTTCCTGCTAACACATTGTATTACAGTGTAGGGTAATGTAACGTACCTACGGACATTTTTGACTGCTACAACTTTGAATTAACCTATCTCTGTATAGAATTAAGGTATTTAAGCGACAGAGACTTTATTTTTTAGGGCATATAATCTGGAACAACAGAGGCTATTAAATGAAGCTTAAGTGTTACTAGATGTTTTTTTTATAAAATAATTTCTAAAAGTGGTCATTTGTCCTAAGGTACGTTACATGTTTGTACCTTGGTACACCTTTGTGTGTACCTTGGGACAAAATAAAACAAAGACATTTAGTTTAGAGCAGTCTTGTAATCACTTTAAATTAAATGAATACTACAACAGAGATCAACATTAACATGAACATCTTCAATAACAAAACTATGTTTTACTTAAGAACTAATCTTTCCTTATAAATTTTTGTAACAGTCGTACCATCTCTGGAGTGACCAAAATATTTGCACTGTAATCTTCTTTTGACTGAAATTCTTCTTTATCCATTTGAATGCGCTCAATATCCGAACTAAGAGGTTGTTTATTATATTTTCTGGACCATAATCATCTGCAGTTATAATTGTGCTTGTTGGTGGCTCTGGTTGCTTTGTGACTAAGCATTGAGCAAAATCATCGTCTGTTAATGTATGTATTATCGTAAAATGGATAAATTCCTGTAGAGTTGAATCCGTTTATAATATTTTTTGGTAAAGATACAAGGTAGGTATTAAGCATTGTTCATAGATACAAACATTGATGGTACCTTGGGACGCGTCCTAAGGTACAAACAAAGTCATGTCCCAAGGTACAAACACAGCAATATTTTAACAAAATAAGATTATTTTAATTTTTAGCATAGGAAATTGTTTCGCTATTTATCGAATTGTAGAAAGAAAACAACAAATTATATATATGTCATATCTTTCTGTCAATTATGTGCATACATTACAAAGGTAACATACGTCAAAAAACTACAAAAATCTTACTTTTGACTCCAAAAAACTTCACGATGTCCTCACAACTCGCTCAACGCCGGAATGATCACGTGACTCACAAGTGTTGTCAAATGATAAAAATGCTACCCATATGGTAGAATGAAGCGTTTTAAATGTGGCTAGTTTTTGAAATAAAATCAATGTCCCAAGGTAAAAGCGTCCTAAGGTACGTTACATAACCCTACCTATTTCATTTGTTTTGGTAAATTAATTATTATTTGTTTTTATATCAATTTTCAGAAGACAGTCAAGGCCAAAATCCACTGAGTTCCCAAATTTACGATAGATACAATACAATACATACAATATACATATAATTATGTAGATACAATAGGTAGATAGGATAAATTTACAATATCATTGAAAGATTTTTCTCTTGAAATATCAAGGCTTTCTAATGATATTTTCTTTTCTTGGAAACTAAAGTTGTATGATGATTGAAGCAATTTTTCGTATTCTTATATTTTTCAATAGATTTCATTTCACAATCAAGGCATTATTGCTTCAAAATATCAGTAATAGGTCTGTAATTTAATACATCTAAATGTACGACCTGTCTAAATGCTGGTTTATAGTATAAGTACTAAGATGTCAAAGTTTGAATATCCGTTGCTCTATTACGTTAGAAGGGTTGATACAATTGGATTTAAATTAAAACATATTCTGAAGTAGCTAATATATGATATGGTAGCTACTTTTGAACACAAAAAATTGCGGGGACGGAAACTGCGCAAATTAAACAGTGAGTGGGCACTGCTAGTTTTGTTTTGCGGTGGTTAGTACGTCTATTCTATTCTGTTTATTTCTGTATGTTCGAATAACTACAGGAATGAATAGACACCCAATCCTATTCAAGAATTCCACTCTTGCTACAAAACTATGTTGAAAGTTGAGTAAGTTCTTCTTAATTAAAGTTTGCAAGTTGATACGTTATCCGTATATCTGGAAGTCGGATTATATTCAAACCTACGCTGCAAATTTAACTGCGGCAAAAATTGCGCACAATATCTTATTTAATTGAGTTTCTATTGTTTTTGTAAATGGCAGGTTTTACCTTCGGTATAATATTTTCAAACTAGCTGTGCAGTTCGGTTCACCTCACTATTTAATCAAGTATAGTCTTGACCCTAGATTTACCATCTGAAGTAAAACAAACACTGATAGTTCATGAGATGTAGGATTTTTTTTTTAATTAAAGAAATTTGCAAAGGTTTCGCAGTAATTAAACAGAATGCTAAAATGGTTACAACCCAGTTTAAAATAAATTCATCTGTACTACAAAAAAACGACTATTTTTATCAGTTATTTATAGTCAGTAATTTTTTTAGCATTCAAAAGTTTACAGCTTGTCTTTAGGGCACATTAAAGGTTTGTGGCGATATTAAATTATTAAAATTTTTTTTTTAACTGTGAACTAAACAACCATATACACACAGTTCCACACTAGTGCTGTGCGACAAAGTGCCATAAATAGAAGTTTTACTTAAAACTGCGGAATGCCACTAACGATGAAGAAAAACATCAAAACCTACGAGTACCTAGAATCTTTCGAGGTCATGCGTCATCCACCAACCCGCACTGGGCCAGCGTGGTGTATTATGGCTTTGTCTCTCTTTTTGCGAAGGAAGCTCCAAATCCCAGCAAATGGGAACATTTATTTAGTGGCAGCTTATACTACTACTGAAAACTATAGGTAACCTAAAAAACCTTTTGAATTATATTGAGGAAACGGATTTTGTAAAGTAGCAAATATCAGACGCCTGTAATTATAAATTTAAGCTAAATTTTATTTTATTAATTTCGTAGTCATGCTCGACGCTTAGGGTTGACTAGAGCACGTGTATGACCCGACCATATCTCGGGATCCAATCGGTAATTTTCTAAGGTATTTGGTAATATTGCTTCGGTCGCGGTAATAATGCGACGCAAGTTTCCTTTCAGGAAACCCTTCCGAATGAAATATCATTTTCGTTCATCTAATTATGTCACATTTATGGTACAACATGGATTCTTAGTAGTATACAGAACGGCCGTTTATAAAGTCATGGGATATTTTGTATAATACGTAGTGTAGGATACCCTGAGAGTAGATGGAGTGACGATATCGACGGAAGAAAGCAGGCAGTGGATAGAAACGTTAAAGTTTAGTATCGAGCTTGTGGCGAGCTATGGAAGAGGTATAAGCCCAGCAGTGGACTGAAATAGGCCGATGATGATTGGTCCTGTGATATTATGATTATTAACCACAACATTCGTGAAATAATTATATTTTGACATACAGTAATGCAAACCTTTAATTAGCATTACATTTAAATGTGTAGTATAAAAACTCCACTCAATTATGACAAGCGCGTAACTAATTGCCTGTTTAACCAACAGTTAATTAAAATAATACATCAGTCAGTCGTTAATCAAAATATTTCATTTAATCAACTGGTTCGCATAACGTAATTTGGAAACGGTCTCTGATTTTCCTTATTTATATTTACGGCATGCGTTTGCAATTTTTCAAACGATATCTGTGTCAAAAGTATTTTTAGAAATATCATATACCGTAAATGAGAGATTTTATTTTGTAAAACAGAGTGACGAGAAGAGTCTGAGAAACGCCTGATGGCACAAATTACACATTTGCACGAAGTTATTTGAACATGAAGAATCGAAATTACTGTCCACATTACATTCATGTTACATGTTACATTACTGCTTTGTGTTCGTCCCTCAGAAATAAAAGGTGATATATGAATGGTAGTAGTCGCCAAGTTGTTGAAATTCGACCAGCAGTAATAATCTATGCTCAGTTTGACCACAGACTTTATAGACTTTGATAGTGGACTCTTTGTGGAGTCTGCCTGGGGAAGTACTACACCTTTGCCAATTATTCTACCTCCAAGCAGAGTGAAAATATCACTGTGTTCCAGTTTGAACGGCAATGGTACCAGTGAAATTACATGGCATAGAGATTAATCTTAGATCTCTGGGTGACGAGCGCAGTGCAGTGCTAGGTAGTGATTTGAACCCGTCATATTTAAATTGCTGCATGTCACTGTGCTGTGATGGGCAGGTATGTTGCTTACCATCATATGCCTTTATCGTCTCTTCACTTTATACTCTAAAAAACGATATTTTTATTTAAGCGTATGTGCTAAAAACGTGGCAGTGTGTGTAAGATTTTTTTGTTATTGAATCAATGTATATGTTTACTTATATAATATTTAGTTTGGTATAAAATACTTGGTATGATTTTTTTTTATCGGAATTAAAATAAATAAATATTGGTGGACAATTCACACACAACACCATCTGACTCCAAACTAAGCAAAGCTTGTGTGATGGCGGCCAGATAGCTGATATAATACTTATATAGTTTTAAATACATGCTTATTATACATAGAAACACCCAGACACAGTGCAAACATTTGAATTGGTGCTATGGTTTTTGAAATTACAACAATAACTAATATTTGCTTACATTTATATGAACGACTTACATGGATAGCTTCTTGTGAAATTTAGTCGAGTATCTGAATCTAATTTAAAATTGAAATCGGGTTTGTTTCATTTTTGGAGGATACACAATATTTTGAAGTGAGGTGGGAGCTGTAGTAGATTACATTTTGTAAGCTAAAAATGTGTGCTTTATCTTCCGTATAGTTTAATATCGGGTTAATACGTTATCTGCGGCAAGTCGCTATATTGGGCGATAAATCCACGCAGACGACGTAAAGTTGGAGTTAGTTGAAATTATGACGTGTTGTGATTCAGTGCGGAACATTTATAGCACTTCGTGGTTAGGTTGTGGATGTTAGGTTCTAAACTCGGAGATTGTGGATCTAAATTAATTTACTACCTTCTAGTTTCTGAAACTGGGAACAAACTACGGTGGTTATGAGTGTGATAAATATCGTTTAGCTGAGAATTTTAGACATTTAGCTACTCATCTTTTTTGAGGCTTAGAATCGTTTGCGGATTGTTGAGCATTTGAAAAAGGTTATAAAAGCATATCGACGGTAAAAACCAAACCTGCTGTAACCCACAAAATGCAAAATGTTCACCAGAGCCAAAAAACTTTTGAGATTTTACAAAAAAAATCATAACTCAAAAACTATTATTCCTATAAATGTAATTTTTAGAAACAAAATGCATTATTTAATTGTTTATTAAATAAAATAACTAAAACTAACCAAAAGTTTGTTTTTGTTTATGTTTTTGTGGGTTACAGCAATGTCACTTTTTTTTCTGTTACGCAAAAATGCTGTAAATGAAGAAGAAAAATGTATGGACTGCTCCAAAAGAAACAATTTACATTTAAGCAATATCGTCTTAATAACGTATGACACTTATTTAGTTTTGAAAATGATGTCGTAAATAACATTAGTATTAATGCCTCGGTACACTTAATTGTCGTTACTATCAGAAATTATGAGAGGTCAGTAAAATAAAAACGATGTAAGTATGGGATGATATAAATTTGACATTATTTTAATGCGTTCAGGAACAATCACCACTACTAAATCAAGATTTTTGTTCAATTTAAAAACAATCAAAAAACACTTTGGAGCACAAAAAGCACAAAATCGGAAATTGAGAACTTTAGGTACCCTATCTTCTGCTTAAGGCCTTCGGATCGACCGTGATGCTGAACCATGATGATAATGTTAGGCAATACACATGCCCATCACATTATCACGCGGCTATTGGAACATTAAAAATCCAAATCATTACCTAGAATTGTGCTGCAGTCGGCTGCGTCCTGCAGAAATCGTTCCGTCCTTAAAGATGGTTTATCTAAATATCCTATAATTTTGGCAGAAATATTGTCCTTCAAATCAGAACACAGCGATGTTTGCGTATTACTACTTGCCAGTAGATCAATTGGCGAAAATATGCTACTTTTCCAGTGGAGAAGTAGAGTAAATAAATATGGGCAATATTTAAAACACAACACCATCTGACCCCAAACTTATTAAAAATTGTATTATAGCATCCAAAAAGCTGATATAATACCTTACATGATATAATACAAGGTTATTGGTAATCAGCTTGCATCCTTTTAAGACCAAAGTACACAAAATACTCAGTCTTCTTCAAAAATGGTGTCAAAACCCTTTTGAAGAACTATCGACCAATATCCCTTCTGAGTTGTTATCACATGTTGCTTTATTCGAAGACTCAATACGTTTCAACCACCAGAATAGGCCGGATTTCACAGCGGGTATACCACCATGGACCACATTGACTTCGTGCGGCAAATCATACAGATGACCAATGAGTACAATCAGCTCCTTTGTTTGGTGTTTTCGGACTATTAGAAGGGATTCGACTCGGAGGAAACCCGGTCTGTCCTGGAATCCTTACAGCGATATCAAATTAACTGGCGATATATCGAGATGATAATATGTTTGACGCCGCTACTATGACCATTCAAGTTCAAAACTTGCAGATAAATGATCCACCTGGGACAAGAGGAGAGACAAGGGAACGTAATCTCCCCTAAAATTGTTCTCAAACGCATTGAAGGAAATATCTAGGACACTGGATTGGACTGGATGTGGCATCAATATAAACGGTGAATACACCTCTCACCTACGATTCGCAGACGACATTGTTATGATGGCCGAAACGCTGGAAATACAAGAGATGCTGAATAGCTTAGCTGAATTTTCCCAACGCATCGGTGTCCAAATATTAGATAAAACCAATGTTATGGTGAACGAGCTCCTAACTATGGGATCGGTTGCCATAGCCAGGGAACGCTTTTACTTGGAAAACAATTTCAACTGTGAGTCAATAAAGAGGATTCAGCTAGGCTGTGCAGTGTTTGGGAAACTCTCTCTTCTCGTCACCCATCCCACAAAGCCAGAAGATGAAAGTTTTCAATCAGTGCGTTCTACCGGTCATGATCTACAGTGCTGGAACGTAAAACTGACACTTAAGACCGTCCACAAGTCCATTAAGCTCGCACAGTATGCTATGGAACGAGCTGTGTTCGCTGTCTATCTGAGGGATCATATTCGAAATGAAGTCATCCGTCATTTGTTATTGACAAAGCTCAACGTCTTAGCAAACTGAAGAGGCAGTGGGCTAGTCATATCTATAGGAGGACCGATAACCGTTGGGATAGACAAGTTCTAAAGTGGAAATCGTGATTAGGTAAACGTAGTGTAGGAGGTCCTGAAACCCAATGGAGTGACGACATACGTAAGGCTGCAAGCAGTGGTTGGAGAAGAAAAGCCGACAACAGGGCTGAGTGACGTACCATGGGAGATGCCTATGTCTAGCAGTAGACTAGCATGCGCTGATGATGATGATGTAGGTATTGAGTTTTAACAAAAGTTGTAAAACAAGTATTGTTTGTTTAAATACACAGAATATGATCTTAAATGGATGCAGGCTGATTAGCAGCACCCTTGTAAAGTTAAAAATACATACTCATTAAACATAGAAATATCCTGACACAAAACAAATATGTATTTGTATTCATCTTACAAATATTTGCCCTGGGTGGGAATCAAACCCACGATCCTCGGCTCGCAGACAACTTACTACCAACTAAGCCACGAGGCCAGGCGAGGTACTACCAGTACAAAAATCGCGGTAAATTTAACTTTTTCCAGGATAAAAAGTATCCCATGTTTCAGAAGTTCAGCAATTTAGGCATGAAGAGGCAATAGATGATTTCTTTTACTTTTCTATTCCAAATTATATCTCTAAATTAGTTGAAATGATTTAAGATAAAATAAAAAACATTGATGAGGCTTTCATATTCATCGTCAAATCACTTACGTTTATAAATTGAATCTAATTCGGTAGTTAAACACAACAACAGCACACTCGTCACGCCTTCCCATGTGTCACACAGTAACGTACATAACTGAACGACGTGGTGATCCGCGGTGCAACCGGCGCGAACGTATTTTACAATGGCGGTAAATGAGCAAAATCTGCAGCTGGCTATCGTGTTGAAAATAGCTTAAATAACAAAGTCCGGGAAATTTTAGTGTACTTAAGTTGGCGTAACTAGTGATTGTCTTTAACACCACATGTATTTAAAATGTAGTAAATTAAAATTACCCACGTTTGATTATATAATAGATGTAGTAAATACCATGCGTTACTTAATTGTATGAGCAATTTTGCTGTAACCCACAGTCGTCAACATTTCATGACGCTGTTATTACAATGCACACATAAATTGCAAAAGGGAAATTGTTGTAAATCGCAAATGAAAGAAAAAGGCCGTTTTTGTGTTGTTTACAGCAAGAGAAATGTTGTCTTTTTTGAAAAATTGAAAAAATTTCAATGCTGTACAAAAATTTCTAGAGGTCGTAGAGACACGGGAGTGGGACCATTCGACGCAGTATTTTTTTCTGATGCTAAATCTGCAAAAAAAATTTTTGCCAAAGGTGTGGTTTACAGCAGGTTTGGTTTTTACCGTCGATATGTACCTAGCATAAAATAATATGACGTGGAAAAATACAAATGCGAATGATTATGATGATTGTGTAAAATTACCAACCAGGGAAGAATCCTAATCACAGCCGGGGCTTTTTGTATTTCATCAACAAAATTGTTAGAATGTTTTTATACAGAAGCAACTTAAAGAAATTTATAAGATAACGGTCTACAAATTAGAAAAGTAAGGGTATTGGTTCCATTGTTTTATTTTCCCATAAAAAATATTTTGGACTAAGTACTGAAATAACCCATAATACTGTATTATTAGCAACTTCGGAACACAAAATTTTGCACAAGTGATGTTTTAGGATACTAGGGAAAGTTTAGTTCTAATTTTTGAAATCCAAGATAAATAAATATATTTTTAGAGAATGTTAATTGTATGTAATCCGTCACTGCAAACAATTCCTAAGAAATGTATGTTATTATGTTATTCTTAAAATTGCCCGGAAATGTGTGAAATAAATTATACATACACACATTCCAATCGATCTTTGAATCACTATTTTTCTACAGCTTATAAAACACGTAAAACAGAAGCGATCAAGCTCAAATTTAACATAAATATAGTCTTACAATAATACATAGAACCAAAAAAATCAGAGATTTAAAACAATTTTTTTTAATCAATGTGACAAAGTCGCAACCTGATAGCATTTAAAAATACAAATAACCAAAAATATTTGTTAATTTATTTTCTCGGAATTACAACATCTAACTTAGTCTTAAATTGTATAAGAGAACGTTTGACTCAAGGAATAAAATAAGTGGTAAAATATTAAAGTCATTCCTATAAATCGTAATAACCGTAGATCTTGCCTAGTTACATACATAATTATAAAAAAATAAAAATAAAGTAGTCAAGTGCGAGTTGGACTCGCTCATGGACGGTTCCGTTGCAGCAAGTAACATAATATACATAGTACACATAGTTCTTGTAGTTCGTTGTAACTTTGATCGAAGTTTTAATAATAGTGTATTTATGACGTACTAAAAAAAAAACTACTCGAGTTCAAACTAATTTTCGTTGGTAGTTTTTATGGTAATGTACAATGTACATCATATATTTTTTTTAGTTTTTTCATTCTCTTACTTTAGAAGTTAGAGGGGGGGGGGGGGACACACATTTTACCACTTTGGAAGCGTCTCTCGCGCAAATTATTTAGTGTAGACAAAAACTATATTAGAAACCTCAACATCATTTTTAAAGACCTATCGATAGACATCCCACACGTGTAGGTTTGATCAAAAAAAAATTTTTGAGTTTCAGTTCTCAGTATGGGGGGCACCCCTAATTTTTGTTTTTTTAAAAAACTTTTGTAAAAATCTTAATGCGGTTCACAGAACACATCTACTTACCAAGTTTCAACAGTGTAGTTCTCATAGTTTCGGCAAAAAGTGGCTGTGACATACGGACGGACAGACAGACAGACAGACAGACAGACAGACAGACAGACAGACAGACAGACAGACAGACATGACGAATCTATAAGGGTTCCGTTTTTACGTTTTACGGAACCCTAAAAACCAACCGTTTGGACACGTTTACATTTAAATACAACTTGCAACACCGTAGTTCCCGTTTCTTTTTAATTTATATATTTTCTTCCCATATTTCAAATAAAATCGATTTATTACATAAGTAGCATCATTAGTAGAATAGGTATTACAATAGGTATAGAGGTATTACACGAAATAAACCGCACAACATCAGACGCTCTACAAACTACTCATCAGACCTCAGTTAGCATCTAAATCGAATTCTCGAATATACATCGAGCATTACCTATCTGCAGATCGGGAACATCACTTACAGTTCACTCACTGCGTACGATTATTAAGGCGCTGAATAGAGCCAAATGGCACTTTTTAAACACATTTTTAGCAAAATGTATAGGGTTTGAGATGTTGAATAAAATATATGTTATTCTTGAACATATTTATAAGGGAACCATTGCTTTCAAAACACGATTTGGAAAAGAAATCTTGACAAGAAAAAATCGTAAACTAACTTCTAAAATGAGTTTTAAACGTAAATATCTGTGTTATTAATGAACATACATTATTCAAATTTTAAAGATTAACGTATTATTTCTTAATAAAGGGCAAGGATGTTTTATATTTTAGATTAAGTTGTTTAATTCGCATTAATTAATTGTTTTTTAATACGCTAACTCGACCGAACCGGCCTGAGTCTTGCTTCTCGCTCACTACTATGAAGTCCGGCAGAAAGCGCTGATGCGCCGTGCAGGAAGGACGCTACGTCGCGTCGCTTCGCTGCGCGGCACTCGCTATTCAAAAAAATAAAAATTCTCACAAATGGAATGCAGAAACGTCAAGAGAGGTCATATGATTTGAAAATTTGACGCGTTGGTTATTAGTAGGGTTAGCTCGATGGTTTAGCATGACCGTGGTGGACGTTTATGACCCTGTGTCCAAATCTTTGAACCGTGATTTTCTTTTTGCATATTTTTTTTCATATTGTTGTTGTATGTTTTCTCTGTAGTTTTCAAGCTTTTATTTTTTAGTTTCATCTGCCCTGAGGCACAGATGAGAATATAGTTATTATGAAACCCATGAATATCCGTGATGTAACCCGAGGCTTATCATGAAATCTTGCAAATTAAATCTACTTCCCGATTTACAGATTGCGTGAAAATTTGCATAATACTTGTGTAAATTGCAAGACAATAAATAAATTGCAATATGATAATTATGATGCTGATCTGATGATGGAGCTGGAAGGTTGCCATGCCATATCATTGATGTTTAATTCAGATCAATCAATTGTTTTTAAAAAGCTAACTCGACTGAACGGCCCTTCTACCAGCTAATTAAATCGGCAAAAAAATAAAAATGATAAATTCTCACAAATGAAATGCGGAAACGTCAAGAGAGGTCGTATGATTTGAAAATTTGACACGTTGGAAATTAGTCGGGTTGGCTCGATGGTTTAGCATGACCGTGGTACGCGTTCATGGCCCTGTGTTCAAATCTCAGAACCGCGAACTTCTTTTTGCATGTTTTTTTTCATATTATTGTATGTTTTCTCTGTAGTTTTTCAAGCTTTTATTTTTTAGTTTTACCTGCCCTGAGGCATAGGTGAGAATATAGTTACTATGGAACAAGACATTAAAACAAGACTAAACTGCAAGACAATTATATGATAATTAATTAATTATGATGCTGATCTGATGATGGAGCTGGAAGGTTGCTATGCCATGCAAAATGTTTAATTCACATCAATCAATTGTTTTTAAAAAGCTAACTCGACTGAACGGCCCTTCTACCAGCTAACTAAATCGGCAAAAAAAAAAAAGATAAATTCTCACAAACGAAATGCGGAACGTCAAGAGAGGTCATATGATTTGAAAATTTGACACGTTGGATATTAGTCGGTTTGGCTCGATGGTTTAGCATGACCGTGGTACGCGTTCATGACCCTGTGTTCAAGTCTCAGAACCGTGAACTTCTTTTTGCATGTTTTTTTTCATATTGAGCCGGAAGGTGGTCATAGAAACTCGGTAATTAAACGACATAGCACAACCGAGCTTGGACTCGTTTTCTTTGTCTTAACGAGTACTTTGGTGCTAGATTATTACCAGGGTCTGATGATGGAGCCGGAAGGGGGTCATAGGAACTCAACAATTAAATGACATAACTCCATCGAGTTTGGGCTCATTTCATTTGTCTTAATGAGTACTTTGGTGCTAAATGGTAACAAGGGTCTGATGAAGGTGCTGGAAGATGGTTAAGGGTTGCCAGTAATTAAACGAGTACATTGGTGTTAAAGTCCAAGTCGCTGTTAAAGTCTACGTTATGGCTCATCTATTCGGGAGAACGGTGACTGCCGATTCGGAGCCCCACGCGCACCACTCGATGTTAGCATGTAATGCCGCTAACTTAAAAACGATGAAGGAAAACATCGTGAGGGGTACCGAAATGTACCTAGTAAGTACATGTAGGTACCTAGTGTTTTCACCTCATGTGACATTTACCAACCCACACTTGGCCAGCGTGGTGGATTATAACCTAGTCCCAGCCTAGATCTCTCCTTGCGAATGAATGCCTCGAGTCCCAGCAATGAGAACATATAGTGGGTTGTTTACGCAGATTGTAACCGGTTCTGATGATTAAGCTGGAAGATGACCCTACGTAGTTTAATTTCACAAGATACGTTATTTCTTTAATACTACATTTTTAGATTTGGCGATGAATTGAAAATAAATCGCTGCTTTGAGACTAAAAAGCCACAACTCAAAATTCAGTTATTTTACTTTTCTACTTCTGACGATTTTCTATCATTCTCTATGTATTTTAATGGGATATTACTTTATTATTTCTACGTTGTGTTAAAATTAATAATCATAAGAATAAAATTAATATAAATATGTGGAAGTAGGGTTCCTATAAAATAGACCTGATTTTTTGCCGTTTTCATAGATATTGGTACGGAATCCTTCATTCGTTCATTCGACTTGCACTTGGCTTATTTTAAACACATTTGATATTATCTAATGTTTTATGTAAAAATGCCGTATTAGTCTCTTACCCCTCGAAAGCCCATTAACTACATTAACTACTAAGCTTCGTCGAATCGACGATGCGAATGTGAAAAAAATGATGTAATTTTTAAGTGCGCTGTTGCACCCATTGCTGCTTCTGATTATATGGATTAGTGGCACCATTTCCTTTTTTTTATATATTAAAATTTACCAATCCACATACTCCGGGGTCCGTAGCTTTCATAATTTCAAATCTAATTTATTTTTACATATTTCTTGTATAATCTGAAGAGAAAAATATGGGGGGAGCTGGGAACATTTTGAACCTAATACTAGTGCTCGTCTGTTGTGCCGATCACTATTTGTTGGGATTCCGCAAGTAATCGGCTCGACATCGATTTTTTGTCTTATTACCATTTGCCTAAGCCGCCTCCTCCCGGCCCAGAGCCTCCACTACGGCTGCATTTCTGTCCGTGATGGCCATCTGTAGGTTGAACTCTCGGATGGTCTTCGGTGATGCAGCCAACGCTCGCCGCACGAACCGACCAATGGTGTCATCGGTGTCGTTAGCGTAGTACGTGAAGGTCCCCGTGTGCCGTGAGATTGCAACAACCGCATAGGGCACGCTCTCGTGCAGCTTCATGTTTGCCTTGGTTTTTATTGCGATTACCGACTCATATGTTAAATGACATGAAGTGTGACGTGTTGTGTCTGACCGAGCATTGGCTTAAGACCAATGAGTTGAGGAGTGTGAGCTTAAATAACTTTGTACTCGCATCTCACTATTGTAGGCCCAACATAGCTCACGGTGGTTCTTGTATCTACATTAGTAGCACAATTAAATTTAAAAATGTAGAACGTTATACTCGATTATCGGTCGAGCAAGTGTGTGAGATCTCCGCGATTGAGTTATTAGACCATAAAATAACTATAATATGTATATACCGGTCGAATTTAACAAACACTTCCTTGTTTTTTCCCGTACTTGAGGACCTGTTCGATATGCTAATTTATGAAAATATGGAGTTTGTTATCTGCGGAGACATAAATATCGACTGCATAAATCCTAATAATAAAGCTGACATTATTAAACTTCGTGACATTTTATCATTACATAATTTAGTTAATGTTGTAGATTTCCCAACTAGAATTGAGGGTAGTTGTGAAACATGTCTCGATCACGTGTATGTAGGTCGCGGGTCGGCGGGCGCGGGCGGCGCGCGCGCGCGGCCGCTCGTGACGCTGCTGTCGGTTTTGAATTTAAAATATTTTTGTAAAGTTTTGTTTGTGGACCTTTCGTTACAAAGCAGCGAAATGGGGTTGTTTCAAAAACTTGTTTTTCGTGTTGTAATGAGCAATAGTTGTGGATTATTAACTTGCGAGCTCGTCTATTGATGATGATGATGATAACTATTATGTTTGTATTAATACACGTATTTAATATAATTGACGACGTACATAGCGCGTGAAAACACTAGTTCTCGTCCGATCACCGAAGTTAAGCAACACCAGGCGTGGTCAGTACTTGGATGGGTGACCGCCTGGGAACACCACGTAATGTTGGCTTTTTGCTGTAGCTACTTTAATGCAATTACTGTTTATGTCGAATGAATCTATTTGACTTCAAATAGATGAGTGAGTAGCGCTTACAATAATTAAATGAACTTTTTTTCGCTTTCGAGTGCCTATTTGTGATTTTGAAGTTGGTTTAATTTTCTGTATAAAAAGAGTTTATTGTAATTGTAGACCGTACATTATTATTTATAAGCTTTACTAATAGAATTTCGATAATGTTCTTCACAATCTGCAAAAGTGCAAAAAGATATCGAAGGAAACAAAAAGTTATGTTAAATTAATTACAAAATATTTTAAAAGCGCCATCTATGAGCTTGGAGCGGTAACTTTTTGTTTCCACGTTTTGTTCAATACTAATAATGTCGCCGGCTGGACGCGGTTCAGTTTGGTGGCGCTGTCTTATCGAAGTAGTAAATAGGCGTGGCTTAATTTCGAATTCGTGAATTTCAGTTAGCTGTTGTCAGCACCTTAAGCAAAGTCTTGAATTGAAACGTGCCAATAGATTCACAAGCAATGACATCCTTATTCGCCAAAAACAAAGATTTCAACGTCCTGAACATCGCCGCGAAATAGCGCTCATTTATTTTTTATTGGGCACACTTCGGAGAGTGTAATATTTCTGATCTGCATGATCTAATATTACACTGAACTTTTTTTTTTCGGACTGGTCGCTTGCCTCGTAGAATGTCGCCGTCATCGCCGCGTAACATCAGGCCAGAGATGGCAGTCAAGTGTACCTACCTAAGCCTATAAATGTAAAAAAAAAACTTAGTAGTAGTAAAATATAATTGTTACTTTTCACTCAGTAAATTTAAAATGATTTTCATCAGAACTAGTGTTTAATTTTTTATGAAAAGTATTTTTTTTAGGAATCATTGTGGCCTACTATGAAGTGTATTGAATGAATTAGTAACAACTGATTTACTCTTGATTTAAAGACGTCTAAATTTTTCATCTGGATACACTTACTCCAAAATTACTTTACTCACAACAATATGATGAGTTAAACAAAATACATTCGTTCACACATGCATTCACAAATGTGTGTGTGTGAAATTTAACCAAATGCCAGAAGATACAGAATTATTTGACCAACAGGGCTGTGGTTTTACTCCCGTAGTTCCCGTAATTTTTCCTTGACAAAAAGCAGCATGTATGATCTAAAGGCGCGGCCCCACTGCGGTGCATGCTGTGCACGGGCACGCGGCGCATTTTAGCTGCGTGTATTCATTTGTTTGACAACGTGGGTCTACGTTTCCACTGGAGTACCTACACGAAGACCCACGACTATGTTTAGCGTGGCACGGCGCACGGAGAGGCTACACACATGCCACTGCAATCTACGGACACGGGCTTCACTGCGGGAAGTGGGACGGGCGGGGAAGCAAGCGAGCGACGCCTGCGCCCAGTCTTGCCAGAAGGTTACTTTTGTAACCTTTTAGGTGATTTTCGAACTGCATTGGTTACTTTTAGGTTACACTAATGAAAAGGTTACTTTTAGGTGATTTTTCGGAATTTGTAGAATTATTTTTTTACATAAAAGCAACTTGAAACGGAACGCTCGTTTTAGAATTTTACATGTTGGTCAGCTTCGTTAGCAGTAGTAGAACTAAAACTATAGATCTAGAACAATCATCATAGGGGATAGGGGTATAGGACTAAAAACTGCTCTGCGATAACCGAGCTGTACATAGTCGTGGGTCTTATTCGTGTACTCCAGTGGAAACGTAGACCCACGTTGACAGCGTTGAGCTATGTAACCGCCTATTCGAGCAAGCCACGCGTGTATCAATGACGTCAATTCATGCGTAGCCTCTACGTGGGTTGCAGTGGACACAACTACATACATTTTCTTACAAAGCGAAGCTTAATATACTTAGTTACTTAGTTACTAGCTTAATATACACGTGCGTAGCCTCTCCGTGCACCGCGGTGGGCCCGCGCCTTAATTGTAATCAGAATATCAACACAATCCATTTAAAGTCAAAGTTAAAGTTCTACATTCATAAATTTACAATTTACACGTCAAATATGAATAAAATAAAAAACAAACGAAATACTCGTAGCAAACAAATCGTATACATTTTAGAAGTTTAAATTAACCTTTCACCGTATGATAAAAATTACCGTACATATAAGTGTCAAACTATAGAAATATATTTATTTGTATAGTTATTGTAATGAACAATGTAATTTTTTACCATTTTATCATAACTTTACCATCACTCAAAAAACTCGCTGTAACTATAAAATGTTTGATCGATAAGCCAGCATTTTTATGTTACTGAAACCACCGAAACTTGGGGCCGATTTAATTATTTTCGGAAGAGTGTTATATATATTTAGCCGATCCGACGAGGTTAAGCAATAAACATCTAAACTTTTGCAAATAGTATTACTAGCAGCGTCTCGTGGTTTCACTCGCTTTTTTCCCGATCCCATTAATTTCATTCCAGATTATTATCTTTGTACCAAATTTCATCCAAATCCCTTTTAGTTTTTGGGCGAAAGAATTACAAACATAGATCTATCATCTATACAGTCCTACAAACTTGTGTGTTCATAAATAAGATGAAACAAGGACTATAATCGCATCGCATCATGTCAGTAGACTCCTTAACATCCATGCGCTTAATGCATTTCGGTAAGCCGCCGCTACTCTCCCGAGGTAGGATTTATCCCCGTAATATTACTATCTCAGCGTTTTACTGCTCGGGCCAGATGTTGCGAGTCTGGTTATCGTTGCAAGACTTCCACGGATATGGTAGGGTCGTAATTATGAGGCGAGCTGAGTCATACGTCGGTCTAAATGGAAACAGGCTTACAAGAGTCTTTTGCTAGAGAGAGAACCTCCATTTATTATGACTTTGAATCTTATTCATCTACTGTAGATTTGTTTATGGTATACAGTGACGAGATGAGCAGGGTATGTGCCTGATGTACAACAAAATATGTGCCCAAAACAGAACAATATCGCGCAACTATTGGAAAAGCATCCCTAGCTCTGCACTGCGGTCGTCACCCAGAGATTTAAGATGTTTTTTTCTTTAAGCCCTGTTAACTTTTCGTTTTTAGTTTCACTGGAAATATTGCTCTTCAAAATTGAAACACACGTATGTTTTCACATAACTGCTTAGCGGTGAAATTACTAGCATAGATGTACTTCCCCAGGCGGACTGCAATGCGTCCTACCACAACTAATAGATTCACGCTTGACTGCCATTTTGCTCGATAAGATGCGTTTTACGATAGGACAATGGAGCATGGTTAGAGAAACTGATTTACTCTCAATTTGAAGATATCGAGACCATTTTCATCAGAGAGTCGCTATTCAGGTAACGCATTCTACAGTTTTATTAGTTACAGATGTATTAAATTTGCATAGGTATACTTAGTAAATCTATAAAGTAGACATCTAAAAACAACATGTTTAAACATCTTTATATTTCATAAATTAAATTGAAGAGTTTGCAAATTCAAATTAACATACTTTCACTAAATGTAGCAATACATTTGTATAGTTTTTTTTTTAATTTATTACTTTAATTGTATCTGTTTGTTTATTTCTTACAAACAAAATCTCAAAAACGGCTGGAGCAAGCTAAACGTGACATTTACGGCCAGATAACTTACATAATGAGGATTATCTTAAGCTGCTTTAATTTTACTAAAAAATCCAAACCTAAAATATAGGTAGCATCTTTCGAGCTTGTCTGTAGCCAGCGTGGTGAATTATGGTCTTGACTTTGTCTTTGCGAGACTAAGTAGACTGCTTATGTAAGTATGTAATACTAACACTAATTCAAAATGGTCTATAAGTTTTCAATGTACATTTTTTGTTCCAACTTTGAATGAACTAACATTTTGTCGACTACTGAATTAGTTTGTTTTTAAATAGTTGAATTACCAAAATCCTTCGCTACACTAAAGTACGCTATCTAATTTGTACCAACGTCCAATGGCCTCTTACCGAGGCTTTTGGCTCTAAATTCATGTTTTCACGCGAAGCGCAGACAGAAAGCTTACGGGCTGCAGATTATGTAGCAGTCACTATGTATTTTACGAGTAAGCCCAGTCAGCCGTTTGTGCCAAATACACTTTACTACGTGCCTGTGTCAAACACATTTTAGTGCTAAATACTCGACGGTATTTTCAGTGAAAATTGTTGAGGGTGTATTTGGCCGAAATTGCAAGCTTTGCTTTAATTTTTGGTGCGATGTGATTGGGAGTAGAAGAGGAAATATATATGATATTCCGCTTTCAAAGTTGCACTCATACTGTTACGATAGCCTGTTTTGGAGTTTCATAGACTAAATATTAGGAAATCCTATTTATATTCTATTATGGATTGAATTAATACAGTTAAGTAAGTGATCATTCCAAACTTTGAAAATGTATGCAATTTGTATGTTCTTTCTTTTGTTTTAATTTTTTATTAATTGCCGTGTAAATTGTACATTTATAAATAAAGAACTTTGACTTTGACTTAGGGTCAGTTCACACCGAGACGCGACGCGGCGCGACGCTGCGCGCACATTTTTCATAGAGCGACTCAGAATATACTTTATTCACTACACGAAAAGATACACATTACATTGTGAGAATTCAGATTACGTTGCACCACGCAGCACTGCCCCTCGAGGTGCCTCGCGGCGTAGCGCGACGTATCGTGACGCAGCGGTGCATCGCCGGTACGCGCGGCGTGCAAGAGCGGTGCTGCGTCTCACGGTGCCGCGCGACGCCGCGAGGCGCAGCCTGAGGCCGCTGTGGCGACTTCTCTACTATTTCCGTTCAGACTTCGTTTAGAATTGATGCAGTTCGGTCGAGTGCTCGATTGAAAATATAATGATAGACTGGGATCTTGTTATAATCGGACTTCTTGCAGAAGAGGAAGAGGAAGAAGTTTACAAAAATAAAATTAAAAAGAAGACATCACACAGGAGTATTTGGGTGCATAATTTATTGAAAAATAGAAGAATTCATGGTGAATTTCATACGTTGTCTTTTGACCAGTTAGACGTGCGCTTGCCAGTGGTAGACTGCGGGAGGGCGAGGGCGGGGCCGCGCGGCGCCCGCGGCTAGTAGATACGTTCCGCTGCGCCTCGCGGCATCTCGCTGCGCAGCGAGGCGTCGTCCTGCTACGATTTTAAGATGCGCCTCGCGACGTTGCGATGCGTCTCGCGACGACGCGCGGCGTAGCGCGAAATCATTGGCCTCTTTGAGTATCGTCGCGTCGCGTCGCGTCTCGGTGTGAATTGACCCTTACTTTACCCGTCAGCATCGTAAGAAGACATATGTCTTCCACTTTTACGCGTCACTAGGGATCGGATGGATGACATATGTCTTCCAAATTCCGTTGCGGCTTTTGGACCTTATTTTGTTCAGATAAAAGTTGATATTCCCATAACTGTTTTATTGATATAATGCCTATTGAATGTAGCTTTACAATGAAAGCAATAACGGTATTTACTCAGAACAAAATTCTCGGAATTTCGCCAGTTGAAACCGGCCGGCTCGGGCGCCATGACGCGCGCGTGTTTTCGTGACGTCACGGAGTGAAGTGAGTGTTTAATTTCGTAAAATATGGTGTTTTAGCCTGGAAATGGTAAGTAACGATTGTATTATTCATTTCTAGAAGCCTTTAGGAAGCCTTTTGCATATTCACAATAGTATATTGTGTTTTAGATTTTGACACCAAAGATCGGATGAAGTCATATGACTTACGAAAATGGCGGCCATTTTTTCATTGTCGTTCCTCACATTTTGCCTAATTGAGTATAAATTATTTTAATTATCGGTTTTACTTAGTATCTTTATAAGATTCCTGAATATATTTTCTATCGATCGGTATATAAATATAATGCCTAAATACCTAAATCGTACCACACGAAATTTAAAAAAAACCGGTTGTAATCGGCATGCAATTTCTGTTCTGTTGTGTATTTTTCCGAGTCGAAAATATAAAAATATTAGTATGAAAGCATATACTTTTTAGTTTCGATTTATAAGGGGTAGATATTGCTGTTTATGAAAACCATAACAACCTATACATAAAACAATATACTTTCTTCACAAACACCCACTTTTTCAAAAGTATAACTTTTTTCGACTTCGGGTAAAAAGAAAAATGCGTGTAAAATTCAATATAAATAAAATATAGAACAATTATACATCGTTTTGTAGCTTATTTCAATAGCTTTATGATATAGTAACTCAATGATGACTAGATCGAACTAATCGATCCCTAGGTATAAAATAGTGCGCAGCGGCGCAAAACCGGGCGCTCGCGTCTAGTCTCTCCGATCCGAGGGTACTTTTGAATTTCGACCTACCTCCGATGTTTAAGAGTTTATCTTATTATGATTTTTTAAAATATAATAGGTTATTTTGTTCATCTACCAACAACAACAGTCCAACACTCGCTGGGTAAGCCTGGTTGGATTATGACCTTGAATCTCTCCTCGCAAAAAATACCTCGAGTCTTAGAGTCCCAGCCGCAGTGGGAAAATGTAGTGGGCTGCTTATGATTATTATTGGTTTGCATTTGACCGTCATTTCGCCTGATTTTAAGCGACGATGCGATCTACGCCGGACCGTGGCTACTAAGAAGAAATCAATTAACTCTCGACTTGAAAACACCAAGATAGTACCGATTGTGAAAAAGCTACTGAGGCAACGCGCTCCACAGTCTATTTTAACTGAAATAAAGTCGAAACTCTTCGTTACAGTCTTTGGAAAATCAACCATAAAACTATGTTACTTTTTACATCTACGAGCAGTCTGATAAAACGTAAATATAGGTGAAATTCGCTCAGTTTACTTACCAAATAGAACGAAATAGGGCTACACTCCGGGGCAGTTGCTAATTTACAAAACATAGCTTTATATCAGGCGTGTTGGTGGTTAAATGAAAATCTATGTGTGATGACAAAAGCGATGACCTAACATGGAGTACTAATCTTATCTCCGAAGCATTACACCAGCTTAGCAGTTTTCGAGTCCTTAGAAGCTGAAAATATGGCCATCGCATCGGTTCCGAAACAGTATTACATACTAGTTCGGAATTTAGTGATGGGTTCCACTTGATCTTGTAAAATACTTGTTTCAGTAAAAAAAAATGTTGTTGTTGAAAAATCAGACATACATACTTTCTACCAACTAAGATGCACTTCGAACCAATGAACTAAAGAAAGTATTTAAGGTAATTATTAATAATATCAACTAAGCTGCAATTCCAATCAATGAACTAAAATAAAACGATTAATAATAAAATAATACCTAATTATTTTTCACTCGCGGTCCGCCGCGTTTTTGTCCCTAGTAAGTACATAATACATAAATAGCCTTTTATAGCACTCAGGGATCTCGTAAATACTCGTATCCAACGATGAAATAATACGTGAAAACGGTCTATTAGTTCCTGAGATCAGCGTGATTTAATCAAAAAACCTCTTTAGCTTTATAATATTAAAATAGATTTACTATAATTCTGACTGAGAACTGAACTCTTCAAATTCCTTTCTCAAAGAAAAAAACTTTCTCATTGAACTGAAAAGTCGTCAAGCTAAATTAATTAAATTGCTATCACACTTTCACGACTATAAAGACGAGTTTTAAAGTAAAAAAGCTGGCTTTTGTGGCGTATCCCACGCATATCGCGAGCAAAAAACCTGCGTTCAATTTGCTAAATTAAAAACTATTCGTTAGTCGTATAGTTAACTGGTACTCACCGAAATGTCGGGATACCAATCAATATAATTGACTCTTACGATACTAAAGTTGATTATAGAAATTAGATACCAAACTTCTGTAAAGTACGAGGGACGAAAATCAAATAAAAATCCCCACTAATATAAATGTGAATTTAAGTTTGCTACACGTTGTTTGTTACACTTTGACTCGAAAACTACTCCGATTATCATGAAACTTTGTTCACACACTCTTAAAGGTATTAGAAGTAACAATTGCTACTTTTATAACAAAAAAACTAACGGCGGCCAATGATGTTCTATATAAACAACCTCATTGACGGCGGCAACCAGAATTACGCGAATTAAAGCGTGAGGTTTTGCTAGTAATATTATGATCACGTAAAGTGTGTGTTTGGATGATTATTACTTTTTCAAGGAGACACTACTAAATAGATTTAGATAAAATTTAGTAAATATAATAGTCTGAGATAATACACAGGCTATTTTTATCCCAAAAAATAACATAATCGAGAACAACGCTAGTCAAGATATTTTATACTTACACTTAAATTAAGCTAAAAAGGTTTTTACTATAGGCATCGATATAAACTAATGGATGTGCCCTGAGTACCTTGAAATTGGTAATAAATTGCGTCTCTATATGTAGCGTAAATGCTTTACAACCACTCAATCTACTTGACCTCTAGAATCGCTAGCGGCGAGATATTATTTGATGTGCTTCTACTTATTTTGGTTGTTGACAACGAATAGTGATAGGTAAAAACGTCCGGCGTTCACCGCTTCCTACAACCGACTAGAACGGAAAGAGTGAGCTCACTCTGCCCAACGATGATATAATTCCATCCGCGCCTGAAGTTTGGGCGGGCACATCCAATGGTTCATATCGATGACTATAGGTACACTGGCATCGTTAACTCCGCATTAAGAGCGTAGTGCAATCTTAATTGTTGTAACTGGGTGCCCAAAATACAAGCGCAGCCTAGTTTGGGACCCACAGGATAAATTGCGGAACTACCATTGGTTTAAATTTATAATGTACTTTATTTATCCACTTATTAGATCTTGCTCGTCTCGTCACTCTATGCAAAAAAATAAAGTAGCCAAGTGCGAGTTGGACTCGCCCATGAAGGGTTCCGTTGCAGCAAGTAACATAATATACATGGTACACATCATAGTTCTTGTAGTTCGTTGTAACTTTAATCGAAGTTTCAATAATAGTGTATTTATGACGTACTCAAAAAAACAAGTCATCAGATCGAGTTCAAACCAATTTTCGTTGGTAGTTTACATGGTAATGTACATCACATATTTTTTTAGATTTTTCATTCTCTTACTTTAGAAGTTAGAGGGGGGGACACACATTTTACGACTTTGGAAGTGTCTCTCGCGCAATTTATTCAGTGTAGACGAAAATGATCTTAAAAACCTCAACATCATTTTTAAAAACCTATCGATAGACACCTCACACGTATAGGTTTGATGAAAAAAAAATTTTTGAGTTTCAGTTCTCAGTATGAGAGGCAGCCCTAATTTTTCTTTTTTTTTAAATTTTTTTGTTCAAATCTTAATGCGGTTCACAGAATACATCTACTTACCAAGTTTCAACAGTGTAGTTCTCATAGTTTCGCCAAAAAGTGGCTGTGACATACGGACGGACAGACAGACAGACATGACGAATCTATAAGGGTTCCGTTTTTACGTTTTACGGAACCCTAAAAACTATCCAGCAGCGGTTTTACCTTCGGTAACCCTACGTATTTACCCGCTCAGTTCCCGTTCCCGTAATTTTCCCGTGATATAAAGTAGCCTATGGTTATTGCAGACATAACCTGTGTTTCAAATTTCGCCCCGGTCTGTTGAGACTTTTTGAAGGGATTGAGATAACCAAACATAACAACTATAGCATTTTAAACATTTGTAAGATGTAAAATGTTGTGTTTTAGTAAATTAGCTTACTAACAATTTATTGCTGTGGTTTTATTGTTACAGATAAAATCCACGAGCATGCTTCAGGGCAGACTGGTCGTGTCGCATCCGGAACCGTTCTATAAAGAAAAACGCGCCATCTAGTGGCGCTTGGCCGCAACTACGACGTTTTATTTGAAAATGTTCCGATGTCGTTTTAGACTTTAGCCCGCTAAGTAATAGCTGCCCATTATACATTTTGCTAAACTGCAAAAGAAGGAAAATGTATTATTGCTACATTAGGCATAGTTTATTTACGAAGCCGATTATACAGATGATTGCAAACTTCAAAGGATTTTTCTAGCACAATTACCCACCACCCGCCCACATCATTTTGAAAGAAAATGAAGAGACCGGCCCTCCTCCGACATAAATATTAATATACATCTCAAAACTATTTCACGAGTTATTGGACCCTTGGGAGTTGGGAGGTCATCTCATTTTCAAACCTACCGATCTAGACTTACACTTGCTCAGATTTGTATATGAGATGTATGTTGTATGTCTATTTCTAGACTTACTTGTAAAGATAATTCCAATGTACTACTATATTTATCGAAGTATAAACATATTTAGCCCACAAAATTTTCCCACATCTGGGGCTCAGGGCCATTTTTCACATCTAGCCCGATGTAGTTCGCGTAATAATCTAAATGGTTACACCAAGTTCTTTCATTTCGGCCATGAAATCAAAAAGAGCAAAAACGATACAAGAGGGATAAAAATATCATAAGCAGTTGGGATTGTGACTTGGTTCAAAAATATACCATCCTAATAAGCATGTCTAGTAGATCGTGAAAAAATTATTCAACACGTTTCTTTTGTTTTATCAATTTAATATCTTATATATAAAATTCTCGTGTCACAGTGTTTGTTTCCTTACTCCACCGAAACGGCTTTACTGATTTTAACCAAATTTGATATGCATATTCTGTAGGTATGAGAATCGGCTACTAGCTATTTTTCATACCCCTAAGTGACAAGGGTTGTTCACTAAGGCAAAACAACGTTTGCGGGGTCAGCTAGTAGATATAGATAAAGATCATCATACTTCCGAACGTCTTGACGTCACGTCTACATAAAAACTGTACATATATAGATGTGACGTCACTCAAAACTATGAACACAAGCTTCGTGATACCGAAATAAAAAAAAAACGAGTACTATATGTTTCATAGTCTAACTGGCCGATTTATTCGTTTTCATCGATTTATTCGTTTGTATTCATCATCATCATCAACAGCCCACTAAACGTTCCCACTGCTGGGACTCGGGGCCTTCTCTCGCAAGGAGAGAGTTAAGGCCATAATCCACCACGCTGACCCAGTGCGGGTTGGCGGATGACACATGACTTCGAAAGATTCTAGGTACATGTCGGTTTCCTCACGATGTTTTCCTTCACCGTTTTTAAGTTAGCGGCATTACGCACATGACTTCGAAAATACAGTGGTGGTGGGGTTTGAACCCGGGGTCTCCGGATCGGCAGCCGCCGTTCTCCCGACTAGACCATCGTAACTTATCATTTGTCGTTTGTATTAGTCCTAGCTTATTGTTTTTAAAGTAAGATCTTCGACATAGGATGTGATGTTTCTAAACTTATGTTTCTGTATTTACTCCTCAGGGTTATAAGTACTAGTTGTGGCTCTCGTAATACAGTGACATGTGGGACTCAATTAATAATTAATTTAGGTAAAAGGGTTCTGACGTGAAGAAAAAGTTTTGTGTTCGGGGAATTCTGGTTTCGAAACTCTGGTCTGCTTTTTAGTTTTAATTACAGTTGATATTACGTATTTATACGATACGTTATTACCACCGTATTCCAAACATTTGCTGAAGTTTTATGGGAGTCCCAAACTATTAAAAGTTTAGAGAAAATTAAAACGGTAAACCGCTTTAAAAACGCTTTTTTTTCTATCTATTTTCCTTGTCTGTCCATGTCACCGTTAAAATTTAAATACTGTTATATACATAACTAGCTGACCCGGTGAACTTCGTACCACCATTTATGTTTTCGTCTACATTTTCTAGACTTTCTGCTGTACAAATCTTGTCCCGACAATAACAAACAAAGAATATTCCTATTTGGTGCAGTCATTCAAAAGTTATGAGCGTACATACATTTTGAAGATCCATTTTTACGGTTCTGTAAAACGTACTAACTGGACCTTTATAGGTTTGTCATGTCTGTCTGTCTGTCCATCCGTATGTCACAACCATTTTTTCGAAACTATAAGAACTATACTGTTGAAACTTGATACAGTTAGGTAATAACATTTTACTTCAACGTATATAAGCATTTAAAAGCAAGTAATCCCTTTATGCAGAATACAGAAGACCAGACCTTGTGGCATTCATTAGTAGAGGCCTACGTGCAACAGTGGACGAATATTAAATAGGCTGATAATGATGATGAATCCCTTTATTGTTTATCAAGTTATTACCAAAAATCAGTTTTATTTTCATTGTAGTGCTTTGTGATATACGATGTTTTTTGTTTGATTACCTACCTGGCACATGGACAAACAAATCTGATGGTTTTCGAACACGGGAGGGAATATGCAACATACAATTGACCATGTGAGAATCATGGGTTTTCTAGATTAATACCACAAACACTATAACACCTCTGCACATCTTCAGCGTACAATTTTCTCTCCAACTTTGTTACTTATGAGATAATGTTTTCTATTAGACGGTCTTCTTGCCATAATAGAGTTATTACCATAGTTTTGTGATTATTCAATTTAATTTGGTTCGCGATATTATCGCTTTTGAGTTTCTTCTGAGTGGGTTTCGGAACGTGACATTAGATCCTCCTATCCTCCAACTGTTTGGATAGACATGATGGAATTTGAACTTTGTGCAGCGGGAATAAAGTGCAAATTGACTCCTTGACGTTAGGAACACACATATATTGCTTAGACATAAGCGAGTGCCTGTTATTTAATATGAACTTTATTTCATAGCAATAAAGCTCAAATTGCCTCAACATTTTAGTTAGAAAACGTTTGTATAGGAAAAAGAAAAAGGCTGTTTTTAGATTATTTTTTTTCTCGCCGTAAAAAACATCCTTGGACTTCATCGAACGTTTAAAACAAAGAATTGTCCAAATTGGTCCAGGCGTTGTTGAGTGATGCGCTTACCAACACATTTTGCGATTCATTTTAATATTATAGATTTTAGCTCCGGAAAATCTTAATCTTAATCGGAATAGAGTGAAAAACATTTACAAATAAAAGCAGCCAAGTATTTATGACGTACTAAAAAAAACTACTCATCAGATCGAGTTCAAACCAATTTTCGTTGGTAGTATGTACATCATATATTTTGTTTAGTTTTATCATTATCTTATTTTAGAAGTCAGAGGGACACACACACACACACACACATTTTACCACTTTGGAAGTGTCTGTCGCGCAACTTATTCAGTGTAGACAAAAATGATTCTAGAAACCTCAACATCATTTCTGAAGACCTATCGATAGACACGTGTAGGTTTGATGAAAAAAACATTTTTGAGTTTTAGTTCTAAGTATGGGGGGCACCCCTATTTTTATTATTTTTTAATTTGTGTAAAAATCTTAATGCAGTTCACAGAATACATCTACTTACCAAGTTTTAACAGTGTAGTTCTCATAGTTTCGGCATAAAGTGACTGTGACATACGGATGGACAGACAGACAAACAGACAGACATGACGAATCTATAAGGGTTCCGTTTTAACGTTATACGGAACCCTAAAAAGACTATAATCGAACAGGATGAAAAATGTTTAATTTACTAAAATGGCTATTAAAAAATAGAGATTGGTGATAAAAAGTTAAAAATTTGGGGTTTTATGTATTTTTTCACGCCACGTTATAAAAAAATAAAAACAAAAAATTTTGACCGAAAATTAAAAAAAAAAAATATTGGGGTGAACAACCCTTGTCACTTAGGGGTATGAAAAATAGCTAGTAGCCGATTCTCAGACCTACAGAATATGCTTATAAAATTTGGTTAAAATCAGTAAAGCCGTTTCGGAGGAGTAAGGAAACAAACACTGTGACACGAGAATTTTATATAGGTATAAGATATTACAATCACAATAGTGAAATTGCAGTCTGTCGAAATACTGTGAATCAAACATACTGTTTGCAATTTAACGGATTATTTTTGGTAGATTATAATCCATTGAAGTGAAATCATTAGATCACAATCTGTAGCGTGATTGGACCATAATAATATAATTATGTCTCACATGGCGTGTAGTCAGCTTTCAACTTAGCGACGAAAGTCACTCTCGGGTGTCGCTCTCGTTCCTGTTAGTGAACGCCGCCATTGTTTCACTCATTATAAGACACTTTTTACTTTCCTTGATTGTTAATGCGGATTCAATTACAATTATTATCATTATCACGCAGCTAACGTTATTATATTTAAGTACTGCTAACTTATTATTCGAAATTTACTTGGCCGTAGTTTTTAAATCAAAATTGAAAGGGAGTATTTTAATTTGTTTCAGGGTTGGCGTAGGGTTTTGCTCACTTGTAAATATTAGTTTATTTTTCGGGCTACACACACACATTCACAATACACCACATTCACATTACTTCTTACAAACTGCTCACATACATAGTCACACAGACAGCAAAATTCCTCTAAGCACTAAGAGCCATTTTCAACTGCCCCTCACATTTCTCAACATTTTGGCTGGGGCTTTTGCTTGGATCAGGCGAGCTTACGGCCTGGGGGGTGTCAATAGTGCGTCACGTCAAACTCATTATATATTCAAATATACATGTACGCATTCGTCACTGAATATCGAGAATGACTGACCTATACGACGACTTAGACGAAACTCTGATGATTGAGTGTCGCACTATAGAGTGGCCGGAGATAGCAGGTGACTATATTCATGCGTATGGATTCAAGGTACTGTCTTTTAATATAAGAAGCCTGAATCGTAATTTTCCTGCTTTGCTGACGACCTTCGTAAGGTTCAAATTTGATTTTGACGTTTTGGTTTTCTCTGAATGCTGGCTTCAAGCAAATACGCATATTCCACAGCTGAGCGGGTACAATGTGTTTCACACAAACAAAATTATTAACAAATGCGGCGGGGTCACAATGTATATTAAGGATTGCTGGTCTGCATCTGTCAATGAGCCAAATTTTGATGACGCTAATTGCCTTATTGCCACTATAGGAAACCAAGTAAAGATTATAGGAGTGTACAGATCTCCGGCAGTGGGTAACTTGGAGAAATTCGTTGATTCTTTGCATACTATTCTTAGTGGCTCAAAGGACGTAGCGACAGCTTTGGTGACTGGAGACGTTAATATCAACCTGTTGGAGGATCCTCCAAGTAACTACAACGCTGCTTATCAGTGTCTCATGGCAGGCCATGGCTATCTTCCGGCTATAACAGCACCGACACGAGGGATTACATGCCTGGATCATGCTTTTATTAAGTCCAAGAGAAATAGTCTTGGGATAATTTGTAAGACCTCTATAACTGACCATGAGATACTGTTGGTAGGTTTAACGTGTCAATCCGAAAGAAACGGAACCAACAACTGCGAAAAGACTAGAATTAATCTACTCGAAGTCTCTAATGAGTTGAAACAGCGGGATTGGCGCGAGGTTACGGAGAAAAATGATGTTAACGAAGCGGTATGCATTCTTAATCAAATTATATCGGATAGCATTCGCAAACACACAGTAAAAGACAAGCTCGGTTGTGCAAAGCGTAATATTAAGCCTTGGATCACTCCAGGCTTGATAAGATGCATGCGCCACCGAGATAACCTCCACCTCAAACTGAGGAACGATCCTAATAATGAAATAACTAGATTAACGTACACTCGTTACAAAAACTTCTGTAACAACATCCTACGAAAGCTTAAAACTAATTATATCAATACAGAACTAGCCATGCATAACAACAACCCTAAAGGAATTTGGAACACTATTAAGCAAGTTTGCGATCTGACAACCCCCAAAGACAATTCACTACCCCTTTTCAGTGGTGCTGATAGCCCACAGCATGCCTTAAATACCTGCAACAGGCACTTCGCTACAGCTGGAGAGAATCTAGCTAATGATATTTTAAGACGACTAGAAACCACTCATAAAGCACTAAGTGAGCGTCGCTCGGCGGGGAATCGCTGTCCAAACTCTTTTTTTCTGTCTCCTACGGATACAAGAGAGGTAAAAAACTGCATTGAGAGCCTCAAATCCCATAGTGCGCCTGGGATATATGAAGTAACACCGCTCCTACTAAAGTATGCGAAGGACACATTAACCCAACCCATAACTCACATTTGCAACATTAGTATGGAGTCAGGAATATTCCCTGAAGCATGGAAGGCTGCAAATGTTATCCCTATATTCAAATCTGGAGATAAGACAAAACCAAACAACTATAGACCCATCTCACTTCTTAGTGTCATCTCCAAAATAATGGAGAGGCTGGTTAATAAGAGGCTGGTGGAATTTCTAGATAAATACAAACTTTTATATGACCATCAGTTTGGATTCCGAAAAGCCAAATCAACCGAAGATGCAGTAAAGTTGCTTACTGAGACTGTGTCGGCGCACTTGGATGGGGGAAGGAAATGTTTGGGTGTCTTTATAGATTTATTTGACAGCGTCAGCACCAAAATACTTCTAAAAAGGCTTGAGAGTATGGGGATAAGAGAAAATGCACTAAGTTGGTTTGATAGCTATCTCTCAAATCGAACATAAAGGGTTAAATTAGGGTGTTACACAAGCGCTGATGCGGAGGTCGAATACGGTGTCCCACAGGGAAGCAGTCTTGCACCCACTTTGTTTACGTTGTACATCAACGAAATTTTTACCCTAAATATTCCTCAGTGCAAGCTCATATGTTACGCAGACGACACAGTAGCTATATTTCATGCGAAAGATTGGGCAACCGTTTTCGAGGTAGCAAAAAGTGGAATGGCTATTCTATCACGATGGCTGGACGTCTTTTAACTCTTAATGATAAAAAATCACACTTTATTGCATTCCACATTTCAAAACCATCAAATACTGATCGTTCTAAGCTGACTTTACACCTGAATTGCAAAAATGTCACCGAAGGTAATATGTCTAACGATTGTTCTTGTGGTGCACTGGTTAGAGTTAAATCAACAAAATACCTGGGAGTAATGATTGACGAAAACTTAACATTTGCAGCTCATATCTCTTACATCTCCAAAAAGATCAGGAAGATGTTATTTGTAATGAAGGTCATAAGAGCATGCACTAATGAGAAGGTAAAATTCATGGTCTATAAGTCATTGTGTCAGTCACTGCTTATTTATTGCATAGGAGTGTGGGGCGGAGCGGCAAAGACACATATAAACAAAGTTGAACGCACTCAAAGAGCAATTTTAAAAGTAATGATGGGTAAACCGCGCCGATACTCAACAGACAAATTATATCGAGAGGTGCCAGTGCTGAGAGTGCGTCAACTCTTTGTCTTGCGGGTCATTAACATCTGTCATCGCGTGTCTTCAAATGCTGAACAGGACGGTCGAAGACGTCCTCGTGATGTACCGCTGCCCAAGATCAATACCGTGTTTGCTTCTCGGCTTCCTGAATACGTTCTCTTGTTCACTTATAATTCTGTCGCCAAAATCATAGATATAAAAAACAAAAGCTTCTCAGAAGTCAAACGCGAGATAATTGAGTGGCTCCGCTCTTTATCTGAAGATCAAACAGAGAGATTAGTGTTTTTCTCAGAGATGAGGCGTAATGTTGTTTATGGCTCTTATGTAGCCTCCCAGGTACACTGACTTCAAACGCTCGGACACGTGGCTTTTGACTGGCCCTCTCAGCACAACCTCTGCACGCATTAACCAAATCGCCCAAACCTTTTAATCTTTCACACACTCTGTTTTCTGATTCATCCACTTACGGACAACGTAATACATTCCCTCCTTCTACATCACACCCCTGTTCAAACAAGATCACACACACACGAAAGTAGGCGTAAATACCCAATTACTCCCCTTCACACATTCCCACAACACTCACTCTGACACACCCTCACACACACATCTCTCATACACTTACATACGTACACCAACCTACACTCACATACATTCATACAACCAACTAATAACCCTCCACCAACTCTCTCTTCTTTTTTTTTTTTAACTTTTTAATGTTTAATTTAATTTGATTTAATTAATTTTTAAACTTATTCTGTCAATATTTTATAAGATTTTTAGAAGAATTTAATTTAATTTTCTACAGCTCAAATGTCATTAAGTTATATTGGTTTGTCACACGTGATTGTAAATTGCAGTATTTATTATTAGTTCTCATTATTTTTATTATCATTATCATTGTGTATTTTATTTTTAATTCTATCTAGGCATACTGTCAACAGCGTTATTTTAATCTGGAATTGATTTTGAAATTATTGGGCGCCCAAGACACAGGCTTTGCCTAGTTTGGGGCCCTCCGATACATCTATAAGATATAAAATTTGTGTTACTCGTAATCATGTATTTTTGTATTGTGCTGTGCTGTATTTTGGAATTAAATAATTTTTATTTTTTTATTTTATTTTATTTCGTACTTTTTTGTTGTGCAAATATGTGATTACGAAATGATTTGGAATGCTTCTTTCCCCATGGAAGGAATACATGAAAAACCTGCATGTTTCAAGAACCACATTTCTCAAGGACATAAAATATTATGGTAACACTTGACTTCGCGGCTCCCTTCTTTTTAGAGAATATCCCAAATCCCTGCAGTGGGTACATGAAGTGGCTGCTTATGAAGGTAGAGCTAAAAAAAAATACAGTCACTGATGTCTTTGCGCCGTGACGTTCAGTGTAAATTGGAAATGTACATACATATGTATATGTCTCGAAACGCTTCCTTGGCACATTTCAGTTACGACCGTTTTCTTGACTGTTAAAGCTTTTGGTTATGAAAAGCTTGTATACCTGCACTTGAACCTCAAGTACAGTGATTCACTATTAAGTCAATTCTAGCTAACATTTAACACAGTGTACATAATATACACATACCTACACATAGCTCTAGCTAGAGTTACATAGTCTAGTGCTGAAACTCGCGCCAGGAATTATTCAGCCAAGTCATTTAATTACAGTTGTGACGTAGTGTGACGACTGAGCTAGCGTGTATGAAACCTGGAAGAGAAATATATTTTGATTAGGTAAACGGGTAACTCACGTGTAATAAGGTCGGTCAATCCGACTCGAGTTTCGGCCGCGTCCGGCGGCCTTTTTCAAGGAGAGTGTACGCGCACGATGGTTTCCCGTTTGGCACTACAATGCCAAATTACGATGTGTAACAACCACGTTAATTTGAATACTAGAAATATATATATTTACTAAATTATTTGTTCGCTTCGAGATTTTGCCTGCGGAGTTCCTGTTGCCCCGAATTTGAGATGAAATGGAGCCTGTCTGCTATTCCAGATAATAATCTATCTGTGCAATTTTTCTGTTCCAAATTTCAACCCTTGCCATTCAACCGGTACGACGTGATTGGGCAACAAACAATAAAATATCCTAACTTTCGCATTTAAACTCAAGATTTAAAAAGACAGTTCTCTCAAGATAAATTTAGGTATATTTTTGGCATTAGGTTTAACTGATATTGACAAAAGATACATGTAAAAATGACATTTAAAAATCACACGATTCAATGACACGCCAAAGCTAATCTCATGTCTTGTTTTGAATGTGACAGTCTTGGACGCTGGTAAAATTACGGTAGCATTACCGAATGGAAGCCATGACGAAAAAGAAAGAAAGAAGAAAAGAATGTGACAGTCTTTTCTTATTTTTCAAACCTTTTGATTTGGACTCTTCATGTTCCAATAACTGCGTGTCACTGTGCTGTTACGGGCAGGCTTTTTGTTTACTAAGTTACGGATAGTCTAGTAAGTTACAGCTGATGTAGTCGGGACAACAGCCCCTTCCGATCCGTAGGCCCCGGGTTCAAAAACCATAAGAAGATTGAAGATAAGTAGGTACTATGTGACACATATTGCATGTCCGTAATTGGGCACACTGTTTGTACTTATTTCTAAGCTTTTTTAATATCTTTGTGAACACAGTAGGTATAGCTAGCAATACATATTTTTTTATTCTTTTAACCCAACTTCCCGTTTTGACTAAGCTAAACAACACGATAGATTATGGTCTTAACTCTTACCGTATGAGATATGGCCACGACGAGTCTCAGACGTGATATATGAAATCAACTGGTTTTGCTTTATACCTTCAACTAAAATTGTAGACCTTACAAAATGTTAGCAATACATGTTGGCACAAGTAAAATGATGTCTATTTAAAGGAACGTAAATTTAGTAGAGCAAAAAACTCTTAGACAAAGGAAATAGCTGTTCCCTTTCGTTTGGTACCCCTTTTATTTCCTTTGTTGTTTAGTTATGTGACTTCGTGGAATAGAATTAAGCAAGCAAGCAATGTTTTTCACTTTACCGTCAAGCAGTAATATGAAAAGTCTCACCGTGTTCCGGTTTAAGAGCAATCTTTCGAGAGCAATTACTAGGCATAGAGATAAAGCGTCTCTTAGAGTCCAGAGAGGCTCTAGGTGACGAGCACAGTGCTGTGCTAGATAATGATTTGGAGGTTTCATGCTTCTATAGATGCGTGACACTGTGCAGTTATGAGCAGGTGTGTTGCTTACCATCAGGGACATGTTCTGCTCGTCTCATTACTTTTTCTTAACCATTACTGGTTTACATTCGACCGCCACATCGCTTTGATGTTAAACGATGATGCGGTCTACGGTGGAGCGTGCTTACCTAGAAGAAACCATATTTTTTTTTTCGATTTGAAGACAAAGAATTTAAACATCGGGAAAACCCTACTCAAGCAACGTTCTGATAACAAAAGTAGATTCAAACCGTTTCGTTTGAGTCTTTGAAACAACAACCATGAGCTACAAGCAGTCTGCTTGAAAAAAAAGCAAGGTAGTATTAGATCAAGCAGTGCAGTCGCACACACTTCGAAATGTATCCGATAAAAACCCGTTAAGCACACCACTGCCCTTTCTTATTACCAGGTTCTAACGCTGAAATGGTTATCTGGAAGAGATCGCTATTACCGATAAGATCGCCTTTTGTTTTTTTTTTTTTTTTTACCTTTTATAGTTTTACACTTGACCGTCATCTCGCCTGATGTAAAGCGACGATGCGGTCTACGATGAAGCGTGTTTACCTAGAAAAAACCGATTCACTCTCGATTTGAAGACACAAAGATTGTAACCATCGGGGAAAACCCACTCAGGCAACGTATTCCACAGCCTAGACGTTCTTATCACAAAAGTAGAGTCAAATCTCTTCGTTCGTGTCTTTGGAACATCAACCATGAAACGATGTCGCTTTTTCGAGCTACGAGCATTCCGATAGAAAAAAGGACAAGGTGGTATTAGATCATGTAAATCAGTCGCACACTCTCCGAAGTGTATCCGATAAAAAACCGATAGACTAGCAATTTTACGGAACATTTTGTGCCCAAAATGTTCTAATTTTTAAGTATTTTCATTGTATTGCTCTATTGTTTTGTGGTATAATAAAGTGTTTTGTATTGTATTAATAAATAAATAAATAATAATAATAAATATTGGTGGACAATTCACACACAACACCATCATTCATATTGTATTGTAAGCTAGCAATTCTACGGAGATGTTCAAGACTTTGAAGTCTTCACTCCTGCCTATAAAAAAAGAACGATTCCAGTACAACTTTATATCCACAGAAGCAACAGTTAAGCGCAGCTTCGTTGTGGACATGTCAACGTAACTTCTGACCCCGTTTGCACCATTGTCGTCTAAAGGCACCTGAAACGTAATATCGCTTAATGAAATTTTCCCTTAATGATGCCAGCGCTTAGAGTCTAGGCTTTTCATAAAATGTTTCTATTGAAGTTGGTGCATTTTGTTATTTAGTAATTTGTTACGGAAAATTGTTTTCCAGTTTTGTTTTATAATTTTATCTGCGTATAGAATACGGCAAAGCTACATTTTCAAAAGTGCCCGGTTCTTAATTAGTGTAGAGTGCACGGATACGTGTTTGTGTATATATTTTATTTTATAGGTGTGTTTGTAAATCTTCACCTGTGTAATATATGCTTGATTGTGATTTAGTATAAAAAATGGCAGCCATAGGGACGGCCGACAGAGGTAAAAACTTATTACTTATACATTATAGTAGTATTTAGTACGCATTGTGTAAAATACGTCCCCTTAATAGTTATAGATTATACAGTTATTCAGCATTTCAGTGACGCGAACGCGAATCGTATGCCTCCAAAAGTATCGTTTCACACGCTTCGCTCTGCTGCTCCGTTGCCGCTATAGTGCAACTGCTACCACCCCTTGGTATTAGCACAGTCTATTAAATCACACAGTCGATTGATGAAGCCATCGACACGAAGCAATCGTGTGGGGCGTGCGGGGTGAGACGTGGGAAGCGCGCTTCTGCATTGCATACATTACAATGTTAGTATTGCAGGAGCGCGGATCAGGGCTGACGTCTTCCGTATGTTATAATTTTATTTTGGTGCCACGCATTTTTGTTTGGGACAACCCTACCCGTGTCTACATTATCGGCGTTTCTTCCAAGATCAAAGCTAAGGAAATTTCCACATATTTTATTGGATTGAAAAAAAACTTATATCACTAGATTTGCATCTTGACCAAAACCCCACCCAATCTTATGAAAATGCACACAATTAACTAGAACTATACATCAATAAGACAGAAGCCTCGGACTTCGAACTCGATACCCCTGAATTCATATATCAAAACGGTTTAACCCGAAGGCTTTCGTCGCTTCATTATTACATTGTGTGGCCTCATTTAACTCCTACCACAGCGCCACAAATCAGCAATATCGCTTTTATCAAATATATATATGATAAAATCAATAAGGATGGTAAATAATCCCCTCCAACTTTAGCAATATCGGCTCCCAGCGGATTAGTCTCGGATACCTACTAAGTTGCAGATTGTATGAAAGTTACATCTGTTTCGACATTAATGGCCTAGTTACCGACTGTGACTTCATGTTAGTTTGTTCTTCCTCATAAAGTGATAGTTTGTGGAGTGGGGTAACTTTGTGCGGATGAAGGATGGTTGTGGGTACAGAAAGGTTTGTCGGAACATCTAAACAGACGTCGCTGTAGATTAATTCTTTAGGATGTTGGATTCTGAATGTAGGAACTTTTTTGTGCTGCTGAGAAGAATCCTTACCATTCGAACATTTAATGGCTCCCTCTAATAGAACTCATTTGCAAAGCCGACACAAAATTATTCTGTACTATTAAAAAAAAAGCCCCACAGAGCCCACTAAATTCAAACCAAGCCAAGCCAAACAAGTGCATTGCTGGTGACAAAAAATAATTGCACGAAAATAATTATTAATTTTCTTGACCACACCAGCATTTACATTTTAAATTACCTTCTAAAACGATGCTTCTTATAATACTTTCCACGAGTATTTCTTCGATTGCTTTTTAACATTCATGTTTCGATATTTTCTTCAGCTTTCATCGAAATCCGATAACTTTTATAGGTTTTAAAGAGAGTAGTATTAAAAAGCACATGGTGGGTTCCAATCATAAAAAAATATTCGTACGTGAAGTCTTTAGTTTACTTAATGTTGATGTTTTTTTTTGTGGCGCTTGTTGCAGTTCACCAAAAAAAGTTTACTTTTCTTAACTACATTATGTATTATTAAAAATGTATATAATATGTACTATATAATTATGTAAAAAATATTTTGGATTTTCTTTTAAGACTTATGTATTGCTATCTGTATGGCACAGGACAAGCTTCTTTGCTTAGTTTGGGGCCAGTTGGTGTTCTGCAAAAACTAACATAACAGCACAGGTAATAAAAAAAGGCAAAATGAAATATTTTAAAATAACTTATTAGTGATACGAGTACACATAGTTTATATCGCATAAAAATGTTTTGAAATAACTTAAACATTTAGCTAAGTAACAAGATCAAAACATGCGAAGTTATGCAAAACTTAGCCGCTTTCAACTCCGTTATTTTATTACGGCAGTAACTCATTTCCATTGGACAACAGGATACAGACACTGGCGCAAGAAAGCCTCGTGCTTCAAAGTGCTTACAGCATCTTCTCTACCATTACCCAAATTAATACGAAAAGCTCAGCCATCCGTGGAAATAGCTACCGACAGCTCGTATTATTCGCAATAGCACACCGCGTCTGTGTGCTCGCCGTATTAGCATTCCCCGCGTCAGGCGGCAATGTAATCAAAATCGTCGCCGGCGTCGCAATGTTGCATTATGGTAATTAGGCCCGGGAGCTAAATAGAGCTGTGAACGAGACGTGATCAGTGGGCCTAGTTTGCGCCAGTTTCGGTTTTTTGATTCACACTCTACGATTTTGGGACACGACTCTTCGCTTATGACAAAAGTAGAGAGTCGTGTCCCAAACTAATATTATACATTTATTTATTAATAAATGTCAAAGTTTGGATGTTTGTTTTTCAATAACTTCGGAACGGCTTTACAGGACGTCTACTCTCTTTCTATGAAAAACGTAATTTCGAAATAAACTCGCGACTTTCCTACTCCGATTTTACTTCGATCGGTCGTTTCGTCCGTTTCAATGGTCTAAGCGTACTCTAATTAGGGTAGGTTTAGAAGATTTAAACGTCAAACACTGAACCAAATGAAACGAAGTAAAACCGGAATAGGAAAGTCGCGAGGTTATTTCGAAATTACGTGTTTCGTTGAAAGAGAGTAGACGTCCAGATCACGTTGAACTTAGAAATACAAGATTAAAATATGTCAGGTTACAATCTGGAAGAGCACAAAGGATGTTTGTTATCCCGGACAAATAAATAAAACTGAAACTACGGGGATAAAACCACGGGTGATACAACTCGTTTATAATAGCGCGAAAGAACCGAACGATGAGATGGTGGATGATAGATTCAAATTGGAGTCAAAAACTCTCTGCTCTGCTGACCCTACTTAGTAGGAAAAGAGACATAAATTTGAGAAGTAGGATTTTGTAGTGTAGTAGACTTTGTAGAAGAAATTTGTAGTGGTAGGACTCCGCCTGAGGAAGGACCACACATTTGCCAGTTATTCTACCGCCAAGCAGTAATGTGCAACCATTTCTGTGTTTCGGTTTGAAGGGCAATGTATCCAGAGAAATTACAAGGCTTAGAGATATAACAACTTAGAACTCTGGGTGACGAGCGCAGTGCAGTGCCGGCAACGTAAAGTAATGAATGCGGCCGAGCGGATCAACGACGGTGCCAGTACATCTGCAGCTGGGACGGTTGAAATTACGAAGATGGATGATGAAATCGCTTCTGTATCGTCATCGGGCTGTGTAAGCATCGATTATGTACGATTGTCGTTTAAAACTATTTCCCGTTACGAGACGTATTCACGTACAACAAACGGCCGTGTCCATAACACAGCCACACCCCTTTTTCATATTCGTTTTCTTGATTCGTTACTTGCAGTCGTGCCGTCCACGTTAAAAAAGACTATGGGATTGGTCGGCCTACTTCCCACTTGTAGGTGATTAGGCAATTGTTACGGGTTATACAATTATATTGTTACATAATAATTTACGGGTATATCTGGTAAGTGATTCAATATATGGGAGAAATTAATTAAAATCAGTGGCTTTATCTATTGCAGGATGTTTACAGTAATTGTGTGGTGAGGATTGGTTTCACCATTACTGCGATGTCAATATATTATACTATACTAGAATGTCAAAAATACCTATTGTTAGTGTAAAATATTTCCAATAATCGTTCCAGTGATTTAATTTTTATTTCATGTAGTCAATTTTTAAAGAAAACTATTCATTGGCATTGTCATAACGTCGTTTTAAATTAAATTAAAATGTATTTTATTTAACTAGTGTGTAACACCGATAAATAATTATCATTGTATTAACAGGACTATAATAGTTTTTAACGGATTTCTGAAAGAAATTAATATAAATATTTGGTTGTATGTATTTTTTATGATTCGTTTATTGTAAACTGCTTTTGAATTTATTTGGTAATAAGCCCCCATGGGGAAAAACGGGGGATGATTGCCGCTTGGCGACCTTTTGTTTGTCCGGGAACAAATTATCCTGTGCCCGGATGATATCCTGATATTATCACGACTAACTAAAATAAATGTTAAACGTAGTTTTAATTGGTGCATTAACGATAAATAAATCATCTATAAAAATTATCGTAATGAAACAAGTAACAGTCACAGTTTTGCCATTTTATACCTACTTGTACATGTATTAAGTACAGGAATGGATAAAATTTTAATTAATTTAAAATCATTTTTTTTGTAGTGGTAGGACACTTAGCAGAGTCCGCCTGGGGAAGTACCACACCTTTGCCAGTTATTCTACCGCCAAGCAGTAATGCAAACATTACTGTGTTCCGGTTTGAAGGGTAATGTTTCCAGAGAAATTACAGGGCTTAGAGATATAACATCTTAGATCTCTGGGTGACGAGCGCAGTGCAGTGCTAGGTGATGATTTGGACTCTTCATGTTCCTATAGCTGCGTGTCACTGTGCTGTCATGTGGCAGGTATGTTGCTTACCATCAGGCACATATCATGCTCGTCTTGTCACTCTTTATTTAAAAAAATAATCAAAATAATTGTCCTTTTTTAAGCAATAAATAGGTTTATCACGTACGGGTCCATATCTTTTCTGTATTTCAAAACATAAATGAAACGTGGTAAATACCTATCTATAATAGGGAACAAACCAACCGACAAATTGATCCACATTCTAGCTGCACAAACCAAACATGTGGACTCAAGACTTGTCGTACGTAATGGAGGTAAATATAGGCAGTACTAAGGTAACTATCTGTTATACATCCTTAACTAATATAAGTACAAAAACAATGTTGTATTTTATAGATTCTCAAAATTACGACCAAATCATCGAAGCGAAGAAAAATAATAAACGAATCAAGAAGAAATTTTAATTTAATAGTGGGATTCTTTGGACAATCTGCGTAGGGAAGTACCACACCGTTGCCAGATATTCTATTGGCAAGCTATTATGTAAGAAAACATCAGTGTGTTCGGGTTTGCAAGCCAATATTTTCAGTGAAATTACGGGACGTAAATATCATCTAGAATCTCTGAGTGACGAGAGCAGTGCAGTGCTAGGCAATGATTTGGACTATTCGTGTTCCAATAGCTGCGTGTCGCTGCGCTGTTTTGGGTAAGCGTGTTGCTTACCGTCAAGCACATGTCCTGTTCGTCTCGTCTCTCTATACTATTAAAAATAACAAAGTAAGTTTTCTTTTTACTCTCTTCCTGGTGCAAAGAACACTTAATAGCTTTGTTTTACTGAATTCCTTTGGCAATTCTTACATTCATGTGCTACGTACATTGAGCATAATTCAAGGCTGGCAAGCTAACAACAATTACCTAATTTCCAAGGTTTGTTACAATAAATTAATTCAAAAAGAAACGCAGTCATCTCAAGCTAGTCTAAAAATAGATAAGGCTTTGAATAATTACTACCTTATTTGCACCGTAACAGAACAAGATTCCGTCTAAGAAAATCAAGAGAGACGAAAATTTTGTATTTAGGTTTTTTTTCAAAGGATTCAACTTTATAGTCCACTCGTATATTCGAATTTACGCTTAATAGAATGGACTTCGTTATTTGACTTTTGATTACCCACCCAACCAGGATATAAACTTCTTTGATCGAGACTATTTCTAGGTAAATCTAAGTTAATATTAAAAGGTCGTCCTTTCTCATTACCTACGGTCCATTTCAATATTGGACGAACCAATCAGATTCTCGGAATATTAATAACCCCAAATCGATTCCCAAAACACCGATACACCTTGATAATGACTTTGAATTATGAAATCCAATTTGTACTGGACTTTGTTCAGATTTGGCCGTTACCAAGAAGGTTTCAGAGGGTGGCCACAAAGGTTTGCGGTCGCCAGGACACTTCGTGAACAATTCGAAGGCTTACCAGCTTCCCTTTGTGAATTGATTCAATGGATTAATGGCGTTTTAAAGGGCTATTTCCGGAGGAATTTTAATGGAAAAATGCAACGGAAATTATTATAGGAATTAATATTTGAGGGTAGTCGTTTTCTTTTCTACAGTCTTTGTTTTTGATGTTTAATGCCGCTTGAATGTCAGTAATATTTTATGCATTTTTCACAAAAATACTTAAAGTGAATGGTGTACCAAAATAGAATTTGATTCTAGTTGCAGTTTCAAAATATTTGCAATTAATTATAAGCTTTACTTAGTTTTGGGTTAAATAGTATTGCGTGAGAAATCTTCGCCAACTTTTTTTTTAAACTAACAATTTCCTTTCCTACTACTTTTAATAATATATTTCCTATTTTAATAGTAAAAAGTGACACGACAAGCAGGATTTGTGTCTGATGGTAAGCAACATGCTAGTACATAACAACGCAGTGAGGCAGTGACACTCAGCTATTGTGGAACATGAAGAGTCCAAATCATTACCTAGCACCGCACTGCGCTTGTCACACGGAGATATAAGGCGTTTTATCTCATAGCCCAGTATTTTTCCTTTATTGCAGGCAACCGCCTGGAAGAGAGTGTTTTTATCAATGCCAATTGACGCTTTGTTTTTAAAGTTTTATATGTGTAGTTCAAAAGCTTCTAACCCGTATTTTTTTATAACTACGAACATTTATAATAATACAATTTTACAAATTTATGATATATAACAAAATGTTATTCAATTTTAAAGAGCGTTGTTTACGCAACCAGAGAGGTTTCAGCGAAACAACACAGAACAGCGAAGCAACAAGAAGAGCACGTTTACACCACGAATGGTTCAGGGCTGGTTATTCTAGCTGACATGATTTTTTGGACGTATTTTTATGTCTTTCAGTTATAAGTTTACATACATAAAATACTCCTATTATCATTTCAATTACATTAATATCAAAGCGAAATATTTCATCTTACTGTTGAGAAGCGACAAGCACCGGAGTAGCTGTCGACCCAATAAATAATACAACAATAAGTTATAAACAAAGAAAATAATATTGGACAGTATCGAATGGCCGCAAAGTTAACATTGAAAGTTCGGGACCGCTTTGACTGAAACTCCTGCGGGATCGCTACAACTGGCAGCAAACCAATAACTTGGGAGCGAATCGAATGTATAGTTCTAAATTTCTTCGACGATACAACTTTCTGTTTCAGTATGAATAGGTTGATGACTTGGAGGCTAAAAAGGGCACCTAGCTTCTATATGAGATCATTCGTCATAACAAAGCGATGGACTTTTTTTGATACCTTCAAGGTAAGCCCGAAGAGAAACGTGGCGGTCTTGTGCCTTAAAACATGACATTTTACAATCGTGATGTAGTAGGATCGAATCCTGCCTTCACTAAAGAGTATTTATCCAAGTTCAGATGTATAATTTTGTCGTCACCCAGACCAGCCCAAGCCAGTTAAAGCCAGAGCTTTAACGGTAAAGAAAAATATGGTGTGAAGACCAGGACATTCCAAAAATACATATTTGACGTGTCAGTCGCTAGCCTGTACTTGACCAACATGCGTGATGCCCGAGCTACACGAGGCTAGTTTTTCAAGTTGGGGAGCAAGCTAGTGTTAGCATCAAATGTTAGGCTCAAAGTTGTTTCTTTGAGTTCCTGTGTCCAATTTAAATCCTTTACTTCTTGTTGCCTCGGAATGCAGAAACACGTGATCCACAGTTTCAATCTTTTGCACCACAGTTTTTTTTCTCGTTATTTATTAGATATCGGATGACCAATTACAATAAACACCCGTATTATTAACAGCATAACATTTTCTTTTGAACAATATAAATTCAACCAACATGGAGAGTAAAGCACGACTCTGTAATGCAACCTTTTATCCTTACAAAATATTATCCAATTAAAACAAAATTCCACCAAAAGCACTCAAAAACAACTAGAAAGTAAACCTCAGTCCGGTGGCAGCGAATACGGAACACTAATGCAGTGTTATGCTAATGGGGCCTAAATAAACCGCGTCCGGGATATGAGCCGACGCCGGCTCCGGACAAATTACGCGCACCCGACTAATAAAGATGGTAATACGGAGCGGACAAACTGTTGTACCGGTGCCATGCTCGCAACTGAATAAGTACTTAGGGTTGGAAATAGTAAGTCATATTAACATACATTACGGCTGGTGTATTTGGGAGAACGGCGACTGCCGGATCTCTTGGTTCGAATCTCACGGACACTGTCTTCTCGAAGTCGTAGTTAGTAGTTAGTTTGTCAGCGCCTTTTCCGCACTTAGTCTCGTAATTGGGCCATTGTGCGTGGCTCATACTTCCTTTATTCTACTCCAACCAGCCCAGGTTGTCCCAGAAAGCCAGCATCCTTTTCAGGTTGAAAAAGGTATCCGGTACAGATGTTGCTGATTGGAGAATTTCTGCCTGTTGATCTGCCTCACTATTGCATTCCATAAACACAAACTTTGGCGTTTCTTTCTTCTCCTTACATCCCCTGAGAGGACTGTCTGTCACACCTATGATAAATAGGTATATGCCACCTATGGTCACCTATGGTAAGAACCAAATAAACATTTGGGAGTCTGTTTCGAAGTCATATGCGTAATACCACTAACTTAAAAACGGTGAAGGCAAAAAGCGCAAGGTAATCGGCATTTTGCAATAATCTTACGACGTCATGCGTAATCCACCAACTCGAACGAGCCAGTGTGGTGGATTGTGGTCTTGATTCTCTTCTTGCGAGAGAAGGCCCCAAGTTCTGGCAATGTAATTGATTATAATCGAGAGACAATCAAGCTGACAAAGCTAACTACCAGTCCGATACCAATGTGTAGTTTACTACCCACGTTTACACGCTGAAAAACAAAGCTTCTCCGTTGAGGTAAACGCCAGCATTTGTAGATAAATAGATTGCATTAATTAGTCATTAGACTCGTGTTTCGTAAATAAACATATTTAGCAGCTACATAGTTTAAACTGTATTCGTGCTATAACTATTTAGGACAATCCAATCACTGTCCCAAAGATAGGCTCTGACCGCTATTTATCCACTGACCACAGCTCTGAACTACGTAACTATCAGCTAACAAGATAGAACAGTGACGGCACACAATGACGCTAAACCCACGCTAAATCCTATGTGGGTATCTACGAACATAATTATGTACACAATTATCTACTAATTACAAATTGCAATTTTCAATTGAATTATTTGTAATTGTTGTTTTAGTTCGTGATTTTCTCAGCTTCTCTTTTTACGTTAATTTATTTATGATTATCATCATCTCTCAACTATTATTAATCGATGCTCAGTGGAAGTGATGAGTTAAGTATGTTTGTAATGTAGTGTAGTTTTCATTATAGAGATTAGTTTTAGTTTTAGACATTTTGCCTCTGGGAAATCAACACAAGTCTAAAAATTAAAATGCTAATGATATTTTCCTTTACTCCAAAACCTCATTACGTCTTTTAGTTAATAATTATTGTTTTAAGCAACAGAGAGACATTTTAAGGAAAATTTTATTTTTATCTAACTCGATAAATAACTAAGTACGCTTTGTTGCCTTTTTTTAATCTAAGGCAGGTATTGCATGACAGGACGGCACTGCAGTGACCAAGGAGTATATTAGCATGATATGTATGAGTATGTAATTAGCAAGCAAGTATGGTGTGTACACAATCTATCTGTCTTCGATATCATGAAAAACTACATTTGCACAGTTTGCAGACAAATCTGACACTCCCGTATTGGTATTTGGTTTAGGTTATCAAAATATGTTCTTGAAGTTCCCACAGATACCTACTGCTTAAATTGTCTATTACATGCTCTATGTACGTATGAAAGCTGGTCTCAGATGCTTTTTACGGTCTATCGATTTGTGCTTACACAGAAGGCACAGGATCCTAACAAAATTGCCTGTGTAATATCTAATGGAAAACAGCTAAAAGTAATTACTCTAAAGGATCTTGAAAATTCTCTTCCCTTTTACGACTTCGGCACTCATAAATATAACATTCCATGTCTGCAATATTATGTTTCCAATTTAAAATTATGAGGAACGAATTCGATGCTCATCTTGGGACGTTTAAGAAACTAAACTAAATTTAAGATCATAGGTTACATTCTAAAAACAATATAACTATTATCTAAGCTTTCTATTTTTAGTTTCACTTGTTTTTTTTTTAACAAAAATAGGACTAGGACTTGTCTGCCATTTCGTCTTATGTTAAGCAATAGTCTACCATGGAGCGCGCTTGCCAAGAGAAAACCTATTACTAGTAATATTTTGCTGTGATAAAACAAATCTCTCAGCATAAGCACTTACAGCTTATTTTATGTTGCTACTAAAACTCTGGGCCTTTCATTCTTTTACTACAATGAGGGATAAGGCCATTTGCAAAGCTGACCAAGAGTGGGTTGACTGTTGGCAAATGTGTCTATAAAATAATATTTTATGTTTTTTAGAACATGCCATTTTTTTCACACTGTTTTCCACCATTAAAGTCAGTCATACTGAAACTTGAACATTTTGTCTTAGCTTAAAAAATACTCAAAGGTGCAGGTGAATTTGAACCTCTGACCTCGTGCTTGGGGAGTCAGATTTTTTCAGCACAAAGCCATCACGGCTTTTCTCATAAAAAATAAATTTTGCAGGTATAGAATACCTGATAGGATATATTTCTAGTTTTCATTAAACAGAGTGAATTGTACTGTGTTTTGTTAGTTGATATAATATAATTTGACAAGAGTATACAAATATGTACAGTCCATCTCACAAAATTAGATAACAGTGACCTATTAGCTATTGATCCTAGCATAAACTCCAATGTGGCTTGCTAGACCAACCTGGGTTAAGGCTCGTTCACAAATTTTGCAATATAGGCAGACCGATGAATAGGTATAGGTGTAGGATGGCTCAGGTCTTACTTTCTGGGCTTAGTGTTTGTGGTCGAAATTGTAGTGACATTTCATGGTAAACGATTTAGGTGTTTCATTTAGAACGTGGTCACGGGTCGTGATACACATGTGCCGTGGACATGTCCACCACGTGTGTACGTGAGGTGAGCAACACGCCTGCTACATAACAGCAAAGTGACACGCAGCTATTGGAACATGAAGACTCCAAATCATTACCTATCTCTGCACTGCGCTCGTCACCCAGAGATTTAAGTTGTTATATCTCTAAGCCCTGTAATTTCTCTGGAAACATTTCCCTTCAAACCGAAACAATTTTCTAAACAAGTTATGTATAAAAATGTCCCTCAAACGTTTTGACTTTCCTATAGATGGTGTTCCTCTAGGACGAGTTCGGATAACAGGATCTATGTTACACAGGTTATACCTCTATATTACAACGGGCGATACCAGGGCGAACCGCTAGTATAAAATAATAAGAGCAGTACCCAAAAAAAAAACAGTCAAAAATCAATACTATAAGTATAAGTCGAAATTTTGTTTTGGCATTGTCAAATTTGTATCAAAATTTGGAACACGGTAACATAAATAAATAAAGTTGCCAAGTGCGAGTTGGACTCGTCCATGAAGGGTTCGGTTGCAGCAAGTAACATAATATACATAGTACACATAGTTCTTGTAGTTCGTTGTAACTTTGATCGAAGTTACAATAATAGTGTATTTATGACGTACTAAAAAAAACTACTCATCAGATCGAGTTCAAACTAATTTTCGTTGGTAGTTTACATGGTAATGTACATCATATATTTTTTTTACATTTTTCATTGTCTTACTTTAGAAGTTAGAGGGGGGGGGGGGGGACACATTTTACCACTTTGGAAGTGTGTCTCGCGCAAACTATTCAGTGTAGACGAAAATGATTTTAGAAACCTCAACATCATTTTTGAAGACCTATCGATAGACACCCCAAACGTGCAGGTTTGATGAAAAAAAAATTTTGAGTTTCAGTTCTCAGTATGGGGGGCAACCCTAATTATTATTATTTTTTATTTTTTTTTATTCAAATCTTAATGCGGTTCACAGAATACATCTACTTACCAAGTTTCAACAGTATAGTTCTCATAGTTTCGGCAAAAAGTGGCTGTGACATACGGACGGACAGACAGACAGACAGACATGACGAATCTATAAGGGTTCCGTTTTTACGTTTTACGGAACCCTAAAAACAGCGCATGTTACAAATTCAGAAAAAAAATTGTCAATAACTATTCAATCAAAATAAAAAAATATTAAAGGTATCATGAGATACATCAAGACCCTAATTTTATTATTATAAATATTGTTGACATCGTATTGATAACTTAAAGACTATTTTACAATTATTGTGCTAATAATTACAAATACTTACTTCAGAAATTCCACCACTATCTTACGAATTTATCGCAAGAAAATTTAAAAGATTGTATCACAAAAGCTGATTTCATTTTCTGTCGATGGGCATTAAGGGCTTTATCCTTTTACGTCATTGAGGTATTAATGGATCAAATCTCGTACGGAGTCAAGGAAGATTACAACTTTTCCTAACTTACTTGAGATGAAATTTCTTTCGTCGGCTCCCTATATTCTGGGGAGCGAACTTTCTGGACCAGATTTGAATAAAAATATCAAATTGAACTGTCAAGGACGGATGCGATGAGTTGATATGTTTTTATATTAAAGAATGTTATACGGGAAGTGATAGTATTTTTGTGTATTGGTGTTTTTTTAGGTAAGTTGGGCATTTTTGAGTTGGGTAACAATTTATTGTCTCCGCAAAACCCGACTTCAATTTAAAATTAAACTGCGACACTCGACTAAATTAATATAAGACGATATTTTTTTTTAATAAGAAGCTATCACATGTCGTCTAGATAAATGTATGAACATTTTGGTTGTTTGTTCATATTTTAAAAACCGTTACTTATGGTCTAAGATCCCGCTATACAAACGACCTTCACCGAGATGTTTATTTGATGAAACGTATTTTATATGTAGTTTAATATGTCAATAAATATATTGCATATGGGTTGTCTAACAAATTTTAGTCCCGAGTATGATTAATTAATCCTATCACGAAAAAATAGTCACTTGTGTATTGGTTATGAGGACCATTTTGTCGCATTCTCCTTTGGAATATAGTTAGATTATAGTCTGAAAGAACACATAGGCACTATCCCGGGAAAATAACGGGAACGACAGGTAATATTAGTGGGACTAGTAGCACCACGCGGTGTTACCCGCGTAGTTCCCGTTCCCGTTGTTTTATCGGGATAAAAAGTTGCCTATGTGTTCTTCCAGAATATAATCTGTGTTCCAAATTACAGCTCAATCCGTTCAAAAATTAATTGTTCTTCTTTTGCATTCTGGTTTTTAATAAAGAGTTATCTTATCTTACGTTAAGACGTGATTGAGCAACAAGCATCCAAACATTGACTTTTGTAATATTAGTAGGATAGTAGGATTATTTCCTATTTTTTAAAGGTTCCCAAATATTTATTAAGTTGAAAAAGCGTTCTACGAAATGTACAGAAACTAATACATTCTCAAACGAAAATACTGTCTCTAAAAATGTTGATAATTCTCTTATAGAAAAATAATCGCGAAAATTTAATTTGTTTGTTAAAAAAACTTCCACGCTAATATATTCAAACAAATCATTTTAATATGATAAAATTATACAGCATTAGCTTATGTAAATGCCGACCCTGAAAAGGTCGAGAATTCGCCAAAAATAACGCCATCTCATTGTTAGAATTTGACTCTGCGAAAATTATGAGTCGAGCCTTACCCTTTACATACAGCAATTGTTTACCCAAATCCTGACCTCGCCAAATATCCCAAGTTTCTTTTTTGCGATGTCCATTCAAGTGAAAATGGGACAAAAGACCTTCGGTTCAATTCAAAGGATAATCAAATAGTTCACGGTTGAGAAACATTCACGTAGCGTACTTTCGACGCAGGTTTATTTACGTTCACAATAGCTTTGGGGTTTTTTCTCTTTGACAGGTCATTTGTGGTAAATGAAATCGAGTATGAAGCTTTACGGTGTGCCTGACGAGCTGTTCGTGATAGACTTGGCAAAAGCCTGTAAGCGAAAGGGTCTTAATGGAATTATGTTGGTACGGCTACAGGCAAATTTCTATTGACAGATTAGGGACCGATTTTTGATACAATTAGTGAAATAAGATAAGTTAATGGTAAATTTTGGAATGCCGCAAGATGTTTTTTTTTTTTTTTTAGAAATGAGTTCCAAGGCACGCTACGCTGCTGAGAATAAGGTAGTGCTTAAATACCTACTTATTTATACCTCTTGATTATGATCATGACTAGCCATAGTATGTAAAATTTGCCACAAATATATATAACTAGTTGTACCCTGCGCGTGTTACTACGCCACCTGTCGAAAATTGGTCGTATCAGAAACCTTCCTTGGCTCATGCACACAAAATTTGCTTAAGATCATCATAAACATGATCAATTGCATAGTGTCATATTTGTGTATTTAAAAGAAAAGTATACTACAATTTCACAGGCTCACGTAATCTTTGCATACCTATATATGCGAAACATAATTAATATAGCCGCTAAGTTTTTATTTGAATAAGGGTTTAAACTTGACAAACATCTCGCGTGATGCTAAGATCATACATATATTTATGTATGTAAACCAGTAAGATCACTTACTGAGCAAACATTACAAAGTGCTGACAGATTCAGGTGGAACTTCTAGCGCTATCTTGATAAAACTGTTTTAGACAATATCTTAGAAACTATGCACTTTATGGGAAGAAACATCGTGAACGTTATTGTACAAAATAAAATTTTGCATCGTTTGTTGCCACTAAACTTTTTTGTAAAACTTACTGTTTACGATTTATGGCCCATTTAATAATACGATTGCAATGATGCCGATGATGGTGGATGAAGATGATGCGGTCTACGACAGACGTTGCTCATCTAATTGAAACAAACTCACTCTCGACTTTAAAACCCCAAGGTTCTAACCATCGAGAAAAACCCACTCCGACAATGCATTTCACAGCCTAGTTGTTCTTATTACAAAAAAGGAGACACAACTCTTGGTTTGAGTCTTCAATGATAAAACGATGTTGCATTTTTGAGCAACGAGCAATCTGATAGAAAAAAGCAATGTTAGTGCTACTGGGAACAGAATATGAATGAGTTATAAACGGTAAGTTTAAAAAAAGTTTGCTGGAAACAAAAGCTGGGACATGTTATTCTACAATAATAGTCTAAATAGATTTCCTCCCAAGTGCATATTTTTCTAGATATCGGCCAAAAACGTTTTTTACAATATGTCGCTTTAAGCTTCACCTGGATCTGTCAGCATTCAGTGATTTTATGCTCAGATTCTAAACCTTATACAAAACATTAATGGATCGGAAATTTAGTGCAAACTTAAATTCTACTTTTACTGCCCCAATGATGGACTAAGATGAATCGTGCTCATCCAAAATAAAGTAGCCAAGTGCGAGTTGGACTCGCCCATGAAAGGTTCCGTTCCAGCAAGTAACATAATATACATAATACACATAGTTCTTGTAGTTCGTTGTAACTTTGATCGAAGTTTTAATAATAGTGTATTTATGACGTACTAAAAAAAAACTACTTATCAGATCGAGTTTAAACTAATTTTCGTTGGTAGTTTACATGGTAATGTACATCATATATATTTTTTAGTTTTTTCATTCTCTTACTTTAGAAGTTAGAGGGGGGGGGGGGGACACACATTTTACCACTTTGGAAGCGTCTCTCGCGCAAGTTATTCAGTGTAGACAAAAATTATATTAGAAACCTCAACATCATTTTTTAAGACCTATCGATAGAGTTCGCACACGTGTAGGTTTGATGAAAAAAAAATTTTTCAGCTTCAGTTCTCAGTATGGGGGGCACCCCTAATTTTTGTTTTTTTAAAAAACTTTTGTAAAAATCTTAATGCGGTTCACAGAATACATCTACTTACCAAGTTTCAACAGTGTAGTTCTCATAGTTTCGGCAAAAAGTGGCTGTGACATACGGACGGACAGACAGACGGACAGACAGACAGACAGACAGACATGACGAATCTATAAAGGTTCCGTTTCTACGTTTTACGGAACCCTAAAAACGATTATCTCTCGACTTGAAGACCGTAAGAGTATCTATCGGAAAAAATACCAATTCAATTAATATAATATACATATATAATATAATATAAATATTGGTGGACAATTCACACACAACACCATCTGACCCCAAACTAAGCAAAGCTTGTGTGATGGCGGCCAAATAGCTGATATAATACTTATATAGTTTTAAATACATACTTATTATACGTAGAAACACCCAGACACAGACATTACTTCTACATAATAATAATTTTTTTGGACTAGTCGTCCCTATCACGAAAATTTAGTCAAAACTCTTTGTTAAAATCGTCGAACGTCAACCATGGCACGATGTACTATTTTGAGCTAAAAACAGAACATTATAATAATAATATATTTATATGTATATGTTTTTTTAAATAAAGAGTGACGAGACGAGCAGGACATGTGCCTGATGGTAAGCAACACGCCTGCCACATAACAGCACAGTGACACAAAGCTATTGGAACATTGTCCTTCAAACCGGAACATAGTTATGTTTGCACATTACTGCTTGGCGCTAGAATAACTGGCAAAGGTGTGGTCCTTCCCCAGGCGGGCTCTGCCAAGAGTCCTACCACTACTAAGCGGTTTAGATTATGCAGATCAACTGCACACTTTCTAAAATGTATACAGTAAGACGTTTTTCCAGAAAGACTAAAAAACAAACAAGAAACAAAACAAAAGCAAGTAAATGAATATAGAGCCACCAACCAAGCTTATTTACGTCCTTTATGATAATCCTGCGCCCAGTACTGTAGTAGACAGTACAAGGTCGATGACGATGTTAAAAGAAACAAGTTTCACCCGAAGTCTCAGCAGGGTTGCTTTATCTCTGGTAACGCCATCCAAACCTCGTACAAATCTCATCCAACGCCGCAAGGTTCATAAAGAAAGCGTCAATCCGCCGTAACCCGAGCAAAATTAATTCGCAAAACTACTTCGGTCCCGATTATCCGAACAAGGTACACGTACTCTGATAGGGCTGGGAAGCTCAATAGTACATGAAATATCGATAACTATTCGGTATACGGTATACGGTAAAGCATCGACAGAATCGTCATAGATCTTGAAGTGAGCTGACTGTTGAAGTTTTTTTCAGAAAGAGTATTTGGTAAAGTAGTCGTAAAAAGTAACTAGTAAATTAGGCAGGCTAATCGTTGTAAAAAATCACTCGAGATCTATTCAGCAGCTTTTACATAAAAAACAAATCAACATAGTGTTATATCCAAAACCAATATTCGAAATTAAAATGTTAAACACGTTTCCAAATTCATACTATTACCGTGCAATTCATTTGTTTAATTTATTGATTCAACTATAAAAATGTATTTTATCCCAGTAACGTAAAGTAAAATATTGCATAAACTGTAAATTAAAATACTGAACGTAAAAAAAAATGCTACTGATATTAAAAATGTTAAAGCAAAATATCTTTTGAAGCGTTTAGACCTGGGGTCAAAGCTAAACTCAACTTTGTCCAAAAGTTGAGTTTAGCTATCCAAAGGGGCAACTCTGCAAGCATTCTGGGTGCATGCCGCTGCAATTGTTGTGATGCTAATAAAATGCTGTTGATTTGGATTTACATACACACACTTCAAACTTATTTATAGCTATGCATATACATACATATATGTCTGAGTCTATATCTAACTACATTGTCTACATTAGATTATAAATCTTACCTACGCTAGATTTATAATCTTACGCGTTTTATTAGAACCTATGGGTAAATATACGATGACTTAGTAGAACTCTTCACATCACTAGTTTTATTCGTTCATAGTATAGATTCCAGTAATATACAGGAAATAGCTCAGACATGTGAAATTGACGCTGAATGATGAGGGTAAAGGCGGCGAGGTATGTTAATTGAACAGTTTCAGGTAATGAATAAGTAATGGAACGGTAAAATTACGTGGACCGCTGTAATCCCAGTGTTGGAGCTTGGCCCAGCTCAGCCCTAGGGTGCTGTACATGCCCTTTAATTATAATAACGAATTTCCGGGTCCGGCAAGCCTGTCAAAATATTCCCTTTGTGTTCCGTCTTACTGATTTAAAACTTTTGTCGTCGGTGGGAAAAATTGCAAATTTAGTCTGTAGTTTTTTATCAATTCTATGCTTATGCTGTTTTTAGACGCGTTCCTTAACAGACGTCAATTACATTTGAATAAATAATGCACTTTAATTTTGAATTAGAAGAGCCCGAAATCACTGCATTACCTTGATTGAGCAAAGTTCACGCTCATTTCTTATTTCAGTTTCAAAATTGTATGTTTTTATTTCGTTACGTTGCGTTGGTCGAAATAAGTAGACATAGAACCTTGTAATACTCAAAACCAACAAGATTACAGAACAATTTATATTTATATTCATCCATTTAGATAAACCTTCGTGTATTGTATTAGATCTGAACAAAGGAACCCTTTCCATCAGGTGGCCATCTGCCGTCCCTTTCTTGTTAGCTGAAACAAAAAAAGGAAATTCATTTTCAGGCACAATCGGTTATACTTAATTTTATTGTGTTCAATTTTCTTCTTTGGGATACGTATTTTGTACCTTTAGTTAAACAACATTAGCTCTTAAGCATGCGTAATTAGAACTCATATCGAATGGATTACTTAAGACTTATTTAAGAACATCACGATTCTATTATGTACAATTTTCATTAAGGAATTGATTTGTAAAATTTGTTATACCTATTTTAAAATAAAAAACCGCCTCATTTCACAAATTTACTAGCAATGTTTCTCGAGGCAAATGCAAAAAAAAATGCATTGCTTCCCAAAAAACACAATAAAGTAACTTGAAAGTATTAATTTTAACTAAATTATTATATTAACTCATTCTCACCTTTACAAGGTCTAGTAAAGAAGTGTTTCGTAACCAGCTATCGATTCAATGAAGCGACAAGGTCAAACAAAAGAAGTCTTAAAAGAAAGTCAAGTACCACAAAAAGTGTCACCCACAAAGTCCTCTAATACTAGCTCACATAACCAGCAGGGTAGTGACACAGTAAAAGCTAATTGAAGACGTTGAAGCTTGCTCCTGTGTCACGCCCCGGCCAGATTACATGCAGTAATCGGCTTAGTGGGCAAATACCCAGTTTTACGACCTCAGTCGAGCTCGGACACAGAAAACGTTGGGGAAAATCTAGACACGACTTTCTGTTTGACGCTTGTTTTTGGGAAGTTTTTGTTACATTGTTGTTAGAAAGAATACGTCGAGTCTAGAATACTGAAATATTCTGATAACTTTGGCATAGCAGGTACGATAACTACTGCTTTTATATGTCACCGTAAAATAAAATACCGTCAGATTATAATCTAATCGTTAGATTATAAACTAACGTAACCTTTGTTTGTAATCTCACGCGTTTTGATGTAAATAACTTTATGGTGATATTTACATGCAGCACAAACTAAGAAACAGTATGTTATTTTATACATACATATTTTATGTCACCGTAAAATAAAATACCATCAGGTTAAAATGCAACAACGCGACATTCGATTGTAAATTTACCTAACCTGACATAGATTTGTAATCTCACGCGTTTTGATGTAAATAATCTGACTTTATGGTGACATTTACGTGCAGCACAAACTAGGACACAGTATGTTAGAGTGACATTTATTACAATCAACTTAAAAGTCATCACTGCAAGATCGAGATCGTATAAACTTTAACGAAGATCCAAAGTTCATGACGACTAAACGTTGGTGCTAAAACCTTAATTAACTTGGGCACAACTTAAACACAACAATATAGTAAATAATACACACAATAATATAATAAACTAGCGGCCCGTGCCGGCTTCGCTCGGATAATAACCTAGACACCAACTAAAGCGCCATCTGCCGGGCTGATTTGTGAATCTAAACCATCCAGAGCCCTACCTAAACGTGTACAAAAAAAATCATTCAAATCGGCCCAGCCGTTTAGGAGGAGTTTATTAACAACGAAAAGTGGCATTGATTTATATATATATAGATTTAAAACAAAGTTACATTGTATTTCTTATAATTTATTGTGTAATAGGACCTAGACCACATGAGAAGTAAAAAAAAACTTCGACTCAAATGTCAGAAATATTAATTCACATTTCAAGTCGATTAATAATTAACAAACAATACCGCTAGCAGCGTCTTGAAACATTCTTGAGAATAATAGGCTCAAACGGGTACAAGTAAGGCGGCACTTCATGTGTTGAAGCGTAAACAACGCACTTACGTAACCTGACACCCGTTTTTCCGCCAAATTTGTAAACACGAGTAGGCGCCAGTGTAGCAAGTGGTGAGTGAGGTTTCAATGTCAGCGTAAAATTCTAACGCTTGAGATTATAATCCTACAGTCGGTTAGGTTAGGTTAGTTTGCAATCTGACATTGTTATATGGTATTCTGACGGTTTTTACACTATTTAGATTACCATGTTATGGCGTTACTACTGTGGCGCTTATAGTTCGTGCAAGCAACCCAATCAATGCGATAATAAATATATGAATCGAAAACATGCATTACCCTACGCTGCGGTTAACCTACAGATAGCTCGGTATTGCTTCGACCGCTGCGGTTTAGCGATCATTAATTGGAGTGCCGGATTTATGTGCGGGCCATTGAAACGAAGTATCTATCCCGTGTTTATTGGTCATTGATTGGCTCCCACTTCCCAAATATGTCGGTCGGTAAAAATATTCTATTGTTTGTGAAATGTGGTTTGTGTTTTATGAGCAGGTTTTGTTCTGAAGTCTTTATATTTGCAACGAAAAGAAATAATTAAGTCAGTTTTGTTATGAAAACAGTTATTGATTGTGAATTTTTTGCTACACCTAAAGAAATACAGAGAAAACATTACAAAAGTAAATTTTAAAATAACTAACAATTATTGTATAAAAGTTTATGCTCAATTTAACCTTCTATTTTGATATTTAAATTGACAGCCTCACAATTTCAGAGAAAACATAAATATGATACTTTTTTTAGGGCAGAAATATACGAGTATTTTACCAAAGTTAATAAAACTCATCGTCATCGGCGGCGTCGGGACTTGACGACCCCACCGCCCACACGGTGGTAGTTTTTCTACGACTACAATAGTCGTAAAAACTACCATCAAGTGCAATCAGTCCTCCGAACAATGGCGGAAAAACCATTGCATAGGTCGAAAGTCTAAATACAAACACAGGACGGGCAGCAGCGTCTCTGTAGAAAACTTTCGACCAACTGCGATCGCCAACCCGCTTGCCAGGCGTGGCGATTACGGCAACCCCCCCTGAAATATGAAACACAAAAATATACTCCGGCCTCCAGTCCCCGGCGGCCCCGCTATTCCTGGTCATGGTAGCGGCCATGGTAACGGCGGGGCAGGGGGAGCTAAGAATCTCCGGCAGACGCCGTGCTACCACAACCGACGACTTTTGGCCCTGGCAACATATAACACGCGCACACTGCGGACCGATGAGAAGTTATTTGAACTCGAGGAAGAATTGAGCAAATTGCGCTGGAGTATAGTAGGTTTATCTGAAGTCCGAAGAGAGGGCGAGGACAAGATAATACTTAAATCCGGCAATCTGCTCTATTACCGGGAGGGCGACCAACAGTCCCAAGGTGGTATCGGATTTATCGTCCATAAGTCCCTTGTGAACAGTGTAACACAGATCGAGAGTGTGTCGACGAGGGTAGCGTACCTGATACTCAGAATCACTAAACGGTATTCGTTGAAGGTCATCCAGGTATACGCACCGACGTCTACACATTCCGATGTCGAGGTGGAAGCTATGTATGAGGATATTTCAAAAGCCATGCATACTTCTAAGACTCATTACACTGTTGTTATGGGGGACTTTAACGCGAAACTGGGCAAGCAAAGCGGCAATGAGAGTAGGATGGGAAATTACGGAATCGGGCATCGGAATCCACGGGGCCAGATGCTAGCCGACTTTTTGGAGAAGGAGGGACTCTATATGATGAACTCCTTCTATAAGAAACCGGTGCATCGCAAATGGACCTGGATTAGCCCCGATGATGTGACAAAAAACGAGATAGACTTCATCATGTCCAGCAGGAGAGATATATTCAATGATGTCTCCGTGATCAATGCTCTGAAAACCGGGAGTGATCACCGAATGGTAAGAGGCACATTGAATCTGAATGTGAAACTCGAACGATCGCGACTGATGAAGTCTACGCTCCGACCAGCACCTATCCAGATCCAAAATTCAGAGATCTTCCATCTTGAACTCCAAAACCGCTTCGAATGCCTAGGTGACTGTGTAGACGTGGACGATTATAATGACAGAATCGTGGAAGCTGTCCACACGATTGGATCCAAACACTACAATATCCGTCGTGCAAAAAGAACCAACAAGATCTCAGACTCTACCCTTAAGCTAATGGAGGAAAGGCGCGCGATAGTCTTGCAATCCGCAGGTGACGCTTCTCAGTATCGAGCAATCAATAGGCAGATCTCAAGATCATTAACTCGCGACATACGCCGATTCAACACCATGTGTGTAAAAAAGGCTATCGAGAAAAACAAAGGCTCGAAAGTGTTCGCGAGGGATCTGTCTGTTGGTCAAAGTCAACTGATGAAGCTGAAGACCGAGGATGGAAGGATCGTATCGTCTAAATCCGAGCTGATGGGAGAAGTGGAGAAGTTCTACGGACAGTTATACACAACAACACAGCAGCCTGTCATAAGTCTGGCCCATGACCCAAGAGCCAAATTGACCCGTCATTACACCGAAGATATCCCGGACGTTAGCCTGTACGAGATTCGAATGGCCCTGAAACAGCTCAAAAATAACAAGGCGCCGGGTGATGACGGAATTACAGCTGAGCTCCTTAAAGCAGCAGGGTTACCTATGCTAAGGACTCTGCAAAAGCTTTTCAATTCCGTCATACTCGAAGGCAAAACGCCAAAAGCATGGCACAGAGGTATGGTTATACTCTTTTTTAAGAAGGGCGATAAGACCTTGTTAAAGAACTACAGGCCCATCACGCTTCTGTGTCATGTTTATAAGCTGTTTTCGAGGGTTATTTCGAACCGTCTCGCTCGCAGGTTTGACGACTTTCAACCGCCCGAACAAGCCGGATTTCGTAAAGGCTTCAGCACCATAGACCACATACATACGCTGCGGCAAGTTATACAGAAGACCGAAGAGTATAACCAGCCCCTATGTTTGGCGTTTGTGGACTATGAAAAAGCCTTTGATTCGATCGAGACCTGGGCTATGCTACAGTCGCTCCAGCGGTGCCAAATTTACCATCGGTACGTCGAAGTGTTAAGGTGTCTGTATGAAAACGCCACCATGTCAGTCCGTCTCCAGGACCAGAACTCGAAACCGATCCAACTGCAGCGAGGTGTGAGACAGGGGGATGTCATATCCCCGAAACTGTTCACCGCTGCACTGGAAGACGTTTTCAAACTTATGGACTGGAACGGACTCGGCATCAACATCAATGGCGAGTACATCACCAACCTCCGATTTGCCGATGACATTGTAGTCATGGCTGAAACCCTGGACGACTTAAGCAGGATGCTGAATGACATCAGTAGAGCCTCCGAAAAAATGGGTCTAAAAATGAACATGGACAAGACGAAAATCATGTTGAACAACCATGTTATACCCACTCCTTTAAAAGTAGGAGACTCTACGCTCGAAGTTGTTGACGAATACGTCTACCTAGGACAAACGGTCCAGTTGGGTAGATCCAACTTTGAGAAAGAGATCACTCGTCGGATCCAACTTGGTTGGGCAGCGTTCGGGAAGTTACGTAATATCTTCTCATCCAAACTTCCGCAGTGTCTCAAGACGAAAGTCTTTGACCAGTGCGTGTTGCCAGTGATGACATATGGAACAGAGACGTGGTCGCTTACTATGGGTCTCATAAAAAAGCTCAAAGTTACCCAAAGGGCAATGGAAAGAGCCATGCTCGGAGTTTCCCTGCGTGATAGAATCAGAAATGAGGATATCCGCAGGAGAACCAAAGTAACCGACATAGCTCACCGAGTTGCCAAACTTAAGTGGCAATGGGCGGGGCACATAGCTCGCAGAACTGACGGCCGTTGGGGCGGAAAGGTTCTTGAGTGGCGACCACGTACCGGCAAACGCAGCGTTGGCAGGCCTCCCACAAGATGGACCGACGATCTGGTGAAGGTCGCCGGGAATCGTTGGATGCGGGCGGCGCAAGACCGGACTTTGTGGAGATCCTTGGGGGAGGCCTTCGTTCAGCAGTGGACGTCCTTCGGCTGATATGATGAATAAAACTCATGGACATAAAAAGTGATTAACTATACAAATGCGTTTATTATAAGTTAATGTGTTAAGGTTTAAAGAGCAATGTTTCCAAAAGAAAAGCAATCAGATAAATCATCTTAAATATCATGTTATAGTCATTTGAACTCTTAGATCTAAAAAAATTGCTATGTGGCACTGTTTATGAGCAGTGTTGTTGACTGGCCTCGTGGCTTAGTTGGGAGTAGCTCTGCCTGCGAAGCCGAGGGTCGTGGGTTCGATTCCCACCCAGTGCAAATATTTGTGTGATGAATTCAAATGTTTGCACTGTGTCTGGGTGTTTCTATGTATAATAAGTATGTATTTAAACAATATAAGTATTATATCAGCTATCTGGCCGCCATCATACAAGCTTTGCTTAGTTTGGGGTCAGATGGTGTTGTGTGCGAATTGTCCACCAATATTTATTTATTTATATTTGTTGTTCGGCATCGGGTGCATAATAATCTCAATAATAATAACAAAAAAAAACTTATGCGGAAACATGTTTCTATTTTTTTTCCTATGATAAGCTTGTGGTTGTTGGTCGCCTGATGTAAAGCGACGGTGTGGTCTTAGACGAAGCGCGCCTACCCATGGCCTGCAGTGCTCGTTTCGTCACTATTAATTACTATTAAGTACTTTTAATTGATCACATGTGTATAGCTATAATAAATCAGAGTAGTACGCGTGACTTAAGATGATTAGAGCTACAATTTAAACGAAAAAAGTAAAGAATCCCGAAAAACATGACCTAAGGGCACGAGACACAGATAGTACATTATAAAGGCTCATTAAGTAACAGCTGTTACTAAAATATGCCGCGCAAATGCACAGAGGCCACATAAAGCGAGCTCAAACAAATGTTTAAAAAGGTCTGTCTAGCAAACACGACGGGGTTATTCTGCGGGCAACGGATTCTTATTGCAGAAGTAAACTAAATAAGACCGAATAACCGCAATTCTTTTGAATATTGTAATGGATTTGTAATTTTTTTTTTCCATTTTTGTAATGTTGTACGTCTTTGGTCGGTCGGTTCGGTTGGTCTAGAGTTTATCTGGGGAAGTACACTAGTTTTGCTAGCTATTCCACCGCAAAGTAGAAAATTACTTAAACCACATTTTTACACAGAAAATACAGAAGATTTTAACAAAAAAAAATCAAATCATGTTATTATACTTTGACCATTTACTCATTAATAAAATCAGAACTTAAATATTTTGTAAGTTGTGCATGTATATCGTAATTTGTTATTCTACCATTGTAATTTATGATTGTATTTTTATATTTTGGAATTGTAATAAAATCACTGAACTTTGTAACATCACAAACTGGTACCAATAAACTTTGATTACAAAACAACTACCTAGCTGTACCCTGCGCGCGTTGTTACGCCACCTTTCGAGAAATGGTCGTACCAACTCAGATTTAGAACAAATTTGATTAGACACATGCTGTAACATATTTCAGCGCACACGCAAAAAAGCTGTCAAAAAATAATATTTTTGCCCGTTTTTGTTACATTCTTAATTCATGCTCCCGACTCATTTGTCATGTTATATAACTTATAGCCTTCCTCAATAAATTGACTATTTCAATTTCAATTTCAACCAGTAGTTCCTGAGATTATCGTTCAAACTAACAAACTCTTTATATAAAGCTTTATAATATAAGTATAGATTCATCCAGAGCATCAAAACAATTTAGATTTTTTGTGTATTTTATATCCGGTTATTGGTATTTCACTACTCAATATCGGAACAAACTAATAAAGCCAGTTCTAATAAAGTGTTAAAAAATACTTCTATTCTACTAGATTCTTCGGATTTAATTCCCGGTTATTGTACTGTTACAGCTCAATATCGGTATTAAGTCCTTCAGAAGAAGCCCAGCTAAGTTCCATCGCGATTAGTCCCTGATAAAAGGGTGGAAGGATCTCATTTCCGTCGGACTCGTGTTGGACCTCCAGAGGAAATGATGTTACGTACCGAATCTTCGTAGGATTCATACACCGTTTGCGGGATTATTAAAAAAAAAAAATGAAACCTGTTTTCACTTTCTTTTATTGTGACAGAATGAAAAAAAACTTTGGCATTTGACCACCGTCTCGCCTAATGTTAAACCACACCCCGGACCCTCGGCCTAAAATCTATACAGACGGTGCAGTTGACATACCTACACTCACACAACTACGCATATGTCGTTCGAACACATTTACGCATGTGTGCGTGTCATCTAGGGTTACTAAATTATTTTATGGAATAGCTGTGACCCGTGAGTTCACCTGCCTCACTGCCTGTGTTAAGTGGCCTATAATCTTACCTAGTTAGTGTTCGATCGTTAATGTAGGTAAATATAACTTTCATCAACAACCAGAAGGGAGAAGATTTAAAACAAAATAGGAGATAATAAAGGTACCATGGACGAATTGATTTTTAGTTAAGTACACTTACCCAAAGAGAACTTTATTCTGACAATATATTAATTAATCACTCCACATATCGCGTATTTCATTATAGGTAGGCTAGTCACAGAACATTAGATTAGGTACAACAACGTTCATAAGTTGCTTAAAAGGCATTATCACAGTTCACTAGGTATATCAGAGTATGATACACTGCACAAACTAATTATTTACATCTCATGTCAGCACAGTAAAAAACAAGAACATGATTTTTCAACTCAAAACTACAATTCAATTTTGTAAACAAACTACGAACTGGCCGGAAAGATAATGTTGCTAGTTCGGGATTTAATTTATTCCTAATTGCCTAAAAAATATTACTTTGTATATTGATAAATAGTGATTTATTTATTCGCATTATAGTAAGGATCGCATAATACTTTAAATAAGTATTGTGAGAATAGTAAGTGAGTCTATTATACTCAAATCACAATCATATTTGCGCCGAATAAACAAAAATCAGTTTTAATTTCAAATTAAATTCAGAAACTTAATTGACCAAATTTTAACGACGATCATAAAAAACTTGAACAAAAATAAACAAAAGTAATTTTTAGTTTTGTTTTCATATTTCAAAACTGTGATCTACCAAAAAAAAGAAACATCAAAGGAGACATGGCCCAAATCGTACCCTGACCTCGGCACAAAATAATTGTATCTAATCTCAAAAATATCGAATAATTGTATGTAAATATATTTTAGGAAAAAAAATTACACCACTCCCATAACCCAAATTAGTGGCTAACATGTTTTTTTATCAGTGTAGTTTTGTACGCCTACAAAACTACTTTTTTTTTAAAGTTCACCAATACTGTTTGCAATCCGATGTAATCATCATCATCATCTTCATAACATCTGAGCATATACCTCTCTTCAAGTACGCCTCATATCCCAGGCCTATGCTAGTGCTGTGTTTGTGCTAGTACTTGTCCAGATTTGACCCGCGATGTAAGCATACTGATAATTGAATACAAAGTCCAAAGTAATACATTACCAAAAATAAGCGTATTATCATGAATTATTTTACTTACATTCGTTAAATTTGAATTCCATGGCCACCCATCGCGAAAAGAACCTAAGCATATTCGTGCATTGTTTGCTATATATCTTTATGACTCAGCCGGTATATATTATTTTTATATCATTAACACCAAATTATACAATATATTTTGTTCCATAAAACGAGCTTTTGACACGAACTTCTACAAAACTTCTACAGGCAAAAAAACGCAGGTTACCCACTCAAACGGATGATGATGATAGTTTAGAATATTATTACTAATAACTTAAAATCCGAGGTACATCAAAAAACCCAGGTGTGGCACCTGGGTTTTTTCAATGTGATTTGGGCTTATGTCCTTTGTTTCACAATAAATGGAGCTATCACGTAACAAACATATAAACGAATTGCAATCCGTCTCCTTTTTTGAAGTTGGTTAAAAATGAAACTAAATCGTAGTAGTACCGGTAGTACTAGAACCGGTAAAGTTTATAAGTCAATGTCAAAGCCGTTAATTACTGAATAAGAACCGGTAAAGTTTATAAGTCAATGTCAAAGCCGTTAATTACATAATAAGTTTTAGTTTAAAAATATCGGTATTTTTTTTTGGAACTATCCATTCCAATAGCCAATAGTCAATGTACTCGTATCCTCTTACTGGTTTTAATGAACGGTTGTTGCGAAATCTTAAATAAGCATACTACTTACTAGATGAAATCCTATAGTCATTGTTCACTATTGACCGACATAATATATACATGGACGCACATAAAAGTACAGATAGTCTAATTTAGAACCTGTTTCTTTTTTTTGAGTCGGTTGAATGCTAAGAAATAATCACTTATCAATAAATCTGAATAGTAGCAATCTTAGTAAAAAAAAACACTAAATTGGCAACACTAGTGACTTCGTGAATTGCGAACTATACCTACTCCGCGCCATCGCTCGTTACCATACGTTATTGGCGCCACTGACGTATTTCACAACGATTAACGAAAGCCGCGGTTTAAAAACAACGAGTTTAATAATTTCGTCACAGGACTTCAGTGTTGGCGCGTACTTCTAACCAGAATAGCTTAACACAGTTTATAAAAATGATTCAATCTCTGTAGAAATTCTTATGAAATCAAAAATCTCTTATTCTTGTTTCGTATAATAGACGAAAAATTTGGTACCATTTTGTTAAATAATACAGCATCATGGTCGTATTCTCATAGAAAATTATCGTCCGATATAACCCTTCGTTGAGTGCTTCTCGCGTTCTTGCGGGGTAGGAAGCTTGAAACTGGCGGGGGGTGGGGAGTGTCCGTTCTATCTGTATTATCTATTCTATGGTTAAACGACGATGTGTGACGTTGGAGCGTGCTTACCTAGGAGAAACCGATTCACCCAGACATCAAGATTGTAACTATCGGGGAAAACCCACTCAGGCAACGCATTCCACAACCTAGACGTTCTTATCACAAACGTGGATTCCAATCCCTTAGTTTGTGTTTTTGGAACTTCAACTCTATGAAACGATTTCGTTTTTTTTAGATATATAAGTTAAGAAGAAGAAGTATATTGCGAAGTTTGAATTAATATAAATAGAGAAATTGATGTAGCAAGCCGCGATTGTACCACCTAATTAAAACTACGATTGTTTTGATATTGTTCTGCCAGCTCAAAGTGAAAGAGAAACACTTTGGGCTAAATTAAAGAGAGGACAATAGGAAATCTAGAACTATTCTATCGGCCTGCTCTATCGTTGACCATAATATCATTGTTTGACTTCAAACAAGATGGTAATCATGAAGAAGGTATAGGTATTTTATCCTACTAATAAATGCGATGTTTGGCCGTTTGGATGGTTGTCGGAACGATTAAATGGATTAGATTGAAAGTTTGAACCTAGATTATTTTGTAGCCAGGAATGGCATATTGGCTACTTTTTATTGCGGGAAAATAATGGGAGCGTAAACAGCGCGGATGAAACCGAGAGGTTGTTGAGTAATCATAAAGAAAAATATAGTTAAGTATATATAAATATACGAGATAGTTTCGGGTCAGATGGTGTTGTGTGTGAATTGTCCACCAATATTTATTTATAGATTAGTATATTAAACACAACAGTTATTTTATTTCCCTAAAATGAGTTAGGCAAAACATTAAAGCAAAAATTTATCATCAACGTCATTTGCTCACCCAAATACCGCTTAATGCGATGTTAGCACAATTTGTCCGTTTCTTCTTTTAAAATATCTATACAATCCAAAAACCCTCTAGTAACTTTACCCAGACATTTTAGGTACTTTTTTACTTCTTATGCAGGCAGACGTTGCGTTAGCGTGACCTGCTGAATGGCATTACCATATCCAAATATGCACCAAACTACTCTGAAACTACGAGTATAAATAAACCAATCTAGCCCAAAAGCGATGCCGCCGGCGTCACGACGTCACACAAAAAATCATTACTAAAAAATGAAACCAAATTTTGTGTGTCTGTAAACGACACTGTACTAATTAATATTATCGCCTATCTCTTAGGCATCAAAATAAACTAATAATCGAGTATGTATATCATGTAAAAATAAGGTTTTAAAGTCCAAAAACCGGTTTTGCCCAAATTTGGTCGCTTGGGACAAGAACTTATCAAGTTATTGTTTTACAGTATCGAGTGACAAGACGAGCAAGACAAGTGTCAGATGGTAAGCAACATACCTGCCTATAACAGCACAGATTCAACAAAGATTCAAGCAAGAAGACAACACTTCACGCGCAGCTATGCGAGTGAAGAGTCCAAATCATTACCTAGCACTCCACTGCGCTGTTTGTGCAGAGATAAACAAATATTTTATCTCTACGCCCTGTAATTTCCCTGGAAACATTGCCCTTCAATCCGGAACACAGTGATGTTTTCATATTATTACTGCTTGACGGTAAAATAACTGGCAAAAGTTTGGTACTTCCCCAGGTGGACTTAGCAAAGAGTCCTACCACTACCAAAAAAATTAGTCACAAATTTAGATCATCTCGTAAATTTGCACCGACTTTAATTATTTCTCGACACAATAATACAGCAATAATTATTGTAGACTACGTCTTCGAGTTAACAAGGTCATCAATCATCGATATCGCTTACATCTCATTAAAAATAACAACACAAAATTCAATATAACATCTTCCATCAGACACGGCGTTTTGATCTACACGAAGGATAATACTTTGAAAACGACGTTAGAAGGGAGAACCAGGTGCGTTCGTCATTTATATTCTTTCTGAAGACGAAATTGGGTATTATAATGTCTCATTTTGCTTCACGACACTGAATTTGGTGTTCATAAGCCTTAAAATTGGTCATTAGACCCCCTCATCGCCGAATGAAAATGGCAATAAAGTGTGAAATATTTATCATAATGTTGGCTCACGCTTGTCTCGGGGATTGTGACGTGAATTTTATACGAAACGATTTGTGTGAGCTTAGCGAAACAAAATGTTTGAGTTTCTTCAGGTATTTTTTTTAAGTCAAAATTTTTTTTGACGATTCTTTTTGGTATGGAAAAATCTTCAGGGCTTTCGTCACTGACATGCTATTGTTGAGCAGCGGCAGCGTAGTTAGAGTGGCAGAGCAGGACGGCGCGCCAGAACTTTATGAAATGGGTGAAATTTTGTGAGTTTGCTTAACCGATAATGTATAATAGCAGTGGTACGTGTTACCTATTTAATACTACAGATACATAATATTTATTATACACAGTGTAAATAATTTATTAGACTGTGATAATCTATACTAATATTATAAAGCTGAAGAGTTTGTTTGTTTGAACGCAAGGAACTACTGGAACTACTGGTCCGAATTGAAAGATTATTTATTTTTAAGATAGTCCATTTATCGAGGAAGGGTATTTAACATTACGCTACTATCAACAGGAGCCGAGCATGAATGAAAAATGTAACAAAAACGGGAAAAAAATATTGCTTTTAGAGAGCTTTCGTTGCGTGACAGCATTTGTCATATTATGTTAAAGGTTGCGTCATTAGAACCTTAAGTAACCAAATTTGTTCAAAATTTTAATTGGTACGACCAATTTTCGATAGATGGCGTAGCAACGCGCGCGCGTTCAGCTAGTACTAGATATAATTCGTTTTTAGTTCAATCGGCCGTCCGTGTAGGTCCGTATACCTAACTGTAATATTTTATTACATGTTAGTTAGTTAGGTTTGCACTTGACCAACTGGTGTTAAATGGTCTACGATTCAGCGGATGTAGAACTTTAAAACTGTATTTAGGATTAAGGAACGGTGAAAAATTTAGACGGTGAACAGTAATTATACACAGTCTACCGAAATGTTTATCCACTGTTTAATTCAAACTTCAGGCCTTTCAGAAGTAAAGATTCAAGACCATAAGCTTAGGTGAAGAATAAGTAAAAATATCAAGTTTTTCCGCACGGTTTCTATGTTGGACCAATCGTAAGCAGATCTGATGAGGTGTATGTTAGCTATGGTAACATAAGAGAAATCAGACCCGAGTTTTCGGTGAAAAGCGTTTGTTTAACTCTATACAACTATACATAGTGTAATTATGTAAACTATATGGCCATAACACAAAACGTTGGTCTAGTGCGTGTTAGCCGATGACACAAAATCATGTCCAGTAATGTTGTTTTTATTTGAAAATGCAAATTTTCTTCCGATGTTTCTTTTATCCGTTAAATCAAAAGGAGAACAACTCGAGCAACACCATGAGGAAACCAGAACGACAGTGCTTGGGGATAGAACATTAAGTCGTTTAGCCAGATGAACCGATTTTGGTTATGTTTTTTTTATGTGTCAAAGGCCACTTAGCCGGGAGTATTATTGGGTATGTTTGATGAACATCGTTCAAAATAGTCGCCGCCACAAAGTGGTGCATTATACAATGTTTCACAACTCCCTCAATGTGGGTGTCACATAGTCTTGATATGTCATAGAATACTATAATCCAAAATGGCCACCACCACAAAATTAACATTTTTTTTGTCACAACTCCTTCCATAATTATATATCAAACGCAGGTGATTGACTAGTATGAATACCTAATCATTTTTTTATACACTCGGACATTTTAAATTTTGTGCTTGTCAATTTATCCAAATGCCATTTAATTTCCTTTAGCTTCCAATAGACTAATATCACCTTTGTGGTGACCACTTCCTCTCAGTTCTTGTACAACATTTTGTATCTTACCATTTTCATTCATTTTATAATAAACGTTACGCTTTAAATGGTTTAAATGAGTTTATAGTTGAGTTAATATTGCTCGTCTCTGTTCCGGATATCGGAAAATTTTCCGGCTCCAAATTAAACGATAAAATCAATTCGTGAACGATTTCATTGGACATACGAATTCATTTATATCGACAATTTCCTCTTGATAATTGCTTGTAAATAAGTACGATAGATGTCCTGCCCGATGATGTGTAACTTTGTAAGTGAATTCTGTAATGGAATCATGAACGTCACATTTTCAATTTAAAACTTTACTCTTTGAAAGACTCACAAAGGTGAGTACTTATTGAAGTGAAAACTTCTTTAGGCGCGCCACATACAGATTTTGCCGTGGGCTGTGAATTGAATTCTAGCGTCACGCTCGGGAATGATGAAAAATTTTCGGGTGAACTCGGGACCATGGCCATGGTCATAGCCACGCCCTCCGGTTTCACCCGCGTAGTTTCCAAAGTGAGCTATTAAATTCTGAGTTTGACTGGCCTCGTGGCTTAGTGGTTAGTCGCTCTGCCTGCGAAGCCGAGGGTCGTGGGTTCGATTCCCACCCCGTGCAAATACTTGTGTGATGAATTCAAATCTTTGCATTGTGTCTGGGTGTTTCTTTGTATAATAAGTATGTATTTAAAACTAAATAAGTATTATATCAGCTATCTGGCCGCCATCACACAAGCTTTGCTTAGTTTGAGGTCAGATGGTGTTGTGTGTGAATTGTCCACCAATATTAGTTATAAGTTTTCACTTCTATCAGCATTTCCTATGATTGACATTTTTTTAACCTATAGGATGATCATACCTCGGAAGTAGCACTTGGAGAAAGTTGCACACAAAAAGGATATTCAAAGCTTATAAAATAAAAAACCGTCATTCTTCTCAAGTTGTTCTTCTTCAATAATTTGTTTATGTGGAAATAATAAATCTATACATTTAATGGGGGACCTGATTCCCACAACACATACGAGTAGCTCTATTGTGGTATATCTTTGTGGGGGTTTACATAATTTGTTTGTATTTTTAAAGATACAATAACATGATTTGTTGAAATTGTTATTTATTTTTATTATGAATTTTTATTATATTGAAAAACGTTAATTATTTGTTTACCGTTCTATAACGTTGGTCCTAAAAACTTATACTAATCATATTGTTGAACATTATGATTACGTAAACAAATGGAAAATGCCTCTTGCAACAAAACATTTGCAGACAGACTCCAACAATTAATTGTAATTTGATATCTGGTCAACAATAAACATTTTTTTTCTTAAGCTTTGTAAAATCAAGCAAATAAGTTATCCAATGTAGTGAAGTATCTATTATTGTTGTCTGTATTTTTCGTACTCTACATAGCTTAGTGGATAGCCTCAAATTGATCGTGCGAAAAAACTTATATCTATACTAATGTTATAAAGCTGAAGAGTTTGTTTGTTTGTTTGTATGTATGTTTGTTTGTTTGTTTGAACGCAAGGATCTCTGGAACTACTGATCCGAATTGAAAGATTATTTCTTTGTAGGATAGTCCATTTATCGAGGAAGGCTATAGGATATTTAACATTACGCTACTACCAACAGAAGCCGAGCATGAATGAAAAATGTAACAAAAACGGGGAAAAAATATTGCTTTTAGAGAGCTTTCGTTGCGTGACAACATTTGTCATATGTTAAAGGTTGCGTCATTAGAACCTAAAGTAACCGAATTTGAACAAAATTTGAATTGGTACGACCAATTTTCGATAGATGGCGTAGCAACGCGCGCGCGTTCAGCTAGTCACATTATAAATATGAAACATAATGATATGATATTTTGACATCACGACACTGAAAAACTATAGCCATAAAAAATCAAAACAACAGTAAAGTAAATAAGCGTAAAACAGGAAGTACAAACTTATCTATGTTTTCATAGAAAAAATAGGGAATGATTCTAATTATTCAGACCTTTAGTGAATCAGCTGAAGTGTAGTTAACAAATGTCGACATCCCAAAGTAGTAGCTAGGAGTAAACTTCTAATACTAATAATTGAGGGTATTGATTGGATCCCCAAAACAGAAAACGAAATCCAAACATCTGGCGGACAAACAGAGAAATTGGCGGATATTTACCGCTGCGCTGTTCAAACTATCATCCGTATCTGCCGGGATTATTGAAAGTACAGCACATAACGGTTTTACCAATATTGATATATCTATGAAGTATTTTGTTGAAAAATATTTGAATAGAATTTTATTTGGGTTTTTACTTATTTGTTTAAGTTTTTCATAGGTTTAAAGAAGAAAATTCAGTAATTGCATATAAAACATTTTTTTTCAGTTTATTGTGACTCTTGTTTAAAGTTATAATTAAAAAACTTGAAAAGTATGTTTTTAATTTTTTAATCCAGATTTTTTGTACCATTTAATAAATGTCTTTTTTCATCACATCATCGGCAACGTGGCTGTGTGGTGAACACTGAGGCAGCGGGAGAGGTTCGCTGGTATCACGGTGTGCCACTTTTTCTTTAACCGCAGCCTTGATGGGATTACCACTGTTAGATGGCGAAAGGTTGGGTTGGTGACAAAGGGTTGCAAGGACAAAAGGAGTACCAGTATTGCGGTGCGCGCTCTGCCTATTCTCTGCAGCAGAAAAGTGGTAGGCTGCTAAACTACGAGCTTGACCCGCCACGGAGGACTAAGGGTGTTTAGACACAGGGGGATCGCTACTCACTTACTGATATCTCCCCAAGTTGGTCACACCGTAGATGGTTTCAGGTGCACAGATGACCAAAATGTGTCCCAGAGACAGACGAGCTGATATCATCATCATCAACAGCCCACTAAACGTTCCCACTGCTGGGACTCGGGGCCTTCTCGCAAGGAGAGAGTTAAGGCCATAATCCACCACGCTGGCCCAGTGCGGGTTAGTGGATGACACATGACTTCGAAAGATTCTAGGTACATGTCGGTTTCCTCACGATGTTTTCCTTCACCGTTTTAAGTTAGCGGCATTACGCACATGACTTCGAAAAGACAGTGGTGCGTGTGGGGTTTGAACCCAGGGTCTCCGGATCGGCAGTCGCCGTTCTCCCGACTAGACCGGCCGGAACTTACGAGCTGCTATAGCAGATTTGAAAAAGTATGTAGAGCGTCCCGGCGTTCCCGCGGCAAAGGAACCTCATGAAGATTTTAGTAAGTAAAGTAAAGTACCATGTTCGTCCGCGGTGTATATATAACTCGAGCATCCAAGCGGAAAAGTATGCGTAAATGTATTTCTTCCACGTAAAAAAGGTTGAAATTGGGACTAAGATGAAATACATAAAACAGCACATAGGTTATTTTAATACCAACCAAAACCAAACTACTATAATAATGGTTTTGTAACTAAAAATAATTTATAAAAAAATAATATTTTTTGTTCTACGCGGACGAAGACACGAGTACATGTTACTAGTCTATTATATTTAAATTATTATTTATTAGGTACTTAATAAACTTTAGCATTTTACATCTATTTTTGGTTCTTCGTTTTCTTATCGCAGATTGATTCACATCCAACAAAACATTTACCATTTCAGTCACCTAAGTCATTTTATTCCGCACAACATTTTTAAAAAGTTTACTTACTGCACTTTTAAATGGCACGGCAGTATTCAGCGGCTCGATTTGAACGGAAGGCATGAAGGGCGGCGCCCAGAGTAAATTCATTTAGCTACGTAACGAGCGGGCTGTGGGCGGACTGATCACGGCTGTGGTTTGGCTTTAACGCTGAATGATACTATAAAAGTTATACGGTTGGCGTGTCGTCAAATACTATTATGGAGAACACACTCAATTTTAACAGCAAAAATTAATTGAAATCGAAATACTGACTGAATTCCTAAAAATTCTAAAAAAACCATTGTGTACGAGTATCTAGAGCATGCTTTTTAGAATCGTGGGTCGTATCATCAAATCCCCCCAGCATGTTTAGTAAGCAAGTTGCAAGTGGCGAGCAAGGTGGGAGTCAATTTTAAGTCTATTATTGATAAAATATGAGTTTTTACAATTTAGTGACGCAAGATTACCTACACACACGCTACCCATCGTCCCAAAAGACTCACAAAAAAAGGTATTTCCATGTGTCTGCCCGTAATTAGAAACTTCGTCAACTTCTAACATTCGTCTGTTAATCCGTGAACTCAGTCTACGAAATACTATTAAAATACAAAAGACTCGCTGCACCATATAAAAGCAAGGAGTATTCCGTTATTGATAATAGCATAACGATAAGCAAAACACTAAATGTTCCCACTGCCGGCACTCGGGGCCCTCTCTCGCAAGGAGAGACTCTAGGCCATAATCCACCACACTGGACCAGTGCGAGTTGGTGAATGACACATGTAAAGATTTTAGGTACCTACATGTCTGTTTGCTCACGATGTTTTCCTTTACCGTTTCAAGTTAGTGGCACTACGCACTTAATTTAAAAAAGACGAAATTAGGTGCGTTAATTAATTTAATTTAATTTCGAAAGAAGATACGCGTAGTATTTGAACCCGAAAGCATCCGGATCGGCAGTAGACGTTCTCCTGACTAGACCAGCCATAACTTCATTGACGATACTGCTATGTATTGTATCGTGATCCCTATAATTATTTTTGCCGTATTTTTTAATTCCTACACCCTGGGTGCTTCGATTCCGTATGTCCACAATGTTTATTTGATCCCATGAAAATGAGTACATCGTTTGCACAACCGATACACCGCGTCCTCGTTAACTGATTCAATTTTATTTTATCCCAACTCCCTTGATTGATTTCGTGTTGATTGTTTCTCGTATTTTGTTAACAGGACGTTATGGTGGAATGCTTTAATCGGTTGTTTTATCCTTCAATCACTTTTTGAATGGATTATAAAAGCAAATCTAAAGCCATGTTGTAAACTTATTAAATTGGAATAACACATCTTTTGTCATAATGATTGTAAGCAAAAAATAGTCGTAATTTTAAATCAATTGAAAATATAAATTACTAGCGGCCCGCTCCGGCTTCGCTCGAAGTATAACCTAGATATCAACTGCAGCGCCATCTGCCGGGCTGATTTGTGAATCTAAACCTACCAGGGCCCTACCCAAACGTATACAAAAAAAAATCATTCAAATCGGTCCAACCGTTTAGGAGGAGTTTAATAACAACGAGAAGTGGCATTGATTTATATATATATAGATAAAATGAAAACATTACTATGTTCCATATGTTATATTCATATACGATACGATACTACGTATTGTACGATAATGTTTCCCTAGGAATTACAAGGGCATACAGATAAATCATCTTCGGAGTGAAGAGGGCAGTGCAGTGCTCGGTAATTATTTGGACCATTTATGTTCCAATACCTGCTTAATTCTGTGTTGTTATGGGTAGGCGTGTTGCTTATTGTCAGGCATATGTCCTGCTCATACCGTCTATCTGAACTATAAAAAAGTTAACAAAATCATGCGCAAGAAGTTTTACAAATTGCTATGTGAAAGTTTGGGTGCTGGTTGCTCAATCACGTCGGAACGATTGAACGGATCGGGATGAAATTTTAAACACAGTTACATTGTAGTCCGGGACAGCATATAAACTACTTTTTATATTATGTGAACGAGAACTACACGGGTTAAACCGCGGAATGCTATTATTATACCTATCACATTTTCAGTGAAAAAACTTACGCAATAGTTATGAAATTGTAATTCGAAATACTTTTTTACACAAGGCAACATCACTAAAACATCTCGTATCTGCGTAAAAAGAGTATCAAAAGCAGCCTCTGAAAAGCCAATCAAAAAGCACACTTTGTTACTCAATCCCGGTGCTTTCAGAGAAAAAAGTCTGAAGATCTCGAAAGAGTCTTTCAAGGGGAAGGAACGTTCATATCAAGTCGAAATGGGGTGTACATTGCGTCTGAGGCAAACATTGCGGGACGCACTCATTCAGCTCGTACACTCCACTTGACTGTCATTTGGACGGATCTAGGGTCATGTTTTGGGGTGTTTATTATTTCAGGAGGCTAGAGGTGTATTTTCATTTTGTTTATATTTTTGGAACATACTACAGCTTTTTGACAATATGATCGCTTAGATAATAGCAGCTCTACGCATATTTTCCCGTCTTGTAATTTTACCGCTGCGTGTATCTTATGTGCAATTTCAGATCACAATCTAACCATTATCGATTATCTATCTATGTATAAGCTAAGATAAATTTGCTGAAATGGAAATGGGCCAGCCAAATTTCTAAAAGAACCCGAGTTCTTGAGTGGAGATCACGCTAGGTATGTGGATGGTGGGCCAGGTGGAGTGTCACCTGTGCACAGTAGCAGGGAAACAGTTGATGACAGAAGCTGACAACCACGACGACCAAGAGCTGATGATAATGATAATATTAAACAACTGAAGATTGTTTAAACTTCTGTTGATTTGAACCACAACACCACACACCACCACAACACCACCACACAACAAAATACCTAAATATATTTTAAAATTAGTTAATAATCGAATGCGGTAAACACAATCAACAAACGAAAAATGTTCTTTTAAAGGCAAAACTACAAGTTATTTATGAATGAATAAATAATGATTGCAATAAATATTCATTTTACAAAGCCAATTACCATTCCCCAATCAGTTCGCGATCGAACTATCGTCGATATATTACTGACGATTGATTCGCAAAATAAATTTATTGAGCGTCACTTTGCGGTTCCGTTTGCAATATTGTGATAAACGTTATTTACCATTCGGTTTCTCAGTTTCTCGATATTCTCTCATAGATTCAAGTTAAAAAAGGAACTAGTTATCTTTACGCAAGCGTGTACTGGTTGGTTTACTATAAATATATTTGTTTGTCATCAGGTAAGATGACGGTTAAGTGCCAACCTGTTTTTGATAAAAAAAAATAAAAAATGAAATAGCCGCCATTTTGTGCGGCGGCCATCTTGGACCGTTTCTGTCAAACATAATTTATCCATTATACACTGGATATTAGCTTATATTCAAGAGATATGGCAGTCAAAGGTAAACTTATTATTGTTAAAAAAAACTTAAAACATAATAATTTTGCAATACGAAAATAGTCCTTTAAAATGTCATCCTTAGTTCGCTCTCAGCTCTCGCTTTTCTTGCATCGCTCTTATAATCGGGAGCAATCTTACTTTTTGCTTTTATGTAGTGAATGCGAATTGTAGATTTGCGGATCATTCAGAACCGAGCGCAGATTCTTGCTTCGGGATTTTCATTTAGCTCTTTTTGTATAACGATAATAAACTGTTGAGTACTTCTGGTACTCTGGTCTTTAAAATATTCGAATGAACGAAAGATGAATTTAAAGCTTTTAAAAAACGTTTCTAACGGCGAAAAGATGAGCACCTCGCTTAATTAGAACATGTACCTACCTACAATTCAAAAGAAAAATCTGCCGAATTTTTGACCAACGCTAAAATTGTTTGATATATTGATGAAATTGTAACTTCATGCGTAATTAAAGAGAAAACTTAAGTTAGGTAATTTTTTTGTACTATTATAGAGAATTGTTGTTTTAATCTGTCACGGTGGTTTATAATACATGTATTATGCATATTGGGGAATTGGGGGAGACCTTTGACCAGCAGTGGGACAACTGAGATTAAACTTTAAAAAAATCAAGTAAATAAGTGACTTCCCCTTTATAGAGTCAATAAAAAGAGTGCTGATGAACATCTTCTTATACAAATACGAGTATAAACTATATAGCAATTTAAAATTAGATTTAATTTACTCATTAGCCTAGACTAGGATTAGGATAAGCCTAAGTATTAGGATCCAAGATTGATAAATGATGAAAAACTTATTGAATAATTTTATAAGCTTCAAAATAAGCTCAGAGTAAGCGCAGGAGTAAAAGATTATTAATTTGTTCAATTACTTTATAGTTTCTTTGTATTGATTTGAACTTTTGAAGTGCTAAACGTACGTTATGATAAATTAAAAATCTGAAATGACCGCCACCACGAATTGGTGTTTTTTTTTTCAAAAATGTGTTCTGTAGAATAATTATTAAGGACGGATTTTTAGTTAGTTTTTTTGCAACGACGATGTCAAGGCTACGTTAAATACAATTCAACCTGCGAAAACTAATGTTCAATTTACCTTTTAAACAGCTAAATGGAATTAGACTGACGTATTTTCAACTTTGTCTTCGTTTTGTTAAGTTTGGAATAACACATAATCTGTTTTTCAGATCTAAGTTTAGTTTATTGTAATGTGCAACTTTGTTAGTTGTTCATCAATTAAATCACTTGAAGTCACGCGTGACTTAAGTTTCAACTGGGATACGATTGCGTACGCATTTGTTTTGACTACGGTACTTAGCTGCGACTGAAACGTTAAGCAGGCTGCACCATCAGTATTTATTATACATACATGTAAGTGAGTACCCGTTAACAATTAATGAAATCTAACAAAATAAAAAACGAATGAGTTTCAGTAGATTGGTTTTTGGAGAAAATTATTTCAAAATTCAAATTAAATCTAATTTAAAATCAGGTTAAATAAAATAATTGATGAGAGTACTGAACGTCTTAGAATGCCATTTTCGATCATAATTAATTAATAAATTGATTTTGTTGTAAAACTACATAATATTAACAATAATGGTAGACTAAGGACACTAGTTTAAGAGTTGACGTATTATTGTAATTTATGGATAAACCAAAATAAATAAACCGATAAAAAAGCTTCTACTTAAATTAAATAAAAACGGCAAAGTAATTAAAATTACAGACGAAACGGTATCCCCATTCAACACCCCATCGGTAATCAAGAAGACTTTACAATCAGACAGCAAAAAGCATCGCTCCAATCACAACTTTCAAAGCTACAACGATAGCAAAGCCTTTTTTTTAATAGCTCTCACTACAAACGGGACGAATGCTCTTTTCGAAATGAAAGGAAAACATTGCAGCGTTCGCAGCTCGAATTCTTGGCACTCGACAAAATTGAAAAGTCCACTTAGTTGGAGCTAAGGTAGACACGATCTCAAATTGTATACGCTCTTACGCTTCTTAAGACAAGAATAGCGAGATTTGCCCTTAAGAAAATGTACCTGTTTGAAAGCTTTGTGTCTTGATTAACGCAGACGTAACGTACACCGAACAATACCGGGGTATTGTTCGGTGTACGTTACGTCTGCGGGAGAGACGACATTTTTATATGAAAATTGTATTTGGTGTTTGTTGGGATATCTGGATATCTCTTCTTCTTATAAAAATGTATACAGAAAAAAACGATTATGTTTATTTTATTGATTTGATGTATTTTTATGCATAATGTTTAAAATATTAGCATATTGCAAAAATTCACTATGCAAACTATACTAACAATGCCTCGTAGTTTCACCCGCATAAATCTCGTTCCCGTTATTTTCCCAGAATTAAATGTTAACCATGTGTTAAACCAGACTATAATCAATGTACATATTTACAAAATTTTATCCCGATCCGTTCATACGTTCTGATGTGATCAGGACCTCTACTACTCTCTGTATACGAAAACGTAATTTCAAAACAAACTCGCGGGTTTCCAACTCCGATTCTAGTTCGATCTGTCGTTTTGTCCGTTTAAATGTTCTAAGCCTACATTAATTAATGCTTAGAATATTTAAACGTCAAACAACGTTGTATCGGACGAAACGAAGTAGAACGAGAGTAGGAAAGTCGAGAGTTTTTTTTTCGAAATTACGTTTTCGTAGGAAGAGAGTAGACGTTCTCAAGCATTACACATCCGAACTTTTGCGTTGATAATATTAGTAGGATAAACAAGTGTACGAAGTTTCATACGTCAGCGCAATTTTCACAAAATAGGGAACAGTAGTGATTGGGTTCTTTGCAGAGTCTATCTGGGGAATCACCACACCTTTTCCAGTTATTCTGCCACCAAGTGCAAACGTTAGTGTGTTCCGGTTTGAAAGGCCATAATACCAGAGTAATTACTGTGCTAAGAGGCAAAACACTTTAAATCTCCGGCAGATCTACCGCCTAATTCTCCTGCTTTCTGTTTTGCTTTGATTGGTTATGTCATCGGCCAATTTGATAACGCAAATGAAAGCAAACAGCTACATCTGATTTCAGTTCCGCTGCATACGGAAAGCAGATGTATGTAGTTTTCTGCTTTCATTAAAATTCCTTTATAAAATTTGCCGACGACGTTACAATTGAAAGCCTAGCGGAAAGATTAAAAGTTAAGCGTAAGGTTATGAGTAAAAGTTATAATAGATAGATAGATAAACTCTTTATTGCACTTATTTAGAAAACAAAACAACAAAATTAAACAAAACCTTAAAAACAAAGTAGCAATTGGCGACCTTATCGCTAAGAGCGATCTCTTCCAGGCAACCGCAGTATGGAAAAGGAGAAAAAAAAAGAAAAAGAATACGGGGAAGTACAAATAATGAGTGAAAGATACTTATAATTATATAATATAATATAATAGATTAACGACCTGCGGGTGACGAGCGCAGTGCGGTGCTAGGTAATGATTTGGACTCTTCATGTTTCATTAGCTGCGTGTCATTGCTGTTATGGGCAAGCATATTGCTTACCATAAGTCGCATGTCCTGCTCGTTAGTAATAGCTCTAAATTATAAAAGCAATAAAGTTTCTGCTTTACGTATTAACAAATAGATTATTTAATCAATAGCAAGAATAACTTTAACCAAAACACCTGGATATTGCACTTTTAGACGGTACTTCGGAAGCACAAGCCAGTTTCCCTGATCGAGAATAAGTTTGTTTTATTTGCCAATTTTACTGACACACGTACTCCGTATTTGCATAAACGTAAAATCGTCTTTACACCATTGTGGAGTGGCAAAATATGTGTTTCTGTACATCAAAAGACGTACCTGTCAGTGAGATGCGCAATTCAATCGTTTTCCTTTTCAATAAAATCCGAGTTCCTCGTTTCGATCCTTCAACATAACTGAATCAAGTCTTAAACTTTATGCACCTCACTATTACTGTTTAGAGTAGTATTGTTTGTTTATTTACTTATTTTTTCATTGTATACATTAAGACTAAAATAAATTGTTTTCTACACATATTGCTATATGTGTGTGTTGTCTTTATAAGAAGAGGCAATTTCGTATGGGTCAACTTTTAAAATGTTTTGAATTATATTATCTTAGCTGCAAGCAGCAATAAAATTGCTGTAGGTACTTGTATTTGTAAAGCAAACGAATGTCCTTGAATTTACATTAGGTTTGTAGCATGTTAAATTCATAACTTATTTACATTATTTATTGGCATGTCAATGACGCTAATTTATAATATTTTCCACTATCAAAAACGGCTGAACGCAGCTAAATAAAGATTCACTTCAAATACATCTTTTTTAGGGTTCCGTACCCAAAGGGTAAAAACGGGACCTTGAGACCCTGACCAGACCCTGAGACTTCGCTATCCGTCCGTCTGTCTCCAGGCTGTATCTCAAGAACGGTGATAGCTACACAGTTGAAACTTTCACAGATGATGTATATCTATTGCTGCTATAACAACAAATACTAAAAATAAAATAAACATTTTACGAACAAGTCGATAGCGCATTTTATTCTACTAGTAGCGCCATCTAGTTTGTTTGGGACGGTATTAATCGAACATGAAACAGTAAAAATCAAGTGTGTTGTATAATCGGCATCAAAATCTGTTTGGTGGTTTTAAAGATCTAGGCATATATAGGGACGCACAGACGCGGGAACTGACTTTGTTTTATACTATGTAGTGATTGTACAAACTCAGAACATTTACTTATTTTACTCGTATAAACAGAGTATCTCACTCTAACCCCTGAAACAAAAAACAAACGGCGTCGAAAAGCTAACTAAACTGCTGAAGTTACGGGCAAGCCTTTCCCATCATTTATCATGCAAATGTTGGAACTTATGGAATGATCGATGGAATCTGACTCGCTCCCCGAGTTTTTCTCATGAATCTTCACCTACTTAAATCTGGATATTCAATCTGGTGAATGTTTCCGATGCGAAATTCAGGTTTTTTGATGGGATTAAATTGAGTATTCTCTGTTCGAACGCTCACAGCTGGACTGTTTTTAATTTATTTCTATAGCGAGCACTTTGAATAATTAATTCGGATACGTGTATATTGGAAACTCTCGTAACTCTTACTGCTGTATTTAAAAAGTTCAGTTACATAGATATATTAAAAAAACATTGTTATAGTATAAATCACGTATAACGTGAAGGTACGAGTACGAGTATGACATGTGCCTGATGGCAAGCAACCCGCTTGTTCATAACAGTATACTGTCACGTAGATTTTAGAACGTGTAGAGTCCTAAATCTTAATCAATACCTAACACTGCACTCCCGTGCGCTTGTCACCCAGATGAGATGAGATGTAAAATGTCTTAACTCTAAGTAGTCTTGTAACTTCTTGTCTGTAACTTCACTGAAAACATTGCCTTTTGAACCGGAACATAGTGATGTTTTCATATTACTTCGTACAGGTGTTGTTTCGGGTTTAAATTATTATATTCAGAAAAAATAGCTACTACCTATACCACTACAAAAAAAAAAAAAAAAAATTAATTCCAAAATACAGCACAGCACAATACATAAAAACATATAATTTAAAAACTCAAAAACCCGACTGCGTAAAAAGTGAACCAAACTACGTACTCGCATACTAAAAAAACTGAAAAGAATAAAACAAGCATTTAGATTTCTGGGGGTCTAGAATTCTATGATATGTTATTGTGTTAATACTATTGAAATATATACAATATTTTCTAATAAAAGAACATTACAACTGAAGAGTCGGGATCCATTATTATTCCACATACAATCTAATTGTTCAATGGATTCGATATTATTATTCATCATACAATGTAATTGTTCAATGGATCCCGACTGTTCAGTTATAATGTCCTTTTATTAGAAAATATTGTATATATTTCAATAGTATTAATACAATAACATATCATAGAATTCTAGACCCCCAGAAATCTAAATGCTTGTTTTATTCTTTTCAGTTTTTTTTAGTATGCGAGTACGTAGTTTGGTTCACTTTTTACGCAGTCGGGTTTTTGAGTTTTTAAATTATATGTTTTTATTTTATACTTTTTAGTTATGAACAATGTTGTGAATGTTAATATGCTCAACATAATAACATGCATCTTTTGACAATTTGACAATTTGGTCTTCGTTTCTACTGATATAATATGTAGGATTTTCTACTGCATGTAATTCATATTTATAGTTTTGTGTTAGTATAGGTTTTCGATTGACGTTGAGTACCTACTAAATCGTTTGAAGTTGGAGATGGGCGACCGAGGCGGAGCAATCCGAGAGCGGTTCCGTGTTCCCACTATCAGCGGGAGAGTTGAAACCCCATGGAGGTTTATTAGCAGATAGGAGCACCATATCCATACATGATATAGAGTGCAACATAACCCGGCTGTCTCCCGGGCGGGACAGTAGATTATGCGTAAATACATCTCCTGCACGTACGAAAAAAAGGTAGTCCAATATACCTACTAGCATAGATCGTAGAACCCAAGATGGGCCCCATCCCAAACTTCACGGCGCACGCAATCATGTCAACGTTGGGAAGAGTGAGCTCACTCTTTCCGTTCTAGTTGGTTGCAGGACGCGGTGGACGCCGGACGTTTTTACCTATCATTATTCGGTGTCAACAACCAAAATAAGTAGAACCACAGCAAATCTCGCTGCTAGCGATTATAGGGGTCAAGTAGATTGGTTGTTTGTAAACCTCTTACGATACATACAGAGACACAGTTTATTACCAATTTCAAAGTGCTCAGGGCACATCTATTGATTTATATCGATACCTACTAGATACATTAGTATATAATGTCCATCCACGTTCACACGTACAGTTAGTTATACGAAGTTTTCTGCTACCTAAAAACCTATAAATGTGAGAATGGTTGTTACTCAACTTTAAATCGATATACATCCTAAACGGTCAGTCAAATCGAAAAACATTGAGAGAAAGCTAAACACTATTTTTAAATACCTATTCAACGATACCCCTCTTGACATATTTTGGTGATTTTCATTTTTTTAATTTGGACAATATGGCGTCCTGAACCCGCCATATTGGACTTACACTAATGTCATGTCTTTAGTGTCACTCGCCAGATTAAGAGGAATCGATTGACGTGTGAATCATAAAAATCGGCCCAGGCGTTTGGTCTGTATAGTGCTTCAAAGGAACATACAAACATACATACATACATACATAGACTGTTAAACACATTACCACTCCTTTGCGTCGCGCAGTCGGGTAAAAAATACATGATTACGAGTAACACAAATTTAATATCTTATAGATGTATAGTAGTGGTAGGACTCTTAGCAGAGTCCGACTGGGGAAGTACCACATCTTTGCCAAATATTCTACCGCCAAGCAGTAATGTGCAAACATTACTGTGTTCCGGTTTGAAGGGCAATGTTTACAGAGAAATTACATGGCTTAGAGATATAACATCATAGATCTCTGGGTGACTAGCGCAGTGCAGTGCTAGGTAATGATTTGGACTCTTCATATTCCAATGTTGTTTACCATCAGGCACATGTCATGGTCGTCTCGTTACTCTTTATTTAAAAAAAACTATATTTGCTTAGTCATTTAGTTTCTACGCATTTATTTACAAGAACTGGAGCACTCGGGTTCCAATCCCACGCGCACCACTTTCTTTTCGAAGTCATGTGCAAATTGCCGTTAACTTAAAACCAGTGAAGAAAAGCATCATGACAAACAAACCAACATGTACCTAGAACCTTTCTTTTTTTATTTACTTTTTTTTTGGAATTGGCATAGCCTTTATTAACAAAACTAAAATACAATGAGAACTACACTACGCTACATACCTAACAACTACTTACACTAAGCACACCTGAATTATCCATAGACCAATGAAGGTCTACAGATAATCAAGATGTTCAAGCCCACTACCAATCGGAAGCGTACCCAGCATGCTGGCGGCATTACCACGCTGAATGACAATGCTTATGCGTTGGGCCAAATAAACGCCAGCATTTTGGTCACGCGTCGCGTCGACCAAGCGCTCGGAAAGGCTTTTGAAGATGAGGTGAGCTCCCGGCCCCCACGGACCCAATGTCTCAACCCCAAAGGGCTCAAATATGTAACCTCATCCGAGGGTTGCATATTTGCGCCGTTTGAGTCGCTCAGCTGAATTAGCGGCTGCACCAGCCCTACAATGTGTCTCTGGAAGATGTAATGGTGCCAGAGTATCGAACCCGAGAACCGAAGGTGAGTGATGCATTCGCCATTGATATTGATGCCATGTCCGTTCCAGTCCAGTAGCTTGAAAACATCTTCCAGCGCGGCAGTGAACAGTTTCGGAGATATAACATCTCCCTGTCTCACGCCTTTCTGTAGCCGGATATGTTTTGTGCACTGGTCCTGTTATCGGACAGACATTGTGGCTTTGCTGTAAATACATCTCAACACTTCGATATAGCGATAGTCCATGCGGCATCGCTGGAGAGACTTAAGCACTGCCCAGGTCTCGATGGAATCGAAGGCTTTCTCATAGTCCACATACGCTATACATAGTGGCCGATTATACTCCTCGGTTTTCTGTATAATCTGCCGAAGCGTATGGATGTGGTCTACGGTACTGAGAACCTTTCTATGTCGTGTTAAATCCACCAACTCGCACTAGGCCAGCGTAGTGGATTATATAGCCTTTACTCTCCCCTTTGCGAAAAAGGGCGGGGTCTTCTCTTCCAGCAGTGGTAACATTTATTTTGTGGGATGTTTATTTGTTTATGCAGTAAATACAAAAGCGTATAATACTCGTAGGTATGCGTATATAGATACCTCAACCTGTTCCCACTAATCACAAAGCAACTTTGCCGAGAAATCACAACAACCAGGCCAGTTGATATCACAACAAACAAACGGACAGATCCATTTATTATCTCTATGAAATCCCTGAACTGTTTTGCATAAAACAACAGTTTCGGGGTTGTGTACATGTAATTTGGTCAGATAAACATTGTAATTAGCGAACTTACACGGCAAACAATTAGACTGTACTATAGCGTCAGCATATTTGATTCTAGACTACAGGCCCGTGAACAAAATTTACGGGTCAAATTAACCACCAGGAGACCTACGTAGGATGATAGAAGGGTATAAAGTAATAAGTTTCAGCACTATGCCGTCACTTGTAAGCTGTCCAACTGAGTGCAAATGAAGAGGGGGGTTGCAATCCTCGATCATTTCTCCTTGTCGCATTATTTTTGTACGGCGTTGCGGTGGCTCTTCGCCTGGGCTGCAAGGTGTGTGAACCCCACGTATGCACCTGCGGCTCCCTGGTAGAAGCCAATGGCCATCACGCTTTGAGTTGCCGACGGTGTGCAGGAAGGTTCTCGCGACACCATGCACTCAATGACATAGTTCGGAGAGCCTTAGTGTCGGCGGGAGTTCCATGCGTACTTGAGCCCCCGGGCCTATGCAGATCGGACGGCAAGAGACCAGACGGGTTGACTCTGGTGCCCTGGAAGAACGGGAAGTGCTTAATTTGGGACGCCACTTGCGTCAGCACTGTCGCCGCCAGCCACCTAGGTCGCACTATCCACTCACCATCGGCCGCGGCAGAGGAAGCCGCTGATAAGAAGAAGCGAAAGTATGGTATGTTGGTGTCGCAGTACGAATTTATACCTGTTGCCGTGGAGACCTTGGGTTGTTGGGGCGCAGAGGCTAAAGGGTTCCTCTCAGAATTGGGGCGCAGGCTCAGGGAAAATACGGGTGACTCCCGCTCTGGTGCGTTCCTGGAGCAAAGGTTGGCCATTGCCATTCAGCGTGGGAACGCGGCGAGCATCATGGGCACTTTTGCGCCGGGAGCAGTTAGAGGTGGGTTATTCGGAGATTAGTTTTTTAATTATAAATAATATAAATAAATATTTATATTATTTTTTAAAACAATATAAAATAAATAAAAAAATAAAAAAAAAAAAAATTTAAATCTATCTAAAAGAAAAACGTATGCAAAACTAAGCCCGTACTTAATTAAAAAACTTTACATTACCTGCAATTTATGATGAACAAAACACCTGAATTGTTTAGATACCTACTTTTACTACTGAATTATTTAGGTGCCTACTTTTACTCTTCTACTCATGGCCTACTTTAATATAATTCTCCGAAATTGCGCCTTTTCAATTAAAATTATGAGCTTAATCTCGGTACAGTCGAACACAGAAACAAAAAAGGGAAAATGTGTGTTAATATTGTGCCCCATTTTTTGTGTACGACAAAGTTTAGTAGAAGCTCATAATTGACACTTTTGAACTTGATATTATCGTAATTTATTTATTCTAGTTCTTTGCTGGTCGTAAACTATTACTTTTATTTTTAGATTTGCTTCTCCAGCTACTTTACGTATATCGTTACTATTAGCAAGTTTCAGTTTGCCCTAAAAAAAAACACGGCTTCATGTTGCTCACATTATGTTTAGTTATCTCGGTATAATTAAAAAGTTACGATCAAAAACCAATCTTTTGGCCGGTTTGTACCAACATCAGACCAAAGTCAAACTTCGTTATATAAATATATAAGTCATCTACTCAAAATGTACACTGAGGCAGATATATTGCGTAATACGAGTACGGTACATTACTTAGTATCGTATCGTTGGTGTGTTTGTTGTATAGAAATATTTTTGAACTTATCTACCCACGTGTTCTTCCCAATACTAATTTAGAAAATACTTCTAAGGATAAAAAGTAACCTTCAAGTTATTTCGGGTCTATTTGTTTTTTAAATTTTAGCTTGGTCCACTCAGTTCTTACGACTTAATTTAGCAACAAATATTATTGAAACGTGTAAAAATGTGAAAACTTGTAAAAGGAGAGAACTTAAAAAAAAGAACTTTCAAATTTATGTAATAATTATTAATAGTATGTCAACTAAACATTATTGTAGGGATAAATATAAACAGGAAAGCTGACTTCACCTTAACTACGTTAGATATAAGTATCACAGAGAGATGCTATGAACACCATACTTAGATAGTTTTTTTTCGTAAATTTTACCTTGCTATGTACGAGAACAAAGCCAGTACTATACCATTTAGATTAGTTTTATTTTTATAGTATAGATTGATAAGACGAGCAGAAGAAGAAGAAGAGTCAAAATCATTACTTAGCACCGCACTGCGCTCGTCACCCAGAGATAAAAGGTATTTTATCTCTTAGCCCAGTAATTTCTTTGGAAATACTGCCCTTCAAACCGGAACACAGTAATGTTTGCCCACTCTTACTTGGAGGTAGAATAACTGGGCATATTTTCAGATTTCAGTCTCTGAAAATATAAAAATATAAAAGCACTCGTGTAGTCGACTGTACTAGTGTACAGTTTGCATTTATTATGACCCTCTTTGACCTAGCAACTTGCTTTGGGATTAAATATCTAGGTTAAGAGCTAGAACTTTGTTAATTAAATGGCACAAACAACGTTTAATATTACATTATTTTACGTTTAATTAGTACTGACATAATGTGTATGTGTTTGTTAATTATATAATTTATGAAAAGTAATGTATGACGAGAGGTTTCTATGAGATAAGATTTTAATACATTATTTGAATAACATATTATTATTATAAACTGACAACGGTGCTTGTTGGTCATTTGCCTAACTAAGATATAACATTGATCTCATTGTAACCTTATCGAAGTGTATAAGTAATAGTTTATCAGTAATAGTAATACCAGAAATAATGTCATTAAGCGATGGAAGGGTGGATGTTACATTTGCACAAAAATGTATACTTCTCTTGGCACTTGTCACTTTCTGGAACATTCCATTTTGTGACCAGGATTGTTTACCAATTTATTTTTTTTGTTAAACGCCCAATCATAACCATTATTACGTCCACTGTTATTATTATCATGATTATTATTAGTTAGAAACTAGCAGCACCCGCGGTATTACCGTAGTTTCGGATCTTGCTAGTTCCAAAAATAAAAAATAGTCGTCTACGTGTTATTATTCTAGACATTATCTATCTATGTACCAAATTTCATCTAAATCTCTTTTGTAGTTTTTCCTTGAAAGAGTAACAAACATAACATCCATACATTTTTATAAACTTTTGCGATTATAACATAAGTAAAATATTTACCAAAAGCTTACATACCAAAAACCTGTAAAACGTTATAAAACAGTTTGAATTTAATCGTATCGTCATGTGTAATAGGATAAGAATTTATTTGTCGTTCTCAATGTCGTTGACTTTGAAAATTTTAGAGTTGAACTGAGGCCAACTGCCGTTTTTTTTTTAACTCCTCCTCAAGTACCCTTTACATAACACATTTGGCAGAGTTACTACCGGTGTGGTCATGAGGTAATTAAATGAAGGGTTTGCTAGCGATTATGTCCTGTAAAGTGTTTGCATTATGTGTTTAAATCGCGAAAGTTTAAAAACAAACATATTGAGGATATAATGAAGTCTGATCTTTGATTCCACCGTCTAGCGAAAGCCTCTTAAAGAAAGGTCAGTACTCACATACGGTATTACTCGATCAAGCTAAACTGTCGAGTAAAACCCATGGCATGGGTTTTTGTCCACACATTGAGCATTGATCTATCGAGTGAGGCGCGCCGTTCAGTATTCACCGAACCGTTCGAGCCAAAGGATGTCTGTGCAACAAACTAGACGGTGGCGGTGGCTGTATTTAGCAAGTCTCACAGTGCTTTATAAGAAAATCAAAGAAAATGAAAAGAAAAAACGTAAAAGAGGTACTGGGTTAAACTCGCAAATCCATTTCTCTTAAAAACACGTGATTCAATCACGATAACCAATACCAGACTGATGCTCGCCTCGCACTCGCACTCGCAGTCACGTACACACACAGAACTGATATCTGTTCTGTGCGTACACACGTACGAGTCAAGATTGACGGCTCGCTTCGAGTAGGTTCGAAGGAAATTACTTTAATTTAATTCCATCGAGCCGGCTCGGTGCGAGCCTTCGAGCTGTGAGTTTTGCGGTCCACACGTTGATTTTTACTCGACTTCGAGTAATACCGTATGTGAGTACTGACCTTTAGATGTTGCTCGAGACTTTTTATAACAGCAAAATAATTATTTAATAAAATAACGTTTTTCATCACATGAAAAACACTTAAAATCTTATCGTATCGTTGTTTATAACACCACTGATAATATTTAGGACCTAGATTGCCGTTCTCAATATCATTTACTCAATGTGTACTTGTACGTATGTGTTCATAATTTCGCAATATGCGAGGCTTTTATCTCGATGTAGGGTAAACATTAATCATTTTTGTTGTTTACATTTAATTATAAACTTTCGTGTTTCGATGTTTGTCTTTGCAAATCATTATATTTCCATTCTCGTGCGGTATTATGTTGGGTATCTTAAAACAGATGATAATCTGCACTTGTGAATCTATAATAGTGAATGTTTTTCGTATGAAATAAGGTTGATGGAATCGGAGCAAATTTAACTTTGTTCACGAATTTAAAATGTGTGACACCCACGTACGAGTAATAATAAACCTAGCACCATTGATATAAGTAAGAAAAGGCCTAGCACTGCATTATGGATTTAACCGCGTAAATTTAACTCTTTAACAATCAAAAACATACAAAAACTACATAATTATAATAAGCTGATGATCAAACTTTAACATATATCGGCGTGCTTTTCTTGTGTAAACATTAAAATGATTGTACATTTTTAAGCCAATGCGGTCAAGCATTCCGTTGTAATTGGGCAACAAACATCCGAACTTTCACATATAAAATATAATTGTAAGAAGTAACATTATAAGGATAACTAACTGGAAACAGCATTCCCTTGCCAATTCTGCTGCCACGCAGCGTTCTATTCATTTCTGGTTTCAATGACATTGTTTCCAGAGAAATTACAAGACAAAGAGTTAAATAATCGTATTTAACCGGGTGGCAAGCCCTTAGGATTTGTATTCTTCAGGTTTAAATAGTTTCATAACACTGCATTGTTTTGGGCACGCGAATTTATTACTATCATGCACAAGACTTGACTGCAGGATATTTTTTTGTTTTTTTAATTAAGGAATGACGAGACGAGCAGGACATGTGCCTGATGATAAGTAACATTCCTGCCACATAACAGCACAGTGACACGCAGCTATTGGAACATAAAGAGCCAAAATCATTACCTAGCACCGCACTGCGCTCGTCACCCAGAGATCTAAGTTGTTATATCTCTAAGCCCTGTAATTTCTCTGGAAACATTGCCCTTCAAACCGGAACACAGTAATGTTTGCACATTACTGCTTGGCGGTAGAATAACTGGCAAAGGTGTGGTACTTCCCCAGGCGGACTCCCTAAGTGTCCTACCACTACTAAATTATATTATTACTATTATATTACTTTTGATGATGATGATAACGATCCAAAGATTGATTAATCTTTATAATTTACACTGCTACTTGAATAGCGCACAGAGTTTATTAGAACTTAGTTTAAGTGTGAGCTAATCTCATTCCACGACTTTGAAATAGACCATCAAAGTTGCACGAACTTTAAAAGCTTATTAGGCATTATCTCTCAAAACTTAAACTTACATAATATCAGCGACTCATTTAGCTTGAAATACAACTTTTGCAAATTTCATTGAAGTATTTAAAGTTTAAAAGAAAATTGTATTTGATAGGTTGTAGCATAAATTGACGTTTAGATGCAAATTTTACTAAAAACTCATTTACTGATCAATTAGACTGCAAATAAAGTTTGATGTTATGCTCGGTACTATTATAGTAGTATTATAAATTACGGAATATTTATCTAAAGCCTTGTTTTATAAACGAAAGTGCGACGGGGCGAGCAGGTCACCTGCCTGATAGGAATCAACACATCTATCTGTACATCACACAGTGTCACGCAGCTGTTAGACGAAGACCGAAGACGAAGAGTCCAAAATATATTATTGCACTGCACTGCACTCGTTACCAAAATATATAACATGAATTATTAATATTTATTAATCATTTATTTCAGACTACAGTCCATAAAAATACACATATTAAACATTGTTTTGTTATGTCAGTATTAAATTACAATCAAATCAAATTAAATGTACGAGCACATAAATAAACAAAACTTATAACACTATCTTAATCTAAACTTCGGTTTAGATCCGGAGTGCTCAATGTGCAGTCTGGTCCAATATTGCATTAGGCCAGATCCATCCGCCAGGCGAATAGCTGTAGGTAGCTGTTAGGGCTGCCCCGCACCCGGCGCATCAGGGATGCAACCCGCTTGCGCATGATCGTTGCAAAACCGTCAACATGTGCGTCTGCAAACATCCCCGACGCATCATCACTATTTCTATGCCCTATTATTTCGTGGTGTAGTTGTGAATGCCCAATTTCACAATCTGGAAGTCGAGTTTCAGATCACTCAGAGGTTCTGTGTTGAAGTTTTGTCGTAAGAGAAACCAGTGTATCTAAAGGTCTGTTTTCATTTTGATTAGTGCGATTGCGAGAGAGTAGTGCAGGTGTTGAGTGATTAGTAGCAAACACGTGTGGACATCGATTGATTATTGCGAGTGCATAGTAATCATTCGCGATTACTCACTCGCACTCCCAATCGCACTCGCACTCGAACTAAACAAAATGAAAACAGGCCTTGAGGAAGACATTTTTTTCGAGGCCATGTCAGCTAATTCGCACTTTGGTATCGTGGTGCCTCGTGTGGCGCTATTATTCTATGCGTGTGAGAGAATAAGTGGTTATATAGCACGAAATGGTTATATAGTGGAACGTTCTGCCCGAGGAAACCCGTTAATTTGTTAAGTACATGAAACTTCATGGAAATGTGGGTTACTCGTTCCACCGTGAAAACTTAAAACAACGTTTAGTAAAAGTCATGCGTACTACGTGTTTGTGAAGTAATTTCAGTTTGAGCATTACTTTTGGCATAACATAGTATTAAAATAATTTTGGAACCATAAATTAATATGAGTATCAAATAAGTTATAGTTTCCATTTATTTCAAGAGATTTTAATTTTTTTTTATCGTTAGATATCTACGTGATCCCTCAGGGCTATAGACTATGTCAACATTAACATCAACAGCCCACTAAACGTTCCCACTGCTGGGACTCGGGGCCTTCTCTCGCAAGGAGAGAGTTAAGGCCATAAATCACCACGCTGGCCCAGTGCGGGTTGGCGGATGACACATGACTTCGAAAGATTCTAGGTATAAGTCGGTTTCCTCACGATGTTTTCCTTCACCGTTTTAAGTTAGCGGCATTACGCACATGACTTCGAAAAGACAGTGGTGCGTGTGGGGGGTTTGAACCCGGGGTCTCCGGATCGGCAGCCGCCGTTCTCCCGACTAGACCACCGTAACTTATACTAGGATTTGTATACAATTCCTTGATTTCATATATTTCCGGTAACATAAATAATAAATATAATATTATAAATAAATATGTACCTCGGGCGAAACTGGGGCGGACCGCTAGCAGCTACTAAAACACAATACAATACAATAACTCTTTCTTAAAAAGCCATAAAGCACAAAAAATACATAATTAATACAAAACAGAAAAAATAATATCTTAGCAATTTAATTGGCGGCCTACACAATCTACATGAAGGTTTATTTTAACCGACTTGTAAATCGATTTTATAGTGTTTTATAGTATTTTGTAGGATAGTGTGTTTATTTTTGGTAGATCGTAGTTTAGAGGTGGCCCCATTACAAATTAAATCAAAATCGATGACTTAACTGTATAGATATATTATACAGATGCCATTATCATAACTTCAAAATTATGAAATTTAGTCCAGTGACTGTGTGTAATTTTAAAAATATTTTTGGTGAAAAATAAATTATTGGATTGAAAACTTTGCCAAATTCTATTCTAAGGCAGTTGAAACCACGGGGCATAGCTATTCATAAATATCTCCAAATGGCATGTTTCTTTCTCGTTTCGCATTGCACGTAATTTCTTTCAAGCTTTTAAGTCTACACGCACTTAAGGCGGGCACTTAATCTTTTAAAGCGATACTCCAAAAACGAGAATTAGTTAAAACCCGAATGCTGCAACGTGATATGAAAATTTAAGAGATTTCGTTAAAGCGCCTTTTCGTTTCCTTAAACCAGCAATGGCATGATATACACTGATATAACCAAATAATATATTATCTATATTTATTAAAATCAATGCCACTTTTCGTTGTTAGTGAACTCCTCCTAAACGGCTGAACCGATTTGAATGAATTTTTCTGTATGCGTTTGGGCAGGGCCCTCGATGGTTTAGATTCACAAATCAGCCCAGCAGATGGCGCTGCAGTTGGTATCTAGGTTATTATCCGACCAAAGCCGGAACGGGCCGCTCGTTTAATTAATAAATTTGAAATTTATTTAATTTAATTGGTTTAGAAAAAAACAGTACTAGAGAAAAAAAGTTAGTATCTACTTTATTTACAATACACAAAAGCAATTAAAACAATAATTATGAAGTAAGGTTATGTAAATGAAACCATGCATTACTTTGAAATAATATCTCTATTTTATTTAAATGATCTTATTTTTGTAAGTTTGATAGCGGTTATTTAATGCTCGCGCATAGCGCTCTATTTTGACGGCCATGACAAAAACTGACCCTTAATTATATGACCACAGTATGTTAGCCTGTGATTGGTGGTCAACTCTTCAAATAAATTTTAATCATTTGAAAAAATATTATGAGTCATTTCGGAGTCGCGACCACTAATCAAGTTTTGAAATTGAAATATTAACTAAAACTATTTAGTTTTAGTACGAAAACTAACGTGGTTATTAGACATTTTAAATAAAAACACGGGTAACCCACTTTTCAAACGTGAGTTTGGTTTTTAGTTAAAATATTTAGTTTTAGTTTATAATGAACATTATTATGATTTGAATTGTTTGATATTGAATGTAGAGAGATGTTAAAATAGATACCAAATAGTTTAAAATCACACAAGGTATAAAACAAATGAAATGAGGAGACGGAGAGAGACTAAATCATATTTAATTATTCCACGGGTAACTCACGTGTGATGTGGTCAGTCCAGTCTGATTTAAGTTTCAACCGCGTCTGGCGGCCTTTTTCAAGAATAGTGCACGCGCTTGATCACTGCCCGTTAGACATTTAGAGTCAAGTGCATCTGAAACTTAAGTTGTAATAAACAGACCATATCACGTGAGTCAGTAGTCATTTAATTAAATATGTGCAAACATTACTGTGTTTGCGTTTGAAGGGAAATGTTTCCAATGAAATTACAGGGCATAGAGATAAAACATCTTTTATCTCTGGGTGACGAGCGCAGTGCAGTGCTTGGTAATGATTTCGACTCTTTGAGTTCTAATAGCTGAGTGTCACTATGCTGTTATGTGGCAGGCATGTTGCTCACATGTAAGGCGAAGGCACAGGTCCTGCACGTCTCGTCACTCTATATACTATAAATAAAAACATCCGCGTTAGTTTTCATACTAAACAACAGGTTAAATCATTTTAGTAAAGGTCGTTAAGGTGCTTTCTCGTTTGAGACTGTGGTTGGAAGTTTTCCGATTAGCTTCGTTGTCGCCCAAACTAGGAACTGTAGTGCGGGCGAGCCAGATGTTCGGAGTTCGGTGTAATAATAGACTGAATACCCGCATTTCGAACTCCATGTTGTACTGTAATTGGACCAATAACCAATACGCAATATTTTACTTGATTTCCTTATGTAATTTGTTTCTAGCGTGTATTTTTCACTTAGGCTTCAAACACCAATACCTGTAGAGATTGGTAAAAAATATACTTTCAGGAAGACACTTTGTCATTAGCACTTTGTCATTCGTGTGCTCCTTTTTTACAGTTTTCGAAGGATTAGATATATTATACTCAACGTGAGTGTAGTGTAATTAACTACTTTATGTCCCTATGGCTGGGACTCCGAATTTTCTCTCGCAAGTAAAATATTATATATTAAATTATTTAGTAACCTAAATTTTTTATAAGGTTATACATTTTTTAAAATTATTTTTTCAGAGGTGCGTGCTTGATTTGAACCTACGACCTAACGATTATAAAATCGGACGTTATACGCCACTACGCCACCACGCTTTCAACGTCAGTCTGGATTACTTATAAACTAGGTTATCAGCGTAAATCCGATTGTGCAAACCCTTTTATAAACGCCATAGATAGTAAACAGGATTTTTTGCTCTTAAATATTCAACACCTGCAACTCTCCGAGTTAATTTAAAGAGAGGCCGTAATCAAGAGCTCGCAGTCTGTTTTTAATGCCTTCCTTACTTATCTATTTTACTTCCTTTTTTCTTGGCGTTTCTGAGTCTTTACAAACGTGACTGCATGTAAGTAAACATATATGAATACTAGCAACACGCCGCGGTTTTACTCGCGCAATTCCCTTTATTTTTAGTTTTGTTCGTATATCGAGTCCAAGGCTAAATTAGCTGCCATAAACTAGGTGTCCTCTCTAAGGTGCAAAAGTATTTCAAGTCTGAACAAGTTTATCTTTTCGGATACACTTCGGAGAGTGTGTAACTGATCTGCAAAATCTAATACCACCTTGTCCTTTTTTCTATCGGACTTCTCGTAGCTCGAGGAAGAGGCACCATTTCATGGTTGATATTCCAAAGACACGGACGAAGAGGTTTGACTCTACTTTTGTGATAATAACGTCTAGGCTGTGGAATGAGTTGCCTGAATGGGTTTTTCCCGATAGGTATAATCTTGGTGTCTTCAAATCGAGAGTGAACCGGTTTCTTCTAGGTAAACACGCTCCATTGTAAACCGCATCGTCGTTTAACATCAGGCGAGATGGTGGTCAAGTGTTAACCTATAAAAGTAAAAAAAAATCACGTCATATAAAATTACATAGTAATAAGTGCTATTTCAGACCATAATCTGACTGTGTTCCAAGTTTGAATCCGATCTGTGCAGGTGTTCCGATGTGAATGAACAAACATATAAACATACAAGACTTCATAATATATACAACAGTATACCCAATTGTTGTAATGGCGTAGAGGCTAGAATATAACTATGGGCAGTATTCAGCAACTGTGACTCCAAGAATCAATCACTTTCACACTCAATAAAATGTACTCAATAATTAATTTTGAACTTAAATAATTATGTTTGTATACTAACTTAACTAGTAGTTTCCTCGAAACTTCAAATTATAGTCGTTTTCAGCCTGTAGCTTTAGCCATCTAAAGATAAACGTTTTTTGTGTTCCTTAGGTGATTTAATTTTAAACGTAGCCATGTTCTTTTATGTTAATGTTAAGTCGTAATCTCGAGAAAATGGGTCTAATTAGGGCTTCTTATCGTGAGCTCGGCCATAAATAATACACGTTTTTACCAATTTTCGACTGTTGATAAGACTTGGCCTCTTTTTATTTATTGGTACCTACCAATTTTATTTTTTCCGCGTTCATTGGCTGTTGAGTGTTTGTACTTGAACTTTTGTACTTATATTTTTTTAGAACACAGTATACAATTATTTTTTTATTGGATAGAAGGACAAGACGAGCAAGGCGTGTGCTTGATAGTAAGCAGCATTATGCTCATTGACGGCTCGGCCATTGCGAGCAAAGATACAAGACAATTATTTGAAAATTTAAAAGCATAGACAACCCACTAAATGTTCCCGCTGCTGGAACTCGGGGCCTTCTCTCGCACAGAGTGAGTCAAGGCCATAATTTACCACTCAATGGGACATGCCGGTTTCCTCGCGATGTTTTCCTTCGCCATTTTAAGTTACTCACATGACTTCGAAAAGAGAGTGGTGCAGGTGGGATTTGAACACGGAGCTCTGGTTTGGCAGTCCCTGTTCTCCCGAGTAGGCCAGCCGTAAAATGTATGATTTCAAATCACATCCTAGTACTACACTACTCTCCTGGATATATAAATGAAGGAAAACATCATCAGGAAACGGACATGCACCTGGAATCTGTATTATACATATGTATATTATTTATTTATTTGTGAAAGCATAATGCAAATCTTTTGGTGTAAAATAATGCTTATTAAAGAGACATAATTGACGTGTGTAGGTACCAACTGCTTACACGTAGTGCTTTCATCCAATAACTAGCAGTCCACCCCAGATTTGCCCATAGTACATATAAAATACCTATAGCCTGTTATAGGGCATTCTGGGATCACGTACATATCCAACGGTGGTAAAATTTTTGAAATCGGTCCAGTAGTTCCTGAGACCAGTGCGTTCAAACAAATAAACTCTTCAGCTTCTAATGTGTAATTACACCCATATTGTTTTTATACTTTTGCGATTTGAACAAATAATGTTTATATTGTACGGGCCTTAATCACAATAAAAATAATTGTTTCATCACCTCAACGTTTCGGCAGTGGTACAACCGCCGTGGTCACGAAAATACTGTAGAAATTGCGGGTCGCCTCATTGCGAAATGAGGGGATCTTGATCTACCCTCATTTAGTCTTCAAAACGTTTCAGGGTTACCAACACGACACACAACACTAACTGTATCACCAGGCTTCTCCGAACACACTCCGCGATGCGTACATTTATTTATGACGGGATTCCACGACGCTGATAACCGAAAACTATCCTCCCGGTTGATTAAGCCCCATACAATATAAGCATTATGTAATTACCCACTAAATTACGTGGCACTGGCTACGTAATTTGGCGGGTACTTTTTGTAGTGTTGTGTTATAAACTTTTTTGAAGTGGTAAGACTCTTAGCAGAGTCCACTTGGAGAAGTACCACACCTTTGACAGTTATTCTACCGCCAAGCAGTAATGTGCAAACATTACTGTGTTCCGGTTTGAATGGCAATGTTTCCAGAGAAATTACAGGGCTTAGAGATATAACATCTTAGATCTCTGGGTGACGAGCGCAGTCCAGTGCTAGGAAATAATTTTGACTCTTCATGTTCCAATATCTGCGTGTCACTGTGCTGTTATGTGGCAAGCATGTTGCTTACCATCAGATGCATGTCTTGTTCGTCTCGTCGTCTTTACTAAAAAAAAGTTATATTGGTACTGTCGCGCCATGTTGACAATACATACATCGTGACATACCATACATGCCACATTACAGTAAAATACATACATATCTTCATACATACATTCTACATATATTATTTATCTTCATATAAAATATCAAATAAAAAACCATTGCAATCTAAAATATTCGATCCCGCATATTTTTACCAGCAAACCGCCGTATCAGCAGCGTTTCAGAAGTTCTCTAAACTCGAATAAGGTACGTTGAAAGTGGACGGTGTGAAAATTTCACTGGATCAGAAACTTTCGAATTCAGTTTTAAGTTTTTAACTCAGTTATGAATACCGTATTCCCGCGGGAGTTTCAACAGATCCGCTGTTACGTTGGACGTTATTTGAACAGGTCGTCTCGTTCGTTCTGGAATTGAATTTTCTATGTTTGTACGTCATAGGAATACCGGTTAGTTTTGGTTAGAACAATTTTTATATCGCGTGGCAAAAACTAAAAATGTGTTGTTTTGTAAGTAAAACAATAGTTATGAATATTGTTTTAAACTGTCGTGATTTGAACACATAATGTAAACACTAAACAGGACATCATGTGGTAGTCTCGTGACCACGTCAGTTGTAGGTTTCGCTGCCGAAACCACAGATCAGAAAATAGTTACTTCGTAACCGAAACGTTGATGTAAATTAAATAATAATTTGGACCGTGATTGAGTACTGTATAGTGTTGAAGTTATTGTGAATAATTTATTTTGTCTAAAAATCAAACCCTGTCATTTTACAATGAAATTCAGACATACGACAATATTTCATAAGAAGATATGACTACATACTATATGCTATTATACCATAGGCACCCCTATTAAAACGCATATTTTTTTGTTCCTAATTTACTTTGTTATAATGAATGTAGCATAATGTATAGAGTCATAATGCAGGTTTCGCAAAATCATTTTTTGGCGTTAAGTGTTTTAAGCATAACAATATATTGTACTACATTTAATTCGACTATTGATGAGACGCTTAATAGTTTTTAGGCTATTTTTATTTTGTTCTAATTTTGCCTAAAATGCTCTAAGAATGAATCGGATGGATTAGAGGTTCTTACAATTGATTAAGATATAGAGATTTAAAAAAATAAAACAGTTTATCAAATTAAGTAAAGATTACTAATATTTTTAGAAAAGAAAATCTTTAAAAAATAGGCATTGAGTCACGTGACAGTGAACGCCAATCAGAAAATGTGACGTCACACCGTGCTAAATATCACTTGACATTACTAATGTTGTTGACATTTTCATAGAACAAATATTATTATTTTTTATTTTTATTTATTCTTCGCCATGGATACTATTTCTTCAGCCGCTTTACTGAACTAGTATGTTATTGTTTTACCACTATTCTTGAGGAAATTTATCAGTTTTTTGCATTACTAAGAGTACCTGGGTGACCGAGCTTTGCTCGGTTTAAATACTAAATATACTTAGATACCTACAGATAAAAGACTCCAAGAAATAGATTTTCTTAAAGAAAACGAATTGAAAAAAAAAGAGAACCCGTCTGGATTCGAACCCGGAGCTACTAATTCGTGACCGCTATGAGCGCCCGACTTCCCGTCTAAGCTAATTGTGCTGTCGCGTCACGCGGCGAAATTTACCTTCACATTCTAAATTTGACAGTTTTTCGTTGTCTAAAAACGCGCATAATATGCGTTTTTTTTTAATAAGACCTAGTTAGGTCGATTTATCGTCCCCGAAATCCCCTGCATACATAATTTCATGAAAATCCGTCGAGCCGTTTCCGAGATTCAGATTCTATATATATATACATCTTCTTATATATAAAATTCTCGTGTCACAGTGTTTGTTTCCTTACTCCTCTGAAACGGCTTTACTGATTTTAACCAAATTTTATATGCATATTCTGTAGGTATGAGAATCGGCTACTGGCTATTTTTCATATCCCTAAGTGACAAGGGTTGTTCACCCCAAAATTTTTTTTTTTAATTTTCAGACATTTTTTTTTGTTTTTATATTTTTATAATGTGGCGTTAAAAAATACATACAACCCTAAACTTTTACCCTTTTATCACCAACCCCTATTTTTTAATAGCCATTTTAGTAATTTAATCATTATTTATCCCGCTCGATAACTGATCAATTATAGTCTTTTTAGGGCTCCCTATAACGTAAAAACGGAACCCTTATAGATTCGTCATGTCTGTCTGTTTGTCTGTCTGTCCGTCCGTATGTCACAGCCACTTTTTGCCGAAACTATGAGAACTACACTGTTAAAACTTGGTAAGTAGATGTATACTGTGAACCGCATTAAGATTTTTACAAAAATTAAAAAAAAATAGGGGTGCCCCCCATACTTAGAACTGAAACTAAAATTTTTGTTTTCATCAACCCTACACATGTGGGGTGTCTATCGATAGGTCTTCGAAAATGATGTTGAGGTTTCTAAAATCATTTTTGTCTACACTGAATAATTTGCGCGACAGACACTTCCAAAGTGGTAAAATGTGTGTCCTCTAACTTCTAAAATAAGACAATAAAAAAATTAAAAAACATTTGATGTACATTAACCTGTCATGCTTATGTTATCGGTTTGATTTTTAGGGTTCCGTAAAACATAAAAACGGAACCCTTATAGATTTGTCATGTTTGTCTGTCTGTCCGTCCGTATGTCACAGCCACTTTTTACCGAAATTATTAGAACTACACTGTTGAAACATGGTAAGTAGATGTGTTCTGTGAACCGCATTAAGATTTGTACAAAAAAATTAAAATAAAGAAAAATTAGGGTTCCCTCCCATACTGAGAACCGAAACTCATATTTTTTTTTTCATCAAACCTAAACGTGTGGGGTGTTTCTGTTTATCGATAGGTCTTCAAAAATGATGTTAAGGTTTCTAAAATAAATGTTGTCTACACTGATTAATTTGCCCGAGAGACACTTCCTAAGTGGTAAAATGTGTCTCCCCCCCCCCCCCTTTTTCATTCTCTAACTTCTAAAGTAAGAGAATGAAAAAACTAAAAAAATATATATGACGTACATTATCATGCAAACTACCAACGAAAATTGGTTTGAATTCGATCTGCTGAGTAGTTTTTTTAGTACGTCATAAATAATACACTATTATTAAAACTTCGATTAAAGTTACAACGAACTACAAGAACTATGTAATAGCACATAGTTCTAATGTTTGCTAATGTTTTTCACTCTATTTCGATTCAAATTTCCCGGAGCTTATGGCAAATCTAAAATCTATCTTTTATAACATAAAAATGATTCGATTGGACCAATTTGGACGTAATTTTTTTAATGTTCGTTGAAGTCCAAGGATGGTTTTTACGGCGAGAATAAATCGAATAATTGCCGGGAAAACCCTAAAAACAGCCCTTTTCTTTTTCCCATACAAACGTTTTCTAACTAATATGTTAAGGCAATTTCAGCTTTATTGCTGTGGAATAAAGTTCTTATTAAATAAAGTGCTTTCCCATACAAACGTTTTCTAACTAATATGTTAAGGCAATTTGAGCTTTATTGCTATGAAATAAAGTTCATATTAAATAACAAGCACTCACTTATGTCTAAGCAATATATGTGAGTTCCTAACGTCAAGGAGTCAATTTGCACTTTATTCCCGCTGCACAAAGTTCAAATTCCATCATATCTATCAAAACAGTTGGAGAATAGAAGGATCTAATGTCACGTTCCGAAACCTACTCAGAACAAACTCAACAAAAGTGATAATATCGCGAACCAAATCAAATTGAATAATCACAAAACGTAAGACTCATAGATCAATTTTTTTGACTGATTTTCAATTTGGTCGGCTTCACGATATTATTTATTTTGATTAAGTTTCGGCGCGATGTAAAATGTGTCAGTTTCACGTCATTAAATCAATCAAATGTCAGTCAAACACAAACCGCGTTACTTTGGTAACGCGGAGTGTTTAATTAATTTGAATTATTAATTTAATATCCCTATCTGTGCAAAATTATTTAAATATACCCCTTTGCTAACGGGCTTTGGAGCGCAGTATTTTTTGAGTAAAACTAATGGACAGAATCCGAAACATCATACTGCGTTCCAAAACCGGAATAGCCGAAGTGACTCAAAAAGCAGCCAATTTGAAGTGGAATCAGGCTGGACATGTTTGCCGCATGTCGGATGATTATTGGGCCAAAATTACCACACGGAGGAAGCCAGAATGCAAACGACGACGCGGCAGACCAAAAAAACGAGTGCAAGACAACCTCCACAAATATCGGAATTACTGGACGGTATGGAAGCCGTTGCTCAACATTGGGACAAGACAGCCACATGATAAATAAATATTAATACCTATTATGTCAATGAGATGGATGCAAATTGATTAAATTTCTTAATTCAAGAACAAATTACAGGCGAACTGAGGATTTATAAATCAGTTGATTCGGTGGCTAATCAAGATAATGTCGTCAACAACTACCTATCCACCGAAATTTTTAAACTCGCTGGATTTTCCAGGATTGTCACATGTCATAAATCCGTTGAAATAAATATGTTATTAATTAAACATCTACTTAATGCAGTTCACAGAATACATCTCTTACCAAGTTTCAAAAGTATGGTTCTTATAGTTTCTAAAAAGTGGTTGTGACATACGGATGGACAGACAGACAGACATGACGAACCCATAAGGATTCAGTTAGTGCGTTTTATGGATGTATCTTCGTAAAAATGTATCTTCGAAATGTATGTACGCTCATAACTTTTGAATGACTGCACCAAATAGGATGATTCTTCTTTATTTTATGTATTTGTTATTGTCAGGACAACATTTGTACATCAGAAAGTTTAGAAAATGTAGACGAAAAAAATTGGCAGTCATAGGAACTGCCGATAGAAGTGAAAACTTAAAACTCAGAATTTGATAGCTTATCTTGGAAACTACACGGGTGTAACCGGAGGGCGTGGCTTCGCCATCTTGGCATGGTCATCTAGAAATGGATCAGCATTTCCCATTGGCTGATGCGTTTCTAGATGGCCATGCCATGATGGCCTGTCCACGCCCTTTCAGCATTTCCCATTGGCTGACGTATTTCTAGATGGTCAATAGCCATGGTCCCGAGTTTAGCCGAAGCTTTCTTATCATACCCGAGCGGTGACGAATGAATTCAATTCACAGCCCACGAAAAATTTGTCTAGGCGCGCCTAAAGAAGTTTTCACTTCAAAAATACATGGTGGTACGAAGTTCACCGGGTCAGCTAGTATTTATATAGGTACAAGAATTGCTAGTTTAAAGGTATAAGATTATACTTTGTCAAATACTTTCATCAAAATGATCTTCACAAAAATACATTCTTGATTTCGTGGGCATCATTCCTCCTCGCAAGCGTTTACCGCTTTTTTCGTATTTGTGGATCGTTTGAAACATATATAAATAATTTGTTTGGTGTGTTTATACTTGTGCTTCTACACTGGGGCCCTATGCAACTCTTGTGATACGAGTGATTAATTTTAAATTAAAAACATTGACAACGTCCTTACACAAATACATACGTTTGCCACGGCGCGGCGTGACGTCATGCAAGACCCCATGACAGTCTGGAGCGTTTTTGTGCAGAAGTTTGTTTGATTTTTTGAAATGCAAAATACATATTGTAAATGTAAGTTTTTTTCAAAAATGTAGATGTTTTGGAATAATATAAACATTAAGCTATAAAATTACCCAATTTTTTTTATTTTGTACACAAGCCTATCGGAATGAAATTACCTGACGTCTATATATTATCATGTCATGTAAAATTACCAATAGGTATTCGGTGAGAAATGTCCATGAATAATTATGTGTAAGTAATCTTTATACTACCAAACAAAACAACGAATTCTGACAAGAAAAAAAGTTTCGAATGTCATCATTACCTCTGATGCTGCAGGTGTTCATAAACGATGACTGTCGCTTTACCATTAGGTAAATCGTATGCTTATTGCCACTCATAATGTAAAAAAATTCAGAGAACGGTGACTGCAGATCCCGAGCTCCTGGTCTGAATCCAACGGGCACCACTGTCTTTTCCAAGTCATATGCCGCTAGCTTAAAAACGGTGAACAAAAACATCGTGACAAAACCAAAATGTTCCAGAAATCTTTCGAAGACATACGTCTAAGCGTCATCCACTAATCCGCAATGGGCCTGTTTGGTCGATTACAGCCCTTCTCTCTTTGGCCCTATATCCCTGTAATATATAGTAGAAGTACTACACCTTTGCCAGTAATTCTATCGCCAAGCAGTAGTTAGTTTAGCGGGCTTTTCCGCACCTAGCCTCTTTATTGGGCCATTGTGCGTGACTCATACTTCCCTTTTCTACTCCAACCAGCCTAGGCCGTACCAGAAGGCAAGCATCCTGTTAAGGTTGCGACAGGGATCCGGAACAGACGACGGAGATTGGAGGAATTCTGCCCGTTGATCTGCCACGCTGCTGCACTCCACAAGTACATGCTGTGGCGTTTCTTCTTCCTCCATGCATCCTCTGCAGAGACTGTCTGTTACACCTATGGTATTTAAGGGCTTATTATTATGCTTATTTAGGGGACAGTGACCAGTTATTGTACCTATAACTTTAGGAATGTTGTCCCTGTTTAGTCTGATGAGGTTGCGGGCAAGTTTTTTAGATGCTTCCGGAATAGCATTTTTTGTTTGGCTGCATCCTTCATTGTTACCGCCAAGCAGTAATTTGAAAACATTACTGTATTCCGGTTTGAAGGGCAATGTTTCCAGATAAATTACAGGGCTTAGAGATATAATATCTTAGATCTCTGGGTGACGAGCGCAATGCAGTGGTGGGTAATGATTTGGACTCTTCGTGTTCCAATAGCTACATGCTACTGTGTTTTTATGTGGTAGGCGTGTTGCTTACCATCAGGCACATGTCCTGTTCGTCTCGTCCCTCAATGTTATAAAAAAAAAAAATAGCAGTCATAGGAACTGCCGATAGAAGTGAAATGTGAAGAAGTGATATGTTTTAAAAAAATATAACGTACAGATTCAAAATGTGATATTTGTGATACTTCACGTTACGAAGCAAACTCAATGAAATTCGCACCACTCTTTCACGTAACGGAAAGAATTGAAATCCGCGCACATAATTCATTCACCATCATCTACAATTCAGTAGCGCGACAGCCAAGCGACATCGATCGTGCGAGTTAAACATCGGTTAAAGCTTGGTAAAAGCCCGTTAAATTTTCACGTAAGCCATTTATTCAGCGGCAGCCGTCGTGAGCGGACGTGCGTCCAATTTCATCACGTACGTCGCTTTGTCAACGCCGCCGGTGACGAAACAAACGCATTTACCGTGGCTTGAATTAATCATACAGCTTCGGGTGTCCGACAAGCCTAATCGGGTTTTAGAGATTTTTCATCTGTTCGCGTTATTGTTTGGAGTTTTTGACGGGGTACACTGTAGGGAGCGATAATATAGTCACGATATTTGAAATTTAAACTTCTTTAACTACTTTTTGATAGTGTATCTTTTAAGTTCGCGTAATCGACATGCAGAGTAGCAGTATATGTATATTATTGTTTGCAGCTCAATAGTTTTTTTATTGTCTATTGTGCAATATTAGTGCCGCAATAATGCTCGTAAGTTTTCACTTCTATTACCAGTCGCTATGCTGCCAATTTCTTTTTGTTTTGAATTTATGTTGTGTTAGTGATAGCTTAGATGAAATTTTAACATCAGACTATGCTGAGCACACTTTGTTAATCACAATTTTTGTCAGTAAGTGTTCGCTTAGAACTCTCATCTGGCAGACATAAGAATTTTATTTGGCCGAAAAGAGTATGTATCAGCCGAGCAACCTTCACGCGTCTTCCAGTCCTTTCCCCGAACTTCTAGACACGCTGCTCGAAAAGCGAAAAGCGCCGATCAAAGTTCTCTCGTCGGCTGGGATTAGCTATCACACAACAAGCTGCCACCGAGACAAGTTGTTATGTAATGCCCAGGATCCACCACGTGTAGATTTCTGAGCCTCCTACCCCGTGGTTAACCATTCCTTTTTTATGGGGGGGAAATGCATTTATTCATGCCCGTCATGCAGATACATGGCGGAGTATGTTGGGTTCGACACCATGAATGGACATACCGACTAAAACAGTTACAGGTTTCTGTGACAATGCATTATATAAATAATAATCAGTAAATAAATTGTTTATTTCCAAAAATACAGTACAGCACAATACAAAACTACATGATCAAGATTTCTCCGGCACGGTCAGGATTCAGAGTCATGGGGTCACTTTTCGCACTCAGCAATGACCCTTACCCACTTGCCAACGCCTTTGCAGGCCCGATTCGCGGAGGCGTCTGTGTTCCCGCATTGTTACCTTGTCCTTCCACTGAGCACTCTGCCTCACGGGGGACAGGACCTTGGCGTTCCTTTCATATGTGGCAAAGGTTATAGTCACTACTAACACACTATTTGTGGTGTCCAGTCATACACGACTCGACTGTCCCTTTTAAGTGGAAAGGCTTGCGTAAATACATTTCTTTTACGTAAAAAATGAATTTGTAGTTCAGAGGGGATAGAGTAATCAATTTTCAAATCATCAAATGCCGCGATCGAGATAACAATTAAGAATTTACCTAACGCTGTTTCCCTTCATTAACAGCCCAAACTCCGTAACAAAATTAACTATTTCAATTATTAAAACGTACATCCATCTTCTCAAAGTTGCCAGGCAGTATTGCCTACTTTGCGATATTAAGAACAGTAGGTGCGTTGTCTGAGATATATTATAAAAAGTCAATCTGTAAATAAAGTAATTTCAGAACGTCTTATGAACGCGAAAATGAAACAAAACAGTTGCATTATTGTTTCATTTTGTACAATTTTTATTGGCGTAAGTCTATGTTAATGATAAAGAAATAAATTGGTGGACAATTTACATATAACACCATCTGACCCCAAACTAAGCAAAGCTTGTACTATGGTGGCTAAATAGCTGATATAATACTTATAAAGTTGTAAATACATACTTATAATACATAGAAACACCCAGACACGGTACAAATATTTTAATTTACTACACAGATATTGGGTGCACTGGGTGAGAATTGAGCCAGAATTGAGGCTTCGCAGGCAGAGTTATTACCCACTAAGCCACGAGGCCAGACAATGATATCTCATTATTCAATATATTTTTTAATGGTAGATATTGGTATGGCTATGTAGGGACTGCGCAGGTAAATACCACACCTTTGCTAGTAACATGAAATAAACAAACATTACGGTGTCACGATTTCAAGGGCAATATTTTCAGTTAAGTACAAACCAATTATCGTTAACAAAACTGCGGTTTATTACTCACCTGGAAACAACAGCTTCATCGGAGATGATTTATAAATAACTTGAAGACATTAATTTACTTTGATTTTAAAATCATAACAGTTACCTCAGAATACAGTAAAAATAATACGAAAATTGGGTAAACAGATGTAGAAACAGTAGATCTACTTTGAAAACAGTAGAACTGGCAACAAAGTTCGCAGGTAACTTATACTGGAGGTGTGATAACCACATTTGTCGGCAAAGTTCTCGAACATTCATTATTACTATCGAAGTCTCAAGTACGAACTCTTGACGAAAATAATCTTGTTAACGAGTAAGTGCCAACGAAACTTGGTAATCAATTTATTTGCGAATTAGTCTGATAGTGTCGTATCTAATAAGGGATCAATAATAAATGTGGTGAGAATATATTTTTATGTCTAGTTTTTAAGTAAACATTTTTGTTTTGACTCGATGAGCTAGTTTTGGGTATTACTTTACAGGTTCACCAACATGATAATATAGATAGTTTTTTTGTTCGTTATAGCTTAACTCGAACTCGGGACGCTAACTCCATGACCATCTAGAAATGCTGACTGATGCATTTCTAGATGGCGTGTTACCATTACACATATACACATCGTACCATGGCCATCTAGACTAGGCTTCTTAGACTTATTAAGACGATTATGCTTTGAAGATTTATTTTAGACAAGCAGCGCCCTCCGATTTCACCCACGTAGTTTCCAAAGTCTGCTATCAAATTCTGAGTTAATAGTTTTCACTTCTATCGACAGTCCCTATGACTGCCATTTATTTTTTGAATCGACAGATTTACTTTAAATTTTTCAGTCAGCAGTTGAACGAATCTATCTTTGTAAGCAAAAAATGGCGGTACGCGTTTCGCCGCGTCAGTTAATAATAAATGATAGTTATTGTAATATTATTTTCTTATATACCAAATTACACAACATCTTTCGACTTATCATCCAAATCAAATATCAACCTCGAAGAGATCAGGGTCCCAATTCCCCAAATACTAAAATACCTTGAAATTTGGCGGACCCAACATTATAGCCGTCCTAATAAAAAAGGTTCGTTATAATGGCGAATATTCCAAGAAAGTCCGATCTAATCTCGTATAAGGACACCAAACAATGACCAGCGAAATGATCCCCTTTGCTTCATCAAAAATACCCGGGAAAGTTTGAAATTGAATTTCCTGGCACCATGTACACGAATCACGATAGGAGTCTTGCTTTATTCTGCTTTAGTAGGTTGTTTTGAACCTTATTCTTTGTGCATAAAAGCTGGTTATAGATTGCTGCTGAATGTATCCAAGATTGTGTTCTGTAATTTCTAGAGTAGATTGGCGATTGGTTAATGTTTCAGTTTTTTAGAATTTATACTATTGTTTTAGTTGACCTTACATTTGTAGGTACTTAGTTACAAATATGAGTCAGTACCGTGATTTAAAAAAATGGGTAAATGGTGGCACTTCTAACATAACCGCATTGCTAAATGTTTCGAATTTAAAATTTTGGAGAGTGCGCTGCTAATCTGAATCATTTGACTGACCTCATGGCTTAGTGGGTAGTCACTGTGCCTGCGAAGCCGAGGGTCGTGGGTTCGATGAAAGTATTCATGGTTGATTCAAACGGTTTGAATCGATTTGGATAGAATGGATTTCGATGTAATTTGTATGGGACCTTTACAACATATAATAAATGTATATATACTATATATAAAATGTATATTTTATGGAATAGAGTGACGAGACGAGCGAGCCAAGTGCCTGATCGTAAGTAACATGCCTGTCACATAGCAGCACAATGACACGCAGCTATTGGAACACAAAGAGTCCAAATAATTACCTAGCACTGTACTGCGCTCATCACCCAGAAATCTATGATGTTTTATATCTATGACCTTTAATTTCACTGGAAACATTGCCCTTCAAACCGGAACATAGTAAGGTTTGCCCATTACTGCTTGGCGGTAGAATAACTGGCAAAGGTGTGGTACTTTCCCAGACGAACTCTGCAAAGAGTACTGCCACTACTAAAACTATCTACCAAACCAAAAAAGAATCATTTCAATCGATTCACAATTGGCGAAGCTATTGCGTAACATAACATATAGCCGAAAACAAAAAAAACACAACGAAATTGAGAAATTCCTCTTTTTTGAAGTTTTTTTTTCACTTGGTAACGTCACATAAAACAATTATGAAATAAGAAATCCGTTTACATCATACTTAGGTTCAATAATTGAGTGCGGATGTAAAGAGGCCTTGTCAATAAGTGCAGCTGTATAGGGGCTTTTCGGTCAAATTATGTCCTTATGTATAAATTTTGTCATGTCAAATGTCAATATAAAATTACAATTTCTAAAGTATTTATAGTTCTGTTACTAATGGATTATTATTCAGTCATTCATTGAAGTTGCATTTCAGTACATATATATATTTATAAATAAGTCGTTTGTATTATATAAGTCGTATAAAAATGATCTCTAATCTAATATTTTCCAGAGGAGACCACGTCGCCTCGAGCGAAATCACAATCAATTTGCCTAGCCGCTAGCCCCTGACCGTGGCCGAGTCAGTGGCGCGGAAACCAGTCGACAGATATTGCCCACCTCACTCCCAGATCATATCACGGGCCCGTCGCTCCGTATTACAACCACCTAGTCACTGTTGACATCCACGGTCTAATATTAAAAGTCCCATATCAAGTTTGGCTTGCGTACGTTATTGCCTTTGTCATTGAGGGAATGCAGTGACTAAGATACGTTGGATTCTCAGTTGACATGTGGGAAAGCAGTGAGTTATGGAAAAGGAAGTGTTTGTGTTTAGTAAAGCCTTCCTGTCCATGGTGGTACAGGTGAGATGTCGGACGGCTCTAAACATCCGACATCCCAGGCGCTCCAGTGGATCCTACATAGATGTGAACTACAGTGCCCTTCCGGGATCACCACCATGTTCACTTCCTCCTCAGTAGATGAGCTAGGTGTTTCCTCCTCTTGCTCCTCAACATCACACCATCACACGACCTCTCGCTATCTTATCTCGGAGCATCTTGGATAAAATGATCGACAGCAAGAGGTCCACCCTAGCTAGGAACCGTAGCTAGGAATAGCCACGGTTTTGCCTCTATGAGAACTCTCATATGGAAGATTTAGAAATTTTAGTTGGCCGAGAAGCTTTCCTACGTCTTTAAGTCGTTTTGCCTATTTTCAACATGCTCTGCCTATCAAGAGAAAGATAGAGAGAGAGAGAATCGGGAGTAGAAGCACCCTCCCTGGCTAGGATTCGCCATCAGACAACCGAGTGTTGATCACTGTGAGTGTGTCAGACAACTGAGTGCAAGTTGTGTGGTGTCCAGGGTGAACCACGTTGAGATCACTGAGCCACGCAAAATTTTGGACATTTCGTCACAACACTAATTAGCCTTAAACAAGGTATGTATGGTGGGAGATGGGAGCTAGACAGGTGATACAATATTATATAGTTATCCATAATATCTTTGTCGGTATTTAATAATTCGACAAAACACAAAATACGGGTCTCATATTATTTCATAATCTAGCTGACGGATTAATTAGAATGGTTAATATAGTTTTGATAATTTCAATAACAAACAAATAGTTCTGATATTTTTTTTCTTTGGTTTCTATGAAAATTGTAATGAAAAACCTGGTAAAGCCATACCTAAGCAATTAATTTAGGCAATAGTGGTTTGTTTGAAATATACACGCAATATTTAAATTAGAGGCTTTCCTAAATGTAATTAACATTAATCATTCAACAAGAACTGTTTGGTCATAGTTGAAAATCATTGACCTTTTACCTATTACTCGACTACGTTTGGATAGTTTTTTTTTGTATAATCCTTTCTAGGTACCAACCATTTAAAATTTATGAAAATTGTGTTTTGTAAAAAGCAACAAAACTTTTAAACGTTATTTATTTATTCAGTTGTTTTTTTTACAAAAGTTTTTAGGTATTTTAGATTAACTGTTTTCCAAATTTCAGCCCGATCCATTCAAACATTACGACGTGATGGAGCAACAAACATTCAAACACCTAAATATCCAAACATTGACATTCATAATAATTTGTGGGATGTATACAACTTACATCGTGGCTTAGTGGGATTTCCACCCTGTGCAAAAATTTGTGTGATATGTTTGTACTGTGTCTGGGTGTTTCCATATATATTAAGTATTTATTTACAACTATTTAAGTATTATACCAGGTACGAGTATCTGCCCGCCATAGTTCAATGTTTGCTTAGTTTGGGGTCAGATGGTGTGTTGTGTGTGAATTGTCCACCAATGTTTATTTATTTACAATACACATACATACATACTTTTTATAAACAGTCACGAAAGCAGAATTTATATTACAAAAAAACATTATATAGTCTAAGCATGTTAATTGGCAACCTCATCAATTTCCACTACTAACTAACGTATTGTCGAATCACCCATAATTGGTGTTATTTTTAATCCTAATTTAACATTGACTAAACCTCAAGTACTGTCCACTTAAGTCCTTCGCGATCTTGTGGTCACGTCAGCTGTCCCTCGAAGACCCTTGTTACGGTCCCTCCGAAGTATTTGTACCTCACAAGGTACTGTATGGAACCCTCGAATCAACAAGTGCCCTGAAATTCAATATATTAAAGTGGATAGAGTTATGCTGATTGCGCGAAAAACGACAATTCTTTCTGAGAACTCATTTGTCTTCGGATTTGATGAATATGTTATTCATTGTTAGAAAGAATACTTTTGTATTTAAATTGTGAAGAATGTATTTTATTGAGGAAGTTATTCGTTGTTTTTGTAGTGTGGAGTGACGAGATAAGCAGGACACGTGGTTGATCGTAAGCAACATGACTTGACAGCCCATATTAACACAGTGTCACGAAGCTATTGATCATAAAGAGTCCAAAACATTAGCTAGCACTCTACTGCGCTTATTATTCAGAGATATAGGATGCTTTATCTCTATGCCCTGTAATTGTTCTTGAAATATTGTCTTTAAAACCAGAACACAGTGATGTTTTCATTGGTTGATCATTTCATTGATGATTCTGGCCTAGTGGCTTAGTGGGTAGTAGCTCTGCCTGCGAAGCCGAGGGTCGTGGGTTCGATTCCCACCCAGTGCAAATATTTGTGTGATGAATTCAAATGTTTGCACTGTGTCTGGGTGTTTCTATGTATAATAAGTATGTATTTAAAACTATATTAGTATTATATCAGCTATTTGGCCGCCATCGTACAAGCTTTGCTTAGTTTGGGGTCAGATGGTGTTGTGTGAATAGTCCAGCAATAGTTATTATTATTATTATCCAGTCACTTATTTTTCTTCTTAGTCTCAAATTTTTTTACAACCCATACAATACAATACAATACGAAACACTTTATTGTACTACAAAAATATTACAAACAACATTGATTAAACTTAACATCAAACATTCCATACATAAAATAAACATTATAAAAAACTGAAAAACTAGGGTGCCGCCAGCAGCGGGGCGGGGCCCAAGCTACTGGTGGTTAGGGCTGCAGAGAGAGGAACCTCCTGACGATGTGCACTATGTCTAGGATGACTGCCTTTTGTATCTGACCCTTCCAATGAATCCAAACGTCTAGCGAAAGCCTCTTGAGATGTTGGTCGAGGCTTTTCGCTATAAGGGCGTTTGCCGACACGACTATTGGGACTATGATCGTCGAAGCAACAAGGCCACCACCACATGGCGGTAACCTCATGAGGCAAGTCAAGGTACTTGCTACGCTTGTCCTTCTCGGCTTTCGCGAGATTCTCGTTATGTGGTACGGTGATATCGACGATCACAGCCCGGCGCTGAGCCCGGTCTACCAGCACGATATCAGGCTTATTGGCGACAATAATCGTGTCCGTGATGATAGAGCGGTCCCAGTAGAGCAACGCACGACCATTCTCGAGAACTGGCAAAGGTGCGTACTTATAGTACAGCACCTCGGGCTCGACTAGGCCGTATCGAAGAGCAAGTTGCTGGTGGATGATCCTGGCTACTAGGTTATGTATGTGGAAGTACTCGCCGTTACCAAGGTGCGTTTATTGAAGTGATAACTTCTTTTGGCGCGCCTAGACAGATTTTTCGTGGGCTGTGAATTGAATTCTAGCGTCACGCTCGGGTATGATAAGAAAACTTCGGGTAAACCCGGGACCATGATCATTGGCCATCTATAAATGCGTTAGTCAATGGGTGATGCTGGAAGGGCGTGGTCTGGCCATCATGGCATGGCCATCTAGAAATGCATCAGCCAATGGAAAATGCTGATGCATTTCTGGACGGGCATGCCATGATGCCCAGGCCACGCCCTCCGGTTACACCCTTCTAGTTTCCAAGGTACGCAATCAAATTCTGAGTTAAAAGTTTTCACTTCTATAGGCAGTTCCTATGACTGCCAATTGTTTTATTATTATTATTTGCACATTACTGTTTGACGGTAGAGTAACTGGAAGTTACTGTATTATTAAAATATATTTTTTTTATGTTATGATTCCATAATTATGTTGGAACTTGGGGTCTTCTCTCACAAGGAGAGAGACAAAACCGCAATCCACCACACTGGCCAAGTTTAGGTTGGCATACGACTCATATCTTTGAAATATCGCTTTCTTAGAATACGCCGTTTTTTTCACGACAGATTATAGTGCTGGAATAGCACATATCTTTTTAGTTTTTATTTTTAAAGTCGGGTCACACAGAGGCGATCCGATAGCGATAGCGATCCGATAGCGAGACGGGATTTTTTGTAATGTTCGAATTTGTATGCAACCTGACACAAAGCAAGCGGGCGCGATCCCATACTCGGTATCGGATCGCTATCGCTATCGGATCGCTATCGCTACCGGATCTTATCTGTGTGACCCGGCCTTTATCGTAGAAAATTACCAGGAACGAGAACTAATCGGATAAAACCAAGGCGAGTAGCTAGTACGATATAAAACACACACTTACTACAGTCCTTTACTATTTCAAATGTTTGCTTAAAATAAACCCTAAGTATTATTTAAAAGGCTTTAAACACTAGCTTAGTTCACAGTAAGTGGATCGCACAGCAGAGCCTTTGACAGTGCATGTATGTAATTGGAGTATATTCAATGTTGGAGATGCGAGAACGGAGGAATGGGAAACGGTTTCGTTATCAGAGATAAATCTTAATACAGCTTCTATTTACATAGTTATAAGGCTGAAGATTATATTATACCCATAACTTTTTTGATGTGTGACGTTTAAGGTGCTGACAACACATAAATGAAATTCACAAATTCAAATTTAAGCCACGCCTCTTTAAAACTTCGATAAGACAGCGCCCCCACATGCAAACCGCGTTCAGCCGACGACATTATTAGTTAGTATTGATGGAAACAAAAAGCTACCGCGCGAAGATCATAGATGGCGCTTTTTAAAATATTTTGTAATTTCATTCAATATCTTTTTGCACTTTTTCAGATTGTGAAGAACATTATCGAAATTTTATGAGTAAAGCCTATAAATAATAACTACCACCGCTTACCACCACCCACCACCGCTTACAGACATAATGAGATTTCTTTTCGCCAGATTGTCTAATTTTTGTCTAATGATTTTAATGAATACGGTATACAATTACAATAATACACAATTACTAATTAATTTATTTTATACACAAAATTAAACCGACTTCGAAATCACCAATAGGCACTCGAAAAATAAATTAATTTAATTATTATAAGCGCTACTCACTCATCTATTTGAAGTCAAATAGATTTATTCGACACGAACATTAATGGCATAAAAGTAGCTACAGCAAAAAGCCAACACTACATAGTGTTCCCATTCCCAGGCGGTCACCCATCTAAGTACTGACTACGCCGCGCCGGCCGTTGCTTAACTTCGGTGATCGACGAAAGCTAGTGTTTTCAACGCGCTATGAACGTTGTCAATCATTAAATACGTATATTTAAATACAACCATAATAGTTATCATCATCATCAATAGAGGAGCCCGCGAGTTAATAATCCACAACTATTGCTCATTACAACACGAAAAACAAGATTTTACAACAATACCATTTTGCTGCTTTGTAACGAAAGGTCCACAAACAAAATTTTACAAAATTATTTTTATTTCAAAAGTTATTATTATGTTTTAAAAATGTAAAACATGCGAAACGTTTGTAAAATGAAACATTTATAAACTGTAATGGAAGAGGTTTTGGAATAGGCTTTTGTACTAAATTTAAAAAATTGGTTAATAATATAGTTTAATGTTGATAGTATTCCGAAACATCTATATTTTTGAAAAAAACTTACATTTACAATAATACTAGCTGACCCGGTGAACTTCGTACCACCATGTATTTTTGAAGTGAAAACTTCTTTAGGCGCGCCTAGACAGATTTTTTGTGGGCTGTGAATTGAATTCATTCGTCACCGCTCGGGTATGATAAGAAAGCTTCGGCTAAACTCGGGACCATGGCTATTGACCATCTAGAAATACGTCAGCCAATGGGAAATGCTGAAAGGGCGTGGACAGGCCATCATGGCATGGCCATCTAGAAACGCATCAGCCAATGGGAAATGCCGATCCATTTCTAGATGACCATGCCAAGATGGCGAAGCCACGCCCTCCGGTTACACCCGTGTAGTTTCCAAGATAAGCTATCAAATTCTGAGTTTTAAGTTTTCACTTCTATCGGCAGTTCCTATGACTGCCAATTTTTTTCGTCTACATTTTCTAAACTTTCTGATGTACAAATGTTGTCCTGACAATAACAAATACATAAAATAAAGAAGAATCATCCTATTTGCTGCAGTCATTCAAAAGTTATGAGCGTACATACATTTCGAAGATACATTTTTACGAAGATACATCCATAAAACGCACTAACTGAATCCTTATGGGTTCGTCATGTCTGTCTGTCTGTCCATCCGTATGTCACAACCACTTTTTAGAAACTATAAGAACCATTCTTTTGAAACTTGGTAAGAGATGTATTCTGTGAACTGCATTAAGTAGGTGTTTAATTAATAACATATTTATTTCAACGGATTTATGACATGTGACAATCCTGGAAAATCCAGCGAGTTTAAAAATTTCGGTGGATAGGTAGTTGTTGACGACATTATCTTGATTAGCCACCGAATCAACTGATTTATAAATCCTCAGTTCGCCTGTAACTTGTTCTTGAATTAAGAAATTTAATCAATTTGCATCCATCTCATTGACATAATAGGTATTAATATTTATTTATCATGTGGCTGTCTTGTCCCAATGTTGAGCAACGGCTTCCATACCGTCCAGTAATTCCGATATTTGTGGAGGTTGTCTTGCACTCGTTTTTTTGGTCTGCCGCGTCGTCGTTTGCATTCTGGCTTCCTCCGCGTGGTAATTTTGGCCCAATAATCATCCGACATGCGGCAAACATGTCCAGCCTGATTCCACTTCAAATTGGCTGCTTTTTGAGTCACTTCGGCTATTCCGGTTTTAGAACGCAGTATGATGTTTCGGATTCTGTCCATTAGTTTTACTCAAAAAATACTGCGCTCCAAAGCCTGTTAGCAAAGGGGTATATTCAAATAATTTTGCACAGATAGGGATATTAAATTAATAATTCAAATTAATAAAACACTCCGCGTTACCAAAGTAACGCGGTTTGTGTTTCACTGACATTTGATTGATATAATGACGTGAAACTGACACATTTTACATCGCATGCCGAAACTTAATCAAAATAAATAATATCGTGAAGCCGACCAAATTGAAAATCAGTATTAATGATCTATGAGTCTTACGTTTTGTGATTATTCAATTTGATTTGGTTCGCGATATTATCACTTTTGTTGAGTTTGTTCTGAGTGGGTTTTGGAACGTGACATTAGATCCTCCTATTCTCCAACTGTTTTGATAGATTTGATGGAATTTGAACTTTGTGCAGCGGGAATAAAGTGCAAATTGACTCCTTGACGTTAGGAACTCACATATATTGCTTAGACATAAGTGAGTGCTTGTTATTTAATATGAACTTTATTTCATAGCAATAAAGCTCAAATTGCCTTAACATTTTTGTTAGAAAACGTTTGTATGGGAAAGCACTTTATTTAATAAGAACTTTATTCCATAGTAATAAAGCTGAAATTGCCTTAACATATTAGTTAGAAAACGTTTGTATGGGAAAAAGAAAAGGGCTGTTTTTTTCTCGCCGTAAAAACCATCCTTGGACTTCAACGAACATTAAAAAAATTACGTCCAAATTGGTCCAGTCGAATCATTTTTATGTTATAGAAGATAGATTTTAGATTTGCCATAAGCTCCGGGAAATTTGAATCGAAATAGAGTGAAAAACATTAGCAAACATTAGAACTATGTGCTATTACATAGTTCTTGTAGTTCGTTGTAACTTTGATCGAAGTTTTAATAATAGTGTATTATTTATGACGTACTAAAAAAACTACTCAGCAGATCGAATTCAAACCAATTTTCGTTGGTAGTTTGCATGATAATGTACGTCATATATATTTTTTTAGTTTTTTCATTCTCTTACTTTAGAAGTTAGAGGGGGGGGGAGACACATTTTACCACTTTGGAAGTGTCTCTCGGGCAAATTAATCAGTGTAGACAACATTTATTTTAGAAACCTTAACATCATTTTTGAAGACCTATCGATAAACACCACATACGTTTAGGTTTGATGAAAAAAAAAATATGAGTTTCGGTTCTCACTATGGGAGGGAACCCTAATATTTCTTTATTTTTATTTTTTTTGTACAAATCTTAATGCGGTTCACAGAACACATCTACTTACCATGTTTCAACAGTGTAGTTCTAATAATTTCGGTAAAAAGTGGCTGTGACATACGGACGGACAGACAGACAAACATGACGAATCTATAAGGGTTCCGTTTTTATGTTTTACGGAACCTTAAAAATCAAACCAATAACATAAGCATGACAGGTTAATGTACATCAAATGTTTTTAATTTTTTTATTGTCTTATTTTAGAAGTTAGAGGACACACATTTTACCACTTTGGAAGTGTCTGTCGCGCAAATTATTCAGTGTAGACAAAAATGATTTTAGAAACCTCAACATCATTTTCGAAGACCTATCGATAGACACCCCACATGTGTAGGGTTGATGAAAACAAAAATTTTAGTTTCAGTTCTAAGTATGGGGGGCACCCCTATTTTTTTTTAATTTTTGTAAAAATCTTAATGCGGTTCACAGTATACATCTACTTACCAAGTTTTAACAGTGTAATTCTCATAGTTTCGGCAAAAAGTGGCTGTGACATACGGACGGACAGACAGACAAACAGACAGACATGACGAATCTATAAGGGTTCCGTTTTTACGTTATAGGGAGCCCTAAAAAGACTATAATTGATTAGTTATCGAGCGGGATGAATAATGATTAAATTACTAAAATGGCTATTAAAAAATAGGGGTTGGTGATAAAAGGGTAAAAGTTTAGGGTTGTATGTATTTTTTAACGCCACATTATAAAAATATAAAAACAAAAAAAAATGTCTGAAAATTAAAAAAAAATTTTTTGGGGGGAACAACCCTTGTCACTTAGGGGTATGAAAAATAGCTAGTAGCCGATTCTCATACCTACAGAATATGCATATAAAATTTGGTTAAAATCAGTAAAGCCGTTTCAGAGGAGTAAGGAAACAAACACTGTGACACGAGAATTTTATATATAAGATTAAAATTTAGTTTCACCTGTCCCGAAGCCACAGATTAGAAAATAGTTACTACGAAACCGGATGCTTATTATCAAATCTTGCAAAAAGTTGAAATCTCGCATTATAGGTACGTGTGTAAATTTTATTGCAAACAATGGTATGAAAATATTATGATACTGATCTGATGATGGAGCCGGAAAGTTGCCATAGGAACTCAGGAATTAAAAGACATAGCCCCACCGAGTTTGGACTTATTTTCTTTGTCTTGACGAGTACTTTGGTGATAGATGGTAACCAGGGTCTGATGATGGAGCAGGAAGGTGGTCATAGGAACTCAGTAATTAAACGACATAGCTCCACCGAGTTTGGACTCGTTTTTTGTCTTGACGAGTACTTTAGTGCTAGATGGTAACCAAGGTCTGATGATGGAGCTGGGAGGTGGTCATAGGAACTCAACAATTAAACGACATACCTCCACCGAGTTTGGATTCGTTTTCTTTATCTTGACGAGTACTTTAGTGCTAGATGGTAACTAAGGTCTGATGATGGAGCTGGAAGGTGGTCATAGGAACTCAACAATTAAACGACATAGCTCCACCGAGTTTGGACTCGTTTTCTTTGTCATGACGAGTACTTTAGTGCTAGATGGTAACCAAGGTCTGATGATGGAGCTGCAAGGTGGTCATAGGAACTCAGTAATTAAACGACATATCCCCACCGAGTTTGGGCTCTTTTGATTTGTCTTGAGAAGTACTTTGGTGCTAGACGGCAACCAGGGTCTGATGATGGAACTGGAAGGTGGTCATAGGAACCCAGCAATTAAACGACGTAACCCCAATAACCCCATCGAGCTTGGGATCATTTGATTTGTCTTGACGAGTACTTTGGTGCTAGATGGTAACCAGGGTCTGATGAAGGTGCTGGAAGGTGGTTAAGGGATGACAGTAATTAAACGAGTACATTGGTGTTAAATTCTAAGACGCTGTTAAAGTCTACGTTATGGCTCATCTATTCGGGAGAACGGTGACTGCCGATTCGGACCCCCACGCGCACCACTCGATGTCAGCGTGTAATGCCGCTAACTTATAAACGATGAAGGAAAACATCGTGAGGAAACCGACATGTAAGTACCTAGAGTGTAGGTACACCTCATGTGACATTTACCAACCCATACTTGGTTAGCGTGGTGGATTTATAACCTAGCCCCAGCCTAGATCTCTCCATCATAAGATAATAATCATAAGAATAAAATTAATATAAATGTGTGGAAGCGGGGTTTGTATAAAATAGACATGATTTTTACCGTTTTCATAGATATTGGTACGGGATACTTCATTCGTTCATTCGACTTGCACTTGGCTTATTTTATATACATTTGATATATCTTATGTATCATGTAAAAATACCGTGTAATTAGTCTCTTAGCCCTCTAAAACCCATTAACCTTACCCAGCTTCGTCGGATCGACGATGCGAATGTGAAAAAAAAATATCTAAATTTTAAGTGCGCTGTCGCACCCATTGCTGCTTCCGTATAGTCTTAGTTGGGCCGTTGCCCTCATAACACACGGTAATATTTCTTATATGGGAGGCCTGTGAGAGCCAGACCAGCAACCATGACTCGTCGAATCGACGAAGTTTTGTATTAATGACACTTTTTTACAATAAGGAAGTTTCCAATTGGATAAAATCAAAAAATGATTACATAGATTTAAAGATAATAGAAATAAATTATACAAACTGCAAAAAATACTTGGATATCTCAATAAATGGCGAAAAAATAGGCATTGAGTCACGTGACAGTTAACACCAATCAGAAAATGTGACGTCACACCGTACTAAACATCACTAGACATTACTAATGTTGTTGACATTTTTATAGTACTAATATTATTATTTTTTATTTTTATTTATTCTTCGCCATGGATACTAGTTGTTCAGCCGCTTAACTGAACTAGTTTGTTATTGTTTTACCACTATTCTTGAGGAAAAGTGACAGTTTTTTTAACATTTACATTACTAAGATTATTGTATATACTGTGTCAAATGCTTTCATCAAAATGATCTTCACAAAAATACATTCTTGATTTAGTGGCCATCATTCCTCCTCGCAAGCGTTTGCCACTTTTTTCGCATTTGTGGATCGTTTGGAACATAGATGAATAATTTGTTTGGCGTATTTATACTTGTGCTTGTAAACTGGGGCACTATGCAGTTCTTGTAATACGAGGGATTCATTTTAAATTAAAAACGTTGACTAAGTCCTTACACAAACACATATGTTTGCCCCGGCGTGACATCATTCAAGACGCCATAACAGTCTGGAGCGTTTTTGTGCAGAAATTTGTTTGCTTTTTTGAAATGCAAAACACATCTTATATATAAAATTCTCGTGTCACAGTGTTTGTTTCCTTACTCCTCTGAAACGGCTTTACTGATTTTAACCAAATTTTATATGCATATTCTGTAGGTATGAGAATCGGCTACTAGCTATTTTTCATACCCCTAAGTGACAAGGGTTGTTCCCCCCAAAAATTTTTTTTTTAATTTTCAGACAGTTTTTTTTGTTTTTATATTTTTATAATGTGGCGTTAAAAAATACATACAACCCTAAACTTTTACCCTTTTATCACCAACCCCTATTTTTTAATAGCCATTTTAGTAATTTAATCATTATTCATCCCGCTCGATAACTGATCAATTATAGTCTTTTTAGGGCTCCCTATAACGTAAAAACGGAACCCTTATAGATTCGTCATGTCTGTCTGTTTGTCTGTCTGTCCGTCCGTATGTCACAGCCACTTTTTGCCGAAACTATGAGAATTACACTGTTAAAACTTGGTAAGTAGATGTATACTGTGAACCGCATTAAGATTTTTACAAAAATTAAAAAAAATAGGGGTGCCCCCCATACTTAGAACTGAAACTAAAATTTTTGTTTTCATCAACCCTACACATGTGGGGTGTCTATCGGTAGGTCTTCGAAAATGATGTTGAGGTTTCTAAAATCATTTTTGTCTACACTGAATAATTTGCGCGACAGACACTTCCAAAGTGGTAAAATGTGTGTCCTCTAACTTCTAAAATAAGACAATAAAAAAATTAAAAAACATTTGATGTACATTAACCTGTCATGCTTATGTTATTGGTTTGATTTTTAAGGTTCCGTAAAACATAAAAACGGAACCCTTATAGATTCGTCATGTTTGTCTGTCTGTCCGTCCGTATGTCACAGCCACTTTTTACCGAAATTATTAGAACTACACTGTTGAAACATGGTAAGTAGATGTGTTCTGTGAACCGCATTAAGATTTGTACAAAAAAAATAAAAATAAAGAAAAATTAGGGTTCCCTCCCATAGTGAGAACCGAAACTCATATTTTTTTTTTCATCAAACCTAAACGTATGTGGTGTTTATCGATAGGTCTTCAAAAATGATGTTAAGGTTTCTAAAATAAATGTTGTCTACACTGATTAATTTGCCCGAGAGACACTTCCAAAGTGGTAAAATGTGTCTCCCCCCCCCTCTAACTTCTAAAGTAAGAGAATGAAAAAACTAAAAAAATATATATGACGTACATTATCATGCAAACTACCAACGAAAATTGGTTTGAATTCGATCTGCTGAGTAGTTTTTTTAGTACGTCATAAATAATACACTATTATTAAAACTTCGATCAAAGTTACAACGAACTACAAGAACTATGTAATAGCACATAGTTCTAATGTTTGCTAATGTTTTTCACTCTATTTCGATTCAAATTTCCCGGAGCTTATGGCAAATCTAAAATCTATCTTCTATAACATAAAAATGATTCGACTGGACCAATTTGGACGTAATTTTTTTAATGTTCGTTGAAGTCCAAGGATGGTTTTTACGGCGAGAATAAATCGAATAATTGCCAGGAAAACCCTAAAAACAGCCCTTTTTTTTTCCCATACAAACGTTTTCTAACTAATATGTTAAGGCAATTTCAGCTTTATTACTATGGAATAAAGTTCTTATTAAATAAAGTGCTTTCCCATTAAAACGTTTTCTAACAAAAATGTTAAGGCAATTTGAGCTTTATTGCTATGAAATAAAGTTCATATTAAATAACAAGCACTCACTTATGTCTAAGCAATATATGTGAGTTCCTAACGTCAAGGAGTCAATTTGCACTTTATTCCCGCTGCACAAAGTTCAAATTCCATCAAATCTATCAAAACAGTTGGAGAATAGGAGGATCTAATGTCACGTTCCAAAACCCACTCAGAACAAACTCAACAAAAGTGATAATATCGCGAACCAAATCAAATTGAATAATCACAAAACGTAAGACTCATAGATCATTAATACTGATTTTCAATTTGGTCGGCTTCACGATATTATTTATTTTGATTAAGTTTCGGCATGCGATGTAAAATGTGTCAGTTTCACGTCATTATATCAATCAAATGTCAGTCAAACACAAACCGCGTTACTTTGGTAACGCGGAGTGTTTTATTAATTTGAATTATTAATTTAATATCCCTATCTGTGCAAAATTATTTGAATATACCCCTTTGCTAACAGGCTTTGGAGCGCAGTATTTTTTGAGTAAAACTAATGGACAGAATCCGAAACATCATACTGCGTTCTAAAACCGGAATAGCCGAAGTGACTCAAAAAGCAGCCAATTTGAAGTGGAATCAGGCTGGACATGTTTGCCGCATGTCGGATGATTATTGGGCCAAAATTACCACGCGGAGGAAGCCAGAATGCAAACGACGACGCGGCAGACCAAAAAAACGAGTGCAAGACAACCTCCACAAATATCGGAATTACTGGACGGTATGGAAGCCGTTGCTCAACATTGGGACAAGACAGCCACATGATAAATAAATATTAATACCTATTATGTCAATGAGATGGATGCAAATTGATTAAATTTCTTAATTCAAGAACAAGTTACAGGCGAACTGAGGATTTATAAATCAGTTGATTCGGTGGCTAATCAAGATAATGTCGTCAACAACTACCTATCCACCGAAATTTTTAAACTCGCTGGATTTTCCAGGATTGTCACATGTCATAAATCCGTTGAAATAAATATGTTATTAATTAAACACCTACTTAATGCAGTTCACAGAATACATCTCTTACCAAGTTTCAAAAGAATGGTTCTTATAGTTTCTAAAAAGTGGTTGTGACATACGGATGGACAGACAGACAGACATGACGAACCCATAAGGATTCAGTTAGTGCGTTTTATGGATGTATCTTCGTAAAAATGTATCTTCGAAATGTATGTACGCTCATAACTTTTGAATGACTGCAGCAAATAGGATGATTCTTCTTTATTTTATGTATTTGTTATTGTCAGGACAACATTTGTACATCAGAAAGTTTAGAAAATGTAGACGAAAAAAATTGGCAGTCATAGGAACTGCCGATAGAAGTGAAAACTTAAAACTCAGAATTTGATAGCTTATCTTGGAAACTACACGGGTGTAACCGGAGGGCGTGGCTTCGCCATCTTGGCATGGTCATCTAGAAATGGATCGGCATTTCCCATTGGCTGATGCGTTTCTAGATGGCCATGCCATGATGGCCTGTCCACGCCCTTTCAGCATTTCCCATTGGCTGACGTATTTCTAGATGGTCAATAGCCATGGTCCCGAGTTTAGCCGAAGCTTTCTTATCATACCCGAGCGGTGACGAATGAATTCAATTCACAGCCCACAAAAAATCTGTCAAGGCGCGCCTAAAGAAGTTTTCACTTCAAAAATACATGGTGGTACGAAGTTCACCGGGTCAGCTAGTATAGTATAAAAGCTTGAAAACATCGGAGAAAGAATCTAACAACAATGTTATGAAAAAAAACATGCAAAAAGATTTCACAGTGGTGAGGTTCGATCTCAGTGTTACATCCGTCCACCGCTGACGTACGTTGCTCACTAACCGTTGAGCCAAACTTCCTGATTACTAAGGTGTCAAATTTTTAGACCATAAATATGAACTCAATTAACTTTTGTAAGAATTGATCATTTTTAGGGTTCCGTAAAACGTAAAAACGGAACCCTTATAGATTCGTCATGTCTGTCTGTCTGTCTGTCTGTCTGTCTGTCTGTCTGTCCGTCCGTATGTCACAGCCACTTTTTGCCGAAAGTATGAGAACTACACTGTTGAAACTTGGTAAGTAGATGTATTCTGTGAACCGCATTAAGATTTGAACAAAAAAATTAAAAAAAAAGAAAAATTAGGGTTGTCCCCCATACTGAGAACTGAAACTCAAAAATTTTTTTTTCATCATACCTACACGTCTGGGATGTCTATCGATAGGTCTTCAAAAATGATGTTGAGGTTTCTAAAACTATTTTCGTATACACTGAATAGTTTGCGCGAGACACACTTCCAAAGTGGTAAAATGTGTGCCCCCCCCCCTCTAACTTCTAAAGTAAGATAATGAAAAATCTAAAAAAAATATATGATGTACATTACCATGTAAACTACCAACGAAAATTAGTTTGAACTCGATCTGATAAGTAGTTTTTTTTAGTCCGTCATAAATACACTATTATTGAAACTTCGATCAAAGCTACAACTAACTACAAGAACTATGTGTACTATGTATATTATGTTACTTGCTGCAACGGAACCCTTCATGGGCGAGTCCAACTCGCACTTGGCCACTTTATTATTATTTATTGAATATTGAACGGCGAACGGAGCAAAGAGCGACGTGCGTCCGTGTAGCAAGACGTCTCTTCCGACACTGTCAGATCTTATAAGAGTGAAAGAGAAGGAAGATGCGATACGTTTCGACTTTTTAAAAACAATTAAATAAGTGTGAGTTTTTTAATTAAACCAAAATATAAACCAGCAATGTCCTTTGTCAAAATATAATACGTCATAATTTAAAAAATTACTTGTGTCCGTCTCCTAATTACACTGATATCTAAGTCTAAAACTAATTTTTAGAGGTTTGTTTACGAATTTTTTCTATCGTGATTTTTTTACCAAATCTTGTATTTATGACCTCGGGTCACTCATAAATATGTTCAAAAATAACATATATTTTACTCATTATCTCAAACCATACACATTTTGCTAAATTGGTATTGAAAAAAGTGCCATTTGGCTGTTGTCAGCGTCTTAAGACGCTGACAACAGCCAAATGGCACTTTTGGTAAGTGGTAAGATGTATTTTTCTATTTATTTTGTCTTTTAAGGGTTATTACTTGACTGCCATCTTGCCTGATGTTAAGCGACGATGCAGTCTACGACGGAGCGTGTAGTGTAGCTTACCTAGAAAAAACCGATTTACTATGGATTTGAAAACATCAAGTTGTAACCATCGATGTTGAGTCGATTACTAGCGGAATCCCAACCGGTAGTGATCGGCTCAACAGACGAGCACTAGAATTAGGTGTAAAATGTTCCCAACTCCCCCCTATTTTCCTCTTGTTCTCCAAATCCAAGACACATGTAAAAAAAAAAAGAATTGTAATGACAAAGATCACGGACCCCGGCGTCTGTGGAGTGGTTAATTTAAATTAAAAAAAAAAAAAAAACCATCGAGAAATACCCACTCAGGTAACGCATTTCACAACCTAGACGTGTTACGAGTAAGTTTGTCTGTTTATTCTAGTAATAAATTAGTTATTAAGTTACCTAGCCTATGTGTTATACCAGACTATTATGATCTATGTGTGAACCAACTACCATACAACTAAATAACTGAAGGCAACCAAATAAATCCAGATCCATTCAGTATGTTTTGCTTGAAAGAATGAAAAACATACTTACAGATACAAACATAATATATTTTATTCGGAAAAAGCATTTCATCATCAACGGCCCACTAAATGTTCCCACTGCTGGGGCTCGGGGCCTTCTCTCGCAAGGAGAGAGTTAAGGGCATAATCCACCACGCTGACCCAGTGCGGGTTGGTGGATGACACATGACTTCGAAAGATTTTAGGTACATCTCGATTTCCTCACGATGTTTTCCTTCACCGTTTTAAGATAGCGGCATTACGCACATGACTTCGAAAAAACGGTGGTGCGTGTGGGGTTTGAACCCGGGGTCTCCGGATCGGCAGCCGCAGTACTCCCGACTAGACCAGCCGTAACTTTACCGTAAAAAGCATTTACAAACGTACATACAAGCTTTTGCTTTTACAATATTAATAAAATGCATTTGCTTGACTTTATACAAATTAACGTATTTTCTTTATTATACTTCCAAAGTTTTGCGTCTTCTGTATTTATAACCCGCCCTTAGATAGGCAAACAATTAAATAAAAACTGTATATCAGTCTTTGTCGTTCCATTTTACTTTATATCTATAGAAACCAACTCAACCGCACCCTCGCAAGGCCGAAGACAGAATAAAATATCCAGGTACCAGGAGACTTAATTAGGGTCGCTCAATTTTTCAATGACAAGCTGCCATTCAAAGAGAACTTAGCCGCAACTTAGGTAACTGAGCTCTATATAACAAGTAAATTAGTATTTTTAAGGATGTACGGCTACAGTATTAGGGTATTACCGCTTTGTGCTTTCGACGATTATTTTATTACTAGTAGCACCCCGGGATTTACGCTGAATTTTTTTTTTTTTACCTTATAAGGTGATAGGAAGACGCATGTGCCTGATGGTAACCAACACGCCTGTCCATAACAGCATAGTGTCACATAGTTATTGAAACACGACGCGTCCAAACCATTACCTAGAACTGCACAGCATTCAAGATATTATGGATATTGAACATGATTTATGGATGTTTATTTCTCGTGAGACACTTTCGCATGAGATTCTGGAAACATTGCCCTTTAAACCGGATCAATGCGATGTTTGCACATTACTGCTTGATGGTAAACTAAGGGACAAAGGTGTAGTACTATAAAGGTGTATTTAGGTGTAGTGCTTAATAAAATTGTTCCATATTTCATTTTTTACGTATAGCGAAAATGCATTTGCGAATATCCTTCCGCCTTCAAGGAGACGCGACGGTCAGACGACTTACTTTTGATATTTTCCTTATTGTTTTTTTTTCTGTTTGCTGTTTCTGTGTTCCGCCAATAACAACTCTCCCGGTGCGATAAGCCCAAGGGTTTGTTAACGGCCAAAAACTTCTAAATCTGTTTGTTACTACACCCTCTGTCTGTTTAAATCTTGCTGCACAGCTTATGGCAAATTTATTACAAAATGAAAATCAGAGTTCAAGAATTCATGGTGTAAACGGGTTAACTTAGTTGTAGTGGTAGGACTCTTATAGACTACAGGCCCGTGAACAAAATTTACGGGTCAAATGAACCAGCAGGAGACCTATGTAGGATGATAGAAGGGTGTAAAGTATTAAGATTTAGCACTATGCCGTCACTTATAAGCTGTCCAACTGAGTGTGATTGAAGAGGGGGGGTTGCAACCATCTACCATTTCTCCTTGTCGCATGATTTTTGTACGGCATTGCGAAATAATGGATTAGAAGAGGTATTGAAATAATAAAATATATAAATTTTAACTTTTTAATTATTAGTTTGTCGGAAAAATTTACAGAGTACGAGTAATTTACACAGCAAATTTGGTCATTTGATTAAGAACGTTATTATATATTTGATTAAGTTACGGAGTCCTCCTGGGGTAGTACCACACCTTTGCCAGTTATTCTACCGCCAAGCAGTAATGTGCAAACATTACTGTGTTCCGGTTTGAAGTGCAATGTTTCCAGAGAAATTACAGGGCTTAGAGATATATTAGATCTCTGGGAGACGAGCGCAGTGCAGTGCTAGGTGATTATTTGGAATCTTCATGTTCGTATAGCTGCGTGTCACTGTGCTGTCATGTGGCAGGCATGTTGCTTACCATCAGGCAAATGTCCTGCTCGTCTCGTCATTCTTTATCAAAAAAAAAACTAAGCATAGTTTTTTTTTTTATTAACTGACTAGCTGAACGCGCGTGCGTTGCTACGCCATCTATCGAAAATTGGTCGTACCAATTCAAATTTTGAACAAATTCGGTTACTTTAGGTTCTAATGACGCAACCTTTAACATATGACAAATACTGTCACGCAACGAAAGCTCTCTAAAAGCAATTTTTCCCCCGTTTTTGTTACATTTTTCATCCATGCTCGGCTCCTGTTGATAGTAGCGTATTGTCAATACCCTATAGCCTTCCTCGATAAATGGACTATCTTACAAAGAAATAATCTTTTAATTCGGACCAGTAGTTCCAGAGATCCTTGCGTTCAAACAAACAAACAAACAAACTCTTCAGCTTTATAATATTAGTATACCTATATATCAAAACTACAAATAGGCACTCAAGCTCAAGAGCAAAAAATATAATATTATAAGCGACTTCGCTGGCACACCTACTTCAAATAGATGAGGAGTAGTGTTGATGATAAAATTATATTTACGCCTTTGGGTGCCGACCGCAGTGCAGTGACGATTTGGACTTTTGTTTCAATATCTGCGTGACACGGTGTTATGGGCCGGAATGTTGCTTACTATTATTAGACACATGTCCTGCTCGTTTCGTTACTATTTAGTATAAAAAAGCTGTTCTAATAACAATAGGTGAGTGAAAGAGTTATCGGAACGTTAATCAAGTATCAATGTCGCTTCCACGAACTTCTACCTGTCCAAATTACTTTTTTTTAATATAGTTTAGAGTAACGAGACGAGCAGGACATGTGTGCTTGATTTTAAGCAAATGCCTGCCTAATAATAGCACAGGGACACGCAGCTATTGGAACATGAACAGCCCAAATCATTACCTAGCACCGTACTGCGCTCGTCATCCGGAGATACAAGGTGTTTTATCTCTTAGCCCAATAACTTCTCTGGAAACATTGCCCTTCAAACCAGAACGTAGCAATGTTTGCGCACTACTGCTCGGCGGTCGAATAGCTTTATTGCAATAAGCTTTTCAATACATTTCTGTATGTACACGTGCCAAATTACTAATGAAATTATGATTTGTCAGCAGTACCAATCTGCGAACCGCAAATTTGGGTGGTAAGGCTTTATTCAACCATCGTTGTTTTCGCGCACAAAATGTTGGTTTAGTCTATTAAAAACGCGATTATTTGTACAAAAAAATATTTTTTATTGCTTTACAAAAATAAATTACTATGATTGTATTAACTCAACCGAAAATAGTTAAATTAACACAATATTATGTAGGTGATGTTAGCTCAAAACAAATATGAAGTCACTGCTAGAGCACACTTTATAATGTGTTCCGTGCATTGAAGTCTTAATTAATTTTATCAAAGGTTCCGTGTATACTTATCAGATTGTGTTCTGAATATCCTTTTCAGGGTGTTCTGCATTTGTAGTTTTCAATGTGTTCTGATTTCAAAATCTTTTATGAGTATTAACTAATAAAAGATTTTGAATGTTACATATCAATATTGTAATTGATTTTCTACGCAAAAACAAAAACAGACTGTAATATAAAATTCAATTCAGACACTCGACCAATTTTTATAAGAATAAATCCACTGTCATCGAGATTAATGAAAGTAATGTTTAGTTTTTTTTTCATATTTCACCGATTCCAATAAAATGTATAGTATGGAACCACCTCTGAACTAATAATCTACTGTGACTTATCAAACAAAAAAGAAACATACATTTTATTCAGAGTTAGCGGAGCTATAGGTTAACATATTTATTTACAAAAAAAACATACAACCGACTAGTAATTTTTATTTTTTTTTCATATTTCACCGATTCCGATAAAATGTATTGTATGGGACCACCTCTGAACTAATAATCTACTGTGATTTATCAAACAAAAAAAGAAACATAAATTTTATTCAGAGTTATCGGAGCTATAGGTTAACATATTTACAAAAAAAACATACAACCGACTGGAGACCCTTTTCCGTTTTTGAAGTGGTTTTAGACAATACAAACTAGATCTATTATATGTTATTTATGTTATTGTATTATTACTGTTGATGTGCAACACCCGCTAATAACTACAATACATAATTTTAAAGCTATTTAAACGCGTTTTCCATAGCTCCACACCGCCAAACTTCAACGCAGCATTTCTTACGTTCCACGCTGAAATATGAACGCCCGTCTTTGGGGTGTTCCCAGAGAATTTGTTTTACGTATACAAACTTAACATTGTTTGCGGGCTTATCCAACCAAGTTAAGATGTGAGCTTCGTCGCAAGCCACACTCATTTTTTCTGGCAAGCCTCGAGGGATGGGAGCTAACAACTTTGGAGCTAATAGTAATTTTTCAAGCGGGTTTTAGAGTTTATTACTTACTTGCTGTACGCTGCCATTATTTTTTTGAAGTGAAAACTACTTTTGGCGCGCCTAGACAGATTTTTCGTGGGCTATGAAATGAATTCTAGCGTCACGCGCGGATATGATAAGAAATCTTCGGGTAAACTCGGGACCATAGCCATTGGCTATCTAGAAATGCGTCATCCAATGGGAAATGCTAAAAGGGCGTGGCCTGCCCATTATGGCATAGCCATCTAGAAATGCGTCAGCCAATGGGAAATGCTGGTGCATTTCTATATGGTCATGCCATGATGACTAGACCACACCCTCTGGTTACACCCGCGTAGTTTCCAAACTAAGCTATCAAATTCCGAAATATAAGTTTTCACTTCTATCGGCAGTTCCTATGACTACCAATTTTTGAAGTGAACACTTCTTTAGGCGCGCCTAGACAGATATCTCGTGGGCTGTGAATTGGATTCTAGCGTCACGCTCGGGTATGATAAGAAATCTTCGGGTAAACTCGGGACCATGGCTATTGTCCATATGCGTCAGCCAATGGGAAATGCAGAAAGGGCGTGGCCTCGGCATCATACCATGGCCATCTAGAAATGCATCAGCCAATAGGAAATGGTGACGCATTTCTAGATGGCCATGCCAAGATGGTCAGGCCACGCCCTCCGGTTACACACATGTAGTTTCCAAAGTAAGCTATCAAATTCTGAGTTATAAGTTTTCACTTCTATCGGCAGTTCCTATGACTGCCAATTTTTTTTTTTTAAGCGAGCAAGACTTTTGCCTGATATTAAACAAGACACTTGTATATGACCTACTGTCACGCAGCAAGATCCACAGATTACTGCCCATCTATACCAATTTGCGCTCGGCACCAACTATGCGTACTTTGTGATTTATCTCATTGCTTTGTGATTTTTTTGGAAACATTTGCCCTCTAAACTGGATAACAATCATATTAGCACATTACTGCTTCGGTATCCTAATTAGTAACGTTGTGGTACTGTTGTCATATCTCTTGATGTTAAGCGACAATGCGGTCTACGATGGAGCTCTTTTACTTATCGATTATAATATTATAGTAAAAATCGATTAATTTACTCTCGACTTGAAAATAATATCAAGATTGTCTCCACCGGGAAACCCCTACTCAGGCAACGCATTCTAGGTAAGTCCGTTTCACTACTTGTGATGTTCTACGATGAAGCGGTTCTAGTCGTATTTTGTACTAAATTCAGACAAAATTAGGTAAATAATATAATAAAATCTTTCCCTATTTAAGTTGAGCCTACCAATTTTTAATACCGTTGTTAAACGGCACCTCTGTGTTTCTTTATGATATTCGAAAAATAATAGATTAGTTCAATATTTTCATCACAAAACCTGGAGATAGTGCAGGAACTAGCAAATGAATAGAGATACGTTTTAATACAAATGTCCAAAATAAATCGTTTTGTGAGCTTCGGGCGTTCTGTGTTTTATTTTAACTTGAAAAAGGCAAATTCAGAGAATTGGGCCCAGTGTCTTTGTTATTGCTTATATTTTTGTTCATTGGCCGGAAAATAGCTTTTGCAGATATTAAAAAGCGGAAAAGAGGAACGGATTTCTATATTTTCAATTTGACCTGATGACTTTATTTATTTCATTTTGCAGTAATAATCTTTCTCACATTTAGCGCGAGGGTTTTCATGTTACACGATGTTTTATTGTTAGTTTATTTTCACGTTTACAAATAACATTCAAATGCTCTTTACCGAAATATTACGGTTTCCTCGCGATGTTTTCCTCGGCCTTTATGGTATCTGTTAAATTGTAAACTGAAGTTTGCAATTTTACGGTTAGGTTTACATTATTTAAACAGGCTCTAGGCAAGATTTTAACTTACAATCTCAGGCTTTAAACCGAGTTAGTCTGAAAAGGAACGTGGTTGTTTTTTTTTTTTAATTAAGTGTGACGACACGAGCTGAGCAGGACATGTGCCTGATGGTAAGCAACATGTCTGCCACGTAACAGCACAGTGACACGCAGCTATTTGAACATGAAGAGTCCAAATCATTAACCTAGCACTGCACTGCGCTCGTCACCCAGAGGATCTAAGTTGTTATATCTCTAAGCCCTGTAACTTCTCTAGAAACATTGTTGTTAAACATTTCTAATTAATTCACAGGTAATTCACACTTCATGTGAATTGTAAAAAATCCAACTTTTGTTTCAGCTACGTTTGGCGTTATTTTAAGGAGAATCCGCATACGTGACCACTTTTCGTTTAATAAGTTCTAAACAAGAGCAGTTGCGCGCGCACACTCCTCTTGAAAAAGGCCGCGAATTGCAGTTGAAACTCAGTTGAGCTTTAGTTGAGCTGCTAAGCAATATCTGAAGGACCCGTTACTAAATTTATATTAAAAATATTTATGAACCAACTGATTTTCGTTGACTTATAGTATTTTAGTACGAGTTTTAAAAGCTAGCATTTCATTTAGGCTCATGTTAGCACGTCATTCATTTGTTCAGTTCATCGTAAAAAATACTTATACCTATAATAGCAGCGCTCCGTAGTTTTACCCATAGTTCCCGTGCCCGTTACTAATATTACTGTGTTCCGGTTTGAAGGGCAATGTTTCCAGAGAAATAACAGGGCTTAGAGATATAATATCTTAGATCTCTGGGTGACGAGCGCAGTGCAGTGCTAGGTAACGATTTGGACTCTTTATGTACAAATAGCTGCGTGTCACTGTGCAATTACGTGGCAGGCATGTTGCTTACCATCAGGCACATGTCCTGCTCAGCTCGTCTCGTCACACTTAATAAAAAAAAAAAGCATAAATATGATGTTTGTGTTCTCACAGGAATAGTATCTATCTATGTTCCAAATCTCAGCCCGATCCGTAAATATCCAATTATCAAAATATCCAAATATTGGCATTCATAGTATTAGATGAATATTAGTAACTAGGATATATGTAACGTACCAACTAAACCGCCTAACCATGTATGTAGGCGAATTTCCTTTAAGCTGGTTGCCTGGAAGAGATTTCTCTAAGCAATAAGGCCGCCATTTGTGGTCCTAGTTCGTAAGTGTTTTACTGTAATATTTCTGTTTTTGTGTCACAATAAAGAGTTATCTATCTATCTAAACGTACGTAAGAAAAACAAACAAAATAAAGCAAACATTTTGAACCCATCGTAATGATGGCACCTCATTAAAAATTTACAAGCAAGTAACTTTTATATTACAGAAAAAGAGATCCATCAAAAATGCACGATCACTCGTTCGTAAACAAACGAATGAAAGAGTTTGCTGAATTCATTAATTGTTTGTTTTTAATTAACAAACAATTACGATTGGGTAAACAAGTTCGATCAATTGAACTGTTGCATGTGTTGGCTTTTTTATTAGAACAACTCGCGTCAGAGTTTGAAACCGCGTTGATTGATTTCCAACTACGTATGTATGATGGTGGTCATTATTTCGCAACGCCGTACAAAAATCATGCGACAAGGAGAAATGATCGAGGGCCACCCCCCTCTTCAACTGCACTTAGTTAGATAGCTTACCTACAAGTGACGGCATAGTGCTGAATCTTATTACTTTATACCGTTCTATCATCCTACATAGGTCTCCTGGTGGTTCATTTGACCCATACATTTTGTTCACGGTTCTGTAGTCAATAAGCTGTTGAGTGTCTACGTTTATTCATGTTTGTGATGTCATCGTCCATCGATCTCCACAGTATTATAATTTAAATTTAATTATATTTTGGTACTACTTACATAACAGATTACATGTCATTACAATTATACAATTATGGTGTACCAGTTAATTGTAGGCGTATTGCATTTGTACTCAATCAATTTAACAGTTAATACCTTTACAATTTATTAAAATAAATTAATTTTGTGTCATAATTAAGACAAGTGATAATATAGTACCTAACACATGAGTTGTGACGTAGTTAAGTTTAACTGTAAATTTATAATGGGTCACAATCAGTATTTATACACTTTTGATAAACAGTTGAAAAAGAATAAACACTACAATGCTATCTGAAACTTCCAAGAATAATAATCATAGCGCAAAAAAATCCATGTAAATATTGCACTGAAAGGAAATTTTTCGAGAAAAAAGAAAACAAAATTGGCCGTATAAAAGTTTTAATAAAACAGCACTTCGACCCGAGGAGTGGTCCCAATGAGACTGTGAAGAGTTATAAGTTGAGAATGCACTGTTCCGCTTCACTTTTACAAGTATAAATACAACAATCAAGTTATAGAATGAAAAACTTTCTTTTTTAACGGGACTTTATAAAACTAAATTACTATTACAACTACATTTTGTTTTAAATAGAGAGTAACGAGACGAGCAGCCTGCGCCTGATGGTAAGCAACATGCCTGCCACATAACAGCACAGTGACACGCAGCTATTGGAACATGAAGAGCCCAAGTCATTACCTAGCACTGCAATGCGCTCGCCACCCAGAGATCTAAGTTGTTATATCTATAAGCCCTGTAATTACATTACACTATACTTACAACGCCCCGCGGTTTCAGCCGCGTAGTTCCTGATCACGTTATTTTCCCGGGATTAAAATAGTCTGTGTGATATTCGAGACCATCATATATCTATACTAGTGGTCCGCTCCAACTTTGCTCGTGGTACATAATACGGGTATTTATAGTCTGTAGCACTCAGTGATCACATACAAATCCAATGGTGAAAGATTATTTTAAATCGGTTCCGTACTTCCTGAGATAAGTGCGTTCAAACAAATACACTCTTCAGCTTCATAATATTAGTAGATGTATATACTAAACATCATAAAAATTCCTTTAGTACTTTTTGCGTGAAAGAGTAACAAAAATACACTCATACATTCTTACACTCTTTTGCGTTTGTAATTTAATATTACGTATACTATGTACCAAACAAACTACCTACTTACTCTAAGCGCATCTAAATAATCCATAAACTAATGAAGGTTTAAATATAATCAAGATCATCACCATTAGGAATGTTAGTATGTACCATAATTTAAAAAATTGCATATCGAATTATTGAATTTGCGTCTCAAACATTTTTCTTTATATTGTAGGTATAGATCGACAGGACAACCTAGTCAAGCGTCCTATGGTAACTATAGGTACATAACACAGTGCTGCCTTTGGACATGAATTATCTAAATTACTGACACTCGTCACCTCAATATCTAAAATGATTATGTCTGCGCCTGCCTAATTTATCCGGAAATAATATCTTTCAAATCGGAACGTGATGTTTCCACGTGATGTTTATTGCGTGCTTGTATTAGAATGATTGGCAAAGTCCAGGCAAGTCCAGGTAGACTTTCCAAAGCATAAGAGTAGTCCTGCAACCACATGTCTTGTATTGCGGTTACATTACGGTTTAAGTAAAAAAATTGACAGTCATAGAGACTGCCGATAGAAGTGAAAACTTACAACTCAGAATATGAAAGCTCACTTTATAAACTACGCGGGTGAAACCGGAAAGCGTGGTCATGATTCCGAGTTTACCCAAAGATTTCTTTTATTTACAAACGTGACGCTTGAGCTCAATTCACAGCCCACGAAAAATCTGTATGTGGTGCGCCCAAAAGAAGTTTTCACTTCAAAAAAAAAAAGTGTCAAACAAAATTTAAAATTACAAATTTAAAAGTTAAGATGCAATCTCATTTAAGTACGTACGTCTTTTCAATTCACGTCACAGCGGTCGTTGTTTATCGAATAATTTACATGAGAGAAGCGATCACAAAGAGTTGCCACCTTCCGATAAAATGTGTGTCACTTCTAAGCATGGGCTTGAAGCACAGAGAAAGAAATCTTAAAGAGATACAACCTACAATATGATGTGGGACTTCTATTCAGACGATATTTATTTAGTAAAGCCATTATTAATGAAACTGAATAACTGTACTACACATCAAACTAACTACCCATACAACACATTTGAATGTCTATGTCTAATAACCTAATGTCTTATTCTTTATGAAGTATCATATTCCAGTTATTAATATAACTCACCTAGTTACAAACAGATTTTATAATGTAATTGAATAAAATGTACAGAATACGTCACTTGAACTAACACATAGTCTACTTTTTATCTCGTAAAATCACAGACACTGCGAGTCACAGCCTAGTAATTTACATAGTTAGATAATTATTGTAATTTTATTACCATTTAAAAGGATGGATCTGTAACTCTGTATAGTTTTTATTTCGTGTTCAAAGTGTGCCATTACGCGTTAATAAAACGTGTTAGACACGCCTTGTCGCGTCGCTACGTGTCACTGTATCCACACGCGGCGACTTTGTTGTGTACTTTTAGGTGAATATTGTAAATTCACGTACAAAACAAACACAAGCTTGCTTTGCTATTCATTGTAGTATTGCAGCTAGCATATTTGACAAGCCTGCGATGTGTAGTGGATTTGATTGGATAGATTTACTTTTTACAGCCATTAAATTAAAAATAAATGAAACTATACGCTACTGGTGACTTTATCTTTAACGGTGAATCGCGATTTTGCAAACGTTTTGTGCAAAAAGAGATTTGTGTATTAAAATAAACTAACGACGAAGGACAACAAAAAATATGTGTAGATAGTAATTAATTACATTACCAACCATTTGGATTAAGACTTCCAATCAAATAGCCAACATATTATACTACATATAGAGTTAGAACAAACGCTATACTTCGAAAACACGGGTCTGATCGCTCTTGTCTTGACGCTCTTGTGGAAGTGTCATACTTTTGTCGTGGCACATCACTATGCTGCCATAGCTAACATACACCTCATATACACCTCATCTGCTTAGAGTTAGTACAAAGGAACCGTGCGACAAAAACCTGATTTATTAACTTATTCTTTATCTAAGCTTCCAATGGTATGTGCATAAGATACGTATACTGTAAGTATTTATAAATTACGGTAAATTTGCGGTACGGTGGTGAATTTCCTGTGCCAAAAGTATTAGTATTATTACTATGTGCTATTTGAGATAAATGTTTTAAAGTTTAATCCGATCCGTCCGGGCATTCCGACGTAATTGCTAAAAGATATCCCCAATAGTGTTTTATGTTATATGTAACCAAATTATAGTTTAAATTTAATAGTGTTTTAAAAATAGTTTCCAAGAATCAAGCAACAGAAATGATTAGACGTAATCGAACAAAACCACAAACATTCCAGCAAATTTCATGGTATCTATTTCGTGAAATTTATGCCCTGTTACAAGGGATCTGTACACGGATAGCGTTTGTAAACCCACGCAATGGAATCGATTCAGCATCCATAAAGTAACGAGGCTCAGCCGGCAGGCCGGATCGACCGGTTTCGGGCCTATTCGACCCCCCCAACACCAGGCCGATTTGACCCCCCGACATTCTCGTTAATCAATCCGATAAAATTGCCGGTTTCAAATCGTGTCGGATTAAAATCGTTTGCAACACTCAATTAAGCGATTAAAAAGTTTTTGAACCGGAAAATTGTGGAGGAATTGTCTTTAGTGTTATTAGGGTCATTTGAATGGATCTACAGAAGGTTTTAACACTTTTAGCCTGAAATATGCGAGAAATTCTCTTTGTTTTGAAGGATTTGTTGTAAAACCTTACGATCGTTTCAATTGTATTCAGATAATTGAAGAAATTAAATTTAAATTTATAAGCAGAACAAAATTTGGTTCTTACCGTTGCTTATTATGAAATGATTTTGAGAGACAATAGCGATAAATAAATGAATAAATATTGGTGGACAATTCACTCACAATACCACCTGACCCTATAACTAAGCAAAGCTTGTACTGCGGTGGCCGTATAGCTGATATAATCTTAATATATATAAATCTCCTGTCACGATGTTTGTCCGCGATGGATTCCTAAACTACTTAACCGATTTTAAATTAAATTGGCACACCGTGAGCAGTCTGGTCCAACTTGAGAGATAGGATAGTTTTGTTTTCGATTAATAGTCCTTATATGACGAAATCCGAGCGAAGCCGGAACGGGCTGCTAGTACGTATATAGTTTTTAAATACATACTTATTATACATAGAAACACGTATGCACAGTACAAAATAGCAATGATAATGATGATTTAATTATTATAATAATTCGTTAATGAAGTACATATACCTACCTAACCACCATATTTCTAACCTAATTAATCAAGATTTAATCGAAAGCCATGACAAAATTTGAATTGGTCAAGAGACTTGCAAAATCTATGCTCCGCCATTATTTGAGTACACAAAAAAGGTGAGGCAAGTATGGTAAGGAAGACAATTTATTATTTAGTTGATGATAAATAGTTATTTATGACAGTGACATTCCTTTTCATTTTACTCTCTTTTTTCAAGATTTAAAATCAATAATACGGACTTAAATTGTGTTCCATGATATTTTGTATACTCGTATAATGTGAAAAAATATTTATATATATTTATTTTTTGTTGGCTGGCTGCTGTGGACTGGTTGGCTTATTTGTGTTCGAATTGATAGAAATCAGGCGAAATAAGCCTTCAAATAAATACTGAATATACAGCGTAGAGTGGGGCACCCTGCAGCCAGGTGGAGCGACGACTTACGAAAGGCGGCTGGCAGCAAGTGGATGCAAACAGCAGAAGATCATGCTCTGTGGCGATCTATAGGAGAGGCCTACGTCCAACAGTGGATGACTATTAGATAAACTGATGATGATGATGATGATGATGATCAACATAACAGGCACTAACAACTCGTCTCCTACAACTTTACACGCTCGTGTCTACAATCTACAGTTTGGTGAACCAACATACAGAACTATTGGTCCAATTTGGAAAGGGGTCGCCAATATCGTAAATAACCAAAGCAAGAGCAGCCTTCTTTGTGTTTGCACTGTCAAAACTCTAGATGAACAAAGTTGTGCTTTAAAATAAATAGACGTGTCAAGCTTTTAAATAGATACTAAAACATAACACGACCAAACAACTCGTCTCCTACAACTTTACACGTTCATGTCTACACGTTACAGGGTTTAATAACGTATAATAGCTCGCTCGCGGCTCAGACGACGCCTTCTGTGCCAGATTGAATCCACCCCTCCTTGTTTAGTCGACGGAATGACTGATGTAGCATTTCAAACGGAAAACTACTCTGAAATTCTAATAAGACTCATGTGAGCTCTATTCGGGAAGATTTTCTTTAAACTGTTTTCGGAATTTTGAGCAACTCTAATCGGTAAGTTTACCTTTTTTTATAGCATATAGTAAGGAGATAAACAATATAATTATTTACTGTATAGCTGTAGCAACATGCTGCTCAACACAGTGAACATGAAGAGCCAAATAATTACCTGTCACTGCACTGCGCTCGTCACCCAGAGATATAAGATATGTTCAAACCTATCCTCTTTGTTATTCCACTGATTCCAATAAAACGCTAATTCTGCTTTTAAATGTCACCTACAGATTGCAAAATATACAATATCTCCATTTTAAAAACTTGTTTTTTTTAATTTTTATAATTGCCTAAAATATTTCAACATTATTCTTTTCCGTCACCCAGAGATATAAGATATGTTCAAACCTATCCTCTTTGTTATTCCACTGATTCCAATAAAACGATAATTCTGCTTTCAAATGTCACCTATAGATATCAAAATATACAATTAATTAAATTTATTTTAAAAACTTGTTTTTTTTAAATATTTTTATATTTGCCTAAAATATTTCAACATTATTCTTTTCACTTCTTTAAAAATACAATCTAACCTTTTTCAAATATTCAAATGCAAACTCATCACAATTTCACACCAAGACCTCTAGACACCAACGAAGCCCATTATTTTAAAGTTATGCCGTCTCAACGACGTTCCAAGTCACATAAAACGCAGAAAAAATGTACACAAATAATTTGCATCTTAGTCCCGGCCAACCATAAAATGCAGTGTGTGCTTATCGACCAACCAGACTGTAAAATAACTCGTGTCCTTTTAAAGGACTATAGTAGAGCGGGGAAAATGTTTGTGCAGTCTCAAATAGAAGAGCAGAAATATATAATTGCTATTTTAAACCATTGACGCGAGACATAACCCAGTCAAATGTTTGTATAATTTTAAATCGTTGTAGGTACATAAGTAGATAAAAACTCTTTATCTATTGTCCAAGTACAAGTCCAAAATAGTGAATCAATTAAATGGTGACATTTTTGCTAAAACCGATCTCTATGTACATATTTTGCTAGTTATAGATACTTTTACGATGACGATTACGAAAGTTGACAAAATATTTCGAATCATAGGCAGAAATACGAAACAGCCCTCTTTATAAGCATTTTAGAACATTTTCACTGATTTGTGGAACTTAATTCAGTAAGGTTTTTTGATTGCGTAGGTTTAAGAGTTCTGTTATTTTTGAAATAGCATCAGAGCTTAATAAATGTATGTTGTGCTTAAAAGTTGAGCCATCAAAGACGGTAATTCTCTGGTCACTTTCAAAATTTTAGAACATAAATAACAAATGTATTCTAAAATCCAAAGTGAAAGTAAAGATTATATCGGAGGAATATTGTTGACATTGTTGTTGAACCATTGTTGACATGTTGGTTGAATTAGACTGTGTATCACCTGAATTAAGAACAAATATAGAACAAAGACACTCTCAAAGTTCAAACGTTAGACGCTGGCGAAATTACGGTAGCATTACCGAATGGAAGCCACGACGAAAAAGAAGAAGAAGACTGTGTATCGGAATGACTTTTATGGAATATTAAAATATATGTAGCTTGTTTATTAAGCAACTATCGTTCTAATGTTAGACAGGGTAAAGATTGTGTGTCTATAGGAATGTATGTAAGTATTTTCGTATATCGGTAACGGCTTAACGCATCTGAATGGGACAAAATAATTAAAGTATTCGTACCTCCCATTATCTGGACTAATGCAAAAAGTTATTTTATTTAATTTAAAAACTACTTTGTAGTTCTTAACTAGAAGGCACCGTTAGTGGTAAATAAATAAAACGAAACACAGAAAACAAATTACAAAAACATCCACTTATTTCGATACACAATATATTATTAGAGCAACTAGATTAACTTTGTTAATTGAGATAAGTAAAATAAAGTACTTTCTATTATAATTTAAGGTTTATTTCTAGATACTTACGGGCCAATTAGAATTTTAGCGTCCCACGCCAACTTAAACTAAATTCTAATAAACTCTTATTGACAAGGCCAATTTGAATAGTGAAAAAATTTAAATAGTGTCTAGCGAAATTTATCCGCTTTTACGATGAATTATGTTTTATGGTAAAAGCGTATTAATATTATAATAATAATCTTATAGCAGTCTATAGCCAATTAAGTCTACAGGGAAGTATGAAAGTGGCACCCGTGACAGAAAGGTTGAAAAGCTCCAGGTTATCGTGGTTTAGCCATGTCTCTTTTTTTAACTTTTGGGCCATTCCATTATCGCGGGTGCAACGTTTAGACGCCTGTTTTAGTGTATCCTTATTAAATAAAAAACATTTTAAATAAAATTAGTCTTTGAAAGACTACATTTCAATATGTTCTCTTTATATGAACTAACAATTTTTTTTAAAATATTTATTTAACAGTCAGGAGAAATGTTCAAAGTGCCTTCGCGGGTGCAACACATTTGGCCCAACCTTTCCAGATCACAAACAAAAAACATATAAATTTGTTAATTCTGATACATTTAATATTTTATGCCTTAATATTTTGAAACTTAATAAAATAACAAAGAACATAAAATGAAAACTCTAGTCAGAAGTAAAAATAAACAGTTATTTATTAATTTTTCATCAATCGCGGGTGCAACGCCGAATTATCGCGGGTGCAACTCGTGTAATTTAAGTGAACATAAACATGAATTTTACTTAGATAGGAACTAAATTTGAGATCAAACTATACTTATTAGGTGCAATTATACTTTTGTTGTTGATTATATTAATTATTTCTTTTGAAACACGTCAATATCTGAAGAAAATTCTAAAAATATATTATTTCCATCAGTCTTTTTCTTTGGTGCTTCCAATATTGCAATAATGTCTTCAAATTGCACGTCTGCTATGTCATTGAAGATTTCTGAGAATCGTTTACCATCCACCGTCGTCATAAATTGAACTCTGACTTCTCCATCTTCATCGATACGACTTAAACACAACCCCACATAACGATATTGAGTTATTTTTTGCCGGTTCTGCTGAGCAATTGTACAAGGATATACACACCAGCGCAAATATTTTTCGGTAAGAGAATAGCTTGGTCATTTCCATTTTCAGGACATGCTTCTGGTAATAAATTTGAAGCTTGAAGAGACGTTGATGGTGTTTCGTCATTTATACATTCATTGTCTGAATCAGTGTCTGAATCACTGTACACATCAGAAACGCGCAATCTCTTTTTAAGTGGCAACAAAGATTTGCTCTGATAAGAAACTGAAGAATCAGGACTCGGAATTACATTTGGTAATTTCTGATTCGTAAGAGGCTCCAAATCGTCATCGTCCCAATCACTATCTGTATTAGCGGTGGGTTTTGGCGACTTCAAAACAAATGTGCATTTCAATTGAGACAGTGATGTGCGCGCCACAGAAATGTTATGAGCGTCTCCAAACTGGTAGTAAACTAGTCAAGGTATATCAAAACGACGAGTTGTATAATTAGTCACACAAAAAGGTCGACGTAGAAAAAAGTTGCACCCGCGATCTCCCATCAAGATCGCGGGTGCAACCAATTTAATTAATCGATTATTTTAATCTAACAATAATTACAGTCTTAAAAACAAAAACACTAAGTTTCGTTTTGATTTCTTCTTACTTTTGCAAAGTCTCAGAACGTTAGGTCTTAATTTCAGTGAAAAAAGTAAACTTTTATATCTTTTGCGTCGCGGGTGCAACAAGTTAACAGTGTATTCTAGCAGTCGATTACTTGTAATAATTAACAACATATACTTACATTTTTTGGTACGCAAAGATAAACGAATAATGTCAGTTCACGTTTAGCCGGTAAAACTTTACCTCAAACTGTCCAAAACAAATGATTCACGCCAGTGTTGCTAGTCATGATTTTACAACTTCTACCAATCCTTCGGATGACAATATTTTAAAACGCGACAAAATTGAGGTTATTGTATAAAATCACATAAAAATTATATGGCTATTAAATTTAGACTATCTTCTTTCCATAAATAACAATAGAAATAACTAATAGCGTGATTAAAAAAAAAAAATTGAAATCGTCTATAGCGGAATGGCCCATTTATAGGTTTACACTTGACCGCCATCCCGCCTGATGTTAAGCCACGATGCGGTCTACGATGGAGCGTGTTTACCTAGAAAAAAAAAACAATTCACTCTTGATTTGAAGACACAAAGATTGTAATCAACGGGGAAAACCCGATCGGAGGAAACCCACTCAGGCAACGTATTCCACAGCCTTGACGTTCTTATCACAAAAGTAAAGTCAAATATCTTCGTTCGTGTCTTTGGAACATCGACCATGAAACGATGTTGCTTTTTCGAGCTACGAGCATTCCGATAGAAGAAAGGACAAGGTGGTATTAGATCATGTAAATCAGTCGCACACTCTCCGAAGTGTATCTGATAAAAAATCGATAGACTAGCAATTTTACGGCGATGTTCAAGACTGAACATCTTCAACGTCTTTTTCGCACAAGAGTGTCGTTGCCTATGAGCCTTTTGGCACGTCTCTCGATCGATTGCAGAGCTTCCAGCTGATACTTAGCCGAACCATCCCAAAGGTGCGAACAGTACTCCATACAGGAGCGAATCTGCGCTTGATATAATGTAAGCAACTGTTCAGACTTGAAGTACCTTCGCACCTTTGAGAGGACACCTAGTTTAGCCATGTTATGCAAAGGGACGAAGACCACATAACCCAAAGAGTTTTAAAAATGAATGTTGGCTAGATTGTGTGAAAGAGGACATGGATAGATACTCAGATTTGAACAAATGATAGAGACGAATGGAGGAAACTTACATGTTGTACCGACCCCACATAAAGTGGGGTAAGGGTAGGCGAATGATGATGATAACAGTCTATAGCCGAGGATAGGGCTGAGTGCCGAGCCATGGGAGAGGCCTATGCCTAGCAGTGGACTAACATAGGCTGATGATGATGATAAAAGTCTAAAAAAAATAGATAACCATCTGACAAATGTATTTACTTCTTAGATAAGTATCTCTATTAGTTTTCATTTGATGAAGCTAGTCCGTGAAATTGCCATGAAAATATTATGAGTTTGTGACACCGCCATGGTAATGTAGCGGCGTAGCGTCAGAGCAGTGGAGGAGCAGCGGAGCAGGACGCTTAGACGTTTTTGGACTCGTGAAGCCTTATATATGAAGTCGTCTTATCGACATACGTAATAGCAGTAGGTATATCTTCAGCAATAATATTAAACATTATTTGGAATGTTGTTTAATACTACAATTTTAAGTTATATTTTTTAAGATATAAATTTAAGTTTTTGCTTCTGTCGGCAGTATCTGATGACTGCCAATTTTTTATTTGTATGTACATTGACGTAAATATGAATTTAGCTAGCATTGGTTTTTATTTTGAATGGGTAACTGAATATAATATTTATTTATTTTAATTCAATAGAAGAAAAATCACGTTATCATTTTAAATTTCCCATCACTAGAAAAAAGGGTTGAAATCTATCAGAAGATAAGAAATTAAGGGCACAGATTCTCCTGAGGTTTTACCTGAAATCGACGACCCTATCTGAAAGTAGACCCAAAAGATTGGGTAAATTTAGTTAGATAATAGAGGCGAAACATTCCTCTGATTTTAGCGTAGATAACATTCTATCTTCCTGATATAAAGACACTATCTTTCTCAGTAAGGATGAAAAGCGAATACGTGTACAAAGAGGGAACGAAAACTTGGAATATATATTTTATGCTGACGTAATAAGGTGTAAAGTAGTGTGATAGATCTAAAACTTTGTTAAGCCGTGAGATGTATGTCTTGGTTTTCGGAATGAAAGACAGAAACTTCGACTGCCTTACGGTACTATCGTTTCCCAGAGTTACGCGTCGGAACTTTAAACCGGAGCTATCACAGTACAGAGAAAGTTTGACTAAAAAGAAACTTATACTGTATAAGTATAATGATGTGTAAAGTAAATTTAAAAGTAGAATAAAAACAGAAAATAGAGAAGAAAAACAGATAAATCATTAGGAAAACATTTACGTTAAACACGGTGAAATTTTAAGAAAACATTTACTTACGTTAAACACGGTGAAATTTTAAGAAAACATTAACGTTAAACACGGTGAAATTTTAAGAAAACATTTACGTTAAACACCGTGAAACTTTACTTAGTTATTTGTAATATTTATGCGATAGTTTGAAAATTTATTTTTTAAACACAAAGGTTTTAAATTCATAGTGATCTTTTTTAAGAACGTTCTTACTACTTGAAGACACCTGAACCGTTTTTTACGGTTTCAAATATGTGTTAACCTTTCCATTAATAATTCAATTATTACAAAAATCGATGGAGTGGGTCTTTGAAAATCAACAAAAATAAAAATATACAACAATCACCTAGGCCTTTAGAACAGTTCGTTTAGTTAACTTACTAATATTATTTCGTTTCACAAGCTTTATCAAACTTAGAGTGTTAGTTAAAATAATGTATGTGTCACCTTAAAATTGCCAACATGGTCAGATTAGATATATTTTAACGCGTGATATAATAATCTAACGGTAGGTTAGTTTAAGTTAGTTTGTAATCTGACATCGTTACGTTATGATATGATGATTTTAGATTTTGCAGTGTAATAAATAACATACCTATATTCAAAACCTTTGTTTAGTTTTTTAGAAAAAAATAAAAAAAATTAGGTGAACTTTGTTTTAAACTTGAAACTGATAATAACGGAATTGTAACTTATTATAGCATTGCTAATTTTAGCTTGTACTCTTATTAACGTGTTTCTCCAGCTATCAATGGTTGCTTGGAAGAGATCGCTTTTAGCGATAAGTCCGCCATTTATGGCACTAGATTTAAGTTATTGTTTAATTCGTAATTTACTGGTGTGCATAATAAAGCATTTCTGTCTGTATGTCTGTCTAATTTTAGCTTGTTCCACGACTATTCTACTGTATGTTTTTTTCATTTCTGATACCGCAAAAATACTCTCCCACACAAATAAATGCTGCCCGAGCAATAAAATGCTTTATATGTGGTACATACATCGCAAACCGTTTGCGCTTCAATTGCGCAAATGAGTATAAACGTAATAACTTTGCCTAACCATATTCACGGAGAAAAAAGTTGATGACATTTCATATAAACACACTTTTATTTGCGGCCAAAAGTTCATGAGGAAATAAACATTTTATTGCTCCTTGACGCGTAAAGCGGAATAGAATCGTGACTTTATGAAAATGGTATCAGTAAAATCTGCGTGTATACTCGGATAAAACCTTCGTTGCTTAAGAATGCCTAACTAGCATGTGCCCAGTTATTTTGTTTGCATAGAATTTAGTTAAAGGATATGGGGACGGGTTCTCATATCTTTGGGTGACGAGCGCAGTGCAGTGCTAGGTAGTGATTTTGACTATTCATGTTCCAAAAGCTGCGTATCACCGTGCTGTTAGGGGCAGGCATTCAATCTATTTTTTATAGACACTAATCTATAAAAAAAACATTTTGGCATAATAACACTTGTTATTTTGGCAAAATCTTACTACTGAAGCAGCTAAACTTCTTAAGAAGACCTCGTGAAGACCTGGGGCTTCAACATTCGTATCGGCAAAGAGATCAGTCTATCTCCTGAGGGCACTAATATGTGGTGCCCTAGGCGGGAGAAGTTAAAATGTTGGTGGAAAATCTTTATATTCGTTGCCGTTTTGTTGATAGGATAATTACTCCTCACTTTTCTTTCTTTTGTTTAATTTTACCTATATTTACAGTCCATTCAACTCGGGGTACAGAAACTGACGGTGTGTCACCGTACAGTCTTTTTTTGGTTGTGTTTAACCTATGAGCTATTCCAGATTATGATATAATTTCCAAATTTCTGTTTCTTGTCAGGTTAGTTCTTACAAATTAATTGAGCAACTTACCTACTTCAAAACTTACGCATTAAAATATTTAGGAAAACAAAGAAAATTTTCTTTGGCATTTTAAACAAATACATGGGTAACTCACGTATAAAATTGTCAGAACAGTCCGACTCGAGTTTCCGTCCAGTGTGTTTGTTTAAAATGTGTAATAACCACGTTAGTTTTCATACTAAAATTTTCTTTGGCTTTAGCAGCTTAAGTGGTGGTGAGTACATTACCTAAGAATGTCTCTGATTACCTTTAAATATTGTGTATAATTATGTGTACTTCCGTACGTACGTAACCACAGAATTTAGAAGAAATTATTTATCTACCTACAACGAAACGAAAGAAGTATTTAACCTGAAGTTGAAAGAAAAATACATTGTTTATTAGCACATAAAAACTAAAGTTACATTCACCTACTTAATTAACATAATAATATGTAGGGTAGATGTTATAAAAGAAATTAAATTAACAATCTACTTTCTCCGAAAAAAAAAACCGACTGCAATGAAATACAGATCTTCAAACGAATTTCATAAGAAACGATACAGTGATTATTCACGTATTTATTTCTTTTCTTAAATCTAAGTTTTTACAATATTTATATAAAATAACATAAAAACATTATAAAAACTTAAATCTAGATAGCCGCCAGCAGCGGGGCAGGGCCCAAGCTACCGGTGGTTAGGGCTGCAGAGTGAGGAAACTCCTGACGATGCGCGCTGTGTCAAGGATGACCGCCTTCTGCATCTGACCCTTAATCCAACCGTCTAGCGAAAGTCTCTTGAGATGTTGGTCGAGACTTTTCGCTATTAGGCCGTTTGCCGAAACGACTATTGGGACTATGATCGTGGAATCAACAGTGATTATTATTATTAAAAGAAAAAAATAAATAATAGCCAGAATGTCGGTTTTACGTAACGGCGTCCGTGCATCTTAAAAATGTAATTGCATTATTTTTCCCTAAGGCTTCAAAAAACTACAACTTCAAAAAAATGCATTTACATCACGAATGTCTCACATTTTAGTAGAAACAGTTATCCCGTCAAATCCATTCGAATCCTCCCAAAAACTTCACTTATCCGTTTACTCTCAACAGTTGTCAATAGAATGCTGCAAAATATGTTTCCTTGTACACGGAATTCTGGGAGAAAAGTCTCGAAATGCGGCTCACATATCCGTTGCTGCCAAAATAGGGGTCTTATTTACGTCACGCACGCTCTTAAGAGGTCCACGTCTGAAATTAAAGAGCCAAAGTGGTCGCGGTGAGGTTGAGGCTTTGTGTATTTTCTGAACAGATCTAGTGAAGAAATCTGGTGCAAAGACTATAGGAACAGTAGGTTTCCGATGTGTAGTAAATGAAAAAAAAATCGCACATGTTTGTTATGCCTCGGCCAAGAAAATTTACCAAAAGTTACTATTCCGATGGATAAAAGCTTGCCTCTTAATAGTGAAAGACGCTCTCCTCGGTCCCCCATATCGCTGCTACCACTAACTCAAATCAGTAGGAATTATGCATGTGCGTTGACAGACAACTCATTTTCAGGTGCCGTGTGAATCAAATGGAACTTTTTTGTGATACCAAATGCAGCAGAAATAGCATGGGCGAAATCACGCGACTCACAACTCACAAAAGTACGCTCTCATGCCCTGATCCTGAAGTATCACATAGACTATATTCATTGTGAGAAAATCACAGGAACGCAAATTTCACTAATAAAACCGCGGAATACAGCATCAGTTACTGTTAAGTAAATAAAAACAAGATGACGACAACAAATCAAACAACTAATCGCCGACAATACGGTTCCAAAATCTACCTTAAGCCCTTAAACGCCAGCGACATTGAAACTTGGTCGAAGAGCTCATCCCATATGGGACTTGATTTGGACGTGACAGAAATTTTGATCTAAAACACAGTCACGTGAACTCTGCACCTCGCTGGAATGCGCTATCTTTCTCACACTCATCTTTCACGCATCACTACACACATGTGCGAGAGGGACGTCGCATTGTAGACGTGTAAAGTTAATGTGACCGCCTTGTATGTACTGATGTTTCGGGTCGCGAGTTGTCGTTTTACCGCCAATCTCCTATGGGGATAGGGCAGAATTTGATACGAGCCTTCATGGGGTTCGATAACTTTTTTGTAACGAAGGTAAAAGGATGGACGCGGGTAAACTTATAAAAATGTCGGTTAAGCGAGGACGGGGAACGCAAATATGTTTAGTGTGGTAGCATCTGCGGTATAATAGATTTATAGTACGTTGCATTATATGTATGTATTCGAATGAGGGAAAAGGTGGGGTATAAGAATATTTAACACTGAATGGAGAAATGTTACCTACATACCGCAATAAAGAAATTATGAAATTATGTTTATTACGACCATAATGTTATGACATGGGGACGCAATGCATTACCTACGTTCTATGGTATCTATAGTAGTAGGACTCTACGCAATTCCACCTGAGGAAGAACTATACCTTTGTCAGTTATAACTTGCAAACATCACGGTGTTAAATACATAGATAGATAAATACTCTTTATTGACATCCCAAGAAAATATAACAAGAAAAAAACAATCAACTTTAAACTAGTGCGAGGGTTGGCAACTTTGACGTTGAAAGCGATCTCTTCCAGGTAACTGCGTTCCAGTTTGTAAGGCTCTTGCTAACAAATAACAAAGCATAATAACGTCTCTAATATACCTCTGTAAAATGCAAAAATAATACTAACTTTTACTATTACTTTCAAAAGTAACGGACGTTAATAAATTTGAACATCAACCTGATGACGATGCGCTGATTAATATCGTTATCCTTACTATCCGATGCCTCAATATTAAACACAGTTACTTTTTACAGTATAGAGTGACGAAACGAGCAGGACAAGTGTCTTTTTTTTTTTATAGCATAGAGTGACGAGACGAGCAGGTCATGTGCCTGATGGTAAGCAACATGCCTGCCACATAACAGCACAGTAACACGCAGCTATTGAAACATGATAGTCCAAATCATTACCTAGCACTGCACTGCGCTCGTCACCCAGAGATCTAAGATATTATGTCTCTAAGCCCTGTAATTTCTCTGGAATCATTGCCCTTCAAACCGGAACACAGTAAAGTTTGCACATTACTGCTTGGTGGTAGAATATTTGGCAAAGGTGTGGTACTTCCCCAGGCGGACTCTGCTAAGAGTCCTACCACTACAAAATGATCTGATGGTAAGCAACATGCCTGCCACATAACAGCACAGTGACACGCAGCTGTTGGAACATGAAAAGTCCAAATCATGACCTAGCACTGCACTGCGCTTGTCACCCTGAGATCTAAGATGTTATATCTATAAACCCCGTAATTTCTCTGGAAACATTGCCCTTCAAACCGGAACACAGTAATGTTTGCACATTACTGCTTGGCGGTAGAATAACTGGCAAAGGTGTGGTACTTCCCCTATTACTAATAATATAACACTAATGCTTAATTATATAAAAGCTATTACCAGGAAATAATAAATATTTGTATTTACGCAACCTTCTATCAACTAAAGTTACTTGTATGTGTAAAATATCAGCAGTACCATGTTAATTTGTAACCAATGTTTGAATAGAGCACCAATATATTTCCATCGTGTGACGAATTACTAGAACTACGGTACTCTGTGTAAAAATGACGGAGTTCAGTTAGTAGCGCCGTTTGTCCAGAGATCTTGATTGGTGGTAGTGACTCTAGCCAGCGCTTTTCGAACAAATCCCTTTGCGGGCGGATCTCGGCGGATTATATTAGTACGAACGGGATTTGACCAGCACAAAACTAGGTGTTGCAGTACATTAATGGAAACTGTATTCATATTTCATGGAACTAAATTAAGCCCGTTATAAGCCTCCATAATTAATTTCCTTTAAAAAAAAAATTTGATTTGTTTCATTGACGAGCTCAGTGCAGTGCTGTGCTGTGGTAATGGTTTGGACTCTTTTTGTTCCAATATAGCTGCGTGTCGCTGTGCTGTTATGGACAAGCATATTGTTTACTAGTAGGTTTATGTCCTGCTTGTCTCGTCACTATAATGTAAAAAAAATGTCACAAACATGTTTGTTTTCGTAGAATAAAGTTTGTTGCGCTGTTGCTCTGTCGTGGCAGCCAAGAAGGTTCGAATTCACAATAAGTCTGAATGCAGCTTGCAATTTAACTCATCTTTTTAAGTAGGTACAAATGTACCTACAAGTTTTTCAAACTTGCGGCAAAAATAATTTTATGAAAACTGACATTTACTAAAAAAATGCATCTTTCGCGAACCCGCATTTAGCTAGTGATGGATTATAGTCTAGATTCCCTTGCTGGACTTTGCGTCGCAAGTCTCAGTTGTGGAAACATAAGTTTGTATCTTAAGATAACCATCTATTTTGTAAAGTTAATAAGAAAAAATATTTGGTAGATGTCTTTTGACTTAAGTTTCAGTCGCATTATCGCATTCGATGGTCTTTTTCTAGGGTGTTGAGCTGTTGAACCTACTAATATGCTATCATTTTTAGGGTTCCGTAAAACGTAAAAACGGAACCCTTATAGATTCGTCATGTCTGTCTGTCTGTCTGTCTGTCCGTCCGTATGTCACAGCCACTTTTTGCCGAAACTATGAAAACTACACTGATGAAACTTGGTGAGTAGATGTATTCTGTGAACCGCATTAGGATTTGAATAAAAAAATTAAAAAAAAGAAAAATTAGGGTTGCCCCCCATACTGAGAACTGAAACTCAAATATTTTTTTTTTCATCAAACCTACACGTGTGGGGTGTTTATCGCGATAGGTCTATAAAAATAATGTTAAGGTTTCTAAAATCATTTTCCTCTACACTGAATAATTTGCGCGAGAGATACTTCCAAACTTGTAAAATCGGTCCCTCCCCCCCTCTAACTTCTAAAGTACGAAAATGAAAAATCTAAAAAAAAAATATGATGTACATTACCATGTAAACTACCAACGAAAATTAATTTGAGCTCGATCTGATGAGTACTTTTTTTTTTAGTCCGTCATAAATACACTATTATTGAAACTTCGATAAAGTTACAATGAACTACAAGAACTATGTGTACTGTGTATATTATGTTACTTGCTGCAACGGAACTCTTCATGGGCAAGTCCAACTCGCACTTGGCCACTTTATTTATGTCTTCTAACTGTTGTCGAACATTTACATTAAATTGTATTAAAAATATGAAATATGCCTTATATACCGTTAACTTTGAAAATACTATGAATATTTAGGAATCATTTTTAAAAGTAGGTATTTTAATGAAATTATACAAATACAGGTAGATATGCCTACCATCGATACCAAATAAATTTCAGTTTTATTTTGATAATTTATTTTATATCAATTAATCAGATTTTTAGCAGAATTTAAGACACTGTGTACACACAGCTTTTTATCTTTACCTTCTCTCTTTTATTTAACTGTTAGTTAGAATACTCTGCTTTACACTCGGTTCAATTGGATGGTGAATTGTTACAAATACATATTAATTCGGCAGCCGCAATCCACGCATAATTGAAATGACAATATCGGTTAATGCAAAGCTAATTTAAACGGTCGCTTAACTGCCTGTTTAATGAAGCAAGGGAGCCTGATTTATGAACGACGGCACAATATCGCAGGGTTTGTTAACCAGTTACCAGTAACCATGGAACATCAGTTGTCTGATTCTGTAATAGCAATATTTTACACAAATGACAAAGCGTTCATTGTAAAATGACATTCAATTCAATTCAATTCATTTATTCGAACCATAAATTCATAAGAACTTGATATGAACACTTGGTAACGTCATTAACAAAAAGGCAAAGAATCCATGTACATATTAAGATAAAATAATAATGTCAAAATGAATAAAACGGCTGTAAAGGAGCCTCGTCAATCAAATGCAGCTGTAAAAAGGCTTTGTCAAAGACAAAATAACAAATAATTAATACATACAGTATACAGATACTACATGAGTACAAACAATGTTCCATCAAAAGTTTTATAAATCTATAATTTTACCATATTACAAGATTCTAGTCTCAACACATTTCTCTTCCATACGTTACTATCTTTATAACATACTAGCTGACCCCGCAAACGTTGTTTTGCCTTAGTGAACAACCCTTGTCACTTAGGGGTATGAAAAATTGCTAGTAGCCGATTCTCATACCTACAGAATATGCATATAAAATTTGGTTAAAATCAGTAAAGCCGTTTCGGAGGAGTAAGGAAACAAACACTGTGACACGAGAATTTTATATATAAGATTTGCTCGTAAAGGGTCTCTTATTGGACCAATTTCTGTATCGTAATTCTTAAATCTCTTAAATCTTCTTAAATGAGTACAAACAATGTTCCATCAAAAGTTTTATAAATCTATAATTTTACCATATTACAAGATTCTAGTCTCAACACATTTCTCTTCCATACGTTACTATCTTTATAACATATTAGCTCGTAAAGGGTCTCTTATTGGACCAATTTCTGTATCGTAAATCTTATTACGCACTAGTGCTGTAAAGTGTAATGTAAAACGCACGGTTTCAAAATGCTCCGTCCACAGACTAGGTAGAGAGATATGCTCCGTCTAAAACGAACGGTACCTTTTTAAATCTTAGTAAAGAGTTTTTATGTCAAAAAAGTGTGGTCAACATTTTATGAATAAAATTACCTTTGAGAGGTAAAATATAATAAATAATTATTAAATTCGTTAATTTAATTAATTTAGACCATAAATTACTTTAATTTTTCTGTAACAAAACACAAAAATATTAATTTACTTTATTATTAATGGCATACCGGCTGGTTCTGTGCCGTTGCTTAAAAAAAAAGGCGCCAATGCGCGCGCATTGCTAATCTGTGATCCATAGTGATTACTTACTCTGTGCTGTGATCTGTGATCAAGTAAATATCATTCCGCGCGTTTTTTTCGCTGTATTGTTTTTATTTGAAAATGTTGTCAGAGTTTTGTTTATTTCCTATTGTTATAAAACGTCGTATGACATACGTGCGCTTTGATAATTACAGCCTCTGCTAATTATAGCTCTCGCCTTCGGCTCGAGCTAGCAAATAAAGCCTCGGCTATAATTATCAACTTACCGCACTTATATCATAATGTACTATTAACAAAGTCATCTATATTATAATATGCCTTGTTCAATAGGTAGCTTTTTATTTCATTTTTAAACTTTGTTTCATTAAGACCTTCGGCTTGTGCAGGGATTGCATTATAGAAACGAATACCATTGCATTTGAAAGAGTTATTTGTTTTCTGAAGTCTGCACTTAGGAAATACAATTTTGTGCTTAGTACAAACATTAGTACATAACCTAGTATCCAAACTAATATTGGAACCCATACCCAATTGGCTTGATTCAAAATTAAAAACAATCTAGTCGCCGTGTCTTCTGAACAGTCAACGATTATCCTCGTCACATTTGTAGTCAATGTGACGAGGATAATCGTAATTTGTAATCTGAACTGCGAACAGAGTCTACAAAATTGGGTCGTTATCATTATCTTTGTTTTACATAAAGTTTACTGTATTTTAATTTCGTTATTGAAGTACAACACAGAGTTTGTCTGTCTATGTATTTATTTAATTGACACGTTTTTGGCACAATCGAGCCTCATCTCAGGAAGATGCCTATCTATATGCCTATGCATACCTGCGCTGATCTTCCGCTGGACCAGGCGAATGAAGGTTTGTATTTCACGGCACGCACATAATATACACAACACACAATAATTGGTGGTGGCGGTGGAGAATTCACACACAACACCATCTGACCCCAAACTAAGCAAAGCTTCTATGATGGCAGCCAGATAGCTGATATAATACTTATATAATTTTAAATACATACTTATTATACATAGAAACGCCCAGACACAGTGCAAACATTTGAATTCATCACACAAATATTTGCACTGGGTGGGAATGGAACCCACGACCTTTGGATTCGCAGGCAGAGCTACTACCAACTAACTAACTAGCAAGTGTCCAGTATGCCGAGTGCAAGTTTTGTCGACAACAAAACGCGTTCTACCGTGGACGTGTAAACTAAACATTTGTTGAAGAACTCCAGCGGGGCTAGAAGCGCTACAACTTTCTTCTTACAAATGTCCTGTTTACGCGCTCACGGTAGAATGCGTTTTGTTTTCTTCAAAACTCTGAGTAAGTACTGCCCTTTGACCACTCAACTAAACGTTTACAGCTTTCCTACTGTCATCCCTATATTATTCCTGTAAATTAATGAGAGATCAATAAAAAAATAACTTATTTTGTCCAATCATGTCAAACCGCCGTATTCCAAAAACAGGTCAGCTTCAGATTGTTTAATATTAGTAGAAAGCAGAATAAATATGTTGAAAATTCATACACAACACCATCAAGCCTTAAACTACGCAAGGTTTGGACTATAGGAGCCAGGTAGCTGATATAATACTTACATTTTTTTTATACATAGGTACTAATTGTGCATAGAAAACACCCAAACGCAGTACAAATATTTGTATTCATCACACAAATATTTGCACTGGGTGAGGATCGAACCTACGACACATGGCTTCGCAGGCAGACTTACCTACAACTAACTAAGTTACCATGCTAGCCAGGCATTTATTGTATTTTAATATGAATAACCTCGCCCAGTTGAACTTTGTAAAAAATATATTTCTTCTATCGTACCTCCGAAATGGTACCTCAGTTGAGATATTATTAATACGTACTGCAACTCGGTTACTGAATTCAAAATACACTAATATTATAAGAGCAAAACATTATAAGACAAATCACAACAATACCATCATTACCACTACACTACTACACACTATACTATACTACTACACTATAATAATAAAACTAATGGTGGCCTACGCTAATTTCGCTTGCATTTGAGAAATTGAAACTAGATTAGACCACAATTAGATGTCGTTTTCTTGCTACTTACTACTATATTTTATTTACTTGCACCGATACTGATGCTTCCTAATTATCAAATTGTGTTATTTATTATCGTTAGTTTCAAGATATCTTAATAAGATAAAAAAATTATAGCACTTGCATCCATTACAAAAAAAAACGATGAAAGTGATACCCATTACGGGTATAGCTTTGAACAATGTTTAAAATTATAACTTCGTAGTTACATTGAGTTTCTAATAATTTTTCGATATTAAACAATACAAACACATATTTGTATTTGTGTTGTTTAATACACAAAAATCTTTATTGCTGTTTGCAGGTTGGTAACATAAGATGATAAAAACATTTTAAAAGTAGACCCAAACAAACTGGGCTCTTCTTCTAGAGGCATGCAATATGTCTAGCAAAACAATTTGTTTTAGTCTAATCTATACCATGAAAAAATAATAAATGAACATAATAGTCAACTGATTAAAGTTAACAAATTTATTTATGTAACAGATAAAAGTTGACACAAAAAAGTCTGCAGTACAAACTTTCCAAATACATTTCTGTAAGTGTTCCTTTGGTACAACATTCAAGACTTTTTGATTTCAAAATAATAATTATTTCCATCTTGGTCTTAAAAAGCTCTTCGTTCGTCTAACATAAGTGCCATAAAAGCTTTAGAAAATCAGATTTTTCATGTTAATTTCGAGGTCAAAAGTGAATGAAACCAACCAAAAGACTCCTGTAAAAGCCAGCTGACATAATTGGCAAAGGCGGGTCCGCAATAGAGCCTGTTACCGATAAAATCTAATTATTCAACCGTCTACAAAGACACCACTGGCTTAATACTCGGACGTAAAACTACAGGGACATGTCATATTTACTTGGCTTTCTACGAACCTGAGAAAGTACTCCAAAAACGGATATTGTAACGAAGTTTCTTTTAATCTGTAATATTTACATGTAATAATTAAGTGACATTACAATTATTGTAAAAGTTAAATATTCGGCTGTGTGTACATATTTCAACGTCTGCCGATAATGTGTATTCAATTATAGCGATTCAATGTCGTGTTTTTTTACGTTTAAACTAGTTCACATTAAAATTAATCTTATATGCAAATTCTAATAGGCGTAAATGGTTAAACTATATTATGCAGTACGTTGATGAATAGTAGTAGGTGATTAATAGAGTTTTTCCGCATTTTATCTGAATTAAATACCATTTAAAGTTTACATGGCTCTGGTTAGCCTGTGTGAGCATTTGGGGTGTATTTTAATAATATGTTTGAAGTAAAATTTTGTAACTGCGCTCGCATTAAATTTCTATGTAATAGATCTCCCAGTACTATGTACATATCTACAACATTTATTTTACATGGCGTTGTAGGAAACATTTCAGTTAAAACCTCGACATTATGTTATAAAAAATGAAATATGCCTTTCCGAATTTCTAAATACTCTTTGATTTTTTTTTTTTTGTGTATGGTGTGTGATTTCGTAATATTATTGATAACAGTAGTTTATTTTATTCAATGAAATTTTGTTAGTAGCCAAACATAGATACGTTTATTACTATCAGCAAGTTGTATTTAACTATTCTCTATTTTATAGCACAATAGATAGATAGAAACTCTTTATTGTCCACAATATAAAACTAACAACACAAAGAGACTTAGCCTAGAACAAGCGATCCCTTCCAGGCAATAATAATAGTAATTCAGTTTTCAAACTCAAGTGCAATTACAGGTTGTGATCACGTCCTACGTCTTCATTGTCTTAGCAGAAATACGAAGACAACTAGCTATTAGGCCAAAGACTAGCTATTATAATATAGTTTGCTAAAGCTACAGTCGAGGAAGACTATGGCTATCTAAAGCCCCGTCTACACTAACCTGAACTGAGTTAACTGAGCTATAGCTCAGTTCAAACTGCGCTTGTAACACGAAAGGGGCGGGGCTGTTAGGCAGTGTACACAATCACATTACCTTATAGCCGACGGGATTTGGGCCATGGAGATTACAGGGATCAGTTTACATGTGGATAGAAATATTTAAATGCAGATATTTTAAGAATAGTATATTTACTCCTGTAAAATATTAATAAAAAAAAAATATATAAGGATAATAAAATTACATGATGCTGTAGCAAATTGTGTATTTAGTGTATTTCTTGCTATTTCAAATTTCAGTCAAACTTTTTTTTAATTTTTCAATGTTAATGACGACAAACGTGCTTAAAGAGACACAAACTCAAACCATTTTAATTTTTAAATGAGACAGATTTTATAATATGTTTGCATAAAAAACAATAATATTAAACTTTTGGGTTGTGAAAAGAAATAATCCCACATAATGGGAAATGATTTTTGGTAATCTATGAAATACATACCTACTTTTTATTATTTGAAGTAGCACGCTATATGTTATTTTTGTACTTACTAGCAAAACCCCATGATTTTACCGGTATAGTATTCCCCAATTATAGTTTTTTGCAATAATAACGTGATAAAAAAGCATAATGTTTTATTTTGTACTACCTCTATTATCTAAGAAAGTTCCAAAATGCAAACCGCATGATGATTAAGCAACAAGCGTTAAAACTTTCACTTTTATAATGTTATTAAGTTCTTTAAAGTTGTTATTGCTCATACTAACCTAATTAAAATTATATACCTAACTTTAAAAACTTTGTTTTTACCATGTAAAATTTTTCGGTTTTATCCTTGACACATTTCTAGATTGTTTTATTTGTGCCTATTCTATATATTTTGCGGCATGAAACTATGTTAATATCTAGACGTCTACTCTATTTCTACGAAAAACGTCATTTTGAAAAACTTTTGCGACTTTCCTACTCCGGTTCTACTTCGTTACGTCCGATCGAACATTGTTTAACGTTTAAATGTTCTTAACCTTTTATTTTTTGTGGGGGAAATGCATTGACGCATCGTCCACCGTGTAGGGATACGGCAGGTGTGTCGGGCTCGACACCACTAAAAGTGGTGCCCTTACCGACTAAAACCCCCACAGGTTTCTCCGGCATAGCAGTGGGTCAAAGTCGCGGGGTCACTCTTCGCACTCCCTCTACGAAATGTTCTAAACATACTCTAATTAGAGTAAGTAGACGCCCAGCATTCACTAAAGATAGCTAGTAGGTTTGACGACTCAAAATTAGTAATATATTTTATTAATAATTTCTTTACTGACTCGATTTCACTCAAAAACTGGCTAAACTTAAGTTAATGTTGAGAATACAGTAGATAGCGTGTCGTCAAAAACTATCTAATAACTAAATGAAAAAGGCAAATCCTGACCAAGAATTGTTGTGAAAAATTACGAAACTTAGCAATGAATTATTTCCTGATTTCACGTACTATTCAAGATCTGTCCCTATTTTAAAAATTATCCTGATATTTTACTTGGCTTCATGGTTTCGTTCATAGTTAGTCTGCCCACGAAGCTATCGGTCGTGGGTGCGATTCCCACCCAGGATAAATATCGATATTTGTGACACAATTTTTCTTTTCAATGAACATAATTTTCCTTCCGTATAATGACTAATTATACCTTGAAGTAGCTCCTCTTACAAGCTTTGCTCAATTCGGAACTAGCTATACATATATATGACTCCAAACATTTGTTGTCTTTTTATATTTTCAAAAACCTCCTACAAATAGAACAGATTTGATACAGGTAAAAGTAACACAATACCTACGTAGGTTCTACAGTATTTTTCGAGCGGCCAAAGGTTTCTCAGGGGGAATATCCGATATGGGTCCGGGCTTAAAAGGAAGCCTTGTTTCTTTTATTTAGACGAGATGAATAATGATTGACAAAAGAGACTTACCCGAGAGTGTAAGCGTAGATCTTTAGTTCTATTTCTGTTCAGATTTTGGGGATTTCATTTCAGGTAAAATGTATGTGAACACAGTTTCTAGTATTCAATTTTAAGTTGGGGTGCCTTTGATATCGTGCTGTGGTGGTCAAGTAACTAAAACTGGCTCGTGGGCACACTAAAACAAAGACTGGCCTCGTAGCTTAGTGGGTAGTAAAAAAACAAGCCCGCAACCTTATCAGACTAAACAGGAACAAAATTCGTAAAGTTATAGGTATAATAACAGGTCACTGTCCCCTAAATAAGCACTTAAATACCGTAGGTGTAACAGACAGTCCCCTATGCAGAGAATACATGGAGGAAGAAGAAACGCCACAGCGTGTACTTGTGGAGTGCAGCAGCCTGGCAGATCAACGGGCAGAATTCCTCCAATCTCCGTCTGTTCCACATGCCTGTCGCAACCAACAGGATGCTTGCCTTCTGGGACAGCCTGGGCTGGTTGGAGTAAAGGGAAGTATGAGTCACGCACAATGGCCCAATAAAGAGGCTAGGTGCGGAAAAGGCCCCGCTAAACTAACTAACTAGTGGGTAGTAACTCTGCCTGCAAAGCCGAGGTTCGTGGGTTCGATTCCCACCCAGTGCAAATATTTGTGTGATGAATTCAAATACTTGTACTATGTCTGTTTCTATGTATAATAAGTATGTCAGTGTTTCTATGTTTAACAACTATGTAAGTGTTATGTCAGCCGTCTGGCCCCCTATGTAAAAGCTTTGCTTGGTTTAGGGTCAGATGGTGTTGTATGTGTATACCTTTTGTACACCTATTGTCCGCCAATATTTAAAATAAGGCTTTATTTTTAAATTTTGAGTGGTGGTAAGTTCGATCCCGACTTCAGCTTTGCTTAGTTTAGGGTCAGATGGTGTTGTATGTGTATACCTATTGTATACCTATTGTCCACCTATTGCCCACCAATATTTAAAATAAGGCTTTATTATTAAATTTTGAGTGGTGGTAAGTTCGATCCCGCCTGAAGTTTTGCGTATTTTATTATGTGCATATGCGTCTACAAAGTTGTTATTACCGCTGGCTTTTAAGTTGTTTTGTTTTAGAAAACCAGCATGTTTCAAGTTATCAATATTTTGAGGACATCACGAGGAATGACATCTATAGGCATCCACCAAACCACACTACACTTATTTAGCGTAGTAGGTTATGGACTTGACTCTCTCGTTATAAGAGAAGGCCCCGAATCGTAGTAGTGGGAACACATATTGGGCTGACTACGCCGCATTTTGATATGCATTTGATGCCTAATCGGAATGTAAAAAAATCTTACTACGAGTATAAAACCATAACCACACTTGAATCTACAACTTAGGTATCATAAATGATGACGATTAATACGAAATGGGTAAAATTATTTTTAAAGGCGTGATTCGGAATTTCATGTCCTAAATATTGTAAGGATACTAATAATAGATTTTGTTTATTTCTATCCTCATATTTTTGTATTATTAATTAAGGAAGCTTAACGATTAATATTACGTTAATATAGGTATTATTTGGTATTCCTATTTTGACGATTATTTTGTTAGTTAACTATACAAATTATTATATCAGCTATCTGGCCGCCGTCACACAAGCTTTGCTTAGTTTGGGGTCCGATGGTGTTGTGTGTGAATTGTCCAACAATATTTATTTATTTAAATATAGCTACAACTACACACACACACATACACACCCTCATACACACACACACACACACACACACCCTCTACTACTACTCTTTTTTCTACCTCCTTACATCAAATCTGTCATTCCATGCTAAGGTTGCCTGGAAGAGATCTATTAGTGATAAGGACGCCATTGTCATCGTCATGCTGATTTATTTCATTTGTAGACATTGGTGTGAGCACAGTGATTAGTGTGGCAAATAAATTGTGCCATTCTAATCACTTCTTTTTTTTAAAATCAGCTCGGTTCAACATTATGAAACTTTGGTTTTAAACGTCAGAGTCTGCAGTCTTTGTAAGTACGTATTATAAAACCTCTTCTAGAACCCAACTTCAGTCATAACGCATTCCGCGCACCCCCGGTAATTGCATTTACAAATGCACCGTATCTAACCTTTTCCGCGGATTATACGATACCAGATGGACAATTCAGTAGACCGATGTAATTGAATAACATTGATCATTATCTTATACCTTTAAACGAGCAATTCTTGTACCTATATAAATATGTATATATATATAGAATCTGAATCTCGGAAACGGCTCGACGGATTTTCTTGAAATTATGTATGCAGGGGATTTCGGGGACGATAAATCGATCTAACTAGGTCTTATTTAAAAAAAAAACGCATATTATCCGCGTTTTTAGACAATGAAAAACTGTCACATTAGACATTAGAATGTGAAGGTAAATTTCGCCGCCTGACGCGACAGCATAATTAGCTCAGACGGGAAGTCGGGCGCTCATAGCGGTCACGAATTAGTAGCTCCGGGTACGAATCCAGACGGGTTCTCTTTTTTTTTCAATTCGTTTTTTTTTTAAGAAAATCTATTTCTTGTAGTCTTTTATCTGTAGGTATCTAAGTATGTTTAGTATTTAAACCGAGCAAAGCTCGGTCACCCAGGTACTAATATCTTTATTTGTTTAATGTCAAATGATCTCGTTAATATATTCTGTTACATCGATCGTAATATTTATGTTTAGAGATAAAATAAAATACGCACTTACTATTTTTCAATTCAGTTGTCGATATTTCGCATATTATGCTTATCAAATTTCCGTAGCAAAACATTAACGCTACCTTTAAAAAAATGAAGAGCTATCTTTGGTAAGTATTTTAGCATTCCGAGAATCATCATAAAAGAGTTTAAATATTTTGAACGAGCATGTTTTTCTGTTTTAGTATACAATTGAGTTGAAAATAAGTAAAGTGCGCGCTTTATTTTATCTCTAACTGTAATCCTACATCTAAATATTCTATAATCTATAAATATAATCTAAATGTTATAAATTTAAAAGTTTGGATCTTTAGAAGTTTGTTGCTCAATCACGTCGGAACGACTAAATATATCGAATTTCAAATACAGGTAGATTACCTATAGTCAGGAATAATACAAAAGATACTTTTTATCATGCTATCAATTAAATATTGTTGTAAAATATTATATAAAAGGTTGGCGTACATCAACGTAAATACTCAAATTATTACTTAGTTACTGGTGAGGGCTCACAATTCATCTAAGTAAAGCTTAATAAACTTGAATCGCTTAAAACAAGGCGTTCTCATGTATCTTTTCCAGTGAAACCTTGTTTAATTAAATTGCTACATCAAATTTCAGGCTTTCACGTTCTCTAGACTCTAACAATTTACGTAATTTTAATTATCTTAAGATAAGATAAGTAGGCCTTAAGGCTCTTCAATAACTAGGCCTTAATTCTTACTAACGCAAAGATGCTCATTTACGCACGAAATATAACGACCGGACGTCTATTTTCTTTCAACGAAAAAGTAATTTCGAAATAAACTCGCGACTTTCCTACTCCGATTCTACTTCAATCCGTTGTTTTATCCGTTTAAATGTTCTAAGCCTGCTCTAATTAGAGTAGGTTTAAAACATTTAAACGTCAAACAAAGTTGTATCGGACGAAACGAAGTAGAACGAGAGAAGGAAAGTCGCGAGTTTTTTTTTTTCGAAATTACGTTTTCGTAGAAGTAGACGTCTTGGTCTTGTGGCCTAGTTGGTAGTAATTCTATCTGCGAAGCCGAGAGTCATGGATCCAATTCCCATCCAGTGCAAATATCTCTGTGATTAATGGTATCCGTTCATTTAAAAAACTTTTTTTCACAAACCGACATGTGATAATCAACGTTAGACAAACTCACGGTTAGTGAAATGATTATTATACAGATTTTTTAACAAATTGGTTATATCTCAAAGTAATTATTTGACAAACATTCATTCTATAACGTATTATTTGACAAATGATTCTCTTAAAATTTTTGTTGAAATATGCATAACAACAAAACCAACGCTTGACAAATTTTCATTTTATAACGTGATATTTGGCAAACAACTCAATTTAAAAAACAAACATTCAATAAATTACATAAAACCTTGATTGTAATTTTTGAATATCTAAATAACCACACTGGAACGATTAGGTTACTTAGAACCCAAATCCGACTCGGAGCACCCCGACTCCACCTAGTCTTGTCGCTACTACCCCTAGAGTGTATATAAAAATTCGGGAGCCAGAAGCTCAAGGGAGGTCCTGAGTGGAGCGCAGGCCGAGTATGGAGAAGCGACACTTAGGGGTGACCGCAGAGCTTCTGGCGGGAGCCCACCCGGAGTCAATTTTCAGTGATAGACCCTAATCGGAGCGCTAGTCAAAAGTCAATGACAGAAACAAATCAGAATTGATAGTTTACATAAACAATGTATCGGTTACTTTTAAAATATTTGTTGTAAATTCTGTTTTGGGAAATGCTTAATTTGTAAAAAGAATAATTTATGAAATGAAAAATTGACAAAAAATAAATTGTCTAAGTGAAACGTTTGCCATGTAATTGGTTATAAAATGATGGTTTGTAAAATAAAACATTTGTTGACGTAAGGTATTTGTGAAATAAAATATCATGCAAAACGTTGTTTGTAGAATAAAGTATTTTTATATTGTTAAGTTTTTGCAATTAATATTATACGATTAGTTGGTTTTAAAGTGATGTTTTGTCAAAAAATGTTTATAAAAGATTAGTGAACCGTGATTAATACTAATATTTGTACTGTGTCTGCATGTTTCCATGTATAATATGTACCTATGTCCTCGTATTTACAGCTATGTAAGCATTATATCAGCTATCTGGCTTCTATGGTACAAGCTTAGTTTAGGGTCGGATAGTATTATGAGTGAAATGCCCACCAATATGTATCATCATCATCGTCATCAGCAGCCGCAAGACGTTCACTGCTGAACATAGGCCTCCCCCCTAGATTTTCACAACGAACGGTCCCGCGCAACCTGCACCCAGCGGTTTCCAGCGACCTTTGTGAGGTCATCTGTCCATTTAGTCCATATAGTCTGACTATTTGTCATCTGACCAATATGTATATTTATTTTAATTATTTATGTGTATGCCGAGAGCTGTCAACAATTTTGGGTAGGTATTTGATGAAGCTCGTCACGTAGCTCTTCTATTTGTTTTTTTTTCCTTTCTAAAAAATCTGTAAAACTTTCCTTCAAACAGAATCACAACAATATTTTCATATTGCTTGGCAGTAAATTTAATGGTAAAAATGTGGAGCTAAACCTGACTCAGCAAAAAGTTGTTCAACTACAAAATTATTAGTTTTGAGTTAACCATCTTTTCTTATTCTGTCTACCGTTAGACAATGCGATGCACTCGGCGGATGGTAAAAGCAAGATAATTGTGTTCTCTAGAGCATTTGTGTGCGGCCATTAAAGAGAGTTATACGTGATGTCATGTGTTTCCATGTGAGTAGGCGCTGACTTTCAGATATTAAAGGCTTTTCATGATAATAATATACTAGTTAAATACTATTTCAGGATGATGAGTATACATTTTAACCGCCTTCCAAAAAGGAGGAGGTTATCAATTCGTCCACCATGTTTTTTTTTAATGTATGTTACCTGATTTCTCGCGAACGCCCGAACCGATTTAAACAAATATTTTTGTGTTCGGATACTTCCCGAATCCCATCCCATCCCGGTCCCATATAAATTTTATCGAAATCGTGTTTTTTGAAATATGAAGAAAATGTAAAATATCTGGCTAATGTGACCAAAAAATCTGCCGAATTTTGAGTTAATTTGTTAAATGTCTTAAATTCTAACAAATTTTTATTTTTCTAGAAACCCATTCTTCATTCTTAAATTAAGTTTTCAGGCCACAATTATGCTTTAGCATCTGTATACGACGCGTTCCAATTTTACGGCGTCTGTCTGTGTTTGACGCCAAACTTTGGCATGAAACGTCTTGACGTCACATGTGCTCAAAGAGACACAATGAGACATTTTCAAATTATCAAATGAATGCAATAAAGCCGTCTCAAGTAGTTCATAATTGCGCTACAGATAGATGCTGTTGAAGTTTCACTTTGTTTGAATAATTTGAAAGGAATACGTTAACAATTTGACATATTTTTAATCTAACTGCCTAATATTTGCCATAATGGAAATGCTTCAATTAGCCTACGTTAAATTTTGCAATACGATGATCATTTTGAAACTCTAAATATATTTTTATATTCCTGCATGTTGCGTGATAGACGTTCTATCGGACTGCTTGTAGCTCCAAAAAGCGACATCGTTTCATGATTAACTTTCTAAAGACTTGAATGAAGAGATTTGACCATACTTTTGTGATTGAGTGAGAGTGTTAATTTATGTTGTTACAATCTTGGAGTCTTCAAACCGAGTGTAGATCAGTTTCTTCTATGCTCGCTCTATCTTAGACTGCAACGTTAACACCAGGCAAAATTTGTAAAAAAATCATTGATAATGTCACGGATAATATTGTAAATTTTCATGATTATTCAATGAGGTTTCGTTATTCCATGCTATTTTAAATTATGGTCATTTAGGTAGTTCAGTTTGTTTTTACAAAATCTAAAGTAACACTGATATGCTTCCGAATTTCATTCAACTTCAAGGGTTAATGCTATCAACATTTGTTAATAATAAATAAATGATAATTATGTTACGTTACGCCCCTGGTTTGAATCCCTTGAGCACCACTATCTTTTCGAAGTAATGCGACCTTGGCTATCTCCTTGTGAGAGAAGTCCCCGAATCTGAGCAGTGGGAACATCTGGTAGGCTGATTAGGTACGCTAATTCTTCCTCTGTAATTTTTCAGGTACATTGCTCATCAAACCATAACACAGTTAGAACACTTTTATTAGTAACATTTCCATAGAAATGATATTCCTTGAGCACATGTATTATCTTGATTTAGTTTGATTGTCTTTTATTGCTATAGAAAGTGGAGAACTTGAAACAAAATTGCACAACGTAGGTAATTGTTAACATAAAATACTCAAGCTGCATAAGTCCTAAGATAAAAACCTTTGTTCTCAAGTCGCAGTGGTACACTGAAGCTTACCGCAAGCTGTTTTATGCGGTTGCGTGTTGCTGACAAGAATGCAACGCTAGGGGCTCTGACAGGAGCTCGGGCTAGCAATATTTTAATAAATATATAGAAGCTATTTTAGATGAGTCTATAATAGACGAGACGACTAAAAAAAAAGTAATTAGTCCGTCAGTTTGATTATTAAAAAATATTGTTTACGTATTTTTGCTTATTATGTTTCTCAATCAGAAAACGACGAAAATTTAGTGTTTAGAAGTTTCGAGTCACGTCACGACATGGTACGATTTTTACTATATTGTGACGTCACAACCGCATTTGATGACCTATATCATTGTCAATTTTTGATAACTTTATAAAACAAAAAATACGTGTCCTGTATTTTTCTATGATCTATCTGACGAACTAATTAAATTGTGTAATTTAACCCTGTTGTCATCTCCATTACAAATAGGTACACGACAGATGGCTTCTGTAACCTATATCAGTTTATTGTATTCCAGCATTAGGTATTCGATAGGCCAGCCAACTAAAAATTTAAATAGTCTGTCACTTAGATATTTAAAAAAATTAAACATTAGTAGGTAGGTTTGTAGGTATTTTTTTTGTTTCACAAACAGACAATACCATACATACAGTGCTTATAAGTTTCGTGTGACGTTGCTTTATGGTACAAGTTTTACTACCACAGATCCTTACTCTGGAAGTTTGATGATCAACATAAAACGATTCGAATTAAAACTATTTGTTCTATACAAATCTCAATAAATTGATTAATATAGAAAAACTTAAACAACATTTTCTGAATATTTACTTATTCATATTTACATACGATTGAACATAAATTAATTATTGTGCGTTCACCATAAATATTAGCTTTAATCTCACCACAGCTTTTTCGCTGTCACGTATACTTATAACTTTAATTATTATATAAAGGCACTTTGAGTAATACCACTTTCTATCGGATAAACTTCAAAGATTGTGTGTATGTCCTACATTATCTTAACCATTTTGATTTTTTTCTATTGGACTGATAGCAGCTCGAACAAGTGATATGGTTGACATTCCGAAGAATCGAAGGAAGACATTTAGCTATAATTTACAAATTGTAAGTGACGTTACTAAGTGTTCTTTTGAAATAATGGTTCAAATAAATAAATTGAATTAAATTGAGCTCTATATTTGTAATAAGAACATCTAAGCTGTGGAAAGCGTTGCGTGCGCGGTTTTCCCGATGGCTACAATCTTAGTTTTTTAAAAATCGAGAATGAATAAAATTGGTTTCTTCTAAGCGAGCACGCTACATTATAGACCGACTTGTCCCTTAACATCAAACGAGATTGCGGTAAATTGGAAACCGACAAAATATGCACTTTAACAAAAAAAAAAGAAGAGAACTAAATCAATACCGAAGTAAGCTGAAGAAAACTCAGCAATGATTATTTCTTTAACGCAACAAAGCCCCTTGCTTGTCGCGGAATCCCACCGAGAAATAAATTAATCAAGAAACCCTTCGACCCAACCTATAAAATGTACCTATTCTAGTAAAAAAGTGGGGCAAATGTGAGCGATGTTCGATGTGAAAGGGTTCTGTACTACTGAGCGATTGCTGTTTTTCGAGTTTGTAGAAAAAATAGAAGTTGTTACGTTTAGGTATTGAAATGGATATATTAAGCTGTTTGTTTTAAGAACTGTTTATTCTTTAATAATTACTTGGTTCTTTCTGTATCGATGATTACTTCTTTTTGTAAATCCATAACTTAGTGGATGAAATATTAAAAGTCCAATGCAAATGATATAAATAGGTTTTATCTCATTTTTGACCACTACTGGAACTTCTCTTTCCGAAATAGGTTCAAGACGTAATCCACCACGCTGGCCCAATGAAGGTTAGCAAAAGACGTATGATATCAAAATATTCCATAAACATGCCGGTTTTCTTACGATATTTTCCACTACCATTATAGCCATTGGTTATAATAAGCTTAAATATTCGCACTTGAAAAAATAGTCAGAAGTGTAGGTGGAAATGGAACCTATGTCTGTTTTGTGCCACTTACATAACTCAATCTACCAGATTCCTTACATTTACAGTATTAACTCATCGCTTAAGCAAAAAAATCAATTGAAATGTTTATGACCATAATAAAAAATATGGAACAAATTTTGATGTTTTTGATGTAAAATTCTAAAAGACTAAATTGAGCTCAACCTTTGTTATAATATACCAGTAAGGTCACAATAAAACGTAGTTTAGTAGTAGTTTGAACCTTCATTGTGTCACTAATAAACTTGTAGAACACTAAAAATAGTGCGGCAAATAAGCCGGAAGCTTCCGTGGACATTCCGCGCTCAAAGCAGAGGTCAGCACCGGGTCATATTTAATATACCCCTAAAATGTTGTATCACACTCAGCGGGATACTACCAACTATATTATACCTAGCATCCCGCAGGTAACTTTGTATACGTGGCTTAGTACAGTTTTGGACAAAATTAGAAGTTGCTTGGAAATAAATAATACATTTCATGTCACAAAGTAGATTAAATGGTATCTGCGCGCAACTTCTACACGCAGAGTTATGAAAATGCTATTTTTTTTAGTTTTTTTTTTGTATATTAAAAATAAAATATCATATTATTGTGTGTTATTCCAGACTTAATCTATTGGAGTTCCAAATTTTAGTATAAACCTATTCAGTTCTTTTGACGTTATTGAGCAACAGACATCAAGGTCACGCATCAACCAAGCTTTCAGAAATAATGTTTAAAAATAAGATAAGGTGCAACCCATCCATCTACCCTTCAACATAATCATCAGCCTATCACAGTCCACAGCTGAACATAGGCCTCTTCCGTGACGCCAGTGATGCGCTACTTAGCTCTATGCTCGATTTTTGGTCTCCAGCCACTGCTTGCAGCTTTACATATTTATATTGGCATTCCATCGAATTTCAGGATGTTTTCCTTTATCTCACTGGTCTAATAGCTGAGGAACAGACTGTTTAAGTTTATTATGACGATATATTATATATTCTCATATTTTATGAAATTATCAATTGCTGGAAGACTCGCTCTATTTTATGTGTATGTAAATGGCTAAAATTATTAGACGTATAAAATTAGGGAACGAAAACAATAAATACAAATAACAGATCACATTTCGTATTTTCATTAGTATAATCTGTGCACATCACAAAAATTTGCGGTATTTTTTCCAAGAAAATAACTGTGTAACCTATTTAGGTTACACAGTTCCAGTTCCAGTTATTTAGGGTACACATGAAATAACTGTAACTGTTAAAATTATTAATAATATAATTGTTGCACAATATAATGTCCTTATATGTATTGTAGTTATTCATTATTGTTCGTTTTTGTTTGCTTTCATTCATTATCGTATCATAATGCGAAATATCGGAGGCAGAAAATTAGACGTTCATCTTCAGTAGACTGACTAAACTATACATAATGATAATGCAAACGAGCATCCTTTCTGTGCAGTCGATTAAAAAGATATATTACTAGCCATAATCTTTCCGATAATTTCTTGAAAATTGAGATGCTAGTTAACATGCCACTTAAAGTTTGGCAGAAAATGATTTAAATTTAGTTGTCGTAGTATGATGACACAGCAAAAAATAAGATCCCTTAATGTCAGGGTCAAGGGTAGGTTTATATTTATGCTGTAAAAGGTTTTCATGTGGGGTTGATTTCAGGGAAACGTATGTATGTAATGGAAAGGCTCTTTAGAGAGTCTGTTTAGGGAAGTACCACACTTTTATCAGTCACTCTACCGCCAAATAGTAATGCGCCAATATTACAGATTTATTCCGTACAATTTTGTGCATACATTTGTAAAATAGAGTTGAAGCGATTTTTTGAAATTGGCTCAGGTTTTTAGCTTTTACAGAATATAGCTGACTCAATCACTTTAATACTTAGTCAATTGAAGTCTTGCAACTTTCAACATTAGCCATAAAAGCCTTTATCTACCGCCGTCCAATCGTAAAAAATGAAAAATGGTGTAATAAATTTAACGGTACGGTATAAAATTCAATTCAATATTGGTAATTGTATAAAATTATGTGGCCCGTAGTGTACAGTGTGGATGAAATGAATGTCGCCTTTGGGACCATAAATCTTGAAATATTAAAACTGGAATGGTGACCATAGACACTGGAGCGCAAAATAATGGAGATATGTCCGTATAATGTCTATGAAAGGGGTTAACGGCCTTTTTTTCGAAACTTTCGTACATAATATAGTATGTCCTTTGAATATGGCGATCGATTGTTTAAACCTTAATTCGAACACTATATTCTTCAAAACATAAAAGGCTCATTTGACATTATTTCAGACATTCCCTATGTGGATGGATGTGTTCTATTATGTTATTTAACCCACAAATAAAAGATAGTTTTTAAGAAACGCTCTATGAAGTTAGTTAATGTTATATTGTTTCTTGCATTACTAGTATTACATTCTAGGGTCTATCTCTAGTATATGTAGGGCATTTTATCTTTTAAGTTATTAATGTTATTTGTTAGCACTTAGCGCGACAAATTCACAGAACGGCAAAAATAAAATATTTACTAATACTAGACACATAGTATATTTTATTATACCTACTATTTTATACTAATCCTAAGGAGCTCTAATTTTTATGACAAAAGCTTGTGTGTGTTATTCAAGACTAAGTAATCCCACCAAAAACATTCTGTAAAAAACTAGCCAAGTCTCGATGAACCTGCATATTTATCTCTAAAAAGTAATGAAATCTAGACAAAGCCGTGCCAAGTCTAAGGTTCCTTACTGCGATTTCTTTATTATTATAGTTAATGTTGTGTGAATTGGCCGTTGAAGGGTACACTAGTACACAAGGGTACAAAACCAGGTGCTCCATGACACCATTGCACCAATCTGTCGCCAGAACAGCTACCATTGACGCTGGAAAATGGCCACTTGGAAAACGTTGATTCAATAACCAGTCTATTGTGTTTGTTTTACTATTTACTAAATTATGTGTATCCTATATGGTGTGAATAATAAAGAATTTCAATAATACTTATGTGTAGGCGAGCCGGAAACAAACTGTTTAAAAAAATATTTCCAGTCTGTACAGCAGACGACCGTCTGTACCGTCTACAGAAGTCAGCATTCGATGCTGAATGCAGGTGCTTGCTGTTGATTAACAACAGCCTATTAAGAGACACTAGCGTCCAATTACCAATACCAGTATAGGGTATTATCTCGCTTAACAAACATAAGTAGTTACAACAGATACAACATAACGTGTAAACAAAATTGACTTGTATCCACTAACGGGCTAACGTATAAAGAATGTTCAACGGCCAAGTCACACAACATTAACTAAAATAATAAAGAAATCGCAGTAAGGAACCTTAGACTTGGCACGGCTTTGTCTAGATTTCATTACTTTTTAGAGATAAATATGCAGGTTCATCGAGACTTGGCTAGTTTTTTACAGAATGTTGTTTTTGGTGGGATTTCACTTCTTTTTGTAGAAACGTGGACTTATTGGTTTATTATATTAGATGTATTATTTGACACATATTCTTTTTTTCCGGTTCTGATTCTTGTACAGTAGCAATTACAGTAGCCACAGTTTTTCGTATTGCCCATTCGCGTTCATTATTTATGTAAGTGGACTCTCCATAATAGGCAAAGAACTTTAGAAGATTGGAAGAAGACTGCAAATAAATAAAAGCCAGTCTAGCTTAATCCAGAGTTTTCCTTTAATTTTATTTATATACATATATGCGTATTAAAATTTTGACTCTGACCATACAATATATTGTTATCCTAACTTTACAAATCTTTCTTTTCTTTTTTTCCGGTTCTGATTCTTGTACGGTAGCAACAGTTTTTCGTATTGCCCATTCGCGTTCATTATTTAAGTAGACTCTCCATTATAGGCAAAGAACTTTAGAAGATTGGAAGAAGCTTGCAAATAAATAAAGGCCAGTCTAGCCTTATCCAGAGTTTTACTTTAATTTTATTTAAATGCGTATTAAAAGCAGAAAGGGAGGCATTCGCCCAGTAGTGGGAAGCAATAGGCTAGATTAAATTAGAAGATGTGTCCCACTACGCTGGATTTTTGCAATGACAGTCGATTTTTTATGTACCAATAGTAGAATGGGGCATTACTATATCTCTTATACAGTTGAGACAAGCTGAGGGTTCTTCATCAGATACTTCAGACCTTCGATTTTTTACATCAAATGAAGAGACAAACAAAGTTGAATATTTTTTGTAAAGGCGTGTTTTCAAATAACCAGGTATACCACCAGGTACTCCAGATTTTCGATATTCCTAGTTTTTATAGTTTTCCCTTTATGTGGCCATTAAACCCTAAGTCTGTACCAAATTTCAGCTCTCTGAGTTTATGGGAAGTACTAGTTCTATTTTGATGATCATGAGTGAGTGAATGAGTGTCATAAATGCGAAACTTTGCGTTCGCTTAACTTCGGAACTAAATGACGTACAGACTTAAAATTTTGGATTTTAAGTACGTGATTATAGCTTACTAGATGACGAAAATTTCAGCGTTCTGGTCTTATCCAAAGGTTCTCAAATAGGGGCCTGAAAATGCGACGAAATGGTTCCAGTAAAGGATAGTACGGCAGTGTTTGCTTCGCGCTCGACTTGGCGGGGGCACTGCCGTGCCCCCAGATATTTATAATATGTTTCCAAGTTAAGACTGATCCACTCTGATCTTAAAATGCTTCATTGCACAAGTATTACTACAAAACGACGCAAAACATTAACATGCTTTGTCAAGCATCTGTTCATATCTACCACAGGACCAATATTAGTCTGGGCAGACATGTTCATTCTGTAGAGTCTGCGAATCGACACACACAAGGTATTGGACTCTTTGAGACTCAATGGGCTAAATGTTATGTAAGACATGGCCTGTATGAAAACGTATGCCGGAAGATAGGTATACATTTCTGAGAGTGAGCAGCTGATCTTCATGTTCTTGTTTCAACTCAGAGCAAATATTTTGTGTGATGAATTCAAATATTTCTACTGTGTCTGGGTGTGTTCTATGTGTAATAAGTATGTATATAAAAGTATATTTGTATAATACAAGCTATCTGCCTTCCATAGTATAAGCTTTGCTTAGTTTGGGATCAGATGGTGTTGTGTGTGAATTGTCCACCAATATTAATATTTATTTATAGCTGATATTTTTTTCGTTAGGCTCCGAAAAGTTAAAAAAAAGTGACATCGTATCATGGTGAAAGTTGCATAGACGCAAAAGAAAAGGTTTAACGCCAACTTCGTAAACAAACCGTCAAAATTGTTTTACCTGATTACAGTAGCCACAGTAGGTACATTAAAAAAATACGATAAATAAATAAAAAAATACGTTACCTGAGAAGAGGGGGTATTCACACAGCCTACTTAAATCTAGTTTTTTTTTATTTTATTATTTATTGAAAGGGCTTTGTCGCTAAGCGACTATATCGCCCTGTAATTCAAAATCATATTACAATACAAAAAGAAAATGTCTTACAAACAAATGTGACTATTTTTTTAAGCCTAGAACCACAAGATTATGCAACATAAATTTAAAAGGAAATAATCTTGGTGTCTTCAATTTGAGCGTTAATCGGTTTTTTCTAGGTTAGCTCGCTTCTTAGCAGACCAACTCGTCACTTAACATTAAGTAGGCTGACATTCAAATGCAAATCTGTTATTGTAAAAAAATTGCTCGTGGAAAAAAGAAATGTGTAACGTGTAAATTAATGTGACTTGTAATAATTAATGACATATTTTCATGAAAATACACGCGTCAAACAGTACGACATGAGTTGACTTACATAATTTAATTTACATTCCTGGGTAGAGTAGCCTTAAGGGCTTAAACTAGATCGAGCCTACGTTTTGGGTTCGTTGATTTTCGCAAAGCACTGAACATTCGAACAGTCGAACAGTGTTGGACGGCCTCCCACTAGATGGACAGATGACCTAACAAGGGTCGCTGGAAACCGCTGGTTGCAGGTTGCGCGGGACCGTTCGTTGTGGAAATCTAGGGGGGAGGCCTATGTTCAGCAGTGGACGTCTTGCGGCTGATGATGATGATGATGATGACTGAACATTCCTGATTTTGTTGGAAAAACAAAGTACCTACTATAGAATCATAAGTACATTAGACGATTTCTGCTTTAGTCGTTTAGTAGGCAGTAGGTAGATAACACTTGAAGCTAACTGCCACATGTCCCGTATAAACAATAGAGTGGCCAAGTGCGAGTTGGACTTGCCCATGAAGGATTCCGTTGCAGAAAGTCACATAATATACATACACAGTACATAAGTTTTAATAATAATATATTTATGACGTACTAAAAAAACTACTAATCAGATCGAGTTCAAACCAATTTTCGTTGGTAGTTTGCATGGTAATGTACATCATATATATTTTTTTTAGTTTTTCATTCTCTTATTTTAGAAGTAAGAAGGGGGGGGGGTGTCCCCCCCTCACAAATTTTATCACTTTGAAAGTGTCTCTTGCGCAAATTATTCAGTGTAGACAAAAACTATATAAGAAACCTCAACGTCATTTTTGAAGACCCATCGATAGACATCCCTCACGAGTAGGTTTGATAAAAAAAACATTTTTGAGTTTCAGTTCTAAGTATGGGGGGCAACACTAATTTTTTTTTTTTTTTTTTTGTATATATCTTAATGCGGTTCACAGAATACATCTACTTACCAAGTTTCAGTAGTGTAGTTCTCGTAGTTTCGGCAAAAAGTGACATACGGACAGACAGGCAGACAGACATGACGAATCTATAAGGGTTCCGTTTTTACGTTTTACGGAACCCTAGAAATGGATCATTAGATCGAAAGGCAGCAGAAGTGTTGGACGTCCACCGGCTAGATGGGTCGATGACATTCGAACAGTCACGGGTCATGCGTGGATGAGACTAGCAAAGGATCGAGACAAGTGGCGTACACTAAGAGAGGCCTATTCTCAGCAGTGGGCGATAACAGGCTGAAAAAGAAGAATGAGAAGAAGATTGAAAGGATAACCTCAAACGTCTTGGGGAGGCTCATGAAGAGAACAAAAACAGTGTCACATAAAATTGCCACTTTTTGTGATAATACAAACGCTACTTTTTTTTTAAATTAAGAGACGATATTGACGAGACGAACAGGACATGTGCCTGATGGTAAGCAACATGCCTGCCATAATACAGTGACACGCAGCTATTGAAACATGCAGAGTCCAAATCATTACCTATCACTGCACTGCACTGCGCTCGTCACCCAGAGATCTAAGATGTTATATATCTAAGCCCTGTAATTTCTCTGGAAACATTGCCCTTCAAACCGGAATGTTTGCACACTACTGCTTAGCGGTAGAATAACTGGCAAAGGTGTGGTACTTCCCCAGGCGGACTCTGCCAAGAGTCCTACCACTACTTCAGTTTGATTGGAAGACGTGGTGATTTAAACTTCTTCAAAGAAGTAATTATGATCATTTGTGTCAAAAATTTTACGAAATGGATTTTAGCGTGATTGTATTACAAGATAGGTATAGTATAATTACGTAAAAATCCAGCGATGATGTGAAACATACTATAAAAATTACCCATAAAACGATAAAATTTGAATGAGTTGAAATTTGTAAAAGTTTGTTTTAATAGACTACAGGCCCCGTAAACAAAATTTACGGGTCAGATGAACTACCAGGAGACCTATGTAGGATGATAGAAGGGTATAAAGAAATAAGATTGAGCACTGTGCCGTCACTTGTAAGCTGTCCAACTGTGTACAGTCGAAGAGGGGGTGTTGCAACCCTCGATAATTTCTCTTTGTTGCATGATTTTTGTACGGCATTGCGAAATAATGGATTAGGAGAGGTATTGAAACTGTATAGAACCAATGCCGTACATAATCAAATGAACAAATGTAATCTGTAAATCGTCGGAAAATCACGGTTTTTTCCGACAAACTAATAATTAAAATCTAAAAATTTATAATTTTTGTAGTTGCAATTAACTTAAAATAAAAATAAACTAAGAATAAACTTCTTTTATTTTATTATTCTGCAACGCCGTACAAAAATCATGCGACTAGGAGAAATGATAGACTGTACTTAGTTGGACAGCTTACAAGTGACGGCATAGTGCTGAATCTTATTACTTTATAAATACCCTTCTATCGTCATACATAGGTCTCCTGGTGGTTCATTTACTATTTGTTCATTTGTTCACGGGTCTGTAGTCTATAAATATATGTTTTGGCTTGCAGGGAGATGTAATAATTTGGCAAAACTTACATACAAATATTGAAATAAAAACATCTAAGAAATTTAGGAGCAAAATATGCCTAATTTTTATCTAATATGAGATTACGGACAGTTTTAACACAATTTTGTTTATCATTTATACTAGCTGAACCCGCTACTTCGTTCGCGTACGTTGATCTTGCGACCTTATTAGTACATCAGTAGTAATTACGTAAAAATATTTGGATGGGTGGTCATTGCACAAACAGAGTGATTTGTTTTTCCAAACAAAAATATATTTATTTAAGTTTAGCAACTTCATATTTTATATTTTAAGCAACATCAAACACACTCGTAGTAAGGTTGTGGAGTATCGAACATAGCCGCAGTGTTAAGTTTGTAGGATTTTTATAGGATACATTACAAAGAGTCTGTAGCTGATGTGCGTGATCTGATACTTACCCCTTTGTACATTTTTACAGGATGATATCCTAAGTAGTAGGTGAAAGACTTATTAGCCGATGTAATATTTAAGACTCTAAACCATGTGTGTCTCAAATGTCAATCTAATTGGTAATGTCATTCTGTCGTTAATATTTGTTTCGTTAGGGCCCATGCTTTTTCCGAGATGATAGGTACTATATGAGACTATATAAACTATCTGTGTTTCAAATTTCAACCAAATCAAACCTTTACATAATATACACATAAAATACTTAGTAAGATAACATTTTGTTCAATTTTAGAAAAACAACGTTTTGCTTTGGTTCTGCTTTGGTTCTGCACCGAAGCTTGTTGAACACTAAATTTAGTACAGTATTTGGATTGAAATAATATCCGAAAAAACAAAAACCGACTTCAATTATTATCATTTCACGTCAACTAACTAATTTCTAGTCAAGTAAAAAGTTCACTCGACTAATTTAAGAAGCTATGACTACGTCGTCCAGATAAATAGATACTGGTGAACAATTCACACACAAAACTTTGGCTTTTTCCACCGCCAATGTCCCAGCCCTACTCAAACCGGAGTGATCTTACGCGTGACGATGGCAAAAGACCTGACGGCATGAGTTTTTTGCCTCGGAAGTTGAGTCGGCCCCTAGTGTGGGACGCAGCTTGTGTCGATACTCTGGCACCATCACTTCTTCAAGAGACACATGGTAGGGTCAGTGCGGCGGCTAATTCAGCTGAGCGTCTCAAACGGCGGAAATATGCAACCCTCGGTAGTGGTTTTATATTTAAGCCTTTTGGGGTTGAGTGTTGAGACATCGTGTGTGTGAAGGCCGGGAGCTGACTTCATCTTCAAAAGCCTTTCCGAGAGCTTCGCCGACGCAACGCGTGACCAAAATGCCAGCGTTTATTTGGCCCAACACATGTACATCGCTATTCAGCGTGGTACTGCCGCCAGCAAGCTGGGCACGCTTCCGACTGGTAGTGGGCTTGAACATCTTGCCATCCAGTTTTTGTTAATATTCAAAAAACCGCCTCCCTGTTTTCCATAAACGGGACCCTATTACTGAGACTTCGCTGTTCGTCCGTTCGTATGTCACCAGACTGTATCTGAAGAACGGTGGTAGCTAGAGAGTTGTAATTTTTACAGATAATGTATTCATATTGTCGCTACAACAACAAATACTACATTACACATTTTCTAAGCTCATGGTACGAAACACAATCTGATATTTAGATTGTGTTTCGTACCATGAGCTGCCATTTTGTAAAAAAACATAAGACAGGTACTGTCATATTATTACCTGACGATAGATGACGGATGACGGATTTGAGTACTGTGTGTGTACCAGGAAAGAGCTCGAATCCGACTCCGATAAGTCGGAACTTCCGATTACTATTAGACCTTCGGTTCCGACTTCGGCTCCGAAACTTTTAAAACGGAGGTTATAATCGGATATAAGGTGTACAAATATTGCAGATAATCCTTTATTGTGGTGAATAGTAAATTAAAATACATAATCCCAACTTCCTAAATCAATTGCTCGTCAATGTTTATCGTGTCCACGTGTTTGGCAAAAAAAAATATACCCAATAAAAACGTATCTCCTGCCGCCACTTCTAATCCTGCCTATGCCTCCGACTTCGGTTCTGAGTCCGATAAATAAAATTTTAAAACTCCGACTCCGCCTTCGAATCCGATAAAATGACCTCCGTTACATCCCAGCAGGTCTACTACGAAAACAAACTCCGAATGATCGCATCCGACCGACAGCGGAATCGGATTATAGCCTACCACGAAAAACATTCGGATCGATACATTTCGGGTCGGAAGTTATAGACTTAGGTCGGATGAGGGTCGGATCGAACGAAACGGCCGATCTGATCAACCGACCGATTGTCTTTCGTGGTCGGAAACTTCTTAAGTTCGGCCGATATATCGTTTATCGGACTTCGTAGTAGACCTGCTGCTGTTGTTTACATTGTCACAGAATACTTAGAAGTTAGTATGTGCCGAACTGATTAATTCCGTTATTATTTAATTTCTATGTTATTTCCGAACCACACGACCAATAATGCTAAAATTGATGAGACTATATTAGAAATGTGTTCTTTCTAACAAAATAAGAATTAACGAAATTGAACAACGCAAACATGAGTTACAACCAAAAACACATTCTGACTTTAACTCCTTTCTGCACGAAAACCGTGCAAAATTTGGGGATTAAAAGTAGACAGCTACCATCTACTTTGTATGATCTTAAATCATGTCAAGTTTCATTTGAATTGAATCAGTAGTTTCGGCGTGATGTGAGTTCCCTATACACACAGACAGACAGACAGACAGACAGACCGACAGACATGAAAGAAAAAAAATGCAGTTTCGCCATCAGTATCGACTATGGAGTGCCCCCAAAATTTTTTTTTCAAAATATATTCAATGTACAGAATTCGACCCGCTACAGTTTTATTATAAGTATAGATTTTACACCCTGAGTTTACACCTGACGATAAGCGGCTCATAAATTGACAGTCTCAAAGAAACGTTTCTCTACAAACCTTGCAAAGACTGTCTGTTTGATGTTAATCAGTAGTGTAGTGGTAAGACTCTTAGCAGAATCCGCCTAGGGAAGTACCACACCTTTGCTAGTTATTCTACCGCCAAGCAGTAATGTAATGTGCAAACATTACTGTGGTCCGGTTTGAAGGGCAATGTTTCTCTACAGACCTTGCAACGACTGTCTGTATGATGTAGTGTAGTGGTAGGACTCTTAGCAGATCCGCCTGGGGAAGTACGGGACGCACCACACCTTTGTCAGTTATTCTACCGCCAAGCAGTAATGTGCAAACATAACTGTGGTCCGGCTTGAAAGGCAATGTTTCCAGATAAATTACAGGACTTAGAAATATAATATCTTAGATCTCTGGGTAACGGGCGCAGTGCAGTGCTAGGTAATGATTTGGACTCTTCACGTTCCAATAGCTGCGTGTCACTGTGCTGTTATGTGGCAGGCATGTTGCTTACCATCAGGCACATGTCCTGTTAGCCTTGTCACTTTATACTATAAAAAAATATATATTACAGCGTCTAGAAATTAACACTTAGCAGATGTCAATTTCTGGACACCAACCGAGTACATAATACTACTCTATATCCAAATCGGTTATCGGTTTTGCTTACTTGATACACCATTAATAAATCAGAAAATAAATACTGATAATGTATGTAACGTATCTAAATATATAACGGACTTAAAACGTTGAGAAGAACACGTGGCGAAAATCCAATTCGAACCTAAGTAAAATCAGAATTGACACAATTTTCATCTCTTTTTCATCAAATAATCCTATTACAGCTACTCTACTTTCTTCTTTGCTCCGAAAATGATATTTAAGTACGTATATTGCCATTTTATGAAACGTTAGAATACGGCGAGATGTGATTAATACGAAGATAGAATCAAGACCAGTTTTTTTTCTGTAATGTTTTTAAATATTCTTGTTTATTATGTTTAAAAACATCTTGTACAATATCACCTTAAATGGGAAATGTAAATTAAAACTTAGATTAGCTTTGTAGTGACAATAGTATTTTTTACAGATACAGCCTGGGAAAACATGTGGCACATACCAAATGTTCGATTGCCTGAAAGAGATCGCTTTTAGGGATTAGATCGCCATTTGTTTCACTAGCTCTAAGAATAAATGACATTTTGTACCATACATAGTTTCTATCTGTCTTTATTTTTTGTTCCATCCTACTAATATTACCTACACATGCAAAAAATTTGGATGATTGTTGCTCAATCACATCAAAACGAATCGGATTGAAATTCGTAACACAGATTAGATAGATTAGGTCTTTATTACAACTTTTACACAGTTAGATTAATGTCTGAATATCACATAGGCTACTTTTTATCCGGAAATAGCGGCATTGTGAATTACGGGATGGAACCCTGGGTTATTATTGTTCATAAAACTGTCTTATACTCGTAGATAGATCATAATTCAGAGATGGTCTCATATAAATGGTATCGAAATCGACGGGGAGGTTTTTAAAATGTGATCAAGAAACTAAAATATTCTTATGTTTATCTAGACGACTTAGGATTTCTTATGAAATTTGGTCGAGTGTCTGAATTTAACTTTCAATTGAAGTCTATTTATGTTTTTTTTTTTTTCAGAAAAATTATTTAACTACGAGTAGATTTGTATCTGTAATCGAAACGTAATTTCTCATTCAACATCGAATATTGTAATTCAAACAACGATAATAGTAATCACCAAACTAAGCCATCGAGACAATCGTATCGCATCTTAAACTGCAATACAATTAAGTGGGTGTACGATGGTAGTCATAGTCTAAAAAAGTTGCAGTAGGATAAGTAAGTGGTACGCATAGGCAGTAGAAGCGCCTCGTGGTCTTATGCCCGGTTTACATTAGGTATTCCAGTCCAGCGATCGAATCCAGCGCTGAACTGCTTACTCGAGATATGTAAACCGGCACTGGAAAGCATCAATCCAGTGCCAATGCTTTCCAGTGCCGGTTTACATTTTTCAAGTTTTGTAAGCAATCCAGCGCTGGATTCGATTCGAACTTAAAGCCAGTAAATGAAAATACCAAGAAAATAAAAGTTGTCTACTTCTGAGGTTGATCAGAATTGTGTTATCTACAGACAGTGTAGTAGTAGGACTCTTAGCAGAGTCCGCCTGGGGAAGGACCACACCTTTGTCAGTTATTCTACCGCCAAGCAGTAAAGCGCAAACATTAATGTGTTCCAGTTTGAAGGGCAATGTTTCCAGTGAAATTACAAGGCTTGAAGATATAATATCTTAGATCTCTGGGTGAGGAGCGCAGTGCAGTGCTAGGTAATAATTTGGTCTCTACATGATCCAATACCTGCGTGTCACTATGCTGTTATGTGGCAGGCATGTTGCTTACCACCAGTCTCGTCACTATATACTATAAACAAGACATAGTCTACTGCATTGAATACTCTGTTCTATGACCGGCTGCAACCGAGGCAGTGCTCAAGACAATGCGCCCTCCATTAGCGAGGAGTGAAGACCGAACGGCAACAATGGCCGGCGAACAATGTCGCGTTTTAACAATACTATACCGGCGACGTATCTAGCGACGGGTGCTGAACGCCGAGGATTTATTCTCAATTATTTACATTTTCGGAGGACGATTCAGTTTTAATGAAACTAAAACTGAATCGGCTATATTTAAGACCATCTGCGTTTGCGCCCTGGGTAGCACGTTTTTAGGGTTCCGTACCCAAATGGTAAAAACGGGACCCTATTACTGAGACTTCGTTGTCCGTCCGTCTGTCCGTTTGTCACCAGGCTGTATCTCAAGAACGGTGATAGCTAGACAGTTGAAATTTTCACAGATGATGTATTTTTATAGCCGCTATATCAACAAATACTAAAACAAAATAAATATTCCAGGGGGACAATACAAAAAACTTGATTTTTTACACTTTCTTACTACGCAAACTAGATGGCGCCACTAGTAGAATAAAACGCGCTATCGAAGTTGCACGGTAGTTACTTCCACATCGTTTGAGGACAATGTACTTGAAGGTGAAGGCAGAAATACACTTTTCAGCCTTCAGATGGCACTCCGATAGATTCTTTAGTGTAACTAAATATGGATGAAAGCCTATCTGTAGAAACTGCGATAGTCTATGTAAGTTATGTATACGGAATTCATTATAAAGTGTAAATTCGGTACTACCAGTTCCCACGTTGTTCTCTCTTTCGCATCCCACGCCGAATATTCACACTACAAAATAAATAATTAAGGGGTCTCCTATACAATAAAAGAAGTTTTGCACCGTTTATTTGCCAATGGTACGGAACCCTTCGTGCGCGAGTCCGAATCGCATTTGGCCGCTTTTTTTTTTTTAAAGAAATTAGCGGCCCGTTCCAGGTTTGCTCGGACATTGATCTAGTAAGTTAAACTAAATTTACACATAAATGCTAACTTTTGTAAATATCGGCTGACTGAAATTTGGATTCATGTTGTCTTTGTGGGTGTTTTTGGTTCGTAAATCTTATTCTAGTCGAGTCCTAGCAGTCGGGACATTTAGTAGACTATTAGTTATGATAATTTTATGTGTGTTACTAGAATAATAAATAAGTATTAAAATTTCAACAACTGTCAATTCAATTACATTCCAGTGAAAATTCAATACAATCTAATCCTTGTAGCCGTTCTAACTTGATTGAACATGAATTCATTAATATTCTGTATTAAAATCCTCATAAAATATACACATTATCCAGTATAATAATATTTCTTGTGTTTTTTTATCGGGATGAGCAGGATATGATAAGCAGCACTCCTACCCAAACAGTACAGTGTCACGTAGCTAGCACTGCTTTCGTCAACCATAAATACAAAGGTAGGTACTTAGAAAGTGATTTAACATAGTGATTTTTGTTACTGTTTGGTGGTAGAATAACTGGCAAAGGTGTGATATTTCACCGGGCGGATTCTGCTAAGAGTTTGGATCTAGATACTAAAATACAAAATGGACAAAATTAAAAGATTTATATAACAAAAACAGCACGGATCTCAGCCTAGTCAAGTTATTAAAAAAACACAATTAGATGCTTGCAACGATACCTACCATAAGTTAAATATTATTTAAATTAAACGTTTTGGTACTTACACCTAAGCTAAACAGATTGCAACCGTGACTTATAGGCCATTATACATTTTTCTATTCAACATATTTCTATCACTATGTAATATTATTATTTCCTCGTGGATGTGGATGCACGTAAACTGTTACAAAAGTATAAATAAATAGTTTACAAGGCATTTATTAATGACTTGTAGTGGTTATACGAATTCTTAAAATATATTTACAAACATGCCCTAGATATAAGCCTACTTTAGATTTCGTAGCGTTCTTTCATTCTTTTTTAATTTGTAACTTTATCTGTAACTTCATCAAAATTACTCGCTTTAGAGGAGAACCTGAAATCTACGACACAGGCTAATCTAGTGTGGGTCTCAGTGAATACCTTGCAGCTGAAATCGTATTTTCTTGTTTACGTAGTTATGACAATACATCTTAGTGTACAGATAGAAATATAAGCTTTTGAAAAATAAATTAGTATTATTTCACTACTTAAAAAAATACACGGACATTTTATTTAAAATGCCAAATCATAGAGTGAAAGAGAATTGCTTGCGGCCACTTATTGACTGGAAACCTATGTATTATCAATATCTTCTTCTAATCATAAAATAAATGTATTTGTTAAAATGTGAATTTGATTAACAACGCGATGAACGTAAGAGATTTTGCAGCGGGATATCGTACTATGAATACCTAACAATAAAAACTTCGCAGAGTGTACTAATTTAATTTAGGATTCTGTAATTAATTGTGGTATACTTTTAGTAAAATAAAAATATCGTACCATTTTTAAAAGAGTTCTCTCAAATTCTTGCACTTCTGTTGCCTGCTCCCTTGTTAATGCAAAAATTAACATCTTAATCGTTGCTCGTCCACTTTCTTCTTGAAAATTAAAATATTTAGCAACTTAGGCATCTCCTTTCTTCCCTTAACAGCTCTTAAAGTTATACCTAGATACTTAACGGAGTTCTGAGTGATACTTTAACTTGGTAGTTCGCTGCTCTTCCAAAACTTTTGACGTAGGTATTCTCATACATATTAAATTGAAATGGAAATGAATGGAGTTCCTACATTGTTCAAATATGAAGCACGGCCGCTTTCATCATTCAATTTAAATAATATATAACGCAATCCTTTTGTAATTAGAGTGCTGTAATACGAGTACCTATTTTAAGAAACAGGATGTGTGTTTTACTGATTCATGTGCTTTGGAGAACTAAAAAAATACGGTTGCGATGTATTTAGCCTTATTTTTGCGTTGTTACTTCTTAAAATTAGTTTTTTGAGGTTTCATTATCATCATATTTAGCCCGTTATTTTGACGATCTAGAAAGTAAACGCCTGGTGTTTTTTAATGTTTGTGATAATTTATAAGTATGATGTCACCGTATAATTGTAAAAACCGTCAGTTTACAATCTTAGGTTAGATTATAAGCTAAACTAAATTAACCTAACCTGATTATTCATGTTATAGGTTTTATTATTGCTTACCTTACAAACAATTTTACAGGAAATGCCCGTACAGTGTTCATCAACAGAACTACATTACAACAGAAATACATACTTATACGTAACTACTTCCAATACACACATAAAATATGATTTATGTATGGACCGACGGAATCGTAGAATTGAACAAGATGATCAAACTTACTAATACATTTTATAAATAAACACTTTTTTAAACGTTTTAATACAACGCCATATTCATAAAAGTCCCATAAAAACTGAATAAAAAAAAACAACGCCATATTATACCTATGTTGTAGAATGCGCCAAAAACTATGCGTATTTTTTGAAAACACTTCAAACATTAATTATTATTTTATTGTTTCTTTAAGTTTCATTGCGAGTCTAGAGTCCTTTATAAATATCAAAACGGGCCTTCATTGTTCAAAAACTATTGTTAATGTAATGATTTATTCGAAATAAAAACTTGCTACATAGAGAAGCTTGAATACCAGATTACTTCAATACAAGCCAGCGCGAAAACCAGCCACAAGAAACGTACTTCTAACAAGATCCACATTCTAACTTATTCCTAACATACTTACCTCACCAATAGTAATAAATATAAATATATCAGCTACAGATCTCAATATAATTTGTATTCGGTTTCCTTATCACGTAGCAAAACGTGACGCTGGTTGCCAAGTGAGTCTGCAAGTTTCTAACTCCGATGCAAGACTAAAAGTGGAAAAAATAGCTGCTTATTAGCATCACAATTGAGTGTATTAGTTGCTCGATTTATTCACTTGCTTTGTTGTGGGATTTGTGATGCCGCTTTCTATTCATCGTGAGATTTGTGCTACATGTGATACAAATCTTACGAAGAACGTAACTGTGTTCTGTAAATTCACTTATCAATTCAGCTAAATTGGAAACTTCACCCTAGTAAAATTAGTAGTAAAATCGGAGTCACACTCGCACTTGGCCACTTTTATTTTACTCAACGATCAATATTTTCGGATTTACACTCATATCGGAGGCGAAATTGTTTTTATTTTTCATATATTTTGTTTATAATCTAGTTTATTTATAAAATAAATTGTAATGGAGAATGTAGAAGGGAATGTTGTGTCTTTTACATCTGGTCATGTTTTTTTAATTTTTTATGTGTAAATATATTGAAACATATATTGGAAAACCCCTGAACTGAGTGTACATCCAAAAAAAAGCACGTATATATATAGCTGTCCCCGGAAAGGGTCCTCAGCACGATTCGAAAAAATCCACAATTCGCCAAAGTTCTAAACTTGTTCAAGGAGCACGATATTAGTAAGGCTGTCTTGGCTCATGCTGGTGAATGCTTCTTGATCGCTTTGTTCGGAGGTGGAGAAGCATATACATCTTTGGATGCACTCCGATAAAAAAATATCACCACATCTGTTGTAAAAAAAGTAGCGGGGCCCTCGACAAAACGATTGCGATTGGCATAGGGGAAAATAACTACGCTTGATTGAAATTGGAGGTACTTACGTATCTTATGGAGAAAAACAACATTAGTATGAATTATACATAATAGTCAAGTTAATATAACTAATCAGTTATAGTAACTTGATGACGCAAAATTCCCTTCCCCATTCTACATTACAATTTTTTTTATAAATAAACTATACAATAAACGAGATATTTGACAAATAAAAAAATATATAACCAGATGTAAAAAACACAAAATTCCCTTCTACATTCTCCATTACAATTTTGTTTTACAAATAAACTAGATAATAAACAAAATTTAATGAAAACTAAAAAGAATTTTACCTCAAATTTGAGTATACATCTGAAAATATTGATCGTGGAGTAAAAAAAAGTGCGAGAACCAAAGTTGAAGAAAATAAAAGTCCACCCACTACGATTTTTTGGATAATATTGATAGTATAATTCTGCAAATATTGATCCTAGCGTAAAAAATGTGATAACTAAACTTGGGAAAAATTAATTTCCAAGTTTGGTTACTATCATCGTCAGTCATATTCAGTCAGTCGAAAATTAAAAAGTTATTTCACAAAAACGAAAAAATTGAACTTTAAAACAAGATGGCGGCAAATCCTCTACCGGGATTAGTTAGAAAATCGAGATTTATACTACCAACAACACTCCCCGACGTTTAAAAAAAAAACGCACCCCGGATTTTTTTCTATTTCAAGCAAGTTTTATGTCTGCCTCGACTGGACTATCACTCTTTCAAGCTACAAGCATTCCAATAAGAAAAAGACAAAATAATATTAGATTATGTAGATAAGTTGCACATTACCTGAAACGTAGCCGGCTAATCTAGCAAATTCGCAGCGATGTTCGAGACTTTGAAGTTTGCTTCGAACAAAGTGTTTATGTTTAGTAAGTAATGTCGTGAAAAAAATCTAAATGTTCATAAATAAATCTGAACTGTCGAAGTACACTCAAATGTTAGCGAACATCTTAGATTATGTTCAGAAAGTTCGCAAAGAATATAATCCAATCCTACTTCCTATATTACTTGTGCAAAAATCCCTTTACATGAGCCCTCATTGAGCGTTATTGGCAAAGTTTGAAATATATTATCACATTGGGTACGGGTGGCGGGGCTTGTGATATTTTATTCTTTAGAATGTAAACCAATCACAATGCACTAGATTTTAAGTATTTGAATTATCAAATTAATATCATAGTTGTGAACGTTTGTATGTATGTATGGATAGGACATACACTATCGTGTAATTATTATAATTATAATTGTGTCCTCAAAACAATGACCGATTTAAATTTAAAACTATTCTGAGACTCTCGACTTAATTTCTTAATTTTAAATTTGTAATAAGAGGAGGTTCTCAATTTGGTCACATTGTGGTTTTTTATATGTATGTTACGCACCAGTGCTGCCAATTGTGAATCTATTGTTATCAATTGAGTAAAAGTAAACCAATTGAATAAATGTAAGAATTTATATTGACAACTGTTCGATCTTTCCCATATAAAATTTCACAAAGGAATGCTCTTCAACGGCTTAGCTCCATCTACTTATAGCGCCAACCCCTCTAAAACTCTTTTGAGATGGCGGGTAGAAGTGAATGGTATCCCACCGGCGCCCTCTGCACTAAATTTTATCAGTCATACCCATACCTTTAAATAATCAGATACTTTTTCTTTTCAACATCATCAACAGCCCACTAAACGTTCCCACTGCTGGGACTCAGGCGCCTTCTCTCGCAAGGAGAGAGTTAAGGCCATAATCCACCAAGCTGGCCCAGTGCGGGTTGGCGGATGACACATGACTTCGAAAGATTCTAGGTACATGTCGGTTTCCTCACGATATTTTTCTTCACCGTTTTAAGTTAGCGGCATTACGCACATGACTTCGAAAAGACAGTGGTGCGTGTGGGGTTTGAACCCGGGGTCTCTGGATCGGCAGCCGCCGTTCTCCCGACTAGACCACCGTAACTTTATATGATATGATATAGATACTTTTTCTTTTATATGACACATATTTAGACTCAAATCCCAGTATTAAAAATAATACTATAGTGAAATACACTACACACAAAATACAGGTGATAACACTATTCTGATGATTATTTTGTGCTGGTCGGCACAAAATAATCATATTCAAAGATAGTCCCATATCAATTTTATCGACATCGGTGTGGCGGTTTCAAAAATATGAACAAAAAACTATAAATTGCTTACATGTATTTAGACGTTATTCTTATATCCATTAGAAATTCGTTTTAATTTTTTCGGAGAAAATAAATAATTGTGACATCAAATGAACACACTATTCCAATGAAATAGCAAAGTAGTAGGAATACGTCGTCCAGGTACGGAAATTTTAGATTTTTGTTAAAATTTCAAAAACCTCGACAATGATTTCAATTGAATTTAAATGTAACTATCTCTAAAGTATGTATCTAATTCTAACCTAATTTTAATTCAGGGTGGGGGTGATTGGCCTGCACTGACGTCCCGCTAGGGGTGTATTGTGCACTTCCCCCCTGCCAGCCTACCCAAACCAACCGAGCTCCTCAAAATAGCGGAGGACGGCCGTGGGTCGCTGGCATATCAGTTCCAGTCCCGTTTCGTCAGATGTAATGCGTTCACATAATTGATTTGGATTTCCTTCAAGTAGTCCCGATTTTGATCTAATACTTTCTGTGGCTTCACAGCGCAAGAGCACATGTTCCACAGTTTCATTCTCCTGCAAACAGCCCCTGCATAAGGGGCTCTCTGTAGATCCTATTTTGTGGAGATGATAGTTCAACTCACAGTGACCTGTGATTAAACCTATCATCAGACGAAGATCAGATCTTGTCAGATCAAAGTATGTATCTCTAAACTACGGATATCGTACTGGTACTCTAAACCTACCACTCAAAAATAGAACCATCAAAAATGACTTACAATTGGCGAAGCTATCTCTAGATAGGTAGAAAAAGGTAGGTCTTGTAGTGGTAGGACTCTTTGCAAAGTCCGCCTGGGGGATGGACCACACCTTTGCCAGTTATTCTACCGCCAAGCAGTAATGTGCAAACATCACTGTGTTCCGGTTTGAAGTGCAACGTTTCCAGAGAAATTACAGGGCTTAGAGATATCACAACTTAAATATGACAAGCGCAGTGCAGTGCTAAGTAATGATTTGGACTCTTCATGTTCCAGAACTTGCGTGTCACTGTGCTGTTATGTGGCAGGCATGTTGCTTACCATCAGGCACATGTCCTGCTCGTCTCGTCACTCTTCATTAAAAAAAAACTATAAAAAAAAATTATCAACTCTGATTCACGATAAGCGGAGCTATAGCATAAAACACATACACAAAAACATACAACTGAATTAATAACCTCAAAATCCTTTTTTAATTCGTTTTAAAACTACTGAAATGATCAGTTAAGTTAAGAAATTCACGACAATTTGCTATTGGAGTATAAATAAATCTTAACACTTACGTTTAGTTGCTGCAATATGAACCATTAGCAATTGCCCTCACCCTCTTCCCTTATCAGCAAAGTTCTCTGTAAGTAAGACATTGATATGGCCTCCTCAGCTGTTCTCACGACCTTCGTAACGGTTTTCTTACCCGATTATCGTTTATCGTGACGATTAGGACCCTCAAACGATGGTGGAAATGAATAAAACAGTCTCGTGTATTCTTACACCCTTGTGCATAAACTCCTAATAAGATGCGTTGTTAAATGTTTTTGATAAAGGATATATAATATATATATACATAAATATGTATACTCTTTTTTGTGCACAAAAAAACAAAGATAATAAATATTGGTGGATAGTTCACACACAACACCATCTGACCCCAAATTAAGTAAAGCTTGTATTGTGGCGGCCAGATAGCTCATAGAATACTTATATAGTTTTAAATACATTCTATTAAATACATACTAGTAAATACTATTAAATACATTCTATATACATACATTCTTATTATACATAGTAAGAAATACGCAATGTTAACGTCTTCAAATGATTTTGTCCCATTTGCTGTGGAGACCTTGGGCAGTTGGGGAACTGAGGCGAAAAGTTTGGTGCACGAGATGGGGCGTAAGCTACGCGACAAATCGAGGGACTCCCGCGCCGGCTCGTACCTGGTGCAAAGGCTAGCCATAGCAATCCAGCGAGGCAATGCGGCCAGTATAATGGGCACTTTTGCACCGGGTGCTGTTCGGGGTGGGTTATTGGGTTAGCTTAATGACGAATACTTTTTGTATTATTTGTTTTAATTTTTTATTGGATTATTTATTGATATTGCATAGTAAGTATTATTTATTATTCATGCTCTTTTTTGTGCACAACAAAATAAAGATAATTCAGGGAATAGAAACTATGCTAATATAATAATTTCATGACATTCAAAAGTTTGACTACCAATAAAATTGAATCCATTGGACTACCGCTGTGCAGTCTTACTACTGCTAGCTGATCAATAAGTCTACTTACAGAGCTATAGCTGTTGCGTTCGATTCCCATCTAACACAAAAAAATATTTGTGTGATGAATTCCGACATAGGTTCTATGTTTCGAGTATCTGAATTTAATTTTTGATTGAAGATTTTACAGAGAAAAATATTGTAACTGTTATGTTATTTTAAACAAACGCTCTTATGAATAACGAGCGTATTATTACAGTCGAGGTCGTGGTCAACTGTGGAAGTTTAATGGAGGTAATGTTTGAGGTAAATACTTAAGTGCACTCAGCGCGAGCGTCGCGGCTAGCTTGAAATATTACGCTTTCAGGATTACACGTAAGTCTCGGCTCGACTGATGGTCTAACGGCGCCCGGCTAATGCAGTGGATCTCGGCTAAAACGTAAGTTTTGCCGTAAAAGTCGGTAATGTTAGAGGAGCCCACGATGATAAATGGGGATTTACTCGAGCCTCATAGAGATCTTTTGACTTGTCAAGCTTAGATAAGAAGAAAAAATGTTATGTTATATGTTATTAAATATGTTATGTAAATGTTAGCCTTATAATGGTGTGAACAATAATGACATTTTTATCCATTCATTCATTCATATTACTGTGTGGGGTAGCAGCTATAGAGTTTCAAATAAAATGTTAAATAAACTTTTGTTTTTTTATCCTTTATCGGTCTTAATCATGGGGCTCATATTTGGTTGACGTATCCAACCGGATAAAAGATATCTGAAGTAAATCCCGAAATCCCCGTTTGGGCTCCCCCGCTATAATATCGTGGAGTTGACCGCGGCTCGCTGTTAAGTGATCTTACGTGATGTTTTGTGTAATGTTTCCTTATTTTATTTCACTAGCGGTCCGCCCCGGCTTTGCCCATGTTACATAATATATAATAGCCCATAACCCTTAGGGATTACGTAGGTAGGTACATATACAACGGTAAAAAAGTTTTTGCAAACGGACCAGTAGTTCCTGAGATTATCGCGTTTAAACAAAGTCAAATTACTTTATTCTTAGCCACTTGACTGTCCGCGCTAGCAGACTTTTTTCCGGTCAACTGTCCAAAGTTGCCGCTCGATAGAGGCGTATAAAAAACCGCGCGACCTCTCGTGATAAAAACGTTAATTAAAATAGAATTATAGAATCGATTTCAAAAAGAAAAATATATTTGAATAGATAATTAAACAAGGCATCATTTAAGTTTAAAATATGAACTTTAAACTCACAACTTCTTACCAATAAACCAAATTCAAACTTAAATTTGTGATTTTTCTACTGATTTCCCGCCAACTTTGTATTATGTTATTACAACAAACTTACGCTATATTTTATAGTTTTATAAACTCATTGAAAAAGTAAATTATATTTCCTTTCAAATAATGATAAAATATAAACAGAGGATACATGAGAAGTCTACTAAATTCAATGATTAAAATGATTCCTCAAATCGCGGCCATTGTTCCCGACGCAACGGCGAAAACGAAAAAAATGCAATGGCTGAAAAACTAAAAAATTGATTAAACGCCATCTATAATTATTTCTGCAGATTATAAACCACAGTCAATACATATCTGCGCTACAGATTATTAATAAAAACGTGTTTCCGAACGCTTCGTGGTTGTGGCTCTGTAGTACCACTAACAGTTAACCGGAAAAAAATATATGGTACTGTAGTGACCAGGGACAGGCAAGTGGATAAATGTACAATTTACACGTCAATAAATAAAAAAATAAAACAAAGGAAAAAGCATTCATATTGTATTAATTTTCAAAGTTTGAAAGGACTACTTTACGGTATTATAATAATTATTGTACAGAAAACTGTCAAGCATTATATGAGTATCATATGTTTTTATTACAATTGTACTGACCCATGTCAAATTTTTGTATACATTTTTAGAGGACTTTGCCATCACTCTAAAAAATTCGGTGTAACTATAAAAAGAGAGAGTTCTGTAGAGTCTGCCCATAGAAGTAACAATCATTTGACAGTAATTTTACGGCAAAGCAATAATGAATAAACATTGGAGCACAATGCACGACATTTCTCACATAACATTTTGAAGCTCCAAACTGTGCAAAACTTGTAGCATGAGAGCAATTCTGACGTAATTTTCCTAATATTATAAATGAGAAAGTTTTGATGTTTGGATGTTTGTTACTCAACCACGTCGGATCGTTGTTGTTTTCATATTTGACTTTATTTATTGCCTAATGATAACTTCCAACGTATCTTTAGTCAAATGTATTATTCAGAGTAATTCAGGGTTAACTGTGTGAGTATATTACTTACTGTGTTCCGATTTGAAAAACAATATTTTCAAGATTAAAAGTGCTAGATTTGCACTTATCTTGTTTTAGAGAAAGCCCTTGTACAATCCGTTGGACAAGGCCTCTTCATGGTCGTTTGAATATGTTTGGATTTAATCTATTTTATTATTTTTTGTTATTGACCTTACCAAGACTTCTTGCAAAATAATGATTCTAAAAAATGAATTTAAAAAAAAAAAAACAAAGTAAATTAAGAAATAGATAGCTTATTATTAGTATAACAACCAAAAGTGGAACTAATGAATTTCGAGTATTATAGAACACAGAAGATGTCTCTCTCTAATTTTGTAATAGGTAGCAACACGCCATAGCTACATTCTACAGATAAGTTGGCCGCACTGTAACTTTTATGTACATCATTTTTCAGAATCGAACGTTTTGTCAGTGTCAATTAAGTCTATGACGAATATTTTGACAAATCCCATTCGTAAAACTACAATTTTTGTCATTATGTGGCTTGTTACTCTCGGTTTAAAAACACCGAGATTGTAATCATTAGGAAAATCATACTTAGGCGACACATTCCACAGTCTAGTCGTAATAACAAAAGTAAAGTTAAACCTCTTCGTTCAAGTCTTTAGAACGTCAACAATCATAATCATAATAATCATTTATTCATTAAAAATACACAGAAAAAATATTACAAATAAAAGTTGCTAGCATTTGATTAGTAATAAGTTAACTGCCGTCGAACTAGGCTCGCGGCCTGTGTGTCGAACAATGAAACGATGTCGTCTTTTCAATCTACGTGCAGTCTGGTAGAAAAATGGGCTGAAGTGGTATTAAATTATGCAGATCCGTTGCACAGTCTACGACGTGTATCCGATAAAACGCCGATAAGCAAGCAATTTTGTGGCGATGCCCAAGAACTTAAGAACAAAGAAGACTTCTAAATATTTTTCTAACAAGGTTGCCGTTTCAAATGAGCCTTTTGGCACGTGTCCCGATCAATTTCAGAGCCACCAGCTGATACTCAGCCGACCCATCCCAAAAGTTAAGGCAATTCAGTTTTTAATTTATCATTTGTAAGGGTTTTCACAGTTTGCAGCATTTTGTGTATATTTTTTATCTTGATAAATTTAATTTCACACATTTTAGAAATCAGTTTTGTCTTCTTTTTTGCTTCGACCAAATAAAATAAATATAATAGGTTTCTATTGAAAAAATCACAAACAAGCCAAAAATTTACACCTGAGGTCCATAACATTTGTAATTGATACAGGGATTGCTTAATTACTTTTTTGTTTCTTTTCCCATACTAACAATAACATTATGTGAATTATTGGTATAAATAATATTTATTCGCTTGAGTATTTTTAGACTTCAAAACGAAAAAAAAATGCTAATGTTTGACGTGATCCTATCAATAGGTCAGCTAGACACAATCACATTTTAGACGTACAAAATCTTAAACTAAAAAAGACTTTGAATTTTTACAAAGTCTATAAGTTATGATACCTACTTATCTAGTCTGAATCTCAATATTCTTTCCCAATACCTCAATAAAAGTTTTATTGATGTTTGAAACGTAACTTAAAATAACGTAGACTTACGTTTAAAATGGTTCTCAAAAAGTACTTAATCTGATGAATTTTGAGTTCTCTTTTCGAAGTTTTAATAAGTCAGTCTTATAGAATGGCTTTGAGATCAAATGCCCATCTTCGGAGTTTAATAAATGAAATTATTCCATTTGAAAGGCAAAAAACTTCATTGCATGGTATTAAAACGGCAGGCGGTACTTAAAGCTTGAGCGCACTGCTGCAGAAATATTTCGTATAGATTTTTATCTAATATTAAATTTAACAAAAAAATTACACAAAATAATAATTATGAACATTTTTGTTTACTAAAATTGTGATTGTGATAACACCTACTCATCTTACGGTAATTTAGAATTATATGAACATTTTTTCTCACACTAACAACGAGATAGATAATGCATAAATAAAGTGGCCAAGTGCGAGTTGGACTCGCCCATGAAGGGTTCCGTTGCAGCAAGTAACATATACATAGTACACATAGTTCTTGTAGTTCGTTGTAACTTTGATCGAAGTTTCAATAATAGTGTATATATGACGTACTAAAAAAACTACTCATCAGATCGAGTTCAAACTAATTTTCGTTGGTAGTTTACATGGTAATGTACATCATAATATATTTTTTTTACATTTTTCATTCTCTTACTTTAGAAGTTAGAGGGGGGGGGGGGACACACATTTTACCACTTTGGAAGTGTCTCTCGCGCAAATTATTCAGTGTAGACAAAAATTATTTTAGAAACCTTAAGATCATTTTTGAAGACCTATCGATAGACACCCCACACGTGTAGGTTTGATGAAAAAAATTTTTTTAAGTTTCAGTTCTCAGTATGGGGGGCAACCCTAATTTTTCTTTTTTTAAAATTTTTCTGTTCAAACCTTAATGCGGTTCACAGAATACATCTACTTACCAAGTTTCAACAGTGTAGTTCTCATAGTTTCGGCAAAAAGTGGCTGTGACATACGGACGGACAGACAGACAGACAGACAGACAGACATGACGAAACTATAAGGGTTCCGTTTTTACGTTTTACGGAACCCTAAAAATACACACTTCAAATAATATATAAAAACTCTCCATTAATTTAAAGTTTAAATCTTAATGATTATTTTCATTTCAAAAAGGTTAAGCGTAAAATGTAAGCATGTGTGAGTTGGTGTTCCTATGTATGACTAGCTTAACTTATCGAATACGAGTAGATTTACTGATCCATTGCTAAACTAATCTTGATCTAGTTTGCCTCTTGAATACGTTTGATATCACTAATATCCAAAATGTATAAGTGCTCAACGATTGGACAGGTTTTGGCTTCCGTAAGTCGTTGATAAAATGACAGAAATTGTATACACACGGCATTTAATAGAAAGATAGTTAAACTAATTACTGCACATAATTTTAAACAAACAACAAAAAATTAAATAAAACTAAAAGAGCAATTGGTCACCTTTTCACTAACACACACACATATACTGATCTCTTCCAGGCAAACGCAGAATTTAAAACCAGTGAATAGGGGGGGGGGGGGGGGGGAATGGCTAAGACCAAATAAGGAGTTTTAAAAATACTAAATTGAAAACGAAATGTATTTTAGAGAAAATACTAATTACGTGTTTTTACAGGATGTTGTAGTTATTTTTAAATCGATAATCATTTATCGAAAGTTCAGCTGTATAAAGGGAAAGTTAAATATCGCATTTTTCTCCAGTACGACCATGGGTTTATTCATAAAGACCTCGTTCTCGGCACAATAATCTAAGTCATTTGCATTTTGTCTCCGAGAATAATGTTTTGTTTATTTCGGCGTTGATTTAAACCAGCATGTCCACAGCCGTAATGAATGGTTGCTTATTTAATCTTATGCCCTCTTTTGCTTGTATTTTATAAACCTTGATTTAAGTAGACAATATTTTGTGCATTTTTCAACCCTTGATGTAGAAAAGGGGGTGTTATGTTGTTATGCTTTGATGTTTATGTATCTCTGTGTATATCAATGTTTTGTACATACACAATAGGGACAATGCAGGACAGTACAGTAGTACAGGATAGTAAAGTGCAATACAGCACAAAATGTAGTGCAGTACAATACAATACAGTGCATAGTAGTACCTACTGCATTGTAATTGTCGGTAATTCTAGTTCCAATTTTTTTATGATAACTTTTCGGTTACAACATATTTATATCGACTGGTCTTGTGCCTTAGTGGGTAGTAACTCTGCCTGCGAAGCTGAGGGTCGTGGGTTCGATTCCCACCCAGTGCAAATATTTGTGTGATGAATTCAAATATTTGTACTGTGGCTGGGTGTTTCTGTGTATAATAAGTAGGTATGTATTCACAACTACTTAAATATAAGTATTATATCAGCTATCGGGCTATCATAGTACAAGCTTTGCTTAGTTTGGGGTCAGATAGCGTTGTGTGTGAATTGTACACCAATATTTGTATGTATGTATTTATATTTTTAATTACGACTAGTGATGTAGCTTATTTGGTACTAGCAGCGCCTCGCGGTTTTATCCGCACAGTTCATGTTCCCATTATTTTTTCGTCATGCCTATCTACCTATTATTCCACACTATAACCTAACGGTATTCTGAATTTCAGCCTGATCTCTTCAGACGTTCCGATGTGATTGTGTAACAAACATCCAAACTTTTGCATTTATAATATTAGTGGGATGAGTAAGTCATCAACATCATCATCAACAGCCCACTAAACGTTCCCACTGCTGGGACTCGGGGCCTTCTCTCGCAAGGAGAGAGTTAAGGCCATTATCCACCACGCTGGCCCAGTGCGGGTTGGCGGATGACTTCGAAAGATTCTAGGTACATGTCGGTTTCCTCACGATGTTTTCCTTCACCGTTTTAAGTTAGTGACATTACGCACATGACTTCGAAAAGACAGTGGTGCGTGTGGGGTTTGAACCCGGGGTCTCCGGAGCGGCAGCCGCCGTTCTCCCGACTAGACCACCGTAACTTATATACAACGTGTTGCAAAAAGGTGCAACAATATTTATGGTAGTTCATCTACATTCAGTTTTGAATCATGTATGTGAAAATTAGACATGAAAGATCAAAAAAAAATCCCAAAAAATAAATGAAATTTTTTAGTTGTTATTTCATTTGACATACCCCTAATGGCCAGATCTCCGCACGGATTTTTGTACGACGTCGCGGCGTCGGCGGCAAGGTCGTTTGTCTGCTGTAGAAGCTTTAGGGTTGAAGCTGGTGATTTGGTGGGAATTTTACGTCAAACTTTGACTCGAATTATCTCGTGATCTACCGTGCTGAGGGGAAAGAGACCTTGGGTGATGAAGTGTACATCAGTGTTAGAATGGACTGTTAAAATATTGTTGGGGGTAAATCCACCACGTTGTATATATACCAGCGGTCCGTTCCGGCTGCGCTCGGATATTGTCATTTAAAGACTATTAATCGAAATAAAAACTATCCTATCTCTCAAGTTGGACCAGACTGCTCACGGTGTGCCAATTTAATTAAAAATCGGTTAAGTAGTTTAGGAATCCATCGCGGACAAACATCGTGACAGGAAATTTATATATATTAATATATATATAAGTATAAGATGAGATGAGTAAGAAGTAAGAAGATGAGTAAGTATAGATGCATAATTACACAAACACAACTTATTTAACAATGTTTGTGAATTTATCTGTAACGTAGAAACTTGTTAACGAATGATGTTGATGCTGCTGTTGATGCAGTTCTTTGTTTTTAAGCAGCTAATCGCTGTGGTTTTTCCTTGACAAAAAATAAGATATTTCGAGATAAAAATATCTACGACCGCATCCTACAACTTGCAGAGTAAGATCCCAGAGCTCCCAGACGTCATCTATTTTCTGATGAATGAAATGTGGACGATTAAGTAGAGTTAGTAAGTACTAAGAACACATGCTTACTCGCTAACTTGCTTAGACGGCCAATTTTTTGATATGGGGTAATGAAGGTACACACAAATACTTACTACCTCACTTACTAACTCTACTCAATCGTCCACATTTCATTCATCAGAAAATAGGTGACGTCTGGGAGCTCTGGGATCTCGGACTATTGACTTGTGTACAACATTGTCTCAAATCGAAATTTCGTTGCCACAAACGATAAACAGTTGAATACACAACCGTCTACAACCCAATCCGGAGCAGTGACGTCGCAAACGGCCGGTTGGCAATTCTGTTGTAGCACCGGTTACATAGTTAACTATAACATTCCCGATCGGTAGGCCGTAGAGGTTATCTGAGTTCAACTGCTATAGGTTCATGAAAAAATCCACGCTAGTATTTTATGCGATCCTAGTAGGAATTGTTTTATAAAACATTTCACAGCTAGTAGGACTCTTGGCAGAGCCCGCCTGGGGAAGTACCACACCTTTGCCAGTTATTCTACCGCCAAGCAGTAATTGGCAAACATTACTGTGTTCCGGTCTGAAGGGCAATGTTGCCAGAGAAATTACAGGTCCTAGAGATTTAACAACTTTGATCTCTGGGTGACGAGCGCAGTGCAGGTAATGATTTGGACTCTTCGTGTTCCAATAGCTGTGTGTCACTGTGCTGTTATGTGGCAGGCATGTTGCGGCACATGTTCTGTTCGTCTCGTCACTCGTTATTTAAAATAAACAACAACAAAAAAGTTGACAAGGGTTAACCGTTGAAAAAATATTTGAAATATTGCGTTTAATAGTTAAAACTAAAAAAATGTGATTACTACCCGAATAATAGAATAGTAATCTTAGAATGTTCATTATCTAATGCCTTTTAAGCAACCAACAGATTATGGAAAAGTAAAAAAGAATTCTATGTTCATAAATATAAACCAATACTAAAGCGGTCGATGTTTATTTAAATAACCAATTTGTCTTCTTGTACTTGGACTGTTGAATGCCAATATTCGATTATATCAATAATCCTAAGCACTGATCGCTGAGATTATTAATACTAGTCTAGCTCTGACTGTGTATTCTGTAATACCGGAACTCAAACCGTTCAATTCAAAATTATAGGACTAGAAATAACCAGGACGTGGAGATAAATTAATAATTTTCTGGACTTATGAAGTTTCAGACTGAACATATAGGACCGGTTTTGGGCAGATATTATACTTTACTAACGATTTTTTTTCTCATCCATCTTTATATCAGTTAAAATATCACATGAGGTTGGTGAATCGACAATATCGTTTCTATGCCAGGAGTCCAGTCACTTGGCTAGTACGAGCAAAGTCTGTTAAAGAAATAACACAAATCATTGCTAAGGAAAATGCAACGTCAGTGAAAAAGTTATAACCCCAAATTATGAATCTTGAAATTTTCATAGTTATGAATCTGGTTCCCACTCATTGCCATCGATGGCGATGAGCGACTTCGACTTTGATTCTGTGACGGACAGTGCCACATAAGCACTGACTCCCCCACGGGTGGTGGTAAAAAACGTAATGTATTTTACCTGGGTAATAAAAAAAAAATGTTGCTTCAGAAAAGTTTTGCGAAATTGTACTCGTGTGTCCGTAAAATCAATATTTGGTTCAAAATTATGATTATAAAATTTTACTAACGAATCAAATATAAATTAAAAAATAGCTTCCTCAAAAATAATGAATTTTCCAATTGCCGATTTGCTAACGCTTTGCACGGAAATATACTTTTAAATAAATCATTATCCCAAAACCGATCAAAAAAGAGGAATAATTAAAATACCTGGAAAAAAAACCGGCTCTGATACAAATTAACTTCAAAAACATAACTTTCAGACGTCAACGTATTTTGGGTTCACACTTTTCATCTTATTCAAAAGTATTTAGTAAAAGCGTGGAGTAGTAACCGCAGGGTCCACCGCCTCAGCTCAGGAAAATTATCTAAGCGTTGATATAACTATCTCTTTTCTTTGTTCTTTTAGCTTGAAATTATAGAGACGACAATACTAAAACCAAAGTCAATTTAGTGAGGTGGTACAAAGACAGTTTTAGGTATAAGTTAAATCAAATAATGGTAAATGTGTTATGAGTTTTGATGTTACGGAATCAGGTATCTAGAATGGTAATGTCAATTAGACCAACTGCTACCGGGTGATTGGACAAGACCGCTTGATTGGTTCTCGTAACCGAGATTTGGTTTGGATCTCTTCCAATAACTAGGTTTCAATGATTTGACATTACATTTAAATCCATTTACATTTAAATAATATTGCTACCGTATTCCTGTTCTGCTGATACCTAAGACTCTTTGCAGAGCATGCCCGGGGAAGTAGCACACCTTTGCCAGTTATTCTACCGCGATGCATGTTAGCTGCAAATATCACTGTGTTCCGGTTTGAAGGGCAATGTTTCCGGAGATGTTATAGAGCATAAGAGAGATAAATCATTTTATATCTCCATTTCAAGGGAATAATTTTGGTTATAGTAATTTGGATTAGCTGTGTGACTATGGACATGTGTTATAGTGTGGCCTACCATCAGGCATAATTCCTAATTGTCTCGTCATTCTAAACTACGACAAAATAGTGTTTTTGGTTTTGGTTAGTACAAGAAATAATAAACGTCTCTATGGTTCCCTTTACAAAAGGTTTCAGTATTTAATTTGAGGTTAAATAGTTTTGAAGAACACATAATTGCCGTTTGCTACATCGGTGTCCTTTTTAGGGTTCCGTAAAACGTAAAAACGCAACCCTTTTTCAATTCATCATGTCTGTCTGTCTGTCTGTCTGTCTGTCTGTCGGTCCGTATGTCACAGACACTTTTTGCCGAAACTATGAGAACTACACTATTGAAACTTGGTAAGTAGATGTATTCTGTGAACCGCATTAAGAATTTTACAAAAAAAAGAAAAATTAGGGTTGCACTCCATACTGAGAACTGAAACTCAATTTTTTTTTCTTCAAACCTACACGTGCGGGTTATCTATTGATAGGTCTTTAAAAATGATGTTGAGGTTTCTAAAATATTTTTTGTCTACACTCAATAATCTGCGCGAGAGAAACTTCCTAAGTGGTAAAATGTGTGTCCCCCCCCCTCTAACTTCTAAAGTAAGAGAATGAAAAAACTAAAAAAAATATATGATGTGCATTACCATGCAAACTACCAATGAAAATTAGTTTGAATTCGATCTGATGAGTAGTTTTTTTTAGTACGTCATAAATACACTATTATAAAAACTTCGATCAAAGTTACAATGAACTACAAGAACTATGTGTACTATGTATATTATGTTACTTGCTGCAACGGAACCCTTCATGGGCGAGTCCAACTCGCACTTGCCCACTTTATTTTTGTTTTATATAATAGAGTGACGAGACGAGCAGCACATGTGCCTGATGGTTACCAACATGCTTACCACAAAGCAGCACAGTGACAAGCAGCTATTGGAACATGAAGAGTCCAAATCATTACCTAGCAACACTGCGATCGTCTCCCAGACATCTAAAATATCATATCATAGGTGACTTATTATACAAGGTGTTGCAGAAAGGTGCAACAATATTTATGGTAGTTCATCTACATTAAGTTTTGAATCATATATGTGAAAATTAGTCATGAAAGTTCAAAAAAAAATTCCAAAAAAAAAAAAAAATTTTTGTTATTATTTCATTTGACATACCCCTAATGGCCAGATCTCCGCACGGATTTTTGTACGACGTCGCGGCGTCGATGGCAAGGTCGTTTGTCTGCTGTACAAGCTTTAGGGTTGAAGCTGGTGATTTGGTGGGAATTTTACGTCAAACTTTGACTCGAATTATCTCGTGATCTACCGTGCTGAGGGGAAAGAGACCTTGGGTGATGAAGTCTACGTCAGTGTTAGAATGGACTGTTAAAATATTGTTGGGGGTAAATCCACCACGTTGTATACTCGTACTTACCAACAGGTCACCGATACATCCGTCTAAACCTATCACCCAGCTAGCAATTTTCGCGCCTGTCATCCCGACCACCTTTTTCATCAGCAAAATTAAACTTCGAACCCTCATCGGACCGTGAAATGCCTCATATTGGAAAAAGAGGCGTATAATAGATGCGCCGTAGGGCTTTCACAATAAATTTCGGCCGAACCGTAGCGGATAATTGGCAGGTGACCGGCGCGATTATTCAATGTAGGCATTGATGAATTTAGTTGGAGCTCAGGTTTACGCGACCGTTGCGATGGATGGTCGGTTTCTTGGACATTGTGCATTTGGTTCTGAGTGAGCTCAATGCACAAATATATCGAAAGTTGTCCTTTTGCATTAAAATCACCAACAAAATGTATAAACATAAAAAACTAGCAGTGCCTCGCAGCTTTACATGATTGCTTGGAAAGAATTGCTAAGGTTTAATAAATTATTAAGGTAATTGAATAAGGTTGCCAATTGCTACTTTATTTAAGGCTTTTTTATGTGCAAAAGAGTTTATCTGTATATCTATAAATAAATAAATATAAAATAAATATTGGTGGACAATTCACACACAACACCATCTGACCCCAAACTAAGCAAAGCTTGTGTAATAAACAAATTATATAGTAGTAGTTTCAATTGCCTTTGTTTTTCCACGATTAAAAGTAGCTGAGTGCTATTCCGCTAACTTAAAAACGGTGAAGGAAAACATCGTGAGAAAACCGACATGTACCTAGAATCTTTCGAAGTCATGTGTCATCCACCAACCCGCACTGGGCCAGCGTGGTGGAGTATGGCCTTAACTCTCTCCTTGCGAGAGAAGGCCCCGAGTCCCAGCAGTGGGAACGTTTAGTGGGCTGTTGATGATGAGTGCTATTCCAGGTAGTGGACTGTGTTTAAAAATTTTACTTAATTCGTTCAGCCGTTTCAATGTGATTGAGCAACAAACATTCAAAATTTAGCATTTATACCATTATTTATACTAATATTATAAAGCTGAAGAGTTTGTTTGTTTGTTTGAACGCTAAGATCTCGGGAACTACTAATTTGAATTGAAAGATTATTTTTCTGTTGGATAGTACATTTATCGAGGAAGGCTTTTTAACATTACGGTACTATCAATAAGAGCGAAGTATGAATAAAGAATGTAACAAAAACGAGCAAAAATATTCCTTTTTGAGATATTTTGTTGCGGGTTTGACGTGCGCTGATGTACGTGACAGCATGTGTCTATCTTTTGAGGTTGCGTCATTATAACCTTTTGTATGCAATTCAAATACTTGTACTTTGTCTGGGTGTTTATTTGTATAATACGTACGTATTTACAACTACATAAGTATGATATCATCATCAGCTATCAGCAATTGTAACTAAATTTTCTTTTTAGGTTGTTGTTCCTTAATATTTTTTTGTTTTGTTTTATTTAGTGCAATAAAGAGTTTATCTATCTATCTGGCCACCATAGTAAAAGATTTTCTTAGTTTGGGATCAGATGGTGTTGTGTGTGAATTGCTCCAAATTGTGTTGAAATCCGCTCCGAAATTTACTCCAGGAAACATAATTATCAGACGCCAATTGAGTAATTTCATCCTAACTACTTTAATAGTTAAAGACATTGAGCTGTACAAGGCCCTCAATTGCCTTAACCTTTATGCAACCTTACTACACAACCCCAAATAAAATGATATGAACGTTGAACTTTCCACGTAAGATTTCAAATTAACCCGTAAAACAAAACAACGCGGAAAAATATTAGGCTCTATTTTTCCTAACCTCGCCCACATAATACCTGGAGCCATTTCGACGGAGCCATGGATTAATATTAAGTTACTTTGCGCTATAAAGGGACCATGCACGTCCGGAGAATATAGCCGTAACAGCATTAATCTAGGTGGCTTACGTGTGTATTTATCACGGGGCTGACAAAGGGATATCTCACCTCCGCGGTTTCGCCGGGTATTGTGGTAAATGAAGAGTAATTGTCGGAATGAAGTCGACTCTGAAGATAAGGGAAGAGAAAAAGTTCAGGGTAATGACCTTGAAAATGGACTAGGAAAAAATGTAGTCGTAGTGACATATCATTGGGAATGTTACTGTTGAGGTGGAGTGGGGAAATATGTAACAGTTATTGGCGTATTTCATGTATTGAATTCTTACAGATAGCAATCAATGATAGATACGGGGTGGTGATACAGACAATGAATAGAGGAGAATCGGAATTGCCATAGACTGATTTTTGGTTAGTATATTTTTTTTTTTGTATAAATATGATTTCGTATGTAGTTTGTACGTTAGGGTAAGAATAGTTGGTCTGAGTACGTTAGGTGAATGCTCGGCTCGGTTCGGTTTCTTGCCACGGCTTCGTGTGTAGGTTTTCCCTCTTATTACTTCAAAATATGATCAAGGACAGCGATGACTGATAGATGTGAACGGGTGCAGCTTGTAAGAGTTTGCCTGCTCGTGGAACTTATTAACACAGTAATTTGAATAAAGATGAAAGGCGAAGGAAAATTCTAGTAAAGAGCATAAAGCCTCATATCTATGTAGGCAAATATTTTATGTAATTTATGAAAAAATAAAAATCGGTATAGATATTTCCGTCATTTGTGACATCAAATATAATTAAAGAGACAAAATTGAGCTTAAATGTAGTTTTGTTTTACATGATTTTTCAAGATGTTCAGACCTCAAAATCAGAATTCAAAGCTGTCCAAATTGTATTTTAATACCAATAAATGATATTAAAATACAATTCGGACAGCTTTGAATTCCGATTTTGAGGTCTGAACACCTTGAAAAATCATGTACAAACATGCACTTCTTTTTTCGAATTGTTATTTTAACTTTTTGGTTCAAATACTAATGGAAAATCAAGTTCATAACCGGAAAGGATTTATATTTTCAACAAGTAAAGTTCACCGACCTGAAACGGAGTGGTTGTACCCAATTAAGGTTCCGTACTCTTAGTTTATAGCGTTTTAAAAGGCCGTAAACTGAACACCACCCTTTGAGCAATGTTATAAATTGGCACAATTTCACTGCTCACCTTACAACGGTTACGTGCACGATAATGATCAATCTTGTTCTGAAAAGCTATTTCAGAATATTGAACGCAACAAGCGAAAGGCGTAAAATCTACTTCTAGGCGATAGTCAAAGTCAAAGTTAGGCACAAGGGCAGCCGGTCCAAAAGCAGAAATTCGTCATAAATTTTGAGAGGAACGGGATTCTGGGACGTTGCCAATTAGACCGAGTGGCCGCCGGTCCGATGTCCAATTTTATGAAGTATCGTCGAGATTTCGAAGGTAGAAAAATCCACGAGAGGAAATTTAACTTTGAAGATTTAGGACGGGATTTGCAAATTATGTTCTTCCAGCTTGACTGAAGAACCCCGAAAGGTGAATTGTTTTATAACTTAACGAGTCACGATCAAAGTTAAATTGCAATTTACTGTCTTCGCCACATCTTACTCGGCGTTATTACTTTCAGAATTTACTTGTCTCGGGCGGATTCAATCGTGCAGCTTTATATAAAAAATTTGGGAGGACATAAAACAGCTCATAGGTATTCTCATCTGTCAGAGCTCATAAAAAAGCGTTGAGTATTCGATTTACATAGTCGAAAATCGTAGCCTTCGCGCTACGGACGGGATTGTTGAAATTCCGACTCTACGGCAAAGAAATAACTGACGGGAAAAGACTCGCTGTAACAGCTGGTAATAAAAACTTCTACAATTGTGAGTTGCGTATCGCTGGAGTGCTCCCGATACAGAGAGATCCGATTCAAATAATCGTCCCCTTGGGCCGATCCGTCATCAATATTTCAGTCGGAATCGTATGCGGGCAACCGATTTGTTCTTTCCTCTTTGCAAAAGGACTGATTGGAGTTTGGCCCGTTCTCATTGGGGAAAAACATATTTGAATCTTTTTTTTGTACATGACTGAAACCTTATTTTGAGTGGCTAGCATTTTTTTTTTTTTAATACCTACTAAAAAAAATATTTTACAAATATAAATAGGTTAAATTGCGGCTGATCTAGTCGGGAAAACGGCGACTGCAGATTCAGGGTCTCTAGTTCGAATCCCAGGCGTACCACTGTTTTCTCGATGTCATGTGCGCTATGCCGCAAACTATTAAAACGCTGAAAGAAACGTCTTGAGAAAATCGGCATCTTCCAAAAATCTTTGATTGTAACGCTGACACCCTCGAAATATCAGTTGTTCGTTAACAATTAACCATAAATATGTGTGTGCAATATATTTATATTTCAATTATATTTTATAAGAGCTGTGTATTACTTGACGTTGCTTATTCTGGTGTTAGATAGGTGCTGGGTGAAAAAAATACTTGTAATTATGTTTGCAATGTAGACTAACAAGATGGTCATTAAATGCGCCTTATAGTATTACCATATCGTGCTTTTAAACCTAGCAACCAGGCCTAACATTTAAAACTTTAGAACCGTTTTAAAAATAATATATTTAACATCTAAATACAGGTGTTTATTCAACCGAACTATTAGCTTACTTTGATGTTGTAGGCTGTTTTCTAACTCCACGAATAATTTGATAAAATATCAAATATCTACCTAAAAGTTTATGAAGTCACTGCAACCTGAAATTTGGAGAACTTATTGACGATTTGTTGACTATTTCGTCACACTCTTAGATACAAGGTAAATGAGGTCAGAAGTACATATTATGTCATAAAGTTAAAGTGATGACTTATTATTCTTTAATTAATAAATATATATAAATTATGTAAATAAAAAACTCTTCAATTTTTTCAGTGCTAACTTTATCAGATGCGTTAAGCATTTTTGAGAAGAAAAAAAATGGCAGTCATAGGAACTGCCGATAGAAGTGAAAACTTATAACTCAGAATTTGATAGCTTACTTTGGAAACTACACGGGTGTAGCCGTAGGGTGTGGCCTGCTCATCATGGCATGACCATCTAGAAATGCACCAGCATTTACCATTGACTGACGCATTTCTAGATGGCCATGCCATGATGGGCAGGCTACGCCCTTTTAGCATTTCCCATTGGATGACGCATTTCTAGATAGCCAATGGCTTTGGTCCCGAGTTAACCCGAAGATTTCTTATCATATCCGAGCGTAACGATAGAATCTATTTCACAGCCCACGAAAAATCTGTCTAGGCGCGCCTAAAGAAGTTTTCACTTCAAAAAACAATTAAACTTGCGATAACTGATATTTTTACACCAATGCCGCTGTATTTACATTATTATGTTTTTGTCTGTGTGTAGGATTAGACACGTCCGGGAAATATAAGGAAGGAATATGTAAGGAAATATCTAGTCCTTAATAGTTAGTTAATACCTAATAGTTTGTAATTTCTTATTACCAAAATGGAGTCAAAGCTTGAGTCTTTAAGACGCTAACCATGAAACATTGTCGCTAGTTTAAGCTACGAGTAGTCCAATATAACAAAGCCCAAGATTACAACTACACACTCTTTGTAATGTATCCAAAGAAATCAGTAAACGACTTTGTACTTTAAAATTTGTGATGTACTTTGTGATGTTGATGACTTTGAAATTTTCAATAAAGCATTAACTTTGTAAATCTGTAAATAATCATCACGCATTTCAAAACATCCATATTACCTACTGATCATAATGATATTTTCAAATTATAAATAAGTGTGTACAATATTAAACAAAAAACGGTTTTTGTATATTTGATCCCATTATATTATCCGTGTATATATCCGCGTTATACTATTGTTTGTTTCATATGCATGTATTTTCAACAGTATTATAATTATCAAATATATCCACGTTATATTACGAACTTACGATTTTACAAATGTCATTGATTAAAATCCCGCTTATTTATACCTCTGAGTATATTTATAAGTGCAAATGTACAAGTGTCTTCTCAACACTGGTTTTAAAGGTTAAGAAAAACAGCAAGGAAGCCTGCCTGCTCCAAGAAAAATACCTTCTAAGGGCTTGTGTCATCCTCCATCTCGCACTTGGCCACCATGGTGAATTTACTTTCTTTACATGACAGCACCCTCAGTTCTCAGAGTGAAAAACAAACTGGGGTTGTTACATCGCATGCAGCATACATTTAAAACTGTATTAATATAATTATTATGGATACATATGACAATTTCAATCTTCTTAAAATTTTATTCTACGGAGTATGATGGCTTGTGTGACAAGGAACAAGGTTTGATACTTATACCCCGTTTACATGATTCCAGTCCAGCGACCGAATCCAGCGCTGGATTGCTTACTGGAATAATGGAGACCGGCACTGGAATGCATCAATCCAGTGTAAATTCTTTCCAGTGCCGGTTTACATTATTCCAGTAAGAAATCCAGCGCTGGGTTCGGTCGCTGGACTGGAATAATGTAAACGGGGTATTAAGCCTTACAACAGACAAGTCATACTTCCATCTTTTTTAAAATTATTCCAATTTTCATAAAGTGGAGCATTTCAGTCGTTATTAACTTGTGCATTTCTGCTTTTGTGAGTTATTGCGTTATATGCGGCTTTAGGTACATAATAATTATACTATACATTAATGTTGAATGCATAATAGCTATAATTTATTTAAACAATCTTATTTTCGTAATTTGGATCGTTCCCTACTTAGATGGCCATGCCAAGAAGCGTCACTTGTCACGTGACCACAATCTATTGTTCTATAATTAGTCAAGGCTTCAATTTCGCTGGCACGTACCTGCGTGAAAAAAACAATTCATACATTAATGAGAATTAATTAAAAAACTTATTTTTGCATCGCAAACTACAGCAAAAAGCTTAGTTCATAATTAATTAAGACCTGTTTAACTTTAACTACTAGCATTTAATTGATTAAATTACTAGAAATAAATATACTTAAAAGAAGAAAAATAGCAGGCCACATTTGTCAGAGTTAAAAAATGATTTTCCAAGTAAATAGAGGGCAACTAATAATATCTAAACATCTTTGAGCTCTGAGTGAGTAAATCGTAAAGCAACGATTTTACTCTTTATGTTCACACTAGGACGTGGAACTATGAACTATGTTGAAATTATGTTTTGATACAAAAAAAAAATCGTGATTTAATATTGATAAATGTAGATATAATTATATGTACAATGTAGAAATTATAATTAAAAGTTAAAATTATCCTTATAATTTTCACAGAATATTTAACCAAAACCTCAAGTCTAAAATGGTCCAACAAAATAATTAGTCTGTCTGCGCGCAGCACTTTATTAATGTTAGTAATAAATAACGGGCTTTTGTCCAGGCTGTGTGTTTTGCACTAAACTTGTTTTACAACCTGAATTAAATAAAACATTAAGTAATAGCCCACCAATTAAGAACGAGGGATAATAAATTATTATTAACTCCCACTTGTATGGGTCAGTACAATATGTATGATTATTCCATTCGTTATCACATCAGTCCCTCATTTCTCATCCAGACATTGAGGTCCATATTCACACAGCACATTTTTATACTTACTTTGTGTAATTTGTAAGTCAGATAAACAAAACTAAATGTAACATATACAAATTTACTTCCGTTTTTAAGGGTTCCATAAAACGTAAAAACAGAACTCTTACGGATTCGTCATGTCTGTCTGCCCGTCCGTATGTCACAGCCACAGCCTTTTTTCCGAAACTATAAGAACTATACTGTTGAAATTTGATAAATTATTATGTGAACCGCATTAAGATCTTTACACAAAAAGATAAAAACAATAATACATTTTGGGGGTACCCCATACTTAGAACTGAAACTCAATTTGTTTTCATCAAACCCCTACGTGTGGGGTGTCTAGCAAAAACGAACATAGTCGAAATAAGATGCAAAGTTGTAAGTACTTACCTATCTGAAAAAAAAAAATCTAGCATATCGAGTAGGGTATAAAAACAAAGGGAATTTAAAGATCATTACAAATATGTACATATGTTGTGTAGTTAAATGTCATTTGGAATAATTACAAGCATTTTAATTCAATCATTCGAATATATTTATTTGCAAAGCCTTCAGATGACACAAGTTTTAAAAATAAGATTGATAGGTGCTATTCATAAAGTATTAAACAAAACTTGAACGAAAATAATAATAACATTAATTAATAATAATAATTAATAAATAATAATAATAATAATAAAAAAAACCACTTGAAATGACGTCCTTTTTGTAACGCTTTATAATTTTAATACTTTTAGCCCGTTTTCTGGAGTTTTTAAGTAAATATTTATTGCACAACAAGAAGAAAAATACTCGGAACACTGAAAAATATCAACGGTAATCCAGTTTCATCAATAATCCTCCTCATTTGAAGTAAAATCAACAACGATGCATTTTGACAATATTGTGACAAGCCGTCAATCTATGTAAATACAAGAAACGAGATGAAATTTTTAAAATAATGATAACGCGTTCAAAAAGGAAACAGCAAGCGGATACGAACAACGCACGACCGTCACCAGCCCGTGTCCCGTCACCACCGGATTCGTCGTCGGAGGACGAAGTCTTTTTGACTCCCCGCGGCACAACCACTTCGACAAGTGACGAGGATGCGGCGCGGACCCCGCCGCCAACAAGACCAGGACGACGTGGCCGTCCGCCGCTGCCGGCACGCTTGGGGCCTGTGAGGCAACCTGCCTCGCGCCCGACCCCCGCTACCGGTGGTGTAGTGCGTCGCATGAAATGGACTCAAGAAATGAATGAGAACTGCATGCGCGCCTATTACGGGGCTACAGAAGGAGGAGCTAACCTGACCGCGTACTGTGCCAGGATGTTACTTCTGTTTCAGGCCCTTGAACCAACCGTCGCCGTATCCGCACAACGACTTTCAGATCAAGTCCGAGCCATTCGCCGGTGCAAGCTGCTGGATGACTCGGCACTTGATCGGCTACGCCTGGAGGAACAACATACTCGCCCAGCTTCTTCCTCGTCCCGGGATCCGCCCGCCGCGTCGTCGACCTTGACACTGGCCTCAATGTGGCGACACTTGCGGCGCCGGCCAACCCCGACATCGAGGAGGAAGACTCAGCGAGTAGTAATGTATCTGACCAGGTAAGAGGGCAACTGAGGAGTGCTTTGGAAGACGCGATCTTCCAATATCGACTCACACCAAACTCTAGGCCGCGCTTACCACGTTTACCCACCTATAAACGGAATTTAGCTTTGATGGGAGCCCTGAATACTTTGCTAGTGCCCTACCTGGGTACTAGCAAAGATTTGCAAATGCGAATAGAACGGCGTATCAGCACATTCAGGACTCTTATAGCAAAGCTAATCTGCTTCAGTCAGGGGAACAGTCGTCCCCGAGTCATGCGTTTCGTGACACAGGCATTCGCTGGGACTGGTATCAGTCCCCAGCACTATCTAGCTAATGTTACGGAACGCATTGACTATCTGAAGCAGAAAGTTTATGCGTGGGCAAACCGTATTCGCCGCTACAGAGAGCGTGTGAATCGATATCGGCAAAATCGCGACTTCCAAAGTGATCAAAGGAAGGTATATAGAAACTGGGAGGGAACTAGTCGACGTGTGAGCGATGGGCAGCTACCGGATGCCAGTGCTACGAAAAACTTCTGGCGCAGCATCTGGTCGATGCCTGTCGAGCACACAGAGGGAACTTGGATGCGTGTTGTCGAGCGTGCGTGTGAGTCTATCGAAACCATGGAGTCTGTTTCAATAGACTTCGAAGACGTTGGTTGTGCTATCCGGACGGCTCAGAACTGGAAAAGTCCTGGGCCGGACGGATTGCACAACTTCTGGATTAAGTGGTTTCGATGCTCACATAAGCGTTTGGCAACACAATTCCAAGAAGCCCTCGAGACGGGTTCTCTTCCCAGTTTCATGACCACCGGAGTCACCTTCCTGCTCCATAAGTCTGGTAGTACCACGGAACCAAAGAACTACAGACCCATCACGTGCTTGCCTACCATCTATAAGCTGCTTACATCCATTCTGAGAGCAAAAATTAACGCGCATATTGTCGCAAATAACGTTTTAGCCTCCTCTCAGAATGGATGTAAGATTGGGTCCCGTGGTACTAAGGAGCTGCTCCTCATTGACACGACCATCTGCCAACAAGTCAAACGAAACAAAGGAGCCCTCTCCGCTGCTTGGATTGACTATAAGAAGGCCTATGACGCGGTGCCCCATTCGTGGCTAGAAAGAGTTTTAGAGTTGTACAAAATAAATCCAACTCTAAATTTTTTTCTAAGCAAATGCATGGGACAATGGGTCACAGTCCTTCGTCAACCAGGTAGCGTAGACAGCTCGTTTGTTTCGGAGGACTTGATAAAGATTGAAAGGGGAATATTTCAGGGTGACAGTCTGAGTTCCCTATGGTGGTGCCTAAGTCTGAATCCTCTCAGCACTCTGCTGAAAGATTCAGAGTTAGGCTATCGTCTTCGTAGAGGAGGTGAGGTTATATCTCATTTGCTGTACATGGACGACCTCAAACTTTTTGCACCGAAACGCCAAGACTTGTTGGAGCTATTAAAAACCACAGAGGTTTTTAGTAACGCCATCAAGATGGAGTTCGGTGTCGACAAGTGTGCGGTCATGCATGTACAGCGAGGGAAAGTAGTAAATTCAGAGAATTTACAACTTTCCGAGACTATAACTCTCAGATCCCTCTCTGAAGACGAGACCTACAAATATCTCGGTATGTCACAGTCGTTGGGTATATCAGCAGATGCCATTAAGAAATCGGTGAAGGAGCGCTTCTTTTGCCGGCTGACAAAAGTACTTAAAAGTCTTTTGTCAGGCGGTAACAAGACGCGAGCCTTCAACGGTTGGGTAATGCCTCTGCTGATATACTCCTTTGGCATACTGAGATGGACTCAGACTGAGCTCGACGCCCTGGATAGAAAGGTCCGTCAACTGCTCACAACATACCGCATGCTACACCCGCGCTCGTCTGTTATGAGACTGTATATCCCGCGGAAATGGGGGGGTCGAGGCTTTTTAAATGCCAAGAACCTTCACAACCGCGAGGTATGCAGTCTCAGGGATTATTTCCGCAACAGCGAGTCCGGGATGCATCGCGATGTTGTGGCAGTTGATAGGAGCCTCACGCCTCTTTCAATGGCAAACGAGAACTGGCGCAAACCATCGGTGCTCAGCACCGATGATCGCAAGGAAGTATGGAAGAGCAAGGAGCTGCACGGGCGATTCTATCGGGCCCTGACGGGACCCGATGTGAATCTGCTCGCGTCGGTGAACTGGCTGCGCTTCGGGGACCTCTTCGGAGAAACCGAGGGCTTTGCCTGTGCAATTGCAGACGAAGTTATCAAGACGAACAACTACCGGAAATACATAATGAAGGACGGTACGGTCGACATTTGTCGGGCATGCCGCCGTCCAGGTGAATCTCTTCGTCATGTTATTTCCGGTTGTTCGCATCTTGCTAACGGCGAGTACTTGCACAGGCATAACCTAGTAGCCAGGATCATCCATCAGCAACTTGCTCTTCGATATGACCTTGTTGAGTGCGAGGTGCCGTACTATAAGTACGCACCTCTGCCAGTTCTCGAGAATGGTCGTGCGTTGCTCTACTGGGACCGCTCTATCATCACGGACAGGACTATTGTTGCCAATAAGCCTGATATCGTGCTGGTAGACCGGTCTCAGCGCCGGGCTGTGATCGTCGATATCACCATACCACATGACGAGAACCTCGTGAAAGCTGAGAAGGACAAGCTTAGCAAGTACCTTGACTTGGCTCACGAGGTTACCGCCATGTGGAGTGTTGATTCCACGATCATAGTCCCAATAGTCGTTTCGGCAAACGGCCTTATAGCGAAAAGTCTCGACCAACATCTCAAGAGACTTTCGCTAGACGGTTGGATTAAGGGTCAGATGCAGAAGGCGGTCATCCTTGACACAGCGCGCATCGTCAGGAGGTTCCTCACTCTGCAGCCCTAACCACCGGTAGCTTGGGCCCTGCCCCGCTGCTGGCGGCTATCTAGGTTTAGGTTTTTATAATGTTTTTATGTTGTTTTTTGATGCATTTACTGATATTGTAAAAACCTAAATTTAAGAACAAGGATTAAATGACTGAATAATAATAATAATTGAAGTAATAGTCTTAGTTATAAGTACTTTGTTATTTCATTTGTGTTTTGTTTGACACGCCATCAAGAGTACTTACCAATATTTTGTTGCTAGATTTACAAAGGTAATAAAACAACACGGTTTCGTTTATTGGAGACTGCCGAAAGGAACACTTAAAAGTACACAATGAAATAAATTATTTAAAAAATAATAAAAAAATGTCCGGTTTTATTATTTTTTAAATTATTTATTTTATTCATTAAGATTTTTCTTGTTTTTTGGTTAACATTGGCCAGCTCGTTCCAAATGTGTAAAATCGCCAACAGGGGACTCCAACGAAACTTTGGCAAAGAACTGACGCAAGTACCGGAAACTAAGCTGTGACTGCTGTAAACTTTACTGGTAATCTTTGACGGAAACTTTGGTTTCCGGCTTTTAGTTTGCTGCGACGCTGTCGTGCGATATTTTGTGTGAAATGTTTTGCTTTTAGGATAATTAATTATTGTTATAATTTTGATTCTAGAGGTAGAATCTGAAGACATGGAAAAGGGAATTTACTTAAGTGTTGTTACATTTTCTCTAAAAAATTACTAGACGCTCTAGCTTACTAAGAAAGTTTGGATTCTTAGTTGTTTGGATGTTTGTTACTCAATTACGTCAAAACGACTGAACGGATAGAGTTAAAATAGGGAACACATAATATGTACTTATATATGTTATTCCAGACTAGGTATGGATTCAAGTCTAAAATAACAATACGCATATGGGTACATCGCCGTTTACAGGTGTTTTTATCGGATACATTTAGGAGAGTGTGCTACTAAGCTACATCAGCTAATACTTAACTACCTATAGTCCGTTTCAGCAAGCTGTGTAGAAAACCAAAACAAACCAAAAAAAAGGTGATACCATAACATAAACATCGTTTAATCTTAGTATTTTTATGAAATAGCCTTAAAATATTTTTCACAAATAGGATTCGACTTTATTGCGATCTTAAATACCATATACTTAGATTTGTATTGATCAAATAATTCTATACTATCTTATTTTAAAAGTTATAGAAAGTAATGGTAGGATGATAGAAATATGATTTTAAGTACTAGCAATTTGATCTGTGTTTCTCAAACTCTCAATGTTGCATTCAAGACATTTATACTTCTTTTCATCAAATTATTCTTACTAAGGACGCACCATTTTTTCTAACATACCCCTCTCCTGCCCATATTGTAAAAATGCCCATTTCCATTATATTCAAGTATGGATTAATTTTACTCTATTTATTTTTGTCATTAATTTGGATTTTTTAATTGTAATGTAATTTGATTTTAATGTAATGTATTATTTGATTTTAATTGTAATGGGATCTTAAATTGACGTCTGTTTTTTTTTTTAATTATTGACTTGTATTGATAATATTTGAATATCTTGAATATTATGACATGTAACTACTCGTTATCAATAAAAGAATAAGAGTATGACTAAAGAACTCCGAGAAAAAGGTTTCTTGTGTCGTAACGAGTTGAGAGAAAATCGCAAACCTCTAAATACGTGTTCCAAATTATGCTGTTTACTATCAAAAACTTGTATAATTTTCACTCTAAATGCCATAAATTTTGTGTTATTTTGATCGAAATTTTTGTATGTGTTTCCAGAATATTACATCATAGTGTTATGATCAGTTTTGGGTAATACGAGGACCATTTGAACGAGATATAATTATTGTTAAAAATAAAATGAACGTTTTCATATAAGGAAACATCTAAATTACTTTTCTAAGTCACTGGTTCTAGTGTTACATTCTTCACCGAACTCAAATGCTTTACCTTTCCTTTTTTTACGTGGGAAAAATAAATGTACGTATGCCCGCCATACTCTCATTATGAAATGAGAGGAGATCTCCATCTACCCTCATTTGGGCTTCAAAAATCGCAGGGTGACCAACACTACAAACAACACTAACCATATCAGGTTTCTCCAAACTCAGTGCGCTATGCACACATTTATTTATTAGAGGATTCCGCGACGCCGATAACCGTAAACCGGGTAGTTTTCGGTTATTGGCATCGTGGTCATCGCGTCGTAGTTGAAATATATATCTGTGTTTTTTATTTTCCAATGCTTCCCGAACCATTCTTGCGTAGTAATAACATTCGGTAGATAGAACCTTCGGGTCGTGGATCTCGATCCAATGACCAGTTTTAGAATCAATCAGAAGTTCAGCAATTACAGATTCTTGTGTCTGACGATTTTTTACAGCGGCAATGTGTTGATTGTTCCAAGTCCCAGCAGTGGGAACATATATTTGGGTGTTTATGATATCCATACATATATATTTAGCCTTGTTTTGCGATGAAAATTTAAAAGGGCAAGCAATGAAATTCATCGTTTTTTAAATGTAATATGTTAGCATTAAGACCTATTGTAAAATTTGTAGTGTAATAAAGTATTATATTATTATTATTAATGAAAGGTACTACAAACTATCTTGTAAAACAAAGGTTGAGAAATGCTGGTCTGTCATATTGAGAGTGACATTGGTTTGTTTACCTTTTATTCACAGAGATTTGGAATGAGGTATAATACTTTTCTATTGGCTTGCTCGTAGCTCCACAAAGCGACGTTGTGGCGTTTCATGGTTGTTGTTCCAAAGGCTCGAACAAAAAATTTTGGTTGCGGTCCGTTTGGAATAAATGTTATATTGTACTAAAACCGTAATAAACAAATTTCAAAATGACCTTTTCCCATAATGACTGCATTTCAAAATGTACTTATTCTAGAATGCCAGAAATAAAACTGTCAAATTGAAGTACAGTTAGTAAGATTTTATTTTAAAAGCTTAATATGAAATAGTATCATATTTTTTTTAGCAAAAAAACAATTTCTATTCTTATGTTTTATATAAGCATGATGAGCTGGATGAAAGCTGATGAAAATTTAAAAATATATAACAAAGGCTTAAGCACGTTTCATCGAAGATCACATAGAAAATGTTGATTACGTCTAAACCCATTGTCATAAAAGAATACGGTGTTCAAAAAAAAAACAGTTTTTCGGCTCACGTAAGCGAACAAACGTTTAAAGCACGTCGGCTAGATATATAAACTGAACTCTAAAATTGGCGCATTGCACCCGACAACTAATCTCGCGCGACAAGTGAGTTTCGGTAAAACTATTACCACATTGTCGAGGCGAGTTACCCGTTTGATTAAACCGAAACCACAACCCAGTCCGTCAGCTTGCCGCCGGTTCGGACAGGCCAATATACTAGCGAACGTTCTAGAAGAAAATACTAAGAGCTGAAATTGTAGGTTGAAAACATATAAATACTACTTACCTCACTGATAGTAATTAAACTCTGAAAGCTTTCAGAATTACAGTTCTGCCGTCATACGGAAAAAAGACGTATCTAACATTTTTGTCAAAATAGAGTTACATATATATTCGGAATCAGCAGAAAAAGACGCATCAGCTAGTATTTTTTAAATAGCTTAAAAACCAATCAGAGCCTAGTTTTTCACAATTAAAAAAGACGCATTTGCGGTTTGGCTTGTATATTACTTAATAGAAAAGACACTTCTGATGAATACTAAGTAGAAAAAACACATCTGAGTAGAAGCGTCTCATTTATTTATAAAATATGTTTTTGGTCATAGATTGAAAAGGCGTTTTTGATTACTCATAAGAAGAAAAGACGTTTCTGCGTAGAAACGCCTTTTCATTGTCACAAGTAACTAAATTAGTGAGACGCAAGTGGCAGTACCGTCTTTCCTACATAGTATTGTTAGATGTGAGAGGTGAAGTAGGGTACCGGGTTGTGAAATTCCCGGTCAGTTGCGCCCAATCCTGCTGTTTTAATTGATAAGCGTGGAACTAATTCTAATTTAAAGAAAAATGATGATAAAAAATAATAAAACAAATAAATTCATTCCGTCCTTTAATATCTCACTACAGAAGAGAACACACCCCAAATAGAAAATATCTGCCATTGAACCTTACTGCAATGTATGAAGATTTTTGCCAGAAACAAAATATTAACAACCTTTTTGCTGATTTAAACACAATCTTTCAAGCCGAATGTGTTGGTATCACCAGGATGGCACAGGCAGTCGGAGCCAGATATGTTGGGGACCTGAATATCAATATGATCTCCTACAGCACCTAAGTGCTTCAAGCCCCAAAAAATAAACACTTATAACCTCTGTCCTTATATTGCTATAATGCACTCCAAAAAGTGACCCTCCCTTGAATTAAAGGATATAACGACCTCTCTAGATAACGACGTAGCAGATGAACTGGCCAAAAGAGGAGCGGATACAGTAGTATATGGAACGGAACTTCTAATGTCCATACCTCAGGCCGAAATAAAAACATGGCTGCAGGAAAATACTGAGTAAACTCATTTAAAAGAATGGAGAAACATTAAAAGATGCAGGCAAACCAAAAATGCTGTTTTGGTAGCACCAAAAAAACTTAAGAAGAGACTATATTCATAAAGTTATATGTACGTAACAGGCCACTGTCCTCTAAATGAGCACCTATTTACTATATGTGCGACAGCTAGCCCTCTATGCAGGGGATGCATGGAGGAGAAAGAAACACTACAGCATGTGATTGTGGAATGCAGGAGCATGGCAGATCAACGGGCAGAATTCCTCCAACTTCCAGCAGCTGTCCCGGAGGCCTTCAACAACCTGAATAGGCTGCTTGGCTTCTGGGATAGCCTGGGATGGCTGGAGTAGAAGGGAAGTATGAGCCACGCACAATAGCCCAATGGAGAGGCTGAGTGCGGAAAAGGCCTAGTCGAACTAACTAATTAACCTTCCTGCTGGTGACCAGATTTCCTATGACCTCTACAAAAAAGTTTTATTTTGAAGAAATTAAACATAAGTTTTACAATAATACTCGGTCATGGGAAATCTGACATGTGCAAAACATTTTTCCGCAATTTGCCGTACAAGAGGTAAAGACACAGAAACTGTCAAATAAGCCAAAATTACGAAAAGTACTGTGATAAATAAGATACTTCAGCTAGGCTAGCATCTCAAAAAGATATTAATGAACAAAATAATGCGAACCACAATTCAGATACTAGATATTTGGCTGCTGTGACATGAAATACAACACTAATTGTCATATCTTTGCTGCAATATGGCATGAAGCTATTTTTGGCCTCATTAAAAAAAGTATCGTTAAAGTAATGAACGTGGATGATTTTTGTCAGTTTGAGGACTGTTCTTCAACTTACAAACTGCAAAATTCTTCGCCTCTTGTATGTTTAAATAATATGTGTGAAGTCACATTCCTCAGAGGCAATTCGAGTACGAGAATTACTTTTCTGACGGAAAAGAATACGCACTTGATTTTCTGAGACTAAAAGACTTTCTGGTACACCACCAGATTTAACATCCAAAACCTATGAATGGATGTAGAGGCATTACTCGCGAGCACAAATCAACGATTCTACAAAAAATTACACCGTTAACGCAAGATAAACAAACGCTACTTAAGTGTTGGATTCCTAAGAAATTATAAGTCTGTTTCTCATAATTTTCGTTTTAATTAAGAAAATATCTTCTAACCCCAAACTCCAAGAACAAGCCTTACTCAATCCTGGGTTCAGCACTTGATTGGACTATTTTAATGGAGACGTATGAAAATCACTATAAAATCCCAGAGGCTGTGGGTGTTTCGTCATCCAGACTGGACATTTCCTTTTTTTCTAGAGCTACGAAACGCATAGTCCTTGTAGAACTTACAGTACCGTGGGAAACTAATATACCTAAAGACCACGCGATGAAACAAAATAAGTATTACGACTTTCAAAACGAATTAACAAAAAATTGCTATGTAGTTAATTTATACGCTGTAGAAGTAGGAGCGAGAGGTATACCAGCAAAATCTCTCTATAACCTGCTGAAAGACCTTGGCTTGTCCAGAAGTGCAGTAAGTTCTATACTAGAACGAGTATCTAAAGCTGCACTAGTAGAATCTTATCGGATTTGGCTGGGTAAGGAGAGAAATACAAGTAGTGAAGATGAGTGTTGACGTACATCAAAAAGGGACCCTTTTAAACCTACGCCCGAGTCACAAGTCGAGATTTCTCTCGCTGTCCCGGATGGACCCGGCACCCGCACTGTGAATCCATGGAATGCTAAAAAGTTCGTCTCGTCTCTCTTAGGTTCCAACTTTCTGCTATAAAGATATTAATAACTTACGGGCTTATCTGCGGGCTTTTTATAATTAGCAGGTTGGATACTAAGTAGAAAAGGCACTAATGGCTAGTTACGTCCAATTTTTTTGTAAACATTTACTTTTAATGGACTTTTAAAAATGATGTCACTAAGATGAAAAGACGTTTCTAAAAATACTAAGTTGAAAGGACGTATCTAGCCAGACACGTCTTTTCATTGTACTATAAAGTATTTCTTTTGATTTTTTTTACTAAGAAGAAAAAGAAAAAGTTATTTAATTAATAAACTAATTAATTAATATATTTTTTAAATATACATACTGATAGCTTAAACTCCAATGCACACAGTTGCATTAAAAAATGAGTTGCTTATTTATTGTGTTTTGGACAGCAAACGATTAAATCATAAATATACAAAATATTTTTTTTCTCCGTTTCGGTATTCATGTAGATACGTCTTTATACCGTATGACGGCAGAGTTATCGGTGTCAGATGAGTGAAAACATGATATATCAATTTTTTTTTTTGGATAAGTGTTCTTTAATTGTGTCTAATATCTAAAATAATGAAACAATAACGTCATCTATGACAAAATTAAGAATTATTTTGATAGCTTTTTTCCAATCGTTTGAGATTATGTTTTTAATGTGATGTTTTAAATTTAATAATCTTGCATTAGGTAGGCAAGAAAACTTAAACACTAAGCCAAGCCGCGCACGTGTATGTTTCCTTATGTAATTTTTTTAATTATTGATTTTTTAGAACGCCCACTGAGTCTTGATTTAGTTTTGTTCTCTGAATCTTAAGTTTACACGCCCTTAGATGGAGGAATCGTATCGTTCACAAACATTTTAGAGACAAGAAAAAGATAACTGTAGTCATCGTTTTTGTTTGATAACTAGAGGATGCAGTTAATTATAGTAGTTAATCATACCAGACTAGATAATATATCAACTTTCCAAATTTTGTAATCGGGCAGAACCCTTATTAATAAAACTTAGGTAAGTAGGTACAATGAGAACTACACTAATACTAAAAATATTAATCTGAATTTTCCATTGACCTATGAAGGTCTAAAGGTAATCAGGATGATCAAGCGCAAATCAGTTGGAAGCATTTCCAGAATGCTCGTGGCATTACCACGCTGAATGGCAACGCTTGTACATTGAGCCAAATAAAATTTCAACCTTTTTACTATTAGTCTATATCAGTCTACTGCTGAATACAAAAATATCCTGCGGGACACCCTTTCAATCTGGGCCTTTCTTTATCACAAATCGCTACCACATGTCTTCCGTATTTTGGCTAAAATACGATGGAAAAAGTAAACACTTATAATTTATTTTCTTCTAGAAAAACAAAAACCGACTTCAATTGAACCATCAAATTCAATTGAAACCAATTGAACCATCAAATTCAATTGAAACCAATTGAACCATCAAATTCAATTGAAACCAATTGAACCATCAAATTCAATTGAAACCAATTGAACCATCAAATGCATTAGAAAGCAATATCTAAGTCATCGAGGAAACGAAAGGAAATTATAATTGTTTTCTGTTCATATTTCCAAAACCCCTACACCGATTTCGATAAAATTGATATGAGACCACTTCTGAACTATGATCAACCAAACAAAAATAGAATTAAGTATCAAAATCGATTCATAATTGCCGGCGCATACCTATATCGTACATACATACCTATATCAAAAAAACATACAACCCAATTGATAACCTCATATTTTTGGAAGTCCGTTAAAAATCTATACTCAACTCATTTTTTCTCTAACAGAATGTACATTTACAATTTTAGTACGAAATAGTTTCGTTTTTATAACCAATTATTCAGTTAACATATGGCTCCCAACCCTTTTTAACCGGCTATTCGACAGGTCGCGATAAATCTGTCCAGAGCACGCCAGATTCAAGGTTTCTTAATTAAGCCTGACCCGCCTCCCAGCTTTATCTTGATAGCTGCTAATAAACTCACATAGTTTGATGGGGGCTTTTAACACGTAACTGCTTACATGGGATAATTTCAACCTTATGAACTTGAGTACGTTGGTACAAAATGTACGCATCAACTAGAAACCGCTTTAGAAAAGAAGAGTTATTTTCGTTTGACTTTTTGAATTTTTAGAGTACTTCGGTTACTAGAAAAATGTTAGCATCAACCAGAAACCGCTTTAAAAAAGAAGAGTAATGTTCATTTGATTTTTTGATTTTTGTTAGCAAAATTGTTTTTGGAACATGAAGAGTCCAAATTATTACCTACCTTGCACTGCACTGCGCTCGTCACTCAGAGATCTAAGTTGTTACACCTCTAAACCCTGTAATTTCTCTGGAAACATTGCCCTTCAAACCGGAACACAGTAATGTTTGCACATTACTGTTTGGCGGTAGAATAACTGGCAAAGGTGTGGTCCTTCCCCAGGCGGACTCACTAACTAAACCCACTAAAACTTTCACTTTCATTACAACGATAATTTTTACTTTAATAGATTCTGAACCATTTAACAACACGGTTTTTTAGTGTGACAACTTTAAGCGTATTATGACTTCGTGGTGTCAAAAACAGATTTAGGTACCCAAAAACGATGTTCAAACACACCTTTGTTTAATAACTAACACACAAAATAACTAGTTTAATCATTGGACTTATTCACCTATATATATATATATACCCTGAAGTAGTAACATAGCTTAGTGCTGTAGGTATGATTTATAGCAAGATATCGATCGCGAGTGCAGTAACAATTCAAAGTAATTTTCCATTAAATCTCTGCATTGCAGCCAAAGATAAATTTAATTGCGGCAAACCAAACACAGAGATGAAACCTAAATATATCGAGACAATAATTTATGGGTCCATATACAAGCGATGGCTATCTATTAATTAAAATAAATTAAACACACTGACAAGTTCGTTCATTTCATTTGGGAATCGGGATATATCTGGCAGATAAGCCTTTGATTGTGCCTGATTGGTTTTTGTTTCAAACGGAATTTTCACTCATGGATTATCAATAAATGTGTTATTTTTTAAATAATTATATTTCATCGGAGTTCTAAAAGACCTTACTGTATCACCAAGTCTATTGAATTGTGTGTATTGCGAGCCCTTGGAGATCCGATTGGAGATATAAGTACCACCTGCTAGCTGCTAGTTATTATACAGTGAAGCAGTTATGTGAAAATATTTGTGTGTTCGGTTTTAAAGGTAAATGTTTTCAGGGAAGGTAAAGAAAATGATCAGAAAAACCCAACTTCAATTTAAAGTTAAATTCAGACACTTGACTAAATTTCGCTAATTTTAATTAACAAATACATTATTCCATAGAAACAGGGAGGAATTAAGACAAAAAACCTAAAATTTCTTACTTTTGTCTGGACAATTTAGTGATAGCTTCGCATGAAATTTAGTCGATATGAAGTTAATTTAAAAATTGAAGTCGGTTTTTGTTATTTTCGGTACAAAATAAAGGATTAAAGTTAATAATTTAACTTGACATTCTGCAAATATTTCAAGCATTCACCTGGTACCGTTGTCAATATCTAAAAGCTAAAACGGGCTAATAATCACGTCTGTTGTATGGAATATTTTTTTATAAATATTTTATTGATGTATTTGTTATTTTTGCGCATCAGAAATACATCTCTGAAATTTAAACTGTCTTAACTATTACAGTTCATGAGATACAGCCTAGTGACAGACAGACAGACAAACGTACGGGCAGCGTGATCTTAGTAATAGGGTCGTGTTGTATGCTTTGGTACCTACCCTTGTTTATTTTTAAACTAAGTGCAATAAAGAGTTAATCTCTCTATCTACCCTAAAAACTAAACTCTACCTAAACAGACAATAATAAGATACCAACTCAGTTTCATAAAGAAATATGAACCATTCATAAAACCAACTAATATTGAATTGGCCTGACAAACTTCACAAAACGGGAGCGTTAATACCGAGGAGTGACGTCATAACTCTCGCTCGGGATTTTTAATATCACCTCAATCTCCGGAGCGATTACTTGCGAATAAAATTATTCTATCAAAATTCTCGGATTTATACAATTTCTAGATACAAATGCGTATTTGACATTTCAGTTGTTTTCTTGCTATCTTTTCGGTTATAATTCAGCATTGTATGCCAGCCAGCCTTTTCTGTCACATTTAATCTATACTAATATTATAAAGCTGAAGAGTTTGTTTGTTTGTTTGAACGCTAGGATCTCGGAAACTACTGGACCGATAGGAAAGATTCTTTTTTTGGTTGGATACTCCATTTATCGAGGAAGGCTATAGGGTATATAACATTACGCTACTATCAATAGGTACGGAGTATGGGTGAAGAATGTAAAGAAAACGGGGAAAAATATTTCTCTTCGAGAGCTTTAGTTCCGTGAATTTAAATTCTCTTTGGTCGTTGAAGTCTGTGACGGCGCGTGTCTACATTTGAATTTGAAGTTGTGTGTGTCATTTGAAGTAATCAAATTTGTTCTACAACAATGCATTCTTATTTACGTATTTTTAGGGTTCCGTAAAACGTAATAAAGTGGCCAGCAATGGATATTTTAGTATGGATTTTCCTCAAATAGACGCGGGTCAAACCGCGGGGCACAGCTAGTCCTCCTATATAAAACGTCGGAGTATTATTATTAGTTTGATGTTTCTGGGCTTGTGTGTGTGCCTGTCTGTGGCTCTCGAACGAATGTAACGATTTTCATTTTGTTGTTTGGTCTAAAAAAAAATATTTGTTGGTGTTCTTAGCTTTGAATTTAATGAACAGCATCTAACACGGCCGCTGCCACAGTTTGTATTTATTTTAGTTCTCATATGAATGCCACCAAAGCCTTTTATTTTCAATAAGTAGGTACTTCCAAAATAAACTTGTCATGTCATGTCTTGTCACTTGTCAATAAGCATGTCGTACGAATACATTTTTTATTAAACACACTTGTGAAAATTTTCATTTAGGCAGCTGCAAACCAACGTTCGAATATCTACCGATTTTAATATCAGCGTTTAGAACAAAAAGTCCTTTCATTTCCATGGAAAGTGATCGCAGGGCGACTCGAGACCGTTTATTGAATTCAAATCGCCTCGGACAAAGAGCATGGCAACACTCGATAGCTAGCTTATACCTACCCACTGCTAATACACGTAGGTACTGCTAATAATTTTATTTTCTCTGCAAAAACAAAATGCGACTTCAGTTTAAAATTATGCTCAGACACTCGGCAAAATGTCATAATTTTCTAATGAGGCTATGATAATTTCATACAGAAAAAGGTAAGCAAAATGTATTTTTTGTTGATATTGGAAAAGCCACCACACCGATTTCAATAAAATTTATATTGCATGTTTTTTTTTAGAAGTCTGATCTAATATTTAAGTCTTCCTGCATTAGACAAAGGAAAATAACAAAACATAAAATAATGTATAAAACGTTAAGAAAAGGCATGGACCTAGGAGTCCGTGGAGGTGAAATTTTTTAATAATAAAAAAAAAAATGTGGGACCACCTTTAAACTGTGATCTACTATAAAAACAAGAAAGATGGTGACGATTTCACTTTAAAAAATATCACAATTTAATAACCTCTTTTTTGAAGTTTTTTTGTACTTCTTTTTTTTTTTAACTTCTATAGGTTTACACTTGACCGCCATCTCGCCTGATGTTAAACGACGATGCGGTCTAGGATGGAGCGTGTTTACCTAATTATAATATAGTGTGTGTAGAGACGAGCAGGACATGAACCGGATGCTGAGCAACATGCCTGCCACATAACAGTACAGTGACTCGTAGTTATCGGAACATGAAGAGAAAAATCATTACCTACTACTGGGCTGCGCTCGTCACCCAGAGGTATAAGATGTTTTATCTCTACGTATGCTCTGTAATTTCACTGGAAACATTGTCCTTCAAGCTAGAACACAGTAATGTTTACAGATTACTATTTGGAAGAAGAATAACTGACAAAGGTGTGATACTTGCCCAGACAGACCACTACAAAACACTCTTTATCAAATACGAGTTAACTTTTATTGTGAAAAATCTTCAGTAGGTATTTATTGCTGCCTTATTTGATGTTAGTTGAATACGTTTTTCGTTACGTTTCGCTCAACGTCTTCAATTTAATTAGTATCCGTATTGAAATCACGTCAATTAATTACAGGTAGCTGTTAAGAATATTCAATTACGTTTTTCTGACTAAAATATTTTTCTATTTTGTGTGAGTTTGAATTGAAAATCGTATAAAATTATTGTCGATTTATAACATACTAACGGTCCGTTCCTGCTTCTCCCGCAGTACATAATAGCCTTTAGCACTTAGGGATTACGTACATATCCAATGGTGTTTTTTTTTTAATCACAGTAGTTCCTGAAATTCGCATTCGCGCGTTCAAACAAAAAAACCTTTTCAGTTTAATAATACTGGTGTAGATAGATGAGTGAAAGTTTGTTACCTCTTTCACCTTTGATCTGAGATTTCTTTATAGATATTGGTACTGATATTGGTTCATTAGGCTTGAAGTGTACTTTTGTGAGACCGTTATATACCTATGTTAACCTACGTAACGAAACACTGCCCATGACAGTGGTGTGCCAGTGTGCTCAGTGTTGTCAACTTTATTTTTCAGATTATCGTACCACAATTATTAAAATTAAGCATTTTTTTTACAAATGATTGCTTAAATTCGAAGAAACTTCATTCCTACTTGAAGTCCCATGACTTCACATCTCTTTTTTGGTGCTATTTTTCTACAATTACATAGTTATGTTTCTACGTTGTAGTGTTGTTAGGAAGTTAAACATCTGGAATTACCACAATGTCTACAACCAAATTCCCAACAATTTGTTCGCTCGGTTGAAAGTTTCCAAAGCGTAGCATTGCAGTTACAAAGCCGGATCTTGAGCTCATTTATTTGTTGTCCAACATTCTTACTTGCAAACATTTGCAACTGAAATTATTTTTACAAGTTGTTGTTAAATTACAGCTGATCTAGGCGTATGGTAAAGTTAATAATATAATCCTACTCATAATATTATAAATGTCAATGTATGGATGTTTGGATATTTGGATGTTTGTTGCTCAATCACGTCCTAACGTATGAACAGATCGCGCTGAAATTTGGAACAAAGATAGATTATAGTCTGGAATAACACATAGGCTACTTTTTATTCCGGAAAAACAACGGGAACAACGGGAACGGGAACTTCACGGGTAACACCGCGGGGCGCTGCTAGTATAATATAATATAATATTTATTGACAAAAACAAACCAGATATATTTAGACATAACAATATAATGAGATGTTTCACCAATACCAGCATGTAAGAACTATTTGCTATTTTCGAAGTTGACACCCAGTTACCTATGCTAGGTGTAACCTGTGATACAGGTAACTGTTTGTTCAATATTGCACAGTTTAATCACAGTCATATGTGTAAGCAAAGTGTTATGGTGATAAGTGATAAGTTTTAAATTAAATATGTGAAACTACCCTCATTTCACAAATTTATTTTGTGATATGAGGGTAGTTTCACAGTTATCAGAAAATAAAAGACTAGGCGTAATATGTGTCATCGCTGGCATAACTAGTGAAGTTACCAATACGACTCGGTACTTATCTATACTATATCGGTACTCGAAAGTCACGATAAGTCGATTCAAGTTTATATAAGTATAGCACTGCAGACGTTCGTTAACAAGTACTTACTAATAGGTACAATTCCATAGTCATATCACTATCTAAGAAAGTAATGTCACAAAATAGCTGCATCCATTTAGAATCGTAAGATGCTTTTGGTCTTTTTAGATCGAAGGCTGAATATAAATTCTAGAAACTTAGTAAAATTTTCTTACTATGCAGTAAGAAAATTTTTTTAAAGTTCTCTAAAATTCTGACAAACTTTGTAATAAGACTGTAAAGTAAACCTCAAACTATCTAATAAGCTACAAACTTCGCTCCCGTAAAACCTTGAATAAAGTGTGTCCATAATTTCAGAGCTGTGCAATATATTTTTATTTTGCCTCGAAACGGGGTTATTACCATGTCATCCGCGTTACAACATCGTCAAGTAACAGGGAAGGAGTAAAGATATATGTGGGGGTTAAAACACAAAGTTTAAAGTGTAATTGCGTTTTTCACCGTCGAATTATAATCTAACGCCAACTGGGGAAGTTTTGGGGAAACCTTTGTCAGTTATACTACCGCCAAGCAGCAATGTGCAAACATTATTGTGTTCCGGTGTTGTTTGTTCAATGTTTCCAGATAAATTACAGGGCTTAGAGATATAACAACTTAGATCTCTAGGTGACGAGCAAAATGCAGTGTTAGGTAATGATTTGGACTGTTCATGTTCCAATAGCTGCGTGTTACTGTGCTGTTATGTGGCAGGCATGTTGCTTACCATCAAGCAACTGACCTGCTCGTCTCGTCACTCTTTATTAAAAAAAAACGCGTGAGATTATAATCATACGACAGGTTGAGATATTCGTTTGTAATCTTACATCGTTAGAATTATAATTTGGAAGTATTTAAAACTTTACGGTGACATAATACAACTTCATGAGTTTAGTAATTCTATTTCCTACTAATACTTTAAGTGCAAAGGTTTGGATGATTTGATGATTGTTGCTCCACTCACATCGCTGAAAATATTGAGTTGAAATTATTTGGAACACAGTTAAAATCTGGAATATAACTAGAAAAGGCTAATATTTCGGGAAATTACAGAACGGGAATCACGCGAGTAAGACCGGGAAGCGCCGGTAGTGTCTTAAATGTAGTACACTTGCCCAGAAGATGGGGGCCCAATCAGAAGTAAGAAAATAAAAAGTTTATATGAGCACATAGTCACGCATCTAAGTTTTTGTACGCGAAGAATCTGAATCACAGCTTAGCTCTACTTAGAATTTTACTCCTAAACGGCACTACTGCTTTTTTAGTATGAAAACTAACGTGGTTACACATTTTAAATAAATTCAATTAAGCACTAATACTGTTGTATACAGCACACATTACACACAGCTATACAGCTACAGATATAGGAGTAGTAGCTATTACACGTATGTCGATGACGAAAACTCGCATGATTTCACTAATCCAAAAAGCGACTAGTACGACATTAGCATTAACGTATACCCACCATGCAAGAACGTGGTGGGTATGTCGGGCTCGACACCATAGGAGTCGACATGGTGCCCCTACCGACTCAAACCCCCACAGGTTTCTCCGGAATGGACAGGGGTTAGGGTCGTGGGGTCACTTTTTGCACTCCCTTCAACGACTCTGACCTAACTGCCACCGCCCTCTTGGGCCCACCTCGCTCGCGGTGGGTGTCCACGCCCCCACATTTGGATCCAACGACGCGCCGAAAACCAGCAACGCGTTGCCTCCTCGGGAAGGCCTATCACTAGGTAGAGTGTCAGACGGCCCGGGTGCGAGCCTGACCGTGCCTTCAGGCTCGCCTCCGTATCCGCTTCCACCTCAGTGAAGGAGTGAGAGGTTTCCGGGTCTCACTTCTCCAACTCACAAAACTTCTCACTGACAAGAATCACGGCGAAGATGATTCGGATGGATGGAGAGGTCCACCCTCACCACCGCGGCTAGGGATAGCCGCGGATCCGCCTCTATGGCCGCCTTTGTCCCTTCACTGAGTAGCTAATAAAAGTACTCGTGGAGAACCCTCATCTGTAAGCCTTAGGAATTTTATTTGCGCGAAATATCAGCCGAATAACCTTTCCAAGTCTTCCAGTCCCTTTCTCCACATGCATGCATTGCTCAAGCGGGAGAGGAGCGCGTGCAGAAGGTCCCAGCCCCGGCCGGGATTCGCCATCACACAGCAAGATGCTACCGAGGCAAGTTGTTGTGTATTGCCCAGGGTGCACCACGTGGAGGTTCCCGAGCCATGCAGCCTATATAATGTTCCCCTACCAGAATAAGTCAACGTGGCTAATTAAGTTTTCGCTTCATATACAAAAAAAAAAACATTTGTAGGATAATCGCAGTGCATTTCTTGCTTCGTCAGTGCCTACACCAGGGCAACATACTCCTGCCCTTAGTACATCCCACGTCAACGAAAGTTATTTCTTGTGAGATCGCAGAATTATGTTTGTGGGTAAACGTTTGTTTGACGCAAACAAAGGCCTTTATCGCGGACAGAAAGTAGAATGCCATGATAATGTTCCTCGGTTTATGTGCTAATATTGTATGAGGCTGTTTCAGCTATTAACACTTACTGTTCTACTTAATTGTGCAATTGTTTCCCTCTGAAAACACCAAACAAAGGACTTCAATTAAAAAAAAAATACAATGAATAAATTAAAAAAGTGAAACCAAATAATCCCATTAATATTGTAAATGTCAATGTTTGCCTATTTGGATGTTTGTTGTGCAGTCGCGTAGTAACGTATGAACCGATTTGGTTGAAATTTGGAACACAGATAGATTATAGTCTGGAAAAAATAGCATACATTTGTCCCGGGAAAATAAAGAGAACGGGAACTACGCGGATAAAACGGCGAGCCGCTGCTAGTATATACTAAAAGCACTACTCTTATGAGACAACTCTTTCTTGGACTATAGGTACATACGAAAATTATAATAATTGTACTACCGAAGAAAAAATAATCATCAAAATCCATTCACATACACATACTCTAAAACATCATACAGTCGAATTGAAATCGTCTTTTTTTTATTCAGTTAAAAATACACCATTTATAGTGTCACCAAATTATATCTAGAACGGCCAAAAGCGGAACTACTGATAGATCCCCATAGAATACGGACACAGAAATATTCTAATTTTGTAATAGGTGGCAGCATTTTTCGATCGTGCCGCCATAGCTACATTCTACAGATAAGTTGGTCGTACTGTACCGCAATTCTTAATAAATTTTCTAAATATTTACAAAAGCTAGAAAACCTGTCTTATTTTCGTGCAATCTACCTAAACGATTTACAAATTGATAAAGCGACAAAATTAGGCATATGCCAAAGTTGTTGGTTGCTTGGAGCAGATTGCTCTCAGCATTGAACCCCAACATTTAAGGCGTTGGTTCACTGATGTTTTACTTCCATTTGTTTGTCCTAATAAAAATGTTTTTTTTTCTAACGCGTACGTTCCACCACAACACTATGCCGCTATATTACCATGTCGATGACGTAAACCCATAAGATTTTAAATTTCAAAAAATGTTCAACGCTGCTTAAAAAAATTCACCCCAGAAGACCTTTAAATCGCGACACGGCGTCCGCTAACCAGGTAAAATTTTCCTCAATATCATAAATGCCAGCCGCAGCGCCTGATGCGTAATTAAAACAGCGATCGGATTTCAGGTAGAACCTTCCAGCAAACAAACATAAACAAACCCGGGGCAGAGCTGGTTGTGTTTACGTTACTTTAACTTGTATCGAGTCAATTGTTAGATTACAACCATCAATTTATTTAGAAGCTTCTTACAGATTTTACATTCGCAGATACCTACAATTCGAGAAATACTGAAAGTGATAATTAATTTAATTAGAATAAAAATCCTTATGGCAGGCTCAGAAGTTCAGAAGTTCGGTTCAATAACGGCTACTGCCGTTATTGAACAGAACCAGGTAACCCTGTTAAAATTTTGCTAATTTAAAAAATAACGATGTATTTTATCCGGAGAAACTTTGTTCCGACCTGGTGTTCCATGATACTACATCGTTTTTATTAGTTTAAGAAATTCAAGAACCTAGTAAATAACGTCCATACATTTTATGGCAAGCTTGCCAAAGTTTTCACTTTTTTCAACTTTAGAGTATTAGCTGAAGGCTTTAAAAGAAAAAAAAGGCGTACAGGTCTCTACCTGCATAAAGTCTCATAGCTAACGACAATCTTGTTCGAAAGACTTCAATGTTTTGAGCATTGCCGCAAAGTTGCAAGCCTATCAGTTTTTCATCGTATACATATTTCGGGGAGTGCACTACTAACTGATCTGCCTGATCTAATACCACATTGTCTTTTATTGAATTGGACTACTCGTAGCTCAAAAAAGCGACATTGTTTCACGGTTGATGTTCAAAAGACTCGAAAGAGGAGGTTTTACTAAAAATATCGGGCCAAACCCTATTCAAAAAGTGGAGACTTTTTTGATAAGAACTTCTAGACTGTGGAATGTGTCGTCTAAGTGGATTTTTCCCGGTTTATTTTTTTAAATAGCCACTGCACAGACATCGGCGTTCTCTTTTTTTAAAATATATCTTAAATAAAAGGAGAAATAAAAGGAAACCCGTTCCCGGTGGTTATAATCTCGGTGTATTCAAGTCAAGAGTAATTTGGTTTCATGTAGGTAAGCATATTTTTTTTATAGTTGATAGCATTTTTGCACTTGACGACTCAAAAATTAAACTACTACTACTTTTACTTAGAACTAAAAAAATATTTAAATCCTTTGTAAAATATATTTTGTAGAAACGAAGAAAAACTACTAAAATAAAAGTTAAGTATCTATCAATTTCTATTATGCGTTTCCGTTTTGTGATGGGGGTTTAACAGAGATCTCAACAGGTGTACTCTTTGTCTTATTAAACTTCATCAACTTTCCAAACTTCATAAGAAATTAATTAAACAGCCATTTAAGTTGGAGTGATTGAAATACGCCTGAAGAGAGCTATTAATGTCAATATTTTATAATGTTGGCATGTTGCTAGGTGAAGTGTAGTAAGTATTAGTACGAGTATAAAAATTACGTGTGATATATAGTCAGTCTAGTCCGAGTTAAGTTTCGGCTGCGTTCGGCCTTGAAGTTTCTTGAAAAAGGCCGCCGGATGCGGCCGAAATTTAAGTCGGGTTAGACTTGCTTAATATTACCTGCTTTTTATATGCTACAAGTAGTCCGCCCCGGGTTCACCCGTGGTACATTATACAAGGTGTTGCAAAAAGGTGCAACAATATTTATGGTAGTTCATCTACATTAAGTTTTGAATCATGTATGTGAAAATTAGGCATGAAAGTTCAAAAAAATTTTCCGAAAAAAAAATTAAATTTTTTGGTTGTTATTTCATTTGACATACCCCAAATGGCCAGATCTCCGCACGGATTTTTGTACGATGTCGCAGCGTCGGTAGCTAGGTCGTTGGTCTGCTGTACATGCTTTAGGGTTGAAGCTGGTGATTTGGTGGGAATTTTACGTCAAACTTTGACTCGAATTATCTCGTGATCTACCGTGCTGAGGGGAAAGAGACCTTGGGTGATGAAGTCTGCATTAGTGTTAGAATGGGCTGTTAAAATATTGTTGGGGGTAAATCCACCACGTTGTATATATTAGCCTATAGCCACTTATGGATCACGTACATATATTATCCAACGGTGAAATACTTTTTCAAATCAGTCAAGTAGTTTCTGAGATTAGAGCTTTCAAACAAAAAAACCTCTTCGGCTGTATTAGAAAAATAGAAATGAAAACGTCGACAAAACGATAGTTTTGTCAGGCAAAGCTGGGATTTCAGCAAAAAATAGAGGTTGGAATAAAAAAAATATAATATGGAGAATGACTATGATGGATACCTGCTTAATTCGTTTATATACCGATGCTATACATGCTGATTATAATACAACATGGTTTAAGCTATCTTTGTTTTCATCTGCACTTTATATGCTATTACATCATTTGTATGTCACATCATTTACTATGAATGACGTCTATTATCCCAATGTTGGTCTGAAAGCGCCACCACCGCTACAATTATTAACGATGCCATTATAGCAGGTCACGCTGGTATCTCGCTATAACCATTCTATCATTAATTTAAATTGAATTATGAAGTTAACCGCGGCCGACCAATTAAGGCTGACCCGCAATATACAACCCTTCCACGGCTAGTTTATATTTCAAGGGCAGGCCAAACATCGCACGACAGTGTTATAAATTTATAGGAATAAATAGGAATGGAAAATAATAGGAATAAATTACTGAACTAAACATTATGAGTGGTTCGACTCTTTGCAGAGTCCGCCTGGGGAAGTTCCAGACCTTTGCCAGTTATTCTACCGCTACATAGCAATACGCAAATATCACTGTGTTTATTACTTATCAAGTACTTGCACACTTACAGCTATACCAAGGCGTGTGTCAAGCTAAGTTACTAAATTACTGTTTATATACATACTTATTAATCTTTTGATACGTTCACATTTACAAAGAAATTAGTAAAAAATACTTTAAATAGTAAAATGACTATTTCAACTAACACAATACACAGATAAAATTTGACAAAAAACATTAAAAGCAAGCAAACACAAACTCTTATTTTATTATAAATTTAAACCTACACAAATACACAAATATGTGTTCCTGTTTGAAAGGCAATGTTCCAGAGAAATTACTGGGCTAAGAGTACACCTTATATCTCCGGGTGACGAGCGCAGTGCGGTGCTAGGTAATGATTTAACTCTTCGTGTTCTAACAACTGCGTGTTACTGTTATGTTATGGGTAGACATGTTGCTTAACATCAGATTCCCTGCTGGTCGATAAAACTCAGGATTGGGCTGAGTGGCGAACCGTGGGAGATGCCTATGAGCAGTGAACTAAGATATAATGATGATGAGCAACAAACAAACAAGTATCTAATCTTTTGCACTTATATTATCAGTGGGATATCCGTGTAAACGAGCCGTTCCGCAACAGTACGTACTTCAGATACATAAACATAATATAGATAGATACAGTGAATATTTGCATATTGGTGATGCAAAACGAATAAGATGTTCCCCTACAACAACAAAAAGTGATTCGTGGCTAAAGGCTAAAAAAAATTGCTGCTAATATAAATTAATTATTTGTTTCAAGAAGGTAATTAAGAATTGTTATGTTTTTAAGCCATGTTAAATGTAATTTAATTTAAATTTTTGAAGTGAAAACGTCTTTTGGCGCACCACAGACTGATTTTTCGTGACCTGTGAATTGAATTCTAGCGTCACACTCGGGAATTATAAAAATCTTCGGGTAAACTCGGGACCAAGATATCAAATTCTGAGTCATAAGTAAGTTTTCACTTCTATCGGCAGTTCCTAGGTCTGACCTTTTTTCTTTGAGAAGTTATATCTATCTTTAATAAAAAGTGGCCAAGTGCGAGTTGGACTCGCCCATGAAGGGTTCCGTTTCAGCAAGTAACATAATATCCATAGTGTTTTTAGTTCGTTGTAACTTTGATCGATGTTTTATTAACAATGTATTTATGACGTACTCACAAAACTACTCATCAGATCGAGTTCAAACCAATTTTCGTTGATAGTTTGCATGGTAATGAACATTATATATATTTTTTTAGTTTTATCATTCTATTATTTTAGAAGTTAGAGGGGTGACACGCATTTTACCACTTTGGAAGTGTCTCTCGCGCAAATTATTCAGTGTAGACAAAAACTATATTAGAAACCTCAACATCATTTTTAAAGACCTATCGATAGACGTCCCACACGTGTAGGTTTGATGAAAAATTTTTTTTGAGTTTCAGTTCTAAGTATGGGGTGCAAATCATTTTTTTTTTTTTTTAAATCTTAATGTGTTTCAGGGAATACATTTACCTACTTACAAAGTTTCAATAGTGTAGTTCTCATAGTTTCGGCAAAAAGTGGCTGTGACATACGGACGGACAGACAGGTAGACATGACGAATCTATAAGGGTTCCGTTTTTACGTTTAACGGCATAAACAGCTAAACTTTAAGCAATGTTATTATTTACGAAGCCGAGCTATAGTCAAGCCTTAAAATTTTGCTTCATACTGCATGGAAGGTCTATTTAAAGTAGTAAGGAATTCATTATAATATGAACTCCTAGTTCAATAGCGATTATACCCACGGTTATATGAAACCTCTAGGGTAAGATCCGTTGATTAACAGCGCAGGGATATGCCCTGAAGACGGTTTGTTAGGTGTAAAGTTCAATTATATGGAATTTGAGTCTATATTGATAAGGCTTTATGGTTAATAGCTATAATATAAAGTGATTGTTATATGGCTTCCATTAACCTTGGTGCTAAATTTGATAACGTTGTTCCCATTGTTCGTGTATAAACTTGATTGCTTCTGCGAATTAATTTATTAGACGGTTACGTAATAAAGGTATAATCAATAACAAAAGTGTAAGGTCCAGGGAGTAGGTATTGAGGATAATTGGGAGATGGCTTACGATTTCTTTAGATCTTTTTAATAAAAAATCTACATAATGACATTGTTATGTAATAACAAAGTCATTATAGTAAAAAATACTCTAATTTCGTGTGGTAGGTAAATAAATTGCTGATTGAATATATTATTATTATCCGTACTACATTTGAAGACATTTACACAGATTACTTATTCAGATAACTATATCACATCTATTAAGAAATACCTACTCAAGCAACGCATTCCAAAGCTTAGATGTAGTCCTGACAAAAGTAGAGTCAAACCTATTTGTACAAATGTTTAGTTGGTACATCAACCTCAAAATCATGTTGCTTTCTGAAGCTACGATCTGTCGGATAGCAAAAATGAAAAGGTTGCATTAGATCTTGCAGATCAGTCGCACACTCTCCGAAATGTATCTGATAAAAAACCGGTAAACTTGCGAATTTGCTGGATGTTCAAAACTTTGAAGTCTTAAACAAACAAAGTAGTTGTTTGTTTGTCGTGATTGGAGACAGCGAACTTGTTTAATTTCATTTTCGCATGTTGTTCGACGCACCAACAATATATTGGTAAGTACAGCAAGTTTTTTTGTACACTTTAAACGTACAACTCCTGTACCAGTTTTTACTATGGTAAAATAACAGTAACTGATAGCGAAACTGCCTTTTTATTCGTCAATAAAATATCAATAAAAAATGAACTGTATAACAAATCTTCAAAGTTTTAATTCAACTGAACATAAAACCTAAAAGCGAAACTGGGCCTTTATAGAATTTCCATCTGAAACTAACTTACTAAAATTAATTTGCTGGACTTCAGCCATTGTGCTGAATACAAAGTTAAATTTCTCAACGACTCTGTCTGGGGATTACAGTATCGGGGCACAGTAGAAATATGAAATTTAAATATAGAACAAGATTTAAATAGAAAATTGCATAAATTCCAAAATAATATGTTAAGTATATTTATAATATAAAAATTTCACACAGACACAAAATGTGTGAATATAATATAAACATTTCACACAGACACAATTTCTATACGTTTAGTGCTACACCTCTTGCACGCATGGAATATAAACTCTCTCGACAAAGTCGGTTAACTAACTCCTGGTAAATAAAGTTAAAGGAAAATCTACTTGTGAAGCAATTAATCAAGTGATGACAATCGATCTCTTGGAGTATTATTTTTAACAAAAGGCAGGAGCTGCCGTGAAAATTTTCGCAACACAAATAAAGCTGTATGAAATATGTTATGTGGAGTATATATGTAGGTATAGAGTATGTAGCTGTTATAGAAAATAATGTATGTAGCTTTTGAAAAATATTTTAAACTCACATATAAAATGGCGACACTCAAGCTTTTAACGTTATAAGTAGCGTAGTAAATCACTATATGTCGGAGCTCAACAAGCTAAAAACTACATGTTTGAATTATTTTGCAGGAAACCATTGCAAATTATAAATTTGCAATTATTTGGAGAAGTATCACATATGTATTTTTTTGCCGTCAAACAGTAATGCATCAATATTACTGTGTTTCGGTTTGAAAAGCCAAAGTTCTTGGATAATTGGAGCTTGCCAATGTGCAACCAGTGCCCAAAAAGGGTAGTCGTGCTGGCCCTGCCAACTACAGGCCCATCTTGGTCACGTCCATACTCTGCAAGACTATGGAACGTGTCATAAACCACATGCTCCTGGCGTACCTAGAATCGAACGATCTCCTTACTCCTTAGTGACCAGCATTACGGGTTTCGCCGAAACCGGTCCACCTTTTCTAGCGTACGTCACTCACATCTGGAGTGAAGCTATTGAGAAACACGGGGAAGCACTTGCAGTCTCCCTGGATATCTCGAAGGCTTTCGACAGGGTTTGGCATGATGGCCTTATAAGCAAGCTTTCTAGTTATGGTTTGTCCCCTGGGTTCATCGCGTGAATATCGGACTTTTTGAGGGGTCGATCCATACGAGTCGTCATTGATGGCTGCTCGTCGGATCAAATGGCTATCAATGCCGGAGTCCCTCAAGGGTCGGTACTCTCTGTGACGCTCTTCCTGCTACATATCAACGATCTATTGAAGCCCGGTATCTTTGGGTACGCAGATGATAGCACCGTTGTAGAGAGTTACATATCTAGCGCGGGAGCCAGCGGGCAGCAAACTCAGGTCAGAACTGGAGAGAGTCTGATCGAGCGTTTGAGTTTGGCCCTTAAGACGGTGTCTAAATGGGTCGATGCCAACCTGGTCAAGTTCAACGAGAGTAAGACGCAGGCATGTCTGTTTTCCGCTACAAGGAGTCCATTCCAACTGACTCCAACTTTTCGAGGTGTATCCGTGCCGGTTTCTGACCATCTTGAGCTTTTGGGCGTTACTTTGACCTCTACGCTCAACTTTGGCTCGTATATCGAGCCCAAGGCTAAACTAGCTGCCAAAAACCTAGGTGTCCTCTCAAAGGTGCGAAGGTAATTCAAGTCTGAACAGTTGCTTACATTATATCTAGCACAAATTCGCTCCTGTACGGAGTCCATCCCAAAGGTGCGAACACCTTTGGGATGGAGCGGCTAAGTATCAGCTGGAGGCTCTGGAATCGATCGAGAGACGTGCCTAAAGTCTCATAGGCAACGACTCTCTTGTGCAAAAAAGACTTCAAAGCCTTGAACATCGCCGAAAAATTGCTAGCCTACCTAGGTTTTTTATCGGATACACTTCGGAGAGTGTGCGGCTGATTTGCATGATCTAATACCACCCTGTCCTTTTTTCTACCGGAATGCTCGTCGCTTGAAAAAGCGACCTCGTTTCATGGTTGATGTTCCAAAGACACGAACGAAGAGATTTGACTCTACTTTTGTGATAAGAACGTCTAGGCTGTGGAATACGTTGCCAGAGTGGGTTTTCCCTGATGGTTACCATCTTTGTGTCTTCAAATCGAGAGTGCATCGGTTTATTTCTAGGTAAACACACTCCATCGTAGACCGCATCGTCGCTGGCGGTCAAGTGTAAAACTATAAAAGTAAAAAATAATAATTATAATTAAAGGGCATTGACAACATTATAATACTCGTATCGTATCATTGATTTTTTTTGCGTCATCGTGTTCAAATTACTTCAGTCACGCAGTGTTTGATATTAACTTAGTGCAGAAAACTTGTGAAACATACTAAAATTTTTACTAGCATCTATATTATGATCAAGTTATAAGCATATCAGTGTGTGTAAATTCTTTGGTTATAAGTCTACGCGTTGAGTTGAAAATCGCAAATTCAAATCACACCCAGAAAAAAAAATGTAGGTATGTTTTAAAGTTTTTTTCTGTATTTGAGTGTTTCTATGAATCAAAAGTATGTGTTTACATAAATAATACCGGTACTACAATCAGTAAAAAATCCTGTCATCAATAATACAAGTGGAACAAAATATTGTGTAAAATCGGTTTATTAATGTTATGTATGTAGGTAATCTGGTGGTAAGTTTAATGCCTGTTCATAACAGCTGAGTGATATACAGCTATTGAATACATGAAAAGTCCAAATCATTACCGAGCACTGCACCCAGAGATATAAATATTTTTATCTGTATGCCCTGTAATTTCACTGGAACTGACTAGACTGGACTTATTTCACTGATTTTGTAGTGGTAGGACTCTTGGCAGAGTCCGCTTGGGGAAGTACCACACCTTTGCCAGTTATTCTACCGCCAAGCAGTAATGTGCAAACATTACTGTGTTCCGATTTGAAGGGCAATGTTTCCAGAGAAGTTACAGGGCTTAGAGATATAACAAATTAGATCTCTGGGTGACGAGCGCAGTGCGGTACTAGGTAATGATTTGGGCTCTTCATGTTTCAATAGCTGCATGTCATTGTGCTGTTATGTAGCAGGCATGTTGCTTACCATCAGGCACATGTCCTGCTCGTCTAGTCACTCATTTTTTTTTTTTTTAACTTCCGTATTTAAAATAATTTGTGTCAAGTTTACCTTCTGGTTTATGTATTGTAAGTATGCCGAGCCAGCACTTCGCTAAACTATTACATTATTACGATATTAGGCGTTTAGGTTCGACTCGGTTGACGTTTTCGATAAATTGGATTAGTTTACCGAATTCAAGTAAGTACCAAGCGCAAGTTCCAATAGATTCGAATTTATATCGCTGCTTTGAGGAGGGGTATCGTATCTGTTGCTATGGTAGTGGCAAAACTATTTGCAGAGTCCGCCTCGAGAAGTACTACACCTTTGCCAGTTATTTTACCGTCAAGAAATAACGTGCAAACCACAGGAACCGAAATAATAGTACCTTATTATTTAGATTTCTGTGGTGCAAACATCACTGTGGGTTTCATGGACAATGTTTCCAGAGAAATTACTGCGCATAGAGATATATTATCTTATGTCTGAGTGACAAGCGCAGTGCAGTATAAGGTAATGATTTGGATTCTTCATGGATGCTGCGTGACACTGTTCTGTTAAAATAAATAAATATTGGTGTACATTTAAAACATAATTATTGGGAGGCATGTTACTTACCATCAGCCACCTGACCTGCTCGTCTCGTCACTCTGTGATGTAAAATAATGTAAATTATTTAAATTGAGCTGTTTTCAGACCAGACAAAGATTGACTCAGAAAAATTATACTATTCTTGCCTATCTAATACTCAACATCATTTCGACATTTTTATCGAAATAAATATACCGAATTATAAAGATTAATTTATTAAACTATTTTTTTTTTATTAAACTGTTAAATATTGTCACTGTTATTTATGTATATAAACTGATTTATTAATATTTTTTGTAATTGACGTTACCAAGTTTTCTTTGTAAAATTATGGTTCAAAAAAATTTACTGAAATTGGAAACTTGATTGAAAATAAATTGTATTATTTTTGTGCAGGAACACATTCTGCTAATTTATATTATTACTAGCGGTCCGTTCCGGCTTCGCTCGGATCATAACCTAGACACTGTCTGCAGCGCCATCTGATCTGCCGGGCATAGGCCCTGACCACACATGCTACTTTTTGCAGCAAAATCGCGTGATTTAGCAGCTAACGCGGAAACGCGCGCTTTAGCAGCTGAAGCGGAAACGCGCGATTTAGCTGCAAAAAGAAGCTGCATCGCGATGCAGCGACTGTTTGCGGCTGTTTGCGTCTGTCGCGGCCACCGAGCAATTGTTCCGTTCAGTGTTGCTAACTTGGATTTTTAAAAAGTGTAGACAGGTTTAAAAATACGTAGAGTAATATTAAATTATGTAAAGTTTATAGAACTGCGTACTTTTTTTTGAAGTAGTAAGGTAGTAAATGTAGTGTACCCAATGTAGTTAGGTGCAGGGTTTTTAACTTGTCTGTGTAGGATTTACGTCGAAGAGTATATGGCCATATTGTCGCTTTTCTTTGCAGAGTTTCAAGTAAATCGATATCTTTTTTGAAGTAGTCCTCACATATGTTTCATACATTTTAAGAAACATTTCCACAGTTATAGATTGAAAGGAATCAGAATAACGTAAAGAAAATAGTTTGCTTTCTGTACAATTGCAGAAATGTGTTCTTCGCATTTTAAATTTAATATTTTAAAAAGCCTTTATTAACAAAACTTAAATACAATGAGAACTACACTACGTTACATACCTAACTAACTACTTACACTAAGCACACCTGAATTATCCATAGACCAATGAAGGACTACAGATATCAAGATATTCAAACCCACTACCAATCGGAAGCGTACCCAGCATACTTGTAATAGTCATGCACAATAGTCATGCCGTCAGGTCTTCTGCCATCGTCACGCCCAAGACGGTTCGAGTACGGCTGTTATAATTTAATGTAATTATAACACCGAGGTCTTTTTGCTAATTGATTGAGGATTTACAATTATATAAATTTATAACTTTACGATCATGAACGTACGCTGGAAAATAAATACCACTAAAGTGCATAACAACTTTTAATTTATTCCCGAGAATATTTTTATCCGTGTTAAGAACAGACATTAATAATTGTAGATATACGCTAAAAGCAAAAACACGTAAAGTTGGCCACACTGAATCGAAAGTGTAGTTTTGTTTAAATCTAGAACAACCACAGTATAAAAAAAATACCAGTAGGACGACTTGCTTTTTCATTTGGGAGAAATGCTAACAGTGCTATCTACTAACGATAAGGCCACCGCTTGTAACACTACTTTTATTGTTATTATCTCCTGTATACGTGTTTTTTGTTTATGGTGTGTACAATAAAGAGTATCTATCTATCTACTATTCGTAGCTACTTTTGACTTTACTATAGTAAAGCTTTAACTATTATTTAATTATTTATTGAGCAATTTACTGACCCAGTAGGGATTTTAACAATTTTTCGGAATTGTTTTTATTTCTTAAAGATTATAGCTTGTTGACTAAAAAAATAAAGTTTAAAAATGTGTGTATTTTTTATGAGTATAATTACAATAGTAATGTAATTCTGATTTTTCCCGCTAAAACATTACCGGCTGACATGACGTCACTAACAGCAAAACATTGGCCATGATCTATGATTGCATGTCCAGTTTATGTGTTTTCGTAGGTACTTTTACTTAAATACAAACAATCAAAATCGTCGTGGCTAAAATCGCATACTATAAAAAAAATGCAGAGAAGCAAAAAACGACTTAAAAAGGGTACTAATTATTGCCTAAAATATAATAAACATACATTCTAACATATGTCCATGAACCTTCTTACATATACTAATACAAAGACAATGAATTCAAAATGTTATATAATAAAGATGTACGAGCTTCAATCAGATTTTAGCAGGCTTTCGACATAATCTTTGCCTTGAACTTTAAATACGGAAAGTGACGGAGCTTGGCTTATTTCCACGGGCATGGCATTCCACAACTCAACTGCTTGGAATGCAAAAGATTTGCCGTAGAATGTTTTGCAACGTGCAGAGGGCGCTTGCAGAGACAAATTATAGGTTGATATAAGATTACATTAATGGACGCTACTGTAGAATGTAAAGCAGTCTTTCAGATATCGTGGTGTGGCAGTGTTAAATATAATACTGTAAAGCAGTGAAAGAAAATGAGCATTTCGAAGAAAGCAAATGGGGAGCCACTTGAACTGTAGGAAAAGAAATTAATAAACAGTTGCAAATTAGGTATTTTAAAACTAGCCAAGTCAGATCTTAGTTTTGAACCAATTATCCTGATAGTACAGTTTCATTTATTATGAAAATATTTCAGGATCGCCCATTAAACTTTTCACTCAACCACCCATTTAGATCTCACTTCTTTTGTTGTTCTGTAATAAATTCTATAAGTAATATTTAGTTTGATTTTAATTTCATATTTATATTTTTGATGGCATATTGTCGTCCTACTGGGTTTTTCATTATACTGTGACTGAGTCGCCTGCAGCTGCCGCTGCATCACGCTTCCGAAAAACGCGAGTCGCAGCTACTTTTTGAAGCGAGATACAGCGACTAGACGCCTGTCGCAGCTTCTTTTTGAAGCAGGATACAGCAGCTAGATGCCTGTCGCAGCTACTGAAAGTAGCTAGTGTGAACAGGCTGTTATTTGTAAACCATCCTCGAATCCACTTGTACACACACAAAAGTAATCATTCAATTCCGTCCCGCCGTTTAAGAATTCACTGTCAAATGATTAAATTACTAAAATGGCTATTAAAAAATAGGGGTTGGTGATAAAAGGGTAAAAATTAAGCGTTGTATGTATTTTTAATGCCACATTATAAAAAAATAAAAACAAAAACTTTTGTTCAAAAATAAAAAATAAAAAATTAAACCCTTATCACTTAGGGGTATGAAAAATAGATAGTAGCCTATTCTCAGACCTACTGAATATGCATATAAAATTTGGTAAAAATCAGTAAAGCCGTTTCGGAGGAGTAAGGTAACAACATTGTGACACGAGAATTTAAATATAAGATTTTGGATTTTTCTTTAGTATCAATTTTGAAGGTAAAAATCTAAAAGTATCTTCTAGGTCAGCATGTCATTTTTAAAACAACTTTTAAGCTAATATTAACCTGTATCATCATCATCAACAGCCCACTAAACGTTCCCATTCCTGGGACTCGGAGCGTTCTCTCGCAAGGAGAGAGTTAAGGCCATAATCCACCACGCTGGCCCAGTGCGGGTTAGTGGATGACACATGACTTCGAAAGATTTTAAGTACATGTCGGTTTCCTCACGATGTTTTCCTTCACCGTTTTAAGTTAGTGGCATTACGCACGTGACTTCGAAAAGACAGTGGTGCGTGTGGGGTTTGAACCCGGGGTCTCCGGATCGGCAGTCGCCGTTCTGCCGACTAGACCAACCGTAACTTTAACGCAACGTATTTATTTACCTGTAACGTAGGTTCAAACACCTTATTTCAAGGTCTAACTTTTTAATAAAGCATATTATACTGTCAGCATGACATTGGGCAATATGACAGGTACTGTAATATCCAGAATCCAATATCACACACATCAGTATTCCCAATGAACGGCTTTCGGTAAATCTAATACGGTAATATTGAGTTACCGAAGTTTTGGTGCGAGAATTTTCTTTTGATAAGATGTAGGTAGCAATATTTTGGTAGAAAAAATACGGAATAACTATCACCGTTCTATGATAGCTTTAACCTAAGTGTACTTCTTCTTACGCATGGCTTGATATTTATCTTTTTGAAGTGAAAGTCTAAAGTGAAAGATCTTTGGCCACGTTGAGGTCGTTTTTTTGGTAAAACTCTTGTGAATTCGCGTCTCTAACATGCAAATGTAGTCGAAGCGGCGTAGCGTCAGAGTGCAGTCGGAGTAACAGAGCAAAAAGTGCTTACGTGAGGCGGGGGTTAAGGTGTAGGTTCGCGCTGAGTCCGCGACCGGAGACCGCGACAGGCTCTTAAAATTATAGCTTTGTATGGGCGCCAGTTCGCGCCCCGACCGAGACACGTGTCTAGCGACATGTGTCTCGGTCTCCTGTCGCGGTCTCGGCGCGAACTGGCGCCTATCCAATTCTGTAATATAAAGTGCATGTCTAACGTGCATGTAAGTGTAACTTAAAACGGTGAAGGAAAACATTAGCAGTTGTGTTTGCATTGTATTACTTTTTTTTTAAATAAAAAGTGGCGAGACCAACAGGACATGTGCCTGATGGTAGGTAACATGCCTGCCACATAACAGCACAGTGACACGCTGCTATTGGAACACGAAGAGTCCACATCATTACCTAGCACTGCAATGCGCTCGTCACCCAGAGATTTAAGATGTTATATCTCTAAGCCCTGTAATTTCTCTGGAAACATTGTCCTTCAAACCGGAACACAGTAATGTTTGCACATTACTACTTGGCGGTAGAATAACTGGCAAAGGTGTGGTACTTCCCCAGGCGGACTCTGCTAAGAGTCCTACCACTACTTACTATTATATATTACGCGTTATAGGTATTATCTTAATTTGAAAGAAAATTTACTTGGTAAAATTATTGAGTAAAATTAGGTTTCTGAAAGGTTTTGGTTTCCGGTTCAATTTTATAAGCACTTACATAATTTTAGCTTTTATAAAATGACTAAGATCTTAGGCTTAAGCTCTTAAGTTAGTACTATAAATATTCCTAAACAGTATGTATAACTGCACGATAGTACAAATATTTTAAACTAGCTGTGCCCCGCGGTTTCACCCGCGTCTATTTGAGGAAAATCCATACTAAAATATCCATTGCTGGCCACTTTATTACGTTTTACGGAACCCTAAAAATACGTAAATAAGCAACAATGCATTGTTGTAGAACAAATTTGATTACTTCAAATGACACAAACTTCAAATGTAGACACGCGCCGTCACAGACTTAAGCGACCAAAGAGAATTTAAATTCACGGAACTAAAGCTCTCGAAGAGAAATATTTTCCCCGTTTTCTTTACATTCTTCACTCATACTCCGTTCCTATTGATAGTAGCGTAATGTTATATACCCTATATCCTTCCTCGATAAATGGAGTATCCAACAAAAAAAAATCTTTCGTATCGTTCCAGTAGTTTCCGAGATCCTAGCGTTCAAACAAACAAACAAACAAACTCTTCAGCTTTATAATATTAGTATAGATTCCTTGATAAATGGAGTATCCAACAAAAAAAAAATCTTTCGTATCGTTTCAGTAGTTTCCGAGATCCTAGCGTTCAAACAAACAAACTCTTCAGCTTTATAATATTAGTATAGATATAGCATTTCGAAAATCGTACTTTAAATTTCACATAATAAAAATGTCGTAGAAATGAAAACTTTACCGTTATAAAATAACGAAAAATGAACATTTTGAACTTCGACGACAAATTTTTCGTTTTGCTCATAAACGTGGCACGTTCTTTGAGATTCAAAGCTTATGAGTGCGAGCAAAGTTTACTTCGAGAAAACAAATATGGCTCAAGGAAAATGTTTATTTATTCGGAAAATGTGGCCCTTCACGTAATTATTAACAGAAAATGAGATAACGTAAGAACGTAACAGTACGTTATACGTAACATATTCCAGTTAAGGTTGTTTCTTAAAATGAAACATGATCTCTTTGAAAACGATTTACTTTATAATCATGTAGGCATAGAAAATAAGTTGTGTTGACGTATATACTTTTTTTTTTTTAGTAAAGAGTGACGAGACGAACACGACATTTGCCTGATGGTAAGCACCATACCTGCCACATAACAGCACTGTGACACGCAGCTATTGGAATATGAAAAGTCCAAATCATTACCTAGCACTGCACTGCGCTCCTCACCCAGTTATATAATATGTTATATCTCTAAGCCCTGTAATTTCACTGGAAACATTGCCTTTCAAACCGGAACACAGTAATGTTTGCACATTACTGCTTGCTGGTAGAATAACTGGCAAAAGTGTGGTACTTCCCCAGGCGGACTTTGCTAAGAGTCCTACCACTACAAGAGATACTTGAGATAATTTAGAATTTTCCTGATGTATAAGTCTCAGTTAAATTTTAAAACTCGTCAGATTAATATCTAGTGACGGTAGATAACAAACCAACCTAACCTACCGTTAGAGAGACGAACTTCTTAGCATTCCATGGATTCACCGTGCGAGAGCCGGGTCCATCGTGTGGCAGAGAGAAAAATCTCAAGTAGACCCCAAGACTTGTGACTCGGGCGTAGGTTTATAAGGGGCCCCTTTGTGACGTACGTCAACACTCACCTTCACTACTCGTATTTCTCTCCCTGCCCAGCCAAATCCGATATGATCCTACTAGTGCAGTTTTAGATACTCGTTCTAGTATAGAACTTACTGCACTTCTGGACAAGCCAAGGTCTTTCAACATTGGTACTTACTGTAGATAGTGAATTCCTTACTTCTAATAATACGTGTGCCATCTTCGGTCATTACGTTGCTTTCCAGTAGGCAAGTTGGCGGTCTAAAGTTGAGCTGTTTGAATCAAAAAAGGGTATTCTTCCCTTTAAAGACAGATATCCCTTAACGTTTTGCTACGGAGCTTCCTCTCACAAGGACAAGTCATGACAATTTATAATCCACCACGCTGGCGTAGTGCGGGCTGGCGTATGACGCATGACCTCGAAAAAAATATAGAAGCATGCCATGCAACATGGTTTTCCCAATATAATATTTTTCTTCAACGAGGCTAAATACTTGTGCAAGTTCAAGTACACTTGAAAAACTACTCCAAGGTGCAGCATTGAGTAATTTTTGAGGTGAAATTAAAACTTGCAACCTTAGGGTTGTGCATTGTATATTTTAACCACTAAACTACTACAAATTCTTACGTATAACAGCAGGGGAGCCTATTAGAACGCATAACTTTTTGTTCCTAATTTACTTTGTCATAATGAATGTAGCATAATGTATAGTGTCATAATGCAACTTTCGCATAATCATTTTTTGGCGTCATGTGTTTTAAGCATAACAATCTATTGTACTACATTTTATTCGACTATTGATGAGACGCATAATAGTTTATAAGCATTTTTTTATTTGTTCTATTTTTTTAAGGTGCCGCTTAAATCGCATATTTTTTTTTTCCTAATTTACTTTGTCATAATGAATGTAGCATAACATAAAATATAGTGTCATAATGTAACTTTTGCATAATCGTTTTTTGGCGTTATGTGTTTTAATCATAAAAATCTATTGTGCTACATTCAATTCGACTGTTGCTCAGACGCATTTAGGCATTTTTTAATTATTTGTTGTGCTACGTAATATATAACCAGGTTATATAGGGTCCAGGGTAGCGATTCTGAAACCATTCGGTTGCATCCGACACGGAATCTCATCTCTCGGTCTTTGTCATGCTAAACAGATAAGACAAAGACCGAGAGATGAGATTCCGTGTCGGATGCAACCGAATGGTTTCAGAATCGCTACCCTGATCCGACTCGGAGCACCCCGACTCCACCTAGTCTTGTCGCTACTACCCCTAGAGTGTATTTAAAAAATCCGGGAGCCAGAAGCTCAAGGGAGGTCCTGAGTGGAGCGATCCATGCGAGGCCAAGCGTAGCGAAGGGGGGAGGTGGCGAGCGAAGCGAGTCGGCGACCTCCGTATTGGAGTGCAGGCCGAGTATGGAGAAGCAACACTCAGGGCTGACCGAAGAGCTTCTGGCGGGAGCCCACCCGGAGTCAAAAAGTGCACCATATGTCTTAGGTGTATGTAGGTTTTTAAGTCCTAAAAACGTTATGTCTACATAAATTGGTACAAAAATTGTTATACTACTGCATAGTCCTGCATAGATATTCCATTAAATTAGTAGATACCTACATTACGAATAATAAATATTGTTGTCGAAGTACCCACCCGCATTTCACACACCCACGTATTTTATTTATGTCCGCTCTTTACACTTGTTTTTTAGTTAGGCGTTTAAAGTTTATGCCGTTGATCAGTATGTTTAAGTATTGTTATGCTTTTCTCAATGTGTGCCTTTAACCATTATGCTATTTATAGTTATGCGTCGAAACATTATACTAAGTTATCTGTATGCTATATATGGCTATGCGTTTAAACATTATGCTAAGTTATCGTTATGTTATATATGGTTATGCTAGTTAACATTATGCGAAGACAGTTATGCGTTTAGTTGTTATGGTAAATTATCATTAGTCCTAAAAACGTTATGCCTACCTAAAATAGGACAAAAAATGTTATGCCACCCCATATAGACCCTAACAGCAGTACACAATAGAAAATCAAGAAAAAAGATGTGATGTCAGGAGGCAGCAGGTAGGAATAAAGTTTCTTCAGATTTTATAGCAGCAAAGTATCTAACTTGCAATAATTATTATAATAGTTTAAAAAACTAAAAAAACACGCTTTTGCATTTCAAATAGCCAATCCGCAACCTTGGAGATCCGCGGAAGCCATATTGGATTTGGGTTACATGATTATTTTTTTCGTATCCCATTCAGCAAGCCCTTTCATTTGATACCCATATCATGGGGGTGCATTTCAAATAGCCAATCCGCCATGTTGGGTATCCGCCATGTTGGATTTAAGTCACGTGACAATTTTTTTTCCGTATCCTTATTATTTCCGTGTCCTGACAGCATACCCTTTCGTTTGATACCCATATCATGGGGGTGAATTTCAAATAGCCAGTCCGTCATCTTGGGGAGTCCGCCATATTAGATTTGTAATGACGTTTCTTAGCTAGTCCTGTACCTATTGTCATCAGAATTCAGAGCGTGTGCAAAATGTCATCCTAATCGAAGACCGGGAAGTGGGTCAAATTAAGATTCCAAGATTTCCTTACATACATAGTTACAAGAGAAGCTAATAAAAGCGTTTAAAAAAAATGCTTTATTTTAGTAATTATAGTACGATCACCTGAAAAATAAAGTCAACTATGGTCACGGTAAATTTCACGCGTCATTTCCGTTATATATTTTTCTTACGGTTTTAGTCTCATACTTTTTTCAGTTGGGTCGCGCAACAAAATCCCTATCTCGTCCAAGCCAGTCGTAAGAAATTTCGTTCCAAAAACTTCTAAATAGGTATTATTTCGTGAAATCTTTTTTTTTTAAATAAAGAGTGACGAGACGAGCAGTACATGTACCTGATGGTAAGCAACATGCCTGCCACATAACAGCACAGTGACACGCAGCTATTGGAATATGAAGAGTCCAAATCATTACCTAGCACTGCACTGCGGTCGTCACCCAGAGATCTAAGATGTTATATCACTAAGCTCGATAAGATTATCGATTTACGAGACGAGCAGATGCTCGTCTCGTAAATCTTTATTTTAAAAAAAAATCTCTAAGCCCTGTAATTTCTCTGGAAACATTGCCCTTTAAACCGGAACACAGTAATGTTTGCACATTACTGCTTGGCGGTAGAATAACTAGCAAAGGTGTGGTCCTTCCCCAGGCGGACTCTGCCAAGAGTCCTACCACTACTAAAATCTAAAACAATATCGTAGTAAACTGTGTTAAATCCTAATTAAGTAATTATTTACCTATATCAAATTACAAGAGAGTGTTTCTTGTAAGACTTGAAGATATTTGAGGTTAGACTGAGGCAGATAAATGTTATTAACGCTATATTCCCAGAACGGGTTACTGAAGGGTACTGTAATTATATTAGGCCTTGTATCTAGACGTATACTAGATTTGGTTAAATCCCTTTAGGCGGCTTGAGAGTCAAATTTACTCACTACTAACGTGATTAGCTATAGTATAGTTATCTGTCAGATATCAATAAAATTTAAGCGAAATACATCTAAAGTAAATAATTTAAGTGAAGCAAAGCAAGGGGCTGGACGTGTGCATTGTTGGAGTTTTAAAGTTGGAGCAAAAAACTTTGAACAGCAAATGTTCCTAATATTATAAGTGTCAATGTTTTGATGTTTATTGCTCAATCACGTCGTAACGTATTAGCGGATCGGGCTGAAATTTGGAATACAGGTAGAATATAGTCTGGAAAAACTCATAGTCTACTTTTACGAACTACGCTGGTAACACCGCGGGGCGCTGCTAGTGTTAAATCTCTGGGTGACGAGCGCAGTGCAGTGCTAGGTAATGATTTGGACTCTTCGTGTTCCAATAGCTGCGTGTCACTGTGCTGTTGTGTGGCAGGCATGTTGCTTACCATCAGGTACATGTACTGCTCGTCTCGTCACTCTTTATTTAAAAATTAAAAAAAAAGGTTTCACGAAATAATACTTATTTAGATGTTTTTGGAACGAAATTTCTTACGACTGGCTTGGACGAGATAGGGATTTTGTTGCGCGACACAACTGAAAAAAATATGAGACCGTATGCTATCATGCTCCTCACGTAACACTTTATTAAAAAAAAAATAGCGGACTGCTATTTTCTTTATTTAAAACAAATAATTAGTAGTTTTTTGAAAAATAATAAACAATAATTAAAAAACTTTTTCAGTTTTCATCTTTATTTGATCATTATTTTCTGAATCACAAGAGTAATTTTTGAATAGAATGCTTTGTTTTCAATAATCTATCGTAGCATAGCCACCTTTTATCTAGAAATTTTATTCATTCAGTATAGTGGCAAAACCGTCGGACACAGGAAGTATCCGATAAATTTTCTCATTATAATGCTTCGGCATCAATAGCGTAGCAAAAATCAAAAGACTCGAAAAATCTCAAAATACTTTTTACTTTCAATAACAAAGCTTTTCAAGGCCAGATTCAGCTCAAGAAAGCAATATTGCTTTCAATTTAGAGATGGAAAAATCCATGTTGTAATTTTTTTTAAATATGAATTATGAAATAATATGAATTTGTTTCACAAATTATACAAACTACTACTACGATACATACCATAATTTTCTTAAGGACTTCGTCCATGTAGAAATGCATTAGTACCTAAACTGGGAACAACTTAGAGGAAGATGTCCCAATATCGATTATAATAATATATCGTAGCTTCAAGTTGATATAGACTACAGGCCCGTGAACAAAATGTATGGGTTAAATGAACTATCAGGAGACCTATGTAGGATGATAGAAGGGTATAAAGTAATAAGATTCAGCACTGTGCCATCACTTGTAAACTGTCCAACTAAGTGCAGTTGGAAGAGGGGGGGTTGCAACCCTCGATCTTTTCTCCTAATCGCATGATTTTTGTACTGCCTTGCGGAATAATAGATTAGAAGAGCTATTGAAACTATAAAAAATATACATTTTTTTATTTTATTTATTAGTTTGTTGGAAAATTCATGATTTTCCAACGATATACAGAGTAAATTTGGTCAACTAATTATGTACGGCATTCGTTCCATACAATTTCAATACCTCTTCTAACCCATTATTTTGCAATGCCGTACAAAAATCATGCGACAAGGAGAAATGATCGAGGGTTGCAACCCCCCTTCTTCAACTGCACTCGGTTGGATAGCTTACAAGTGACGGCATAGTTCTGAATCTTATTACTTTATACCCTTCTATCATCCTACATAGGTCTCTTGGTGGTTCATTTGACCCATACATTTTGTTCACGGGCCTGTAGTCTAATATTATTGTGTGTTAGCTAACAGTTGTTGACACGGGTTTTCATATACCTACCCCTATAAAATGTCTTGTGACTCAGTGGTTCCATTATTTTAATAATTTAACCCTTAATCCACAGGTAAGTAGGGACAGATTAGTAGACCACATTGTTCAGGACTCGATATAACATTAACATTTGTTTTTTCTTGAAATGCCAACCTCTATAAAATGTAATATAAACTATTTCTTTCAAAAAATAAAACGCACTTTAATACCAAATTCCGAACAAATTTTTCGGCTTTCCGGCCAAAATCCAAACCCTACCCTACTGCTTTTCAGAACACAATAAGTTTATTATTGCGCGAAATGAACAAAATATAGCTGCTATTTTCCTTATCGGCATAACGGAAGTCGTTGTAAAACTGCTATAATGGGTAGCCATTCGGGCCTACGTTCAATGGGCTTAACGACAACAACTGTCAAATAATTTCGTATAATAGACACTCTTGATAAAATGGAACGCGATCTTCGCCCGTGTCCGTTACAATATCGATTTTGACGCACTTGTTTTCCTTTTTTTTGGCTTTTTATGCTTTTAGTCTCAGAAGAAGTACCTATAGAATTACAAAGTTCCTGATTACTATAGTGCTTCTCGTTCTTTCAATTTCAATTCAATTTTCAATTCAATACTCAAAAGGTATTGCCATAAAGAAAATATTCCACTGGATAAGGGTAGTGCTACGATAGTTGAATGAATTCAGCTCGTGTTATATCCATTCTAAAATTACATTTCAAAAAGAGGTTTCATGTAATATATTACATGAAACCTCTTTTTGAATAGGAGGATATAAATAAAATAGGAGGGAGAATAATAAAAAACAGAACAATAAAACATTTATTTCAAATTGTACTTTACATTCAATATTATAATAATATAGTTTGATTAACAAATTTAGATATACCATTTAGTAGCAGCTAGCCCAGACTTCACACAGGTAACTCGGAACTTACGTATAGAACAAACGTTTAACTTTTTCAATGTTCGAAGCCCTTGTTTTAGTAGAGATACTAGGTACATACTACTATATTAGATGGTGTAGTAATTCAGGATAATTGATTTATTATTTATTTACTTATTACTTCATGAAAAATATTGCATTATTCACACAATCTTTTATCCTATTCTTCAGAGTGTCACATCTGCAAAATGATAATTAATTTGGATGAATAAAACAATCAAAATTATTACTAGAAATGTAGTGATACATTCAAGTTGCATAATTGGAATTGCAAAAGGGTTAAATCAGAGGTGAAAATTTGTATTAATCTTTTTTTAGAGCTTCATCATCAACAGCCCACTAAATGTTCCCACTGCTGGGACTCGGGGCCTTCTCTCGCAAGGATAGAGTTAAGGCCATAATCCACCACAATGGCCCAGTGCGGGTTGGTGGATGACACACGACTTCGAAAGATTCTAGGTACATGTCGGTTTCCTCACGATGTTTTCCTTCACCGTTTTAGGTTAGCGGCATTACGCACATGACTTTGAAAATACAGTGGTGCGTGTGGGGTTTGAACCCGGGGTCTCCGATTCGGCAGGCGCTTTCTCCCGACTAGACCAGCCGTAACTTTCAGAGCTTAGTACTTCATAATCTACTCACACAATGTACCTACTTTTCACTAAAAGCATCATTCATTCTCATTAGAATGGGACGGGATCTGTATAGGATAGTGTAAGTTAATTGGAGTTTGATGCAATTCCCACTCCAGAAAACAAGAGTTGCAATGTCCACTGACATTGAGATTTTGACAGACATGGAGAAGAAACATAAATTGAAGCGTAGGGATTGGTAACGGAAAAAAAACTGGCAGTCATAGAGACTGACGATAGAACTGAAAATTTATAACTCAGTACTTGACAGCACACTTTGGAAACTACGCAGGTGAAACCGGAGGGCGTTTCTGGTTTGGAATAAATCTTTAAAGCATTGTCATCTAAATAAATAAGCCTTCTCACACGTCATGGCCATTGGCTATCTAGACTAAAGATGTGTAATGGTAACCATGGTAACACGCCATGACTATCTAAAAATGTTTACCCATTTGTGGCCATAGCTCCGAGTTCCCCCGAAAATTTATTTCATTCCGAATCATGATGTTTGAGCTCAATTCACGGCCCACGAAAAATCTGTATGTAATGAGCCAAAGGAAGTTTTCACTTCAAAAACTAACGAATGCGAATCCGCAGGCAAAATCTAGTACCTATTATTAGTAAACGGCCAGTAAATAAACTGTCAATTATGTACCGACTTGTATATTTCATGGGTAAATTTGTAAGAAATAACTGGTCACACTTTTTTGTTTGTTTTGTTATATAGGTTATGTTTACATTATACATATTTTGCAAATTTTAGACTAGATGCAGCCGTCATGGTATAAATTTAACTCATGTTGATATCTAGAATGCATCATTATCAATTTTTATCAAGTGGGCATTTGAAAATATTGTCTACTTACGAGTAAAATGAGATTCCATTGATTTTTTTTCACTTTCACATTTCACTGCGGATATTTTAGCTTAAAACACAGCAAACACACATTGTTCATATACTAAAACATAAATGACTTACAAGTCTTTCTCAAACACGTTTCAAATATTATTATAATAAACATATATGAATTAAATCAATAAAAAACAGAATCCAAGCTTTGAACAGACTTTTGTTGGGGAACCCGGTGTCAGATTTGAAAGCTTAGCCAGAGAAAAACCCGGCCACGGTGACAAGGACGTAAAATCAGTATCTCTTTCTCTCTCTTTCACAAGTAATAGCTAATTAGAGTGTCTCGTTCCCGCAAGTTGTGACGTCACTTATTGTGCTCCCCTGCTTTTAGTGCATCTTGTTAGTTCAGCGACTGTCAAAACCTAAAAGTTTTTGAAAACATATTTACGAACGCAACAATTTGCAGTTGCTAAAGCAGTTTTTGAAGTAGAAACTTCTTTTGGTGCACACCACACAGATTTTTCGTGGGCTGCAAACTGAGCTCAAGCGTCACGTTCGTATAAATGAAAGATATTTTCGGGTAAACTCAGGACCACGGCCATCTAGAAATGCGTCAGCATTTCTACATTGACTTGGTAAAATGGTAATGGAAAAGAAATGCATCAGCATTGCTAGATGGCCATGGTTAGAAGAATTATTTAGACAACAATGCATTGATTTTTTTTTCCAGACTGGCAGCACCCTCCGGTTTCACCCGCGTAGTTTCCAAAGTGAGCTATCAAATTCTGAGTTATAAGTTTTCAATTCCATCGGCAATCACTATGACGCCAATTTTTTTTCCTAGGTTTTTGAAGTGAATACTTCTTTAAGTGCCTTTTCTTACTTTAAGTTCTTGGGCCTTTTTTATCTCTCGCACCACCTTACCTGCATCTCCACTTAAGCCATACTGAACTGACCATTTCACACGTAAGTTTTCCGTGAGTTAATTAAATATATGTTACTTATCATCAGGTGTTGATGTACTCGTCACGTTTTCTGCTTTAAAAACATACAAATCTTAAATAAACCAAACAGGTACATTTGGCAATTTATCGTCTAACTTCGGGTCTGCAGAGCCGCTGCACTTAACACACCAGCCACGTAGATGTGCCGACTGAAGGCGAATAAATTCCGCGATCTGTGTGGTTGGACGCCTTCCAGAGACTTGTTGTCGGCTTGCTCCTGTCGGATACAAACACGCTACTACGTCAGTACCGTCAGCATAAATATCACAACTTATATTTTCTTTATTTGTGAATAATACCGCTGTCCACATTGACACAGGCTCACAGACTTGCACAACTTGCTCTTTTGGATTTTTGAAGTAAGCTGCGCTGAGATTTTTTTGTTAGACGGAAATCTTAAGGGTTCGCGTCACCTACATGATAATGCTAATTACATAATTATCCATAAATAAATATCCTATTAATATTATAAATGCGAAATTTTTTGTGAATGTTTGTTTAGATGCTTGTTATTTTTTCATGCAAAAACTACCGAAGGTAACTTACTTAAGTACTTATGTTGCTTTGGATTTCATTGCATTACGTTGCATTCATTGCTTTGCATTGTTTGTTAGCCGTGCTGTATGGAATAAAAAGTTAAAGTATTCTCTAAACTATTTATTAATCAAAAACGTGCGTAGTTCTGACTAAATGTCCGAATGGTGATAATGGATAATATCATCAATAATACTTGATACATATCAAAGTTAAGATTTAGACAAAAAAAATACATCGAAAAGTGTAAAACAACGATTAGATTTTCTATGGAACATTGTTGCATGTAATAATATGTAATCCCTATTAGTATGTATGTTTATTTATTTATTTACTTTTTACTGTATGCCACTACATTTAATCGTCTTATTATTCTATTTAGCACACCCCGCTTTTTATTATTTCTATAAACGTTTCCATCCTAAGGTTGCCTGGAAGAGATCGATTTTAGCGATAAGGCCGCCGATTGTAACACTAGTTTTATTTAATTTTTAATTTTACTGTATTGTTATGTTTCGGTGTGTACAATAAAGATTATCTATCTATCTATCTATCTATTGTTTTAAGCTATAATAGTTATCTTGCAGCAAATACTCGAATTTTCTTAAGTCTCCCAATCAATAAATAGATATTTGATTACCTAACTCCAAAAAACGAAAATTGGCTTTAATTTAAAATTAAACTATCTGGGTTTAAATTTCATATTTTTTGGAAATTAACTGTACACAATGTTCCAATGAAACCGCTAGTTAGGGCGAGTATGTTGTCGAGGTAACCAAATTTTAGATTTTTGATGATATTTATAGAAACCCCTGCACAGATTTCTAAAATATTTGTACGAGACTGTTCTGAAATAATTATAATCTACCAGACCAAAAAAAAGATCAAAATCGATTCACAATTGACGGAACTATCGCATAAGATTAAGACATACAAAAAACACATAAAACCGTATTGATTCCTCCTTTTTAAGTCGATAAAAACATACAACTGATTTAAGAACTTCTTCCTTTTTGAAGTCAGGTAAAAATGTATCAATTTAAAGCACAAATTCTGTGTTGGACTGTTTTTGTTGCTGACACTTCCGCTCTATATTTATAGTACAGGGGTATGTGGGTACATAGCACTAGAGATGCCAACTAATTTACCAAGGTGAAGATGTTGCGGCAGAGCGCCGCCAGATGGTCAGCGCCGTCAGTATAACTGTGGGGTGCTTTGTTTATAAACAAACTAGCGGCCCGTACCTACTTCATTTGAGTTGAACAATAAAATAAATAATAATAAAAATAAATTTATACATCAATCTACATATAATATAGCTTATTGAGACGCCATCTGCTCGAGACATTTGAAATTGACGATCTATAACAACTACCAACACTAACAATTTGATAATTATAAACTATTGAGACTTTTATTCGAAATAAAAAAATATCATATCTCTTCACGCAAAGGTAAGAATAAGCGGGTAGCTCCGCTGTCAACATAAAGTGGAGCTCTGTTACATTTTTAATTTAAAATTACTTTTAGATATTTTTCCGATCTAAAATAATTATACATGGCTCTAGCTGAATAGCCTTCGACGTGTCTGGTGTGGGCATAGAGGCATTAGAGGGTAGAGCCTATTCAGTGAAACAAAAAGGAAACGAAATCAAAAGTCGAAGATTGATCTCAACTTTTCTTTCAAGAACTCTGAAGGTTGAGGAATTCTTTAGGGTGTATTTGATGGGAAGTGCATTGGAGGCTGGCACCGACTTCAAAATAGATGAGTGAGTAGCGCTTAAATAGTAATTATATTAACTCATTTTACGCTTTTGAGTGTCTATTTGTGGTTTTTAAGTCGGTTTAATTTTTGTCTAAAAATAGTTTATTTTACCCTTTTTAGTGCAAAACAAGTTTTCAACAATGCATTTACACAATTTCGTGTTGACAGAATCGAGTTTCATAACTTTTGTGAAATCTACAACCATGTCATCCAGAAAAATGTGTAGGCAAATTTTAGTTTAATGTTCATATTTCACAAGCCCCCCCGGTCGATTTCGAAAAAACTTATATGCGACCATTCGGGAAACATACCCATCCGAACACAAAAATAAATTTTAACATCGGTTCGGGCGTTCTCAAGATATCAGGTAACATACATAAAAAAATATGGTGGTCGAATTGATAACCTCTTCCTTGTGGAAAAAAATCAGGGGCATCGCTAGTTTGTAAGCTCGGCAATAAAATATCATAAAATAGAGTAACCGGACAAGCGTAACAAAATAAAGAAAGTCCAAACTGGCCACCGTCCAAAAATCGGTCCGTCCATTGGTCTGTAAACCACGATTCTGGGCCATTCATGCGAAAAGATATCCTTTGAGCTTCCGCCGCGGCATATGAAAACATGCAAATTTACTCGTAGGCTTCGACGATTTTATTTGGGACATTAGCTATTCGAGTTGCTTTTTATTCGGAAACATGTTTGCCGATCACCTCGCTGATGGGGATTTTGATTTTAAAATAGGTACTTGTTTTAAGTATGTTTCATTTTTTACTGCAAATTTTATTTTTGACAAAGTTTGGTTAAAATAATCGTTAATTTAGAAAGTATAACAATATTCATGTAATCAATAGCTACAAACTGCATCTACAAACTGTTGTACCTATACGAAAAGATAAAAAACAATAAATAAATAAAATAATAAATAAATAATGGCGGACAATTCACACACAACACCATCTGACCCCAAACTCTCTTTAAAAATACAAAAAGGTAAGAATTAAAAATAAACTCAAACATGAAACAGAAACGAAAATATCATCGACGGACGTGTACAATTTTTAGATTAAAAAAATATAAGGAATTAAAAAAGATTCCTACAATTTTGAAAACCTCCTCCTTGATGTCGCTGAACCTTTAAACCCTTATAAATCCACTGATACCATTGTTTCCAGAAAAATAACTCAAACAAAATGCAAACTCCACATGGCAACATACAAGTTTATTCCCAACTGTAAAATTCAATACCTTCTCCAATTCCGTCAAAAGAAAATAAAAATCTGCTTCAAAGCGATCCAGGTTATACTGCCGAAAAATTTGTAAAAGACTTCACTTGGATACCAAGCATTTTTGCACCGTATCGAGGCCAACAACCAAATTGCCTAAGGTCCCACGGGTTATATCCAAAATAACTGTGTTCTTTCATCAAAATACCACACCATAGAGTATAAGACCCATCAAAGGATGAAATGACGGTGGAGTGTTAATAGCTGATGCATATCTACGTTTTCGTGAGGACGCTTTTAGAGCAGACTGCTTTTGTTACCAAAAGCCTTTAGAAGACTGCTTAAAGTGCGGTAAATGAACTTTCAATCGGCGGCAGAATGACTCTGTGGGTGTCTATGCTTTGCTCCTGGGATTGAATGGGAATACCTATCTTTTGAATCTCTGAAATCACCGAACTGGATAGAGCTACCCAAGCTTTTAAATGTATACCTCCTTCAAAATAATATATTTGTATGGCAATTGGCAAGTCATTTGTAAGAATTATAATTATCTTATTTTTAGAAAAGGTTTATGATTCTACTAGTAGCCCCGTGGTTTCACTCGCACATTCGTAGAAAATAAGCATCTGTTATTCCAGATCGTTATTTATCTCTCTATGTAAGTACCCAATTTCATCCTTTAGAAAAGGATGAAATTTGATAGTTTTTAGTTGGTATACATTCGTACATCCATACATTCTTACCATTTTTCGCATTTAAAATATTAGCATGATAATACAAGTCTAGCGTAGTCCGGAAACTAACATTTAATCTATTTTGTGTGTTCATTTATCGAATATATTTTATCTTTTATTAATTCAATGGATAAATAAATGAAAACAAATTCTATATAAATAACTATAATAGCTTATCTTTAGAGTCGTAAACCTGTAATTCGTTATGCAATTATCGTATAAAAAATATTACTCTAATCGCCATATTCTTCCATAAGTAACCCATATTTACATCTACACCATCTTGGAAGAAGTTTCTTGGAAGAAATCGCTTTAGCGATAACATCGCTAATCGCTAGTTTGTTTTGAGGTGTTTTTATATTTTGTTTTTATTATTTACTAGATGAACGCGCGCGCGTTTCTACGCCATCTATCGAAAATTCCCGTTTTTGTTACATTTTTCATTCATGCTCAGCTCCTGTTGATAGTAGCGTAATATTATTAAACCTATAGCCTTCCTCGATAAATGGACTATCCTGCAAAGAAAGAACCTTTCAATTCGGACCAGTAGTTCCAGAGATCCTTGCGTTCAAACAAACAAACATACAAACAAACTCTTCAGCTTTATAATATTAGTATAGATGTGCAATAATGAGTTTAGCTATCTGTGTATTTTAAACATTTACAAACTCGAGGCTTCGTGTGCGCTAAATAAAATATTAAGATATTTACACAAATCAAATATATATTCAACATGAGTGGCGTCACAAAATTTCATGGGCATAACATTGATAAAATTTAATAAGTGAGGTTGTACTGCAGCGGTAAATAAATTGACATGGCAGAGTTTCAGATAACATATGCGTACAGGTTTTTTAGGGTTCCGTAAAACGTAAAAACGGAACCCTTATAGATTCGTCATGTCTGTCTGTCTGTCTGTCTGTCTGTCTGTCCGTCCGTATGTCACAGCCACTTTTTGCCGAAACTATGAGAACTACACTGTTGAAACTTGGTAAGTAGATGTATTCTGTGAACCGCATTAAGATTTGAACAAAAACATTAAAAAAAAAGAAAAATTTGGGTTGCCCCCCATACTGAGAACTGAAACTCAAAATTATTTTTTTCATCAAACCTACACGTGTGGGGTTTCTATCGATAGGTCTTCAAAAATGATGTTGAAGTTTCTAAAATCATTTTCGTCTACACTGAATAATTTGCGCGAGAGACACTTCCAAAGTGGTAAAATGTGTGTGTCCCCCCCTCTAACTTCTAAAGTAAGAGAATGAAAAATCTAAAAAAAATATGTGATGTACATTACCATGTAAACTACCAACGAAAATTAGTTTGAACTCGATCTGATGAGTAGTTTTTTTTTAGTACGTCATAAACACACTATTATTGAAACTTCGATCAAAGTTACAACGAACTACAAGAACTATGTGTACTATGTATATTATGTTACTTGGTGCAACGGAACCCTTCATGGGCGAGTCCAACTCGCACTTGGCCACTTTATTTACTATTTTGTCATTGTTCAGTTAATTAAAAGTAAAATCAGATATAACAATCCTTAACTAGAAACTAGCTCTAGCGTGCTATCTATGCTTGAGTTCTGCTTTAGCTTTTAAAAAATATTTATTCCTCTGTTACGGAAAAGCAGAACAGTAAAATGATAGTGAAAACTGAAGTCAAAATTAAAACGAGCGAAGCGGACGTTCATAGAAGTGAGGAATATTAAAAAATCTAGGACACATCACATACTGTAGTTACACTTAATAACGCACCGACGAAACAGACTTGATTAAAGCGTGTTTTGAATAGTTAAAACAAAATGGCGGTAGTATCCTAGTATCTGCATGGTACCGGATCAAACCGGTTGGAGCCATTTTAGTACGAAATTTTCTTTGATCGCGTTGACTTTTTTGTTTGGGATTTTTTCTGAGTTTGCGTCACCGAAATTCTAAAATCTATGTGACACCACACACCACATTTAATGAACTGACTGGATAATGCTTAGGCTATTCGTGGTATAGGATAAACATGTGACCGAAGTAAAAAAGATGAAATATCTTACGTGAGAAGGTCTTTGCTTATTGATTTAAAATGTAGCTAGGTTTTTTTTAGTAAGTAAATTATCTCTAATGACTCCTGGGTCTATGGTGTATTTAAAAAAACCCTTGTTTTTTTTTAAAAGGCAACCAAATAAACTTGAAAAAAAAACGAAAACATTGCGTTGTGTTGAAGCACTCGGAGAGGCTTTTGAAAATGAGATGACCTCCCGGTCCCCACAGGTCCAATATCAGATCAGTATAGGTAGTTATTAGTTTTAGTAGGACTCTCTACGTCTTCTGCGTTGACCCAAAATTCATTCGGCTGTTAGAGCCGTCTGACTCAAACCTCCCTCTGGAAATAAAAAAATCAATGTTTTGTTTTCCCAAGGGTCAGTGGGTTGCTATGCAATGGTATTACTCCCATATATTAATGTTACAAGCCATACTACGAGTATGCAGAATACAATCATAATTTTAATATATCTATACCAAACCTTAAAGTCTAGTTTCCACAATGCGAGCTAGGGTACGAGTCAGCCTGACGAGTAGCTGCACTACAGTGACTCGCACTGTTTGGACGTCACTTACGAGTAACTCGCACGTGCGAGTTAGACAGTAGCTAGCATCGGAGTTATTTCAAGATTTTTTCTTTTCACTCGCATGCTCGCGCAATATCATATTACCATTATCAAATTTAAAAGTATTTTTAAGTATTTTGCTTTATATTCTCGTGGGTCTTTATGGCAAAGCTGGTTCAAAATGGTAATTGTTGCCCCTAAAGATCTTGTAGCCATCCAATCTCTAATCCGAACCCTTTTCTTTCGGTCTTTTTTAAGCTATTGCATAGCTTTTGTCGCGGGCCTGGAAACCGAATCTAAGAGATGCGTGAGACCACAAGAAAGAGGGATGGAAGACCGTAACGCCTGCCATCCCCACTCCAAATTCGGTCACTCGGTCATTCGACTTAAAATCTTATTTTTACTTAGACTTACAGACTATATGTGTAATTATTATATTATCAGTCTCAACAGAGGTCAAATGAAAGTGGACAGATAGCAGTTTCATATGAAATCGTCGATACCGGCAAACTTAAGCTGAACCCTGTAGTCGGAGCTCTAACTATATTAGACGGAAAACAAATTTGTATGAAATCATCGATACGGGCTAGTATTAGTTGAGTCCACTAAGTGTGAAAACAAAGATTTCTGCTTCGGAACTTCGTGTACCTTATTATGCCTACAAATGTACAAATAATGTCACTCAAGCGCACGCCGCCTTCTAATAAAGACAAACAACAAAAAATGTAGGGGTGTCTAAACAGCTGTTTGCTACACCGCATTCACAACAATGTAGACTCAACATTTTGCCAAAAATACCACATAAATAAAAACATATTATAATTGCTTATGTTGATAAAAATGCAAGCAACATGCAATAGCTTTACCGCGGCAGTCCCCCAGTGCCACACATTTTTTTTTAAAGTTTTTTATAGACTTTTTTCAATTCTTGACATAATATTGCTGTCATAGAGCGTATCACAGCGTTTTTACTACAACACATTCACTAGACATCGCGGTAACTCGCAAGAATGGACAGCAGCTCTAGTGTCGTGTAGACAACAAAGGCGAGCCGAGATACTGGCGTACGAGTAGACAAGCCGAGTAGCTGTCTATTGTCTGGTCATCAGCTCGCACTGTGGAAACTAGGCCTTAAATTGGTAACTGGTTACAAAACACTGAAAAAAAATCTTTTTTCGTAGCTGGTTACGAATCAGTCGGTTACGAAAGTAGCTGACGCTGGTGAGTGGTGAGTGGCTGAGTGGGGGCCTTACTCTATAGACAGTTGCATAAAGCTATAAACCACTATAAAAAATAACCTGAAAAAAAAGGTGCAAATTTTTACATAAAAACTTCATAATTCATTTAATAGCTATGACCGTCGTAACACTAACTCTTTAAAGACTAAATTCATTTTTACAATTGACTTGCAAAAATTACCAGAGTCGGAGAAAAAACATAATTTTCCCAACAAACCCCATTAAAGAACAGTTAAAAATCTCTGTTTGAACGGTTAATGAACAAAAGATTGAGCGCGTTGTAACTCTAGATAAAGACGGTTTCCTTCCAACAAAGCAGAACTTTTCAATATCGCGCCGCTACATATTTTAGTGCGAGACTGTAACTTGTCGAACTTCTCTTGAAGTTACGTTAGTGATGTGGGGATGTCGATGATTTTTGAAGATATAATTATATTGAACAACGAAGCAGTAACGAGCAACGAAGAGGTCTATGACGGGGTGGCGCTATCCATGAAAAATAAGATTTACATTTGAACCGAATACTGTATCACTTAGGATAAGCTCACTTAAGCAACAACATTTTCTAAAGAAACAGTGTCAGCCAGTTCGATCTCTTCTCGTCAGATTAGCACAGACTCCGGTACTCAAACGCTCAAGGGATGTCGAACGCCATTATGGCTCTCCGGACTACGATTTAGAACCAGTATTTCTTCACGTTGATCATCTCAATTTGATCTCACAAGATGCATATTACGAGTTTAGGTGTCCTTAGAAATGTATGATAGCCGAGTCAATTAGTATATGGGGGAACATGCAGAGTATTATGTAGGTATTGTGATGTTATGAGGGTATAAAGACCGTGCCAGATACCACAATAATATTAAAGTCCATAGGTTTGCATTTAGTAACACAAGCATATTTGTTGCGAAATGAGTTGCAGAGCACACTGATTCTAGGCAAACCTACGAGCATGCTTGTTTGTAAACTGGACTGTCAGTGCTTTACTTAATAAAAATACTATAGCATGGGCTATTAATTCTACAGAATAAACTGGAAGTTTCAAACGACAGTAGGCTGCTCCTAACATTATTTCCAAGCATCCAATCTAGTAAACCAACCACTAAATCACAGATGTCAATACACCTTTATCAACCCTAAATGTTTTATCGATAGCCCAACAACCCCGCACTATTTTACCATCATCCTACCTTTCGACCTGTACGGGGCGAAGTTGGAACTTCACCCAAATCTTCTGAAATAAACTCTACTTATCCACAATGTACTCGCGAACAGAATTTATGGGACAATCTGTAGACCTTTCCGAAGTCCTGTCCTGTCCCTTTTATTGGACGTCATCAATTCAAATCGACCTTTATCAGGTATTTTCAAGATTTTATTTTGAGATTCGAACTCTCCGAAATGATAAGACGCGACCGAAGGTTTAACTACACTTTCGTAATAAGAACTCTGGAATGCGTTGCTTGAGAGGGTATTCCCTAATGGTTATATTTAGATGTCTTTGTCATGGTTGATTCGTTTTTTTTTTAGATTAGTGCGGTCCATTGCAGATGGAATCGACCTATTGATCCAGCAGTATAGGTAGATGATGTTTCAGCTTAACACGTTTAGTGTACTAGGGGATCTAAATAATCACTTACTGGCGTCTCAGCGAATGAATCACCAAAATTCGTTAAGTTTTCTGAAAAATGCCTTTTTAGGAGATTGTTCAGGTCTCACACGCACTGCAGTTAAACACGGTTACGTCTTCTAATAGGTTTATATGCACTGGCTATAAATTTTCCCAAATTGATCTCACAGATCTGCTAACGTGTGCGTTTTTTGTCCGTGACTGGACACATCTAAAGTTGAAAAAGCTTAGTAATAGTAGACGGTACGGACATTCTGTTTTTCCATTAGGCGCCGCAAAAAGGCGGATTCGGGCCACGATTACAGAATACCAAAACGAGAAACAATCTACAATCAGAGCTCCCTTCAGCGAATAAATTAAAAGTTGCCAGTACTAAATTAGAGGTTTTCGAATAATTGAGATTGTTCGGGAGGTGGCTGTAAATCGTGCTCCGGAAGTGAAATTTTCCGTTTTGTTTTTTGTTGCGAATTTTTAATAAAAAGATTGACGAACTTTCTCTGAACAAGTGTTGCCAGTTCTGAAGTGGAGTGAGTTAGATGCTATTCGAGTAATTAGAACAGTCTGTTGGGAGGTTTCTCGGAAGGTAAACAATATCGGTTTTCGCTAAAGTACGTGTGTACTTTTTTATTCTTGGAAATACTTCGCTGTATAATGACTTAGCTGATATTTTATCATTATATTTCAAAATTATGTGCTTATTATATTGAAATATAGAAGTTAGTAATACCTAGTAGTCATTTTACAAAGTAATGTTAACTTTCAACATAATAATTTTCCCTATTTTTTTTTACGTAATACCTAATTGTGATAAAATTAAAGAGGCTAAAGTTTGGTGTGCTTGTCGCTTGAGATATGTTTATTCCTACGTTTCCCTGTAACTGCTGAAGAGATATGGATGTAATTTAATTCAAAACTCCAAAGCACTTTTTTTTAAATTTTAGAGCAACACATAGGTATGTTTAACCAAATACTCATTATGCGTCTAAAGTTCCTACCGCAGCTATATATAAGTAATAGTTTTATAAGACTTGACTTTGAAACAGGTGAACCGGTATTAAATAAACATAGCTATAGGTAAATACTCCCGAAATCTCATACCAAACAAAAAAAAACATATCGCGTATGAACATACGCGATATACGATGCCACAGGCAGACAGGCAAACAGAGACTTTAATCGTATACCCAGTCGTTTTTGCGTAGGACATTAAAAATTCTCTCTCTCTTCCTGGCTATATATCCCATATGGTGGTGGGGTCAGCCTTCCTGCTATTTCTTCTCCACTTCGCTCTATCCAAGACATCGTCATCAGACAACTCGCATTCTCTCATGTCCCTTTGCACTACAGTCCTCCATTTGGTTTTGGGTCGGCCTCTGGATCTTCGACCAGGGGCGGACAACTGCAGAGCCACGTTCCCTACGTAGTCAGGCGGCCTAGGAAATTAAAAATTATACATTTTAAAATCAACAGCCGACTAAATTTCACATTTTTCGTGAAATCAACTAAACACCCTGTTCCAATAAAACAGCAAGATAGTAGCGATTACGTCGCCCAGGTGAGCAAATTTTATATATCTATACTAATATTATAAAGAGGAAAGATTTGTTTGTTTGTAATGAATAGGCTCCGAAACTACTGGACCGATTTCAAAAGTTCTTTCACTTTTGGAAAGCTACATTATTCCCGAGTATATAATATAATATTTAAAAAAAAAATAGGGATCCTTACTAAAACTCCAATAATGTAACATAAGGTGTTAAAAAATGACCTGAAAAATTCCTTACGTCGCGTGCGCTGCGAAAACTATTGATGATAGAACAAAATCAAGTACTACGACTTTGCAGAACTCATTATTATCTACAAAAAGTGTCGCGACAGCATATGTCTAAATATTATAGTTATGTCACAGTAAGCAGTTTTTTATTCTAAAATATTAATTTATATATGCCGCCTCTTGAAAAGACTCTTCATTTGTACCTTGGTATTAATCCTCATCAAAATAAATCTTAATATATATAAATCTCCTGTCACGATGTTTGTCCGCGATGGATTCCTAAACTACTTAATCGATTTTAAATAAAATTGGCACACCGTGAGCAGTCTGGTCCAACTTGAGAGATAGGATAGTTTTATTTCGTTTAATAGTCTTTAAATGACAATATCCGAGCGCAGCCGGAATGGGCCGCTAGTGTGTTAATATTTAAAAAACCGCTGTATCGATATCGACAGAATTTAGATCTATGGGACCACCTCTGAAGTATCTACCAAATAACAAAATAGTCATCAAAATCAATTCACAATAATTGGCGGAGCTATCGCGTCCAAAGATTGTCCATTACATCGAAAGAATGAGTGGGTTATCCCCGATGGTTACAATCTTTGTGTCTTCAAATCGAGAGTGAATCGGTTTTTTCTAGATAAACACGCTTCATCGTAGACCGCATCGTCGCTTAACATCAGGTGAGATGGCGGTCAAGTGTAAACCTATAAGAGTTAAAAAAAAAGAAAGAAAAACACAACCGGATTTAGAACCTCCTCATTTTTTTAAAGTCGGTTAAAAATAATGCCGCTGGCATGGCGGAGCAGGGCTCATGCTGTCAGTGGTTAGGCCTGACGAAAGAGGAACCACCCAGACGGTGCACTCTATGTCAAAGATAACTTCTTCTGCATCTGACCCTTGAACGTCAAAGACAATTTTATCTCATCGTTAATAAGTCACGGGGGACATGGTTTTATGGATGAAGGACCTTCAAAAGCAACCATCTATCGCTGATATAGCGACTTCAAACGCAGTCGTTTTAATTTGGGGGATGAAAAAAAGAGTGGTCGTCCTACGACGGCTGTCACCGAAGAAAGTGGGCAGTAAAAAATTTAATTCAAGAAAACAGACGCATTACGTACGAAGAGATTCAGCATACTCTGCAGATTGGTTCAGGAAGTTTTTACAAGGTTCACAAGATTTTGCACGAGCACATTCGCGTAAGGAGGATAGTTTCCCGCTGGGTGCCGCACAACCTCACCTAAGCTCAGAAGCAGGCCCGTGTGGATTGGTGCCGTAATATGATACAAAAATTGGATGCAGGCTCGTCACGGCGCGTTGACGACATTGTGACAGGTGACGAATCCTGGATTTATCAATACGATCCAGAAACAAAGCAGTCGACAGTTTGGCTGTTTCAAAATGAACCAACACCTACGAAAGTGAAGCGATCGACGAGCGCAAGGAAAATTTTGATCGCTAGTTTCTTCACTTTGACGGGGTACCTAATTTCCACTTCGAGACCAAAGCAGTATCAACGCCGAATGGTCCAGCATAAAATGCTTGCCAGAAGTTTTTTCTGCAATGAGAAACAAGCGACCGAACAACGGGCTCTCCACACTGGTCAGAGTCTTGGGGCACAGTCCTAATTTGGCTCTATGTGATTTTTTTTATTCCCTAAATTTAAAAATCAGCTCAAAGGGATACAGTTTTCATCGCCGGTAGACGCGCTAACAGCGTTTGAGAAGGCCGTGGAAGAGGTGTCTGTGGATGACTGGAAAAAATGTTTTGAAAATTGGTTCAGACGCATGAAACTTTGTATAGAGGCTGGTGGGGAGTTCTTTGAAAAGATTTAGCAAAAATGTTTTTTTCATACAATTTAGTTTTTTAGTTTCTCAAAACTTTCAGAGTGTCCCATGTACATTAGATTAAAAATAAAACAAAATGTCTAGTAGTACATAAACTATTTTTAAACGCGGGAAAACAACTGGAGCGTCAACTACGCGGGTAAAATCGTGGGGCGCTACTAGTAAAGTCTTTTTTACTCGATTGTAGTAGTAGGACTCTTAGCAGAGTCCGCCTGGGGAAGTACCACACCTTGTTCAATTATTCTACCGCCAAGCAGTAATGTGCAAACATTACTGTGTTCCGGTCTGAAGGGCAATGTTTCTAGAGAAATTACAGGGCTTAGAGATATAACAACTTAGATCTCTGGGTGACGAGCGCAGTGCGGTGCTAGGTAATGATTTGGCTCTACATGTTCCAATAGCTGCGTGTCACTGTGCTGTTATGTGGCAGGCATGTTGCTTACCATCAGGCATATGTCCTGCTCGTCTCGTCACTCTTTATTAAAAAAAAAAATGTATTTTACTTGTGCCCCCCCCCCCCCCCCCCCCGAATCTGAGGCCGCGGTACTGGTGACCGCCCCCAAAATTCGAGGCTGGGACCGCGCCTGACCTAGATGACTATAAATATATCCCACTCTCACGGCATTAGTATTAAAAATAATGTATATATTATATTACGTAATATTACAAGTAGGTATCTACTTATGCTAAGATTGTAACTGTACAATTTTAATATTGTTATGCCCTAACAGGGTAAATGCTCAGCTTATTTTGTCAGCTCTGATATTATTATGCAATAAATGATTGATTGATATGTTGAGGGTATTTAATTGTTGACCTTTGATTTATCGACTTGCGTAGCAATAACATATCGATACCAACCTTATACAGACTTCATATTATGTATGCTAATAATGACTTTATTTATTTATACTTATCTCATTTTCGAAAATTCAATTTCAAGCCATTGATTTTTGATCTGATAACAAACTATGTCTGTGGAAAAAGGACTCATAAAAGTATGAAAACCCTGCCATCTATACTAAAGACCTAGAACTTTTGTGGTGATCAGGATTCATTATTTTCAGTTCGTTTGTTTTCGAAAAAAGACAACTGCAATAAAACATTATTTGTTTTAGCGCCATCTACCACTTATTAATATAACTAGGTTACGGGGAGTAGTTTTCTATGCATTCTGTTTATACCGCCATCTTCAACTTATAGCTTGTACCATTTAGACCAGTGGAATTCTTTCAAAAGATAGGGGTTTTAAATGTAGAACGGTAGTAGTAGCTGTAGTAGTTCCTTAAAATTGTAGTAGAGAGCGCTTTTCGCAACAAATTAAAATACTTTTATCGGTGTACTTATTTCAATGAAAATATGAATAGTATTCCAAGAGCTAACACCAAAGGTGGGTATTTGAGGCAAGCCGAGAACTTGTCACATAGCCTGAACTTCTGTAATACATTTACCCCAAAACGGGCGCAGACCTCGCTGGTGAATGGCGGGGCAAAATGAAGCCTTCAAAATTTAATAAATATGCTTATCAGAAATCGCATCCAAAAAGTGTAAAGATAAATATTTTTTAACAATAAAATATTATGCATTCAAAATGTTTTTATGTTTGAAATTATTATAGATACAATGTTAGATATATTTTATTTTATTTACTATATTCGTTTTAATTTTTATGTCACTTAAACACACAAAAAAAATATTGACGTATGGGTACAATCAAGAAGAAGCACAATAACCGAATAGAATTTTAAAAATAGATCAGAGTTTTTTACAATAAAAAAATAAAAATGACACGGAAAAACCCCGTTTTAATTCGAGTACTCGAAATTATCAGCGATGACCCCACATTATTTTTTGGTAATAAAATTCCTATTTGTACGTTCTAGTAAAGTAACCGAACACTTTTTTAAATGTATGTTTAGTTATTGAGTAATTAAATAAAACTTTGTCAAAAATGGACTCTTGATTAAATATTGATTATTCCTCCAAACTGTGTCATGCTATTCTCGACTTTATGTACATCACATTAAGAAACGCGTCGCGCGGGTGAAATCTGATTTTTTCCTGGCTTTAGCAGGAATTATGCAGAAGTCTACAACTCTAGGTACAACAAAACCGTACGCTTATTTAGTTTAAATTATGTTTCAGTCTCGTTTCAGTTTCGTATCAATTTCGTTTCATCATAGAATAGATAATATTGGATATTACTGGTAATTCGCATGTCAATGATGCAAACTCACAAGATTTCACCCATCGAAGAATTGGTTTATGCGCGCGTTGTGCTACGCTGTTCCGTAGTTGCACCGACGCGACGTTATGCCGCTACGCCCCTCCAAATGATATTATACACGTACCGTAGCAAAATATCAATATCACGAATCCATATTTACCCGTACCAAAAAATAGGTATACCTACTCAATGCAGCTAAGGATATCTTCAATTCAAAAATAGTTATTTTCTAAAAAAAAAACTGTAGACAAAGTACCCAATAGCATATAATAGATAATCCTGTTTCATTCCATTGCATTTCATTTTATTTTATTTCAATTTCCTGTATAAGGTTAAAGACTACAGGCCCGTGAACAAAATTTACGGGTCAAATGAACCACCAGGAGACCTATGTAGGATGATAGAAGGGTATAAAGTAATAAGATTCAGCACTATGCCGTCACTTGTAAGCTGTCCAACTGAGTGTAATTGAAGAGGGGGGGTTGCAATTCTCGATCATTTCTCCTTGTCGCATTATTTTTGTACGGCGTTGCGGAATAATAGATTAAAAGAGGTATTGAAACTATAAAAATTATAAATTTTAACTTTTTAATTATTAGTTTGCCGGAAAAACTTACAAAGTACGAGTAATTTACAGAGCAAAGAACATTTTATAAGGGACTTTGGGCTAAACGTGGACATTGGCTGTCGCTGATATCATAAATTAAACTTGAAAGCTTCTAGCAGTTGATATCAGAATATTATCTTTTGGTAGTAGCAGAAAAAATACTTACGCATATTTCCCATAAGTAATGGGAACGTTGACGAGGTTATTTTTAAGCAAAACTACAACATTTTGTAACATCGGAGGGCTAGAGTAGTTATTGGACGATGACATCGATTTCCGAGGGTCAGCTAGGGTCCTAAGAATGCATTTTTATCAACCAAAAACACATCATAGCACAATTTCCAAATACGAAACACATGACACAATAAAACATAAACAAACAGCTGATAACTACGCATTTTGTAGGGACGTATTCAGTGCTGCCATTGTAAAAAATATCTTAATATCGATAAAAAAAAATCGATAGTGATCGTGTGGATAAAATCGATGCTATTCTATTATGGTGGCTGTTGTTTAAAATAATAACGAAAGTATTCACAAGTTAGTGGTTAAATGAGTAGATGATTATTAATACTGCTCTACGAAATTATTGTTTACTATTTAGTCAGCATTAGGCAGTTGTCTCACCGGCAACGATGAACGAGTAAAGCTAGAATTAGAAACGAGTTGGCGAGCCACGGGGAGCGAGTGCGTAGTTCCGATAGTTGTGGCTGTTGGTTCTAGAGGCGAGCGATTACTCGCATCACTCGCTCGCGGCGTAAAATAACGTGTACTTTCAGATCCGCACTGTAGAGAAATGAACCGCTGGTTGCTCTCTCGGCGTGTTCTAATCGCTTAGCGAGTATCTCTGAGCGAGTGTTATCTTTCATAGCTCGTGTCACTCAGCGGCTAACTAGTGAAGCAAGTGCTCGCCGGCAGTGTGAACAGTCAGCGATCAACTGTTTGTACATGCATCTCTTTTATTTAAGTACACGTAATGTATATCTATTGTACGTTTCTTGAGCGAGAAAATAGTCGATAGTTACTCGATTTCTCGCCGGCGGTGGGACAACTGCCTAAGTACTGCTTTTTATTTTTCGTGGCGTTGTAAAGTGAAAGAGTGTTTTTTGTGTAATGGTTTTTCCTCGCACCCGATGAAAAACCATTACACAAAAAAGCTAGCTACAGTGTTGCTTGAAAACAACTTAAATACTATATCAATTGTTTATTTCACGCATAATTGTTAACATGACTTTTTCTATCGATTTACAGAAATCGATATTATTCGAGAAAAAAATCGACATCATTCAAAGCTTAAAGACTGGCAATATAATTGGTTGAGAAGTCGGAAATAAAGATTAAATTACTGATATAATGAACTTTTAGTTCATTAATCTGGGTACTAAAATAATACATTTATAATTAATTCCAAAAATAATGTTTTTTTTGACAAAATCAAATTATCAAGAACATTTTGTCCACGGATAGCCCATTTTGAACAATGTCCTTTGGTCATTTGATTAAGAACGGCATTGGTTCCATACAGTTTCAATACCTCTTCTAATCCATTATTTCGCAATGCCGTACAAAAATCATGCGACAAGGAGAAATGGTAGAAGGTTGCAACCCCCCCTCTTCAATCACACTCAGTTGGACAGCTTACAAGTGACGGCATAGTGCTAAATCTTAATACTTTACACCCTTCTATCATCCTACATAGGTTTCCTGGTGATTCATTTGACCCGTAAATTTTGTTCACGGGCCTGTAGTCTATTAGGTACCTCACGGGTTTCCTGCAAACAAAAGAAAATTAATTAATTTCAAGACTGATGAAACATTTCAATATCTAGTTATCTTCTATGCAGATAACGGTAAGATAATACATTTTTCATTTCAAAAGGCGATCGTTCGCACATAAACCAAAGCACCTACAAACAAAGTACTTCACAAACAGTACAAGGAACCGGTAAACGGTTTTGTTCCGAGGCACAAGCTGGGAAGAAATCAGTGTCTGTTGGGCGAACGCTATACCTTAGTTTTATTTTAGTGTTATTGCGGTATCACTGAAACCACCTGCGCTTGAAATAGAGATACATTTGGGTACATTTTTTTACGAACAAAAGTTCGAAATAGTTAGATTCACCCCGATAGATAAATTTATAAAAAAAAACCGATACGATATTATATGGGAGCCCCCTTAGTTTTTTATTGTATTTTAATTAATTATAATGTTATCTTTAAATATGTTTAAAGATAGCATAAAACTAAATATTCTGTGAATAGTTAAAGCGTCATCGTTATTGGTATCTAGCAGGAAACGGTAAAAAATCAAGTTTGTTGTATACTCTTGAATACTAGTTTTATTTTATTTTTTGTATTTATTGTAATAGTGTATATATTGTAGTGTATGTATTGTTATAGCTATAAAAACACATCACGTGTGAAAATGTCAGCTGTCCAGGTATCACCGTTCTTGAGATACAGCCTGGTAACAGAAGGACGGACCGACGGACGGATGGATGGATGGACGGACGGACAGCAAAGTCTCAGTAATAGAGTCCCGTTTTTACCCTATGGGTACGGAACCCTGAAGAGACTCGAGGACTACCGTTATAAGTAAAACTTATCTATCTTATTTTATATTTCATAACATAAACTGTACCTATATATAACTTTCATTTAAAAAACCCGACTGCAAAACATCACCGGATAAAAAAAATGTGTAAAACAATATGTTATTATCTAAGGACACTTGGCTGATTGAGACCAATCTAACGATATCATAATTATCAAAATCCATCCAGCCGTTTGCAAGATACGTGGGAATAAAGAAATTTACAAACATACAAGATACGCGCGAAAAACATAACCTTTCTTTCAGTCGGGTAAAAATGGTTCTTCGAAATGTATGTATGCGCTTAACTTTTGAACTACTGCACCAAATTGGATGTTTCTTTGTTTTATGTACTTTTTATAAAGGGTTGTGTAGCAGAAACTTTAGTAAAATGTTGACAATAAAAATGTATGGTGGTCCGAAGTTCTCCAGATCAGGTAGTAACGTATAATTTTAGTATTAAAAGTAAGAATAATGACGACACGTCCATTATGACAAATCCTAACGTATTATTAAATTAATATAGGACCCTATTCTAAAGACACGGTTTTAAATCCAGCAAAACCCAACCAGTCACAATCTCTTTTGAATACAGATATGACAAGGAATATTCTCCAAGACTATAAGATTCCGCTACTTAAATTTTATTGTAAAATCGAGGCCACGAGATTTATAATGATATGTCACTTTTTCCGGCTGTTTACAAGTTTGTGTAAACATATCATCTATACCGCAACTGTTGGTTCGCTCGTATTGTTTGCTGAAATCCTAGTTCGTATTTTTCATCTGAAAGCAGATCTTGTCTCGTTGCAGCTTTGTCCACACACAAGAACGTAAAACCTGGATTTTGTGACTATTCTTTTGGGTTTAAGTCTTTAGTTTCTTATCTTGTTTAGTTTGTCTTAGATTTTGTTTCTTTAATACTGCACATCTTCTAGACATGGTAAGTAATCAATGTAACCCGGACAAGGTTTAAACTCTCGTGTGGATACACCAGTATATAGTCCGAGATCCCAGAGCTCCCAGACGTCACCTATTTTCTGATGAATGAAATGTGGACAATTGAGTAGAGTTAGTAAGTACTAAGAACACATGCTTACTCGCTAACTTGCTTAGACGGCCAATTTTGAGATATGGGGTAATGAAGGTACAAACAAACATTACTTACTTCACGTATGTTTCACGTATGTTGTAGGCAACATCCTTAAAAACAAGGTTCCTATAAATACTCCCAGACACTTTCCGTCAGCCGTTTTGTTTAACAACTCCAAAATAATAAATTAACTTCACTTAAATTCTCATGCTCCATTTGTAAATATGTTCGTCAGACAACTATTTTATTGCTTTTTACAATAAGATAGACCAATCTAAGAGGGCAATCATCCCCTAAACTCAACTATGTCCTATGGGAAGAGCGAGAGACTGAGTGAGACATTTATTAGGAAATATTGACTTAAAATTGAGTTTAGGGGATGATTGGCCCCTTAGATTGGTATGTCTTATTGGAAAAAGCTTTAAAATAGTTGTCTGACGAACATATTTATTTACAAATGGAGCATGAGAATTTAAGTGAAGTTAAATTATTATTTTGGAGTTGTTAACTCTTCGCGCGTGCGATACGTTTCCGCTAAAAGTGGCCTACGTGCTGGTAAGATCAGGTACGAAAAACGAAATGCGCAGGAGTTGTGGAAAAGTGAATAAATAATGATATTTATCTCAATAATATGTACACATTTATATATCACAAGAAATCCCTTGAAATGTAGTTTATGTTAAAGTACTGTGTTAATGTCTAGGTACTTACCACATTAATAAATCCTGTCACGAAATGCAAAGTTTGCATTTCACGGCCGTCACAAAGAAGTTTTGGTCACAATATATCACCAGAATACACACATAAACACACAACAAAATATTTTAACCAGCACTTATACACATTAACTACCACATGTATTCATTTATTTACCGAAATTGCCAATAAAACTCAAAATACAATTAAAAAACGAACGAAACGAAACGAAGCCACCATTTTAGTACTTTATTTTTTTACGGCACTTCAAAGTTATTACGTTTTTTCACTAATAAAAGAACACAACACACCCATAATATTAACTTTAGCACACTCACCATCCTTTTTTTAGTAGATAACAATAAAAATACTCATCGTTTTCTCATTTTCTGATTTAAATAAAGAATATTTCTCGTCGGCGTCGGATCACTTTGTGGGGAAAAATGGCGTCGGAGCCCGCGACACAGAAATGTCACGGTGGCATCAGTGTTTTTTTTTTCTTGTAGGCCAAATGAAGCTTTATTTCTATTGCGTTAGCGGTAAATTTCTCGTAATTGAAATTCCGAACAGACTAGTACCAACATGATAACGTGTTATGACGTATATAAGCCACAATCCGCCTACCAATAAGAGAGCTTTGCTTACGCAACTATGCGTTGCGTAAAGCACGTCTGGCCTCCAGTCCTTAAGCAACGATTGTTGACATAAAGCACGTGAAGGGTTAAGCAAAACGGCTCACGGGAAGTATCTGGGAGTATTGGGACCTTGATTTAAGGATATTGCCTACAACAGACGTGAAAATCACTTATAAGAAAAAACGTGAAGTAAGTAATTTTTGTATGTACCTTTATTATCCCATATCTCAAAATTGGCCGTCTAAGCAAGTTAGCGAGTAAGCATGTGTTCTTAGTACTTACTAACTCTACTCAATCGTCGCCATTTCATTCATCAGAAAATAGGTGACGTCTGTGAGCTCTGGGATCTTACTCTAATAGATATTGTCAAGGCTTGTTAAGTCAAAAACTTATTCTCTTCATCGATTTAGCTGCAAAAGGATCTCAGTACATTTGAGTTTTGGCTTGGTTGAAGTTGTTTTAGTCTAAACCCTGTAATAATCATAATCATTAATCATTTATTAATAACATCTGTTACACGTGAAATAAAGTATATATTAAGTTCATTAAATTTAAACAATAATGATGTACAATTATGTGTACTGTTAGTTGTACTTAATACCTTTTCGTACTAGTAGTACTAGCAAACATACTTGTAAAACTGTACAACAGAACATGTTTGACTTGAAGTCTGCTTGTGCATGTTTATGAAAATAAGAGTGATATTCGTTTAGAGAGAAAAATAATTATTTTTCTCTGTAAAATGTAAAGTTACCAAAAACACAGTCATGTTTTTTTGTAGAATAACTTTTTGAGTCACATGTTTGCGTAAAGACATCAGAAAATGGTCGGTTCATTTATAACAAATATATTTACTATTATAGAAATGTAATAACAGTTAACAATGCAAATAATAAATTAGAAAATATGATAGGGCAAATAATAATACGCACATCATAACAAAATTAAAAAAAATGATTAACCCCCGACTACCTTCGATTTGAAATTTGTGCAATATTCTACTAGTCAAGCCCTTTCATTCGATACCCATATATAGAGGGAGTAGCGAAAAAAAAATGTTTTATTTGATATTTGTCATAGTGTACAGAGTATTATACATATTCTACATACTACTCTAGTCTACTCTTCATTCATTCTACCCTTCATTTGATAACGATATTGAGGGAGTTTGTGAAAAAATATTTTATCCGCCATTTTGTGGAGATGGCCATCTTGGAATATGGTCATATTGTAGCTTTTCTTTGCAGACTTTCAAGTAAATCGATATCTTTTTTGAAGAAGTCCTCACATATGTTTCATACATTTTAAGAAACATTTCTACAGTTATAGATTTAAAGGATTCAGAATGACGTAAAGAAAAGAGTTTGCTTTCTGTACAATTGCAGAAATGTGTTCTTCGCATTTTAAATTTAATATTTTAAAAAGGGTAGAGCCTTTATAACAAAACTTAAATACAATGAGAACTACACTAGGTACGTTACATACCTAACTAACTACTTACACTAAGCACACCTGAATTATCCATATACCAATGAAGGACTACAGATAATCAAGATGCTCAAACCCACTACCAATCGGAAGCGTACCCAGCATGCTTGCAATAATAGTCATGCACAATAGTCATGCCGTCAGGTCTTTTGCCATCGTCACGTGCAAGGCCTTGGCTCCCGTTTATTGTGAGGGGGTAACTTATTTTGTGAATGAGTTGTTGCGAGGCACAGTAACCATAGAAAAAAATGTTAATCAGTTAGATATTGGTTTAAATATCTTACAGGGATACTGTTTGAAAAAGGTCATGCATTTTAAACCATAATACAGTATTAAAAAGTGTTACATCTTTGATTTGAATTTGGTTACCGTAGTTGAGTTACAAAGTGGTTATATTCAGTGCAGTTTTATGGTTGAAATTAGAAAAATTTTAGTCAGATGATGCCGAGCTACATACAGAATTGCTATTAGGTCTATCAAAGAATAGTTATAGGTGACGGATATCCCTAAACAATGTGTATGACAAATTATTTTATTGAACCTTGAATACGATTAGTGGACTTGGAGATATAATTGAAACTCAAACCCAATCGAGCAGTGCAATGGATCAGGGGTGTCGTCAGGTATTATGATTGATGTAATTGTTGCTGATGAGTTAACATTTGAATAACGTAGTGAAGTGCAATGGCTTCGACCCATTGACAAAGTAAGAGTTAGTGTAAAACCGTTATACCTTGGACATAAACTGACGTATCAGTTACACGCTTAGGCCGACACTACCTAGTGTGTAACTGCTAGAGAAAACATTAAGAGTAAATATAATGCCGCGTATCTAGAGTTACCAGGCGGTCGGCAGCTAGGGAAAGGTTTGCGTTTAAGATTTATGGAAAATATGGTAATGTAGTGACGTACCTTGAGTTGCGACAATGTGGCAGCGCACTGCTTGGGAAAGCTATTCATTACTCATCTTAAGTGGATATTACTGGAAGAGTAAAATTAACTTTGATAAAATGAATAAATTGTGCATTTTGTTCGCAGCAACTACACCAGACTGTGACACTGCCAAGGTTGGCAGCGTACGCAGGAGGGCCGTGTAGTCACCTGTATTTGTTTGTAGTGAATTTCACAATAGTATTGTATTTAATACTGGGATTTGAGTCTAAATATGTGTCATAAAAGAACAAGTATCTGATTATTTAAAAAAATGGGTATGACTCATAAAATTTAGTGTAGAGGGCGCCGGTGGGATACCATTCACTTCTACCCGCCATCTCAAAAGAGTTTAAGAGGGGTTGGCGCTATAAGTAGATGGAGCTAAGCCGTTGAAGAGCATTCCTATTTAATAAATAATAATAAATAAATAAATTTCTTTATTTGCGAAAATGGCTAATTACAATAAGATCTTATATGTTTACATTGAGAACTCCATAATCAACCTTACGGCATGCAAATATTAGGTTGTCTATGACAATTTGATAAAAAACTTTACAATTCATTTTTCTTAATTTACCACTCTAAACTGCCTATTCAAGGACTACCAATTTCACATTGTTATTGTTTACATTAATAAAACACAATTATACCAAATACATACCAATGGCCAAATTAAAAGCTCAAAAAATCGTGTTACTAGTTACTGTGGATTTGCACCATTCAAAGGCTGCAAATTCCTTATTATTAACAATTCACATAATCTTAAAATTGTTTATTTATTTGTAACAAATTAATAACAATGAAAGCATTATAATAAAATTGTAATTAATTTAGCTATGATTCCAATGTCCACAAATAAATAAAAGCTTACAAATCATAACAAATCTGAATCTAATTTATTAGTCAGAAACTCATTAACTGTATAATATGCCTTCTCTGTCAGAAGGCATTTTAATTTATTTTTAAATAAATATATTTCTTTTATGCTTAACAAATTACATGACAACACCAAATCCAACCACTAAATTACATGACACCTGTCATGTAAACATCTAGTGAATAATTCGGCTCGAAATTTAATTGAAATATATAGTAAAAGTGAGATTATAACCTGGAAAAGTTGGCGCAAGTAAACATCACTATCCGAGGATGGTTATGGCACATTTTTCAACAAAACAGACACACGGGTGAGCACTATTTAGTCAATATACAAATTGAGCTTTCACAAAAAACAGTTGGATTTTAAAACATTAATCACAAATCGGATAATTAATACCCGAAATATATTTTAAACTTGGAAAACATAACCTGTCCTTTCGTTACAATTGACAAATTGACATCAAACAGACTAACAAAATTTGACAATTCTTTGACGGACATTGATTTGATAACTACGACAGAAATAACAGATTCTAAATGAAGACTAAGTACAAAAATAACAAAACTCATACCACAGATCACAAACGTGGAGTTATTATAGAACGTTATCACAACTAGAAGGCGCCAGCTGTACTTCTACGAGAAAATGTTCAGAGGTCGAAAAAACTTTAATACTGCTATGGAACAAGAAAATAACTCAGAAAAAATATTTTTGAGATGTGCTTACTGTCTACAAAATTATGACATAGATGACACAAATGTTTCAGAGAAAAGATATTACTTGATGTCCGCTGAAAATAGGAATTCATGGAAGTGTAAGACATGTTATGATACACAAATCGAAAAATCACAAATTACAACGCGTTCTTCTACGAGTTCGTCTACAGAGTCTGAGTATATTACCAATGTCACTCAACGACAACCACGTACAAGGGCCATCTCACTAAGTTCAGCTATAGATCTAACACAGAACAATATAACCCTAGAACAAGGATATTTAACTTCGACTTTACTTAACGAATCACTACGTAGTTTACCAAACAGGTCCACAGAACATTATGAAATTTCAGAATTGAAAATAGAATTACAACAACTAAGATCTAAACTAGAGATAGCTGACGCAGAAGTGGACAAGTTATGTCTGGAAAATTTGGAACTTCAAAAACAATGTAAACAAAAAGATCTGACAATTAAAACTTTAAAATACATGAATGGAACAGTCTACGCTAATTTGTCTAATAAGCTACTAGATCATAAACTCCAACATTACCTAACTCCGATAAGACTTGCATCGAGAAGAAATACAGATAAAAACAATACATTACATACATCCCCTTTAGAGTTGGGTTTTCCAAAACCTCTAGACACCGCCGGTACAATGGATAGTATTCCGATTGGAGTTGGTAAATGTGGCCTCATAAAACCAAGAGAAAATATCAAGAAGAACGAAGTCATTAAGACCAAACAGATTATGGAATCACAGCATTATAAGAACTCCGACAAAACATACAATGAAAATACGAAACAAACATCAGAAACTTGCACTACTCTTAAAGAAACGGCAAAAGAAATACACATAAGAAAATTAAATTTACATGAAAACAAAAATAAAATATCAATATTTGGAGACTAGCATCTGTTGGGTCTGGCAGCGAAATTAACGAAGCTATGGAAGGGTGAATGGAACGATAACTATGACATAACAGCTGACATAAAACCTGATGCTAAATCTTCTCAAGTCCTTCAATACTGTAATTGCAATGAAACAAAACTGAAAAACACAGATATTGCAATTTTGTCAATAAGTGCAAATGACACAAACCCAGTTGATGTAATAAATCAATTATGTCTAGCGCTGGACAAATTGAGAAATACTAAAGTCTTTGTGTTGCCAACAGCCCGAAGCAAGTACTTAAACACAGCTTACTTAAATACACATATTTTTGCAGTAACAAAACTATACGAAAATTGTACGTTCTTGAATATCATAGACTTTAATAAAACTCAAAAAGCCAATGTATTACCAATAGCTCAACAAATTATCCACGAAATCTCTAAAATTGATTATGATCGACATTTCATATGGTCTCAAAGTAAAATGACTAAAACTTGTAACACCAAATATATCAACAATGATGAAAAAAATACTAAAGGTACAATATTGGCGTACTTTAAGCCAAACAAGAAAATATCACATTCAGTGAAAAACACTACAACACAAAAATCTGAAAAGAAAGGCACTATTCCATTTTATTTTAAAACAAATATAAAAACAGCAACAAATACTAAACTATCAACTACAACCAAAACATTTTTTCGATCCTAGAAAGTACGCTGATATAACAATAATACTCCATCCAAATATAGCGGGTATACTAAATAAACTCGATAATTTAACGGTGGTACTCAATAACTTTAAACAAAGAAAGATGGAGATAGAAATTGTTTGCCTGTGTGAAACATTTGTCCAGAGAAATTCTGAAAAGAACATAATAATACCCAATTATAAAATAGCCGATACTTTCTGCAGGAGAAATGAAAAACGCGGTGGCTCATGTATCTTACTTAAAAATACAACCGAATTTCGACCCTTAGGTATTACTAATCAGCTATGCTCAGTTGGATCCTTTGAAGCATGTGGAATAGAAATACCAACATACAGCCTAGTAGTAGTCTGCATTTATAGAGTCCCCCGCAAAACTAACATCGAAGATTTTTTCACAAAACTAAATATCCTGCTACATAGTCTCACCAATAAAAAATATCACAAGAAAAAAGTTGTGATATGCGGTGACTGGAATATCAACACACTAAATATAAGTGACAAATATACTATTGAATTGCAATCTATAATGAAAAACTATAATTTTAGGATACATATTTATAACAAAACCAACAAGAAAAAACAAAACCTGTATTGACTTAATAGCAAGTAACATATATAAAGTGGAATCGAATATCCACGTTTTAGCTTTATCAGATCATTAAACAGGGCAAACCTTGACTGTAAAGGTAAATAAAAACGAAACAATGCCTTATTGGTTTGAAAAAAAGCGCGACTATGCTGAAGACAACTTCAGAAAATTCAAAGAATCACTATCATCCCTCTCTTTCTCAGAAATATTCAAAATAATGGACTCTGATCAAGCGTTCAATGAGTTTCACTCTACATTTACTCTTTTTCACAATCTTTGCTTTCCAATCTTGAAAATAAAAAAACGCAATCAAACAAATAAACTACAATGGTTGACAAGAGGGTTAAAACTTTCATGTTGTACAAAGCGAAAGCTGTATCTAAAGTATATCAGGTCAGAAGAAAACAGTGTAAAATCATTAAATAAAATAAATTATTCTAAATATAATAAACTCTTAAGAAAATGCATGCAAAAATCTCAACTATTACATAATAATAAATACATAGCAAATAACAAAAACAAATGTAAAGCAAGCTGGCAGATCATCAATAATAATCACACAACAAACACAATTACCAGACGAGATATTGAACAAATAGAAATAAATGGCAAAATAATATCAGACCCTCAGGACATTAGCAAAGAATTCAACAACTTTTACGTAAATTTGACTTCAAATCAGACTAGAAACATCAAGTCAGATTGTTATTCGAATATACAGACCAGTCAAAAGTCTATATATCTGTCACCAACAGATCCAGTTGAAATTTACAAACTCATTATGTCATTAAAAAATAGCACAGCAGTGGGGTATGATGACATAAATACTAAAACGATAAAAATAGCTGCACCTTTTATTTGTGAGATTCTGAGTTACATAATAAATCTTACTTTCGAGCAGGGAAACTTCCCGAGTAAATTGAAGCTATCAGTAGTCATACCGATATATAAAAAGGGAGAAGAACACGATATGAACAACTATAGGCCCATTACGCTCATATCAGTATTCTCCAAAGTTGTGGAAAAGGCTATGTTCGGTAGAATTTCTAAGTTTTTGGAAAAGAACAACATTCTAACACCTGCACAATTTGGGGTCTACAGCTCATGCTTGTTTTGATTTAGTTAAAACAATTACAGAGAGCCTCGAGGAGAAAACATCTATCGTTGCAGTCTTTCTTGACATGAGCAAAGCTTTCGATTTTGTAAATCACGATATCCTAGTAAACAAATTAGAAAGGTACGGAATACAGGGAAATGCATCAAAATGGATATCCTCTTACTTAAATAATAGAAAGCAATGTACAGAAATAGTTAGACTAGAGGGAAATGAAAAACGGATCTTTAGATCACAGTTTACTACAAATCCTAGTGCAGTACCTCAAGGAAGTATTGGTGGACCAATACTTTTTACGGCATATATAAACGACCTCCCCGCCTCTACATCGCACAAATGCATCTTATTTGCCGATGACACGACTATACTAGTAAAATGTAACGATAAAGAAAATCTAGTAAAAGAATTAAAAGAAGCAATAGACTTTACTACTAATTATCTAAATATTAACGGATTAAATGTGAATATTGACAAAACTAACCTAATACAATTTAAAACAAAAAAATCAAAAGACATAAAATTAAACATACTCAAAGACAATAATCAAATAAATAAAGTCATCTGTACAAGATTCCTGGGCATCCACATTGATGAACTACTAAATTGGAAAACACACTGTGCCACAGTATGTGATAAATTAAATAGATTCGTTTTCGCGCTTAGACGACTGCGACAAGCTGTGTCCGAAAAAGCGTCTCTTTGTGCTTACCACGGGTATGTGTCATCTGTACTTAACTATGGCATAATCATATATGGAAATTCAGTGAATTTTACATCGGTTTTCAGAGTGCAAAAAAAGTGCATACGGGCCATATGTGGGGCCCGCTTTAGAGATCATTGTAAGCCTCTATTTAAACGATTAAAAATCCTCCCACTAGCATGTAAGTACATAAAGGAAATGTGTTTATTTGTTACAAAAAATAGGCATTATTTTGAAAATCTAGCATCAACTAGACAAGACAAGATCATATTTCCTAATTGAGCCAACGAAACACATACTGTATGGCAATAAAAATATTTAACAAGTTGCCAAATAACATTAAAAAGTTGCCACACCATAAATTTAAAAAAGGCCTCACGGAATACTTACTAGAGAACTGTTTTTACAAGGTCACAGACTATCTTAAATACTGTAAACCTTAACTGTGCTGTACCTAAAAAATATTGATGTATAAAGAACATTTAAAATTATGTATTCCAACAAAATACGAAATGTAAAAATAAAATTGTATTAGATTTTGACGTCCTTAATATTAAATTGTTTTATCCTAAATTGACTTGCTTAGACATTTCTCAGCAAAATTAATATTGCACGCCCGAAAGGGCCAAACTGTTGTGACCATATATTGTATTTAATGACATCTTTTGTACACAGTTAAAGCAATAAATGTTTCTGATTTCTGATTTCTGAACAAATTTTCTGGTAAGTGGTTGTAAATCATAGGAGCCATGCAAAGTGCACTGTTTCCTAATTGAATTTGAAATGTTATATGAGAAAGATCGAACAGTTGTCAATATAAATTCTTACATTTATTCAATTGGTTTACTTTTACTCAATTGATAGCACACTGATTTACTTACTGAAAAAGAAAGAAAGAAAAAAAATAACAACATTAGCACTGTTTGTACAGTATCATACAATACAATTGGTATTCTAATTGGCAAATAAAACTAAACTCACTATGTCATTACGATTTACACAGTCAGATTGTTATTGTGACTTTGACAGCTTGACGTTTGACTATTATTGATAATTACCCAAAAATAAAACAATAAAAGTCAAGGCGAAACCTTGAGTTTACAATTTTACAAGAAAATTATCGGGTATACAGTTAAAATAATTGCAAGAATAGAAGTGAAACAAATAAAACTCAAAACATAACACATACCTACAGTAAAACAACAAAAACACAAACATGACTACTGCTTCGAAGCCGTCCTCTTTTTTGTGACTATTGGTTTTTTGATAGCAGCGACCAGCGCAACTGCAGTCAATTTTTTACCCTTCTGTTGTGGAATCGGAGGAGCTGATGGACCAGGAGATGAAATAAGGACGTCGATTTTGTCCAATTCCTGGTGGCTAGTGATACGGTGCCGTGCGTTGTTAGGCCCCAGTATCATGATGAAGCCATCTCGGGTCCAACAATTACGCAAACCAAACCGATCTCGAGCTGTCATAAAAACATCGTGTCGAGATTTGGTCAAGTACTCTGACAGTGTGACTCCAGACCCCTTTAAGGATTTTTTGGCGTACCAAAGCTTCTGTCGCAGAATAACATTGTTTACCTTTACACGTTGGCTGTCCAAGTTGATTTGGTCAAGTGACAAACCACGTCCGCTCCTTCTTTTAGACTAAATTAATAAAAGTGATCCTACTAGCTTCTTAAAATAACGTTACTACCTGCAGGGTTTTTGAAAATATATTACAGACTGAATTTCAGCATGCCCTATATATAGTGCACGGACTCCTTGGCTTGTTTGTGCACTATATGTAGTGCATAGACTCTGCAGCTTTAATTTAGTGCACTATTCAAAAGAAAACTGTTCCAAACTGCACTGTTCCAAAGGAAGGTCAAAAACGATGCACAGGTTGCAGGAACCTGGAAACTCGGTAAATGAAGCTAGGAAAACGACACCAAAAGTTATTAAAGTTATTACTGAATATACTTTTAAAAAAGGATTCTCTTTGCCCTGTTTCAACGAAAGCCTCTGAAAATGTGTAAAATGTTTTTTTTTTTCATTATAAAAATATTATAAGTCTTGTTTGCTTTAGTTGCTGATTTTGCAATATTTTATGTTTTATTTTTTACCCACATTTCCCTCAAATTCCGTAAAAAATATTAAATAAGTCATTCGCGGGTTTTTTTTACCCATATCCTTATCCACACGTCCATCTCAAATTCAATAGTGTTGTTCGTACGTCCAGATCAAGAAGTCACGTTAAGTTTGAGCGGAATGGTGTCCTACATATAGTGCACGGACGCCATGACTAACTACACAATGCCCTACATATAGTGCACGGACAGCCAACGTGTAAAGCAAAATCGGTCGAGGCCTATAGGAGCTCGGAGGACGACCTATGCGATGACAGTTACTGATGTCAGCAGCACTAAACTCTGGAATTTTGAGTTTCTAACAAACAATATGCACTGTGCAGGCTGCTGTGTTTTCTCCTTTCTCCTCAGACACACCATGCAGTAACAGCAGTTTACGTCGAGCTCTCATCTGTAGATTGTCAGTATCACGTGCAAGCATAACTATTTGTGTTTGTAAAGATTTGATCGCAAGAAAAATATATTCACGGAACGTTTTGAACTCTTCTGCCAGTGATAAAGTCTTGTATGATGATGTCAGTTCTGTCTGGAAAGTCTCCATTTTTTGCAAGAATAGTGTTTGCAACTTTTCCTGTGTCTTCAAAACTGCTTCCTTTGTGTCAGTGTAAGTAACCAAATAATTACTGTGTTGTTTAATCTCAGGGAAAACACTCCCAGGCAGGTAATACCAAGTTAAGTTTCAAATAAAAATATATACCTGGATGACCGAGCTTTGCTCGGTTTAAACACTGAGTATACTTCGATACCTACAGATAAAGAGCTCCCAGTAAAAGATTTTCTCATAAAAACTTAAACATGATTTAAAAAATATAAATAAAATAATATATTTAAAAAAATGAACTTGAAAAAACAACAAGCAGCCGTATGGATTCGAACCCGGATCTACCGTTTCGTGACCACCCGACTTCTCACCTGAGCTATTACACTGACGCGCGTGGCGGCGAAATTAACCGTCGCATTCTAATGTCTAATGTGACAGTTTTTCATTGCCTAAAAACGCGCATAATATGCGTTTTTTTAAATGAAACCTAGTTAGATCGATTTATCGTCCCCGAAACCTCCTGCATACATCATTTCATCAAAATCGTTCGAGCCGTTTCCGAGATTCAGATCCTGTGTATATATATATACAAGAATTGCGTTTAAAGGTATAAGATTTACACTAATAAATGTATGAATTTCATTTTTATTTTAAAGTAGCAGCAAAAACACTTAAGTGTGGTATGTTTGACTACCCGCGTTAGATATACCTACTATTGTGAAAGTTGCAATTATATTTTAATGATGATATAGCAATTTTTTTACAATTTTTTAGCTATTTCCGAGATTTGGATTCTATAATTAAAGAGGTATAAGATAAGATGTAGTGAACATTGGCAGTTGGAAACAATACATTGGTAAAGTTCTTATCGGTTTACCAACGTATTATTTTGCTCATTTACGTATTAGGTCATCATCCTGTTTCACATTCCACTGAATAAATAGATTGGAAGACTAATAACATAACATGAGAACATGACCTCATTGTTTAGTCATTGTTATAAATAATGGTGCAATATCATGTACGTTTATAATTATTTTTTCTGACAGCAAGCTCAACTTGAATATTAGCTATTCATACCAGCTAGAAATCGACGGTTCTAAATTGTCTTCATGAAGACCGTAAGGCACCACATAGAAGGACTGTACGGGGTGTTAGGTCGATCCTTGAAATACCTATTAAGTGACAGCTCAAAAGATAGGTCTTACTTCGAATTTTTTTTCGCGTCGTACGTATTACGAATGCATTCGTTTAATACTGTTAGTGAGTACAGAGATAATATGCATGCTTTCAAGTCTACTTGTTAACTAGTAACAAGTAAATTAGTAAGCAAGTCACTTTTAAAAAAATCAAAATCAAAAAAACTCTTATTAAAAATAATACATGCATTCGTACAGTTTTAACATAATATTAAACTAAATTTCTTAAAATCATACACGTTAGTGCATTGTTGATGAAACTGTTCTTAGTAATGACTTTCTGGCACTCGAACTAGACAAAAAACTCAAAAAAGCTGTATTAGTAGTGGCAGAGCCGGCCATGTTTTGATAAATTTGTTAAAAAAATGGTTAAATAAAAAGGATAATTAAAAGTTTATTTTTATGCGAGCATGTGAAAGAGTGAATGTGTGTGTTTTTGTGAGTGAGGGTGTGTGTAAGTGTGTGAATCTGTGTGACTGTGTGCGTGTGTTGTGTTTGCATATTCGTGTGTGTTTCATGTGGGACATAAAGTTTTTTTTAAACGGGCAGAGCCTTTATTATCAAAACTAAAATACAATGAGAACTACACTACGCTGCATACTGTAAGGTAAATACGGGTGAAAACGGTTGAGAAGTCAACTGTTTAAAGTTGAAAACTCAAAGTTTAAAGAAAAAAGTTAAGATAAAAGAAAAAAATAATAGACATTTTCAAACATTTATTTCACCTTTAAGAAGTAATGGTAAAAGGGTCAGGGCTTGATTGTTGTGTTACTGTTTACCTAAACTAAACCAACTTAACTTATTCACAATCTACTCAGACTACAACGGTAAGTCCGAGAAGCCGAACTACAGTGGACTCCTCAACTAAATGAACAATTTAGAAAAGTTAACCTGGAAAACACAGTCCACACTTCACTGTATCTAACTATGTAATGTAAAAAAAAATACCTCAAACTTCTTAAAGACCCTTAATTATGACGACACTGAAGAATTACTCGCTATACTGAAATAATTAAATATGAAATCCATGTAACAATCAAATCATTCCATATACAATCACACGCGAACATACATGTGCACACAAACACACCCTCATAACACCTCACACACACGCACACACCCTCACACACACACACTATACTTACTTACATGTTGTGCGCTCTCTTACATCTAATAATAATTAACATCTACATGTTCATATATTAAAAAAGTACTTACCTATCCATTGTCACCACCAATGTTGGAGACTCTTGTGATCTGTCTGATACAGGTTTTCCTAGTACAGACACCAGTCTCTCACATAGATAATCTGCCTCTAATAAATGTACTTGTTTATATACTATAATGTAAAACTTCTGTGTGAGAGAAAATAATAAACAATTTATAAACAACTTATAACAATTTATAACTGTTTATTTACAACGGTTGAGGGAAGAATTTAATATTGTTTTAGAATCTCCTCGAACAACTTTTAGTCAAAAATTGTAATACTGCATACAAGGTCCATGAGTATAATTCTTGGATCCTGTATGTTTACAAATAGAAAAGTTACAAAAGCCAGCCAGTACAAAATGGCAGTACAAATGCCAGTACAAAGTGGCCTCAACCACTAAGAAGGTTTAATGTTCCAGGTTAATAGGCACATTAACACAAGGACAACTAAAGTTAAAGGATAAATACCTCTTAATACCAGCTGAGACCTCTGAATCTATAAATACAATAGGTATATGGATAATTATAAACAATTGCTTGAGAATTTAACACCGCAGGTACAAATTGAAACACTAGAGTTAGCATTATAAAGTTTTACAAGGGGTAACTTGAATTATAAAAATTAAAGTCTCTGGACTATGAAGTGAAATCCACAGGTTTCCCACTAAATAGAGGGATTATAAAATTCACAATATAAAGGTTGGATTTATCATAATATAATAAATGATAAGTACTTTTTTAGACAAATTACCAGCTGATCACTTTTAACGCACTAAATGTTGAAAATGTACAGTAATACAAGTCTAGATAAACACAGGTAAGTGCCCCCGTTGGCCGACATCTTAACGGCTCCCGGTTTCACCTCTGTATGTAAATTACTCTCAGATCACATTTCAACGCACTCCATGTTAAAAATGTAAGGCAACATAAGTCTGGATAAACACAGGTATGTGCTTCCGTGGCCGATACCTTAACGGCCCACGGTTTCACTCAGTACTTAGGTAAATTTTATGAATTACCCAGGCAGAAAACAACTCAATTTCTCCCTGTTTCATTATGTATGTAGTTAAATTACAAAAACATTCACATCCTTGTGGACTCTGACTGGCTGGCCTGAGACTGGCCTCGTGGCTTAGTTGGTAGTAGCTCTGCCTTCGAAGCCGAGGGTCGTGGGTTCGATTCCCACCCAGTGCAAATATTTGTGTGATGAATTCAAATGTTTGCACTGTGTCTGGGTGTTTCTATGTATAATAAGTATGTATTTAAAACTATATAAGTATTATATCAGCTATCTGGCCGCCATCATACAAGCTTTGCTTAGTTTGGGGTCAGATGGTGTTGTGTGTGAATTGTCCACCAATATTATTATTATTATTTTTGAGTAAGGTTCTCATTCTCGGATTTATAAGAGTTCCGGTGTTTATGAAATCCACGGGCTCATGCCAAGTGGACCTCATGATTGAGTGGTATATCTGTTTGCGAAGAGTCATCATGCAGAAACTTTCTCACTATTCGGCATGTGTTCAGTATCGCGGCTTTTTGCATTGTCAAGTATATATTTTTGGGTAAGTCTAGTAGTGTTATACCGTGATGTAAGTGTTTGGGAATCACTCCTGTGCTAGAGAGCACAAGTGGTATTATGTAAACCTTGTTCATTTTCCAAATCCTGATTATTTCTTCTTTTAAATCTGTATATTTTTGTATTTTTTCTGTTATTGTTCTTTGAAGGTTATGTGTATTGGGTATTGCAATGTCTATAATAAATACTGTTTTTTGAATGTTATCTACTAAAGTGATGTCGGGTCTATTGTTGTGTATAGTTTTGTCTGTAAGTATAGCTCTATCAAAGTACATCTTGTACGTTGTAGTCCCTAGCACAGGCTTAGGCGCGTATTGGTAGTATGGTTTGTAAGTGTCTGTTAGTAATTTGTGTTTGGTTGCTAACTTTTGGTGAACTAAATGTGCAACTTCGTTATGTCGATGAGTATAATCAGTTTGAGTGAGTGTTGGGCAAGCACCTGTTATGTGTTGAATTGTTTCTGGTAGTCTATTATATTTTCGGCATTTGTCGTTTTGTATGTTAGGGTCTTTGATAATTAATTTTCTGTAGTTTTTGGTATTATTGACTTGATCCTGTATTGCAATCATAAAGCATTCTGTTTCAGGGAACAAAGATCCTAGTTTTAACCATTTATTTGAGGACTCGGCATCTATGTATATGTGGTTGTTCTAAATCATGGATGTGTCTTCCGTGAAGTTTTTTACTTCGCCATTTATTTAATTTTTCTGTCTCTTGATCTTTCACGGTTTTGAAATGAATGTCGGTTTGGTTTAAATTTAAGGGTGTATATTTATCATCCAAATTAACTACTACTTGATGAATGTGACTTACATCTGATTTTTTATAAAAGAATTCCCTTAGATATTTTATTTGATTTTGCCAAAGTAATGTCAAATCTATTAAGCCTCGTCCTCCTTTGTCTCTTTTCAATATTATGCGTTCTATTGCAGATTTTGGATGATGGTGATTGTATTTAGTTAAGGTTGTTCTTGTTTTTGTTTCTAATCTTTTAATATCTGTAGCTGTCCATTTAATTATTCCGAAGGAGTATGTCAATACAGGAATCGCGAACGTATTAATAGCTTTGAATAAATTTCTGAAGTGTAGTTGTGATTTGCATATTTTATTGAGTCGATGTGTGTATTCTATGGTTAAGTTATTTTTAATTTGAGTGTGATTAACAGTATTCGATTGGTATATTCCTAGATATTTGTAGTTGTCTGTTTGTTCCATAATGTCAAATAAGTTGTTTTGTTCTGTATTATCTTCCTCAGTGCCTGACGCTTCTATTCTACCTTTTGTAATGTGTAGTATCCTGTATTTGTCTAAGCCAAAAGTCATTTTTATATCTTTACTGAATTGTGTAGTGATACGTATTAGGTGTTGTATGTCATTTTTGGATTTAGCAAACAGTTTAATATCGTCCATATACATTAAATGAGTGACGGCAGTATTAGGTGTCAGTTTGTAACCACCATTTATTTTGTTTTCTGAAGTAGATTTGATAGTGGGTTCAGCGCGAGACAAAACCATGCACCACTAAAAGAGTCTCCCTGAAAAATGCCATTGCTTATGGAGATTTCTTCAGTTCTAATAGAATTAGAGTTGTTCGATAGGTGAAGTGTGGTTTTCCATTGTTTTATGGCGTTTCTTAAGAAGTCGATGATAAGGGATTTTATAAATTGATAAAGCTTGGAGTAGCCAAGAGTGCGGGATGCTGTCATATGCTTTTTTATAGTCTATGTATGAGATATGTAGGTTCCGTTTATGGGTGTTTGCATGTTTGAGAAGCGTCGTATCTATCACAAGTTGCTCTTTGCATCCTTTGTGATTTCTGCGACAACCTTTTTGTTCTTCGGATATGATATTATTCGATACAATGTGAGTGTTGATTTTGTTTGTTATGCAAGATGTAATGAGCTTATATATAGTTGGAAGGCATGTTATAGGACGATATTGTGAGGGGTTTGCTGTATCGGATGTTTTAGGCAACATGTGTGTTATACCCATTGTCATAAATTTCGGGAGTGTTTGTTGGCTTTTAATGAGATCAGTTATATTTCTAGCTAAGGTGTGTAGTACGAAAAACTTCTTATACCAAAAATTATGTATGTGGTCTACTCCCGCCGCTTTCCAATTTTTCATTCTGTTTGTAACTTCTGCTATATCATCTAGAGATATTTCTTCGAATTCCATTAAATCAGTATGCTTCCATCTTTCTTCTTCCTCTTTTATCCATACGGCGTCTGTATTATAGTCTCCTTGGTTCTTCCAAATATTTACCCAGTAATTTCGTAGTTCTTCTGTTTGTGGAAGCATATTATTATTCAATGGAGTTACGCTTTTCAAGTTTCTGTAGAAAACCTTTTCATTTTTGTTGAATTGTTTGTTGTCTTCCTTTCGTCTTAGTGCTTTTAGATATCTGTTGAGCCTTTGTGATTTAAGTGATAGTTTTTGTTTGAGTGTGTCAAGAAATTCCTCGGGTCTGACGTTATTAGGTTCGTGCGAAGAATAAATTTTGGTGTTTTTTGTAATATCGTTAACTGCCTTGACTACTTTTTTTGATCTATTGTTGTTGATATACTGCGTTAATCTGCCGATATCAGCCCTTAACTTCTTAATGTCATTTTCGATTCTAATCTGCCAAGCGGGTTTTGCTGGTTTGTTGTTCCGATTCTGTGCCGCGGTATTATTGTGTGTTAACTTATAGCCTAGATATTCGCTAATTACGAAAGCACTACAATAGATTAGTGTATGTAATGAATTAATGTCGGAGTCAATTCTGAAGAATCTACCTAATATTTGCTTGTTGAATATGCCTACTAATTCGTACAATTTCTTATTTTCTTTTAGCTTAGGAAGTTTTGGCCGTGTTATTGGGTCAGTGCCTGTATAAAGCACGTGTTATGCTTGGAGACAAGTTTGTTTGCGTCGCAGCCTCAGAAGATTGTTGTGTGTTGCCTAATATTGAAATGGTTGTGGATTGTGACAATGCACTAGTAATGTCTGTATCAACGTTGTAAGTGGCAGTCATCTGATTAGTATTTTGGGATACATTGCACGTTGGTGGATACTGTGTTGTATTGAAATCATTAGTATGTAGAGATAATAAATCGAGTTCTTCTTGTTGGAGCATGGCTGTGATTTCTGTTTTTAAATCTGCAATAATCGAATCTGATAGGAGTTTATTTCTGATAATGACACTTCTCTAGTCCGCTATTCTTTGTGCGGACACATCTAGTTTGGGATATTTTTGTTTAAATGCGTCATGTAGTTTTTTGCAATACATTGTTTTGTCGGTGTCTAATTTTGTAATGTATAGGTATGTGCGCATGATAAATAGGTTCATATCGTCACTCCATTTCATGCGCACTCTAGGTTTGCCCGCTTTGGTGGTCGCAGGTTGGGTGACATTTGTTTCCTGCGAAACATCCTCAGCAGGGGATATTGGTCTGCTGCTACTTCTAGTACTTCTACTGCTTCTACTCGCGGCTGTAATCCTTGAGGACATTATCCCAGCCCCCGCGTCCCCGACTCCCCGACTCCCGCCCAGCCGACCGGCCGAGAGTCACTGGCTAGCATGCTGTCGCGCCCGTGGCCAGCTACAGACGTGCCCCGGCGATCGCCCCCGGGCAGCGGCCCTATACGTAATTTACTTTTTCTCGTCTCCATCATGAATGGGTTACCCTTGCCTTGTTGGCCACGTAAGTTTTTATTGTACGCGTGTCCGCCCCCCACGTGATCAGGTGTTCGATCAGGACGTAAGGTGGGATTTTAGGGGGCTTATTATTATTATTATATTATTATTCAGTTATTTATTTTTCTTCTAATCTCTAAGTTTTTTACAATAGATATATAAAATAAACATTATAAAAAACTTAAAAACTAGGGTGCCGCCAGCAGCGGGGCTGGGCCCAAGCTACCGGTGATTAGGGCTGCAGAGTGAGGAACCTCTTGACGATGCGCGCTGTGTCAAGGATGACTGCCTTCTGCATCTGGCCCTTAGCCCAACCGTCTAGCGAAAGTCTCTTTAGATGTTGGTCGAGACTCTTCGCTACAAGGCCGTTTGCCGACACGACTATTATTGGGACTATGATCGTCGAGTCAACGTCCCACATGGCGGTAACCTCATGAGCCAAGTCAAGGTAATTGCTCAGCTTGTCCTTCTCGGCTTTCACGAGGTTCTCGTCATGTGGTACGGTGATATCGACGATCACAGCCCGGCGTTGAGACCAGTCTACCAGCACGATATCAGGCTTATTGGCGACAATAGTCCTGTCCGTGATGATAGAGCGGTCCCAGTAGAGCAACGCACGACCATTCTCGAGAACTGGTACAGGTGCGTACTTATAGTACGGCACCTCGGACTCGACAAGGCAGTATCGAAGAGCAAGTTGCTGGTGGATGATCCTGGCTACTAGGTTATGTCTGTGCAAGTACTCGCCGTTAGCAAGATGCGAACAACCGGAAATAACATGACTAAGAGATTCGCCTGGTCGGCGGCATGCCCGACAAATGTCGACCGTACCGTCCTTCATTATGTATTTCCGGTTATTGTTCGTCTTGATAACTTCGTCCGCAACTGCACAGGCAAAACCCTCGGTTTCTCCGAAGAGGTCCCCGAAGCGCAGCCAGTTCACCGAAGCGAGCAGATTCACTTCGGGTCCCATCAGGGCCCGATAGAATCGCCCGTGCAGCTCCTTGCTCTTCCAAACTTCGTTGCGATCATCAGTGCTGAGCACCGATGGTTTGCGCCAGTTCTCGTTTGCCAATGAAAGAGGCGTGAAGCTCCTGTCAACTGCCACACATCGCGACGCATCCCGGACTCGCTGTTGCGGAAATAATCTCTGAGACTGCATATCTCGCGGTTGTGAAGGTTCTTGGCATTTAAAAAGCCTCGACCCCCCCATTTCCGCGGGATGTACAGTCTCACAACAGACGAGCGCGGGTGAAGCATGCGGTGTGTTGTGAGCAGTTGACGGACTTTTCTATCCAGGGCGTCGAGCTCAGTCTGGCTCCATCTCAGTATGCCAAAAGAGTATATAAGCAGAGGCATTACCCAACCGTTGAAGGCTCGCGTCTTGTTACCGCCTGTCAAAAGGCTTTTAAGTACTTTTGTCAGCCGACAAAAGAAGCGCTCCTGCACCGATTTCTTAATGTCATCTGCTGATATACCCAACGACTGTGACATACCGAGATATTTGTAGGTCTCGTCTTCGGAGAGGGATCTGAGAGTTATAGTCTCGGAAAGTTGTAAATTCTCTGAATTTACTACTTTCCCTAGCTGTACATGCATGACCGCACACTTGTCGACACCGAACTCCATCTTGATGGCGTTACTAAAAACCTCTGTGGTTTTTAATAGCTCCAACAAGTCTTGGCGTTTCGGTGCAAAAAGTTTGAGGTCGTCCATGTACAGCAAATGAGATATAACCTCACCTCCTCTACGAAGACAATAGCCTAACTCTGAATCTTTCAGCAGAGTGCTGAGAGGATTCAGACTTAGGCACCACCATAGGGAACTCAGACTGTCTCCCTGAAATATTCCCCTTTCAATCTTTATCAAGTCCTCCGAAACAAACGAGCTGTCTACGCTACCTGGTTGACGAAGAACTGTGACCCACTGTCCCATGCATTTGCTTAGAAAAAAATTTAGAGTTGAATTTATTTTGTACAACTCTAAAACTCTTTCTAGCCACGAATGGGGCACCGCGTCATAGGCCTTCTTATAGTCAATCCAAGCAGCGGAGAGGGCTCCCTTGTTTCGTTTGACTTGTTGGCAGATGGTCGTGTCAATGAGGAGCAGCTCCTTAGTACCACGGGACCCAATCTTACATCCATTCTGAGAGGAGGCCAAAACGTTATTTGCGACAATATGCGCGTTAATTTTTGCTCTCAGAATATAATAATAATAATATTGGTGGACAATTCACACACAACACCGTCTGACCCCAAACTAAGCAGAGCTTGTAATATGGCGGCCAGATAGCTGATATAATACTTATATAGCTTTAAATACATACTTATTATACATAGAAACACCCAGACATAGTGCAAACATTTGAATTCATCACACAAATATTTGCACTGGGTGGGGATCGAACCCACGACCCTCGGCTTCGCAGGCAGAGCTACTACCCACTAAGCCACGAGGCCAGTCTTGTAATCAATCAATGAATGAAATAATCAATGAATGTAAGCAGCTTATAGATGGTAGGCAAGCACGTGATGGGTCTGTAGTTCTTTGGTTCCGTGGTACTACCAGACTTATGGAGCAGGAAGGTGACTCCGATGGTCATGAAACTGGGAAGAGAACCCGTCTCGAGGGCTTCTTGGATTTGTGTTGCCAAACGCTCATGTGAGCATCGAAACCACTTAATCCAGAAGTTGTGCAATCCGTCCGGCCCAGGACTTTTCCAGTTCTGAGCCGTCCGGATAGCACAACCAACGTCTTCGAAGTCTATTGAAACAGACTCCATGGTTTTGATAGACTCACACGCACGCTCGACAACACGCATCCAAGTTCCCTCTGTGTGCTCGACAGGCACCGACCAGATGCTGCGCCAGAAGTTTTTCGTAGCGTTGGCATCCGGTAGCTGCCCATCGCTCACACGTCGACTAGTTCCCTCCCAGTTTCTATACACCTTCCTTTGATCACTTTGAAAGTCGCGATTTTGCCGATATCGACTCACACGCTCTCTGTAGCGCCTAATACGGTTTGCCCACGCATAAACTTCCTGCTTCAGATAGTCAATGCGTTCCGTAACATTGGCTAGATAGTGCTGGGGACTGATACCAGTCCCAGCGAATGCCTGTGTCACGAAACGCATGACTCGGGGACGACTGTTCCCCTGACTGAAGCAGATGAGCTTTGCTATAAGAGTCCTGAATGTGCTGATACGCCGTTCTATTCGCATTTGCCATGCGGGTGCATCTCCGGCGGTTCGCGTTGTACGGTCAGTGTCTGGAAACTTGACACGTGCAACGCGACACGCCGCGATAGCACCACAGTAGAGAATAGAATGGGTATCAGTCAAATCTTTGCTAGTACCCAGGTACTACGGCACTAGCACTGGGCACTAGCAAAGTATTCAGGGCTCCCATCAAAGCTAAATTCCGTTTATGGGTGGGTAAACGTGGTAAGCGCGGCCTAGAGTTTGGTGTGAGTCGATATTGGAAGATCGCGTCTTCCAAAGCACTCCTCAGTTGCCCTCTTACCTGGTCAGATACATTACTACTCGCTGAGTCTTCCTCCTCGATGTCGGGGTCGGCCGGCGCCGCAAGTGTCGCCACTGACACTGGCACTGAGGCTAGTGTCAGGGTCGACGACGCGGCGGGCGGATTCCGAGACGAGGCAGAAGTTGGGCGAGTATATTGTTCCTCCAGGCGTAGCCGATCAAGTACCGAGTCATCTAGCAGTTTGCACCGACGAATGGCTCGAACTTGACCTGAAAGTCGTTGTGCGGATACGGCGACGGTTGGTTCAAAGGCCTGAAACAGAAGTAACATCCTGGCACAGTACGCGGTCAGGTTAGTTCCTCCTTCTGTAGCCCCGTAATAGGCGCGCATGCAGTTCTCGTTGATTTCTCGAGTCCATCTCATGCGACGCACTACACCACCGGTAGCGGGGGCCGGGCGCGAGGCAGGTTGCCTCACAGGCCCCAAGCGTGCCGGCAGCGGCGGACGGCCACGGCGTGCAGGTCGTGCGTTGTTCGTATCCGCTTCTCTTCTTTTCGATCGCGTTATCATTATTGTAATAATGTTTTCACTCCATTTATTGATTTATTTACATCATTTTTACTAATTTTGTTTGACATGCAGTTGTCAAAATGCATTGTTGTTGGATATGCTATAAATCAGGTTTTATTGGATTACCTTTGATGTTGTATTGAATTTGCTGGATTTTCCTTTCTATTTCGTGTATATAATAAATAATAAGAAACAAAAAGCGAGAGCGAGAGCGATACAAAAAGAACGTCCATAAGTGTCAGCGGTTTTTTTTTTGTTTTTTTTTATTATTATTCACATATTTATTCAATTTTCTTATTTTCTAAGTTTTTTACAAATTATATCACAAGAAACAAAAACTAGAATGCCGCCTGCAGCGGGGCAGAGCCCAAGCTACCGGTGGTTAAGGCTACAAACTGAGGAATCTTCTGACTATGCGTGCCGTGTCCAGAACAACTGCCTTTTGTATCTGAGCCTTGATCCAATCGTCTAGCGAAAGCCTCTTATTATTATTATTATTATCCTTACACAGTATATATATGTATTCTACCAACCATAACAGTTAGCAGGTTGGGTAATACTATATCAATCTTCACCGAAGAAAGTAAAAGGTTTAAATGGACCACAGTAACATCTCAATACTGAAGCACATATTAAAAGTAATAGTATTTTATGTAGTTTAAATAGGTATGGTACGGTAACACGGTGAGAAGGGTCTAGGTTTAACACCAGGTCGATGACCTATAGTATTAATTTTTTTTTTTTTTGCTAAAATTATTCACCAAGTCACCTTGGAACCTAATGCTTATTACAATCTAGCCTAATTTATTAAGTATAGGCTAATTAGTAATTTAAATCTAACTTAAAATGCTAGTTTATACATAAGAAGGTGTCCATCAGCACTTTTCTTATTGACTCTGTTAAGGGGAAGTCACTTTTTTCACTTGACTTAGCACATTAAATTGTTTTATATTGTATTGTACTGCCACTGCACTATACTAACTCAAAAGGTTTTGTTCTTTTAAGTCTTCTCACTGTGACCGTGTTAACAAGGAGCTGGATAGCCTCGACATTCACATGATGATGAAGCCTGCGTTCATGTGCTTCTGCGTACTTCTTTATCACTTTGCCGACTAGATCCATTCCAAAGTCTCGATGAATGTCGGCATTTCTCACATACCAGGGCGCATTGACAATATCCCTGAGTACTTTGTTTTGAAAACGTTGTATTATCTCGATGTTGCTATTTTTGGTACAGTCCCACAACTGTATACCATAAGTCCACACTGGCATTAAGACTTGTTTATATAATAATATTTTGTTATGAAATATATATTATATATGAAATATATACTATAGTATTAAATGAGAATGTTATAAAAGTTTGATGTAAAGTATAGCACAGGTCGATGACCTATGGTATTAAAGGTAGGTAAACATTGTGAAACAACCTAGTCACTGTTAGTTAAGTATGGGTAGGCTTTACTTATAAGGGGAATTCTCCCATACGGCTTTTATAAGCTATGCCAAGGTAAATATCGTGTCCGTGCCTACCTACTATCGAGGAAAGAAAGTTACACATTTGACAACCTAACAAAGAAAATGGAGACTACATCCTTATATAGGTACTTAACCTAGGACGGCCACATGGCTGATTCCGATCTCCTACTGCATCAACCACCTGATAACCACTGACCATTACACTTTACTAAAGCACTTTGGAGGCTCGGCGGGCGTGACACGCGGGAACGTGGTATGGTAGGGGACTCCCAACCGTATGGGTAGGGAGGCTTGTGACCAGGCCCTCCCACTCAGGTCCACATTCAACACCGATATTAGAGATTCCTTTACGACATTGTCTAAGCTCCTAAGGAGCTCACCATGTTTCCACAGTGGACTACATCGTAAAGCATACATACATTTCGGAACAAAGAGACATTGGCGAATAATTGTAAACGCCATATTGTCGTTTACTTTGAGTAGCTTATCAGAGGCTCTCGTGAAATTTTGAATTTTTTCCTCTACAAAAAGTGGTAACGACTCATCTAAAATCGGTGAACCCAGGAGGCGCAGGGAACATTTTTGTCACCTGATTTGATGTTGGGGGCCAGATCATTAAATTTCTGGATTATCGAATCTTTATCTGGACATGTATTATATATGACTATATGCTGGTTATATGATACTACATCATATGTTTTATTACTGTTTAACTACTTTAAGGTTTTCAAGACGTGCTGAACTACTATAAGTCATCGATCGTGGTCTTCTACCTCTGGTTTCGGTCTGTTGCTCGATTCTGGATCGTGTTACTGTTACCTTTTCAATGTATAACTTTGAGTTGTTGTGAGTTTAATATATAAAAACGGTTTAATATTGTTTAATTACTGATATTTTGTGCGGCTAGTATTATAACTTTTTAGCATAAGCTATATCCTTAAGTTTATCGAATTTTAAGTATAGTTCTGTTAGCTTAAGACTTTGAATATGGAGGAACGTCCCATATCTTTCCATTTACTGAATGTTGATGAGTTGTAATATGAAGTATGTATCCGCTATGTCCTTTCGGAGGATAATATACAAAAGTTACGAGCTCAGGTGAAGAAGTTGAATACCCAGATTAGAACCGATGAAATTATAACTTATGAGGGTGATATTTCAGCCGAACTACTGTGTGTCCAGGGTAAACTAGGGGAACTAGAAGAGACTTTTGCTCGACGCCCATTACTATTAAAATATCTGAATAGGATAAAAGCTTTAGGTAATCATCTCTTTCATCAGTTGAGTCGCCTTTCACCTTCTTTAGAGGAAGACTGTGTCCGTAAAGCCCAGCTTATCGAACGTTTGGGGGTTATCACTAAGAAGATGGATCGCATTTTACACAATTTTCTGAGTGGGGCTCGAGGTGACCCTACTGTTGAGGAGCTGGAAACTGCTGATGGAGCTGATGCTGTCGCTGACTCCGAGGAAGTTCGTAGTAGTCCCGCTGTGCGCCTTGTTTCGTGTGACCGAGTCTCAAATGTTCACGCTCTAAATCATAAGTTTAAACTTATGATTTAGAGCGTGGAATTCTTTCCATTAATGGAAAGGGTCGTGTTCATGCTTACCTGGAGAGATTGGAAGAGTTAAGCTCTTCTAGACATATTTCCCCCTCTAAACTGTATACCTCGGCCGTGGAGTTGTTTACGGATGATGCTTTATTGTGGTATCGTAGTATACGCGACGACGATCATAATTGGGAAGAGTTGAAGAACTTGTTATTGGAGGAATTCCTGCCTCATGATTTTGATTACCTTTTATTACAGGAGATTCGTTCTAGAACCCAAGGACCTGATGAATCGATGGTGATATATCTAAGCGTTATGCACAATTACTTTTCCCGTTTGAGGCGACCTTTGAGTGAAGCTGAGCGGCTGGAGATTGTGAAGTATAACGTCAGGCCTTTTTATACTACGCAGTTGGCTTTAGTGAATTGTACCTCGTGGTCCGAGTTTAAGGCACGGTGTAGGCAGTTGGAAGGTGCGAAGCAGAAGGCGAATTTGTTCAGCGAACCTCGGCCTAATATAAGTACAACTGTTTCCCCGGACTTGACTTATAAAGGCAAGGTACCTATGTAGAAGAGCCGAAGTTGCAGTGGCTGCGGCGGACGAATTTTGTGTAAGGTGTAGGACTAAGGGTTATATCCTGAAGGCTTGTAAGGCGCCTTCTATTCTTATTTGTTATCGATGTGGTGAGAAAGGTGTTACTATTAGAAATTGTTCTCGTTGTGTTCAGCCAAAAACCTGAACAGGACGGGCCATTGTTTAACTTCTAAGGCAGAGTGGTCTGATTGGTGTAATTTTGTAGGTAGATTCTTTGAACAATCTAGATTAGAAGCAGCAATGGCTCGTGTGAATAGAATTGATGCTCGTCCATATTTAAAGGTTAATATTTGTGGTTTATCTTTCTCCGGTCTTTTGGATTCCGGATCGGAAATATCCATTTTAGGTGGTTCGGCAAATGAGTGTTTTGCCGAATACGCGACTTTAAGAAAGGCTGATGACATGGATCATATAGTAGCTGCTAATGGCTCCTTGTCCCCTGTTAGTGGTTATATGTACTTACCCGTTGTAATGAAAGAGGTGCAGCGTGTGGTGAAATTTTACGTGATCTCGGGTGTGACCACGTCTTTATTGTTTGGTATTAATTTTTGGAAGGTTTTAATTTAGTTCCAGATGTTTTGCGCTTGGCTGATCGCCGTGATAGTTCAGTTTTCTTTCAGCAACCCCGAGATGCTGTGGTGTCGGAGGTGCATCGATTGCATCCTTTGGATGAATTGACCTTTGATGAGAGGAGAGTGGCTGATGACGTTTTAGCGGTATTCTTATTTAGAATCGCATTCTATATTGTTTCGGTAGTAGCGTTGGATTGTCGCTCACCGATGATAAACCTTTTGAGTTAGGCTCGAGGTAACCTTATTATTTATACTATTTCTGTAATCGTGTTGAGATGTCGCGAGCAGAGAACCTTATTGTTTGTACTATTTCTGTATCAGTGTTAAGATGTCACTATCAGAGATTATAAACCTCTTGAATTAAGTAACCCTGCATTTATACTATTTCCGTATCAGTGTTAAGATGTCACTATCGGAGATGATCAGTTTCTTCAGCTAGGCTCGGGATAACCTTGGTTTATACTATTTCTGTACCCGTGTTAAGATGTCACGATCAGAGATGCTACGCCTCGTTTACGTTTACGTACGTTTTTCGGAGGGTAGGTGTGAATAACAAAACAGTGTTTCAAAACAGTTCTTCACTATTTATTTAATTAAAAATAGTAAAAGTGTAATTACCATAGTGATTTATAGTTCGATTTCCATGTTTTAACACTCACTACCTGTCCATAGTGTTTTTCTTTTACTTTCACTGCACATTGGAATTTTGTCAACTAATTGAGTTCACCAAATCACTAGTGAAGGCAAAGAGATGGATTCCATTCAACTGTCACTAAATTCAATGATGGAGGCTTTCCACAAGCGATTGGACTCCATTGAAGGTCAGCTGCCGAGCACTCCAACTCCTGGTATTGAGGGTTTGGCACTGGAGATAGCTTCTTTCAAGGCTTTCGTAGTGGCAACTTTTCGAGCGGTACAAGGCCAAATTAGTGTTCTGGCACAACAAGTGGATCAGTGTGAGATGCGGTCACGTCGCAAGATGCTGCTTCTGCATGGTCTTCCTGAGGACGGAACCGAGAACACGCCAGAGCTTGTGACTAAGACAATTATGGAACGACTTAAGATTGCCAACTTCTCTACTGCTGGCTTAAGTAGGTGTCATCGGATGGGCCGGGCAGTTGCGGGTAAGCCTCGACCAGTTATCCTGGGATTCAGGGATGTGGCTGTTCGTGACGGAGTCTGGGCGGCTAAGACAGGCTTCAAGAATTCTGGCATCACTTTGTCCGAATTCCTCACGAAGTCTCGACATGACGTCTTCCGTGCGGCTCGACAGCGTTTTGGTATCACGAAATGCTGGACGAGGGACGGCAGCATCTTTGTACTCGGGCCGGGTGATATCCGTCATCGGTTGACTACAATGGACGAGCTTGCCGTAATACAGGTGGACAACGCATCAATAGCAGGTTCTCAAGCTTCGACGAATCGTGAATCGACGCCCGTTGTCATGAAAAAGACTAGAAGCGCAAGACAGAAGAAACTCCAAATTCCAAAGTAACATATATTACATTTTCTTGTTTACATTTTATTTCCCATCCAGTAATTGCGCCTTTGAGACTCATGTAGTCATAATGCTTGTCTAATGTAAAGGTATTTTTATTCTTGAGGCGTTAAACTGTAATGTTTTCCATTGGTTTATATCACAATTTGCGTTTATCCCACACAAATTATTTTTAAGTTTCATTCAATCACTTTATTAAATAAATAAGTAGGTAATTGCGGCAGACACTACATGACGTTGATGTCAGCGACGGGATATTTTTTATCTAGTTGGGATATGTACATTTTTGCATTTTGCCGTGTTCTGCATTGGTTTGCTTTTTCATTGTTATTTCTTTTATTCCTGTTAGGTAGTTATGTATTTTTGTGTCTTTATTTGTGTTGTTTTTTTTTTTGTGTCTTTTAATGTGAATTGTTTCCCTTCTTTTATTATTATATTTTTGTATATTACACTAGTTTTTATTCTGACTTGATGACAAAAACTGATTAATTTTGTCGGTGTTTGTTGCTGTTCATTATGTGTATTCTACCGTGTGCTGCAATGTAATGTGCTGTAGTGGGTTATTATTAATTTTTTGATTTTACGCTGTGATAAGTTGTTGTACTTATTTTTTTTATTTTTTTTTCACTTTTATTAGGTAGGGTCTGTTGTTATTTGCCTACAGCTACATATTTGATGTCTTGTAGGTTTCATACTAGGTGGCACTTATTTGTTGTATGAATATTTATTAAAATATTTTTAAGTTGTTACATTAATTTTGATTAGTATGTGCAAAATAATATTGTATAATGTCATACACTTTTGACAGGTATATAAATTATTATAAGCGTTATTTTGTATAATTAGTTTAAGTTATTTTAGTATTTGGTTGATTTGGTTTTTTTTTTTTTTTTTTAATTATTTATTTTTAGGTATATATTATATAGTTTCATATTATTATTTATGTCAACGAATGAACTCAGTGATAGTGACCAATTTTTTTCTCTGCCTTCTGATGGTGTTTCTGAATCTGGTGATAGCTTTGTGAGCATACCATCTTTGAGTGACACTTTATCCAACTATTTTTCTGATGTACCTAGGAACTTCAATGTAGTACACGTAAATGCTCAAAGTATTCCGGCTCACTACCCAGAGATGTTGGCGTTCTTTGATGACAAAAATGTTCATGCTATTTTAGTCTCCGAGAGCTGGTTGAAACCTTGCCTTCCAACACTTTCCTATTCCCTTCCTGGTTTTAATCTGGTTCGAAACGATCGTATCAACAGGCCTGGGGGTGGAGTCGCTATTTACTTACGATCCAATATCTCCTACTCAGTGACCAGCACCTCTACACAGCCCCCTCCTGCTGACGCTGGTGAACACCTATTCCTTGAAGTCACACTTTCCCATACAAAACTTTTTCTCGGAGTCTATTATAGTCATGACAAGAGTGTCAACTACTTCTCTTCCTTCGAAACGCTTCTTGAAGACCTTCTTCCCTCTTATTCTCATTCCATAATAATGGGTGATTTTAATACTTGCTTGTTGAAGGCTGACACACGTTGTGCAAAATTGCAAGCGATTATTCGTTCTAGCGGCCTGCATACTCTGCCTTCAACAGCTACCCATCATTTCCCGGGTTGCACTCCTTCTCTACTCGACCTCATGTTCGTGTCGTCACTGCACCATGTCGCTAAGCATGGACAATGCTTGCATTCGGCGCACGACATGTCGTACCATGACGTTATCTATCTGTCATACAAAACTAGACCACCAAGAAACAAGACCAAAATTCTTCTGCAGCGCAGCTTTGGGGCCATTAATTTGGATAAACTTCGCGAGGATGCAATTGATCTCGATTGGTCAGGGGTACTTGAAGCGGAATCAATGGATGACAAGATCACTTTGTTTAATGAAAAAATAACACAGCTATACAACATCCATGCTCCTATATCCGGTGAGAATGAAGCACTTGCCTGCTCCTTGGCTAACAGATGATATTAAAAAAATGTTAAAACTAAAAGCATCAGCCAAGGCTAAGTTTAGTTCTCGTCCTACAGATGTAAACAAGGAGGGGTATCAGATCTTGCGAAATCGTTGCAATAGAGTGTGTAGGGATGCTCAACGTCGCCATATCCACAGCGCTGTCGAAAGCGGAGATCCAGCGAAGGTTTGGAAATTTCTCCGTTCCTTGGGTGTTGGGAAATCTCGGCAGGAGTGTAATCCTAGTGGTGTTGATGTCAACCCACTTAATATTCATTTTTCTTCGTCATCCAACATAAGTCAGAATGACAAAGCTGCTACTCTAAATTTTCTGTCTACTCTTCCTACACCCAAGCACACTCCTTTTGTCATTAGTCAATTTGCCGGTTGTGATGTTAAGAAGAGCATTTTGTCCATTACTTCTACTGCTACGGGCAGTGACAATATCGGTCGGAACATGATTGTCCCTATTCTGAATGAAATTTTACCTGTCTTGTGTTATCTTTTGAATGGTTCTGTTGAGCAGAGTACGGTGCCATCATGCTGGAAAGAAGCTAACGTTGTCCCGATTCCAAAAAAACCTAACCCTAAAGCCTATTCCGAATATCGTCCTATCTCCATACTCCCATTTCTTTCCAAAGTGCTTGAAAGTCTTATCCACTCCCAGCTCAACTCGTTCCTTAACCGTAATAATCTCCTTAGTCCTTTACAGTCCGGCTTCCGTTCTGGTCACAGCACCGTCACTGCACTAGTAAAAATTACTGATGATATCAGGATGGGGATGGACGACAACAAACTTACTGTCCTTACCTTGCTTGACTTTAGCAATGCGTTTAATACGATCGATTTTGATGTCCTACTTGCTATTCTCCGCTCTATTAACATATCTCCAACGGCAATTGACTGGTTTCGCAGTTATCTGCTTGGGCGCCGGCAACGTGTACGCGTGGGTGAGGTGTTATCTTCATGGTGCGATACTAGTTCCGGTGTCCCTCAAGGTGGCGTTCTTTCTCCTCTCCTCTTCACAATCTTTATTAACTCAATTACACTCCATATTACTTCTTCCTACCACCTCTATGCTGACGATTTTCAGATTTACTCGCAGGCATCTCTGGACCGTTTAAGTGTGGCTGTAGGGACTGTAAATGATGATTTGCGTCGTATCGAAACCTGGACTCGATCTTTTGGCCTTACTGTCAACCCCTCTAAGACCCAAGCCATCATTGTTGGAAGTAGTAGGTTGATTTCGAAGATAGACTGGGTTACTCTGCCTCAGCTTATGTTTGGAGGTGTTGCAATCCCATACAGTGAGCAAGTCAAAAATCTTGGAGTGATCTTTGACAATTGTCTGTCTTGGGATCCTTAATTGCATTCAGTCAAGCGTAAGTTGTTTGCCTCTGCTGCGTCGTTAAGGCGAATAAGAAACTTTTTACCTACGGCCACTAAAGTTGCGCTGGCGCAGTCTCTCCTATTACCTATTCTAGATTATGCTGATGCTTGTCATCTTAACTTAACCCAGGAGCAATTTCAAAGACTCGAGCGTCTTCAAAATTTTTGTATTCGATTTATTTTTGATCTTCGAAAGTACAACCACATCTCTCAATTTCGTAAACAGCTCGAGTGGCTCCCAATCAAACTTCGCCGGGATACACATATACTCTCTCTTTTGTATAATATACTATTCAATCCTATTTACCCCCCTTATCTTAGCTCCCGTTTCATTTTTCTATGTGATACTCATTCTAGTAACCTTAGGTCGTCTAATAATCTTCTTTTGTCCACTCCGTCTCACTCCAGCTCCTTCTATGGATCCTCGTTCTGCGTGACGGCCGTTGCTCTCTGGAATGCACTTCCGGTGGATATCCGGCGGACACAGAGCGTGGTGTCCTTCAAGGCTTAGGTCAAGAAACACTATCTCTCTGTATTGGTCTCTTAATTTTTCTATTTATTTTAAATCGTTCTCTCTTTTTATTTGTTTCTGTAGGTCACTGTCAGGCGGTTATTTGTATTATTTATTATTATGTATGTTTATTATTACTGTATGTATGTATTTGTTTATTTATGAAGAATATTTATATTATAGGTATATATTATGTATGATATTATTAAGTAGTATTTTTATTTATTTACTTATTTAGCTAGCATAAGTTTAATGACGACATTAGTATTGTTTTCTTCGTGCTGTTACTTTCACACCATATCCTCAGTTTGTTTTTCAATTTATCTTATTTTGGCTATTAATGGTTGCCTGGAAGAAATCGCTATAAGCGATAAGGTCGCCATTTATGGCACTAGTTATAAGTTATTTTATTTTCTATTGTTTTTTATTGTATATGTTTTTCTGGTGTGCATAATAAAGTGTTTCTGTCTGTCTGTCTGCCTCTTGACTTAGGCTTGAGGTAACCCTATTGTTGTTCACTATTTCTGCACTAGCGTTGAGTTATCGTTAGCAGATGATAGACCTTTTTGTACTTGAATATGACGAGTTAGCAGATATCTTGTATAGAATCGTGACTTATATTGTTTCTGTAGTAGCGTTGAGCTAATTAAGTTAAATTAAAAATAAAATTAAAATAATTAATAAGCTAAATTAAATTGTGCTTGGATATCTCGTTTGGTGAGATCTTGGGCAATAGTTTCGCCTTGCTCATTCGTTATGTGGACCGCGGAGAAGTGAAAATTGTTTTCTTGTTATAGTGACGAATTTGGAAATGGCGAGTGACGTACGGCCCCGTGATATTGTCGGCCCTCTGTCTTGGATAATGCCTCCCTTATAAGGTAAGTTTTGAGATTATATTTCGAAGAGCCGTAGCGTGTAATCGCTGGTAGGATTTTGGCTCATTTTGTTTGTTTTGTTATATATATATCGACCTGGTCTTGTCTTTATAACCTTTTATAAACTTTTATAGTAGATCCAACCGTTTATCCTCTTTTTGACAGCACCAATAGAACGTAATTGCGTCATGTTACGCAAAAGTTTACTTTTAAATGCGAGGTTTTAAAAATATGACAACTGCTTAAATTTGCTCCTTGATCCCGTATAATAATCATCTTTCACAAAATGAGTCCATAAGTGCAGTAGTTTTTTTATAAATTCCATAAAATAACAAACGTTTTTAAAAAATTACGTTCTATGGCTATCAACATAGTGATGTTACGAAGTTACGATTGAGATATCGATATTGTTTATGAACTATTTTTACACGGGTGTTTTCCGTTCTCGGCACATAATATCGGATTTATTTTTATGTAAAACCGTTTTATTGATGCGCCTCAGGAAAACATACAGCATTATTTGAAGACGTGTTTATCTCCTGGTGTATATCCAAAAAAGAACAAGGTTATGATGACTGAAACATTTGAATATTTATTAAAATAAAGTGTTAAATAACATTTTGTAGTTAGGTAAATTAACAAAGTTTATTTATGTCTGATGTAAACTTTGAAGAACATGATGTACCATTTTCGTTAATTTCTAAATAAATTAACCTGATATGCTTAATGTGTTAAAATATTTCCATATTTGGCTTAATAATGTCTCATCAGTCGGTCACCCAAAGGTTACTGCTGTACCTGATCTACGTCTACTAGTTGTGCGTCTATAGCACTGTTTCAATAGACTGGACATATCTAATTTTTCAATAACACGATGTTAAGCAACTGCTATAAGTCAAATTTATTTAAAATGACTCGAAATTTATTCGGGTTTTCTTAGATAGGGACTAGTAAAATGTGATAGCACACAAATTATCTTCGTTTTCTATGATTATACTACCACCGCAACAATACTTATGTGTATTCGGTCTGTAATATTTAAAAAAGGTAACAAATCTACCCTTATTCTCGGAAATGTATAGGGTATTATCAATACTCGTGAAGATGTTAATGTGATGACATCTTTCAGCGTCATGTACAGCGGACCAGCACGGCGGGCCACGGCCTTTCCCCGAGTTCTAGTGGTGGGAACGAGCCAGAAGGCTGGGTATGGGCATTTTTCGCCATTTATGGCATATCCTGGGTTTGTGCTAGACATAACATAGTATTTACTCATGGTATTTCGGTTGCCTGGAAGAGATCGCTATTAGCGATAATGTCGCCACTTGGGTCACTAGTTCTAGGATAAGTCCCTGTTGTTTAAGTATTATATTGTGGATAATAAAGAGTTTCTATCTTTTTATAGTCTTTTATAATATTAGTTGGCTAGTAGAGAGCCACCACTTTAAACGTCATTGTTGTATAGTTCAAATGTATAGTATGTATTTGTATAGTTTGAAATTGATATTTTGAATCCGTTAATTATTTATCTTCTAGTTTGTTTTCTATTCTCTCTCGCTTCGTCTAATGCTGGCTTTCATTAGACTCAGTATCTGTTTTTTCTTACAAGTACAGAGTTTTTGTCGTCTAACATAACCACAAATAAAACAATTGTTCATTTTAATACAATTCATTAATTTATAATGTTTTTGGCAGAATAACTGAATTTAAGCTTCTTTTAACTCAAAACGTATGAACATAAGAAAAAAAAATTAAACGAAAGTTGTAGGAAATAAACTAGTCTTTAAAAAAGGTCTGATGCGTTTTATTGATTAATCTAATATTTCAAGAGTTATCGGCTGCAATAGAAAAACTGGTTAATTAAATGAGCCATAAATCGTAAACGCTACATGTCACAGAAAAGTTTTCCGGCCACAAAAGATGCAAAATATTATTTTCTACAATAACGACCTCAACAATTTTTGCCCTAAAGTTTATAGTTTCCGAGATATTAGCCAAGCTCGCAGCAATGTTTTACTTTTAAAAATTCGGCAACCGGACTTTGGGACTGATTTTTCGCAGGCAACCCGACAAAATGTCATGTTCTTATTTGCCAAAATAATCTTTAATTTTATTTAATTTCAATTTAATAACCAGACCGTTGCAAAATGCTAGTATCGATGTACCTGTTTATACTTGGTCACAACACTATAACTGACAAATTAGATCTGCCAAAAAGATAATAAATGGTTGGATTCACATAACCTACATGAAATGCTTGGGGTCATCGACCTAATGTTGACCTAAGTCCATCTCATGTCGAATTACACATTCATTTGGCTTCACCAAAACTATATAACATATAAATTAATACTTTCTCTTTTAATATGATCTACCGTATTAAGTTGTTACGGAGGTACATATTATAACCTTTTCACTTGCTTTACTTTAACTTTAACTAGGTACCAGGGATTCCTGTAGCCTTGTCTCGTGCAGATGTGTTATCTACCCTAGGGAGCTTCTCTCTAATTACCTGCGGCGTGGTTGCCAGCCGGGTTAAGATGTCCTGGATGGAGGCCTGAATGAAGGTTTATCATAGTCTTGTACGAACCGGTCTATCCCCCTCGGTTAACCTATTATTATACCTTCATTATTAAAGTAAGAAGAGACCCTCTTCAAGATGTTCACCTTCAGTTAAGTTTAGAGTCATATGTTTTCACCGCCGTGTAAGAATGTCTTCCCTGTTATCTACCCTGCAGTCAATTTAATATTATTATATTTAATATTGTTTTACTTCAAACCTTGTGAAGGTGTTGAAGTGCAAAGAGGTTCGCTTTAGGGGCGGATCACCTATCTGGTTAGATGGTCTGATGTATAATTTTATTGAGGTTACCGTTCTAACCTATTTTATTTTAGAGATACTTAGGTATTCTAATTTACCTGTGTATACAGTGATCGGCTGGTTTAGGTCCGTTTAGTATTATTAATATTATAGACACAGTAATGTTTAATTAATATAGCCTCAAGTTTAATTTCCCTTGAGGAACATATTCCCTGGATACACCTTGTTACCTAACTAACGTACATAGTTAACTTATTAATGTTCTTGACTTAGAACGTTGTGAATGCTTTGATATGGAGACAGTACTTTATGAAGCAGACAGAGATTTGGTTGTTCTCTGACTATGTCATGTTTGAACCTTACTTGTGAGTTTGTCGGCACTGCAGTTTAATTACATTCGCTACATTGAGTGCGTAGGAATGTAACCTGATAGTAAGTTAAATAACTGAATTTTGATAAATGCAGAGTTGAATCCGTAAGGTCGTTGAGTTATCGACCGCGGATGCCCCTAACCTGTGGTTATTTAGTTTTGCTTACTGTACACTGTCAACATTCAGTGCGTTGCCAGTGGTCAGATGGTGATTTACCTAAAAATGTAGTTAATTGTATTGACAATGTTGGTCTAATGTAATACTTAAATTATAGCGTTGTGGATGTGAGGATATGATAAGGGTATGTACTGCGTAGAAATCCATACTTCCTGCACTTTGTTTATGAGTTAGTCGGGACTGATGTTTTTCTGTTTAACATTACTAAGCCTTTCTGCCTATTGGGCGTAGAAAGTGAACATATTGTATTTACCCTAATTGAGTACTTCTCGGTTATTATAAATTTATTGTTCTAATGTTGGATGTCTAATCCTACTGTTTGCAAGGGGTTATATAAGTGTTGTTATCGTTCCCATGTTTAGGTAAACCTGGTGAATTTTGTATGGAAACCTAAGCGTTTGAAGTTGTAGTTAAATTCTTGTCTAGAGTTATTATATTGGAAATTCAGTTGTCTTTTACCATACTTTAGAAGGCATATTGGCCCTTTTGTATTGTTAATTGTAATTGTAAACTCAAGGAGGTTGAGGATTTTTTTAATTCCTCCTTTAGCTTTAAGGTAACAGCGACACAACGTTTAACCCCTGACCCTTTTACCCTTGTTTTATAAATTTGTTTATACAAATAAACGCTTGAAAATGTCATCATTTTTTATTTTTACTTTAACTTAACTTTTTTCCGGGAAGGTTTGAGGGTTCAACTTTAACCGGTTGAGCTCTCATCCTTACCACCCCCGGATATACCTAACACCATACCGGGACACTGACCTCACTGGGATGGAAACGAGAAAGCTTGCTTTGTCGTTAGACAACCCAGCTGGTCCAAGAGGCGACACAAGTACCAGACGTTGAGTCGCATACTCCCTATTGCTTAGACCTTCTGCCGACAACTGATCCAGACCGATACTTCGTGGTGGTATCTTCGCCGTTAGGCAGATTCGACCACTGTTTGGTGGAATCAGTATCCATTTACCATCCGCCCGATCTCTCAGCCCCAGAGGCAGCCGGCGGCTATGGAGATACAAGTCAGAAGATTGGGACGAGATGCGCTCTTTCTTTGCATCTTACCCATGGTAGCCACTGTGCTTCTCTTCTGATGACCCGTCAGCCTGCGCGGATGCTGTGACTGATGTAATATGTACGGCTATGGAATATTTCATTCCATTCTCTGACGTTTCAATATCCAGCAAAGCTCGCCCATGGTTCGGTTCTCAATGTAAAAGTGCTGAAGTATTTAAACATAAAGCCTACTTAGCCTGGGTTGATGCTCGACAGCGTAAGGCAAGGGATACACACCGCAAAAAGAAAGCGTTTAACAGGGCTGCTAAGGCATGCAAAAGGGTTCTTCAGAGGGCTCGATTTGACCACATTAGTCGAATATGGAACAAACTAGCTTCGTACCCTGCGGGTAGCAAAGCGCTTTGGTCCCTAGCTCATTCAGTCGAATCGAACATCTGCCGCTCCTAACTGCCTCCAATGCTGAAACCTGATTGGGCGTTGGCTCACACCGCAGCGGAGGAAGCAAATGTGTTTGCATCTTAGTACAACACCTCCTACTCCACCGGGCAGTCCGACCTTGATGCCGGAAATACATATTCGCCAAATGGAGGTTTGTAAAGTGCTACGCAATCTAGATGTGAACAAAGCCAGTGGCCCTGACGGAATTCCTGCCTGAGTGTTGAAGGCTTGTGCACCTGAGCTGTCTCCTGTACTGACGCGCCTGTTAAGGCTCTCTCTTCATACTGGTCATGTACCGAAATCGTGGAAGCTTGCTAACGTGCAGCCTGTGCCCAAAAAAGGTAGTCGTGCTGACCCTGCTAACTACAGGCCCATCTCGGTCACGTCCATACTCTGCAAGACTACTCTGGAACGTGTCTTAAACCACAGACTCCTGGCGTCCTTCTCAGTGACCGGCAATACGGGTTTCGCCATAAACGGTCCACTGGGGATATTCTAGCGTATGTCACACATATCTGGAGTGAAGCTATGGAGAAACACGGGGAAGCACTTGCAAATCTCGAATCTCGAAGGCATTCGACAGGGTTTTGGCATGATGGCCTTATTAGCAAGCTTTCTAGTTATGGTCTGTCTTCAGGGTTTATTGCGTGGATATCGGACTTTTTGAGGGACCGATCTATACGAGTTGTCATTGATGGCTGCTCGTCGGATCAAATGGCCATCAATGCCGGTGTCCCTCAAGGGTCGGTACTCTCTGCGACGCTTTTTCTGCTACATATCAATGATCTGTTGAAGCCCGGTATCTTTAGGTACGCGGATGTTAGCACCGTTGTAGAGAGTTAGATATCAAGCGCGAGAGCCAGTGGACAGCAAACTGAGGTATTGAGAGAGAAAAAGATCGCGCGTTGGAACTTTGCCCTTGAAGCAGTCTCTGAATGGGGTGAAACCAATTTGCCCAAGTTTAACGAGGGAAAAACGCAGACGTGTCTGTTCTCCGCAAAAAGGAGTCAATTTCAATTTCTTTTTGAGGTGTATCCGTGCCGGTTACTGATCATCTTGAGCTTTTGGGCGTTACCTTGACATCCACGCTCAACTTTGGCTCGTAAATCGAGTCCAAGGCTAAATTATCTGCCAAAAAACTAGGTGTCCTGTCGAAGGTGCAAAAGTACTTCAAATCTGAACAATTACTTTACAAAGCAAAAATTCGCTCCTGTATGGAGTATTGTTTGCATCTTTGGGTCGGCTAAGTATCTGCTTGAGGCTCTGAAATCGATTGAAAGGCATGCCGAAAGGCTCATAGGCAAAGACACTCTAGTGCGGAAAAGACTTCAAAGTCTTGAACATCGCCGCAAAAATTCTAGCTTATCGGTTTCATATCGGATACACTTCGGAGAGTGTGCAACTGATCTGCATGATCTAATTTCACCTTGCCCTTTTTTCTATCGGACTTTTCGTAGCTCGAAGAGGCAGGAGAGGTTCATGGTTGATGTTCCAGAGACACAAACGAAGAGATTTGACTCAACTTTTGTGATAAGAACGTCTAGGCTATGGAATGAGTTGCCTGAGTGGGTTTTTTCAGATAGTTATAATCTTAGTATCTTCAAATCGAGAGTGAATCGGTTTCTTCTATGTAAACACGCTCCATCGTAGACCGCATCATCGCTTTACATCAGGCGAGATGGCGGTCAAGTGTAAACCTATAAAAGTTAAAAAAAATAGAAAAACGAAATACAACTTACTTATGTACATATTTAAATATTTATATATATATATATTTTATATAAAGTATATCAAATTTAAAGTGGTGTTGAGAAAGTCTTTACTTTCTAGATAGTTGTTATTTAAGCATTGTACGATAGCGTGTAGTATTATTATCTGTTCTTTGTTTTTTTAGTCCCTATTGAAAATTTGTGTTATTTTGATTAGTATGTTGTGTTTGAATTTAAATAAACTTAAGTGCTGTCGAGCCTTTAAATTTTTTCCTCCTGCTGTCATTGTGATTACATTTACAATGACTTCTTTGACATTGGTGTAGCTAAAGTCAAAGTACTTTACTCATAAATGTACAATTTACACGTCAATATAGATAAAAAAAAACAAAAGAAAGAGCAAACAAATTGTATACATTTTCATTGTTTGAAATGACCACTTACTGTATTATAATAATTATTGTACAGAAAACTGTCAAGCATTAAATGAGTATAATTTGTTTTTATTACAATTGTACTGACCCATGTGCCTGACCGCCATGTGCCTGGCGGTCCGTGCCTGACCACCCGGCCGTGGGACGGTCTCCATAGTTTTATAGTTTTATCTTTATTTATCTCTATATAACTACGCTAAGTTAAAAAGGGATAGCAAAAACCTATTGTCATAAAAAAGGCCAAGTTGCACACATTCCTAACGCAAATCTTAACTTTCTAATTTCGGACAAATAAACTTATTTTAAGACAAATTGATCGCAAACATCCTCTCGTGCAATGCAGCACCTATCTCTCTCTAGCTCTCGACGTTTTATCCCGTCCATTGATGAAACGGAACAGCTAACTTTCTCGCTAGCTGCGTGGTGTGTCGAAGCTCTGTTCCTCGATGAAAGCCCCGAATGTTCTGAAGTACGCCCCTTCGCGGACGCCATCCTTCTCACAGTATTCACTGTGGATTCTGTAGTTTCAACAGCATCATTTCCTCGCGGCGTGATGTCGTTGGTCGCACGCGAAGTGGGTCGACTAGTCTTGGAGCTGGTCAAGCTTTGCACGTCTATTGCGGTAGTAAACGGTATGTTGGGTGTTGATTCACGACTTTTCGATTTCTTGAGATTTCACTTTCTTCTTACTCCTGGTGAGCGGCATCGTGGTCTTCGTTCGGGGCTGGTGCCTGTCCGCCCGTAAGTTTACGAGGTGCCGTAGATAGCCGCTTCAAAAGGATGTTTCGTGAAACGATGCACGCCGTAGGAGTAAGTCGTAGGTAGGGTGTAAAGAGTGGGCAAGTGAAACACGTCATTTCGGACTCAGTAATGAGCTATGGAGACATTCTACGGTGTCGAGCCGATGTCTGAGAGGAGGTCTGTTCAGTTTCGCAGATTAAATTATTCTAGTATAAATTTACATAATTTCTAAAACATCAACTGGCATCACGCGGAAGTGCGTCCTGACCCTCGCGGCGGGCGGTCCGTGCCTGACCGCCTATTATAGCCTCTACACCAACACAACTATTCACATACAATAATTGTATATTAGAAGTACTTGAAGAAAGAACCACGCTACCTCAATTTTACACCAAAGAGGTTTTCGATAATCAAGCTCAAGATTATCTGAAGAAGACTGATCACCTGAATGAAGAATCATACTCCAATGAGTAACATATAGAACAAAGCTTTCAATGTTCAAACGCTGGACGTTGGCAAAATTGCGGTGATACGTACCTTCTATTACCGAATCGAAGCCATCCGAAAAAATGAAGATGAATGCATTGTTGGCGGAGGTATTTTTATAAACATGATGTTAATATTTATCTGAACAAATACGTTATTTATCACGAATATATCATTTTGAACAAAATTGCTCTTGATGTTATTTGATTTTAACGAATGTTTTAGGAAGTATCGTAGTTTTAAACAACTCCCGTAACAAAACAATAGACCACTTCATTGTGGGCACGTGGTCCAGTGTCCAGTGATGTTCCTTAGCGTTGTCTTCCAGCTGAGGTTCCTCGAGGCGATCTAGCCACAGAGGCGGAACCGCGGCCGCGGTCATGAGGGTGAACCTCTCGCACTCGACGATCTTAGCCAAGACGCTCAACAGTGAGAGGTCGTGTGAGTTGGAGAAGCGAGAGAAGGCCATTACCTGTCACTCATCCAATGACGTGAAAGTGGACATAGGAGCGATCCTAAAGGCGCACTTGACTCGCGTCCTGTTTTCACGGGAAGGTCTGGGGTGTCAGACGCTTAGGGCGGTCCGGCACCATACCCAAGGATATGGTTTCCCGAGGTCGTGACGCGTCGCTGGTTTTTAATGCATCACTGGAACCAAATGCGGTGGTTCGGACATCTCGCATGAGGTGTCCCCGCAAAAGGTGGCGGCATTGGCAGATCGAGCCACGGTCGAATGCGATAGCGGTCCCGAGACTGTTGCCAACCCACGGTTGGAAAAACCTGTTGTAGGTATGGGTTTTGATCGGTAAGGGTACCATATCCATACGTAATATCGATCCCGATATATCCCACTCTGTCAATGCATGACCATGGGCTCCAAACCTTGCGGTCCAATCAATTCGGTAACGGGGGAGTTGCGCGGCGTAGACGGTGCCGGCGCAACTGATACGTGCCGCGATGAACCGTGGCCGTAGACCCCGGTTGAAGAGGAATACCGGTATAACGGTGCGCCGCTCTCCCTACCCACTGCGGCCTTGCGTGGTCGCCAACGTATGATGGTGGACGCGGTGGGGCTGTAGGGGATGAAGAGTGCCGGTATATCGGTGAGCTGCTGTCCTCGTCCTCTTCAGCCGGATGATAGTAGGTGATGAGGCCGAGCATTTGGCCCGCCGCGGGATACAAAGGGTGTCTAGACGTGAGGATGTCTGGCACCGACGAGGCGGTTGGTAACCGAGGTGATCACGGCGTGCTTTATCCCGCGGCAGGTTCGCAGAAGAGTGTGAGAGCATACCCGTGTTCGCGGCAAAGGTGTGGCAAAGGTTTTAGTCGATAGAGGCACTACTCATGTTGAGTCTGACACAAATCGACCATTCCCTTCAAGCGGAATGATATGTTAATGCATCAACTCCACATAAAATGGTACCATTTGCTTTTTAATTTCAAAATAATACAATTTCCCGTTAAGGAGTCGTTTACTGTAACTATTACTAAAGCACAGGGGCAAACATTTAAGCGCTTGAATCGATTCACGCCAAGCCGTTTTTTCAACTGGACAACTACTTAGTTATCCAGGTGAAACTTATCTGTTGCGTTATCAAGATCATCAAGTTGCATAGATAACCAATTTGTTCTTCTATCGTAAGTAATAAAAAACTTAAAATATCGTATACACAGAAGCACTTTCAAATACCTGTACTATAGCATTTTAGTATATCCCAGTTCGTTTACCTAGCGATCATAGCTTTTTAAAGCAATGTGTATTTTAGTAGGAATTTTCTCAAATAGACGCGGGTGAAACCGTGGGTCTCAGCTAGTAAACAAATAAATAAATCTTAACTTTCTAATTTCGGACAAATAAACATATTTTAAGACAAATTTATCGGTAACAACACTTATGTCTTGTTTTGGCATTTAACCCTTAAAGTCGCAAACCAATTTTTAGTTGAATCAATCAAAAAAAGTATCGGGATTCGTTTATTGGGACTCCAAGACATATAGGAAAAATAATAATAAAAATTTCAAAATAACAGTTTTTAAAAAAACACATGCATATTATACTATACAGTGCTACTTACACAACACAATATTCACGTATAGCAAAATATACATTGCTACTTATGCCGAAACTTTTGGGGAACGGACAAAGAATAATTTCTACCCTTGAAATACTATAAATGTATTTTGTACTTAATGCAAACAGACAAACTTGCTTTTATGCATTTGCAGAGTGTGTCGCTGGTAGCTTGCTACGTGTAGTTGAGGCCAATGACCAAATTGCTCCTAATCTGATCATCATCAGTGCTGCTGCAGATACCTTGTTTTGCATAGGCACAATTTCATATTTTTTCAACAACCCATTAAATTATATGTCACACTCCAAAGTCTTTCAAAAGATCTGACTTTTTGGATTAGTAGAATTCAACTAGCGCTGAAACCAGTATATTTCGGAAACATACATAGAATGCAAGCAAAATGATACCAAAAAGCAAATATTAGAGCACAAGCGTAATCATAATTTTAAATTAGGGAAACAGTACATTTTTGACATAATTTGATGTTATTTGCATGCACCAAATTCTCACACAAGTAGAAAAAAACTAAAGACATTTACCACCCAAAATGTGGCAATGTATATTATTCTATACAGAACAGAACAGTCTTAACTGTGGCAATGTATGGTATGATATACATACACATAAAACGAAATAAATCTGACAAGAACTCGATCCTCACAGCTTATTTCGTGCAAATTATTACATATTTGTGAGTAAAATACACGCATAAAAATGCTATTGATTTTGAGTAAAAATAATAATAAATATATGAATATTTTATCTTGATCATCTCGCAACTTCACCGTTAGTGTCAAAACATTGCCAATATAATCTCACTGACAAAGTTCATGTCACTTTTATTTTTAATTTATATACATCTGGATACTTGTAAACAGTTTCAAAGATAATATTATCTTGTAAAAAGACTGTACTTTTGAAACTATATCTTTTTTAACTATGTGTATAGTATACTTAACAAAATTACTTTAAGGGTTTTAATGTATTCGAACGAGTATTTTTGTTATGTTGGCTAAATACTGGTAACATCAGATCCAATCAGCTGGAGTTTGTTATTATTTAGTTTAAAAGTGATTTACGATCTTTAGTTGATTTTGTCTTGTTTTGGATGTTTTCAAAAGTTTTACTGTCGTCAATGTGATGTGATTTAGTTGAACCTTGGCTTAACCAGCCATTTTCCATCTATGTATATACAGGCTGACTGGTTGAACACTTTACATATTAATATAGCGTGTTCAGTAGTCGATTCTCTTTCTATTTACGTAAAAAAAATAGGTGCTTAATATTTGACTAATTTAACTTTAACTATCCGTCAATAAAAATAAGTAGGGTCACCAGCTCAGCGTGCGTATTTAATACCTCTTAAATTAAACAGCTGCGCTAAAAGTACCGTCTTGTCTTGACGTACCTACGGTCGTTAACCCCGTTCGCTTAAACAAGCTATTACTTATACTGTGCAAGAGCGCTCGGCCGGCGGCGCGGCGGCGCCGGGGATTCACTCGTGTTACATTGAATACTGCATAATAATGTTCTGCTGAGCTGGCGACCGACAGGTACTGTGTTGTCCATAATTTCCGTGTCTTCGCACTTGTAATGAAGGTTTTTTTTGTAATTTATTTGTATTTTTATAATTATATATTTTTAAGCTCTTAAAGTGACTATGATTCATCATATCCTTGAATATCTAAAGCGTTCAAACAGTCAGCCTGCATATCACCAAACTTCCATTTTTATCACTGCTTTAAAAGATGTGAAAACTTTGAGGTTAGTTGTGCACTTATTTCTATTATTTAGTATTTGTGAAATAATTTACAATACGTGTTGACACTTCCAAAAGTGGAAACTGATCTCCTTCAGTACCAGTACGGTGTTACTGGTGCTGGAGATGAAATGAATCCACGTCACTTTATAAACTGCCGATTACATTGTTCGCAACTGTACAAGTGACGCGGGGCGAGAGACTACTCGCTATCCGCTGCCATCCGCTTATATACTAAATCTTACATCGTAAATACGTGCTACTACACCGTCAAACATTACCTGGGGAAGATGGAACCAATCAATCTTCGAGATCATTCGGGAACTTCTAATTATAATGGGTTGTGTTAACATTGGGTTCACCGTGAGGCCAAATGATCTGCTTCAGCTTAGCAAACCATTCGGATCGGTATTAGTTGCTCGGATAGCCTCAGTAGTAGTTGCTCTAAAAGGGCTTGTGTATTTTTTTGTAAGTCGTCTGCATACAGATGGTAGGATGAAGTTCATTGTTTTGTGATTTCATTAATAATTATAAATAAAACGCCGCCGCCGCCCTAGGGAACACTGGCAGAAAAACTGCACCATGTTGAGTAAGAGTATCAATACAAATTCGCTGTCGGTGCCCAAACAGGTAACTGCGAAACATGATGAGAGCGAAGAAGCACCAACAAAAAGTCAAAATCGACATTGATGAAAGCGTTGCTAAAGTCTAGTAGCGTTACCACAGTCAGCTTACGATGACCAATACCATCCCGTACGTCATTGGTAATTTCCGTGAGAGCAGTAACACAATAATACTATGCCCAGCACGAAAACCCGATCGAAAAGGATTTATAAGGTTATTTTTTAATAAGGTAAGATGAAAGTCGTTGGTGTATAAGGCGTTATAAAATTTTGGGTAGGAATGGAAGAATAAAGATGAAACGAAAATCGGAATAGGATTAAGGATTTATTTTATTTTTGAAGTGGCGTAATCTGCGTTTTTTTCATACAGTTGTAAAAATGCCATAATAAAACAAAATGCTGCCGAGGCAAGATGTAGTGCAAGCTGTTACGGCTCGAGAAGCTCGACGTAGTGCCCAGGGTGCACCACGTAGAGGTTTCCGAGCCGCACATCCCTGCATCTAAACCCTAATCCAACCGTCTAGCTTTGACTATAATATTATATACAGAAACGTATGCTACGTTCGTCAACATTTTATACGTCCTTAGAACTTTAATTTTGGCGGGAAACTGCAGAGACAGTGTGATTTTTAGAGAAGAATACGGGGATAGTAGGGGGCAAGGTAGCCGTAGTGTCTGCTGTTCATCACATTGATGCAGTAGCGGAACTCTTGTCCTGTGGTTCAGACTCGAGGGTGCAAATTTCTACCTTCGAGTTATTAATGTTATCATATTATGAATCAAAGATTTTTAACACTGCGTTGGCCGTAGAAATTGACCAGAATACAGATAAACGATATTTTCAGTTCGAGTGATATTACTAATACTATTAACTTTACCGATCCTAAAGAACAAGACATTGAAGATTTATTGAAGTGGAAAGTAATTGTGACGACTCTGTGTGAGTTGTCATTGACATTCTTTGACATTGCACACACGGATCAACTACAAGGTCTGCTATTGCAGGACCTAGAATTCAAACTGCATACTGATCATACTCCAAAACAACATTCTGCTGAAACACAAAACGTTGGCGTAGTTGTGCTCACCAGACATATCTCACTTATATTTATAGCACAACCAAAAAGAAGCCAGAAATTTATAGAATATAAAGAATCAGATGATGTATTTATAATACAACACAACCGATTAAAAGCTAGAGATGAAAAGAAGAAGAAAAAGAAGACTTTTATCAGTTGACTAGGTATACATATTATTATCATTGTATAAATTCAGACTAATGCAAATTGTTTGGTTTGGGTAATTTTTTAAATGTTTTGTAATATCTCATCTTACCTGTCAACAGCAATATAAAGATTTGTGATTATTTGTATTTGATCTAAATTTTATTACATAGATTATTACTGGAACAGACCCTGCCGATGAAAAATTTCAAAGTTTTAATTTAAGTAAGCTATTTTTCATTCAACGAAAACTTACTGTAATTAGCTACAGAAAATGCGTCTTTTCAAGCAAATACATGAATTAACTCTAACACTGGTGACTTTATTGCCATTTATGAAAGACCAATCGAAATTTTGGAGCATTATATTTCTGAGTTTTATCATCAAATAGCGCCAGTGAGTACCAAAAATTACATCTGTTATTTACTTTTTGTTATTTTGCTATGTTTAATAATCACGTTTACTAAGTTTTTACACTATATATGCAAAGATCCATGCCATTATATATGCAAAAACAGTTTTGAAAACTTATTTAAAAACCTGGTAAAAGTCGATACTGTTTTTATTTTTGGTAGTTAAGGGTAAGGAAAAAAATGCACAAAGACATTAAAATGATCTTTAAATATGAAAACATACAAGCCTTCATCTGATCTACAACATACAATAATTACTTTAGCAGAATACCATGTAATCTCGAACGGCAAGTCGAATATGTGTTTTATCGTTCTACTGAAAAAAATGTTTTTGGCATTTACTGTGTTTATTTTTGGGACAGCCGAAATCTCTTGAGATGTTGGTCAAGACTTTTCGCTATAAGGCCGTTTGCCGACACGACTAATGGGATGGTCATGTGGTATGGTGATATCGACGATCACAGCCTGGTGCTGAGACCGATCTACCAACACGATATCGGGTTTATTGGCGACCATAGTCCAGTCCGCAATGATAGAGTGGTCCCAGTAACGCAAAGCACGACCATTCTCGAGAACTGGTAGAGGTGCGTACTTATAGTACGGCACCTCAGACTCGACAAGGACGTATCGAAGAGCAAGTTTCTGGTGGTCCTAGTTACTAGGTTTTGTCTGTTCAAATACTCGCCGTTAGCAAGATGCGAACAACCAAAAATAATAAGACGAAGAGATTTGACAAGACGGCAGCATGCGGTTTGCCCACGCATAAACAAATAAACAAATGAAATTTTGCTGCAAATAAACAAAAGCTTCAGAACCTGACTCCAATGCAAATGCTTAATATGATCGCGCCACGCCCCTGCTGATAAGAGTGTTGACGAGAATTGCACGGTGTTTCCGCAACGGCCCTAACAGGCACGGCGGGGTATGAGGAAAGGGGAGGTGGACGGATGGTATCAGGCGTTGCACGAATTTTACTTTTAGTAATCGCTCGGCTTCAGCCAGTTGCTATTGTTTCTAAATAGTTTTTGCGTCTAAAGTGTCTATATTAAATTCCTGTACAATGAATAAAGAGTTGGCTTTTTCTTCCGGTTTCGATAGCAGAAAATTTTATAACACATACAAAAACGCTGAATGTTTCAATAATAATCAGAATATACGTTTGATATTGGCCAAAGCTAATGAGCTTCAAGAACAATACGATGCAATATATCCATTTCAAGAACTTGTTATTGAAGGAATGTTTTTGGGGCCCACGTGAGTAACCATATTACCTGTCCTACCCTTCGATATAAACCATTCGATGTGCCTGAGCATCTTGAAATTCGTAACACGGTGCGTCTGTGTGTGTACGTGAGTGGTTTACACACCACCAGTCTACTTAACTCCAACCAGCTAGCGTTTCGCTAGCAGCGAGGTATGTCATGATTCTACTTAATTTGGTTGTTGACAAAGAAATCATCAGTCACCTGTCTTGCTATCCCTGGTTAAAATTGTTATTATTCACTATCTGTCACACTAATGCTTGACATTTAAAATTTGTAATTCTGAATTATAAACTATGCAAAAACAATTTTAAATGCATGAAATGTGGATTTATAAATTGGTAGTTCTTGAATTATTAAAACACTTTCTGAGGGCACAGGAAAGTATATTTACCAAATTTATTTTTTAAAATCAGTGATAGTAGACCAGGGTAGAAGCCGAAAGAAGAAATAAATTAAAAACAAAATAATTGCAATACTTAACAAGGTAAATTACTGAGAATAACTTCAAGTATAGCACTTTCCAAATCTTACTGTGCGTGTTGATGTTTGTTAGTGTCTACGTTTCGATCCGTATGTCATGACAGGTAGGACCATTGCATCGTTTTAAGAATCCATTATAATTATGTGCCCTCCCAAACTTCAGGCGCACGGAATTATGACGTCATAATTGGGAAGAGTCAGCTCACTCTTTTCGTTCTAGTTTGTAGGAAGCGGTGAACGCTGGACATTTTTACCTAAAGACCAGGGTCGATAATTTTTAAAACCAAAAAAAATAATAGTAGGATGAAACCCATTGGAAAAGGAGAGGAATATTATAAAAATGAAAGAAAAAATAGTATACGGGCGATCTGAGGTCGGGAAGGGGATGGGGGTGAGATTTTAAGGGTAAAAAACGGGTTTCTCGATTTCCGGCAAAACTAAAAGTCCTATCGAAAAAAGTGTTACAGCATAGTTGTAAGTAATAATTAGATCTAAAACTTTTGTATTGACACTTTTTTCACATAACCTCAAAATTTATGTGAAAAATTCAAAAAACCAAGTTTTTGGTTTTTTATTTTTATCTTTTATAAAAAAAAAATAACGAAATTTGGTGAAATCTTACCTTTTTATGTCCCAAATACGCTGTAATTTATTTGATTACAAATATTTATTTTTTCACATTAATATCGAAAAAACACCCTAATTTTCAATCGAAAACTCACCCATCAAAATATCTGCTTTTTTCAAAAAGTTGGTAGGTATGTTTTCTGTTTATTGAAATCTCTACTTTCCCATGGTGAAAAAAAAATGTTACCATAGTAAATCTTCTCAGAAAATGCAAAAAAACAATAAAACTCGCATTCTAATATTTATTATTATAATTATACTAGCTGAGACCCGCGGTTTCACCCGCGTCTATTTGAGGAAATTCCCTACTAAAATTTACATTGCTTTAAAAAGTTATGATCACTAAGAAAACTATAGAAAAATAATGAAGGAACGCTAGGTAAACGTACTGGGATATACTAAAATGTGTTTTATGGTACAGGTATTTTAAAGTAGTACTGTTTATTTGATATTTTTAGTTTTTTATTTCTTACGGTAGAAGAGCAAATTGGTTATATCTGTTACCTGATGATCTTGATAAGTGATAACGTAACAGATACCTAAGTAGTTGTCCGTATGAAAAACCGTCTTGGTGTGAATCGATTCCTAGGCGCTTAAATGTTTGCCCCTGTGCTTTAGTAATAGTTACAGTAAACGACTCCTTAACGGGAAATTGTATTATTTTGACATGAAAAAGCAAATGGTGCCATTTTATGTGGAGGCAATGCATTATACTATTCCGCTTGAAGGGAATGGTCGATTTGTGTTAGATTCGACATGAGTGGTACCGACTAAAACCTTTGCCGTGGACACGGGTATGCTCTCGCATTCTTCTGCGAACCCACCGCGGGATAATGCTCGCCGTGATCACCTCGGTAACCAACTGCCTCGTCGGTGCCAGACATCCTCAAGTCTAGACACCCTTTGTATCAGGCGGCGGAACAAATGCCTACCATCATCCGGCTGAAGAGGACGGGGACAGCAGCTCACCGATATATCGGCACTCTTCATCCCCTACAGCCCCACCGCGTCCACCATCATACGTTAACGACCACGCAAGCCCGCAGTGGGCAAGGAGAGCGGCGCACCGTTATACCGGTATTCCTCTTCAGCCGGAGTCTTTCCTCTACAGCCACGGTTCATCGCGGCACGTCTCAGTCGCGCCGTTGCTTGGACCGCAAGTTTTGGAGCCCATGGTCACGCATTGACATAGTGGGATATGTTGGGATCGATATTACGTACGGATATGGCAACCTTACCGATCAAAACCCATACCTACAACAGGTTTTTCCAGCCGTGGGTTGGCAGCAGTCTCGGGACCGCTATCGCATTCGACTGTGACTCGATCTGCCATTGCCGCTGCCTTTTGCGGGGACACCTCATGGGAAACGTCCAAACCACCGCGTTCCAGTGTTGCATTAAAAACCAGCGACGCGTGTCACGACCTCGGGAAACCATATCCCTAGATGCGGTGCCGGACCGCCCTAAGCGTCCGACACCCCAGACCCTCCGGTGGAAACAGGATGCGAATCAAGTGCGCCTTTAAGATCGCTCCCATTACCACTTTCACGTCATTGGATGAGTGACAGGTAAGGGCTTCTCTCGCTTCTCCAATTCACATGACCTCTCATTGTTGAGCGTCTTGCCTAAGATCGTCAAATGCGAGAGGTTCGCCCTCACGACCGCGGCTAGTGATGGCCGCGGTTCCGCCTCTGTGGCTACATCGCGTCGAAGAACCTCAGCTGGAAGACAAAGCTAAGAAACATCATTGGACCACGTGCCCACAATAAAGTGGTCTATTATTTTGTTACCGAGTTCTTTAAAACTACGATAAAACAAAAAACATCACGGGCAATTTTGTTCAAAATTATATATTTGTGATAAATAATGTATTTGTTCAGATACATATTAACATCATGTTTATAAAACAACCTCCTCCAACAATGCATTCCTCTCTCCTTCTTTTTTCTTATGGCTTCTATTCGGTAATAGAAGGTACGTTGTATCACCGCAATTTTGCCAACGTCCAGCGTTTGAACATTGAGAGCATTATTCTATATGCACAGATTACAGAAATAAAACGGCATATTATAAAACAAAACTTAAAATCACACGGGACGCCCGTACAATACGGAAGTCCATTTCGTACTGACTGGAGTTGTATTTGCTTCGGCGTTTGTATTTGCTTTGTCTGCTTCAGGTTCTCAGTTCTGCGCGTTCCATCTGGTGTTATATATTACTCGTTGGAGTATGATTCTTCATTCAGGTGATCAGTCTTCTTTAGATAATCTTGAGATTGATTATCGAAAACCGCTTTGGTGTAAAATCGAGGCAGCATGGTTCTTTCTTCAAGTACTTCGAATGTACGATTGTATGTGAATAGTTATGTTGGTGTAGATAATTTAATATAAACAATATTACACAATATAAGATTAGAGATATGCTTAATTTACACGTAAAAATGTAACAATGCATTTTTGCAATTTTTTTTACATAAAATGACGCAACCTTTAAGTCTATGACACGTGTCTTCAAAAGTCTGTGACACGTGCTGTCACAGACTTCAACCCACGCCAAGGAGAATGGCACACGCAGGTAAAGCTCTCAAAGAGAAATATTTTTACCCGTTTTCGTTTCATTGTTCATCCCCAACCCTTTTTTCTTTGCAATAAAAAGTAGCCTATGCTGTTTCTCGGAGTCTAGTCTATCTGTATACCAAATTTCATCAAAATCGGTTCACTGGTTTAGACGGGAAAGCGTAGCAGACAGAGAGACAGAGTTACTTTCGCATTTATAATATTAGTAAGGATAATTATATTATAATAAATTATTATACTAAATTTTGAGCTATTTATTAAAATTTACACTTTAATTACTCAAAAAACGTTAGATTACATGTTACATTGAGAAAAAAAAATTGCACATAAAAATATACTACTTAAAAATAAAATAAAATATACTACTTCACAAACAAATCTATATATATAAAAGCGAAAGGTCACTCATCAAGGAATCTCAGAAACTACAAAAGCTAGGAATTTGATATTTCGAATGGGAGTCCCTTTTAGCACGTAGGCGCTCGCTAAGACGGGGTTTTGCGAAATTCAACCCCTAAGAGGGTGAAACAAGGGATGAACGGTTGTATGAAAATTCGTAATTTTCAAAGTTGCCAAATTTTGTATCTAGATACTTGACACGAAGCTATTAAACGTTTTTTCAAACAATTTTGTAATTGCAAACTGTACGGGGGTGAAATTGGGGATGAAAGTATATATTATGGAAGCTCCCAACCGTTGAAGATAAAACCATGAAACTCTGAATATAGACACTTAACACGAAGCAAACAAATGTTCGTTTTATCAATTTGGTAACTTCGAATTGTAAAGGGGTGAAATAAGGGATGAATGTCAATATGAAAGTTCCCAACCGTTGAAGACAAAACTATGAAACTCTGAAAATAGACAAACTCTGAATATAGTTTAGTTAGTTTATAATTCGTTTGCTGCGTTTGACACGCAGCAAACGAATGTTTGTTCTAGCAATTTTGTAATTTCAAACTGTATGGGGATGAAATTGGGGTTGAAATGGGGGATGAATGTCAATATGGAAGTTCCCATTCGTTGAAGATAATACTATGAAACTCTTTATATATATAGGCACTTGGCAGTAAACCAATAAATTTTTGTTCTAACAATTTTGTAATTTTGAACTGTATGGGGATGAAATTGGAGTTGAAATCCCCTATTTCAACTCCAATTTCATGCCATTTCCATTACGCATATCTTGGAGATAAAGATGAGCAGATTTTGCGTATAGAAAGTGCCCACTTGCATGAAAATAAGGAAGCATTCTTTCCACGCATTTTAAATGTAATTCCCAATTACCTGCACGTTCAGCTCGTATAAAATCTTTAACCAATGAGATCATTCTCATCATCATCTAACGGTTGTAACAGCTGCTACGAAATAGTAGGTATGTATGTAGTAAGACCCGCCTAGCCCCTTCCCCACTTCTCCATGAAATACCTTTTGATGGGCTACTATTTTTCGTAGGTCACTCAGGTATATAATTTATCTTAATAGTTATAAATAGACATCTACGCATATAATTTAAAGAAGATTCGACAACTTTCTGCAAATATTGTAATGCCTTATTAATTATTAATTTTATTAACTTATTTGTTTGTTAATTATAGTAGTAGGTATATTTTTATCTGCAATTTTTTTTTCTCAATGTAACATGTAATCTAACGTTTTTCGAGTAATTAAAGTGTTAATTTTAATAAATAGCTCAATAGCTTAAATAGCTAAATATTTTTAATCAAATAAATTACAGCGTATTTGGGACATAAAAAGGTAAGATTTGACCAAATTCCGTAATTATTTTTTTTTGTAAAAGATAAAAATAAAAAACCTAAAACTTGGTTTTTTTAATTTTTCACATAATATTTGAGGTTATGTGAAAAAAGTGTCAATACAAAAGTTTTAGATCTTTTTATTACTTACAACTATGCCATCACACTTTTTTCGATAGGACTTTTAGTTTTGCCGGAAATCGAGAAACCCGTTTTTTACCCTTAAAAACTCACCCCCATCCCCTTCCCGACCTCAGATCGCCCGTAAATTATTTTTCCTTTAATTTTTATAATATTCCTCTCCTTTTCCAATGGGTTTCATCCTACTATTATTTTTTTTGGTTTTAAAAATTATCGACCCTGGTCTTTAGGTAAAAATGTCCAGCGTTCACCGCTTCTTACAAACTAGAACGAAAAGAGTGAGCTGACTCTTCCCAATTATGACGTCATAATTCCGTGCGCCTGAAGTTTGGGAGGGCACATAATTATAATAGGCTCTACAGACGAATCCTTTTATCAGAGGAAGTTGCGAAGAAATGACGTAAAAGTAGGCGGGACCTGATAAAAAAGTGGGTGGAACCTGATAAATTTATCAGGTCCCACCCACTTTTACTCAATTCCTTGTCTCCAAAAAATGAGACCGAATAATTGCCAACAGTATGATTTAAATCGTATTTCTACGACTTTTTGGCTATGGTACGATATACGATCGAGTAATCGAAATTGTACCTACACAAAATATTATTTTAATTACCCGACTGAATGAAGGGTTATGGTTTCTTATATGTTTGTAAATTTCTTTACCCCCACCTATCTTCCAAACGGCTGGATGACAATTATTAAGGTATCGTTAGATTTGTCTCAATCACTCAAGTGTCTCCTTAGATAGTACATTGTATTAAATAATGTTTTTAAAGCTGTTTTTGTTCAGTCGGGTTTTTAAAATTATAGTTATTTATTTATCTTGAAATGAATAAACACTTTTTTGTCATTAAACAATAACTAACAACATGGAGAAGACCTGAATGAGTATAATTTTATTGTAAATACGTGTTGGTGTGTTTTGTTCCATGTGGGTTTCACTATGTGGCTATAAGAAGTTTTCACTTCAAAAAACATCTCAAATGATTTCGTATGTAAGTTAATTAATTATGTCTTCAACCTTTTCTCAGAAGTAAGTCCCATGGCAACACCTATGTTTTTTGTTCTGAGTAGGGCGTAACTAGGGTATGTAATATCGGAAGATTATCAATTCCGGAACTGAGTCACGATTCTAAATATCCAATATCGGAATTCCGGAACAGCTCCGAAACTGGAAAAATATTTGGATAGTACAGAAAAGTAAAATTGATTATCTTATACCATTAAACGAGCAATTCTTGTATATATATATATATATATATATATATATATATATATTCTGTATATATATATATATATATATATATATATATATATATAGAATATATATGTATATATATATATATATATACAGAATATATATATATAGAATCTGAATCTCGGAAACGGCTCGAACGATTTTCATGAAATTATGTATGCAGGGGGTTTCGGGGACGATAAATCGATCTAACTAGGTTTCATTTAAAAAAACGCATATTATGCGCGTTTTTAGACAATGAAAAACCGTCACATTAGACATTAGAATGCGAAGGTAAATTTCGCCGCGTGACGCGACAGCATAATTTGCTCAGACGGGAAGTCGGGCGTTCGTGGCGGTCTCAAATTAATAGCTGCGGGTACGAATCCAGACGGCTTCTCTTTTTTTTCAAGTATTCTTTTTTTAAGAAAATCTTAGAGTATCTTAGTATTTTTAGTATTTATACCGAGCAAAGCTCGGTGACCCAGGTACTTATCTATTTAAATACATATATACTTTTTATTTTAAAAAATAATAAAACATTCTAAAGTTCTACAACAGTGGGCGGCAAATCATTACCTAGCACTGCACTGCGCTCGTCACTTTCAAGCCAAATGAATTACTCCACTGATTGATTTATTTATTGAATCTTTAATAACTTATTGTGTGTATGTATATCTGTACATCATGGCTGTGTTTAAAAAAAAGTTAGTGGTCAAAATACCGACATTGGAGTAACGATATTAAAGTGTTTCAATTTCGAAATTGAGATTTCGAAAAAGTTTCTCCAAGATTTCGGAATTCCGGATTACATGCCCTAGTTTTGAAAATTTTTAGTCTATTGAAACTGAAACTTACCAGTACTTAAATAAATGTATGAAATTTACCAGGTCCATGTCTTCTATCTCTTTCAATAATCTGTTAGGTTGGTACTCTTCTTGTTTTCACGAAGATAACCGTTTCCACAAAGTCGTTGCCATATGGTTGGTATTGTACAGACATGTTAACTGCTCTTGTTAGTTTCTACTGAGTGCCGACTTCTACGTAGTAATTATATTCTCTTTGCTCTGATCAACGACTGCTCCGTTGCACGGTCGGAATCGTACTGACCGATTTGTACGTGTGTAGAGTAATGCTGATTTCTATTCCCTACCGCTTCTACGTCACTTCCTTCTGATATAGGATACGTGTGTGGTCGTTTTAATGGATTCTTAAAACGATGCAATGGTCCTACCTGTCATGACATACGGATCGAAACGTAGACACTAACAAACATCAACACGCACAATAAGATTTGGAAAGTGCTATACTTGAAGTTATTCTCAGTAATTTACCTTGTTAAGTATTGCAATTATTTTGTTTTTAATTTATTTTCTCCGAAAAACCAAAACCTGACTTCAATTTAAAATTAAAAAGAAACTCGACGAAATTAAAAGAACAAAGTCGTAAATGTAATTTATCCATACATATTTAGGTTTTTTGTTATTCCAAAAACCGCCAAACTGATTTAGATGCCTTTTATATTATACAGGGCTTAACGAGGGGTGACATTTTACTACTCTGGAAGTGTCACTCGTGCAAACTATTCAGTTTAGAAAAAAAAATATGTTCAACACCTCAATATAATTTTTAAACACCTGTATTGGTTTGACAAAAAAACACCAAGCATAGGGAGCCCACCAAAATGTATTGTTTTTTTCTCTATTTATTGTGTGAAAATCTGAATGCTAATAGAATATCTTCAATTTTCAACAGTATATTTCTAATAGCTTCAGAAAAAAGTGTCTGTGACAATCGGAATGACACAATGACGGACATCAGGAATCCATAAGGCTACCATATTTTGTCATTTGGCTGCGGAACCCTAAAAATCATCAAAATTAGCGGTGCTATCGTTATCGAAAAAACATTCAACTGAATTGACCTCTTTTAGAGACGGTTAAAAATATTTGGTATTTCACCTTATCGAAAAAGATAAAAATTGTAGAACAAAATGATACACACTGTAAATCTAGCACACAGTACAATCATTATAATTTATCAGCAAGCTCCGTTGCTTCACTTTGTTTTAATGTATCCACAGGTCCGTGAGTCGTAGGTTCAATTCCCATCCAGAACACATAATTTATGTGTCTATACTGTGTGATTAATAAAATATTTGTTCTGTATTATGATGTTTTCAAACAAGATCTGTAGCTAAGTGTAAGCACTACCTACGCTTGTTCATAACGACACGTTCTTTAGAATGGAGAGGACAAAAGCTTAGCAGTACGGCCTAGCAGTGTACTGCGTTTGTCACCCGTGTATATGAGATAAATGATATCTCTGCCTCGTAATTTCTCTGGAAAAATTAGCTTCTATCCTTTGAACCTGGCCGAAATAATGTTTGCACTTTACTGTTTGTCAGTAAAATAACAAATTTACTAAGTTCAGTATTTGCCCAGGTGGATTCGGAAAAAAATCATAATATATCTGAAAATATCACTTTGTTATGTCTTTAAGAAGTAGAGCAATTATTGAGAAAACAGCATTTTTCATCCTAATGACATGGGCTAGACTAGGTATGGATTTTTATGGCAAATACCGAAGAAATTCGTAATTTGAAAAAATTGATTTGTTCCTGAGAAAGGTTGTCCTCCCAACCCTTAACATTATATCAGGTACCTAATCTAAAAGACTGCGGAGGACTATAAATAGACAATTATTATCTCATATACCTTGGTAATTTCTGTTATTTTCAGTAGGATTTTCGTTGAAAACAATTCACTGGACACCATTTTATACACCGAACACATTCATTCGAACCTGGATCCCACAACACAGGTAGCCCTAGTGTGGGATTCCAGTGCACGCTGGCAAAACATTGTCCACCGGTCCTTGCCGTGTCCCGGTGCCTGCTTAGGCGGTGCTTGGGTGGGAGCTTGGACCCGGCAACGGCTGGAACCTACTCAAGACAGATATCTGGGAATCGGTACTTAATAAGTGCTAATGTCTAGATCCTAAGATTTTAATTTTTTTGAAATTTGTCAGTCAACCTATGTAAACTCAGTATTTGTCCAAATAAACGATTTTTCATTTCATTTTTCATTTTCATAGATTAATTAACGTGATGACGCACTTTCTGTTTCGATAGACATTTTGCAGACATTTGATAGGGTTTGGTGCGATAGTCTAACCAACAATCTTGCAATCTGTGGCATTCCACCGGCTCTCTATAATTTGATGTAATATCTATCTGCCTCTCTACAGCGTTATTTCTGTTTTATGTTAACGACTTGCTTCCACTAGGTATCGTTGAATGTGCTGAAAACAGTGTCATTATAGGTGGTTTCTGCTATCACGCAGACAACTCAGTCTACTGTCAGTCTAGAGTACTGGACTCAACAGAGAATGTTTGATAGTCTTAAACTATCGACACACCCCGGACACTCGACCAAAACTCCATACAAACGGCTCTGTCCAGTAACCTATTACTACACAACTACGCACATGTTATTCGTACATACGTATCAATGTGTGGGTTTGTTTTAGGGTTGCCGAATTGTTTTATTAAGTAGCTTTGCCCCGTGAGTTCACCTGTCAGTGTAAAGTAGGTATCCTTAAATCTTCCCAGTCCTTAATAAATCCTTATTTCGTGTTGGATTGTTCAATGCAAATAAAACTTTTTAAACCGAAGGGATTTTAAACAAAATACGAGATAATATTATCGGTACAATGGACGAATTGATCTTTGGTTAAGTACACTTACCCAAAGAGAAAACTTTAATCTAACAATATATTAATTAATCACCCACATATCGTGTATTTCACATTGGATGGTAAAACTACGTCCATAAGTTGCATTTTCACACAGTTCACTATATCAGAGTATCATACACTGCACAAACTACTTATTAATTATTAACACCTCATGTTAGCGACCAGTAAAGAGAAAGCACATGATTTTTCAACTCAAAACTCTAAATTAAATATTGTAAACAAACATTACAAATAGTTATCAACTATGGCCGTCGCATAATGTTGCTAGTTCCGGATTTAATTTATTACTAATGCTTAAAAAATATTAATTTTGTAAGTTGATAAATAGTGATTTATTTATTCGCATTATAGTAAGGATCGCATAAAACTTTAAATATTGTGAGAATAGTGAGTGAGTCTATTATACTCAAATCACATTTAGAGGTTGAAGTCATTACTTAATAATTTATTTGCGCTGAATAAACAAAAACCGGTTTCAATTTCAAATTAAATTCAGAAACATACTTGACCAAATTTCAACGACAATCATAAAAAACTTGAACAAAAATAAACAAAAGTAAATTATAGTTTTGTTTTCATAAAATATATCAAAACTATGATCTACCAAAAAAAACATGACATGGACATGGCCGAAATCGTACCCTGGCCTCGGCACAAAATAATTGTATTTCTAGATTTTAGAAAAAAAAATTACACCACTCCCATAACCCAAATTAGTGGCTGACTGAATGGACGCTCCCGTCTGAGCGGTCCTAACAAATACCCGGTTGAAACAGAACGCGGGTAGTCTGCAAAAATAGTGGCCACACCTCAGTTTAAATAATTACCATTACCCTTTTCTACAAGTTAGGTAAAACATATTGTTACGTCATTCTATTCTAAACAGGGCCATAACTCAGCTCCGATATAGTTTGCAGCAAATCTGATTGCACAGGTACCTGTAGGTAAAAATAATGTTTCACAAAAGTGATAACCGATGTTTAACCGCTATAGCAAATGGCGCCACTAGTCCATATAAGAAAATGCAAAAAAAAAAACTTTGAAAGGCCATAACTCAGCTCCGATATAGTATGAAGCTAATCTAGCTGCACAGGTACCCTTAAATAAAAATAAGGTTTCATAAAAATAATAACAGATGTTTGGCCGCTATAGGAAATGGCGCCACTAGTTCATGTAAAAAAAAACAAAAAAAAACTTTGATGGGTCACAACTCAGCTCCGATATACTTTACAGCAAAACTGTTTGCACAGGTACCTTGAAGTAAAGATAATATTTCATGAAAGTGATAACGGATGTTTGGCCGCTAAAGGAAATAGCGCCACTAGTCCATATAAAAAAATTCAAAAAAAAAAACTTTGAAGAGCCATAACTCAGCTCTGATATAGTTTGCGGCAAATCTGATTGCACAGGTACCTTTTAGTAAAAATAATGTTTTATAAAAATGATAACTAATGTTTTGCCGCTATAGGAAATGGCGCCACTAGTCAATAAAAAGAAAACAAAAAAAAAAAAAACTTTGAGGGGCCATAACTCACCTCCGATATAGTTTGCAGCAAATCTGATTGCACAGGTATCTTAAGGTAAAAATAATATTTCATAAAATTGACAACAAATGTTTGGCCGCTATAGGAAATGGCACCACTAGTCCATACAAAGAAAACCAAAAAAAAAAATTTGATGGGCCATAACTCGGCTCCGATATAGTTTGCAGCAAAACTGATTGCACAGGTACCTTTAAGTAAAGATAACATTTCATGAAAGTAATAACGGATGTTTGGCCGCTGTAGGAAATGGTGCCACTAGCCCATACAAAGGAAACAAAAAAAAACTTTGAGGGGCCATAACTCACCTCCGATATAGTTTGCAGCAAATCTAATTGCACAGGTATCTTAAAGTAAAAGTAATATTTCATAAAAGTGATAACAGATGTTTGGCCGCTATAGGAAATGGTGCCACTAGTCCATACAAAGAATTAAAAAAAAACTTTGAGGGGCCATAACTCGGCTCCGATATACTTGGTGCGATATACTAGGTGTAGCTGATATCGGTATACCACAAGGATCGGTCCTTGGCCCACTGTTATTTCTGATATATATCAATGATCTCGCATATTGTCTTCCAAACTGGGTTTCTGTTAGTTTATTTGCGGACGATACTCATGTCGGTTTATCTGATAAATGCAAAGATTACTTGAATGAAAAAATTGAGATCGTAATGAAAGCTTTGCGGGATTGGTTTGAATGTAATGGCATAATTTTAAACGCTGACAAAAGTGTAGTAATGAAGTACCAAGCTAAAAAAGGAAAACAATCGGGTGATTTGTCAAAACTAGATAACGTGTTCTTGGGGTATACAATAGATTATACTTTGAGTCACAGTGCCCATATAGACAAAATTTCAAGAAAACTTTCTAGTGCCAACTATGCTCTCTTTAAATTGAGACCGCTAGTTGATAAGAAAACATTAATATCAGTTTATTACGCATATGCGCATTCATTGCTGAGCTATGCTATAACTACATGGGGTAACGCAGTAGATGTTACAAGGCTTTTAAAATGTCAAAAACGGTCTATTAGAATAATTAATGGAATCAAAAAAAGGATGTCTGCTAAGAAATTTTTTTTGCGTAACAAAATAATGTCAGTAATATCTCTATATATCTATAAATCTCTACTAGAAATTCATAATGACAGGGAGGAAAAATACCCTAGAATAATGGACAAACACAATGTGAACCTCAGGAACAAAGATAGGCTTGTTCTACCCCGAGTAAAACTGACAAAAGTGATGAAACAAGGTGTCTATAATAAATTGATTATGTATAATAAATTGCCTACTGCTCTGAGAAATGAACCAATGCCTGATTTTAAAAGAAAAACAAAATTGTTTTTCCTTCATAATGTTTTTTATAAGCTAAATGATTTTATGAAAATGAAATTAACAGAGAGCTCTTTTTTGATGTGAAAATGTGTATGTATAATTGATTATTGAAATTTGACATTTTATAATGATATATTTTTATTTATGCTGATTTTGACGAAATTTGTTGTTGTTAATTTTTGTTTTAATTTTTGACTTGTTAGCTTTGGCATTGAACTGAATTACTGTAAATTATTTTAAAATTATTAAGAAACTTATATTTGTATCTGACTTGCCTAATGTAACGCACCATGGTTATAAGGTCAATAAAGAATCTGAATCTGAATCTGAATACTTTGCAGCAAATCTGATGGCACAGGTACCTTACAGTAAAAATAATGTTTCATATAAGTGATAACCGATATTTGACGATACATGTAAATTAAAAATCTCTCTAATCTTATATTGTGTAATGTTGTTTATATTAAATTTCTCCGTTGGATTTTATGCCTCTACACCAACATACCTCTTCACATACAATCGTACATTAACTCATTAAAATTGGGCCTTAAGCCTTTTACAGGCGGAGGGGTCCCCCGCTCCCCGCATTTTTCGAAACACTGTCAAATCGGCGAGACTTTGCGTGTGCGCGCGGCGTGCGTCCTTGCGCATTATTTTATACCTAGTGATATATTAGTTCCATCTAGGCTGCTTTGAGTTACTTTATCATAAAGCTATTGAAATAAGCTACAAAACTATGTATAATTGCTCTGCATTATATTTTTATTTTATTTTACACAGATTTTTCTTTGTACCTGAAGTCGAAAAAAGTTATACTTTTGAAAAAGTGGGTGTTTGCGTAGAAAATAAATTGTTTTATGTATTGGTGGTTATGTTTTTTATAAACAACTATATCTACCCCTTATTAATCGAAACTAAAAAGTATATGCTTTCATACTAATATTTTGATATTTTCGACTCAGAATCATACTCGACAGAACAGAAATTGCATGCCGGTTCGGACCGGTTTTTTAAAAAATTTCGTGTGGTACCATTTAGGTATATAGGCTTTATATTTATACACCAATCTATAGAAAATATATTAAGAAATCTTATAAAAATACTAGTAGAACCGATAATTAAAATAATCTATACTCAATAATGCAAAATGTGAGGAACGACAATTGAAAATTTTGCCGCCATTTTGTGAGAAACGGGACATTTTTACTCGATTTTGTATCAAAATCTAAAACACATTGTACTATTGTGAATATCAAAAAAGCTTCCTTACGTCTCCTAAACTGTATTATAAAATAGCCATTTACCGATATATAACCGGAAAACAGAGAAAAACCCAATTTACTGCACACACAACACTCACTCATTTCACGAAAACACCGGACGCGTCATGGCGCCTAAACGCTCGCGGTCGCACTGGCGAATTATTACAAAAATGTTCCGAGTGAATGCCGTTCTCAGTCTCGTTTTGAAGCTACATTCAATAGGTCTTATGTCAATAAAACAATTATGAAAATATCAACCTTCGCCTGAACAAAATAAGGTCCAAAAGCAGCAACGGTCTTACTGTGACAATTGTCACCATCCGATCTGTAGTGACGTGCAATAATACTGCATGGGATGGAACAGTTATAGGAATATCAACCTTCACTTGAACAAAATAAGGGTTAATGTAGAGAGAATTTTATCAATGTGCTGATATAAGAAAGGACCTTTAAAGAAAAATGATTTCTGAGCAAAAGTCGTTTTTGTACTTGGAATCTTCCATAAATTGCGACGCGCTGGTCTAGTGTTTTGTACAATTGTGTTCAAGGCCGATTTGTGAAATCTTAAGGCTACATTTAAGATATATAATTGTCTAACTGTTAGAAATTTTGTTTCTTTATATAGTAGGGATGTTGAGTAGAGGTATGGCTTCTTATAGGCAACTTTCAGTATGAGTCGTTGTGCTTGTTCCAATTTCATTAGAAGTGTTTTATGAGCAGACCCCCAACTTACAATGCAAAAGCTTAAAATAGATTGGCATAATGCTAAGTATACCAATTTGATGGTATAGTGATCTGCTACGCAGCCAAGCTTTTTGAAAATATGGGACATCTTGCGAATTCGAGAAGATAAGTTATTTATTTGAAGATCCCACTTCAGCCGATTGTCTATCACTACACCTAGATACCTGATAGAGTCGACTCGATCCAGTTGCGGACAAATACATGATTGATTTGTTTTGGATTCACATGTATGTAGTTTTAGATTTATAGTTATAGGATTGGTGCTTTGTGTGATGCTAAAGGTCATGTATTTTGTTTTGGTGGCATTAAGTGTTAGGAGGTTCTTTTGTAGCCATAACGCCACCGCCGTAAACCCTTGCTGAGCGTTAGATATGACCTCTGTACAGGTATTGCCTTGGAAAATTAGAGCCGTGTCGTCAGCGAAAGTGAAAAGTTTGGCTTGGTTAACCTTGAGCTGACAGAGATCATTTATGTAAACCAGGAATAGGGTAGGACCAAGGACACTACCTTGAGGGACGCCGAAAGAGACAGAGTTATATTTGCTGTGAAAATTTGAAATGTGAACCCTTTGTTTACGATCACCCATGTACGACCGGAACCATTCTAGCGTTGATCCTCGAATACCAACTAGTTCAAGCTTCCGGAGAAGAATTGGACACGATACGGTGTCGAAGGCCTTGGCCATATCTAAAAACACACCTAAACACTTCCTACCGCGGTCTAAGCAGTCGGTCACATGGTCAGTCAAGTCTACCACCGCATCCTCAGTTGACTTTCCTATTCTGAACCCATATTGGTTGGAGGATAAGATGTTGTTGTTTTCTAGGAAACTCAGAAGCCTCTTATTTACCACTTTCTCTAAGATTTTCAAGAGAGATGGTAGCAGTGAAATAGATCGATAGTTTGATACTATTTCTTTGCTCCCTGCCTTGAAAATAGGGTAAATATCTGCAACCTTGAAGTGACTGGGTACAATACCCTGCTACATGCTTAAGTTGCAAATATGAGAAATTGGGGAGGCTAGAATATGCTTTGCACGCTTAAGTACATCATTACTAATATTGTCACTACCGGAAGATGATGAAGATTTTAGACCAGATATTATTTTTGTAATTTCTTGTGTGTCGGTAGGTGTTAGAAAAAGTGAGTTAGCTGGGAAATTATTTGTGGTAACAGAGGCAGTCAAGATTGCCTCAGAGCTGTGTGTATTGGTAAGAATATTTTGGGCTAGATTTTCGCCTACCGAAGAAAAAAAGTGATTAACTGCGTTTAAAGGTTCTATGCTAGTAGGTTTTATATTTAAAAGAGAATTACTATCAGATTTAGGGGACTTAAGATTACACATATTTTGACTGCACTCCATAAATTTTTACTGTTAGTTTTGTTTCTTTCAATTTGGCCTGATTCATAATTTTTCTTCTCTGATTTTGAAAGCGAGTTACAGTGTTTTCTGAGGCTTTTGTACGCATCTTGAATTATCTGACCGTTAGGGTATATTTTAGCCTTAACCTTAGAGGCCCGAGTGACGTCATCGGCGTCGCGACGTCACACAAAAAAAATCATTACTCAACAATGAAACCATATTTTATGTGTCTGTAAACGACAATGTACTAATGGATATAATCTCCTATCTCTAAGGCATCAAAATAAACTTATCATTGAGTATTTTTATTTGTTTCATATGTTCAAACTTTGAAAACCATTTTGTGGGTCGATATACAAAAAAATAAAGAAGTACTCAAATAGAACCCAAAGAAAAAGGACCTCTCTTATCTCAATGTGATAAAAAACCATAAGATATGACTAACTTTGCCCCATAAAAACACTTGTAAAGTAACCCGACACCCCATAAATCAACAATCGAAATCCGCATAGACCACGACTTTACCGTCATACAAATAAAGATCAAATTGTCTTACATTTTGAATCTACGCAGTTCGTAGCGCGGGAATTTCGACTTTCGTATTCAAATCACCTCCAATTATCAAGAAAAGTATCTTTTTGTTATGTAAATGAGTTCTAATTAGTTTTCATAGTATTTTTACTGTATTTACTAACAAACATCGTAACATATAACGTAAGAAATGGACCAAAGTCGGTAAAAATCTGATTTATTTTTTTCGAACTTTTTCTCGAAGTATTTACACTATAACTACGGCGATGTTTTTGCAATTATTTATCTAATTAGTTGCATTTTAGCACCATACACTATATTATTACAAATATTAGTTACTTACCTGACATAAACCCACGGATATCGGCATAAATCCAACAAAAAAAACACACAAACACTGATGACTCACAAATGTAAACAATGGCCGCCATTGCCGCCGAGTTCGAATTTCGAAAGCAAAAATAAAAAACATATCATAGACTATACGCTTCAAAGTTACGTTCAAAAACTAGATGAAGTTTATGAGAACGGAATGTAACACTGCTTTTATACAAATGTAGTCTCTAAGTCTATGTAAAAATAAAGTTTTAACTCCAATTGCCGTTTGCCCAGATTGGGCCTCCCGGTCCGCAAGAGGTTTGCATAGAGTCTCTTTGCCTGGTTGGTGTATTTGAGTAGTTTTGGTGTCATCCACGGCTTATGACGTGATGTCATGACTTCAGTACATCTAAGTTTCCTGTTCGTAGTGTTATTACTCAGTGCAAGGCATTTATCGTATTGATTAAAAATTCAGTTGCCAGAGAGACATCGGTTTCGTGATAAAAATCTGTCCAATCTGTATTTTCAAGACAAACAGCAACTCCGTTAAAGTCTATTTTATTTATTGTTTTAGATTTACAATTTTTTATTAGAACTGTTAATACCGATGATAAGTGCATCATGGTCTGTTACATTTGAGTTGTTAACTACTACGCACGTAGTTCTTCTAGATCTAATTAGTGCGTGATCCAAGCAATTTGACAACCGAGTTGGAAGGACATTACCAGGAATGAATCCGTACGAAGTAGTAAGGTCTAAGTAGTCCGGAGACTTTGAATCAACGTTATCAGGCTTAATGTCTATATTAATATCTCCAGTGATAATGCATGTGTCACTTGAAATATTCTTTATGGTATTTTCAAGAGATGCCAAAAAGTTTGTTGTATTATTGTATGACGGAGAGCGATAAATTGCTAATATTGTGAGTTTGGACCCCAGTTTCATTAAAAGGCAACTGGCATCATTGAAAGAAGGCTCGGTAATTTCAACAGTTAAGCCAGCTCTGTAAAATATCATCAAACCATCGTTTTGATTTCTAAAGATAGTAGAAGAGTGGAACTCGTAGTTGGGTAAATAAAATTTTTGTGAAACGTTACGGCCCCAACATTCTGTGAAAATTATAATTTCAGGTAAAAATTGTAGCCGAGATAGGTGTAGCACAAATTTGTCAAAATTTTGCCGTATACTTCTTATATTCTGCACAATTATGGTAGTTTGTGAAAGATACTGTTCTAGTATTTCTTTGCAGTCTTCAGCTGAATTAACGTAAAAATTATCCATAAGCGAAGTGTCATCAATGCTGTTTATTAAATTTAGACTCGTTGTCATTTTTATTTAATATAAATAATAGTAGAATCAACACAGGACACCCTGTGTACAAAAAGGAGTTTGTGTTTAAGCATTGATGACAGTACTCGCTTGAATATTTAATTAGCAAAGAATTTAAATTTAACAGGACAGTTTCAATCAAAGTATAAAATCAAAATCAAATCAATTTTACACTTATTCATATACTTCGCATATATTCTAACACAATCTGCGCTAATAGCTTTGTTTAACAATGACGCACTAAACATCGACGCCAAAAAACTAGCAAAGCAATCGTTCCGAAGTGAAAGTAATGCGTCGCCATCAGTTGCACCGCGCCGGCGGCCAGGGCCGCGCGCGAGTGTTTCATGGCATGATTTATTTGTATGCAGAAATAAGTATAACGTAAATCGCGGTATAATATTTGCACATCTTTCCAAATTACTTATTTTTAGTACTACATGCAGTACATTGTAGTTTCTGTTAAATAATTTTTCAAGGTTTTGTGTGATAAATCAATTGTTATAGGGACATAGATAAGAATGAGGTATCCTAGTTAATTGTTTTTCTTTGGTGCATAGGAAGATATTTAAGGCTCGAATCCAACGAAGAAGTGATGAAACGGAAGAGGTTATTGTGAGTGTTATAGTGGTGTAGTGTGCGTATCCAAAAGGATGAATTGATAATCTAACAATAGTACGTACATAACAGGAAATCTTGAGACCATTATATTTCGCGTTCTTGGTAAAGTCTTGGGGTCTATTCGAGATTTCTCTCTCTGCCACACGATGGACCCGGCACCCGCACGGTGAATCCATGGAATGCTAAGTAGTTCGTCTCTACTGCTGTTACAATCTTTTACGATCTCGGAGAAGTTCAACCTAGGGGTATCATTTTTCCCCCTCTCCATGTTCACGACTCCCTACATAGCCTTAGATAGATTCGTACTCCCATGTATAATACCATTATAGTGGTTTGTTTTAGACATATTCAAACCCGAGTTGTATTTTCTGTTGAGATCGTCAAACATAGCTATTAAATTCTCTTCCTCAGGAAATTGGTCAACTAATTTTTAAATATCAATTTATTTATTTATTTAATTAACAACTAAAACGATTTATAAATAAACCAATTACATTAGTTGACAGGCTTTTTGATACAATAAGTTATCAACAAAACAAACAAGATTTTTATACTGTTGAGACTAACAAATACGTTTCATATTATTGAATGAATAAATGTAAAGTGATTGTAAATCAGTGGACCTCTAGGTCTAATCAAAATTATAGCAAAACATAAAATAAATTAGATTTTTATGTCAAAGATACAATAGTGTACAAAAAATAATAATAATGTCAATAGTTAGATACAAAATGTCCAAATTAAAAAGCTTGTCTAAGCTAGAGTTCATCATCCTCACTAATCTTGCGCGCCCTCATCTCACAGTACTTCAAACACTCGGACAATACTCTTCCAGTCATCCGCAAACACGTCACACTCAGGTGTCCCAACCAGGAGAGCATTGAAGCTAGTAAGAGTGCAATGAATGGGGGACTGTTCTAGCCGGAGGGACCGTGAACAGCGAGTGCTGCCCGCGATGCGGAAAACTACCCGGATCTGGAACGAACAGTCGAGAAAACTTATTCAGCAGGTTCGGTGCATCAATCCTACCATGAAGAATCTTACATATCATAACCATCTGGTTACGTTGCCGCCGGACTTCTAAGGAGTTGTACCCCAAACAGCCCAGGAGAAAGTCGGTTGGGTACATATAGGGGTAGTAACCAAATCTCTGCTTATATAGAAAACGTAGAAAAGCTTTCTGTACCTTCTCTATCATGTTTGTGTAAGATTCCTCATGTGGACTCCATACACTAGAACCAGCCTCAAGCTTACTCCGGACAAGTGCTTCAAAGAGTAATTGAGCTACGCAGGTTCCTTTAAAATCTTTACAGTTGCTCAAGACAAACCCAAGTCTTCTGTAAGACTCTGCCGCAACTGTAGCAATGTGTTCGTTGAAAGTTAGCTTACGATCAAAGATAATACCTAAATCCTTAACACTTGTGGACCTACTAATTTCATAAGATTCTAAGAAGTATTTGTATTTGATTGGGTTACGCTTTCTCCCGTAAGTCATAGCATGGCATTTTTGTGGATTGAACTCCATTTCACTGAGAAGACTCCAAGCATGAACAACATCTACGTCCTCTTGCAAGAGCAGGCAGTCTGTTTCAGATTTTACTTCGATAGCCAGTTTCAAATCATCCGCATACAATAGACATTTTGAGTGTTTGACCACTGAAGGGAGATTATTTATCAAAAAGATAAACAGAAGAGGCCCAAAATTGGATCCCTGGCTTAGTCCTGACCGTGTATGGTAGGGAAGCGAATCGTAGAAACCCAACCTAACGAATTGCTTTCGGTCTTTCAGGTAGTTGGCGATGAATTTGAGCAAGCCTGGGGCGAATCCCAGCTCATTTAATTTTGCAAGTAGCTCGTCGTTATTGACTCTATCAAAGGCTTTGCGGAAATCGAAATAGAGTACATCAACTTGATTGCCTCTATCTCAACATTCCGCTATAAAGTCTGTCATCTCTAAGAGATTAGTATCAATAGGGTCAATCAAACAACAACAATTTTAGATTTAGTATGTCAGGCGTAACCCATGACGCGTTACGTTTCTTATTTGGTTTTCGTTTTATTGGGAAACAAGTATCATACTTATTTGCCAAAATATTGATTAGTGCTACCGCATATGTTTGAGCGGTTTTATTTCTCTCACTTACTTCGGACCAATCTATACTGTCAATAGACATAATAAAATTTGCTCAGTTATTTTGCGAGAAATATAGAATTTGCCGAAGTTAGTTCTCGCGCTACATTTGTAAAAATATCTCGGTCAATAGCTGTCCGTGACTTTTCTGTAATACGATTAGGGAAGTCCACAATCGAACTCACATCATGGGAGTTGAGTAAGTCTAACAGATTTTTAAAGTTAGAGCTAGTGTTGTCTTAGATATTTATGTTCATATCACCGAGAATGAAAAATGTTTTTTCTGTTTTACTGAGCTTATCGAGCAAACGTTCTAAGCCACTTATGAAACCTCTGACATGAGCTAGGCTCGAGCGATAAATACAAATGATGGTAATGTCAAAGTCTATAACGTCAATCGCGGAGATTTCGCAAAATCTTTCTTCAGACAATGCTGATAACTCAACGTTTTCGACACATTTTAGTGCTTCATTTACAAAGATGCAAGATCCACCATGGATAACATTATTTCTAGAAAAACTACACACTAACTTGTAGTCTTTTAAATGTTTACATTTTAGATTCGGGGCGCTAAGCCAGTGTTCTGTTAATGTAAGAATATCGCACTTAAGATCAGTCTCTAGGAGAACTTCTAGTCGTTGAGTTTTATCGTTAAGCGAGTTAATGTTTTGGTGGCATATTGTCAACTGTCTCGGAGGTGAGCACTTTGCGTTCGTCCTAAACACTGTACACCGCCCCCGTCGCTCCACCGGCGTAACCCCTGCTACGACAGCTGGCGGTTGTGGTACACAACTCAGTAGTTGTGTACCACGGCCGCCAGCGGTCGCGGTCGGTCCGGTGTTGCTCGTGTCGGAGGACGGGCGCGCCGCCTGTCGGTCACCGCGTCGAAAACAAGGACTGACTTCGACTCTACTAGGCCAATTATCAGAATTTATGAAAAATTCGTACTTGTTTATATACTCATATACTCATTTATTAATAACGTAAGGGTTACACGTCAAGTTTTTTATATAATAATGATAAGTTCTTAATGAATAATATGATAGTCAATACACATTGAATCAATGGATAGTTAATTAATTAAAACAGATTATAGGTGGACGTTCCAATACCAGTCACAAAAAATAATAATTACCATAGTAACAATATTAATTAAAATGTAATATTAATAAAAAATATAAAAAATAATATAAATTAAATTATTTGAGATAAATTACTTAAACATAGCGTCCATTGAATGCACAATACAGTGTAATAATCAATTATAATGTGTCCTACTCTATACCCTTAGGTAAAAACTCATGTAATTTGTAGAATGACCGTTCCACCAGCCAATTTTTTAGATTTGATTAAAAGGCGTGTTTTGATGGCGTTTCTTTTATATGTTCCGGGAGATGGCTATACACGTCCGGAGCCATCACGTGCACCTTATTGGCACAGTCACGGCAAACGATGCGTAATGCATATGTTTCAATAGAATTTTCTCGACATGATATTCGGCACATGGATTTTTCTTGCTCGTGTATGTTTTTAAAGTGTCTGAAGTCGTTGTCGGTTTTAGAAAGCAGACGTGTATTTTTTCCACTCGTTCTGCTGCTTCTAACTCCGCGTCTGAAGTGCCACTTCCACGTACGACATAATTATCTTGTATCTGAATTACGGTCTTCACGCCGCGTCACAGTCTCCCACGATGAATCTTGAGCCGATGATTGTCGTTTAGTCGTTATTGATTCTACAACTATCGGTCTCTCCTTGTCGGTGGACAACCCTGCGATTGATAGCTGGGCGCGTTTGCCGCGTTTCCGCGGTGGTGTAGGCGCGCGCGGCGGCGCAGTAATAGCCGTTGCAGGCTGGCCCGCCGGTGGCGCTAGGTTGAGCGGCAGCGTGAGCTGGCTAGGCGGCTGCGCAGTGACGGCCCGCGCGGGCTTGCTCGGTGGTAGTGCCGGTTTGCCCGGCGGCGGCGCGCTCGGCGGCGCGGGGCCTCGCTGTGCCACTGACGCATATTGTGTGGGAGCCGTCGGAGCAGTAGGTGCTGGTACAGAAAATAGTTGTGTAGTCGGTGATGTTGGTTGTCGTGCCGTGAGTCCGGCCGTCGTCGTTGGTGACGCATATATGTTCGCACTCGCTCGATTTTCTCTAGTCTTGATCTTCTCCATTTTTTCAAAAGCTTGTTCCATCCGAGAGGAATATGTGCCCATCTTTTTTTCGTAGCTCGCTATTGTCGCTATAGAACAATTTAATTTATTGTCATAATCAGAAATCAAAGAAACGGATTTTTTGAGTTTCATCTTATACACTTTGATAAGAAAACTAGACTGTGCTAGCTGTTCCTTTACGGTAGCCGTCTCGCAGCGTAGATTTTTTGTTTCGCGTGTAAGCTCACGCATGTCGTCTTTATTGTCCCCCCCCCCCCCTTTTTAACGAACATTTACACTCAGGACAAATAATGTAACGTGCGATATCTACGTTTTCCAAATTTGTTTTGCCGGTGCATAATAAGTGATAAGGCTTTCTGCAGCTTAAGACAGTACAGCGTAAAAAAAAATCACTATCTCCACCTATCTTACCGCAGCACGCAGCACAATTCATAGTGAAAGGAAAGTGCTTATCAGAAAGTTGAACCTACAAAAAATTTTTCTAAACAAACAAAAAAAACGCGTGCAAAACAAAAATCTTAATACAGGCCTTAGTCAGGATCGAAGCCGGTACAGAGCAATCGTGAAGCCGAGACCGTAACAATTGAGCCAAACGCCCTTTGAGAGATGCGTCGAAAATAACGCTTACTTGCAGTAGATGACTTTTTTGCATAGTTGTAACCACGGGTATGGATGGAATTATGATCCTGTTAGCACTGTTATAAGTTATAAGTCCACTTCGTGATTCACTCACAAAAAAATGAGGGTTATCTAAAAAAATGTTCAAATTATTAAATTTATTTAAGAGATTTTTACAACTTTTGCCCTCATTTATTTTCACTAAATTACACTAAACAGTCCACAGTTCAGTCTAAAACTTCTATTATGCACTTTATTCAACGGTATTAGGGATCACGTTAGCAGATTGTATTTTTGTGTAAAAAATGTTATTTACACTATTAAATCACTAAAAATATCACTATCACACTGCTAGAAACCCTTTTTTTTACTCGTTTAGCGAATAATAATTATATAAAACGAAGTAAATCTATTTTTTTACTAATTTTATCTTCAAGACGATTGTTTACGTTGACAACGCGAACGCGAGACTTTAAAATGAATATTGTGCAAAAAGTTGTTTCTATAATGAAAAATTTTTAAGTTGTTAAGTTTTGCAACGAATAATATACGAATCGTTGGTTCTGAAGCGACGTTCTTGTGATACATAAGTGAATCTGAAATGACATCTAATCATGTCTTTTATTTTCAGCGTTCCATTGGTCTTGAAGAAACCTTATTATGTTGATGAACGCAATGTTAGGCAAGATGATTTCACTTTACGTCGTCTCCTGGGGCTTGCAGCGACTTTTGCTTTGGAGAGACAAAGCCAATTTGTGAACATTTACGCTATCGATTCCGAACGTAATTTTCTCCAGAAACCTTCCAACGAAGATATCAATGATGGCTCCAGAAAACTAGTGTACCAACAATTTAAGGTGTACTTAGCAGCAGTTAATGGTGCAGAATTGTTTATCGACCATTTTGATTACTATCCTTTCCTAATGGCTTTAAAAAGATTTGATTTAAATGACATAGATGCTCCGCTACTCATACACATAGCAAATATGAGACATCCTGACACTCAAGAGCCCATCGCGGCTAGATGCTACAGAAATTTTAAGGAAGCAAATAAAATGGCGAAAGAGGATTTTAAGTTTGATTTGGAAAAAGTATTGAAACGAGCACCAAATGAAGTATTAGCTCATTTTCGGATGATTGCCAAGAAATCGGAAGATACTGACTACAACTACTAAATGAACGGAACAATAAATATATCACAGAATTTCAAAAACTGTCAGAACTTACAATAGTAAGTAAACAAGTAAAGAATTCTAACATCTATCTCTTATTAAAGAAAACCAAAAAATACTTTGAGGCAATAGGGGAGTTAACAGTTATCACAAATTGTGTAGGGTGCCATTTGAAACGCATATTTTTCGAAAATCACATCTAATCACATACATATTATTAGTAAATTTACTAAAAATTATTTTTAATAAATCTCAAATTTTGCATGGAGGTGCCTTTTAGCACGTAGGCGCTCACTAAGACGGGGTTTAGCAAAATTCAACCCCTAAGATGATGAAACAAGGAACGGACGATTGTATGAAAATTCCGTCATTTTCAAAGCTATTATCATGAAATCCACTGAGCCGATTTTAATTAAATTTGTTACTAGAAGATCGTCATTGTTGAAGATAAACCCATGAAACTTTGTATCTCAGATGCTATTTAAACTAGGATATATTGGAGAAGATAGTCTTAGAAATATTTAAACAAATTATAAAAATACTTTACTTCAACAACCCTTTCTATCCTATAACAGTCAGGTTGTCTTTCGACACAGGCCTCCCCTAATATCTTCATTTTGTCTCTGCCCCGAGTTAGTCTTCTCCTTCCTTTGGATAGATCGTTTCTTCTATCTTTTTATTGGTCATCCTTTTTGTCTTTTACCAGTCCTAGGATACCAGTTGAGTACGTCGTTGGTTCATTTTTCTTGATTGGTTCTCATAGTGTGACCAGTTTCATTCCATTTGAGACGTTTTATTTCTAATATTACATCGCTTACTTTTATTTTGTTCCTTATTTTTGCCACTTTCCACGTTAAACTTTTCCTTATAATCATTTAGCATGATCCGTGTCATTTCGCGTCGACAACTTATCAGTTTCTGGTTGTTTTTCCTTTAAAAAGGAATAGAAGTATACATGAATTTCGTAGTTTGCTTTTCACATGTGTGTTGGGATTGCATCATTCTTAACACGTTTGCTGCGGGGCCATTTTTTGTAGACTTTCAACTAGTGCGTATGAGGTCTTTTCGAGGCAAAATTGACCTTCCTTGCAGTGCGTATGGGACCATTTGGGCCTCACAAAATTGTTTCTTAGAATACCTTAAATATTATGTTCATTTGTAAGAGTAATTGCTTGAAAATTTACCAATATTCATTTAAAGAGTTGTTAAAGTTGAATCCAGCTTCGCCCACAGTTATGACATTTAGGTATGGAGTAAATTAAAATTATATATATGACATCTGTTCTGCCTCACATCGCATTGAAATAAAGTTCTATTAGTGTCTCGACTAGTGTTGTAAATAGAGAGTAATAATAGTTGCAGTTGCGATATTAAAATAATGTATGGAATAAGATTGATTAATTAAAAGATTGATTAAAAGATTGAATATGTTTTTCATTAAAACCGGTCAAGTAGAAAGATTTTTTACACGACCAATATTTGTTTTGTTTTTGATTCCTAACTACTTTTTACACAAGTCTTAATTTATCGTAGCAACCTACACAGCTCTTTCGTTGACCATTTCGTCAATTTCGTTGAAATTGTAAAGAAGAACAATACGACCCTTTAATTAGTCTCAAAACTGTATTTTTGGTACGATCTTGCTCGAGATGATAGCTTTCTTTGTCTCTATAAATAAATGTACTATACGAGTATCCTTCAAGAGTATACAATTTATTATTATAGTTTGACTCCATATTTCTGTATGTGATTTATTTTCTATGTATTGGCGCAATTTAAGTCGTCATAAAGTCGTGTCATAGATTTATCAATTATTATAATTTTTCTAGGACGAAACACTTGATAAAATCGAGAATTCAACATATATTTGGCGAATTTTATATTACTTATCCCCAGTATCAATTTATAAGTCACAGAAACAACAGATTAATATGTATAGATTGTATGTACAATATGTAATAAAAAATCTGTCCCTGAAAATTGCTGAGCACATGTACTAGTTTCTATACAATATTGACTTGTTAGACCAATAGTCGTTAATATGAATCACTGTGTATTAGCGAGTGCATCAACTTGCAGCATGCTTTCGTATCGATACTTTTTATCACGTCACTAAGTTAGGATACGCAGGCGCCTCGCCGCCCGCACCTCACTCCGTGCGGCTGTGAGGCCTACAATTTTGAGGCAGATTAGACCTCACTTCGCACTGTACGAAACTAATTAATACTCAGTACGTTTGAGGCCTTTTAAACCTCATTTAGTTTTAACTTCACTTTTAGGGTAGGCTTTGCAAGAGAAGCAATTTCATATATTTGTCTCTGTTATACTCATATAAATGTCAATATAGTCGCCCCCGCACAGAGTGAAAGAACACAATTTTGACTACCGCACCTGCGAGAAGCTACGCATGTGGCGTTTTCGACCTCATAATGCAGCAAACGTGTTAACAAATATTTTAACGTCCAGTAGCGTTCCCAAGTATTATTTACTCTTCTATGAATTTCTTTTGAGTATTGTTCTTTTGAATTTTGAATATTGTTTGTCCAAATATATGTATTTGTTAACATATTAGATTTTTCCTGTCCTATTTTTATGTTTTCTCTTATTGCATTTGCCATTATTTTAGTTTCGTTGGGTTCATTGCTAACCCTGCTTTCCTGCTTTTGACATCTAGTTTAGTTGCTGTAACATAGTTTGTAATATATCTGGTTCTTTTGCAAATATCACGATATTGTCGGCGAATCTAAGGTAGTTTAAACTTTGTCCGTTTACAATTATTCCGTAGTCCTCCCAATCTATACTACGGTACTATGTACTATGGTAACATGTACTTTACGTATTATCTATATCGTAGTTATTTCTTATAAAAGAGCTCGATAAACTGTTAAATGCCATACTTTTCACCGGGAGAACTCCACAGGCGTAGCACATAAGTGTTATTATCCTTTTCTTTTAAAAGGAAGATAAGACCCTTTTAAAGAATTACATAGCAATATCACTTATCAAACACTTACCTATTTAAGTTGTTTTCAAAAGTTATCACAAATTGTCTCGCCCGAAGACACAACGAGTTTCAATCTCCTTCTGATTTCTATTTCTATTCTATTCTAAAAAAGAAAAGGCTGGGTTTTGAAGTAGATATAGCACCATAGATCACATCCACACGGTACGGCAAATTGTACAGAAGACAAAAAAGTACAATCGACCTCTTTGCTTAGCGTTTGTGGACTATGAGAAGGCGTTTGACTCGGTCGAAACCTGGGTTGTTCTCGAGTCCTTACAGCGTTGCCAAGTCAATTGGCGATACATCGAAATTGTGATGTAGGTAGGCTTGATATTAATATTGAGACCGTTTTACCTGAAATAAAACGGTTATTATATACTTACCTTAGTAGAAGCTTATATATATTGAGATAGGCAGCTCCATTTCCCGTTCTAGCAGTTATCTCTTTTTATTGCTATAGCTCTGTCTCTTTCGCACACCCCTCCCCTCTCGCCAGGCGCACGAGGTAGCTGGAGGCTCCGAGCTTGCTCGTCATTGCGTCGAAATATATCACCAGGCAGAGATAAAAAGTAAGCTTCTACTAAGGTAAGTATATTCATTTTTTTCATTTTAAAATATCTTTATTAGCCATAAATACATAAATTGAACATTTCTAGTGTACGTTAAATCCTAGAAGTGACAAAACAACAATTTTTTTCTACATTTTACAAGCTTAAAAGTATGGGCTTATTAAAAACTTATTAACTGTCGATCACATTGTTTTTGGCATAACAGAAAACTAAACAATAATTGAGAATCATAAATTAATATTTTTTAACATGCAAACCTCGAAATGGAATTACATTTATGACAGGTATTTTTTAAAACACTAATTATTTACAAAAAGTAAATACCTTTATTTCAGGTAAAACGGTCTCATTATACACTTGACCGTTAGTAGAAGCTTATATATATTGAGACCTGTTTGTTATCGCCTGGTGAGAGGAACGCCAATGTGATATTAGGGGAAGTATACAGTTTGGCAGAAATCACCATATGAACACTAATTCAATAACTGATTATTTATTAATCTGCCGTCTTATATCCAAGACCTGGTAGAATTTTATTGTTCCATAATAAGTTATTTGGAGATATTCTTGTCAAGCTGTATTTGCAAAGGCCAGTAATTATTAATTACTCTTCTATTGCAACAAAATATATGTGTGATGAAACACTGATTTTTTTATGCTATATTTGGACTAAATAGTCATCCTTGACAATATAATTATTATTATATGGAATGGTATGAGTACGTTCGAATTTTTATGAACAGAAGGATGGCAGCAAAATTTAAGAGTACATTTCTAATACCCAAATATTATATAATACACCTTCCGAGCATTAACAGAAATTTGTATAAAGGATATATATTTGTATATCCAAAATAAATTAATTGGTATGAAAAGGGTAGAACCGCTTTCAATATCGTTATTAGTGTTATACAAAGAATTAGTCGACACTTCTCCAAAATAATAAGACCTATTTTTGAAAAGTTTATATGTATCACTTACTGCCCTTGTCTAAAATTTCGTCTAAAAGGAAGATTGTCAACCGAACTTTTTGAGATTACAGCTGGCCGTACACTTCATGGTGTAGCGCTTGACGCCAGCGGTCTTCAGAAGAGACTTGTACCATCCGGCGATGACGTCACTGAACTCTAGAGACGGAGGACGTCATGAAGCTTTAATAAACTTGAGCTGTTGCAAATACGACGCCATTCGTTTAAAATGGTTATCGTTTCATGTAGCCAAAATACCGGACAAAATACAGATTTTGATTTAGAGTGTTTGCCAACAGTTTTTTAGCCTGGGTGTCGAGAATCTCTGTATTCTCGTCATCATCTCATTAGCTTAAAACCAATTTGAACCCATAACATAATATGGTAGTCTAATTATCTATTGGTACATTTATCTTTGTCTACGGTCAAAGTGACAAATCACAGATTCTGCGGCTTGAACACAAGCATAGAAGGGCAACGGAACCCCTAATAATTTAAAAAACATTAGAAAAATGTTAAGGGGATACTATTTTGCCAGAACATTTTTATCCCAAGTAAATGGTTTTCGACCATCTTGCATTTTAGGGCCATGGCTTTAAAACATGTGTCACTTAAACGTTATTCATTAACGTAACCTTGGCCATTAATTCCGTTATTCCGTATAACATCGTGTGGAAACAGCTGATTTGTGAGGAAAAATTTGAGAAACCGAAATTGATATACGGTCACCTAGAACGAGACCTAAATTCGACCCGTCCGTGTAAATGGGATCTATAATATTTTATTTGGTTCGCGAAAACCAACCGTTTCATGGCGCTTTATTCGTTCTCTGGGTAGAAGGCCGCTACGATTTGAGTAAATAAAAAGATACTTGACTACCATGCCACGTCTTTTTGTTTCCTCACCGCCACATCTGGAGGTCTGGAGCTTCCAGAAACCATGACTTGGACTTTCGATGCCGATGGTTGCAACCCAGTTGTTGTATCGAGTATAAAATCAAAAGATGAAATCGTTAAAAAGTGAACGGGGCTGTGTGTGACTGACAGCTCTCGTGATTTTAGGTTCGCTCGCCAAAATACCGTCTCCCACGTGAAGCTATTATGAGGTAGGTTCCCGTTGCTCGACTGAGATCAATACTCGTCATCAATACACTTAGCATGCGGAATAGTGGCGGGAACACCCATGCCAGATGAACGTTCCAAGATTTGCTAAATGCGTACGACGCATCAACGTGTCGTTATCGTTTTTATCATAATCGTTCATTTTAATATGTTACATAATTAATTACTACCATTGCTTATCCAATGCAGTGGCGGACCTCCAAAAACGTCGACCCCAATCGTGGCAGTCGATTTTGGCGCGCGTCGCGGCTGCACTACCTCTGCTCGAAAAACCCAGATTTCTCCTATTTCTTTTATTCAAACTATATAAGTGTGGCATATTTTTAGAAAGAGTATTAAATTTTCTAGCTATTTTTAATAAACACAATCCGGAAAAAAGAGTTTAATAATGTGATTGAGAGTAGAGGGATTCCGAAAGCGGCGAGTTACTTATCAAATCAGGAAATCCAGGAAATAATAATAATTATTGCAAAGCTAATCTGCTTCAGTCAGGGGAACAGTCGTCCCCGAGTCATGCGTTTCGTAACACAGGCATTTGCTGGGACGGGTATCAGTCCCCAGCACTATCTAGCCAATGTTACGGAACGTATTGACTATCTGAAGCAGAAAGTTTATGCGTGGGCAAACCGTATTCGCCGCTACAGAGAGCGTGTGAATCGATATCGACAAAATCGCGACTTCCAGAGTGATCAAAGGAAGGTGTACCGAAGCTGGGAAGAGAATAGTCCACGTGTGAACGATGGGCAACTACCGGATGCCAACGCTATGAAAAACTTCTGGCGCGGCATCTGGTCGGTGTCTGTCGAGCACACGGAGGGAGCTTGGATGCGTGTTATCGAACGTGCATGTGAACATATCGAACCCATGGAGTCTGTTTCGGTAGACTCTATGGACGTTAGTTGTGCCATCCGGACGGCTCAGAACTGGAAAAGTCCTGGGCCGGACGGATTGCACAACTTTTGGATAAAGTGGTTTCGATGCTCACATGAACGTTTGGCAACACAATTCCAAGAAGCCCTCGAGACAGGTTCTCTTCCTAGTTTCTTGACCACCGGAGTCACCTTCCTGCTCCATAAGTCTGGTAGTACCACGGAACCAAAGAACTACAGACCCATTACGTGCTTACCTACCATCTATAAGCTGCTTACATCCATTCTGAGAGCAAAAATTTACACGCATATTGTCGCGAATAACGTTTTGGCCTCCTCTCAGAATGGATGTAAGATTGGGTCCCGTGGTACTAAGGAGCTGCTCCTTATTGACACGACCATTTGCCACCAAGTCAAACGAAGGGTCGTCGAACAAAGGCGCCCTCTCCACTGCCTGGATTGACTATAAGAAGGCCTATGATGCAATGCCCCATTCGTGGTTGGAAAAGGTTTTAGGGTTATACAAAATAGATCCAACCTTAAAATCTTTTCTACGCAAATGCATGGGACAGTGGGTCACAGTCCTTCGTCAACCAGGTAGCGTAGATAGCTCGTTTGTTTCGGAGGACTTGATAAAGATTGAAAGGGGAATATTTCAGGGAGACAGTCTGAGTTCCCTATGGTGGTGCCTAAGTCTGAATCCTCTCAGCACTCTGCTGAAAGATTCAGAGTTAGGCTATCGTCTTCGTAGAGGAGGTGAGGTTATATCTCATTTGCTGTACATGGACGACCTCAAACTTTTTGCACCGAAACGCCAAGACTTGTTGGAGCTATTAAAAACCACAGAGGTTTTTAGTAACGCCATCAAGATGGAGTTCGGTGTCGACAAGTGTGCGGTCATGCATGTACAGCGAGGGAAAGTAGTAAGTTCAGAGAATTTACAACTTTCCGAGACTATAACTCTCAGATCCCTCTCCGAAGACGAGACCTACAAATATCTCGGTATGTCACAGTCGTTGGGTATATTAGCAGATGACATTAAGAAATCGGTGAAGGAGCGCTTCTTTTGCCGGCTGACAAAAGTACTTAAAAGTCTTTTGTCAGGCGGTAACAAGGCGCGAGCCTTCAACGGTTGGGTAATGCCTCTGCTGATGTACTCCTTTGGCATACTGAGATGGACTCAGACTGAGCTCGACGCCCTGGACAGAAAGGTCCGTCAACTGCTCACAACACACCGCATGCTACACCCGCGCTCGTCTGTTATGAGACTGTATATCCCGCGGAAGTTGGGGGGTCGAGACTTTTTAAATGCCAAGAACCTTCACAACCGCGAGGTATGCAGTCTCAGGGATTATTTCCGCAACAGTGAGTCCGGGATGCATCGCGATGTTGTGGCAGTTGACAGGAGCTTCACGCCTCTTTCAATGGCAAACGAGAACTGGCGCAAACCATCGGTGCTCAGCACTGATGATTGCAAGGAGGTATGGAAGAGCAAGGAGCTACACGGGCGGTTCAATCGGGGCCTGACGGGACCTGATGTGAATCTACTCGCGTCGGTGAACTGGCTGCGCTTCGGGGACCTCTTCGGAGAAACCGAGGGTTTTGCCTGTGCAATTGCAGACGAAGTTATCAAGACGAACAATTACCGGAAATACATAATGAAGGACGGTACGGTCGACATTTGTCGGGCATGCCGCCGTCCAGGCGAATCACTTCGTCATGTTATTTCCGGTTGTTCGCATCTTGCTAACGGCGAGTACTTGCACAGACATAACCTAGTAGCCAGGATCATCCACCAGCAACTTGCTCTTCGATACTGCCTTGTCGAGTCCGAGGTGCCGTACTATAAGTACGCACCTCTGCCAGTTCTCGAGAATGGTCGTGCGTTGCTCTACTGGGACCGCTCTATCATCACGGACAGGACTATTGTCGCCCATAAGCCTGATATCGTGCTGGTAGACCGGTCTCAGCGCCGGGCTGTGATCATCGATATCACCGTACCACATGACGAGAACCTCGTGAAAGCCGAGAAGGACAAGCTTAGCAAGTACCTTGACTTGGCTCATGAGGTTACCGCCATGTGGGATGTTGATTCGACGATCATAGTCCCAATAGTCGTGTCGGCAAACGGCCTTATAGCGAAAAGCCTCGACCAACATCTCAAGAGGCTTTCGCTAGACGGTTGGATCAAGGGTCAGATACAGAAGGCAGTCATCCTAGACACAGCGCGCATCGTCAGGAGGTTCCTCTCTCTGCAGCCCTAACCACTGGTAGCTTGGGCCCTGCCCCGCTGCTGGCGGCACCCTAGTTTTTAAGTTTTTTATAATGTTTATTTTATATATATATTGTAAAAAACTTTTAAATTAAGAAGATCAATAAATGAGTGAATAATAATAATAAACTTTATTTGAGCCAAAAATAGTAGTTACAAAAATAATGTGATTAAAATAATGCTACATAAGTACTTAGTTTATTTGAGCCCTGGATTCCACACTAGGGGAAGTCCTGTGTTGTGAAATCCAGTGCCTTCCACAACTGCTATCGTAGAGGAAGATGCAACCCGGGCTGTTTGAAGGAGCGGGGTTGCATCTCCCTTAACATAAATCATTCATACATCATGAAATAAGGGTTACAGAGGTCTGATCAGTGTGTTTTGATTGAGGGTGTGTGTGAGGGTGAAGGAGGGTGTGTGTATGTCGAGGGTGAGGGTGTGTAGGTGTGTTTGAGGGCGTTTATGTGTGAGTGTGCAAGCAATCGTGAATGTCATTTTATGCGTTTAGGGAGGAGCGGGTGTTATAAAGAGTGTGCATAGAGAGGCCGCAGTGGATTATGTGGACGAGCGGGTGTACGTTGGTTGGTATTAGGAAATAACCTATTTATGTGTTTGTGGATATCTGGGTGTGCGTGACAGAGGGAATGCATGCTTTGTAGTATTCAGGGGTCTGGTCCCCTTAACGGTTATAATTAAAGCGCTCATAGATTTGGTTTTTGTGGGGAGCAGAAATACAAATATTTACACGCAATCATGGAATTAAAGCGTTATCACAACAAAGATAATTAAATTTCCTACACACCTTGTGAAAACCAGCTTAAAATAATCACTATTTTGAAAATTATATCACAACAAAACTTCACAATAAACACACGAGTCATGGACCGGTTGCAGACTGACACCGAGTACCATAAAAAAGCATATGATGAAGTTGACGTATTGCGCGTCTATATCTAGCTCGTTTCTTTCCGTACGGATTACCATAAGTGAAAGTAGGATAGAAATACTCTGTAATGCTAAATTTCGCGCGTATTTCGGTCCTAACTAAATCGCCCTACTCCAGGTTCGCACCACGCTTCTAGAGCAACCGGGAATCGGCAAACGCCACTGCAATGGATAGTACAAGCTTTGCTTAGTTTGGGTGACTCCAAATGAATGGTGTTGTTTGTGAATGGTCCACCAATACACGAATTGCATATTTGGACGCGAAAAAATTGATCACCGGTGTGATTATCTTTTTGCAAAGATAATTTCTGTTCATCTCCGAGTTAAGTGCCACTCTGAGGTGTATCTGTGTCTGGACTAACAACCTTCGTGATTGTTTAGGGTCCTGTTATGTGATAAATTTTGAAATGGATCTCGGAGAATGCTCGTCTAAGATCAGCAACATTTTTAACGACAGGTTCATCAAAGACAGAGACTTGCCCCAATACGTTGCATAAGTAAACTATCGCTGAATGGTCGTCGGATCAAATTAGCACGGAACTTTTTGCCATGCTCGATGCCTGCAGTTGCAATATCCTCAAGATGTCTAACAATTCTTTTATATTGCAATGGAAGTGTTCCTCCTTTGGTGCCCAAGACACCCGACATGGTCTGATTATTAAGTTGGCCTCCCTTGGCAAAATCAAAGGCGTCTGTGATTCAAAATGAGTTGGGAGAAGCATATATGATGAATTTCCGAAGACAGATGACGAGCACCGGATGGGGTAAAAATATATCGTTGAGGTTGTGCTATGTGGTAGAAGGGACAGAAACTTCGGAGACTTATCCTTCCTCGGAGAACAGCGAAGCTTGCAAAATACATTAATCCACCCGACTTTGTGGTTCTATCAGGGACGTCTGACCCGTTCGAGTATGCCGAGAAAAGTGATATATTTTCGCGGGGAGAAAAAGAACTTTATATGCTATCTATGTAGAATCCGAGGATTTCCAGCGTTTCCAATATCTACGTAAAACGTAATGAAATGATGTATTTTTTTATTATTTTTTTAGTGAGCTTATGAAAAGACACAGTCACACATTTGCACATGCGATCATGGGTTTGGAGGAAGTCCAGCACACGAAACATATTTATTGATTGAAATCTTTTCTTTAGCACATATAGGTTGAGTGAGGGTAGTTCGAGTACGAGCTATCGCTTTTTTATACCGAAAACAGAGACGACACAAAGTTTTCCGTACTTTTAGTAAGTATCAATTTTTCGTTTGTAGAACGAGTGAGGTCATCTTTTCCGACTCCACAGTACGAAAACACTGTCTTTTGAGTCGGGTGTTACTAAAGGAGGTACTTCCAAAAACGGTATGCGGTACCTTTTTATTATGAAAATCTGATGCTGCCATCTTTTTCCACCGATTTATATAAAGTGGTATATGGACCGGCCCAAAAAGGCTCCTCGTCATTGTATCTGTCTTTTATAATCTTTGCAGCCTGAAGGTCAAGTACAGCATTTACCTTTGTCCACTCTGTGAAGGTCTCGATCCGCGAGATCGAAGATAGAGTACTTCTGTTGCTAAGCTTATAAATATATGAGCGCTGTATGTTCTAGGCCAACGTTATATTGACGTTCTGACGTCTCACTTTGTATTGGTAGCCCTGCGTGGGCAGATTATAGAGATGTTGCTATTCTTATTTACTGTATCATAACCATTGTTCCAGCGCCTGTGCGAAGGCATATTGGGATGTAGGTATTTGCCCCTGCGAGGGGAAACATGTGAAATTATTGCGTCACAGCATTTACCTTTGTCCACTGTGTGAAGGTCTCGATCCGCGAGATCGAAGATAGAGTACTTCTGTTGCTAAGCTTATAAATATATGAGCGCTGTTCTAGGCCAACGTTATATTGACGTTCTGACGTCTCACTTTGTATTGGTAGCCCTGCGTGGGCAGATTATAGAGATGTTGCTATTCTTATTTACTGTATCATAACCATTGTTCCAGCGCCTGTGCGAAGGCATATTGGGATGTAGGTATTTGCCCCTGCGAGGGGAAATATGTGAAATTATTGGGTTTTCTTCGCAAGGTATTCTTTATTTATCAGCCATTTTTTTTTTTTTTATGTCATTTTTAATTTCCTGATGCCGCTAGTTTTATCAAAACTGAAGTGAAACACTTCCGGTTTGAAAATAAGGGAGTTTGATGGAAGAATTTTATGTATTCAAGGTTACTTTAATTAACGGATCCGTAGCTTGATTTAGAATTGAACTTTCAATATATTAAATGCAGTTTGCGATTCCCTTTTTTGACTTTTTCAGTTAGTGAGTCGCGCCTCACGGGTTTAACATGAATAACTTTCTAAGGCTATAGGTATCTACCAAATTTTAAAATGTTCAAAGTAATAAATGTATTTGCCAATAAAAACAAAGTAGGCATGATGGCGTAGAGTGTCTTACGCCCTTACCTCTTCGTTTGGTTATTTACTTGATTAAAAACATTAATTTTAAAAATTTTAGGTTTCAAACTAAATCAAAACTAAAAATCAAACACTATTTTTTTTTTTTGGAGGTGTTGCAATCGCGGGTCTTTTAATTTGTCTCGATATCGGATAAAAAATTTCAAACTACCCACAAATTATCAGAAGTGAAGGTTAGCACCACCTCGTCTGAACTGTTACGACTGATTTCAGGATATTTGCTGTATGTGTAGATCTTGGCCTACAGCCTACATCTCAAATGATGAGCTACTCATTATCATTAACACAATTAACAAAAGTGTGTTTATTAAGATTCCAAAGCATGGATTTTTGTTATTGAGAGTTATTTCTTTAACCTTTGCTGACGAGTTAAGAGGTCGATGAAGACCTGCTACTACGGCTATCACTACTAGACGAGTATCTAGATGAAGCATGAAGCTTGCGTGAACGCGATTCACGTTTCTTTAATTTGGTACTAGATCTGTTTCAATTTGGCAGTCGGATTCTATAATTTATTTATCTCGTTGAAATTTACCTAGGAAATAATAACATCCACCTAGGAAGGAAAAACATTCACCTAGGAAAGAAAAAAAAAGCATGCACCTCAGAAAGTAACGTAAAGGTTACAAACACATCTGAGGGTAGTTACGTATTTAGAATCGACAAAAAATTATATGAGCAATATAATCTGCACGTAAAAAATTAGAAAAAAGAGACTAAATATATCTCGAAGCAAAAGCAAGCTTCGACAAGCATTAGTTGGTACAAATTTAATTATGTAAGAAAACGAACGATAAAATCGTTTTGCAGAAAAAGTGTAAGCAGTTACGTGGTTTCTTTTGGAAAATCACATAATTTAATAAGAGAATTGGGATTCTCTTGAAACATGTGAACTGCACGGGAAATATCACGCCAATGACGAGCAAGCTCGGAGCCTCCAGCTACCTCGTGCGCCTGGCGAGAGGGGAGGGGTGTGCGAAAGAGACAGAGCTATAGCAATAGAAAGAGATAACTGCTAGAACGGGAAATGGAGCTGCCTATCTCAATACATATAAGCTTCTACTAACGGTCAAGTGTATAATGTACATTGTGGGTAAATGAATAAAGGTTGTTGTGTCACCGACTCGGACGTTTCAATTACTGCTCCACGTTAATTTATCCTAATATTCAACTGAGATGATAAGATGTTTCTACGACACCGTTACGATAGCGGTCTAATTTCAAGACCGGCAGACAAAACATAAGTATTCTTTTGCAGCGATGTGTGATATAAGGGGAAGTAACTTCCCCAAAATTGTTCTCAAACCCGCTAAGGGATATTATGTTTAAGACGCTGGATTGGGTTAAAAAAGGCCTATATATTACTTTGTTAAAATTATATTATATTTTTATTAGTTGCTTTACTTTTGTCATCTTATTAACGGAATAACCTGAACTCCTTCAACACAGGTCACCCTAGTGTGGGAATTCAGCGTTTACCGACTCAGTTTATTGTCTGTTTACAATTTGTCTACCCTCTTGTTTTAGCTTAATTGGTGAGTGTATCATTTTAGTTGTTTTATGCACAAATAAACGTTTTTATTATTATTAATTTTGATTTATTTCCCAACTTTATATTTGCCAACTGTACGTTTTTTTTTTTTTTTTTTTTTTTTTTTAAATAAAGAGTGACGAGACGAGCAGGACATGTGCCTGATGGTAAGCAACATGCCTGCCACATAACAGCACAGTGACACCCAGCTATTGGAACATGAAGAGTCCAAATCATTACCTAGCATTGCACTGCGCTCGTCACCCAGAGATCCAAGTTGTTATATCTCTAAGCCCTGTAATTTCTCTGGAAACATTGCCCTTCAAACCGGAACACACACACGTTTAGTCTGCCTTTTATAATGACACTTTTCAAAAGCCCAACTTTCAAGTAGTGAATGTTTCAGTTAGAGTAATATTTATTAAGTTGTATAGTGTTGGTAAGTATGTATGTTAGATTTTGAAAAAATGCTGTATGAGTCTTTGGTCAAGTTTATAAGAATTTTATTTACAAAAATGCCATTTCCATTTGGGATAAATAATGTATAAATATGTAGGTTGATGTTATTATTATTTTAATGTTTTCCATTATGTTCATGATGTTATTATTTTTCTAATGTGACACGTATTCAAGTGTTTTGTATACTGAAACAAAAGCTATTTGGTTCTGGCACTACGCCGGCTGCTGCCGCGGCACGCTCGCTTTGCTCGCTCACCGCTTCACCGTTTTAAGTTAGCGGCATTACGCACATGACTTCGAAAAGACAGTGTTGCGTGTGGGGTTTGAATCCGGCGTCTCCGGATCGCCAGGTGCCGTTTTCCCGACTAGACTAGCCGTAACTTATTTGTTCTTAGTTGTTTATAATTGTGTATAATTGAATGTAATTTAAATGTACGAAAAGAAAACTAATTCACAGACAAAACGTCATTCGTCTAAAAGTTGTTTGGCGTAGTGAAAGATTTGATAAATGATAAGTGCCCTGAACGTCTTGTGTCATTATAATAATCTGCTAAACTATAATACTGCCAAATGAAACGTTGTCATACAAAAAATTAACAATTGTAAGTTATCAAAGTAAAAGATCGGCAAACCGTTGGTTGGCAAGTGATAATCGGTTAATCAATTTTCTGAGAAAATTCAGGATCCCATATTTTCTACAGTATACCAGTCGGTTGATCTTATCACTTAATGGATGCTGTTTGGGCCATTATTGTAGAAATTATACAGGCAACACTTCCGTTCCTTTTCCTACCCTCTAATCTCAATCTTCCTCCCTTCATTCGAAATAATGATATAAAAGGTGGCGTCATTCAGTCACCGAGGCTATTCTATTCAGATAAATTATCCAGTTAAAAAGAATCTAGTGTAACGTGTCGTCGTATCACTGCCGGCCGGCAGGTATAGGAGCTTCATCATCACGCAGGGTCTTCTCACGCAAGGAGAGAGTCAAGGACATAATTTTTCACACTGTCCCAATGCGGGTTAGTGAATGAGACATGGTTTTGAAAGATTCTAGGTACATATCGGTTTCTTCGCGATGTTTTTCTGCGTTAAGCACATGACTACGAAAAACAGTGGTAAAAAACTCATAGTCAGCGGGCGATCCTTCAGTTACTGGTGTGTTTGACTCATCACTCTCAAAGTTGTCTTCGAAGAACATCAATTTTCTTTTTACTGTTGCTGACTGTTTACTTTTTTTAAGCTTTTGCATGCTTTTGCATAGCTTTTATCGCGGGCCTGGAGACCGAATGTTAGTGATCGTGCATCTCTTTCTTGTGTTCACAAAAAAGAGGGATGGAAGACCGTAACGCCATCCTCCCCACTCGGTCATTCGACTTTTTTTATAGGATTTTCAGACTATATGCTCTTAGCAGTGTTGCCAACTTAACGGATTTCCCGTGATACGTAGCGGATTTGAGTACGTAGAGAACGGGAAAATAAATTTCTAACGGCTATTATCATTGCATATTTTGGAATAGGCATATCAATGAAGGAAGAATGTCAGCGTAAAAGCTTATTAGCTGTTCGTATTTGTTGTGATTTACTAAAAGTGTATCATATTGAATAAATTTTAGGGGTTTTTAACTTAGGTAAATATTTTCAGGAGATGGTAACACTGATTTCGCGACGTTAAATACTACCTAGTCTGTGGTTAAATATGGCGATTGGCGACGGCTGTTGTTTACTAGTGATCTGTGTTGTTTACTTGTATGAGTCTCTGAGTTCTCGGACTTATCTGCATTTCTATTATAATTTGCGATCTTAGCAACGGAAATACCACAATATGGAATCTGGATTTACTAAAGGGAATAGTTCCAATTTCCAACTTACCAAAGAAGGCAAACATTTTTGCAAGAAACAAAGACTTTGTGGTTCAGAATAATTCAGGAACGTGAAAACATCTTTGTAAGTACAGTTTTATGTTTAATACTATTTACCTATGTATCTATACTAATATTATAAAGAGGAAAAATTTGTATTTTTGTATTTTTGTATGTTACCAATAAACTCAAAAACTACTGAACCGATTTCAAAAATTCTTTTACCAAAAGAGAGCTACATTATCACTGAGTAACATAGGCTACTTTTATTACGAGAAAAAATTAGAATTAATTTGATTTCTTTACTAAAACCAACGCAAGGTATAAAAAAAACAGCCATAAAATGGCTTTCATCGCAAACGCTGCGGAAAGTATCAATGATAGAACAAAACAATGTTTTACAATATTATAAAACGTATTAAAATCTACAAAAAACCTCGACTATATGTCTAACTATTGTAATTACGTCACTACAACTGCTTTTTTACATTTTAAAAGAAGATAAAAATGCCGATCAAATTCAGACCATGTTATCCATACATTTGTATTAATTCTTATCCAAATAAACTATTTCGTATTCAAGATTGCTTTAATACCTACTGATTCCCTTTTGAATTATTAAAATCGGACATTGCATTCAAAAGATATTACGAAGTTAAAAAATTCCATCCTGTCGAAATAATAATAAACGACGCGATGGGCCGGCGCGGCGCGCCGACTGTAGCGCGGCGCGGCGCAACGTGGCGGTACATGCCATCGATACAAATCAATGGATGTGCCCTGAGAACCTTGAAATTGGTAATAAATTGCGTCTCTGTGTGTATCGTAAGTGGTTTACAAACAACCAATCTACTTGACCCCTATAATCGCTAGCGGCGAGATTTGCTGTGGTTCTACTTATTTTGGTTGTTGACAACGAATAATGATAGGTAAAAACGTCCGGCGTCCACCGCGTCCTGCAACCGACTAGAACGGAAAGAGTGAGCTCACTCTTCCTAACTTTGACATGATTACGTGCGCTCTGAAGTTTGGGAAGGCCAATCTTGGGTTCTACGATCTATGGTAGATGCAGAATTAGGAAGAGTGTACAGCGTTCATCCTTCCCAGTCAGAGTGTTTTTATCTCAGAATACTTTTTTATCATGTACCACGTTGGTACATGGTTCCAAGACTTTAAAATCGTGTAAAAGAAACTTACCAAGCCGCATGCCGAGACGGGGGTTTGTTACAAAACTATAGCCAATGGGAAATCCCTTTGAGAGAAGCTTCAATTTCCCGGTGTCCGTTGAGGCTGAGAGTTGTTTGTGGTAATATTCATCGATATAAATCAATAGATGTGCCCAGAGCACCTTGACATCGGTAATAAACTGCGTCTCTGTGTGTATCGTATCTGGTTTACATAAAACCAATCTACTTGACCCGTACAATCGCTAGCGGCGAGATTTGCTGTGGTGCTACTTATTTTGGTTGTTGACAACGAATAATGATAGGTAAAAACGTCCGGCGTCCACCGCGTCCTGCAACCGACTAGAACGGAAAGAGTGAGCTCACTCTTCCCAACGTTGACATGATTGCGTGCGCCCTGAAGTTTGGTAGGGCCTACCTTAGGTTCTACGATTTATGGTAATATTATTATTTTGTTTCCGCCGTATTACATTACAGCTAGCCGTTTTGAAAAACAGTGCCTTTTTGTAATGCGGCGGTTCAACCATTAGCCGCATTGTCATTGCGATACGTTCTTCAATAAGGCGGCCCATGTTCAGCCGTATTGTATTACTGCTTATATTATAGGGTGACCAAATTTAAAAAACATAATTTAAATAAACAAAATCAAAATTAATTCCATTCATCCGAAAAAACTGACCGATTACATACGGTATTCCTTAATATTTTTTCACAACATTTTACCTCTCACATAAAGTTTGAAAGCCCATAAATCGATATCGGTGACGGTACACCTAAGAAACATGGTGCACTTCCATAGACAAGGGTCTATCATCGAGATTTGACTCCGGGTGGGCTCCCGCCAGAAGCTCTGCGGTCAGCCCTGAGTGTCGCTTCTCCATACTCGGCCTGCGATACACTACGGCTACTTGCATGGCTTGCTCCTTTATCCGCGTTACGCATGTTACGAGAATGTATCTCTCCTCACGTATTGTATGATTCTAAATTATTTCTGACATACACAGCCACCTGGAAAATCAATATAGCAGGTAACGTAAGTATGCCAAGCTCTTTGAAATATGGTCTGACGGATGTGCATTGCGATACGCCAACGATAGCACGTACGGCACGTTTTTGGGCGCGGAACGCACGCTCCCAATCGGCAGCGCGCGCGTATAGCTCGGCGCCGTATTGTAACCGAGAATGCACTGTGGCAAAGTAACACGCCCGCGACACATCCGCAGACACCACTCGGGACACTCGTCTTAACGCAAAGCACGCACTGCTGACTTTAGCACACATCTTGTCGATGTGGTGCTCCCACGTCATGCTGCGATCAATCTCGAATCCCAAAAATGTGGTGTTCTGTACTTGCTCAATTCTGACACCGTTTAGCGAAACTTTAAGTGGTTTTGTATGATGGCCCGACAGACAAAAGTGAACGAAGTGAGTCTTTTTTGAATTTAACATAAAACCATTAGATCTAAACCATGAATTTAAGCCGTTTTATTTATACATAAAATACTTCGTAGTAAGATAACATTTTATTCAATTTTAGAAAAACAACGGTCTGCTTTGGTCACCGAAGCTTATTAAACACTAAATTAAGTACAGTATTTGGATTGAAACAATATCCGAAAGAACAAAAACTGACTTCAAATATTATCTTGGTCACCGAAGGTTATTAAACACTAAATTTAGTACAGTATTTGGATTGAAATAATATCCGAAAGAACAAAAACTGACTTCAATTAATATCATTTCGCGTCAACTAACTTCTAGTCAAGTAAAAAGTTCACTCGACTAATTTTTGAAGCCATAACTACTTCGTCCAGATAAATAGATACTGGTGAACAATTCACACACAAAACTTTGGCTTTTTCCACCGCCATTGTCCCAGCCATAGGTACTCAAAGCAGTGAGTGGCGCGTGACGATGGCAAAAGACCTGACGCCATGACTTTTGTGCCTTGGAAGTTGGAAGTTGAGTTGGCCCCTAGTGTGAGACGCAGCTTGCGTCGATACTCTGGCACCATCACATCTTCCAGAGATCCATAGTGGGGCCAGTGCAGCGGCTTATTTAGCTGAGCATCTCAAACGGCGGAAATTTGCAACCCTCGGTAGTGGTTTTATATTTAAAACTTTTGGGGCTGAAACATCGTGCCTGTGGGGGCCGGGAGCTCACCTCATCGTTAAAACCCTTTCCGAGCGCTTGGCCAACGCAACGCGTGACCAAAATGCTGGCGTGTATTTGGCCCAACGCATAAACATTGCCATTCAGCGTGGTACTGCCACCAGCATGCTGGGCACGCGTCCAACTGGTAGTGGGCTTAAACATCTTGTCATCCAGTTTTTGTTAATATTAAAAAAACCGCCTCCCTCTTTTCCATATAATAAAAACGAGACCCTATTACTGGGACTTCGCTATCCGTCCGTTCGTCCGTCCATCTGTCACCAGAATGTATCTTAAGAACAGTGATAGCTAGACAGTTGTAATTTTCACAAATGATGTATTTATTTTGCCGCTACAACAACAAATACTAAAAACAACATACAATACATTTTTAAGGAGGGCTCCCATAGAACAAATTTGATTTTTATACCGTTTCTCGGTCGATACTAATAATGGTGACAGGTAGACGCTTTAACTGTTCACACAATATTTCGTTTTATGTTATCTTTAAATAATTAATGATTAAGGAGGCTCCCATATAATAAAAGAAGTTTTCGCCATTTATTTGGTAATTAATGATTAAGGAGGCTCCCATTATAATAAAAGAAGTTTTCGCCATTTCTTTGGTAATGGTACGGAACCCTTCGGGAGCGAGTCCCACTCGCACTTGGCCGGTTTTTTAATATCTAATATTAAGAATTATGTCACGTTTCTAGGTTACTTACCAACGTGATTTTATTCGCTGTAAAAAAAAAACTTTGACTTTGACAGTAGAAAGGTATTGTCATATTATTACTTGACGGATGGCGGATTTGTTGTGTTTGTCCCTTTCAGTAGTTATAGACTAACAACCAGTAAAACTACAAGAAGCCTACCGACCAACTGCCCTGTCAACATAACGCTGCGCTTTCACCGATCAAACTGAAAAGGAGTATACCAGCAACTACCCACAAGACGCTGGCGAAGTTGCGGTCATGCCACATACAGAAGCCAAAGATAAAAGTTGAAGTTGGCGGATTTGAGTGCGGTGTGTGTACCAGGGATGAGACTGACTCCGATAAGTCGGAACTTCCGATTACTACACCTTCGGTTCTGATTTCGGCTCCGAAATTTTTAAAAAGGAGGTAATGTGTATAAATATTGCAAATAATCCCTTACAGTAAATGGAAATACAAAATCGCAACTTTCTAAATCAATTGCTCGTCACTGTTTATCGTGTCCACGTGTTTGGCAAAAAAAAAACAAATAAAAATGTCATTCCTGCCACCACTTCTAATAATCCTGCCTATGCCTCCGACTTCAAATCCGCCTCCAATAAATCAAATTTTAAAACTCCGATTCCGCCTTTGGTTCCGGCAAAATGACCTCCGTTAGATCCCTGTTGTTTACAGTGTCACAGATTACTTCGAAGTTAGTATGTACCGAACTAATTATTACCGTTATTAATTAATTTCTATGTAATTTCCAATCCACCTGACCAATAATTTAGATGCAACTATATAAAAAATGTGTTCTTTCTAACAAAATAAGAATTAACGAAATTGAACAACGCAAACATGAGTTACAACCAAATACACATTCTGACTTTCACCCCTTCCTGCAAGAAAACCGTGCAGAATTTGAGGATTAAAAGTAGACAGCTACCATCTACTTAGTATGAACTTAAATCATGTCAAGTTTCATTTGAATTGAATCAGTAGTTTCGGCGTGATGAGAGTTCCCTATACAGAAAGACAGACAGACAGACATGAAAGTAAAAAAATGCAGTTTCGCCATTAGTATCGACTATGGAGTGCCCCCAAAATTTTTTTTTCAAAATGTCTTCAATGTACAGAATTCGACACGCTACAGTTTTATTATAAGTATAGATATAGATATAGATTTGTTATTTTGTCCTTGACAAAGCCTTTTTACAGCTGCTTTAAATTGCTGAAGCTCCTTTACATCTGCTTATATTCATTTTTACCTTAGTTATTACCTTAGTTATTTTATCTTATTATGTACACAGATTCTTTGATTTTTTGTCAATGACGTTACCACATGTTCTTATGGATTTATGGTTCGAATAAATGAATTGAATTTAACAGGTAAATAAAAAAATTTAAACATTAACAGTTGTATAATGATGTAATAATAAACTAATAAAAAATTATCTCATGCTAGTTGAATTAGACTGGCGAGCGAATTAAAAGCCACGAGCTTAGTGGGCTGTAGCTTTGCCTGCGAAGCCGAGGCTTGTGGGTTCGATTCCCACCCAGTGCAAATATTTGTGTGATGAACTCTACCGCTCGATCGTTAGCGGCTACCGGCTTCGGCTTGTTAGAGATTCCGATCGAGTCCAATTCAAAGTGTGCCTTGACTAAGTCGTGTGGTTCTCCGTCTCGCTCTTGCATAGTCCTAATGTGTAGGATGCGTTCGTCCTGGGACATTATGGTACAATGCGGGACCATTCCATGTATTATCCAACCTATCTTAGTGAGTGACGCCGCCGGCTCCGTTCTTTTACCGGTGAGCAGTTTTCTTGTTACTATTAAGTGCCAGTTGTCGGCTCCGATCAGTATACGCGGCTTCGCGTCGGGATAGCACACGTCTTCCGCGCGTAAGTCTTTAAGGTGGCGGTGGGTGAGCAGCTCCTGCTTCACGGACTGACTGCCTAGCGCTAAGTTCTGCACGGTGCGCGCCTTGATGGTGTAAGTAGTAGTCCGTCTGTCGCTGCCCTTTGACCTCTATGTGCACGGCTTGACTACTCGCCTCTCGCTGGCTCGACGTGACTCCGTGTATGTTGAGCGGCCTCGTAGGACCCTGCGCTCCGATCTGCGCAGCTATCTCCTGGTCGATGAGGCTGATAGTCGACCCTTCATCTAATAATCCGAATGTCTCTACTTCGCCCGCGGGTCCTCTTATTCTGACCGGGCACACCTTAAGTAGGACTCCTCGGTCCGCCGATACTCGGGCGGATGCCGTAATCACGGATTCCTCCTTAGACGGTGGTGTCTCATCTCTATTTCTATGGGAATGTAATAGCGCGTGATGAGGCATCCTACATTCGTCTATGCCGCATTTCTTTGCTTTACAAGCAGGGCGGCGATGTTTCGCCGATATGGCGAAAACATATTTTCGTCTCTTTTGCCCAACGCCATCTCTCGTCTACAGACATTTCTTTAAGGCGTCTTCTTTGGTGCTTCAGTCGTAGCATAGACGTTCGCTCGCGCAGGACGGTATGCCGGTCGATGCGGCGTATCTCGGCTCGCCGGCTTTGCTAGCATATGCGACGTAGAGGCGGAGTAGCAGTGGCGGACGGCGCGCTCGGCTTCCCTCATGAAAAAGCGCGACATTGTAACGATCTCCGCTTCTTTCCGTGACCCATATTCTTCGGCGTAGTCGCACCAACGCGATCGTAAATGTTCGCTCATTCTCGTTGTGACGTGACGAATCAGTGTCGGCTTTTGAATATATCCCTTTTCGTCGAGACATGAAATGACGGTGACGATATTTTGTAGTTTAATCGCGAAGCTATTTAGTTCGGCCGCAGTCGATCCTATACGCGGCAGTTTTCTTAAATCTTCTAAAGCTTGATCGATGATAATTTCCGGTTGTCCGTACCTCTGTTCTAGTGTAGCCATTATCGCTGAAGGCTCCGTCGCAGTGTACAAAAGTGCGGCAACACATTCTCGGGCTTCGCCCTTCAGGCATGCGCGTATGCGGGCGAGATTTTCTATCGGCGGGATTCCATACACGGTGGTCGCTTCTTTGACCGCGGCTTTGAACGGTAGCCACTCTCCTGCGGCCCCGCTGAAAGGCGGCAATTCTGGCGGCATCCTATATCTATTCCCTCGCGACACTTTTTCTAAGACGTCGGCCAGTTTGTCGATCCCTCGCTCGCGTGATGAAGCCCGCTGAGGCGACGAGTGTCGCGGCGTTAGCTTGAACGTGACTTGATTCGGCTTGGCGCTACATCGCTCCGTCTCTTTCACGCGCGTAAGTACTATGACCTCGGCGTCGGGTGCGCGCTCCCCTCGTGTTTGCATGTGGTCGACCCATTCGCTAACACGCTTGCTCGTTTCCATAATCGTGACGTCCTCCTCCCGATCGCATTAACTTTCCCGTTCGGATTCTTCTCTAATAATCTCGATGTCGGCGGCTAATCTCTTTTTTATCAAATTAGCCTCCATCTGTAGTTCTTTTCGCTGTAATTCAACCAATCGTTCTTCGGCTTCTATTTCAGCTCGTCGTATTCTCGCGTTCACGCTGTTAATGGATCGCTGTGAGCGGACGGACGCTACTCGGCTCGGCGGTCTATCGGTCGTGGTGATTTGCGCGGGTGGCATAGCGGAGGTCGCGCTTGACGGTTGTGGGCCAATTACGGGTGGCGGGTTGTGGATAGACGGTGACGCGGAGCAGTCCACGTACACGCACGGGTTTGTCTCGTCAGCGGCGGCGACGGCGGGTTGGCTTCGAGTCTTCGGCATTTCGTCGCCCCTACCGGTCCCTACCTCCCTAACTAATAACAAAACCTAATCCTACCTCCCTATAGCCTGGTGTGTCGACGCGCAGTGTCCGCGGCGTCCTCGGCTCTCGACGGGTGCGGCGTCCTCGGCTCTCGGCGGGCGCGGCGTCCTCGGCTCTCGACGGGCGCGGCGTCCTCGGCTCTCGGCAGGCGCGGCGTCCTCGGCTCTCGGCGGGCGCGGCGTCCTCGGCTCCCGATGGGCGCGGCGGTGGCGTGGCTCAGCGACACGGGATACCTCTCGTTCAATCTTCTTGCTTCAACCCGAAGACACGGAGCAGACGCACCGTTGGGTGATCTTCGGGTCTCGGCCCAGCCTTCTTTCTTCTCTCGTAGTTGCACAGGGGATGGAGCGGGGTGGGTGTTTAAGTGAACCCGCCCGTTGACTGCGCCGCACGTGTTCGTTCAGAGCGCGTGGCTGCAGTTCCCGCTGGTTTTCGTCCCACGTGGTAATATCGTGCACACGTGGGCGCTTGCGCAACGTTCGTCACGCACTCGTTCGTCGGCGTGGAGAAGTTGCTAGGTTAATATTCTTCTATTTGACATGTAATAATTTATTGTTATTTACTGGTATTTTGATTATTATTGTTTTTCCGATTTGACGTTTAATTTTTGTTTTATTGATATTGTGATTATTATATATTTTACAGTTTGACATTTAATTCTTTGTTTTTATATTGATATGGTAATTTTTTTCCAATTTGTTTCTCCAATTTGACTGTAGTATGTTAGTATGATCATTTCTATAATTTGACTCTAGTAGGTATGTTAGTATGATTATTTATATAATTTGACAGAATTGTTTTTGTTGTTAATAATTATTATTATTAGTTTTATTATTTTATATTTTTAAATTTAGAGTCTTGTTTGTATATTTTGTGTTAATGATTGTAAGTTATGGCTTGTCGCACGTGTTGGCATGTCTGTAAGTGCGACAAGTAGTTAATAAATAAATAAATAAATAAATAAAAACTAGGGTGACGCCAGCAGCGGGGTAGGGCCCAAGCTACCGGTGGTTAGGGCTGCAGAGTGAGGAACCTCCTGACTATGCGCGCTGTGTCAAGGATGACTGCCTTCTGCATCTGGCCCTTAACCCAACCGTCTAGCGAAAGTCTCTTTAGATGTTGGTCGAGACTCTTCGCTACAAGGCCGTTTGCCGACACGACTATTGGGACTATGATCGTCGAGTCAACATCCCACATGGCGGTAACCTCATGAGCCAAGTCAAGGTACTTGCTCAGCTTGTCCTTCTCAGCTTTCACGAGGTTCTCGTCATGTGGTACGGTGATATCGACGATCACAGCCCGGTGTTGAGACCGGTCTACCAGCACGATATCAGGCTTATTGGCGACAATAGTCTTGTCCGTGATGATAGAGCGGTCCCAGTAGAGCAACGCACGACCATTCTCGAGAACTGGCAGAGGTGCATATTTATAGTACGGCACCTCGGACTCGACAAGGCAGTATCAAAGAGCAAGTTGCTGGTGGATGATCCTGGCTACTAGGTTATGTCTGTGCAAGTACTCGCCGTTAGCAAGATGCGAACAACCGGAAATAACATGACGAAGAGATTCGCCTGGACGGCGGCATGCCCGACAAATGTCGACCGTACCGTCCTTCATTATGTATTTCCGGTAATTGTTCGTCTTGATAACTTCGTCCGCAATTGCACAGGCAAAACCCTCGGTTTCTCCGAAGAGGTCCCCGAAGCGCAGCCAGTTCACCGAAGCGAGCAGATTCACATCGGGTCCCGTCAGGGCCCGATAGAATCGCCCGTGCAGCTCCTTGCTCTTCCAAACTTCCTTGCGATCATCAGTGCTGAACACCGATGGTTTGCGCCAGTTCTCGTTTGCCAATGAAAGAGGCGTGAAGCTCCTGTCAACTGCCCCAACATCGCGATGCATCCCGGACTCGCTGTTGCGGAAATAATCTCTGAGACTGCATATCTCGCGGTTGTGAAGGTTCTTGGCATTTAAAAAGCCTCGACCCCCCCATTTCCGCGGGATATACAGTCTCATAACAGACGAGCGCGGGTGAAGCATGCGGTGAGTTGAGAGCAGTTGACGGACCTTTGTATCCAGGGTGTCGAGCTCAGTCTGAGTCCATCTCAGTATGCCAATGGAGTATATCAGCAGAGGCATTACCCAACCGTTGAAGGCTCGCGCCTTGTTACCGCCTGACAAAAGACTTTTAAGTACTTTTGTCAGCCGGCAAAAGAAGCGCTCCTTAACCGATTTCTTAATGTCATCTGCTAATATACCCAACGACTGTGACATACCGAGATATTTGTAGGTCTTGTCTTCGGAGAGGGATCTGAGAGTTATAGTCTCGGAAAGTTGTAAAATCTCTGAATTTACTACTTTCCCTCGCTGTACATGCATGACCGCACACTTGTCGACACCGAACTCCATCTAGATGGCGGTACTAAAAACCTCTGTGATTTTTAATAGCTCCAACAAGTCTTGGCGTTTCGGTGCAAAAAGTTTGAGGTCGTCCATGTACAGCAAATGAGATATAACCTCACCTCCTCTACGAAGACGACAGCCTAACTCTGAATCCTTCAGCAGAGTGCTGAGAGGATTCAGACTTAGGCACCACCATAGGGAACTCAGACTGTCTCCCTGAAATATTCCCCTTTCAATCTTTATCAAGTCCTCCGAAACAAACGAGCTGTCTACGCTACCTGGTTGACGAAGGACTGTGACCCACTGTCTCATTAATTTGATTAGAAAAAATTTTAGAGTTGGATTTATTTTGTGCAACTCTAAAACTCTTTCTAGCCACGAATGGGGCACCGCGTCATAGGCCTTCTTATAGTCAATCCAAGCAGCGGAAAGGGCTCCTTTGTTTCGTTTGACTTGTTGGCAAATGGTCGTGTCAATGAGGAGCAGCTCCTTAGTACCACGGGACCCAATCTTACATCCATTCTGAGAGGAGGCCAAGATGTTATTTGCGACAATATGCGCGTTAATTTTTGCTCTCAGAATGGATGTAAGCAGCTTGTAGATGGTAGATAAGCACGTTATGGGTCTGTAATTCTTTGGTTCCGTGGTACTACCAGACTTATGGAGCAGGAAGGTGACTCCGGTTGTCAAGAAACTAGGAAGAGAACCCGTCTCGAGGGCTTCTTGGAATTGTGTTGCTAAGCGTTCATGTGAGCATCGAAACCATTTTATCCAAAAGTTGTGCAATCCGTCCGACCCAGGACTTTTCCAGTTCTGAGTCGTCCGGATGGCACAACTTACGTCTATGGAGTCTATCAAAACAGACTCCATGGGTTCGATGGGTTCACATGCACGTTCGACAACACGCATCCAAGCTCCCTCCGTGTGCTCGACCGGCACCGACCAGATGCTGCGCCAGAAGGTTTTCATAGCGCTGGCATCCGGTAACTGCCCATCGTTCACACGTTGACTAGTTCCTTCCCAGTTTCTATACACCTTCCTTTAATCACTTTGGAAGTCGCGATTTTGCCGATATCGATTTACACATATGGCTGGGCAGGGAGAAAGATGCGAGTAGTGAAGGTGAGTGTTAGTGTACACTACTAAGGGGCGCCCCTTAAACCTACGCCCGAGTCACAAGTCTTGGGGTCTACTTGACGTTTCTCTCTCTGCCACACGATGGACCCGGCACCCGCACGGTGAATCCACGTGAAACCAAGAAGTTCGTCTCTAAACTTTGACTTAAGTAAAGTTGAGTGGTGTTAATTATCCTTGAAATGGAATAACGTCGGCGCAGCCGACGTCACGCTGCCAAAAAGCAATAATAGGCCAACCTACTTTGCTACCTGTACTTAGTGAATCCTATTGTGTTTGCGTGTTTTCATCCAACACTACCCATCGGCTACGCCCACAGCAAAAGAATGCGACTAATGATGATGATGGCGAGACTCTGTCCGCCGAAATCAGAAGTTGGATTCGTGATGGATGAGAACAAAGAAATAAATCGTGATATTTGGAAAAAAACATGGAAGATGTAGATTTTCTCGGAAAATCAACCCAGTGGCGATCGACCACAAGCAAGTTGGCTGGCAAATCCAACGTGTTTGCTACTGGACAGCAGGTCTATCGAAATGCTACCTGCCAGCCTACACCGAGATCAAGTTGACGAGTCGAAGTCTACACTCAGCGAGGAGCCTCAGATGTCAATCAGGTGTGTGCGTTTCTAGTTGTCATTAGTGCCTACTCATTCAGTTTTAGATTGCAATCGCTGTAATAGCACACCCTATGCCAAATTAAGTTTATGAAGCAATTTCATCAAGTTTATCATCACAGCTGCCTATTAACTTTAGAAATCTGATTGGTTTTATTTTAAGAAAATTTCACTATTGAAGAAAATGAATTAGTTTTCACTCATTGGCATAGTGCGTAAACATTACTGGCTAGTTGGAGCAATCGTAATCTATTTTGACAGCGGGTACCTTTACGTACACAATTACCTGTTTGAGAAATGTGAGTCAGTAAATATTTCGAGATTTTGTAGGTTACTTATGGTATCTGAAGGTAGTTTGAAAAATACGTCAGTTCATACGATCAAATAGAAACACTACATTATTTTTGTTGGTTATCAACTATCTCGTAACTTTGAAGGTACCTACTCATAAGCCATAAGCGATTAACGATCATCCTCTAAAGATTTTGTTACTTAGTTTGCTGGACAATTATTTCGAAAGTGACGTCATGTTAGGCTGTGAGTTTTTAAATCTGGGTTAGGCAGAAAACATGACATCGATGCAACTCATATTAACTAAAGTTCATTATGTAAATTTGATAACACATGATAATAGTTTATTTCAATCGAATGTAACTTCTATAGTTGTAAGACTCTTTAGGGTGACGTTCAATTAGCGATAAATTGTACTATGGACCGAGTGACCGTGAACGAAGAGTGTAATCAAACGAAATTAGATCTGAAGTTTAAAGCTTTTAAAGTAGTTGAAGTATTGAACGGTGACCGTTACACGTTGAAATCTTTAAACTCGAAGCGTACTTACAAATACGCACACGATAGGCTAAGAAAGATGCCAGCAAGTCACATACCAGTCGAGGTTGATGTAAATGATGGTGAAGAGCAAGCTTAAGTTGTGGTGGAAACTTGAGTAAGGGGACTCTAGGTGCTGTAGTGAGTTGTGTTTGACCGTGCCAGGAGCTATTCATAGTCGTAACCCGGTCGAAATCGACTATCTTGAGGGAACTCAACTAGTCCGTGGGAGCGCGGTGGAAGATTAGCTCTGGTGGAGGTCGGGGTCTGTAAGGACCATGTACGTGGGGTCACCAGGGGGCGACACACGGGAGATCTTGAGGAGATCTGATCCTTGCGCAGGATGTGTGAGAGCAATGCGATTGCTAGTCGGCTGGATAGCCGGGGCTCTAGATGTCTTACTCAAGAGTTTAGAGCGTTTTATGTGATCTAAATTAAACCCGTGCTTGGTTGTACTGAGTAAATTTGAGGTTTGATGAACGACTGTGGTATGCGGCTCTGGCTGCTGTATAGTGAATTTTGTATCTCCTGTTAGGTTTCGTTAAAATGTTAAAATAGTTGACTTTTTTACTTTGTCCGTAAACTGTAAAGTGTAGTCTGGAAAGACCATCGTGTGTAGTCAGCGAGTGATACACATAGAAGATCCATGCGATGGATTACATCGGCTAGTGAGCCGTGCCATTAGAGGTTTTACTAGAGTGCTTCTGTGAATTTGTCGAGTCACGGTAATGTAGAATTCGGAACTTGAACGACTACGGTACTCGACCTTGGTAACCGATTGTTGTATTATCCCCGTATTTGTTTGCGTTAAAGTTTGACAGAACTAAGAATTGGAAGGTTTTAAGATTTCCTTTGATCTGCGATAAGTTGAAGATCAGGGTCAGGACTGACCGAGTGGAACAAATTTCTGTCGTGAATTGTTTATTCGCAGGACAACCACCACACGAGGACGTGTGGAAGCAGGATGGCCGTGTCGGCGCAAACAACATTACGTCATCGCTACCTGCGCTCCGAACGGGAGCGAAGCGGACAGTCGCTTTCCTGCGCTCGGAGAGTGAACACCTAAGCTATTGGAAACTCGAGGAATCTATGCTAATTACAGCATGCATATGGCTGGGCAGGGAGAAAGAGGCGAGTAGTGAAGGTGAGTGTTAGTGTACACTACTAAGGGGCGCCCCTTAAACCTACGCCCGAGTCACAAGTCTTGGGGTCTACTTGACGTTTCTCTCTCTGCCACACGATGGACCCGGCACCCGCACGGTGAATCCACGTGAAGCCAAGAAGTTCGTCTCTAAACTTTGACTTAAGTAAAGTTGAGTGGTGTTAATTACCCTTGAAATGGAATAACGTCGGCGCAGCCGACGTCACGCTGCCAAAAAGCAATAATAGGCCAACCTACTTTGTTACCTGTACTTAGTGAATCCTATTGTGTTTGCGTGTTTTCATCCAACACTACCCATCGGCTACGCCCACAGCAAAAGAATGCGACTAATGATGATGATGGCGAGTCTCTGTCCGCCGAAATATATATTTTTTATTTGAAGTAATTTTTAAATACATAATTATAATATAATACATTATTACGCTACCAATTTTACAATAGATGATTATTCAGAGATTTCACACATTCGGAAACAATGTAATAAACCTCATTCATTTATACTTACTCAATAACATCGTCATCAGCCTGTATTCGTCCACTGCTGTTCATAGGCCTCTCCCATATTAACCACTCGGCTCGATTCTCGGTCTTCGGTCTCCAACCGCCACCAGCCATCTTTCGTATATAGTCACTCCATCGAGTCTCAGGGCGTCCTACATTACGTTTTGGTCTCCATTTTCCCCCCGTAAATTCCCCCAAATTTACCCCCATGGCTTTTAAAAACCCCCAAATTTGGGGGGAAAATCCCCAATCTGGTAACAGTGCATATGTCACTATACGAAGTCAAATGACCAATGACAGAGCGGAGAGGCAGACAGGCAGACGTTACGGCATAGAATAGATAATAGTTACAGTCGTCCAGTCTTCCATCCCTCTTTCTTGTGAAGACAAGAAAGAGATGCACGATGCTCTACGATGTCTAAAAATTCGGTCTCCAGGCCCGCGATAAAAGCTATGCAATAGCTTAAAAACTTAAAAACTAGGGTGCCGCTAGCAGCGGGTCAGGGCCCAAGCTACCGGTGGTTAGGGCTGGAGAGAGAGGAACCTCCTGAGCTCCTGTCGATGCGCGCTGTATCTAGGACGACTGGCTTCTGTATCTGACCCTTGATCAAACCGTCTAGCGAAAGCCTCTTGAGATGTTGGCTGAGGCTTTTCGCTATAAGGCCGTTTGCCGACACGACTATTGGGACTATTATCGTCGAATCAACATCCCACATGGCGGTAACCTCATGAGCCAAGTCAAGGTACTTGCTAAGCTTGTCCTTCTCGGCTTTCACGAGGTTCTCGTCATGTGGTACGGTGATGTCGATGATCATAGCCCGGCGCTGAGAACGGTCTACCAGCACGATATCAGGCTTATTGGCGACAATAGTCTTGTCCGTGATGATAGAGCGGTCCCAGTAGAGCAACGCACGACCATTCTCGAGAACTGGCAGAGGTGCGTACTTGTAGTCCTTACTATACCTCGGACTCGACAAGACAGTGTCGAATAGCAAGTTGCTGATGGATGATCCTGGCTACTGAGTTATGTCTGTGCAAATACTCGCCGTTACCAAGATGCGAACAACCGAAAATAACATGACGAAGAGATTCACCTGGACGGCGGTATGCCCGACAAATGTCGACCGTACCGTCCTTCATTATGTATTTCCGTTAATTGTTCGTCTTGATAACTTCATCCGCAATTGCACAGACAAAACCCTAGAATTCTCCGAAGAGGTCCCCGAAGCGCAGCCAGTTCACCGACGCGAGCAGATCATCAGTGCTGAGCACCGATGGTTTGCGCCAGTTCTCGTTTGCCAATGAAAGAGGCGTGAAGCTCCTGTCAAATGCCACAACATCACGATGTATCCCGGACTCGCTGTTGCGGAAATAATCTCTGTCCTGTAATGAAAAAAAACTGTGTGTGCTTAAGACCACACGGCAGAAGTGAAAACTTAATTATCTGATTTTTGTATTAGGTAGGTATGTCGTATAATGCCCGGTTTACATTATTCCAGTCCAGCGATCGAATCCAGCGCTGGAATGCTTACTGAAAAAATGTAAACCGGCACTGGAAAGCATGAAACAAGCTAAAAATTAAATTCAATTTTCTATTTTTTTTTTTAATTAATTTATTTTAAATAAATTAATTTAATTATTTTCGTTCATATTCTATAAATGACGCTATTGGTTTATGTTAACTACTTATTTATTTTGGCCTTTGTCTCGAAGTTCTCATTGAAATCCCCTCCAAAAATGCGGGTTTTAATAGTCATGAGTCATAATAGACATTAAAAATTGTTTGGGGAGATGTGGGATTTTTTAAACCAGGTTTTAATTTTTTCAGTGAATACAACACTTTTCACAGTGAACTTAATACGAAATCTCGCTTTTCTTATTCTAATGTAAAATTGTCGATACACTTGATGCCCGAGCTACACGAGCCTACTTTTTCAAGCTAGGATAGCAAGCTAGTACTTCTAGCTTCGTGTAGACAACGCTACACAACGTTAGTTTTATCTTCACGAAGATAGAAGAACTGGCCTGCTAGCTTACTAACACTTGCTATCCTAGCTTGAAAAACTAGCGTCGTGTAGCTCGGGCATTATTGGAATTATGAAAGTTATTGCTGGAATAGCGTTATAATTACTGAGTTTTATGACTAGTAAAATACTAGCAGCGTAGCAGCCCGTTCCGGATTCACTCTGATAATAACCTAGACACCGACTGCAGCGCCATCTGCCGGGCTGATTTGTGAATCTAAACCATCCAGGGCGCCACTCCACACGCACACAAAAAATCATATTTAAATCGGTTGAGCCGCTTAGGAGTTCACTGTCAATACACATACAGAAGAACTATGTATTATAATGATGTAGGATAAATAAATACTAAAAATAAATAAATAGTGATGGACAATTCACACACAACACTGTCTGACCCCAAACTAAGCAAAGCTCGAACTAGTGCGGCCAGATAGCTGATATAATACTTAGTACCTGGGTGACCGAGCTTTGCTCGGTTTAATTACGAAATATACTTAGATACTTACAGATAAAAGATTCCAAGAAATTGATTTTCTTAAAAAAAAGAATTGAAAAAATAAGAGAACCCGTCTGGATTCGAACCCGAAGCTACCAATTCGTGACCGCTATGAACGCCCGACTTCCCGTCTGAGCTAATTATGCTGCCGCGTCACGCGTAGAAATTTACCTTCGCATTCTAATGTCTAATGTGACAGTTTTTCATTGTCTAAAAACGCGCATAATATGCGTTTTTTTTAATGAAACCTAGTTAGATCGATTTATCGTCCCCAAAATCCCCTGCATACATAATTTCATGAAAATCCGTCGAGCCGTTTCCGAGATTCAGATTATATATATATACATATTTATATAGGTACAAGAATTGCTCGTTTAAAGGCATAAGATATAATTTTATTGTTAATCCATACTTATTATACATAGAGATACACCCAGACGCAGTACAAATATTTGCAATCAAACCCACAGCCCTCGGCTTCACAGGCAGAGTTCCTACCCACTAGGCCATAAAGATCACAGTAAATTAAAAACAAAATTCGATTTGCTGTTCTTATGTTAATTGTTGAAATTTTTTTTTAATGGAGTAATAGATAGAAACACTTTATTGTGACACAAAGAAATCAAAATATTACACAGAATTTTTTTTTAACCACTATTTCGGCTGATGTTAAGCGACGATGTGATCTACGATGGAGCGTGTTTACCTAGAAGAAACCGATTCACTTTCGAATTGAATTAGAAATACTTATTAACTAGTGCTACAAGTGGTAGGTAATGAAAGCTAAACTCATTTTTGAAAAAAAGTTTTAATTTTTACTAATCTTAAAAAGTTACTAAGCCAATGTAACTCTTTATTAAGTTATACAAAATAAGTTTCATCTAGTAGGTAGTTTTTTCATTGAAATTCATTTTAACCTCTGTAAAAGATATTATTTACCTATACACATGGACGTATAAAAAAGTCGGACGTAGTCACGCTAAAACAAAAACTGTGTCACTAGAGTCGGCCACATTTGCACGTGTGCGTTGTCAGGTTGTCACTGATACGCTGTCACGCACACATATACACAAGTAGCGCGTGTAATGACTCACTGATGTGTGCGTGTCAGCTTATATGTGACAGCGCACACGTGCATATTATGGGGCCGACTCGATGGACACAGTTTTAGTTTTAGCGAGACTACGTCCGACTTTTTTATACGTCTATGCCTATACAAAATAACTTTTACATGAAATTATTTGTTTGATACAATAATTATATACTTACTTAAAATTAACTAATACCTAGTTAGTAGCTCTAATAAATGTTTATTATGTTTACAAAGTATTCCGAGCCTGCCTTGCAGACATGAGTTTATGTTTTATTAATTCAAAAATGTTCTGACACTGGTCAGTCCTGCTTAAGTTTCCTTTTTCAGTATGAATACACTCATACAGAGGATTTAGTACAAGAGAGATCTTTCAGAAAGTATGAATAATAATCGATTTTTTGTAAAAAAGATTGCAACATGGGAAAATGTTTTTTTTTTTTTTAACTTTTATAGGTTTACACTTGACCGCCATCTCGCATGATGTTAAGCGACGATGCGGTTTACGATGGAGCGTGTTTACCTAGAAAAAACCGATTCACTCTCGATTTGAAGACACAAAGATTGTAACTATCGGGAAATACTCACTCAGGCAACGTATTCCATAGTCTTGACGTTCTTATCACAAAAGCAGAGTCAAATCTCTCTGTTCGTGTCTTTGGAACATCAACCATGAAACGATGTCACTTTGTCGAGCTGCGAGCATTCCGATAGAAAAAAGGGCAAGGTGGTATTAGATCGTGCAATTCAGCTGCACACTCTCCGAAGTGTATCCGATAGAAAACCGATAAGCTAGCAACTTTACGGCGATGTTCAAGACTTTGCAGTCTTTTACGCACGAGGGTGTCATTGCCTATGAGCTTCTTGGCATGTCTCTCAATCGATTCCAGAGCTTCCAGCTGATACTTAGCCGACCCATCCCAAAGGTGCGAACAGTACTCCATACAGGAGCGAATCTTTGCTTGTTATAACGTGAGTAACTGCTCAGACTTGAAGTACCTTCGCACCTTAGAGAGGACACCCAGTTTTATGGCAGCTAATTTAGCCTTGGACTCGATACACGAGCCAAAGTTGAGCGTAGACGACAAAGTAACGCCCAAAAGCTCGAGATGGTCGGATACCGGCACGGATACACCACGAAAAGTAGGAGTCTGTTGGAATGGACTCCTTTTTGCGGAAAATAGACACGCCTGCGTCTTTCCCTCGTTAAACCTGACCAGATTGGCATCACCCCATTTAGATACTGCCTCAAGGGTCAAGTTTAAACGCTCGGTCAAACTCTCTCTCAGTGCTTGAGTTTGCTGCCTATTGGCTCTCGCGCTAGATATGTAGCTCTCCACAACAGTGCTATCATCTGCGTAAAGATACCGGGCTTCAACAGATCGTTCATATGTAGCAGGAAGAGTGTTGCAGAGAGTACCGACCCTTGAGGGACTTCGGCATTGATAGCCATTTGATCTGACGAGCAGCCATCAATGACCACTCGTATGGATCGATCCCACAAAAAGTCCGATATCCACGCTATAAAGCCTGGAGACAAACCATAAGCTGAAAGCTTGCATAAAAGGCCATCATGCCAAACCCTGTCCAAAGCCTTCGAGATATCCAGGGAGACTGCAAGTGCTTCCCCGTGCTTCTCGATAGCTTCACTCCAGATGTGAGTGACGTACGCTAGAATATCCCCGGTGGACCGGTTTCGGCAAAACCCGTATTGCCAGTCACTGAGGAGGTCGTTAGATTCTAGGTACGTCAGGAGCCTGTGGTTTAAGACACGTTCCATAGTCTTGCAGAGTATGGACGTGACCGAAATTGGCCTGTAGTTGGCAGGGTCGGCACGACTACCCTTCTTGGAAACTGGTTGCACGTTGGCAAGCTTCTAAGACTTCGGTACTTGCCCAGTTTCGAGAGAGAGTCTATACAGGCGCGTCAGTATTGGAGACAACTCAGGCGCACAAGCCTTAACACTACAGCAGGAATACCGTCTGGGCCACTGGCCTTATTCACGTCCAGATTGCGTAGCACTTTGCGAACCTCCATTTGGCGAATATGTATTTCTGACATATAATACGCACAGCCAGGTAAAGTAGGAGGTGTCGTGCTACCAGCATCTAGACGCGAAGATTCCGCAAACTGAGATGCAAACAAGTTTGCCTTCTCTATTGCGGTGTGAGCCAGTGTCCCATCAGGTTTCAGCATTGGAGGTAGTGAGGGGCGGGAGAAGTTCGATTCGACCGATTTAGCTAGGGACCAAAACGCTTTGCTACCCGCAGGGTATGAAGCTGGTTTGTTCCCTATTCGACAAATGTGGTCAAAACGAGCCCTCTGAAGAACCTTTTTGCATGCCTTAGCAGCCTTGTTGAATGCTTTCTTCTTCTGGTGTATGTCCCTTGCCTTACGCTGTCGAGCATCAACCCAGGCTAGGTAGGCCTCATGCTTAAATGCTTCACCACTTTTACATTGAGGACCAAACCAAGGGCGAGCTTTGCTGGATAATGGGGTGTCGGAGTATTGAATAAAATATTCCATAGCCGTTCGAATTGCATTAGTCACAGCATCCGCGCAGGTTGAAGGATCACCAGAAGTGAAGCACAATGACTGCCATGGGTAAGATGCAAAAAATGAGCGCATCTCGTCCCAATCTGCATACTTGTATCGCCACAACCGCCGGTTGCCTCTAGGGCTGCGATCAGGCGGATGGTAGATGGATACAGATTTCACCGGACAGTGGTCAGAACTGCCTAACGGCGAAGATACCACCACGGAATAACGGTCTGGATCTGTTGTCAGCAGAAGGTCTAAACAATAAGGTGTATGCGACTCAACGTCGGGTACCCTAGTGGCCTCTTAGACCAGCTGGGTTAGGTCTAACGATGAAGCTAGCTTTCTCGTTTCCTGCCCAGCATGATCAGTGTCCCGGTATGGGTACAGCCATTCCTTATGATGGCCGTTAAAATCCCCCAGTAACACTAATTAGGCTGAAGGGTACTTCTGTTGCGCCGCGTCCGCCGCCTCACTTAAATATTCTGTAAGCCTAGTTGTCTCCTGGTCACCGCTGTGCGATCGATATACACTGGCGTAGAGAATTTTGTCTATACCTGTGTCAATTAAAACCCAAAGAACGGAGAATCTTGTGTCTTCTAGGTTACGGAAACGCCGACAGCAGATGTCGTCACGGGCATACAAGCACACACCAGCACGGGGCCTAAATTTGTGCTCCAGAGTGTAACCTGGATACTTAAGTACGCCACGTCCGACGGACAACCTATCTGCGTCTCCGTAAGAAACCAGAGTGTCGGTTGCTCAGTGTCGAGGTGATGGTGGACTGCTGAGAGATTTCTAAGTCATTTAATGTAACCTTGTAATCACGGTCTCAAGTACCTGTAAGCGTAGATCGTAAAACCCAAGACGGGCCCTGCCAAACTTCAGGGCGCACGCAGTCATGTCAACGTTGGGAAGAGTGAGCTCACTCTTTCCGTTCTAGTCGGTTGCAGTACGCGGTGGATGCCGGACGTTTTTACCTATCATTATTGGTTGTCGACAACCAAAATAAGTAGAACCACAGTAAATCTCGCCGCTAGCGATTATAGGAGTCAAGTAGATTGGTTGTTGGTAAACCACTTACGATACACAAAGACGCAGTTTAATACCAATTTTAAGGTGCTCAGGGCACATCTATTGATTTATATCGATGGCTGTAAGCACCAAAGTATTGTGTTCTTCCTGATTGGCTGAACAAGATGACGCAAATGGTTAATAAGCACGGCAAACACAGGCTATTGATGCGTAGGTACTGCATATTTTACTTACATATTTTTTGTGTAATGTTCCAGAACTGGTAAATTCTCGCGAATAATTTCTCCTCATTTTGTGTTATTGTCCAATGTTTATATCCCAGACGTTTTTTTGTTTTTATGTCTTCTCGTGTCGTTATCGTAAATGAATGTTTTGAATGCGTTTGACAAAGTCGCCAGGCGCCAAGTTTGTGCTGCCGGCATCTGCCACTACAGGCCACTGCGGCTACACTACAGGCACCAAGGGCGAAATTGCAAATAAATGGCTATGCGTGGAATGCAGATTTCGTCATATTATTTTTTGTTCGTTCATTTCATCCGTTCATTCTCGTAGCCACTTTTATACATTGAGCTAGGCCGAGGATGATTATTTGTATGCAAAACACTAAACAATCACTTTTTACTATTTTATCTTATCAAATCAATTTACTTACGATAACAACTTAACAACATTTGTTTAAATGTCACCACTGCTGGTGCTGGACTGTTTGGAGTTTGGAATTTTTGTTTTTAGTAGCCGTCAGTGTTGCCACTTTGATTTTGAGCTTGTCACCAAATAGTTATGAAAAAAGTCGACGGTTTTGATTAAATTAATAAGGGAATAACAGTCTGGAAGAATGCGTAAGCTATTTTATATCCCAGAAATATAGCTGCTAGTAAGAATATAAAAGGGCACTGGTCTAAGTACCTACAATGTAAAGAAATTTAAATTAAAAGGAAAAAGGAATAACTTAAGGCAATAATTAACATTAATACCATGTAAGATTTAAACGAAAATACAAATGATTGAATAAAATGTTAATAATATGATTGGGAAAGTCTGTATAAGTAAAAGTTTATCTGTATGTTTATAAATTGGAAGTAGAGTTTATGGTAGACTTCTATGTTGTTTATATTTGAGAGAATGAGTTAATTATCTTACAAAATATGATATAGATATTGTTAGCGACAGCGAGACGTTCTGCGAACGTTCAGTTTTAGTGCCCATGTAATAGACTTTTTAGGTTTAAAATAGTGTTAATTTTGTGGAAGTGTATAGAGTAAGCAACACGTGTGATTATGTTAGTAAAATTGTGAATGGTAATTGTAAATGTTAGTTGTTAACAAGGCGTTCTTAGAGCTGTAAAATAAGACGTCTTTGTAGTTTTCACTTAATTTTATGGTCAGGATGCGCCTACGGGTGGTATGGTATGGCATTGTCTAATAGTGAAATAATATTGAATTGTTTGGCGTCGCTTTTTCTTTGAACCGTCCGACCGACAACAAGATAGAACGAACCCAGCGACCGCCTATTGTTTCATTATTAGAAGGTCCGGCCACATGTTTGCATTTGGCCGAACCATGGAAAAATCCGTAGGCAGCATGTATTGTAAGACGGAATATCATCCCTCTAGCCTCCTTGTTAAAGTCCACGGTTGAACGAATATAACCGTGGGCGCAGACCATGCAATCGTGGGACCAGGAACGACAGAGTGGAGGCCGGACGGTTGATATTCCGGGCATTCACTTGGAAGACGGACGTGGAAACGGTCCGCGCTAGCATTCACTTGGAAGACGGACGTGGAAACGGTCCGCACTAGCATTCTTTTGGAAGACGGGCTCGGAGACGGTCCGCATTTGTAAAATAGATTAAGTTTGATTGTAACCGTAGTCGTAGTTTATCCGTAAATACAGTTTGCTGTTAAAATATCCATCGTTTGTTCACTAATTCCGCTCTCCTGAAGAACTAATCACGACAGATCCCCCAAACTATTAGCGACGTCAACGCGAATAATTTTATACAGTCCACTACCGAAGTCTCATATCGTCTGGACCGAGGCGTTGCTAATAGTATTTGGTCCTTCGAGAGCCGGATCTCAGTGATCAGTTATTCGACTGCCGGACATAGTATTGAGTTGTTACGCGATATAGTGCGCGCGCGATTAAATTCAGTGAAATTCTGTGAACTTCATTTCATTGTGTTTAGATTCAATACTGTGTTATATTTTTTGTGTTAATATTTTTTCTTTTTGTTAGCAATGGTTCTAACGCGAAGCTACCCAGAGGAAGTGCGGCGAACCATCCGCTTCGAACCTGCTCGGAATTCACCAACTAGAACATCAGGGCAACACGAGGTATTATCTTCCATTTCTCACCAGCAGGAAAGAGTGGACTCCGTGAACGACAGGCCGCTAGGACCTTCAGCGGAGGAGAGCGAACGGTACTCTCAAATAATACCACGTGTGACCGTCCCGCGAGCGGTGGCGTCCGTCCGAACGACGAGCAGCGCCATTGCGAGATTGAGGCAGGTACGTTTCGAAGCAGAAGAAAAGTTATGAATACTTAGGAAACAGGAAGAATTGGAGGCAGAGCGGATTAAACAAAGGCTAGCCTTTGACATCGAGCTGATCGAGTCCGAGGAGAATAAGCCTAGAATGAACGCGAACCAGGTAAGTTGGATTAGAAATACGGCAACTGTATGTGAGCGATCGGTGCCTGGTGAACAGCGTGCAGCTTCAGAACGACGTCCCCTCTACGAACGACGGGGGGAGCTGACACGCAGCCAGCTCGGTGACGAACGGATGGACACCGGTGAACGGCGTGCGGCCCTGGAACTACGGGCCCTTCCCTACAAACTACGGGGAGAGACATGCAACCGGTACGACTACGGTGACTTACTGCCCGAAGATAAGCGTACGAGCCCAGAACACAGGGCTACTTACATCGAACAGCCAGAGCTCGGTGAACGGCGTGCGGTCCCTGAACGTGGGACTCTCCCCTATGAACCTCGGGGAGACCAGACGCGCAGCCAGCCTGGTCGTATCGATTTGAGCTTAGGTAAACAGCGTGTAGCCATAGAACACGGGGCTAATTCCCGCGATCGACGAGAAGAGCAGACACGCTACCGGTACGAATATGAACAACCAGAGCTTGGTGAACAGCGTGCGTTCCTTGAACGTGGGACGCTCCCCTACGAACCTCGGGGAGACCAGACACGCAGCCAGCCTGGTTATAATGTTCTAAACTGGAGTAAACGGCGTGCAGCCCTAGAAAACATGGGCACTCTCTGCGAGCCGCGGGAGCAGACACGCACTCAGTGCGATTTAAACCGACAGCGATCCAGATCACCGACGCCGTCTGGGATCGCCTCGAGAACGCGAGGCATCGAACCAGTAGAGCAAAAAAGGGAGAATAACTTGTGTAAAAGTATTTATGCGATTGATGACGAAAGTAAAAAAGGTCGATACAGTTGCATAATGTGTAACGGAAATCATGTTCTAACGAAATGTTCTGAGTTTCAGGCTATGACCTTGAACGAGCGATGGGAACGTGTGAAAAAAGATGAGTTATGCTTCAAATGTATAACAAGTCGCCATCGCCACGTGAACTGCAAGGCGAATTTGTGCGGAGTCGACGGATGCGAGCACCCACACCACGCCATGCTGCACTCCGAACGAGTGCCACGGTCGAACGCGACGGAGCCCGCTGATCGAGCGGACGATGTCGAGATGGTCACCGCTACCTCAAGTAACGATGCGAACAAGACAGAGGTAACACTTCAAATTTGTCTCGTAACAGTAAGTGAACCACGTGGTCATATCTTCGCATCTCGACGAGGGATCAACCGTGTCCCTGTTGGAAGACGAGGTGACTCGACAAATTGAAGGTAAGGGACCGAAAAAATCACTCAGCGTCAATGGGGTTAACATGGAAAAGCGAGACGTGTGTTGTCAACACGTGAAGCTTAATTTACAGGGTACCGACGAATACACACATAGCATACCTGGTGTGATGGTTGCCTGGAAGAGATTGCTCTTAGCAATAAGGCCGCCACTTGTGGTACTAGTTCATAAGTATTTCACTGTAATTTTATTAATTTGTCTGTATCACAATAAAGAGTTTCTATCTATCTATCTATCATACGAGCGAGAACAATGGAGAACTTAGGGTTTCAATCGCAGTCGATTCCCGAACAACAGCCACGCCTGAATTATCTCAAAGACCTGGGCCAAGCAAGTGTCTGTTATAAGCAGGTGAGTTCAAAACTTCTCATAGATGCAGACAACTGGGACGTGATCGTGTCTCGTGAACTACATTTTGGTAAGGAAAACCAGCCGACGGCCTCAAGGACTAACATCAGCTGGGTTATCCACGGCATACTGCCTCGGACGGCTCGGAGACAGGAGTCGGAACAGGTACTCCATATTTTCAGCAAGAATGAGGACCGCCTCGAGAGCATCGCTGAGAAAAACTTCGAGAGAAAAAATAATCTCGTGTTTTTCTCGAAAACTAAGGTAAGTAGATATAAAGAACGAACTATGGACGCCTCTCATGGAACGATTGAGAGCGTCGCCAAAAGCCATGAAACAAGCCAACCTTTGAACAACGGTGAGACGAACCGATCGCCGATAGATAAGGTTGAGCTTGAAGTACAGGTAATGGTACACCGACCAAAAGAGATCAACGAATCAGGAGAGTTCACGGATACCAACTACCAGGTACTGAACGAGAACTCAAAGGAGCTGCGAGCGACAATGGTATCACAGCCATCATTTGATTGCAAAGTTCCAAACAAAATGTTGGGACTACAATGGAAGACGGCGAGCGAGATTTTGAGACGTAATTCGCCGCGTAGCCGCAAAGGTAAAAACTGTATTATGAAATGTCTCTATAACGTGCGACTGATTTCAGAGCTGCAGTTACCCAGGCGCTACAGTCCGGTGGAGGAGGCCGTTAGTAGACAGCTTCACATTTTTTGTGTAGCTAGCGAATGGTACCGCGAACATGGGTTTGATGTAAAATATACCGGTATGTATAAGTATGTATCAAACAACGATGGTCGGTGGCTCACAGACCGGGGTTCTACTCAGACTAATGACATGCGTGGTCTGATTACAAAGAAAAGTTAAGTAGTTTGAGAAAGTTTGTCATTACACTGTGTTGTGTAAAGACAATAAAGACTAACTAGACACGAAATGGTTCTCAAACTACGAACACTTAAGTAGAACAACTGCACTTGTTTTTTCTTTATGTTGACAGAGGCGAGACACTTGTATAAAATACCTACGACGAGCTGAGCAACCCAAGGGTGGAAGAAAAATCAGCGAGCCATCTTCAACGTCAATTAGTTTCTACGAAATAAGGCCAAGACATAGAATAGGTTAGAATATGTTTAAGCTAGATCGAACTGAACAGAACAAGGATGGAGTACTACTGCTTATTGGGTGAACTGGCGCGGCGAACGTCTCCGTCGATAGAAAGACACCAAAGACACGCAAATCACAAACGCGTGGTGAACGATCTCCGGCAACGATAATGAGCCTTAAGCTACGACTCGCTACATCATAAGTAGAGTGGCTGTAACCTCTGTGTGACTCCGAAATGGTCCAGGCTACATCAACGCAAGACTCCGTCGACCCACAAGACAACCAGAAGCTCTGACGCCTACTGACTTTTATTGGGCACGTCAGTGAACCAGCTGACCACGAACCTTCGTGAACCAGGAGACCGGCGCACCTGTATAGCGCTTGCTGTCGCATTGTGGCAGCACTAGAAACCTGATACCTACTCGATATCGCGGCAAGGAGCGAGCAGAACGTACAACTACGAGAAGATGACCCAGTTACAGTTGTTGACTCCAGCCTGCCAAGGAACACATGGCCGAGAGGTATCGAAGAAATAATCTTTCCTGGACCTGATGACAATGTGTACAGCGTGAACGCAAAGACCAGAAACGGAGTATTCAAATACCGACTTCGCGACTCGCTGTGCTACGCGTAGATGGCTCCGCCGAGGCTTCGCCGGGGGGAGACTGTTAGCGACAGCGAGACGTTCCGCGAACGTTCAGTTTTAGTGCCCATGTAATAGACTTTTTAGGTTTAAAATAGTGTTAATTTTGTGGAAGTGTATAGAGTAAGCAACACGTGTGATTATGTTAGTAAAATTGTGAATGGTAATTGTAAATGTTAGTTGTTAAACAAGGCGTTCTTAGAGCTGTAAAATAAGACGTCTTTGTAGTTTTCACTTAATTTTATGGTCAGGATGCGCCTACGGGTGGTATGGTATGGCATTGTCTAATAGTGAAATAATATTGAATTGTTTGGCGTCGCTTTTTCTTTGAACCGTCCAACCGACAACAAGATAGAACGAACCCAGCGACCGCCTATTGTTTCATTATTAGAAGGTCCGGCCACATGTTTGCATTTGGCCGAACCGTGGAAAAATCCGTAGGCAGCATGTATTGTAAGACGGAATATCATCCCTCTAGCCTCCTTGTTAAAGTCCACGGTTGAACGAATATAACCGTGGGCGCAGACCATGCAATCGTGGGACCAGGAACGACAGAGTGGAGGCCGGACGGGTGATATTCCGGGCATTCACTTGGAAGACGGACGTGGAAACGGTCCGCGCTAGCATTCACTTGGAAGACGGACGTGGAAATGGTCCGCACTAGCATTCTTTTGGAAGACGGGCTCGGAGACGGTCCGCATTTGTAAAATAGATTAAGTTTGATTGTAACCGTAGTCGTAGTTTATCCGTAAATATAGTTTGCTGTTAAAATATCCATCGTTTGTTCACTAATTCCGCTCTCCTGAAGAACTAATCACGACAGATCCCCCAAACTATTAGCGACGTCAACGCGAATAATTTTATACAGTCCACTACCGAAGTCTCATATCGTCTAGACCGAGGCGTTGCTAATAGATATGATCTGACTCCCAATGACCTTGTGTTTTCCTTCTCCAACCCACTACACCACACTAGTATATTCCCTTTTGTCGCTAACACGTCGTCTAAATCCGCTAAAAGGTTTAAAGAACTCGCCAGTTTCAGCGACAAAGTCGCTAAGGTGTTAACACTGGTAGCCGGTGGCGAGCAGCGAGAGAGAGAGAGAGTATATCTATCGTCCCATGTCCTCCTCTAACAATTATCTTTCTCGGTCTAGCACGTTTGTTGACCACATTATCTTTCTCGCTCTAGCGTCCCGAGTTTACCCGAAGATTTCTTATCATATCCGAGCATGACGATGATGAATCCATTTCACACCCCACGAAAATTCTGTTCATAGCGCGCCTAAAGAAGTTTGCACTTCAAAAATCTACTAATAACTTCTGTGGTTTTTAATAACTCCAACAAGTCTTGGTGTTTTGGTGCAAAGAATTTGAGGTCGTCCATGTACAGCAATTGAGATATAACCTCACCTCCTCTACGAAAACGATAGCCTTACTCTGAATCCTTTAACAGAGTGCTGAGAGGATTCTGACTTTAGCACCCCCACAGCGAACTCAGACTGTCACCCTGAAAATGCCTCTTTCAATCTTTATCGAATAATTCAACGTCCTGTCCTGCGAATCAAACGAGCTGTCTACGCTACTACGCTACGCTGGTTGATGAAGGACTGTGACCCACTGTCCCATGCATTTGCTTAGAAACGATTTTAGAGCTGGATTTACTTTGTACAACTCTTAAACTCTTTCCAGCCACGAATGGGGCACCGCATCATAGGCGTTCTTATAGTCAATCCAAGCAGTGGAGAGGGCTTCTTTGTTTCGTTTGACTTGTTGGCTAATGGTCGTGTCAATGAGGAGCAGCTCCTTAGTAACACGGGACCCAATCTTACATCTATTCTGAGAGGAGGCCAAAACGTTTTTTGCGACAATATGCGCGTTAATTTTTGCTCTCAGAATGGATGTAAGCAGCTTATATGTGGTAGGTAAGCATGTTATGGATCTGTAATTCTTTAGTTCCGTGGTACCACCAGACTTATGGAGCAGGAAGGTGACACCAGTGGTCTTGAAACTGGGAAGAGAACCCGTCTCGAGGGCTTCTTGGAATTGTGTTGCCAAACGTTCATGTGAGCATCGAAACCACTTTATCGAGAAGTTGTGCAATCCGTCCGGCCCAGGACTTTTCCAGTTTTGAGATGTCTGGATAGCACAACTAACGTCTATGAAATCTATCGAAATAGACTCCATGGGTTCTATAGGCTCACATGCGCGTTCGATAACTCGCATCCAATTTGCCTCTGTGTGCTCGACAGGCACCGACCAGATGCTGCTCCAGAAGTTTGTCATAGCGCTGGCATCCGGTAGCTGCGTATCGTTCACACGTGGACCAGTAGTTCCCTCCCAGCTTCGGTACACCTTCCTTTGATCGCTCTGGAAGTCGTGATTTTGCCGATATCGATTCAAACGCTCTCTGTAGCGGCGAATACGGTTATTATTATTCACTCATAGAAAATAAACATTACAAAAAACTTATAAAACTAGGGTGCCGCCAGCAGCGGGCAGGGCCCAAACTACCGGTGGTTAGGGCTGCAGACAAAGGAACCTCCTGACGATACGCGCTGTGTCGAGGATGACCGCCTTCTGCATCTGACCCTTAATCGGGCAAAAGAAGCGCTCCTACACCGATTTCTTAATGTCATCTGCTGATTTACCCAAAGACTGTGACATACCCACATATTTGTAGGTCTCGTCTTCGGAGAGGGATCTGATAGTTATTGTCTCGGAAAGTTGTAAATTCTCTGAATTTACTATAGCATCTCCAACGGTTCGCGTTGTACGGTCAGTGTCTGGAAACTTGACACGTGCAACGCGTCACGCTGCGATAGCACCACAGTACAAAATAGAATGGGTATCAGTCAAATCTTTGCTAGTTCCCAGGTAGGGCACTTGCAAAGTATTCAGGGCTCCCATCAAAGTCAAATTGCGTTTGTGTGGGCAAACGCGGTAAGCGCGGCCTAGAATTCGGTGTGAGTCGATATCGCAGGATCGCGTCCTCCAAAGCACTCCTCTGTTGCTCTATTACCTGGTCGGATACATTACTACTCGCTGAGTCTTCCTCCTCGATGTCGGGGTCGACCGGCGCCGCAAGTGTCGCCACTGATGTCGGCACTGAGGCCAGTGTCAGGGGCAACGACGCGGCGGGCAGGTCCCGGGACGAGGCAGAAGCTGGGCGAGTATGTTGTTCCTTCAGGCGTATCCAATCAAGTGCCGAGGCATCCAGCAGTTTACACCTCTGGATAGCTCTTACTTGATCAGACAGTCGTTAAGTGGATACGGCGACGGTCGGTTCGAGAGCCTGAAACAGAAGCAACATCCTGGCACAGTACGCGGTCAGGTCAGTTCCTCCTTCTGTAGCCCTGTAAAAGGCGCGCATGCAGTTCTCGTTCATAGTTTGAGACCATCTCATGCGACGCACTACACCACCGGTAACGAGGGCCGGGCGCGAAGCAGAGTGCTTCGCAGGCCCCAAGCGTGCCGGCAGCTGGGGACGCGTCTGTCGTACAGTTGGTCTTGGCGGGGGTGGCGTCGGGGCTGCTCTCACTTTACTCTATCCGCTGTCCTCGGCGGGGGTATGGAATTCATCGTCCGAGAAAGAGTCTGAAGGGCTGAGCGATGTGGATGCAGCCGAGGATGGAAGGCGTGCATTTCGTGGGGCTGCTTGTGCCGTTTTTATCTCGTAATCATCTTGAATTATCTCTCATCTTGAAATTATTCTTATTATTTTCAATAAAAAGTGACGAGACGAGCAGGACATGTGCCTGATGGTAAGCAACATGCCTGCCGCATAACAGCACAGTGACACGCAGCTATTGGAACATGAAGAGCCCAAATCATTACCGCACTTCGCTCGTCACCCAGAGATCTAAGTTGTGATATCTTTAAGCTCTGTAATTTCTCTGGAAACATTCCCCTTCAAACCGGAACACAGTAATGTTTGCACATTAGTGCTTGGCGGTAGAATAACTGGCAAAGGTACTTCCCCAGTCGGACTCTGATAAGAGTCCTACCACTACTAAAAAAATAAAAACTAATTATTGTTGTTTTTTTCAAGTTGAGGGTTCCGTCACAAATTATAATTTTTATTTTGTTTTACCTTGACAATGAAAACATACTTAAAGCTGGCACAGAAAATCCTGGGTTCGATTCTCGGCTTGGTCGATAGTTGAACGATGGGTTTGAATGTTTTCTATGAGTCTGATGTTTAGTTGTCCTTGTCTGTTTGAACTACGATTTCCCCTCGACGCAGAACAACCTCGTGAAAAATTTGTGATTGAGAGCAATTTTATTTGGCACAGAGATAGATGTTAGCCCGGACGACTTTTTTATTTTATTTAATGTAACCACTCCACAAACTCCGGGGTCCGTGACTTTTGTCACTACAATAATCTTTTTTTCTTTACATAGTTCTTGGATCTGTCAAATCTGTCAAAACACGTAACGTTTCCTAAAACCAATATAAACATTTAAAAGTGTTCTAAGTCTATAAAACCGATAAAAGGTGAGTCTGCCACAAGCCCTTAGACACTATGAAAACAGGATATAAGAAAAAACCGCAACTTTCAAGTTGTAATCCAGTGGAACCAAAAACCAGCAAAAACTATCACAATTTCACGATTCCACACAGCACAAACATCAAATAACCACAATCACCACTGAAACTGTCGTCGCTACACAACACAAACACCGTGAGTGATATTATAACTGTGTACAACATCTACGACTGATAAAACTACTACATATTTACATAATTGTTCCTCTAACCAACCGAACGGCTGATTATTGTTTACAACAAAAACAAGGTAGTTAGAAAATTTACAAACCAGTCGTAAAAAATACAACTATAGAAAGGAACTTCGTACGCCACCCATCGAAAAACTACATTAAAACGCCACCCACTGGCGATCCGAGGAACTAGGTTGCATGGATCAGTTAAAGCAACTTTAGTAATACAGATATGCTAATTGTGAAAACTTACAAGACAAGATACGCCATCTATTATACACCTAAGAAACTAAATAGACTTAAGGTCGATAAATCGCAACACAAGAACAGAGCGGTTTTTGGGATTGGAACTAGGTGAAATAGTTCATAAACGATTAAAGAAGGCGCCAGTAATTTTACAATGAACGAATCCATGATAGAAATGTTGAATGCGTTACGAGAACAAATAAAGGAAGACACAGAAAAATGCCTAAAACAAGTTGAAGAAAATATTACCCAAACAAATAAAAAAATAGATGAAAAATTTAACAAGATAGAATCAGACATTGAGGCGATTCAAAAAATTCCAGAGGAACACGGAAAAAAATTAGAATATTTTGAACGGAAACTAAGACAAAGAAACTACATTTTTTTCGGAATAGCAGAAGAGGAGAACCATTATGCCGAACTGGTTGATATAGTGCTTCGCACACTACTTGATCGTCCTAATAACCAATGTCCAGAACGTAAAACTGCCATCGTAGCTCGAGAACTGCGTCGGTACAATGTTGACATCGTTTAAGTGAAACACACTTGGCGGAAGAGGGTGAGCTAGTAGAGCATGGTGGCGGGTATAGATTCTACTGGAAAGGAACGTCTATAAACGAACCAAGGCGTTCAGGAGTTGGTTTTGCTGTAAAGACGGAATTGGCAGATAAACTGGATGAGTATCCTGTGTATATCTCTGATCGTGTGATTTCGTTGCGGGTGCGTTTAGGTGATGGAAACCACCTGAATGTTCTCAGCGTTTATGCGCCGACAATGGATAACACAGACGAAATTAAGGATAAATTTTACGAAGAAGTCACCCAAATCTTAACAAAAATACAACCTAAAGAGCAAATTCTAATGCTGGGTGACTTTAATGCTAGAGTTGGGCGAGACTTTGATGCATGGCCTCAGGTTTTGGGTAGACACGGTATTGGGAGCATGAATAGTAACGGACAGTTGTTACTTGATCTATGTTCCAGATTTCAGTTGGCAATTACAAATACTATGTTTCGGCTTCCCGCCAAGCATAAGACTACATGGATGCACCCTAGATCCAAGCATTGGCATCTCATTGACTACGCTATCGTACGCCAAAGAGATATTTCTCAGGTTCATTTGACTAGAGTAATGCGTGGAGCTCATTGTTGGTCAGACCACAGATTGATTGTCTGTAAATTACAAGTAAAATTACACCCTCCTCGAAGATCTGGCAGACTCAATATCGTCCGTATGGATTTAAACAAGCTGCAGGTCAATGAAGTTAGGGAATCATATCAGCAAAACATTGAGAACTACGTATCGCAAATGAACATTGAGAATGATGAGATGCAATTAAAATGGCAAGACCTCACTAATCATATATCTAAGACTGCTTTAGATACGCTTGGACTGAAAAAGCGTATCAGTAAAGATTGGTTTGATGATAATAATAATAAAATCCTTGCGGATGCCTTTGTTGGGCATAGGGACCTCTTAAGGAGAAATAATTTCAGGCCTGATGACGGGAATTTCGGCGAAGAGATTAAAAACAGCTCGGCTCACCTGCGGAAGCTGACTCGCTCTGCTAAGGAAGTATGGTGGCAGAATAAAGCAAATCATATGCAGATGCTTTTTGACACTAACCGACTCGGTCTCTTTTTTGGTGAATTGAGGCAGCTCATTGGATCTCGACACAGCGTCAATGTACCGTTAAAAACGCTTAATGGTAAATTGATTTCCGACAAGAGTGAAACTTTACAGAGGTGGGCAGAACACTTCAAAAATCTACTTAACGTTGATCGATCAGCTGATCTTTCTTACATTAACCTACTACCGGAGCGTCCACAGCTGTCTGAGCTGGACGATGAACCAACACTCCCGGAAGTGGTTGCAGCTATACGGCAGCAAAAGAACAAAAAAGCTGTGGGCATTGATGACATCTCCGGAGAACTAATTAAATATGGAGGGAGTGAACTGCATCAGGTTTTCTGGAAGTTCATTAAACGGATGTGGGTGGAAGAATGTGTACCTTCTTCTTTTACTACTTCTATGATATGCCCGCTGTATAAGAATAAAGGTGACCGTGCCGATTGTAATGCATACAGAGGCATATCACTACTATCTGTTCCCGGGAAAATATTTGGTCGAGTTCTCCTTAATCGGCTTATCAAAGTTTCGGAAGCGATATTACCGGAGTCTCAATTTGGGTTTCGTCCCGGTCGAGGAACTTGTGAGGCAATATTCTCTGTTCGACAGTTACAGGAGAAAGGTCGAGAACAATCCCAACCTCTTTATTTATGTTTCGTCGATTTAGAAAAAGCTTTCGATAGTGTTCCACGTGAGGCTCTGTGGATCGTTTTACGTAGATTGGGATGTACGGATAAGTTTGTAAGAATTTTGAGGCTACTACACGATGATATGAGTTGCTGTATTTCGGCAAATGGTTGTCAGTCAGAGTTCTTTTCGGTTAGCTGCGGAGTAAAACAGGGATGTGTGTTAGCACCAACCTTGTTTGCTCTTTATTTTTGTCTGGTTGTTGAGGAGGCTCTGAAATACTCCTCGCATGGTATTCGTGTACGCTACAGAACAGATGGGAAACTTTTCAACCTTTCTAGGTTGAAAGCTCACACCAAATGTTCTCTTGATATCATAAAAGAGATCCTATACGCTGATGACCTCTGTTTTGTTGCGGAAAGTTCTGAAGGTCTAAAGGAACTTGTGGAAAGCCTTGACATGGTTTGCCACAAGTTTGGTCTTAAAATAAGCGTCACAAAGACCGAAGTGATGGCTATGGACCGTACACAATTGAATATATCACTTGGAGATCATGTTTTGAAGCAGGTTGATAGATTCAGATACCTTGGCAGTACGATTACTGTGAAGGGTGATTTGGATCCAGAAGTGAGTAGTAGAATTGGCGCCGCCTCAGCTGCTTTTGGAAAGCTCCGTGATAAAGTGTTTCGATCTCATGACTTATCACTACACACAAAAATCAATGTTTACATGTCGGTAGTTGTCCCGAATCTGTTGTATTCCTCAGAGACGTGGTGTTTATATCGAAAACACATACGGGTGTTGGATAGGTTTCATCTCAAATATCTCCGTGACATAATGAACATTTCTTGGTCTGATCGTGTCAGGAATACGGAGGTTTTGAGAAGAGCCAATGTTGGTGGAATAGAGGCTTATCTAATACGACGGCAGTTGCGCTGGTGTGGACATGTCTCGAGGATGCCCGATGAGAGGATAGCTAAGAAGATCTACTATTCTGAGCTCCAGGAGGGTAAGAGAAAGAGCGGAGGCCAGTTCTTGCGGTACAAGGATGTTCAAAAGAGGCATATGAGGAGGTGCAACATCGATCCCTCATGCTGGGAAGTACTGGCACAAAATCGTCCAGAATGGCGCCGTTTGATTCAAGACAGTGTTTACTCGTTTGAAGACGACAGAAGGCGTGAACTCGACGCTAAACGAGACCAGCTTAAAAATAGACCGTCTGCGAACATAACATACAACTACGTTAATGGAATTTTGACGTGTAATTTATGTTTGCGAACGTTTAAAGCCAAAATAGGGTACCACAGTCACATGAAAGCGCACGAGCGTAGGCAAACCTAGGCGTGTTTGTCCTAATTCTTAACAGAAACTTTGGTCGCCGTTGCCGAAATCGGCATGGATATATATATATATATATATATAGTGCTTCAGATTATACACTTGAAAATGGAAATACAGTGCGACAAGAATGAAATAGAGTTCATTGGAAGGATGGGAAGAAAAACACTAAACCAAGACCCATAAGGGTAACACTAACAACTTTTGGGAAAAAGATAGAAATTCTACAAAAAAATCGTCACTTGAGGGATCTGGTTCCTACGTTAAAGAAGATTATCCACCGGAGGTTTTCGAAAAAAGAAAATCTCTGATTCCCAAATTGCTAGAGCACAGAAAAAATTGAGTAACGGCTATCCTGCAGTACGATCGCTTAATTGTAAATAATAAGAACACAAACAAAAGGGCTCTATCAACAAGTCCATCCGATCCGTCTGTTAGCAGTAAAAATGCATTAGAAAGACCTATTCAAGCAGCAAAAAAAACCAAAACACTACCACGAACAACACCAGGCTCTTTCTTCAGCAAACAACCAAAAGCCGCCATTTCCATTCAAATCAGAAATTCCTCTATCACGTCGTTCATGAAAAAAGTATCTCCAAGTGGAAAACCAAGCCAGACAAACGACAACAAAGAATAGCAACTAACTTCGGCACCCAAAGACAGAATAGATAGTGTACGGAACAGAAACACACTATCAAAAAAGTCAAGTGAAAACCATGATTCAAAACTCTCAATACGGGTGGTCGCCGCGGGACTGGAAGACTAAAACCCTCCATTTAAGGTAAATAAACACGATAGAAAATTTAACTGTCAACGAAATTCTTCAATCATTTCATCAAGAGGGAATGTATCACCAAAAGCACAACTTAAAATATGTACATGTCGGCGCAAACAACATTACGTCATCTGTTCCGTATAATCGGGCAACATTATATCGGCCATCGAAATCTAGCGTGTGTCTGTGGTCGCCGGCTGTCACTTGTACCGTTGTCTGGTTTTTCGCTGGAACGAAAAAGACGCGTTTTACTTTTATCTATATAATCTGGTTTAAAGTGTTAATAATTGTGCGGGAATACGTTATTAACTGTAATATATCGCTACGGGATTAGTGCTGGATGACTATTTGTGAAGTGCGCTACTGGATTGGCCGCTTCTACAACGCCGGACCGTTGCTTGTTCTGGAACGGGAAGTCTACGAAACTACTGTCTGGTTTGGTATTACAAATTCCCTTCCTTCCTTCTTCCTGACAACCAAACTGGACTTTGGACGACGCCGGGAGCAGTAATTGGGTGAGTAATCTTAGGTACCTTGTTTGCTATTAGGGAGTAACTCTTAAAATCGGTATAACGGCATTTAGTTTGTTTTTAATTCTCGCTATGGGCCCCGAGACGGTATTTCTGGCATAAATATCGAACATTTTCTGGTAGCAGGAGCGCGGTTAGGCCGTAATTACTCCCTTTTTGTTTTTATTTTCTGGCAAAAAATACCGGGTAAGCCGAATATTTGGGGGTTCCCAGTTTATAATTTCTCCCCAAACTGTCGGGAAATTTAGTATTAAGTGGTATCCGGTTTTTTAGGTTGCGGATATATTGTTGTTTTTGATATTTGTTGTGACATTGTCCGAACTTAGGTTAATTTAAAGTTTAAATTTAAATTTAAAAATGGCTTCGGATTTGGCCAACCAGCTCCGGTGGTTCGAATCCTTGCAAGGATTGGTCGGCCGGAGAGACCGGGAGGAGGCGCTGCTAAACAGGGCAGAACAGCTCGACAGGCGCCTGGAGGTCGCTGAGAGGAGCGCAGGATCGCTGCGGGATGCAAGGCCGTCTCCACCTGAGGAGCAGATGGAGAGGATCGAGGCGGACATGCGGCGCATCCTGGATGTCTACGACGAGGTCTCCGAAAGGGTTCGCCAGCTGGAGAGGTCTCGTCAGGGAAGGGCGAGCTCGGGACCCGTCATCAGGGATGCGGGCTCGGGTGTAGTGGGACGCCTTCCCACTCTGGACTTGCCCAGGTTTACAGGGAACCTGCGGGAGTGGAGCGGCTTCCGGAGCATGTTCGCCTCTCTCGTGGACTCACGCAAGGTCTTGACGAGGGCGGAGAAGCTGGCCTATCTCCGCACGTCACTGGAGGGTGAGGCACTCTCCCTGATCCAGCACCTGGAGCTGGACGACGACAACTTCGGCACGGCGATGGAGTTGCTGGAGACGAGGTTTCAAAATCCTCGGCTCCTCGCCGACGCTCACGTGTCACAAATACTGGGGCTGCCGAAGGTGACTGAGAGGTCTCAGTTGCGGCCGCTAATCCTCACGCCCGTGAAGGTGGCGTACAACGCCTTGCGCAGCTTGGGACTGCCAGTAGAACACTGGTCGTTCCTGCTGGTCCACATCCTGCTGGGCAAGGTGCCGCTGGAGTTGCGCGCCCGGTTCGAGCGGGAAAGGGGCCTTCACGGCGACCCGAAGGTCTTCCCCACGTTGGAGGAGCTACTTCGGGTCCTGGAGTGGGAGGCGAGGATGGCAGAGTCGGCGCCTCAGGAGGCACAGCCCGCCGCGTCAGCTCGTGGCCCTGCCGGAACAGGACCGCGACCTACCAATCCCCGCACTCAGGGTGCGGTGAAGCGGACGGCGACGGTGACGAGTGCGTCGGAGCAGGAGTGCCCGAACTGTGGCCAGCTTCACGCGCTGGTGCAGTGTCCGGCCCTGCTTGCGCGGACGACCTCCGAACGACGAGGGATCGTTCGGCGGTTGCGTCGGTGCTACGGGTGCCTGGGGGGTCATCTGTACAATGACTGCCCCACGGCACGGCCGTGTCCTGGGTGTGGGGGACCACACCATCAGCTCTTGTGCGTCAGGAGCAATGGGGCTGGTCGACAGCCCTCAGGGAGGGGGCCCTCCACGGGCGGGGGCGCTCCCACGCAGAGCCACGCATTGTACAACAATGAAGTGGCTACAGCGTGGAGCACACCCCCTCCACCCCAACCCACGGCAGCACCGGGCAGCCCAACAAGGGGCGTCTTACACGCGGCTCGGTCACCGACCTCACAGCCCGCGCGGACGCGGGCGAACTGGAGAGGTGGAAGGGTGATACAGGAGTCACCACGGGGGCCACCTCCCCAGCGTTATCCTTCTCCGCCGCTGGATCCGCGACCGATGGAATGGAGGGCGTACACGCCTCCCCTCCATGAACATCCGAGGCTGGAGTACCACCCGCCCTACTTTCGGTATGGCAGGGCGGCCGGATATGCCCCCCCTCCGATGGCCCTTTGCACTCGGCAGCCATATTGGGCTGGGCCCTGTAGTCCGACGGGTTCGGACGGGCCTCGGAGGGATTGACTAGCCTCCGTTCCCTTGGCACAGGATCCACCGGTGGTCCTGCTGCCCACCCTCTGGTTAAGGGTTTGGGGTCCAAGAGGCGACTACGTCCGGATACGAGCGCTCTTGGACACAGGGTCCCAGGGGTGCATTATGACAACCCGGGTTGCTCATCGCCTGGGCCTGGCTAGGTTTCCGTCACCGACTCCGTTGCGGGGAGTCGGGAACACAGAGGTGCGGTCGGCTGGACAGACCCGCCTCTCCTTCTCGTCCGTACATTCCTATTCGGAAAGGATTGCGGTCAGGGCCACCGTCATGGATTCGGTTGTCGGTTGGCTTCCTCAGGCGGACATAGATCCGGATCTTTTGTCCTGTACTAAGGGTCTCAGGTTGGCGGATCCCCGCTTCGGGATGGCGGGTCCGGTAGATCTTTTGTTGGGTTCTGATGTACTGGGTTACATCATGAACGGGAAGCCTAGACTGTTGGACCAGTCTTCGCTGATGGCGCTGCCCACCATCTACGGGAACGCCATTTTGGGAATGGTGGATGAGTGGCAGCAGTCGAATCAGGCTTCCTTTACGGGAACGGCCCTCGCTCAGATCATGCAGAGGTTCTGGGAGATCGAAGAGCCGCCTACCGTGTCTCGGCTGGATCCCGAGTACGTGGAGTGTGAGAACTTTTATCAGGCTCACACTCGGAGAATGGTTTCTGGGCGATTGGAGACTAGGCTGCCTTTCCGGGATAACCCCCCGCGTCTGGGCCAGTCTCGATCATTGGCCGAGAAAAGGCTCAGGTCCATGGAGCGACGCATGGCTCGAGATCCTGTACTTCGGGAAAAGTACATCGAGTTCATGAGGGAGTATGAGGCACTGGGCCACATGTCTCCGGCTCGCGACGACTGGTCGACCATGGACCACTACTTTTTGCCTCATCACGCCGTTTTGAAGGCGTCGACGGGCAAACTCAGGACGGTGTTCGATGGATCCGCTCCGACTTCGACAGGAGTGTCACTGAACCAGTGCCTCCACGCTGGACCGAAGCTACATCGGGATATTGTAGACATCATCCTGAATTTCCGTAGGCATCAGGTGGTGTTGGGAGCGGACATCCGTATGATGTTCCGACAAACGGTCATACACCCCGAGGACAGGAGGTTCCAGTTGATCCTCTGGCGGGAAAGTCCTCAGGACCCTATGATGGTGTATGAGTTGAACACCAACACCTATGGGTTGAGATCAAGCCCCTTCATTGCGATCCGCTCACTGCTGGAGTTGGCGGAGCAAGAACGGGCTCGGTACCCACGTGCAGCCGCAGTTCTGGAGCGCGACCTGTACGTGGACGACGTTTGCACTGGCGCGCAGACGGTGGAGGAAGCTCTGTTGCTCCGGGATGAGCTTACAGAGCTTCTCGCATCTGGAGGCTATGAGCTTCGGAAATGGCTCTCTAACGACCCCAACGTCCTGTCTGGTATCCCGGACGATCACCAGCAGGATCCGGGGCTCTTCGAGGAAGGTGACGATCCGCACGGGATTGCGGTTCTGGGCATGCAGTATCAACCGGTTGCTGACATCTTCACCTTTCGGGTGGCACTGGAAGCCACACGCGCGTGGACAAAACGGACGGTTTTGTCCACCATCGCCAGGATGTTTGATCCAAACGGTTGGATCAGTCCGGTTCTGTTCGCAGCCAAGTGTCTGTTACAGCGACTTTGGACTCTGAAGGTCTCATGGGACGACCCCCTGGTCGGAGACTCGCTTAACATTTGGCTTCGTTTAATATCTGACCTCGAAACGGTCAATCGAGTGGCGTTGCCCCGTCGCATTCTGCCACCAGGCTGTAGCCGGATCAGCCTGCACGGGTTCTGTGATGCGTCCGAGCTGGGCTATGCCGCATCTGTGTACTTGCGTACAGTTGACGCTGGAGGCCACGTCAATGTCACGCTCTTATTGGGGAAGAGCAAGGTAGCTCCTATCAGGACACGACTCACCATTCCGAAACTGGAATTGAGCGGAGCCACATTACTTGCTCGGCTGCTCAAGCATGTATATCAGGAACTGTCCACCTCGATAGACATCCGGAATGTCTATGCGTGGTCAGACAGTCAGGTCGTGCTTGCCTGGTTGAGAGCAGCCCCTCACACTTTGGAGACCTTTGTGGGAAATCGGGTTTCCCAAATCCAAAACATTGGACTGGACATGGTTTGGAGACATGTCCCGGGTGAGTTGAACCCCGCTGACTGTGCTTCGCGCGGCTGTTCCGCGCCGGAGCTAGTTGATCACCCCTTATGGTGGGGTCCGGACTGGCTGCGGGAGCCAGAAGCTTCCTGGCCAGCTCTCGGCGCGGACTCGGAGCGAGCGGAGCTGCCCGGAGTCCGCGTGCATGCGATTGTGGCGGAAGTGCCCCCAGACCCTGACTGGTTGACGGGTCGTTACAGCAAGCTGGATAAGTTGTTGGGGGTAACTAGCTGGATTAAACGCTTCATCCACAACTGTCGTCACCCTCGTCAGAGGAGGAGTGACCAGATCGCCACTGTGGAGGAGCGTCGGAGTTCCTTGCTGCACCTCATTCGGCTGGTGCAGGGTGAGAGGTTTCCGACGGAACTTGAGGCGCTGCGCTGCGGACGCGCTCGCTTGAAGGGTGCGGTCGCCAAGTTGAACCCTTTCACAGATCAGGATGGTCTTCTGCGCGTAGGAGGTCGGCTCCGGAAAGCCAACCTGCCGTACGGCAGCAGGCACCCCCTGTTGCTACCGAAAGGAGGTCCTCTGGTGGACCTGCTGATCACCGATCGGCATATCGGTAACGCGCACGCTGGATGTGGCGCGCTTCTCGCTGTGTTGCAGCGTGAATTCTGGATCTTGTCGGCTCGCAGGGCGGTCCGAAAGGTGCTGTTTAGATGTGTCCCTTGTTATAGGCTCAAGGCGTCTACCATGCAGCCCATGATGGGAGATCTTCCTCCGGATAGGATTTCTCCCTCGAGGCCGTTCGACGGGGTCGGAACGGACTTCGCTGGGCCCTTCTCGGTCAAGTCATCGACGTTGCGTAACGCCAAGGTCGTTAAAGCCTACCTGTGCGTCTTTGTGTGTTTGGCCACCAAAGCAGTCCACCTGGAGCTGGTCTCTGCGCTGTCTACGGAGGCCTTTGTCGCGGCGCTGGATCGCTTTGTAGCGCGAAGAGGAGTACCCTCTTTAATACGTTCGGACAATGGCACAAATTATCGAGGGGCGGCGAATTATTTACGCGAAGTTAATAATTTTTTAAATTCTGGTAATAATAGTTTAAGTCTGGCTCTCGCCCAGCGGGGAATCAGCTGGCAATTTAGTGTGCCAGCCTGTCCTCACTGGGGAGGAATTTTTGAGGCTGCGGTGAAGTCTGCTAAAACTCATCTCCGCCGTGTCATCGGGGAGACCGTGTTAACTTGGGAAGAGTTAGTCACGGTACTATGCCGCGTGGAGGCAGTGCTTAATTCCCGTCCTCTCTGTCCAATCTCGCCTGACCCTAACGATCTAGAAATCTTGACGCCGGGTCACTTCTTGATCGGTCAGCCCTTAACCGCGTTGCCGGAGTATCCCTGGAAGGATGAGCGGCCCGGACGCCTGTCCCGTTTTCAGTTATTGCAGCAAATAAGTCAAGACTTCTGGAGGCGCTGGTCGGCCGAGTACTTGCATCTGTTGCAACAACGGGTAAAATGGACAGATAGGACGGAGGCCCCTCGGGAAGGGGACTTAGTATTATTAAAAGAGGCAAATTTGGCCCCCCTACTCTGGCGTAGGGGACGTATTTTAAAATTGATATCTGGTACTGATGGCACACCCCGCGTGGCGGAGATTCTGGTTTCTGGTTCCAGACTTCAGCGCGCGGTGTCCTCTCTGGCACGCTTGCCTCTTTATTAGATATACGTATTTTTCATGGTTAAAATTTAATTTAATTTTATTACTATTTTTGGTAAAGTTTTTTTTTGGTTTGATTTCCACTTTCGGGTCAAAGTGGGAATTTCGTTTTATTTGAGGTCCGGATACTGCTAAATACTAGTTATTAAGTACTAGTTGCTAAATACTGGTTTTCTAAAATTGAACAGGAGTTCAATTGGTCGGGGGTTTTGTTCCGTATAATCGGGCAACATTATATCGGCCATCGAAATCTAGCGTGTGTCTGTGGTCGCCGGCTGTCACTTGTACCGTTGTCTGGTTTTTCGCTGGAACGAAAAAGACGCGTTTTACTTTTATCTATATAATCTGGTTTAAAGTGTTAATAATTGTGCGGGAATACGTTATTAACTGTAATATATCGCTACGGGATTAGTGCTGGATGACTATTTGTGAAGTGCGCTACTGGATTGGCCGCTTCTACAACGCCGGACCGTTGCTTGTTCTGGAACGGGAAGTCTACGAAACTACTGTCTGGTTTGGTATTACAAATTCCCTTCCTTCCTTCTTCCTGACAACCAAACTGGACTTTGGACGACGCCGGGAGCAGTAATTGGGTGAGTAATCTTAGGTACCTTGTTTGCTATTAGGGAGTAACTCTTAAAATCGGTATAACGGCATTTAGTTTGTTTTTAATTCTCGCTATGGGCCCCGAGACGGTATTTCTGGCATAAATATCGAACATCATCGCTACCTACGCTCGGAACGGGAGCGGAGCGGACAGTCGCTTGCCTGCGCTTGGAGAGTAAACACCTAAGCTATTGGAAGCTCGAGGAATCTATGCTAATTACAGCATGCATATGGCTGGGCAGGGAGAAAGATGCGAGTAGTGAAGGTGAGTGTTAGTGTACACTACTAAGGGGCGCCTCTTAAACCTACGCCCGAGTCACAAGTCTTGGGGTCTACTTGAGGTTTTTCTCTCTGCCACACGATGGACCCGGCACCTGCACGGTGAATCCACGTGAAGCCAAGAAGTTCGTCTCTAAACTTTGACTTAAGTAAAGTGAGTGGTGGTAATTATCCTTGAAATAGAATAACGTCGGCGCAGCCGACATCACGCTGCCAAAAAGCAATAATAGGCCAACCTACTTTGTTACCTGTACTTAGTGAATCCTATTGTATTTGCGAGTTTTCATCCAACACTACCCATCGGCTACGCCCACAGCAGAAGAATGCGATTACTGATGATGATGGCGAGACTCAGTCCGCTGAAATCAGAAGTTGGATTCGTGATGGATGAGAACAAAGAAATAAATCGTGATATTTTGAAAAAAAACATGGAAGATGCAGATTTTCTCGGAAAATCAACCCAGTGGCGATCGACCACAAGCAAGGCGTTTCGAGGTGAAGCATGATCGTGGTTAACTGAGATTGCCCTACGAGGGAATTTCGCGGAAACAAGGTGCTTTTTACGTTTCGACCGAAACGAAAGGAAAAAAAAAACGAAACCTCTTATTCAAGTCCCTTCGGCCGTGTACGTAATTGTAGTTTTGTAATTGATTTCGAAGTAAGAATAATTATTCTTTGTACGAAACTGATTTCGAACAGAGAAGTATTATTCCGTATTTGTAATCGCGGTTTTTAGTTTTTTAGTTTCGTAATTGATTTCAAAGTAATAATTATTATTCTTTGGACGAAATTGAATATTTCAAATGAAGATGAAATTACCGCATCGAAGGTTCACAACCCACACGATGTATCAATGAAGCTACTGTGAGAGGAGAGCAGACGGAATACGGAAGAATTCAGGTCAACCGAAGACCAAGCCAAAAGTAGGCGTTCCTGCCTGCCGGTTGGTCTGTCTTCGTGCTCCGCCTACCTACCTGCTGGGCTAGCACGGCCACGGCCATGTACTTGCCTGTTGGCCGGCACGCCCAGGTGCTTGCCTGTTGGCTGGCAAATCCAACGTGCTTGCTACTGGACAGCAGGTCTATCGAAATGCTACCTGCCAGCCTACACCGAGATCAAGTTGACGAGTCGAAGTCTACACTCAGCGAGGAGCCTCAGATGTCAATCAGGTGTGTTCGTTTCTAGTTGTCATTAGTGCCTACTCATTCAGTTTTAGATTGCAATCGCTGTAATAGCACACCCTATGCCAAGTTGAGTTTATGAAGCAGTTTCATCAAGTTTATCATCACAGCTACCTATTTACTTTAGAAATCTGATTGGTTTTATTTTAAGAAAATTTCACTATTGAAGAAAATGAATTAGTTTTCACTCATTGGCATAGTGCGTTAACATTACTGGCTAGTTGGAACAATCGTAATCTATTTTTACAGCGGGTACCTTTACGTACAAAATTGCGCCATTTGATAAATGCGAGTCGGTAAATATTTCGAGATTTTGTAGGTTACTTATGGTATCTGAAGGTAGTTTGAAAAATACGTCAGTTCATACGATCAAATAGAAACACTGCATTATTTTTGTCGGTTATCAACTATCTCGTAACTCTGAAGGTACCTTACTCATAAGTGATTAACGATCAGCCTCTAAAGATTTTGTTACTTAGTTTGCTGGACAATTATTTCGAAAGTGACGTCATGTTAAGCTGTGAAGTTTTAAATCGGGGTTAGGCAGAAAACATGACATCGATGCAACTCATATTAACTAGAGTTCATTGTGTAAATTTGATAACACATGATAATAGTTCCTTTCAATCGGATGTAACTTCTATCGTGGTAAGACTATTAAGGCAACGTTCAATTAGCGATAAATTGTACTATGGACCGAGTGACCGTGAACGAAGAGCGTAATCAAACGAAATTAAATCCGAAGTTTAAAGCTTTTAAAGTAGTTGAAGTATTGAACGGTGACCGTTACATGTTGAAATCTTTAAACTCGAAGCGTACTTACAAATACGCACACGATAGGCTAAGAAAGATGCCAGCAAGTCACATACCAGTCGAGGTTGATGTAAATGATGGTGAAGAGCAAGCTTAAGTTGTGGTGGAAACTCGAGTAAGGGCACTCTAGGTGCTATAGTGAGTTGTGTTTGACCGTGCCAGGAGCTATTCGTAGTCGTAACCCGGTCGAAATCGACTATCTTGAGGCAACTCAACTAGTCCGTGGGAGCGCGGTGGAAAATTAGCTCTGGTGGAGGTCGGGGTCTGTAAGGACCATGTACGTGGGGTCACCAGGGGGTGACACACGGGAGATCTTGAGGAGATCAGTACCTCTACCATGAGTTTATGTAGATCCTACTCGCTAGCGACTGCGTAAAAGATTACTATGGCGAAATTAACAGCGCCCCTACCGGTCACTGGCAGAACTAAAATCGGCAGTATGAGTCACTAAGTAGAAAACCTATCGAGTTAAGACTCGCTATCGAATAAAGTTTTTTAGTAATTGTCTTAGAAAACGGTACCATGAGTTACAAATTTCGTCGTCCCCGGAGAACAAAATGATAACTGACATTATCATAGTTTTAGTGTTATAGCATATTTGAAGTCTACTCTGCCCAATACATATACCCAATTTTTTTTGTGGACTTCACACTGTTATTCATAAAGTTATTAAAAATTACAACAATATTCACCACTGCTAAAATGTCATCATACGTACCTGAATAAAAATATAGCACCATGTTAGTGGAACTGTTTCTTTTTTTAACATAGTACAAAAGCTTTTGCAATCATATTTTCGTCAAACATAGCGGCGGGATAATTTTGAAGGCTATTACCATATTGTTCCTGCTTAAAAGTATGCTTTTATTTGGAAACTAACACATACTTACTAAATATAAACTAAGCAAATAACTATATTGTCATCTTTTTCCATCATAAAAACATACCATTATTTACAAAAACTAGCACATTGCTAATATCCAATAATTTTTATTGGCTCAAAATATCTGAAGAACGCCACTTAGTAAACGCGAAACTTAGTCCACGCGAAAGTATTGTTTTATTTTAAATTATGTAAATTTTGTAGCATCTTCTTCAAAAATACACGAAAATCAGACACAACGCATAATAATGCATAACACCGGATCTTTGATATCATCAAGCTTAAGATTTTAAACAAAATGTAAACTTTGAAAGAGTACACAGTGTACAAAAAGCAGCTTCAAGAAAGGTCTAAGGTATTGAAGCGACAGTGAATAGGCGAAGACTGAAATTGATTTCATAATTAAAGATAAAAAACAATTTTGGGACATGCTTCAGTAGTCAATGCATCATTTTTAGATGGCCAATGGGAAATGCTGACGGATTTCTAGTTCCCCAAGTTTATCCAAAGATTTCTTATCATTCCCAAACGTGACGCTAGAATTCTATTCTAGTCCACACAGTTACAGTCCACGAAAAAACGGTCTATGGCGCGTCAAAAGAAGTTTTCACTTCAACAAGTGGCTCTCACCTAAACAATCACAAACCTTGTATAACATGATCTTCAATCCATTATTATGCTCTTGATATAAAACACACTTAAAAAGATTCAGGTTTTGAAAATAAAAACAATTTAAGTTAGGGAAAGTGAAAGGTCTTTGTTGATAAATGTACTTTTTACTCGTCAATCGGATCTTACGGATCACGTATTACGGATCTTACCACATAGGTACCCCCTCACGAAGCTAATCATTTCAACAGAAAATGTCATAACTTCTAAACCAGACATCACATCTCCCACGGAACCATAACAGATGAATGAGCCACGGTTACATGCCATTATACTAAAACTTGTCTGATATTATACTTAATGAAATCATGTTGGAAATAACGACAGCAACAGCATTGGAAAATACGACAAATAGACAGTTTAAAAATAAGAAGCTACGGGTGAGGATGGGATCACAACAGATCTCCTGAAAGTCGTGGAACGCTACTGCTATTAGAGCTCCAAGAGCTATTCGATTTCGATTCTCTTTACCGGGAGAACTCATAGGGTGTGCCACAGAAATATCGACTTATTTTATTAAAAAATACCTTTCAAAGAACTGTCGGCCATTCTGAGCCATATCTAGAAGTTATTTTCAAGGCTCATCACGACATATTTTGTGCACAAAAGTCTCGACGAGTTTCAATCATCGAAACAAACCCGCAAATCTGGGCTTGTTTCGATGATTGAAACTCGTATTGTTTCGATGATTTTGTACTAATCATCGAAACGAAGAAGGATTTACAAAGGATACTGAGAGACTCAGCTGATTATTCTCAACGCATCGGACTCCAGATAAACTTGGATAAAACCAAGATCATGGGTAACCAACTCGCAGCTCCAGGACCGGTTGCCATAGGTGGTGCCATTTTCGAGACTGTTCAGAAATATGTATATCTAGAGTGAACTCTCGTTGTTGGGAAAAAATTATGTAAAAAGTAAGGTCATCAGGTAATGAGAAGAGTACACTTAGGCTGGACACCGCTTAGAAAAATAAGTCGGGTCTTTTCGTCGCCCGTCCCGCAAAGCTTTTTCAATCAGCGCGTAAATTGATCATAAACTACGGTGAAGAAACGAGAGCACTCACATTTAAACCTCCCACTAGTTTAAAGAGCCACAAAGAGCACTATGGAACGAGCTATGCTCGAAGTTTCTCTAAAGGATCATAATCGAAACGATCATCTGTCAAAGATCCAAGGTAGTTGACATAGCCACTTCAGCTTGCTAATATATCAATAAATTAGCAAGCTGAGGTGGCTGAGGAAGAAGGCAGATATAAATATGTTAGCCCTGGACCGAAGACCGTTGAGGTAGACGTGTCCTAAAGTAGACGTATTAGCAAAGGTAGTGTTGGACACCCAAGAGTGATAAACTTGCTAGATTAACGATATACACCAGATTTTGCCAACTAAAGAGTATCTGAAAAAGAAAACTTGAGAAAAGGGTTGAGAATATTATGAGAATTGCCTACGTCCATCAGTGGAGTAGGATAAGCTGATGATGATCATGGTGATGATGAATTTTATATTCTAAAATATATTTAATGATAATTTTGTGTCTAGTTTATTTTAACTAATAGTTAATTACCAGAGTTTGGTTTTATTATAAATCTCGGAATAAGAGTGAAAAGCTGTATTAACAAACGATGCGTACTTGGAATTAACGAGAATAAAATGGCAAGTGACATTGTTGTCCATTAGTATCGTTTCTAGCATGCGATGAACATTATTGTATCATTGCAATGCAATATCCGTTGTTTACGAAAGTTACAAGAATAAAATGGTTAGTGCCTATTAGCAAATAAAACTAAACGCAACATTTTAGTAACTTTTTCAATTCTAAATATCTGGACTCTGAACTCACTAGGTATAACATCGTTAAACACATAATAATAGTTAAAAAATCAGCTATCGTTGTACGTCGTTTTATGCCTGTAAGTTCATTATAAAGCAAGTTATAGCCAAAAATCGGTTTTTTATTTTTCCTGAAAAATTGTGTTTTTGCACTTACCATTTTGTTCTCCGGGGACGACGATTTGACAGTCGCCTTCGAATAAAACTGTTTCGATAGCAGTAAAGTTATTCACTAGCCCATTGAAGCGTGAAAGTGTTGGTTAAAGTGCGTCGAGACAACAAATACATTAATTTTAACAATATTGTGTACCGAGATAGTGTCGGGGAGAAATTATTTAGCTTGGAATATGTTAACGACGGCTGCTCATGAAGACGAACGACGCGATCAAGGACATTTTTAAGCAAGCATGCGAACGAAACTTGTAAAACCACTGACACATAAACACATATTAGTGAAAATAATATAGGCTTAGTAAGGAAGCTTTCGAAGATTTATATGGATTACTAAAGGATCATTCGGACTTGAAATCCACACAAAGAGTTTCACTTCAATCAAAGGTAGGTGCACCTTCTTGCATAAATTCAAAATATTCATAGTTTGTATAGGTTACTTAACAATGTATAACTCTTACATGTCATTATAAATAGTCAAGTATTAATATTGGTATTACATTTATTAACATGATAATAAAGCGCACCATTTTTCCCAAGAGCCTATGAGTGTTATACACATTCATAGTCATTTCATTCAGGAAGTCACAACAACAAAATTGACATTGAAACTTAAAACATCGGCTGTCTATAGTCATTCACACGAACTACAACCAAGACAAATTTAGAAACGCATATAAGCCTTAGATTATCCGCTACTATAAGACGCTTTCAACTGGTAGGATTATTGGAACTACCTGGCTTCTCTTTCCTTTTAATGTAGCTAGAAAAAGGCAGCTTCATTATGTGTGAAGTTAGAAACAAACCAGATAAACAATCGAGTTGTCGCTATCGAGTCCGTTTAGCTCATGGTACGTGATTTTTAGAAGTCTATTCGATGTACGGTTTGCTCGCTATCGACTACGGTAAGATAGTAAAATGTTTCGATAGTAACTCATGGTAGAGGTACTGATCCTTTCGCAGGATGTGTGAGAGCAATGCGATTGCTAGTCGGCTGGATAGCCGGGGCTCTAGATGTCTTACTCGAGAGTTTAGAGAGTTTTATGTGATCTAAATTAAAGCCGTGCTTGGTTGTACTGAGTAAATTTGAGGTTTGATGAACGACTGTGGTATGCGGCTCTGGCTGTTGTATAGTGAATTTTGTATCTCCTGTTAGGTTTCGTTAAAATGTTAAAATAGTTGACTTTTTTTACTTTGTCCGTAAACTGTAAAGTGTAGTCTGGAAAGACCATCGTGTGTAGTCAGCGAGTGATACACACAGGAGATCCATACGATGGATTACATCGGCTAGTGAGCCGTGCCATTAGAGGTTTTACTAGAGTGCTTCTGTGAATTTGTCAGTCACGGTAAGGTAGAATTCGGAACTTGAACAACTACGGTACTCGACCTTGGTAACCGATTGTTGTATTGTCCCCGTATTTGATTGCGTCAAAGTTTGACAGAACTGAGAATTGTAAGGTTTTAAGATTTCCTTTGATTCTGCGATAAGTTGAAGATCAGGGTCAGGCAGGTCAGGCGCAAACAACATTACGTCGTCGCTACCTGCGCTCCGAACGGGAGCGGAGCGGACAGTCGCTTGCCTGCGCTCGGAGAGTGAACACCTAAGCTATTGGAAACTCGAGGAATCTATGCTAATTACAGCATGCATATGGCTGGGCAGGGAGAAAGATGCGAGTAGTGAAGGTGAGTGTTAGTGTACACTACTAAGGGGCGCCCCTTAAACCTACGCCCGAGTCACAAGTCTTGGGGTCTACTTGACGTTTCTCTCTCTGCCACACGATGGACCCGGCACCCGCACGGTGAATCCACGTGAAGCCAAGAAGTTTGTCTCTAAACTTTGACTTAAGTAAAGTGAGTGGTGTTAATTATCCTTGAAATGGAATAACGTCGGCGCAGCCGACGTCACGCTGCCAAAAAGCAATAATAGGCCAACCTACTTTGTTACCTGTACTTAGTGAATCCTATTGTATTTGCGAGTTTTCACCCAACACTACCCATCGGCTACGCCCACAGCAGAAGAATGCGATTACTGATGATGATGGCGAGACTCAGTCCGCCGAAATACATATAATATACGCTCCCTTAAAGCAAGCAATAGTATAGTAGAGTTGGAATATGCATTAAGCTTTATCACATACGATATTATTGGAATAAGTGAAGTTAAAATTAGTAATGAATGCATAATAGAAAAAAATAACTATATATTGATGTATAGAGGTGATAAAAAAGGCAGAAACGGAGTGGGGTTTATCGTTTCTTCAAGCCTCAAAGACTCTATTCTCGATTTTAGAACGTATTCAGACAGAGTCGCTAGATTGGACTTGAAAACTGGAAATGATATTTTAAACATAATACAAGTATATGCACCCACTGAACAAGCTCAAGATAAAGACGTCAAAACATTCTATAGACATTTAATTACAGCTCTGGAATTTACTAGCAAAAATACGATAATAATGGGTGACTTTAATTCTAAAATAGGAATCCCGTTAAATGAAGAGAAAGAAATCTGTGGTCCATTTGGTTACGGGCATAGAAATGAAAGAGGTGAAATTTTGATGGCATTTTGCTTCGATCATAGATTAACAATAGCAAACACGTTATTTAAAATAAAGTAGCCAAGTGCGAGTTGGACTCACCCATGAAGGGTCCCGTTGCAGCAAGTAACATAATACACATAGTACACATAGTTCTTGTAGTTCGTTGTAATTTTGATCGAAGTGTTAATAATAGTGTATTTATGACGTACTAAAAAAAAACTACTGATCAGATCGAGTTCAAACTAATTTTCGTTGGTAGTTTTCATGGTAATGTACATCATATATTTTTTTAAGTTTTTTCCTTCTCATACTTTAGAAGTTAGAGGTGGGGGGACACACATTTTATCACTTTGGAAGCGTCTCTCGCGCAAATTATTCAGTGTAGACAAAAATTATATTAGAAACCTCAACATCATTTTTGAAGACCTATCGGTAGACACCCCAAACGTGTAGGTTTGATGAAAAAAAAATTTTTGAGTTTCAGTTCTCAGTATGGGAGGCTCCCCAAATTTTTTTTTTTTTTTAACTTTTGTAAAAATCTTAATGTGGTTCACAGAATACATCTACTTATCAAGTTTCAACAGTGTAGTTCTCATAGTTTCGGCAAAAAGTGGCTGTGACATACGGACGGACAGACAGACAGACAGACAGACAGACATGACGAATCTATAAGGGTTCCGTTTTTAAGTTTTACGGAACCCTAAAAACATCGAAGAGGAAATAAACATGGAAGTCGCCTGACGGGAAAACACTCAATGAAATTGACTTCATACTTGTTAAGCAAAGACAAAGAGTATCGAATATTGATGTTTAACCAACCAAATTTTCCACGGATCATAGAATGTTACGAATGTCGTATAATGTGATTATTACTGCCAAGAAACGTCGAGACTTTGGAAATAAAAATTACACCTCAATAGAAATCGAAACTTTGAAGCATCTGATGGCTCTACAAATACAAAATATAATAAAAGAAGAGAATGATACATTTCACCGCGCTTTAATTTCAGCAATTAAAAGGTGTACAACAAACTGCCTAAAAATAAGAAACAAGTAGAGTCAATAACGATAAATGATAAAACTAAGATGTTTGATAGATGATGAAAAATATATTTCTAAGAACAAAAACACAAAAAGATAGACTGACATATTTACACAGAAAAATAAAAACAGCTATCATAAAAAACAAAAAGACCATAAAAATAAAAAGTCTAGAAAATGAGCTAGAAAAACGGAGCTCTACGAAATACACAAGAAGACATTATGACTACAGGAAACAATAGATAAAAAACGATACAGAATACAAATGGGCAAAAAATTACAAACAGAAATGATATAGTAAAAGTAGCAACACAATTTTATTCCTCTTTATACTCTAATGTAGATAATTTTCAAGCATCATGTAAAAATCCTTAGAAGTACCATCTTTGCTAGTCCAGGAGGTAGAGCGTGAGATAAGCCGTCTAAAGAAAAACAAAGCACCTGGGGAAGACGGAGTATCAACAGACACCATCATTGCTATGTTGGAACCTGTGGCGCCTCAGCTAACAGAATTATTTGTGAAACAGAGGGTGGTCGATGGAAACAGCGTTTTCGATAATGACTTCTTTTATTTATCTATATATATTTGGACAGAGTTCCGTCTTAAGATACGGTACGTTTCAGACTCCCAAACTGCGCTCCGCGCACTATAATCACTCCGTTCGCCCCACCGCGATTGGGGCGGTAACAAAATGGTGACGCTCGCCTACATGCGTCGTAACCGTCGGACGTGACGTCACAATCAACTGAATTTAATCATTAACTCGCTCGTTTGCCGGGCTCGGCTAGGCTTTGGCATGGCAGGGCTTGGCTTGGCTGGGCATGGCTGGCTTGGCTTGGCTTGGCTTGGCTTGGCTTGGCTTAGCTTGGCTGACTCGGCATACGGCTGGGCGGACGGCAGACCGTTACAATCGGCCATCCTGCAACAATTGCCCCCGCAATGGGAACAGATAGAGGACATTAACTTTCCAACAAATCAATTAGGTCTTCAGTTTTTAACTGCTCGTCAGAGCTGCTGGCACTGTCAGACACCGGAGCTATACTTCTGTAAGGACGCAAGGAGTCTGCGGATACTAATCCGGGGAAATTTTTGTAACCTCTTAACCCTTTGATACTCCTGATCCGGTATCTGTCATTGCCAACAACTTTTATCACAAGGTAGGGTCCTGAATAAAGATCATCCAATTTCGTGTTTACTTTCGCAGCGCTACTAGTAGGGGCCTGTCTCCAAAGGACCAAGTCGCCTTTTTTTTATATGTGACCGTTTTTGCGACGCTTGTCAAAATTACGTTTCATTTTCATACTAGCCTGTTCGATACGCTGCCTAGCCTTTGTGCGTTTTGCCTGGGTGGATTTGACAAAGCGCCCTGGAATCGAGACGTCGCATAGTGACCTACTACTCCGAGAGAACATCAGATCGTACGGTTTAAAACCAGTCGTATCGTTAAGAGTATTATTTATCCCCCATACTACGTCAGGCAAACTATTGGACCAGTTATTGGCTGCTTCACTGGGGTCGGTTGCACGCAACGCGCTAAGAATGGTTCGATTTGTGCGTTCAACCTGGCCGTTAGCGCGCGGACATGCAATAGCGGTTAATAAGCGTTAGTTCTTTTTAAAGATGTTCAATTTTCTCATTTTTCAAATTTTTGTATGTTCATTACTTGCTGTAAAACCAGTTAATTCTTTATTTTTACACAATACGTGTTACATGCAGCAACTATTTTTGTAAAACAACGACCGAATTGGTAATATAACACTATTAATTTAAAATAAATATTGCTACGATGTCACAACTCAAAATGTATCAGTATCACTGATAAAAGCATAATTAATATTTTGTATTATTTCGAAAAACACCTCTGTTATTAAAAATTAGCTATTTTTTTAGTATTTTTTGTAATGAGCCAGTAATCTTCATAAGTTTGTCTGTGTAACGTTGTTATAAGTCTGAGACCTAGTAGTCATTTTAAATTATTAGTACTAAATAAGTATTATTTTCAAAAAAACATTTAATAAACATAAACTACAATAATCTTTCGTGTTTTATTCAAGTTTCATCAACATTTGTGCAGTAAATAAAAAAATACAGCATTTTAAGATTTGAAAAAAAGTTTAAAGTGCTCTACTGAAAAATTAACTCAATTTGAGTTACGACAGTATTCTTCCAAAGCAGCGATTTCATGAATATAATTAATTATGAGAGATAAAACATAATGAGAATATTATATATAATTTGTTAATTTAATTAATTTTGACCATAACTTACAACAATTTATCTATAACAAAACACAAAAATATTAATTTACTTTATTACTAATGTCGTATTGTCATACTGACTGGATCTGTGCCCTTGCTTTAAAAAAAAGCATTGTTAATCTGTGAACAAGAAATACGTCAGCCAATGGGAAATGCTGAAAAGGCGTAGCCTAACTATAATATATTAACCATCTAGAAATGCGTGAGCCAATGGAAAATGCTGACGCATTTCTAGATGGTCATGCCATGATGGATCAAATTCCCAGTAATAAGTTTTCCCTTCTATCGGCAGTTCCTATGACTGCCAATTTTTTTATTTGAAAATGTCATCAGAATCTTGATTTATTTCCTCGCAAATATGTTATAAAACGTCGTATGATATACGTGCGCTTTGATAATTACAGTCTCTGCAAATTATAGCTCTCACCTACGGCTCGAGCTAGCAATATCGCCTCGGCTATAATTATCAACTTAGCGTACTTATATCATAATGTACTATTATTTAACTTAGAGTTTTAGCTAATATTGTAGTAATGTTTTAGCACATACTTTATTTTGTCAATTTTGTTTCGGTCTTTGTAGTGTTTTTCTTATCTGTTGTTTTTTAGTCGGGGTTTATTATTTTTTTAATTATTTATTTTATTTTGTACTTTTTAGTGTTCCTTTTGGCAGACTCCTATGAACGAAAGCGTGTAGTTTTATTACCTCTATAAATGTACCAAAAACCGATAGGTAAGTCTTTTTGATGACGTTTAAAACAAAACAGGAATGAAGTTACTAAGATAATTATTTAAAAATTTAAACAAATATACTCGAATTATTGAATTAAAATGTATTATATTAATATTTAATATGTAATATTAAAATTTAAGTATTTCAAATGGCATTTAACTTTACAACATAATATGTACAAATATGTAATCCTCTTTCGATTCCCTTTATTTTAATACCCTACTCAATAAGCAAAAATTTTTGTTTTTTCCCCTTTTTATAGTTTTGCGTCAAAAATCGGCTTTGTTTATTTTTTCATTTAATATATTTATATCGATAAACACAAAGGTGGTTGAGACAAATGTAACGATATCCAAATCGTCAAAATCTATACAGCCGTTTAGAAGATACGTGGAAATAAAGAAGTTTAAAAACATGCAAGATAAGTGCGAAGATGATAAGTAATTGAAGTTAATCGTGGAATTTAAAGTTAGCGCCTAAAGTTATTTCAACATTAATGTGTAAGTAAATATGAAAACTATTTGTAGATCTAAATGAGGTGAAATAATGTATGTATGTTGTAACGGGCCAGTTACGACCTCGTTTACAAAAAGCAAAGTAAAACCTTCTTTCAAAATTTTCTGTTTAAAATATTCGAATTTTCGGGGTTGTTTTTTTATTTGACGAAGGACGTCACTTAGACATGAAAATCGACGACGTCAGAAAATAGAATTTTCTATTATAAAAATGAAGCGAAAAAAATGTAGAGTTTTAAATAGACAAGTGACAAAGATAAACAAGAAACACAAGAGAAGACAAGTGAGAAAGACAAAGGTCCCATGTTCGAGAAGACTAAATAGAGCACACAGAGGGAGATTCATCCGAGAGATGAGCGACGTTCAAAGTCCGGAATGAGCGATCTAATGGTAAACATGCTGCAAAATTATAAGTTTAATTTATAAGATTTTATTACAGCTTATATTTTGATCCAGAGTTTTGATTCGGATCTAGGTCTTTGTATTACGAAGGGAAACAGGTGAATTACCCTTTTAGTGTAAGAAATATTTTCTACAGCGTCTCTAAATTCAGTAAATTCCCTGGCATCTGTGCTACATCGAGATGGAAGAGGGGAATATAAAATTCGTAGTTCTTTATCTCTAATAGAATTATCGTTTTGGTCTGCAAGGCTTGGAAGTCAGTACATGAGCCGGGCAGTGCAGTGCTCGTTGAATTTATGTCACATATACCGAGCAGAAATCTGACACAGAGTCATAGATTTAGACCATAATCTCTAAAGAATTCGCGATGAAACAAAGTATGTATTATTATGAATATGTCGGAATCGAGTCGCAATCGAGTTACAATCTAGTCGTGTCCGGGACGCAAGCGCCACCTGTCGGCGTTCGATGAGTCAACATTCCCCGGCCAAGCCGAGCGCACGGGACTTCTTGTGCGGCGGTCGGCCAGAGCGGTTGAGCTTGAACCATCGCGCGTTCTACGATACGTACTTTGTTAAACTACCTGTGATACCTACATTGTGACCTGTACTTAATAAATCCTATTGTGTTTGCGTGTTTTCATCCAACACTACCCATCGGCTACGCCCACAGCTGAAGAATGCAATTACTGATGATGATAGCGAGACTATGTCCGACGAAAAATATATATTATATTATGAATATTACAATTGTTAGCTTATAACCGCTTGATACACTTTGGTAACTATTTTACACCAAATGACGAAAAAATACAAAATTAACTTTGCGGTCGGGTTTTTGGCTGGATTTTTTTTTGGGTTTTTATTTGGGAAGGTCTACCGATAAATTTGTGTTTAATAGCGTCTACTTAAACTGGTCTTTATTTTGAAATAATTCACATTAAAATTATATTTAATTTACATAGAAAAACCGTAAAATAAAAATAAAAAACAAAAATTAAATTTTTTGGCGGGAAAATGGTCCCGAAGTATTGAAAAAAAATTAATAAAAATAAAATGTGCTATCGAATGCAGTTATTTTTGGTTTTTCGAGTTTGTGATTTTGTATACAACACATTCAAGCCATAAAACCACTGTCTCCTTTATAAATTACTAGCTGAGACCCGCGGTTTCACCCGCGTCTATTTGAGGAAAATTCCTACTAAAATATACATTGCTTTAAAGAGCTATGATCAGTAAAAGAACTATAGAAAAATAATAAAGGTTAAATATAAAAATACATAAAAATGTGTTTTTATAGTACAGGTATGTATTTTAAAGTACTTCTGTGTTTACGATATTTTCAGTTTTTTATTACTTACGGTAGAAGAACAAAATGGTTATCTATGTAACTTGATGATTTTGATAACGCAACAGATACCTAAGTAGTTGTCCAGATGAAAAACCGTCTTGGCGTGAATCGATTCCTAGGCGCTTAAATGTTTGCCCCTGTGCTTTAGTAATAGTTACAGTAAACGACTCCTTAACGGGAAATTGTATTATTTTGAAATTAAAAAGCAAATGGTGCCATTTTATGTGGAGTTGATGCATTAACATACCATTCCGCTTGAAGGGAATGGTCGATTTGTGTCAGATTCGACATGAGTGGTGCCCCTATCGACTAAAACCTTTGCCACACCTTTGCCGCGAACACGGGTATGCTCTCGCACTCTTCTGCGAACCTGCCGCGGGATAATGCACGCCGTGATCACCTCGGTAACCAACCGCCTCGTCGGTTTTAGACATCCTGACGTCTAGACACCCTTTGTATCCCGCAGCGGGCCAAATGCTCGGCCTCATCACCTACCATCATCCGGCTGAAGAGGACGGGGACAACAGTTCACCGATATACCGGCACTCTTCATCCCCTACAGCCCCACCGCGTCCACCATCATACGTTGGCGACCACGCAAGGCCGCAGTGGGTAGGGAGAGCGGTGCACCGTTATACCGGTATTCCTCTTCAACCGGGGTCTACGGCCACGGTTTATCGCGGCAAGTCTCAGTCGCGCCGGCACCGTCTACGCCGCGCAACTCCCTCGTGACCGAATTGCTTGGACCGCAAGGTTTGGAGCCCATGGTCATGCATTGACAGAGTGGGATATGTCGGGATCGATATTACGTACGAATATGGTACCCTTACCGATCAAAACCCATCCCTACAACAGATTTTTCCAACCGTGGGTTGGCAGCAGTCTCGGGACCGCTATCGCATTTGGCCGTGACTCGATCTGCCAATGCTAATGCTAATAAGATCGTCGAGTGCGAGAGGTTCACCCTCACGACCGCGGCCGCGGTTTCGCCTCTGTGGCTACATCGCCTCGAGGAACCTTAGCTGGAAGACAACGCTAAGAAACATCATTGGACACTGGACCACGTGCCCACAATGAAGTGGTCTATTGTTTTGTTACGGAGTTGTTTAAAACTACGATATTTCCTAGAATATTCATTAAAATCAAATAACATCGAGGGCAATTTTGTTCAAAATGAAATATTCATGATAAATAATGTATTTGTTCAGATTGGAGTATGATTCTTCATTCAGGTGATCAGTCTTCTTCAGATAATCTTGAGCTTGATTATCGAAACATCCTTTGGTGTAAAATCGAGGTAGCGTGGTTCTTTCTTCAAGTACTTCAAATGTACAATTATTGTATGTGAATAGTTGTGTTGGTGTAGAGGCATAAAAAACACCGGACAAGTTTAATATAAACAACATAACACAATATGAGATTAGAGAGATTTTTAATTTACATGTAAAAATGTAACAATGCATTATTGCAAAATTGTTTACCTAAAATGACGCAACCTTTAAATCTGTGACACGGTACTTCAAAAGTCTATGACACGTACTGTCACAGACTTCAACCCACGCCAAAGAGAATGGTACACGCAGCTAAAGCTCTCAAAGAGAAATATTTTTCCCCGTTTTTGTTACATTGTTCAACCCCCAACCCTTTCTCCGCAATAAAAAGTAGCCTATGTCCTTTCTCGGAGTCTAGTCTATCTGTATACCAAATTTCATTAAAATCGATTCACTGGTTTAGACGGTAAATCCTAACAGACAGACAGACATACAGAGTTACTTTCGCATTTATAATATTAGTAAGGATTAATATATTAGATGATCGACTACTTGAGAAATGGCAAAAAAAATCTCAAGTGTCTAAAGTGTTAGTTTACATTTTAAGTACATTAACAAACGATACCGCTAGAAGCGTCTTGAAACGCTCTTGAGAATAATGGGCTTAAACACGTACAAGTAACGCGGCACTTCATATGCCGAAGCGTAAACAAACGCACTTAGGACACCGTTTTCTCGCTAAAATTGTAAAATTGATTCGCCAAAAGTGTATCAAGCGGATAATTATACTGTACATATATGTATACTAAACTGTATAGCTGTATACTGTGTCGTTACTAGCTAGCGCCAATTTAAAACAATCAACGCTACATCGAGGTGGCAACACTGTCGGCGTCCGTCATTGGCTAAGTTGCACCCAATAACAGACTCTGTATAATCCCCTCCACAGTCACGATACTCACGTCGTGAAGGAAAGATAGTCATAGTCAGGCAGTTAGTTGAGTTCGATCGAAGTAGTGACACAGTAGTCTAAGAATTGTGTTTTTGTGTTTTATAAAATGTAATATTATTATACAGTGGTACTCAAGTTGATTGTATTTATACTGATTTCGCAAAGGCATTTGATAATGAAACTTCAATGAAACTTTATTAGTCTGTGAAACTAGGTCTAAAAACAGTTGACAATATCAGGTAGCATAATTTGGTCTCACTAGTCCCCACCGTGCTGCCGTCCGCAAACTACAATTCCGTTAAGTACCAAAATGTAGTTTCGAGATATCGTGGGAAAACTGTTTCTAAATTTTAAAATTATGCCATTTGATAAGTGGAATACATATGTCCATAATTTTGATACCTTTGTATAGAGCTGAGAAAACACTTTGAAATGATAGTATTTTCAAGTAATTAAAAATAATAATAAATAAAAAAATAATAATAAAGCCTTTTTATTTCCTTTAAATTTTTTTTTTCTTACAATAAGTATTTATACATTATTTCTATAGTGTTAGAAACCTTATTTAGTATTACTGTGTTGAAGTTAGTTGTGAGTAACTTTTATCTCTGAATCTAAATTTTTATTTTATTTTAAGTTTATGGAATCCCTGATAAGGGTATAGGCCTCCTCCATTTTCCTCCATTTGTCTCTATCTTGAGCTGTTTTCATCCAGTGTTTCCCTGCAGTTTTTGTTATATCATCCTCCCATCGCTTTTGTGGTCTTCCTACTTTTCTATTTCCGTTTGGGCCGGTCCATTGAGTACTCATGAGAGTCCATCTGTGGTCGGTATATCTTGCTATATGGCCGGTCCAATTCCATTTTAATTTCAATGCGTGGTGTAGAGCATCTGTAAGTTTAGTTTTTTCTCTGATCTCTTGGCTTTTTACTCTATCATTTTTTCTCAGATTTAGGATACTTCTTTCCATGGCCCGCTGACAAGTATTTATCTTGTTTTTTATGTTGTTTGTAAAGGTCCATGTCTGTGACCCGTAGGTCAGGCAGGGTAGAATGCAAGTGTCCAGAATTGTTTTTTTCATGGCTAAGTTGTATTTGCCTTTTAGTATTTCCTTGTGAGACCAATATTTGTTCCAGCTGGAAGTGATTCTTCGGTTCACCTCGTCTTCATTATTTGTTTTAGAAAATGATATTTGTTTGCCTAAATATGTGTACTGGTCTACATACTCTAATTCCACGCCATCCAGTGTAATTTTTCTTTTTTCGCCGTTTGTCATTAATTTGGTTTTGCTAAAGTTCATATGTAGGCCCACCTGTTTACTCTCAGTATCTAGTTGATGTATCATTTTTTCTAAGTTTTGAGACGTTTCGGCAAACACAACAATATCATCTGCAAATCTTAGATGACTAAGGCGTTTGTTTTTAATTTTGATGCCTTCAGAGACCCAATTGATTTTGTTAAATATGTGCTGCAGAACTGCTATGAATAGTTTCGGCGATACTGGGTCTCCTTGCCTGACTCCCCTTGATATTCTGAACTCATCTCCTCTAGACTCCAGCTTGACTCTACTCACACTATTTGTATAAAGAGCTTGCAACACTCTCATAAGTACTGGGTGTATATGACAATTGTGTAACGCTTGCCAGATGGAGTCATGATAGAGACTGTCGAATGCTTTAGTGTAGTCAATGACTCCTAAATAGAGACCCTTATTGAATTCTGTATGTTTTTCTATAACTTGTTCTAAAGTATGGATGTGATCCATAGTCGAAAAACCGGAGCGAAAACCCGCCTGTTCTACCGGTTGCATGCTGTCTATTTGAGGGCTGATTTTGTTGCATATAATAGAAGCAAACAGCTTGTATACACTTGAGAGCAGACTTATCGGACGGTAGTTGGCTATATCAAGTGGTGTCACGTCAGTGAACAACAGAGGAGTGGTGGATGAAGGTGAATAATAAGATGATCGTGATTACAAGTTTATTAAGAAAATAAATAAAGATTAAATGAATAAGTTAAAAAAAAGAAAACGTAACTTAAAATGAGAAAATTAATTGTCTTGAAGGCCAGTGAGTAAATGCTTCCCAACAGGTTTCCTGGATGTAGTTGCTTCCAAACGAGAAGGGCTCCACCTAACACGGTAGAGTTCTCTGTCAGCAGTCCTCGTGAGTGTAGAAGTTTCCCAACGAGAAGGGCTCCACCTAGCACGGTAGAGTTCTCTGCCAGCAGTCCTCGTGAGTGTAGAAGTTTCCCAACGAGGAGGGCTCCACCTAGCACGGTAGAGTTCTCTGCCAGCAGTCTTCGTGAAGGTAGTTGCTTCCAACAGTTTTTCAGGATGTAAGTACTTCCAAGTAAGTTCAAGGGATGTGATCGTTGAACGATAGTGGCTCTCAGCCGTTTAGACCTTTCAAGGTTTATTACTGATCTTGATCGCTTGGAAGTCTTTTGTAGGTTAATGTTCTTCTGTTGGAAGCTGGATTCTCACTGACCTTCTCAGCCGATGAGATTCATAAAGTAAACTTTTGATGATTTGAATCTGGAGAAAATAAACTTTATTTTAATATTGACAATTCAAAGAGGATTAATTCTAAAAACTATACAACCTTATGAAAAAGAGTAAAAATTGCTAAGTGACAAATAGTTTTTTGAAGTATTTACATTATGTAAACAAACTAAATTTTTGGAAAAACGTAATTATTATAGATTTAGAATAAGGTATATGATACAAGAAATATATCACAACAACCAGAAAATTATTATCTATCGAATGGACACAATTTAAAGGAAATTAGTGATATGAAAATTTTGGTATGTAAATACACACATCTCTCCTATGAAAGTGATGTTTTTAGAATGAAAGTAGGAATGTACGTTTACATATTGTAGTCAATATGTAACGTTACAGTGGGTCTCCTTTTTTATACAGTAGTATAATGTCCGACTTACACCATTGTTCGGGAATTTTACCTGTACTTAAAACTGTATTGAATATGTATGTCAGTGGCCCGGTAAGTTGTTTCGCTCCTATTACTAGCGCCTCATTCTTTATGCCGTCAGGACCTGCACTCTTTTCCAGTTTCAGTCTCTTAATACTCTTCAAAACCTCTTCTTCTTTTATGGTAATTGTGTCATTCTTTGTTGGCTCAGAGATGGATGTTTCTGTGTTTGTTGACATGTCTTGCGGTTCGGAAGCATACAGGTTCTTGTAAAAGTTTGTAGCACAGGATATTAGGTCCTTTCTGGTTTTTGTTTCATTAGGTCCGTCTTTTAGGCTCTTAATCCAGTCTTTATGAGTGGTTAGTTGTTTGTACGCCTTTTTTGCACTCCTGTAATGCTTTAAGTTCGTTTCTATTACTTTCCTTCTATGGTCATAGTAATCTTTTCTGATTGACTTGTTGGTTTGTTTGAATAGGTATGATAATTCTTTTTTCATTACTTGTGTTTTGTTACTGGTTTTTATTAGTTCGGTTCGTCTTTGGATCAGGAGTTTTGTGGTTTCGCTGAAAAAATAGCAACTGTGGTTCTCATTATCATTTTTTGCTTCTTGTTTTTGGCTGTCCTTTATGTAAGTTTCGAATTTATTATAGGTTTCTTGTATGTCTTCTTTGCCAATATTTGATAAGTCCATGATGTTATTTTCTAAATTTGAAAGGTATATTTTAATCTCTTCGTCTGTTTTAAGTGTGGTGATTGTGTTTCCAAAGGTTTTTCTGCATTTTTTGAGGTTTTTTAGGAGTAATGTACCTCTTACTATTCGATGGTCAGATGGAAACTCTACATTGTTTAGGACCTCTATGTTTGTGATATTTTTCGGGATGCTTGACATAACAAAATCGATTTCATTCTTGATTTTTCCGTTCGGCGAGATCCAGGTCCACCTTTTCTGGGTTTTATTTTTAAAACAAGTGTTCATGATTGACAGTTTATATTCGTGGGCATATTGGACAAGCCTTTCTCCGCTTTTATTTCTTTTCCCATAGCCATATTTTCCCATGATTAAGTTTTCATTATTTTTGGGTTGTCCTATCTTGGCGTTGAAGTCCCCTAATACAATGATGTTTTTGCAATTATTTGTCATATTATGTGCTTTTTGCAGTGTTTGGTAGAATAATTCAACGTCTTCATCTTTTGAGTCTGTTGTTGGAGCATATGCCTGAATAATATACATTTCAGTATTGTGAAATTTTAATTGAAGTAATGCGACTCTTTCTGATATTCCGTAGAAATTTATGATATTTTTCTTGTATTTTTACTTAATGAAAAATCCTGTGCCATATAGGCCGGGTGTTTCGCCAACATAGCAGAATATATGGTCAGTATGTTCTTCTATTTTGCATCCCATTCTTCTTATTTCGGCCAGGCCAAGTATATCTATATTTATGTTTTGAATAGCGTGAATTAATTCCATGTATTTTTCTATGGTTGAGAGTGATCTCACATTGTATGTAGCTATTTTTAGGTTGTTGTTTTTAAATTTTAATCTTTTTGAAGTATCGTTTGGAGGGTTGTGGTCATACTCTTCCACGGTGACCAGCCGGGTTGGAAGAAGATTGAGGGAGGCCGATGATTGCTATTCTGTATTACAATTTGATCTCAAATGGTCAGAGTTCTGTGGGTTAGAAGATTCGGGTACTGTGAAAGTAGGCTTTTTTATGACGAAGTTGCTCATGTTATTTGGCCTATTTATTTTCGTTGGTTGTTTTTTGCTAAAATTGTTGGTCTTGTTGCTGTTACATAGTGTTTCGGGAGATTCTGATAGGTTTCTTTTTTTGTTGCCTGTTTGTTGTTGGTCAAGTTGGGACTTCTTTTTATCAATGATGACTAGTTTATCATATCTTATGAATGCTCTTTTCCCCTGTTCCTTATTTCTTTCTAATTCGATTTGAAGCTCCTTTCGCTTGTTCAATACTTCGATGGGAAAATCTTCTTTAATGTAATAAGATGTAGTTTGAAGTTTTTTCTTATATTTTTGTATTTGTATTTTTAATCCCAAGGTGAGACAAGTTACTACAATGGGTCTAATTTTATCACCTTTTTTCCCGAGCCTTCTTACAGATTCTATACTAAATTTATCACATTCAATGTTCATTTTATTAATTATTATGTCTAAAATCTTATTCTCCAAATCTTCATAGCTGTTTTCGGTTTCTTCTATCCCAAAAAATAGCAGATTTTTCCTCCTTAGAAATCTTTCTACATCTTCTGCTTTCTTCATCTGTATTTCTAGTTTTTTTTCCAAAACTGTGTTATTTTTTTCTAATACTTTGAACTTTTCATTGATATTGTTGTTGATTGTATTTTTGATGTCTTCTTTCATTTGTATCATATCCGCTTTTTGCTGCTTAAAGTCTTCCTGCATTTTTATGAGTAAATTTTTAATTTCATCCATGATGTCAAACTGCACCCTCTTTGCGTCTTATTGTGTTTGTGACGCGCTATATTTTTATGCTAAGCTTGTTGGCTACCTAGTTTCGCACCAGATTTCGTAACTTTGTTGATAAAATAGTTCGTTCGAATTGATAACAGTGGTCCGTGACGACGATGACTATGTATGGTGTTTTTAGGTTATAAGTAATAGTGTTACTTTTGCCAAACCTTTTCAATCTTGAATCCCTTTGTAAATTCCGCAAAACCCACCAAACTGGGGTTGTTGGTTGGTAGTGTTATTTTGTTTTCCTAACACTCAGATCTTCTGCCGTTGTAAACATATAATATTATCTCGACGGAACGTCACCATACACTATGATTGTTAATGTTCAGATTTTAACACTGTTTCGCTAATTTTGCTTTGCACTTCTACTTTGAATGATGTGTTATGATGTAAGAAAACTTTTTAACAGCTTTATAGTATTTAGTTTACTATAAATCGATTTTTAGAATTACAATAAAACAGAAACGATGTTGACAGTAGCAGTGTTGCCAGTCCTCTCAAGTTATTAAGATGTGCGAAATAAGAGTTATAAGCGTTTTTGCATTCTAGTCTTGTAATTTTGTCTTAAAATCTTTTCAAAATCACCACTAAAATGCCGTTATGTATAGTTTAACGGCATTTAAGCGTAATATTTTCTTTAATTTCATTGGATGGTACTTGACTATAGAATTTGAAATCATTCCAAAACTAAAATGCCGTTATATCATGAAACATCCGAGATTACAATGCGGTTAAAGTCATTTAACCGCATTTAAAACTAGCAAACTTCAAAAAATTGTTTTAGTCGGTTATTTCAGAGCATTTTACAACACTAAAATGCGATTAAATGCAAAACCTTTACCTTTAACTGCAATTAAGCTAAGCATGACTCACAAGATATTTAAGAAAATACAATAAAAGTGTCGATTTATGTGAAATAAATGAATGAATGAAATGTGAATGACATTAAAAACAAGATATTTATTGGTATTAAAAAATAACCAACAGCATTTTTTGTTAATATTTTTCGAATACAAGCCTAAGTATCTAAAAATACAATTTCTCAAGAGTTAAAATTTAAAATAACAAGGCAAAAATACAAAATTTTAAATTTAAAATTAAAATACTACTTTTATTGCCCTTACTTACAACAGATTTTCAAGAATCTACGGTAGAGATCAATTGGTTTTGTTTTATTTTTGTCACAATCACTTAAGCTTTTGGATAAATATTCCTACATAATAATTAACAATAGGTACCTAAGATTCCAATATTTTTCTTGAGTCTAAATATTGCTTTACTAGCATTATCATTATTTGTCGTCGGTCGACAAGTTCTTCCAAAACAATAGCTTATGTGTTGGCGCTATGTTGCTCTATGAATTGAACTAAATTAATCTTCCGCTTGGTATTTCTGCATTTTGCTTTTGACTTGAAACGAAATTTTATAATTTCTGGTATTTTAAGTATTTGCCATTGAAGAGAGCAAAATAATATAAATAATCTTTCTCGCAATAATTTTTGTACCTACAAGCTATCACAATAAAACTCTAAATCAGAATAAATCCACATCTGCGACATATTTTTGAGATTAATTCAGGGCCTTAATTTGAATTCTTCTTTCTGAAGCGTAATTTGGCACAATGACGAAATTGTTTGGTGATATAAACTTCATATTTACCTTTGAGTTGCTAGCTCATACTGTCTCGTCAAAATGGTCAAAATCATATAACTTACCTTTATTGCATTTCTAACTTTACTTTATGATCTTCTTGTTCGCAACTCATGAAACTGTGTTCAGATTTGAAATAATAAAGCGTAATTTGTTCTATGCAGATGATTTTGCTTTAGTAAATAAATGACACTGAGAAGAAGTGAACATAATAGTTAATTTTATTTTACGCACTGCAACTGCATTGCACTGTTAACAACCCAATTGTATACATTAGATCTTTCCCTTCGATTCAGTCATAACTTTTATTTTCCAAACTGTCAACTGCTTTGTGCTCGTTGCATAAACATTAAAGTAGACAGGTTCTGATATTCACCAATTTCTATCATGTGTCTCCGCGTTTGACAGAGAGATGGAAATACTGACAGTTTTTTGAGGTTCATTAATTGAACTTCTACGCTTTTCCAACCAGTGTTCGGTTTATTTTTCTGTATTCTGCATTGACAATGTTTTATACAACGTTAAATGGTATTGTTTTTAAGCTCGTTTTCTGTAGGTATTTATTAATGATGTTGTGGTTCTTAAAGTCAGACTTATGGTTACGTTTAGACTTATGCTTAATAGATTCCTTGAAAATAGTTACTAAAATTTTCGCTTGAATCAGCTATCATAAAATCTTTATAACGTGCAGGTCATCTGAATTGAAATCATACTGTAAACTTGATTGTGGAGTTTAAAACTTCAACAGATACGGTATGATGCTATCATCATCTGGCTGTAATATTTTATGTTAACTATTCAAGTTGAATGTTTGTTTTGATGATTTTGTAGAGAATTACTCTACTTTCCTTGTAAGTCTATTAAAACCTGATAAAGTTTCATTACATAGATTTGTAATTTCATTAAAATCTAAAGAAAGACGAGTACTGTAACATAATTTATACGTCCCAAAATGTATCAATGACACTGGAAGAGTCGGAAGAAGATGTAACGTAAGGATCGTTTTCGTTTTTTTCTATACAAGATCTAGTTTGACTCATCTAGATGTGTTTTAAGCCATCGTAACAAGTTGGACGGAACGAAAGCATCTTATTCATCTACAGTTGATTTCCTTCTCATACAATCGTACTACGCAAGAACTTGTAACGGCATTTTAGTTAAGTAATGTGACATAGCTGCGTTTTAGTCTAGTATTGTAAAAAATAAATAAAGTATATCACATAGTTAAGGTTGCTTTGTGATATTTTCTGTTTTAAGTTTACAAAATTGCATACGTATTTACTAGTCTAAAAAGCCGTTAAGTATGTTTAGCTGCATTTTTGTGTTGTATTCAAGCATAACGGCTTTAGAGCGTTGGACAAATACAATATAAATTATAAATGAAGCTTTGTTTAAAAACATTTAAGTGCTTTAACGGCACTATAGCGTACAAAAGTCAGTTAACGGCAATTAGGTAATGGAAAATCAAAGAAAATTTCAGCCAAAAGTAACGTTAAAATACCTTAGCGGCTTTTTAGGTGAGTATTGTTATTTAACTGCGTTTTAGCGTTGGAACCATACAAAATAAAAACACTTAACGGCATTTTTAGTTTTGGTATCTTAAAAACTAACATGGGTTACACAGATCGATAGATATTTTTTTTCTGATTGTAATGCCATTTAAATGTCCAAATCGACCTGTTGTTAGATAACGGCATTTAAGCTTGAGGACGGCAGCGTGGATGGTATACAGACACTTTTTTGCTTCTGTTATGAAGGATAGATAGTCCCTCGATAAGAAAAACAAAGCGGAGAAATTGATACATGTTATTTGTTAGTATTACTTATCTTATATTAATACACTGGTGAGCCCTAGTGATGGTTATATGGTTAATTAATTTAGTATTACAGCCGCTAGCTGTGTACCCAGGATAACTAAGTTATTACGGTGAGCCCCTAGGAAATCTAGCTTCCACCCTATTTAAAAATATAAAAGATTGAATCCTTAACAATGGCTAAAGCCTTACATTCATTCAATAAACGACCGAGCGGTCTGTGCTAGGGAAACATCCCTTCACATCTACATACATTAAATTACCCTTAAGCTCCTCGGAGGGGAATGGACCACGGAAATACTGTAACCTATAGCCTACTAGGCTTCCCTGATCCCTGTTTGCTCAACGCAAGGAAAACATTGTGGGTAAAACCATACACCTTTAGTTTAGTCAAGTCGGAGAGACTGACAAGGGATTTGACCGTCCTGCCTCAGTGAGCTAAGCTCAGGAAAAACATCCGGAGGTGACCCTTGGCTCGATACCCTACGGGCTCCGATGGAACTTCACTTGACGGCGGTTAGGATAAGATTATAACGTTGGTTCCTAGATTACAGTGGTCACATATCCCCCGAATCAACATTTCATCACCCACGGCCCATAGCCCGGCCTGGCAAATATGCCCGCGCCCCACTCCACATGTTCACTCACGGTTCACCCACTCAAACGGTCGAGAGGCGAGCGCACGTGCTCCCAGCCACGAAGTCAGAGGCCCGGCGCCCGGAGCACACCACTAGCCCCCGACACACAGCCCGAGTTCGGAGCACACCAGACCCGAACTGAACAGACCAGACCAGAACAGAACAGGACAGGGCCGTACCGTACACCTCCTGAAAAGAACAACGAAATGAACACCATATCAACCTACATGCGCCACGCGGTCCTTCAACACTATAATACTTTTAAATTTTACCTTATCAGGGAGGCAACAATTCCACCACACTCGATCCGCTCCACCAGCAGGCGCTGGGAACGGCGTCGCTCGCGGACTCCTCAAGTAACACGAAAAACACAAAAAACACATTTTCGTAACGCTGCAGCGATTATCGATCGAACCACGGTCGAGCCAGCAAAATCGCAGCTCATAAACTCACCAACGATCCTCCAGCACAATGATACAGCAATTAATCAACGAAGCGACCGTACCCGGCGCCTTTCAACACAAAAAATGGACGCTCGGTCATTTCCGCTGACAAAACCCACGCCCTAGAGATGCGGTAAGGATTTTTACGATTCGCTAACAAAACAAGCGATATCTTAGAGAGGGGAAAATTTCCTCACTCCGCGACCACAGACGAGAAGGCGTTGCGTTCCGATTTACGGAAGAAAAAAAAAAGTGTTACATTATGTAGCGACGGATATTGAGCGTTCACTTGAGACTATATCATCCATAATTATATATGTCGGCGGACATAGTCTCGCCATCATCATCATTAGTCGCATCCTTCTGCTGTGGGCGTAGTCGATGGGTAGTGTTGGATGAAAACTCGCAAACACAATTGGATTTATTAAGTACAGGTAACAAAGTAGGTTGTATAGCAAAGTACGTATCGTAGAACGCGCGATGGTTCAAACACAATAGGCTTGTGTACTAATTTTTAAAAACTGGTTAATAATATAGCTTAATGTTTATATTATTCCGAAACATCTATATTTTTGAAAAAAACTTACATTTACAATATGTATTTTGCATTTCAAAAAATCAAACAAATTTCTGCACAAAAACGCTCCAGACTGTCATGGCGTTTTGAATGACGTCACGTCGTGGCAAACATATATGTTTGTGTAAGGACATTGTCAATGTTTTTATTTTAAAATGAATCCCTCGTATTACAAGAACTGCATAGTGCCTCAGTGTACAAGCACAAGTATAAATACGTCAAACAAATTATTCATCTATGTTCCAAACGATCCACAATTGCGAAAAAAGTGGCGAACGCTTGCGAGGAGGAATGATGGCCACTAAATCAAGAATATATTTTTGTGAAGATCATTTTGATGAAATTATTTGACACTTAGTAAAGTAAATGTAAAAAAAACTGATAATTTTCCTCAAAAATAGTGGTAAAACAATAAAAAACTAGTTCAGTAATGCGGCTGAAGAACTAGTATCCATGGCGAAGAATGAATAAAAATAAAAAATAATTCTATTTGATCTATGAAAATGTCAACAACATTAGTGATGTCAAGTGATGTGTAGCACGGCGTGACGTCATATTTTCTGATTGGCGTTCACTGTCACGTGACACAATGCCTATTTTTTAAGATTTTCTTTTCTAAAAATATTAATAATCTTTACGTATTTATAATAAACTGTTTTATTTTTGAAATCTCCATATCTTAATCAATAGTAAGAACCTCTAATCCATCCGATTCATTCTTAGTGGAAACAAGCCTATTGCTCTGGCCGACCGCCGCACAAGAAGTCCCGTGCGCTCCGCTCGGCCGGGGGAATGTTGACTCATCGAACGCCGACAGGTGGCGCTTGCGTCCCGGACACGACTCGATTGTAACTCGATAGCGACTCGATTACGACATATAAATCCCTGCTAGCTTTGCTTGCTAATGGGAAACTTTCACTTTCATCTTTACAAAGCTACCGTACTGTGCGAAGGGCTGAATACGGGCTCACAGACAGCCCAAAACAAAGTCGGTTGAATTCATACAGCTGCAAATCTTCACCTGGATGGATCTTCATCTTGATTTGTAAGTACATTTGTTTAACATCCGCGCAAAATGTCACCGGGAAAAGTCAGAAATTAAGCAAAATTCAGCCGGCGTTGGCCGCAGCATTGTACATTCTCGGGAGCACGCCTGTAATGTCTGATTTCGAGTTCGTCCTCAACCTTTTAAAGCTCCAGTCATGGCAGATTTACCAGAATTTAGACTACAAGTTATGAAGCCATTTGCTCAGACGGCGGGTTGATTATTTTGGTCCAATAAATATAACATTATCTCGCGGGAGAGGTTTAAAGACTCAAAAAGCATATGTGGCAGTTTTTTTATGTCTCACGACAACATTCACACACTTTGAAATAGCTCCAGATTTAAGTACAAACTCATTGTTGAACGCCCTGAAAAGATCCCTGGCTAAGCGTGGTCCAGTACAACGAATTATGTCAGATAACGGTACTTATTTCATTGGAGCCCGATTCTATCTTAAATAGCTGTATGATTTAATTAGATCCAAAGTGTACGTTAAAGTTTGGGGAGGGGAGTTGAATAATCATTGCATAAAATGTCAAATGATTCCCCCAAATGCCCCACATTTTGGAGGAGGATGGGAAACCACAGTAAAAGCCTTTAATCGCATATTTTTCGAGTCCTCGGTGACCAAATATACATACGAAGAACTTTTAACGGTACTGTGTCAGATAAAAGCCATTATAAATTCGATTCTTAGTTCCGATTCCTAAGAACCCGTAGCACTGAAACCAGCTCATTTTCTACACATGACGCCACAAAGCTCATTGCCAGCCGCCCCGGTTGAAGAAAGCCGGACTTCCCTGTTGTCCAGGTATTTGCTCCTGGATCAAATAGTTCAGTCTTATTGGCGCCGCTGGAGTCAGGAATATCTGCACACATTACAAGTTCAAAGAAAATGGTTAACCAACACCGAACCCGTCAAGAAAGGCACGGTTAGTGTAATAATGCAAAGAACCACCGTTCCTTTGCATTGGCCGCTAGGGATCATTCAGGAAGTTTTCTCCGGAGAAGACAGCAGAACTAGGGTAGCATTAGTTCGTTAAAAATCTGGTACTATGACGCGGCCCATTGTGCGATTTAGATACGTCCTGTTTCATTGTTTATTTCTGTAACCTTGTGATTTCTGTGATATTACAGATACAAAAGTAAAAAAGAAAAATACAAAAGACAACTTTATTACATTTTTTGTTGAGCATAACATTTGTCGTATAATGTAAGTAGATAGTTATTTCCAATTTTGTGATTCAGCTACTTACTTCGTCTACACATCGATCCATGTTTGAGTAACAAATGACATCGTTATATCTTGCTGAAATATGACAAAAGAAGCTGTATATATTAAGTTCTTCGTAGTTTTTTTATGTTTACATTTATGATCTGACTTCTACTGCATGTTATGTTTGCCCCAATGTTCATTCGACATTAAAAAACGTCATTTAAAAACTTTCTCTACATAAAATCTGTTTATAATTGTGTTTATGCTGTTTTAAAAATTGTTTTAGTTTTCTTTCAGTCTGTAAATTGCGTTCTATTGCGCATTTTTAATTAATTTCTAGCAAAAAATATTGCTGTATTCTTTCGTCGGTTGCGCTAGACGCCCCTAAAGTTTTTGCTCTGCATTGAAATAGAAAAAAATACTTTTTTCCACACCATTGCGAAAACACTATTTCGGTATAAAATCTGTAAATGCTTAATTGTGTTTGAGTTATTTTAATACATGTTTTGGTTTTCTTTCGTTTTATGGATTGTGTTTACTATTTTCTTGAGGACTATTATTTTCTTTGCAATTAGTTTTGCCTCGTGTTGATTCATCGTTTGGGACAAAAAGCAGATAGATAGAGACCTACGAGTATATAATTGGTTCATCTGGTTGAGCGTAAAAATCCACATACGAGTAAACATTTCACACATTTACACCATTCGCTCACAATTTTTTTTGCCGCTATCATAATATAACGGTAGATAAAGGTAATATGAAATTCACACTATCAGCGAGTGTTATTATTAAAAATACAGATAGATGAATTCTTTACACAAAGGACATTGTTCATTTATAAGGGACTTTGGGCTAAACGTGGCCATTGACTGTCACTGATATCATATATTAAACTTGATGGCTTCTAGCAGTTGATATCAAAATATTATCGTTTGGTAGTAGAAAAAAAACTACTTACGGATATTTCCCATAAGTAATGCGAGCGTTGACGAGGTTATTTTTAAACAAAACTACAACATTTTGTACCATCGGAGGGCCAGAGTCGTTATTGGAGGATGCCATCGATTTCCGAGGGTCAGCTAGGGTCCCAAGAATGCATTTTCATCAACCAAAAACACATCATAACACAATTTCCAAATACGAAACACATGACACAATAAACATAAACAGCTGATAACTACGCATTTTGTATCGACGTATTCAGTGCTGCCATTGTAAAAAAATATAATTAATATCGATCTAAAAAAATCGATAGTGATCGTGTGGATAAAATCGATGCTATTCTTTATGGTGGCTGCTGTTTAAAATAATAACTAAAATATTCACAAGTTAGTGGTTAAAATGAGTGGATGATTATTAATACTGCTCTACGGAATTATTGTTTACTGTTTATTCAGCAGGCAACGATAAACGAGTAAAGCTAGAATTAGAAACGAGTTGGCGAGCCGCGGGGAGCGAGTGCGTAGTTCCTCGGCTAGATAGATGTGTACCTCGGCTCTATGCGAGTGTGCGAGTGAGGCGAGCGATTACTCGCATCACTCGCTCGCGTCTTAAAATAACGTGTAAGTTCAGATCCATACTGAATAGACAGAAATGAACCGCTGGTTGCTCTCTCGGCGTGTTCTAATTCTAATCGCTTAGTGAGTATCGCTGAGCGAGTGTTATCTTTCATAGCTCTTGTCGCTCAGCAACTAACTAGTGAAGCGAGTGCTTGCCGGGAGTGTGAACAGTCAGCGACCAACTGTTTGTATATGCATCTCTTTTATTTAGGTACACGGAATGTATATCTATTGTACGTTTCTTGATCGAGAAAATAGTCGATAGTTACTCGTTTTCTCGCCGGCGGTGAGAAAACTGCCTAAGTAGATGATTTTGTTTTTCGTGGCGTTGTAAAGTAAAAGCGGGTGCGATGAAAAACCATTGTACAAAAAAGCTAGCTACAGTGTCGCTTGAAAACTACTTAAATAAGTACCTACGATATCAATTGTTTAGTTCACGCATAATTATTAAGACGACTTTTTCTATCGATTTACAGAAATCGATTTTATTCGAGAAAAAAATCGATATCATTCAAAGCTTATAGACTGGCAATATAATTAGTTGAGAAGTCGGAAATAAAGATTAAATTACTTATATAATGAACTTTTTGTCTATTAATCTGGGTACTACAATAATACATCATAATTCATTACAAAAATAAATCGTTTTTTTGACAAAATCAAATTATCAAGAACATTTTGTCCACGGATAGCCCATTTTGAACAATGTCCTTTGTTTTCAAATTGAATAATTATTTTACCACGTCAACAATAAACTTCCTCATACCACAAATAGGTACTGTTTCTTTTTATGTACGACTGTATCTATTACAAATAATATACTTAAGTAAAATATTCAAATTGTACAGATATTTACAGGACCCTAATATAGGGAGGTGCGTGGAGAGTAACCTGTCAGATTAGTCAAAAAAATAAATCCGACAATTAAGATGTCAGATCAAGATAAAGTGTAAGTTCAGTCAAGTAAGCCCTAGACACTTTAATAACTGCTAATTTAGCATCCCTTAAAAGATATACATACATGTATATCCTTAGAGATCCAAGGATAGACAAAACGAGTCACTAGTTGATCCGGACCAAACAATGAAAGAAAAAAGGCCACATGCAAGAGTGTTCTCTCATTGACATTAAACAAAACATTTAGTCAAATGAACTCGGTGAAATAGAAATGACTGGAAAAGAAAACAATACCTAAGCCACATTAGATTAACTACTCTGAGAAAAAACATTATACATTTCTAGGCTCAATTTTCTGCAGCTATACCTAATTGGCATGTAACCTTTCCGATAGGTATATATTGAGGTTTTTGTACTCTATTGAATTATTTATTTTACAAATTAGATACATACATATGTTATATTTAGATGGCAATCCTTTTTAAACCAATGCTTTGCAACTATGAATATTGACAAAACAAAATTCTCTATAAGTTAACGATTTTGCTGAAAATAATAAAATACAATTATATTATTACACAACTTTAGTATTATAATTAACGTGGTTGTTACACAATACATATTTATTGGGTAAACGACTCGAGTCGGATTGATCGACCTTATTACACGTGAGTTACCCGTTTACCCAATAAATATGTTTTTTACACAACGTTAATGACCTTAAAAAATCGATCTACAATCGACACAAAAAATTGATAAATATTATGCAAAGTAAACAAAATATAATAACAATATACTACCGGACATAAAAGTTAATAATCGATTTTCTCCGGAAAAACAAAAACCGATTTCAATTTATAATTAAATTGGGACACCCGACCATCACCATCTTGATTATTTAATCTTTGCCCTATTCAATTATACGTAAGGATTATGCAAAGTAAACAAAATATAATAACAATATACTACCGGACATAAAAGTTAATAATTGATTTTCTCCGGAAAAACAAAAACCGATTTCAATTTATAACTAAATTGGGACACCCGACCATCACCATCTTGATTATTTAATCTTTGCCCTATTCAATTATACGTAAGGTAATCACCATCTTGATAATTTCAAAGAACTTGTAGAATGCCTTTTCGATAAGCCACTGTTTCAAACTTTCTAAGAGTTTAAAGAATTGGAGTTGAGTTGAATCAGTTATACTAAACTTGTGTTCTTGCTTTGTATAATTGAGTTGAATCAGTCGTAACTGCAATCTTGATTTGTATAATTTGTACATACAAAAAGCACGTGCTTCATTACGCGTTTGATGGCACCAGTTTTATTGCCCTTCTTTCTGGTTGTCTAGTTTAGAAGGGTGGTCCATTCATTGAAATTCAGAAGCGAGCATTCTCTCGAGGTCCTTCTGTAGGGGCAAATAATATAACAAAAGAAAAAAAACACTCTTTGCAAACAGAAGTGAGCACTCTTTCGAGGTCCTTCCGTAGGGACAAACAAATAAAAGACCAAAACAAATAAAACTCAAATAAATACATTACTAAAACAAATAAATACATTATCAACACAAATCTCAATTACTCTTTTCTTTCACAAGTAGTTAGACAAAGTTCTAATTAACAGCACAAATACATTCAGAACTATGTTCTTAATATTCCCTAAATAGAAAAGTATTTAATTGGAATTCATAATTTTGCATGCTGTTAGTTATAACTATTATTCTGATCCTATAGAACTTATAATTAAAGCTAATATTCATGCGAGTCACTTTCTCAAAAATACACTTGAATATTTTACCTCAATATTACATTTTTATAGGAAATAACTTTATCTAAGTCTGGTGAATTTTTCTCTACGCTGGTATTATTAGATTTCCATGGTTTAGGCAGAGAAAGTAACTCGAATGGATACATGTTTTAATTTAACGCCATCTATATTATTACTTGAGAACTAATCTGATTTTACTGAAGGATATTCTTAATATATTTATCTTGGTTAGAAGGCTTGATAACAAGGGAGTTGATTTGAGTTATAGATTAATAGAAATTGTCCCTAAATAAACTGATGAGAGATAACTACAACTTTAAAGATATTCTGAGTAATAAGTTCTAATATCTACCTAATGTTTTGGCGTAGAGCTTTATTTAGGAGACTGAGTAATGTAGAACATAAGTTCAGTTTAATATTCAAGATTTTGCTTCTGTTAGGCGTTGTAGTTTGTTAGATTTATATTTACTTACCTAGATTGACAGAATCGAACCACAATGTAGAGTCCTATATTACCACTTGACGATCACATGGCCAATTCAAATTTCTACAACAGGTAATTTACTTTTACAATATAATTGATTTCTACAATTCTAACTTCCATAATCATAGTTTATTATTCTAGACCCACATCGATACAATATCTCAATAGTACATTATACATACAATATATATCTCAATACCTAATACTTAGGCGGTTAGATATCTTGTTACTTTTTTTAATTCTTGTTACTTTACACTTGTTATTTACTTTTATTTTAAAAGCTTTCAGCTTATAAATCGTTTGTTAGAGGTTAAAATTAGTACATCTTGATGCCGTAAAACCAGGATGATTAGAAATTTTAAAAGATACACTCCGGTCTACTACAATTTAAAGTCGTGACCAGGATTAAAAGCACATTATATTTTACACTATGTACATTTTTATTTAGGCAAAGTTTGTTAAAGTACACTGAACCATTCCATTTAGTAACGTCAACCAGGATCTAGTCTCATATTTCATATAGGTAGGCTGATTCACTACACCATACATTCGTGCTCCACCCTAATATGTTTTTTCCCGCCATTACAAGTAGGCTACAGGGTAGAGCCGCCACCCTCCTAAGCGAAAGAGATTATACAAATTCATGGGCAGCTCTACGCGAGCTTTTAATTCAACATTTCGGCGACTCCCGCTCCGAGGAGCGGGTGATTTTAATTCAATCAATCGAGTATATTTGTTTAAATTTTAAAATAATTATCTTAGTTGGGGGCTGTTGGGGGCCCACGTCCGTAGGCGAATACCCTAAATCTGAATCCTTACACGTGGCCCCTGGGTGGTGCGAAGCAGGTAACACTTTGGTGGGAGGCATAGGCCGTGGCTGGTTACCACCCATTGGACAGACCCAGGTCGTGAAGCGGTCTAGCCGTGTTTTGATGTGTGGTCCAATGAAACCGGAAAGGAAGTGGGTCTGAGTAGCTGCATTGATGCGTATATCTAAAGAGATGCTGCTGGTTGTGAGTGCACTTGGAGACTAGTCGTGGAGGGTAGCGGGATCCGTAGAAAGGTTTCTCCACTGGCCAGCCGCTGATAGTTGAGGGCCCAAGTAGCATGCCAGCCACATGTAAAAGGCTACCCCGCCATCACGCGAAAAATTCCGGGAATGCGCCATGGTGCCGGTTGGCGACCATACGAGAGAGCCCCATGGACATTCTTGGAGGGATACGGGCGTCCCCGCAGTCTCCAGGCTAGTCTCCTTACAGTGTGTTTTCTTCCAGCGGCATTGAAGCTGGCACAAAACCGCACTTGCTATTCCTCACGGAGATACAGATAAAACGTCCATCAGACACTGCGTACCTCCATTATCCAGGATATATTTTAGAGCATAATTTCAAGCCTCGCGCTGGTGTCTGCGTATATGCTCGTGATGATATTTGTGTAAAACGTCTCCGTGACCTTGAAAAGTCTAGTTTCTCTGTTCTCTGGATAATGATCGATACTGGCACTGAAAAAATCATATACGCCAGTGTCTATCGCTCGCACACTGGAGATCTCGAGTCGGCCAGGTTGTTTCAGCACATTGGTGAATCTGCGGATGTGGCCCAGTAACGATACCCTCAGCCCAGTTGGTTATTCTAGGAGATTTTAACGCCCACCATCAAAATTGGCTGTTTCCATATCAGAAGACTGACCATGCTGGTAGAGAGGCATATGAGCTTGCTCTGTCACTAAATCACTCCCAGCTGGTCTAAGAAGCCACAAGGGTTCCGGATGTTGAGACGCATACAGCGAATTGTTTGGACCTGCTGTTGACTAATGATTCGGACAGGTAGGCAGTGTCGGTATGCCCACCTCTTGGAGGCTCTGACCACTGTGTAATTCGATCAGTATCATCATATTCACAACCAGACCCTAGTCCTAAAAGTCCGCGTAGAATATGGCGTTACAAGTCAGCAGATTGGGATGAAATGCGCTATTTTGTAGCATCTTACCCATGGTGGCAAGCGTGCTTCTCTTCCAACGATCCATCTGACTGTGCTATAGCCGTAACAGAAGTGTTGAGCCAGACAATGGAGTACTTTATACCATACTCAGATGCTCCCTTTTCAGCCAAACCTAACCCATGGTTTAACTCTGCTTGTAACAGAGCAGTCGCGTCAAGGCAAGCAGCTTATTTCGACTGGGTTAATGCTCGTAAGCACAAGTCTCCGGATGAGTACGTAAAAAAGAAAGCCTATAGCCTAACCAAGCCACTAAGTCCTGCAAGAGAGCGACTAAGAGAGCTCGGTTTGACCATATTGGCCGGGTAGGAGCAAAGCTGGCTACGTACCCAACTGGTAGTAAAGCATTCTGGTCCCTGGCCAAGGTTGTTGATTCTAACTTTTGTCGCCCCACATTGCCGCCATTATTAAAACCCGATGGATCACTTGCTCATACTGCAGAAGAGAAAGCAAACATATTTGCGAATCTCTTCGCTGAAAATTCGCGTCTGTGTACATCAAGCGAATTACCACCTTCAGTACCCCGTTGTGGTACTACAATGTCTGAAATTCGAATAAACCAGAAAGAGGTGCTCAAAACGCTGCGGTGTTTAGACGTTAATAAGGCAAGTGGACCTGATGGGATACCGGCAATAGTGTTGAAAAAATGTGCACCTGAACTAAGTCCTGTATTGACACGGTTGTTCCGCCTCTCTCTACGCACGGGGACAGTTCCAAAATGTTGGAAGCTTGCGAACGTTCAACCTGTTCCTAAGAAAGGTAGTCGTGCCGATCCGAGCAATTATCGTCCGATTTCGATAACCTCCATTCTTTGCAAAGTGATCCTTAATAAAAAGTTCATGGCATATCTAGAAGACAACTCTCTCCTCAGTGATCGACAATACGGCTTTTGTCGAAACCGGTCGACTGGGGATCTTCTAGCATACGCCACTCACATACTGGGCGAGGCTATAGAAAGACACAGCGAGACTTTGGCTGTGTCTCTTGATATCTCTAAAACCTTTGATAGAGTTTGGCACGAGGGACTTATTGCTAAGCTTCCGGCATACTGACTGCCTTCCAGTCTTTGTACATGAATTGCGGACTTCCTGAGGGAACGATCGCTAAGAGTAGTCATTGATGGCCGCTCGTCCGATTTAATGGCAAGTAATACCGCTGTACCTCAGGGGTCAGTTCTTTCTGCAACTTTATTCCTGCTGCACATAAACGATCTGCTTAAGCCTGGTATCCTTGGGTATGCAGACGACAGCACAGTTGTAGAATCCTACACGTCCAATGCAAGAACTGGCGAGGCGGAAATTGAAGCGTTAAGAAGGGACATGGTTGAGCGGATGGACAGGATTCTCACCGATGTGGTAAAATGGGGTGATGAGAATCGAGCGCAATTCAACGCTAATAAAACCCAGGCATGCCTTTTCTCCGCAAAAAAGTGTCCCTTCACACTGTCTCCAACTTTTCGAAATGCGCCTGTACAACTGGCGGACCACTTGGACCTTCTAGGACTGACCCTTAGCCCGACTTTAAATTACGGTGGCTACCTAGAGTCAAAAGCCAAATTAGCTGGAAAAAAGCTTGGTGTTCTCAGTAAGGTCCGGCAGTATTTCACACCGAATCAGCTACTTGCTTTATATCAAGCCCAAGTTCGCTCGAGTGTGGAATACTGCTGCCACCTATGGGATGGTTCGGCTAAGTACCAGCTCGAAGCTCTTGACTCGGTAGAACGGCGCGCTGTTCGGCTAATAGGTGATAGAGACTTAGTAGCTAAAAAGTTGCTAAGCCTAGAACATCGTCGAAAAGTGGCTAGTCTGACAGTGTTTTACAGAATGCATTTTGGAGAGTGTGCACCGGATTTACACGACCTAATATTGCCTTCTCCTTTCCACTACAGGACAAGTCGTAAGTCTACCCACTACCACCCATACACTGGATATTCCTAAAATCCGTACAAAACGGTTTGAATCCACTTTTCTCGTACGTACAGCTTTAGAATGGAATAAGTTGCCGGCCTCCTTGTTTCCTGAGAGATACAATCTAGAACTTTTCAAGGTCAGAGTGAATATGTACTTTCTAGGTCAACGTGCGTCATCTTCGACCACACCGTCGCTTACCATCAGGCGAGTTGGTGGTCAAACGCGGAGCTATACGCGATAAAAAAAAATAGTAATTTCATTCCTGTTTTGTTTGAAACGTCATCAAAAGGACTCACCAATCGGTTTTTGCTACATTTACAGAGGTAATAAAACTACACACTTTTGTTCATAGAAAAATAAAATAAATGATTTAAAAAATAATAAACCCCGACTAAAAAACAACAGATAAGAAAAACACTACAAAGACCGAAACAAAATTGACAAAATAAAGTATGTACTAAAACATTACTACATTATAAGCTGAAAGTCTAAATTAAATATTTATTTATTTATTTATTTATTTATTCATTCATTCGCGTACATGGGTATACAGAGATGTTAGAAGTAACAAACAAAGCATGTTATGTTAAGAACTCCACATTCTACCTTTCGGCATGCGAAATTAATAATAATTTTAAAACAATGTAGGTAGACTTGAATAAAATACAAAATCGTCAGTCAGCAGCCAATGCCGTCACATAGTCAGACATAACAACCAATCAATGATCAAGTGCTGATTTTGTAGCCAACAGAAAGTCATTAACAAGCCAGCACGAAATAAAGCCAACTGTTCTTGGTCATACCATGATTTAGGGGATTTGATGAGTACAATTAACTTTTTCCCATATTTTCGTCTTGAAAATCATACTTGAAAAATCATAATAATTCACATAAAATAATGGACGTATGCATTACATAATAATAATGTCCTTAGAATAATTTCAAAGTTAAAAATGTCAAAGGTACAAATAATGTCAATAAGATAATAAAAATATAAAATATTGTCAAATAAGAAAGAAAATAATAATTGCACTATAACTACAATTAAAATGTCAGAAAGCCTACAGTGGCAGTTGAATAGAAAATATAATTATTTACAATCTCATTCGAAAATATGTCAAAATACAGTGTTTCAAACAATATTAATGATTGATAATACATATAAAAGCGTAAGGTAACGTAACTCATATATAATTAAAAAAAAAAATGTTTTATAACACCAAATGTTATATGGCAAAATTGACCAATATGAACATAGCGTGTATATGCAGCAGTGTTCAAAATTTGTCTCGCAAATACTCCTTTAAGTTATAATATGCCTTCTCCATCAAAAAATTCTTCAATTTCTGTTTGAAAACATGAGTCTGTTCTATTTTAATAATTTCCATTGGCAAATGGTTATACAACATTGGTGCCATACACAACACGCTATTGGCAAACTGAGTTGTTTGTCGCCTGGGTACATTTAATTTATGTTTGTGTCGGGGACACTTCAAAGTTTCAAACAGTTCCATATTATTGCGAACAAACATAACACACTCGTACACATATAAGCATGGTAGGGTCAGGACATTCAAACTTACGAAATATGGTTTGCAACTTTGTCTTTGACGTAGCCGACAAATGGCCCTAACACATTTCTTTTGGGCTCTGAAAACCCTTTCTTTCGCTGTACTATTACCCCAGAACATAATACCGTAACGAAGCAATGACGAGACATTACCGTTATATGCAGCCAGAACTGTGGATTTACTGACTATTTTTGACAGCATATAGAGAGCATATGAATGTTGATTTACCTTTGAACACAGATTATCGGTATGTATTTTCCAGTTTAAATTGCTATCGATATGTAAGCCTAAAAATTTCGTTACATTTGTCATTTGAAGTTTATGTCCTGAATTGCGTATGTCAAGGTTGTTAAGCTTATTTACTTTATTTCTAAATGTCATTAATTTTGTTTTGTCATGATTTATTTTTAAATTATTAGATGTCATATATTCAGTAGTGCTATGGAGTGTCAAGTTTATGTCACTTTCAATACAATTTTTGTTTGGACCAGAGAATAATATGGTGCTATCGTCAGCAAACTAAATAACTAAAATAAATTACATTATGTTTAGTGGCAGGCGAGACCCATGCATTTTCTAACGATTAAATATAATTTACAAATGGGTGCCGCCTGCCGCCCAAAATAACGTTATTTATTTAACTTAGAGTTTCAGCTAATGATGTAGTAATGTTTTAGTACATACTTTATTTTGTCAATCTTGTCTCGGTATTTGTAGTGTTTTTTATCTATTGTTTTTTAGTTGTTTTTTTTTTTTTAATTATTTATGTTACATAAATCACTAACAGCTTATAAGATTATGAAACATAACTTCATACTTTTAGAACTTTTCTAATTAGAGAATATATTGTAAGCTTATTTCTGCGGGTTGTTTCTTAGAGTTTATGTCAATTTTCTTGTATGAGCTTCTTCTAGTAAAGAAAAGAATGTTTGAGCGATAAAAAATATTTTTTATATTATCACATTTTTATAGCGATAATAAATTTATTTCGTAAGTTTGACTTTATATTTATACAAGGACCTAGAGAGTGATCACTTCAGAATTCAATGACTCTAGTTCCCCGTTCGTAAGCCCTAGACAAACCAGAAAAAAGAGCAAGAAAACTGGCCGCCATTTTTTATCTAATATTTACACTTTTATATTTATGTATATCAAATTCAAGAGTTCAAATCAACTCCAATTCTTCCAACATTTGAAGTATAATTTTAAAGATAATTCAAGGCATAAATACTTGAAAACCTTTAATACTTGAAATTATACTGTACTAGCAGCGCCCCGCGGTGTTACCCGCGAAGTTCCCGTTCCCGTTCCCGTTGTTTTTCCGGGATAAAAAGTAGCCTATGTGTTCTTCCAGACTATAATCTGTCTGTGTTTCAAATTTCAGCCCGATCTGTTCATACGTTAGGAAGTGATTGAGCAACAAACATCCAAATATCCAAACATGCAAACATCCAAACATCCATACATTGACATTTATAATATTATAGTAGGATGTTTCAGATACAAGCCAAATCTTGACGTGTTTCTCATTTCAGCTAGAAATTGCCACCGGACGTGGCTATGCTTGATCTGACTCACTCCAAATCTTACAAGTTAAATCCCTCCCTTCTGAGAGTCACTTTACCCTATACCGAGCTAATCTATTACGCTGATGATACCCTGGCCATTTTTAGCGGAAAGGACTGGAAAACTGCCATTAGGATGGCGGAAATAGGAATAAAAATGAAAATGAAAAAAACTTTATTATCACAAAAATTACACAGATATTATACAATAAAAAAGTAAAACAGCCTAATTAAATTTTAAATTTTTGTTAACAACTTAAATTAAAATACAGTGGTATCTATTGGTTTCCCACTAGGCAAACCTGTATCGGGAAAACCAAAATCCAGAGTAAACAATAACACTTTTAACTAAGCTTTGAATTTAAGACAGTCAATAGTTTACAGTTAAAACTAAAATTGATCTATTACTACAATATTACACTAGGCAGTTAGATAGGTACAAAAGACTGGCACAAAACCAATATTATAATACATTCAAAAAACATTTTTCAGTAGTGCCTCTGTTTCATTATAACTCTGTGTCTTGAGCCAACTTCAGATGATACGCTTAGATTCATAAACTTTTTTATCCTTAATGTCACAGTACTTAGTAACCGCGTTGTAGACAAAGATAAAGAATGGATGGTACTTCTTCAAAGACAAAATTTTGGAGTTCTATGAGTTTATTTCCGAAACTTTTTCGATCCCGATTTTACATATGAACATGTGTGACAGAGCTGAAAGTGAAACAAAATTTTGGCCAGATGAATCAGTCGAAGAATGAAATTTCGAAGAAGTACCCATAGATTGTCCCGGTAGTTAAACAAAAATCTATTAATCTTAATGTAAAAAAATAACATTCATCGCTTTTAGTATCATGCAGTATTAGTATGCCGCTAACTTAAAACGGTGAAGGAAAACATCGTGAGGAAACCGACATGTACCAAGAATCTTTCGAAGTCATGTGTCATCCGCCAACCCGCACTGGGCCAGCGTGGTGGATTATGGCCTTAACTCTCTCCTTGAGAGAGAAGGCCCCGAGTCCCAGCAGTGGGAACGTTTAGTGGGCTGTTGATGAGGTTGATGATGATGAGTATCAAGCAGGCCAACGGTACAGACTTCGCCAAATTACGGATTCAGGCTCTCAATGTGAAAATCCCAATTGGGCCCGCGAGCCCAGGGGTAGCGATTGCTCCTGTAGTTCAATAGGCAGGGTAATATTTACTAAATATTTAAACGTAATACACTTGACCAATCCCTGACTTTCAAAAATCACATCTCATATATATCTAACAAAGCCCGTAAACTATTATATGTTATGAAAATCCTAAAATCAATTGCTAAACCGGAAGTTAAGATGATGATTTACAAATCTTTGTGTCAGTCACTGTTCCAATATTGTATAGGGGCTTGGGGAGGAGCTGCTTAAACACATATCATAGAGGCTGAACGCGGTCAGAGAGCCGTCCTCAAAGTTATGTCGGGTAAGCCACGGAGCTACCCTACTGATGAGCTGTATAAAGAAGCCTCAGTCCTGTCAGTCCGGCAGCTATTTGTAATGCGAGCTGATCTGATGAATCCATACTCTGATACATACCTAACATCTACATCCCTCTTAATCCCTCATATCATCCCTTTCACACTAAATCATACACACACACACTCAAACACTTTCAGACACACCCTCATGCATAGTACAACAATCCATGCAAGCTTAATTGGAATTATAGGAATTACCTCTGTTTGATATACAAAAGGTTTCAGCCTGGCAAGAAGACTTGATTTGGAACTTTAGTTCTGGTTTTTTCATTAAACTTCCAACAATTATCTACGTATATGAATAGCAAAATAATTGATTACATTTTTAGAACAGGTAGCGATTGTTTGGCTATTAATTATTTATTTATTTCTGTTATTCGTAATTGTTCTAAAATCACTGCATTACAATCTATGTGTACTAGAATCAGCGTGTAAAACAAATTATTGTAATCCGATGCAGGGCGCCCAAAATACAGGCTTTGCCTAGTTTGAGGCCCGTTGAAATTTATATCTATTTGTATAACTTATATAACTATATGCAATTTGTAAACGTTACAATAATTATATGCTTTCTTCGGAACGGTAAACATATTTCTATTCTATTTTATTCTAAATGTGACCCGCTTCCTGGTTACCGATTGCGCTGAAATTTAGTATACCTATCAATGTAATTTGGATGACAATGCATTAATATGGCATCATATAGCAGAGCTGGTCTAATGATGGAGCTGGAAGATGGCTATGGGAACTCAGTAAATAAACGACACAATCCCATCGAGTTTAGGCTCGTATGATTCGTTTTGACGAGTACTTGGTGCTAGATGGTAACCTGGATTGGATCATGGAGCTGTATGCTTGTTATAGAACCTCAGTAATTTAGCTACATCATCCGATCGAATTTGCGCTCAACTGAGAGTACGCTTCTTGACGAGTACTTTGACACAAGGATGATGGAGACTAGGGTCTGATGACGAAACTCGAAGATGACTATAGAAACTCTGTGTTTAGAAAATAATCAATGATGATGATGGACCTGAAAGATGGCTATTCATTGTAGTTAAATTAGTAACAAGTTATAAAAGCTTGATTTTTATTCCAGCATTTGAAGATATGTGGTCCAGTTTGACAGGCCAAAAATGAATTTGTATTTGTTTTGGTGCCTTTTCCAGTACTTTTTTCAATTCAAACCCGTAATACTCCCTCGCCACTTTATCTGCTTCCTCATAACATTGGTAGCATCTAGCCGCGATTGGCTCTTGGGTATCAGGATATCTTATATTTCCTATGGATATGAGTAGTGGATCATTGATATGTTTTAAATCAAATTTTTTTAAAGCCATAAGAAAAGGATAGTAATCAAAACGGTCGATAAACAATTCTGCACCATGAACAGCTGCCAAGTACTCCTTAAATTTTTGGAACACTACTTTTCCGGAACCATCATTGATATCTTCGTAATAAGGTTTCTGGAGATTGTAATGTTCGGAATCGTCAGCGTAAATGTCGACAAATTGGCTTTGTCTCTCAAACACAATAGCCGCTGCAAGCCCAACGAGGCGACGTAGGGTGAAATCGTCTGGATTAACATCCTTTTCATCAACAGTAGCACTTTTCTTCAAGACCAATGGAACGCTGAAAATGTTACAACATAATTAAATGTAATTCCAGCAAAAAAGGCATGTCAACAATTTATTTAATTATGGCCGACTTCGGTTTAAAATTAAATTTGGATACTCGAACAAATTTTATGTGAATCTATGACCATGTTATCTAAATACATGTACACAATTTTTTGTGTTTTTGTTTTTATTTCAAATATTGCCACACCAGTTTCGATAAAATTTATATGAAACTACTTCTGAATTACGTTCTACTAAATAAAAAAAAAACAAAATTGATTCACGATTGGCGGAGCTATCGCATAAATAACATACAAATGAAAAAAAAAACAACCAATTTGAGAACTTTCTCCCCTTTAGTACTCCTCTGAAGTCAATTAAAAGCATACAGGGCAACATTAACATCTACTGTCAATGTTGTGTCGATAAGCACGCGAAACGGTCGCTTATTGATACCGCGCGCATCGAACCTACCCAGTACCAGTTCGCGAGAAGCCTATTGGCTCGGGGTCGTTTCCTAGCTGGCATTTGACCAAAGGCGATCGCGAAAAAAATATGGATTCTGAGGCAGAGCAACCAAAAGAGACAGAGATAAGAAAAATAACATTTACAAAAGAAGGGAGTTGTATAAATGATGAAGAAGAATGGACTACAATTACATCAAAAACTAACAAAAAGTCAAAACAAATAGACAGAAGCAAAACAGTTTATAAATTAAGTGGGTCGCCCAAACAGTCGCTTTGGCCAAAATGTTTCATGATCTAAAAATGCAAGATATTTATAAAATTAAGTACTTAAATTCTTATAAAATTAGAGTAACATTTGGTGACGAAAAAAAAAAAAGATTTATTTTCCATCGAAGAGTCAAAAACTAAAGGGTGGCTCTTCAGCAAGTTGTCAGAGGTCAGTTTTTCGTACGGCGTGATCAAAGGTGTGGATATGGAACTGTCTGAAGATGAGTTCAAAGACAATATCTCATGTGACGAGTCAGTGGAACTAATTTCTCTGAAGAGATTGTCAATCCGTAATAAAGAAAATAGTAATACAAAATGGTGTCCATCTGCGTCGGTGCGCCTCTGCTTTAGGAGCAATTTGCTTCCGACGCACGTTAATGTCCACGGAGTGAGAGTATCTCTTGAGCCCTACGTGCACCCTGTAACACAGTGCTTCTAGTGTTGGGCACTAGGTCATACAGCGAAGTCGTGCACTGTAAAGAGGAAAGTATGCCCCAAGTGCAGTGGCGATCATGATTACTGTGTCACTAAAGTGTTTACAGGCGTTAATTGTTCCGGTCGACATATGGCCATGGCGAAAACATGCTCTATGTGTTTAAAGGAAAGAAAAATAAGACTCATAATGGCGGAATACAACTACACCTACAGCAAGGCGGCGCAACAATTTCCAATATTGACAAATAATGTCTTTATATTTGAACACCAGCTCGCAATCTAAACATGATGTTTCGGATGCACAATCTGAAAAAAGCGCTATTTTATCTTCACGAAAGATAAAAAAAAGGATTTAAAAATCTGGTTATGATTGGGTTGGATCATCTGAATGGGATCGTAATGACTATCGAAGAGGGTAGTTAAGACCATGAGTCGAAGCAAGAACCACAAACAAATGACAATTTACCCAAAAAGACTACATTTGTTGAGCTTATCTCACGAATAAACTATATACACGAATAATAAATATTTTGGGGACAACGTCACCTCCGTCCGTGGGGAAGCACCTATATATTGAAACCCCACACGTGGTCCCTGGGTGGTGCTAATCGGGTGACAAACTACCGGTGGTAGTCTTTGGCCGTGGTTGGTGACCACCCACTAGACTAAGTCACGACGCCAAGCGGCCTAGCCGTGTTCCGTCGTGTTGTCTAGTGACACCATTTAGGGAAAACGGGTCAGAACAGTTGCTGCATAACTGCAAGACCGGAATGTCACACACCAATACTGTACGTCGGGAAGCTAGTCATGGAGGGTAGCGGGATCCGAGGCACGGTTGCCGCGACCGACCGCAGATAGTTGGGGGCCCAAGTAGTGAGCTAGCCACTCATGAAAGGCTGCCCCGCCATCTAGCGAAAAATCCCGGGATGCGCTATCCTGCCGGTTGGCGACCGGATGACAAGGCCAGATAGACATCCCGGGGGGGCTCGGGCGTCCCCGCAGTCTCCAGACTAGCTCCCCACTGATGTATTCGTGTTGTGTGTTGAGACCAATGGTCAGTAGTGTGCAGCCTCGTTCTACTGCCGTTTTCCCACCGATCCCCTCTCAAAACCAACATGAAAAAAGCACATTATAGAAACAAGTTTTAAGAGCGGCCGCACGCCTTGTCGGTTAAAGTGCACCTCACTAACATTCGAGGTCTGCACTCAAATCTCACTACAGTCCACCATCACCTCGAGACTGAGCAGCCGACACTCTTGTTTCTTACGGAGACGCAGATAGGTTGTCCGTCGGACGTGGCGTACCTCACGTATCCAGGCTACCCTGGAGCACGAATTCCGGCCTCGTGCTGGAGTGTGCCTGTACGCCCGTGACGACATCTGCTGTCGGCGTCTCCGTAACCTTGAGGACACTAGATTTTCTATTCTTTGGGCACTGATGGACACAGGCATAGACAAAATTATCTATGCCTGTGTGTATCGGTCGCACAGCGGTGAACTGGAGGCGACTAGGCTCACGGATTATTTAAGTGAGGCGGCGGACGCGGCTCTACAGAAGTACCCTTCGGCTCAATTAGTGTTACTGGGGACTTCAACGGCCATCATAAGGAATGGCTGTACCCATACCGGGACACTGACCACGCTGGGCAGGAAACGAGAAAGCTAGCTTTATCGTTAGACCTAACCCAGCTGGTCCAAGAGGCCACAAGAGTACCCGACGTTGAGTCGCATACACCTTATTGCTTAGACCTTCTGCTGACAACTGATCCAGACCGTTATTCCGTGGCGGTATCTTCGCCGTTAGGCAGCTCCGACCACTGTCTGGTGAAATCTGTATCTGTCTACCATCCGCCTGATCCCAGCCCTAGAGGTAACCGGCGGATGTGGCGATACAAGTCAGCAGATTGGGACGAGATGCGCTCTTTTTTTGCGTCTTTCCCATGGCAGTCATTGTGCTTCGCTTTTGGTGATCCCTCAGTCTGCGCAAATGCTGTGACTAATGTAATACAAACGGCTATGGAATATTTTATTCCATATTCCGACGTCTCATTATCCAGCAACACTCGACCTTGGATGCAAAAGTGCTGAAGCATTTAAACATGAGACATACCTAGCCTGGGTTGATGCTCGACAGCGTAAGGCAAGGGACATACACCAGAAGAAGAAAGCGTTCAACAAGGCTGCTAAGGCAAGTAAAAAGGTTCTTCGGAGGGCTCGTTTTGACCACATTAGCCGAATAGGGAACAAACTAGATTCGTACCCTGCGGGCAGCAAAGCGTTTTGGTCCCTAGCTAAATCGGTCGAATCGAACTTCTGCCGCCCCTCATTGCCTCCAATGCTAAAACCTGATGGGACACTGCCTCACACTGCAACGGCAAAAGCAAACTTGTTTGCAACTCAGTTTGCGCAATCTTTGCGTCTAGATGCTGGTAGCGCGACACCTTCCACTCCTCCTGGCTGTTCGATTTTTATGTCAGAGATACGTATTCGCCAAATGGAGGTTCGCAAAGTGCTACGCAATCTGGACGTGAATAAAGCCAGTGGTCCAGATGGTATTCCTGCTCTGGTATTGAAGGCTTGTGCGCCTGAGTTGTCACCGATACTGACGCGCCTATTTAGACTCTCTCTCCAAACTGGGCTAGTACCGAAGTCTTGGAAGCTTGCCAATGTGCAATCAGTGCCCAAAAAGGGTAGTCGTGCTGACCCTGCCAACTACAGGCCCATCTCGGTCACGTCCATACTCTGCAAGACTATGGAACGTGTCTTAAACCACAGGCTCTTGACGTACCTAGAATCGAACGACCTACTCAGTGACCAGCAATACGGGTTTCGCCGAAACCGGTCCACCGGGGATATTCTAGCGTACGTCACTCACATCTGGAGAGAAGCTATTGAGAAACACGGGGAAGCACTTGCAGTCTCCCTGGATATCTCGAAGGCTTTCGACAGGGTTTGGCATGATGGCCTTGTTAGCAAGCTTTCTAGTTATGGTTTCAATCCGGAAATTTTGAGGGTAAATTTGGTCATTTGATACTGTACGGCATCTGTTCCATACAGTTGCAATACCAAGGGGTATTGCAACTGTATACTTACCCATTATTCCGCAACGCCGTACAAAAATTATGGTCCAATAGGAAATTATCGGGGGTTCAACTTCCACTATTCAGTGATCCGTAATGTGTATATTAATAATCTTTGTAATTTATCCATTTGTAAAAATTTGCATTAATTGAGTGAAATATTTAATAATATCGGAATATTACGACGATGACGGGTAGCATGAATATTGGGCCAGGGCTACACTCTGGTAATACGAAAATGTGCGTAACGTATTAGCAGCTGATAAGATTCGACCGTGGATACACATCATTAGAAACACAGGACTCAGATGAAAACCGATCTAGCGATGACACAAAGTAACGTTTAAAATAATTAAGTCAAGTTATTTCTGGGAATGACAGTATCGACACTTCCATTGCATGACAGAGCGGAATGTCATGATTTCAGATTATAGTAAATTATTTTTATTTGAGTCCCTAGCTTTATAAGATACCTAATATCTAGCGATTTATATTATTTTATGGTCTTATTGTGTAAATATTTATGATTATGATGTAAATATATACGATTTAATATGATATTTTATGGTCTTATTGTGTAAATATTTAGTGGTATAAAATGTTAAAGTTAATAGCTAGTCATGACTTTGTAAGGGTATCTGATGGATATTTCAAACATACGTGAAAACTCACAAAAGCTGCATTAATTGTACAGTTGTTAAAGCATTGCATGAAGAGGTGTAAGTCTGTGTTACTTGTAGCCTTGCGCCATGAATATAATATAGGTATATTTATCGTTAATCATAATTAATCATCAATAATTATCATTTTGATAACCTCAATAGGCATAATTTGTTGAATGGTCACTAAAATATATAAAACACGTTTAATTTACGAAAAGCTTTGTTGTGAAATTCTATTCCATCAATAAAAATGTAGTGATGAATTTGTAAAGTTCGTTGAACTTCTTGAAGTAATGGTTTTTAATAGGCTTAGCTACGGTAGTTGATGTATGTATTTATGATTTGTTTGTGTATGCCGGGAGACAACATGATGTAGGATGGCCGAATGTCATGATTTCAAGATTGTGTTAAAAAGCCTCTAGTTGGATGCGGAACCGGAAGGTGTTATTTCTCGAACATACAGGTAGCGGCCCCTAGTGGTAGCTAACGGAGGGGCGAAAAAGTGGGCAGTTGCAACGGCAGGGGCAGAATAATGTTAGCCTCCATGTAGACAAGTCGACTAGAGATAAGTGTGAATATATGTACTTAGATATAAAGTGGCATAGTGATTATAATTTTATCACATTATTAAATTTTGTGTATGAGCGAAACTATAAAATATGTATTTAACCTACTTCAAAGAAGGAGGAGGTTTTCGATTCGGTTGTATGTTTGTATAGATCTTAAATACGCGATAGCTCCGCCAATTGTGAAGTGCTTCATGTCAAGTGTCTATATACAAAATTTGATAACTTTGAAAATCACAAATTTTCACACAACGGTTCATCCCTTGTTTCACCCTCTTAGGGGTTGAATTTTGCAAAATCCCGTCTTAGCGAGCGCCTACGTGCTAAAAGGGACCTCCATGCAAAATTTCAGATTCCTAGCATTTGTACTTTCTGAGATTCCTTGCTGAGTGACCTTTCGCTTTTATATATATAGATATAGATTAATATAATAGCTTATCGACCACTTGAGAAATCGGAAAAAAAACTCAAGTGTCAAAAATGTTAGTTTACATTATAAGTACATTAATTATAAACAAAGGATACGGCTAGAAGCGTCTTGAAACGCTCTTGAGAATAATGGGCTTAAACGTGTAGAAGTAACGCGGCACTTCATATGCCGAAGCGTAAACAAACGGACTTAGGTAACCTGACTCCCGTTTTTCCGCCAAAATTGTAAAATCGATTCGCCAAAAGTGTATCAAGCGGATAACATGCCCTTAAATTGACGCAATCTGATTACCAGTAACCCTGTACATTTATACTTATACATGTCTCACAAGCGTGGAATGCCCTCGCGCTCCTACCCAGAGCGGCATTAAAATTGACTTTAGGTGAAAATTGCCCCCTTGGATCGGTCTGTCTGTTTAGAAAAGGCTTCAAAATAGTTGTTTGACGAACATATAAGGTATAACATGACCAAAAATTAAAAATGTTGACTAACCTCAGTAAGTAAATACAACATTGTACTAGTCAAGCCCTTTCATTTGATACCCATATTGAGGGAGTTGTGAAAAAAGAGATGTATTTCACCATTTTGCGGTAGCGGCTATTTTGGATTTGAAATTTCTCATAGTGCATATTGTTCTACTAGTCAAATCCTTTCATTTGATACCCATATTGAGGTAGTAGTGAAAAAAATATTTAATACGCGGTTTTGTGGTGGCGGCCATCTTGGATTTGAAATTTGTTATTGTATAGTGTTTTAGTAGCCAAGCCCTTTCATTTGATACCCATATTAATTATCTCTTTTTCGTCATGGCTTCTACCCCATATTAAGGTAAGTTGTGAAAAAATATTTTGTCCGCCATTTTGTGGAGGCGACCATTTTGAATTGGTATCAACCAATCATAGCTAAAAACACTCGGACGGCAATCAACCTTCAAATAAAGAAAACTGCATCGAAATCGGCTCATCCGTTTCACCTCTCCGGTGCCTCAGACAGACAGACATCGACGTCAAACTTATAACACCCCTGTTTTGGTCGGGGGTTAAAAATATTTTGGGAGTTTTAAAGCGTCTGTAAAGGAAATCGGCCGACGGAAAGTGTCTGGGAGTATTGGAGCCTTATTTGTAAGGATAGAAGGATATTGCCTATAACATACGTAAAAATCAGTTGTCAGAAAATAAGTGAAGTAACCTGTGTTTTTGTGTACCTTTATTGCCCCATATCTCATAATTGGCCGTCTGACCAAGTTAGCGGGTAAGCATGTGTTCAAAAATCCGCCCCCTCCACCTCTGCTTGCCTCATATCTGCTCCTGCCATGGCACCCAGACGAACAAAGGTGCTTTCAGTAAGCTTTTTTTATTAAGACCAGCAAGTCGGAGTTGGTGCAGCCGACGCAGCACCCAGGACAATGCCCTGGGGTGCCCACAGAGTTTCCCGAAGTGGGGTCCCGCTGCGCTCAGACACTCGGTCCCGTGTCATTGCCACCGCATTCAAAAACAGCTAGTGAAATCTCGGCTCCGGTGACCTCGGCGCCGGAGGCAAGCCCAGAACATGTGGCCGCGATGGACAGGATCGTGGACTGGGAACAGTGCGGGGTCTCACCGCCAAACGAGTTGAGGACGGATGACAAGATGGATAGTGTGTCGGAAACATCTTTCCCGAACTCCGCCCATTGCAAAAGAGCCAGCATGCTGATCGCACATAGTTCAAAACGGACAGGGTCGAGATGGACAGCACCACTAAAGTGGCAAATAACGCACTACTCCGGGGGAAGGACGCTCTGGAAGAATCACATAATTTAAGGAAGGATTTAAAACAAACCGCTATCGAGAGCCTCCAGGCGCTCTACGAGATCGTCCTCTCCCTGGTAGAGTCCAGGTACCGTCACATAGTCTCACTACAACAAGAACGAATTCGACACGCAGTGGAGCTGCTCTCGGTAGAAAGGGCCCACTCAAAGTCCTTACAGACAATTGATCACGACCTAACAAAAGAGGTAGCTCTGGCGCGCGAAACACTGAGCGAACTCCAAATAGAAACTAAAGCTATTAGAGACTGGCAGAGCTTGGAGTCGATAGAGCCCTACCAACAGATCAAAGCAACGGCGGAGGCGGTAAAAAACATTAACAGTTACCTCAAATCACAAGCGTCGAGCCAAACCTCCACCGTCGATCTGATACCGCTGTGGAATGACTGTCTCAGGCTTAAAACTGGGATATTATACATTCTTCAAAGACAGGTAGAGACGAGACGAGATGCGGAGAGACTCAAACGTAGAAAGAGAGAAAACTGTTGAGGCCGTTCGCCAAAACGCTGAAATGCTAAAAGAGCTCGCCTGGATTCCTCCACCTCCAACCCCCTTAAATTATTCGGACAGGTTTTGGAAAATCGAAAAAATGTTGACTGAATAAACACTCCCTCTACCCCCCGCTCCAATTAAAATTAACATCGACGAGCACGTGCTACCAATCACAGAACGGCTCGATGCTGTATCTTCGGAACTTCGGACTATGTGGCAATATAAATTAACTCTTCCTGCATCAGTTCTAAGCATCGAGGCCGAAATCTCCCAAGCGGAAACCGGCAAGCTACCGAAGCCCGCTTACGCCAAAATCACGGCTAAGCCCATTGTGCCAAAACCAAATCATACACTGATCGTGACAACGGCAAATCCCACATCATCCACGCCATCTGAAAATTTGATAGACAAGATAGCGTTAGCACTGGACACGAAGAAGACTGGAGCAAGAGTTGACCGAGTGCGCAAAGGTCGAAACAGGAAAGTCATCCTGAGTTGTAGCACAGAGGGAGACCTTGGCCTAGTCAGAAATCGTGTGCAGCAAGACAAGTCTCTAAAGGTTGAAACTGCGAAAGCGGGTAACCCACTTATCATCATTCGAGACGTCTTGTCGGTTCACAAGGATAACGAAATAGTGGAAAATCTTCTGGCGCAGAATAAACATCTGCTACAGGGGGTTAATTTGCAAGAGACTGCGATCAGGGTGCGATACAGGAAAAAAACCCGCATGAGTGTCATCCGGTGATCGAGGTCTCCCCTCGCATTTACAGAGCGTTTTTAAACGCCAAAAAGGTCTACATAAGACTACAGAGAAGACCTGTGGCAGATCATTCGCCCTTGGTGCAGTGCTTCAAGTGCCTAGGTTTCAGCCAAACAAAAGCGATCTGCCGGAAAAGAGATGACTCCTGCAGTCTATCTGTCAGTAATCTTTAGTAGCGAATGCCCTGAAAGTATAAAATGGGATGGTACAGCGCGGTCTCGAATATCATATTGCTAAGGGCACTCATGAGGCAAGTGGCTCAGTCTCCCAAAGAGTAGGCGAACCAGGTATGCGTTTCTTTCAAGCAAACCTGCAGCGCTCCCCAAATGCAACAGCAGAACTCCTGAAGGTCGCAAGAGAAAGGGGAGTTTCAGTTGCCCTTGTTCAAGAACCCTAGGTGGGAAACAAAGGCGTAATGAAACAGTATCCTAGAACTCGCGTTATCCAGTGCAGTTTAAATAGGCAAAAACCAGCTAAGGCAGCCATAATAATCTTCGGCGACAGGCTGGAGGTAATTCATGACCCCCAATTTGTTACCGAAACGGAAACGGCTGTCCTGTTGGTCGGCACAGGCCTAAAACTGGGAGGGATTTCTGTGTACTTAGAAGGAGACCAAAAAGTCGACCCCTATCTCAGCAGGATTAAAGTATTCAGCGCAAAACTAGCGACTAAAGACCTTATTGTTGCTAGTGACGTGAATGCGTGGTCCCACTGGTAGGAAAGCACATCCCTAAATGAGAGAGGAGACGCCGTAAACTCTTTCTTCAACGAAACGAACAAACTTTCTGGACTTATTTATGCTCAACTCCGGCGATACACCAACCCTCAAGATCGTAAGGGAAGGCAAACTCTGCACAAGCATAGTAGATGTAACAACATGCAGTGGGTCTCTCCTGGGGAAAATCGAGGGATGGAAGGTTGACAAAAGTATTACAACAACGCAATCACCTTCACTTTGCGTTTAATTAAAGGTCTCGAACAACAGAGACCAATAACAACTCGTAAATAGTACACCAAGAAGGCACAGTGATCAAACTTTATGTCACAGTTAAAATCCTCCCTTGAAGAAGGAATGATTTTAACTGTGTGGAAGGATGTGAAAGTCTATTGGAATTCGAATCGATGATTACGGGCTACACAGCTAGTATACATGAAGCCTGCAAACAGACCATTCCAGTGGTAAGCTCGCCGAAGGGAAATCCAACTCCCCTATGGCATACTAAAACGCTCGAAAGAAAGAAGTTCTCAGAAGAAAGAGACGGATTAGGAATTCCGCCCCCGACAGAGTTGAAATTGTAGTCGAACAGTACCAAATTGCTCGGCAAGACTACAAGAAAAAAGTCAAACAAGCTCAGACGGTAAGCTGGAAAGAGTTCTGCACGAATCAGGAGAAAGAAAGCATGTGGGAAAAGATCTACAGAGTGATGAGAAAAACTTCGACAAGACAGGAAGAATCCTCCTTAGGAATGATCTTAGGAGTATCCTAAGAGACACCGAAGGTAAATCTCTATCTCCCCAGCTATCTGCAGAACTACTTGCTAAAACGTTCTATCCCAATGACTCTGAGAGCATAGACCAACCGTGTCATACAAAGCTACGGGAGCGAACGACAGATACGCCTATGGACTTACCGGAAAATGACCCATCATTTACATCAGCGGAACTGGAATCAGTACTGAGAACTCTGAATCCGAAAAAAGTCCCCGGCACAGACGGGCTATTCGCTGATATTTGCGCAGCAGCTATACGATGCAAATGGGAGGTTTTCATGGCGATAGCAAACAAATGCTTGTCGCTAAAATACTTACTTCCCCAAGCAATGAAAAGAAGCGCTGGTGGTCATATTACGCAAACCCGGTAAGACAGATTACACACATCCAAAATCTTACCGCCCCATAGGTCTTCTGTCCGTTCTTGGAAAAATCGTTGAAAAGCTTCTGGTAAACCGACTTCAATGGCATCTCCTCCCAACTATCAGTAGGAAACAGTACGGCTTCATGCCCCAAAAAGGCACCGAAGACGCCCTCTATGACCTGGTAGAGCACATCAAAGAAGGAGTAGAGTAGACAGTAAAGACACCGTACTCCTAATCTCCCTGGACATAGAAGGCGCCTTCGACAATGCTTGGTGGCCCGCCCTCAAAAATCAATTAACGAAGAAGAGGTGCCCAACAAACCTCTACGACATGGTAAACTCTTACCTCAGCGGCCGTAAAATCAAGGTCAACTATGCAAGATCAGTCTTTGAGAAGGAAACAAACAAGGAATGTGTCCAAGGGTCCATCTGTGGACCAACCTTTTGGAATGTGATCCTAGACTTGTAACTGCGAATGCTAGAAGCCGAGGGAGTATACTGTCAAGCATTCGTAGACGACGTCGTTCTCGTATTTACAGGCAACCCGACCATCATCGAACAGCAAGCGGGCAGGGCGCTGAGCATGACAGTGGAATGGGGTAAAATTAACAAACTCAACTTTGCAGCGCATAAAACCTACGCAATGCTTTTTACAAAAAAGTTGAAGTACGAACCTCCAAAAATTGTCATGTCCGGCGTCCGGCTCGATCTGGTCGAGGAAGTCAAACTGCTAGGTCTACTGATCGACCGACGGCTCAACTTTAATGCACGTGTGACCGCTGAATTTAAAAAGGTGGCGAACATTTATAGACAGCTCTCATGTGCAGCGAAGGTGACCTGGGGATTAAATGGCCAAATCACGAGAATTATCTACGTCACGGTGGTGGAACCTATCATCATGTATGCCTCAAGTGTATGGGCGCAAGCGGCAGACTTCGAGGAAAACAAGTCTCATTTGAACGCAATCCAAAGAGGTTTGGAAAAGGTGCTTTTCTCGAGTTCTAACTAGGCTAAGATGTGATTTATCTTTTAAAATACACGGATAACGAGCGCAGTACACTGCTAGGTCGTACTGCTAATTATTTGGCCTCCCCATTCTCAAAAAGAGTGTTGTCGTGAACAAGCGTTAGGTATTGTTTGCACTCAGGTACACATCTTGTTCGTCTTAAAACACTATAACACAGAACAAATGATATTTATTGTACTCATCACACAAATATAATTATGTTCCGAGTGGGAATCGAACCCATGCCCACGTTTTGTTTAGTAGAAATTACTTCAAAGATGGTCCTTTAAATTATATTTTATTTAAATCAATGCGGCGTTTTTTGTAATATCAACAAAAAAACTACAAATTATTACATTAGTTACATTTATATCAACGGCTTTGATAAAGCTTTTAATAAAAAAAATGTCAAGTGTATTTTTAGCCCGCAGTTTCACCCGTGTAATTCTGCATGCGGTTATTTTCCCGGGATAAAAAGTAGCCCATGTACTTCTTATACTCCAAGAATATATATTATATGTACAAAGTTTCATGATGAACTTACATTTCACACATTTATAAACTTGACACATTTGTAAGCCCACACAAGAGTAATTTGTTCCAATTTGTTTGTACAAACACAGATTAGGGTGTGTTTGTATAAACGCAAACAAAGACAAATGCTACACACCAAAATAAAACATGCACACATCTACGAAATGAGTAATAACTACGAGTTGAGATGTCATTGAATGTTAATTACTAATGCAAAAATGCTAGTGACGCGACAAAAAAAGATTAATTTACAAGTATTCTTGAAATATCGAAAACTTATTAACACGTTTATTTGTTCAGTTGTTTCACAGGTCTGTAATAGGCATAATTTATTTATTTACTTCAAATTACTTACACTAATTTATATTTCAGATTTATTTATAGATAAGATTAATATTACTAATACATGTTTCAGGAAATCGATAATAATAGAAACTTAGATACGAGTATTACTTAAATTACCTAAGTAATCGATAATAGAAGTAGGTAAAGAATTACGTGGCCCGTTCCGGTTTTGCTCGGATATAGTCATTTAAAAAGATTATTAAGTGATGGCAACAAACCTATCCTATTTTTCAAGTTGGATCAAGCTAAACTGCACATGGTTTGGATATTTGATTGAAATCGGTTAAGTAGTTCAGGAGTCCATCATGGACAAATAACGTAACGTGTAATTTATATATGTATGGATTAAGATTTGTTAAAGTAAAAAAAATTTCACATGCGTCGTCTCAAACTTTTTCGTCCAACCATCGCATGTCAAGTGACGGTCGTCCGCGGAGTAGGGGAAAAGTAAAAGGCGCTCGATAGAGCAGCCCAGGCCAATATGGTGGCGTTACTCGTTAAGTTACTTAACTTGCTTATTTAAATCGAATGTTTTTCCAAAAAAATTGTAAAATGTCTCAATATATATCAATATCAATATCAACAGCCCACTAAACGTTCCCACTGCTGGGACTCGGGGCCTTCTCTCGCAAGGAGAGAGTTAAGGCCATAATCCACCACGCTGGCCCAGTGCGGGTTGGCGGATGACACATGACTTCGAAAGATTCTAGGTACATGTCGGTTTCCTCACGATGTTTTCCTTCACCGTTTTAAGTTAGCGGCATTACGCACATGACTTCGAAAAGACAGTGGTGCGTGGGGTTTGAACCCGGGGTCTCCGGATCGGCAGCCGCCGTTCTCCCGACTAGACCAGCCGTAACTTGTAAACGTACTTGTAGACGTAAAATGTCTACAATGGAAAAAAATCACTTTTACCGTGGTTTTATAAAACAGCACAATTATTTTGTACTATTTACTATCTATCACAATCATCGTTTTTTATTTAAAATTTTCGGTTGATAGGGTAAATACACCTTTATGCATGATCAGTATATAACAATACATAGCAAACTTTACAAAACATAATAATAATTAATTAATGCTAAAATACATGTTTGTGATTAAAATAGTTTAGAATAAGTATTGTCTGAAATAGGAAAGTATTGAGGATTATGCTTCAAAAACTAAAAAGTCTGAAAACCTAGGAAAAACGGGTGAAACTGCAGGACACAACTAATATTTAATAAAAACGGACACTATGGCCAGTGACTTAGAAGAGCACTTAATTTAGTTTTAACTTTGATTAAATCTTGTTCGGCTTGTCTTCGCACTAACCAAAACGAATCAAAATACTATAACGTATTGTAGGAAAACATTGAACATTTTCGATAAAAATAACTCAAAATTCTTGGAATTTTGGAGTGAAGTTATACATTATTTTGATAGTAAGCATCCTGATTTGTAAGAATTAGGGATTTGAGATTTATCTCGCCTTTCGTTACGACACAAGAAACCTTTTTCTTGTAGCTATTTACACTGACAAGATCTGTGCGAAATGACAGTAAACCCGAAGTCAACTAACTTTATAAAACGCGATCGATCATTTTTGACAATAAAATCATATGGACCCGAAAAAAATATTTTAGAACTAGGCTCGTCCTTTTAAGAATAGTTGGTCTGAGTGTTTGGGACATAGTAAGCTAAATTACTGAGAGTCATTTTAAGCATTGCTCTTTCGATATCTCACTGTGCGTTAGTGTCTACGTTTTGCTTTAAAGATCACGAGAGACAGAACAGGTAATATGGTTACTCACTTTGGCCGCAAAAACATTCCTGCAATAGGAATCTCTCTAACATTCCATTTTGCATCGTATTGTTTTTTAAGCTCATTGGTTTTGGCTAATATCAAACGTATATTATGAATATTATTAAAACAATCAGCGTCTTTGTACGTGTCATAAAATTTTCTGCTATCGAAAGTGGCGGAGAAAGCGAACCTGCTTTTAGTGTCTGCACCAAAATAATTCATAAATTCTCCAAGCAAACAAACAACTGCATTGGCTTCCATTATACTGGAATTTAATATGGACACTATAGACGCAAAAACCACTAAACAATAGAACGTAACTGGGGCCGAACGACTACTAGAAGTAAAGTTCGCGCAACGCTCTGTCCCATCTGTCCACCTCCTCTTTCCTCATACCCCGCCGCGCCTGTTAGGGGCGTGGCGGTAACACTGTGCAATTCTCGTCAACGCTCTTATCAGCGGAGGTGTGGCGCAACCATTTTTGGCATTTTTGTTTGGAATCAGCTAAATAAATAACAGCTATAGGCTGCATTTCACCGACAAACGTGCCGGAAGACTCATAGGCAAGGACTTCCTTGTTCCTAAATGACTTCAAAAAATCAAAAAAAATATCGTTGAAAAGTTGCGGAGTAATTGGTTGAATTTCGGAGGATGTGCAGCTTATGTGTATTATACATCTATATATATATAAATCTATATTTGACTGGCCTCGTGGCTTAGTTGGTAGTAGCTCTGCCTGCGAAGCCGAGGGTCGTGGGTTCGATTCCCACCCAGTGCAAATATTTGTGTGATGAATTCAAATGTTTGCACTGTGTCTGGGTGTTTCTATGTATAATAAGTATGTATTTAAAACTATATAAGTATTATATCAGCTATCTGGCCGCCATCATACAAGCTTTGCTTAGTTTGGGGTCAGATGGTGTTGTGTGTGAATTGTCCACCAATATTTATTTATTTATTTATTTATATATATAAAAATCAATGCCACTTTTCGTTGTTAGTGAACTCCTCCTAAACGGCTGAACCGATTTGAATGAATTTTACTGTATGTGTTTGGGTAGGGCCCTCGATGGTTTAGATTCACAAATCAGCCCGGCAGATGGCGCTGCAGTTGGTATCTAGGTTATTATCCTAGCAAAGCCGGAACGGGCCGCTCGTATTCATATATTATCTAAAGCGGTCAAGCGCAAAACTTATTAATGGTTTTTAAACTTTCCCGATTTGAACTCATATCGTAAACACTAGTAGTGCCGTGCCCCACAACAGTCTTACCCACGTACCTCCCGTTTTCGCTATTTTTTCGGAATAAATAGTAGCCTATGTGTTTTTTCAAATGTGTGGTGTGTTGTATATTTAAAATCCGTTCATACGTATGAAGGGATATCAAATTTGAAACACAATTAGATTATAGTCCGACGAGGTGATTGAGATGACATTTTTATAATTACATAAATATACTTGCTGAGGATCGGTCCTGACTTGAGACACTCGCAGGGTCATCTATTCTACTATTGTAATTCATATTATATTCATACATATAATATTATGTTTACACATACAATTGTTTATATCTACTAAAAAAGATTGAAAATTCTAGCTTCATTTTTTAAGTTTTACTTTTTTCAATTATTCACTTTTCTCTTAGTTCATTGACAAGTCGTAATGATGGCAATGAAACAAAGTATAAATTATTAACGCAGTAATTTAATACCATGTAAGTAAGTACTTAAGAACTAACTACATTTTAAAAACATCACGTAAACCTATTATATTTATGGTAGGTATATGTATGTATGTATATATTTTTCGCATTCAAGCATTTCAACATCGTTAAGGTGTGAAAGACCAGAGTCTGACATCACTAAAAAAAGTAAAGGTGATGTCACCTTTACTTAAATGCATGAAATGCATTTAAGTAAAGTATTTCATGAAATACATGAAATGCTTATGTAAGCATTTCATGTATCGTTACGTTTTAGTTCATGATGCTACTACTAGCAGTTTAATAGATACAATTCATTTGAAATGAGATATAAATAAAATAACTGTTTAACTGTTAAGTGATTATAGTTAACGAATACAACACAAAGGTTACAATACTACGTACAAAGAATTATGCATTGATTTAAGGATATCCCTGACTTTTCCATATATATATATCCGAATAGAGATTCGCGACTACATGATAGATAGATAGATAAACTCTTTAATGCACTTATTTAGAAAACAAAACAACAAAATTACACAAAAACTTAAAAACAAAGTAGCAATTGGCTACCTGATCGCTAAGAGCGATCTCTTCCAGGCAACCGCAGTATGGAAGAGGAGAAAAGAAGAAAAAGAATACGGGGAAGTACAAATAATGAGTGGAAGATACTTATCCTTACTTCCTTACTAATATTATAAATGCGAAAGTAACTCTTGTCTGTCTGTCTGCTACGCTTTACCGTCTAAACTAGTGAACCGATTTTGATGAAATTTGGTATACAGATAGACTAGACTCCGAGAAACAGCATAGGCTACTTTTTATTGCGGAGAAAGGGTTGGGGTTGAACAATGTAACGAAAACAGGGAAAATATTTCTCTTTGAGAGCTTTAGCTGCGTGTGCTATTCTCCTTGACGTGGGTTGAAGTCTGTGACAGCACGTGTCACAAACTTTTGAAGACACGTGTCACAGATCTAAAAGTTGCGTCATTTTATGTAAACAAATTTGCAAAAATGCATTGATACATTTTTACGTGTAAATTAAAAATATCTCTATAGAGTGCCGATATATCGGTGAGCTGCTGTCCCCGTCCTCTTCAGCCGGATGATGGTAGGCATTAGTCCCGCCGCCTGATACAAAGGGTGTCTAGACGTGAGGATGTCTGGCACCGACGAGGCAGTTGGTTACCGAGGTGATCACGGCGTGCATTATCCCGCGGCGGGTTCGCAGAAGAGTGCGAGAGCATACCCGTGTCCACGGCAAAGGTTTTAGTCGGTACCACTCATGTCGAATCTGACACAAATCGACCATTCCCTTCAAGCGGAATGGTTTAATGCATTGCCTCCACATAAAATGGCACCATTTGCTTTTTAATTTCAAAATAATACAACTTCCCGTTAAGTAGTCGTTTACTGTAACTATTACTAAAGCACAGGCGCAAACATTTAAGCGCCTAGAAATCGATTCACGCCAAGACGGTTTTTCATACGAACAACTACTTAGGTATCTGTAAGATCATCAGGTAACAGATATAACCAATTTCTTCTTATACCGTAAGAAATAAAAACTAAAAATATCATATACACATAACTACTTTAAAATACCTGTACTATAAAACACATTTTAGTATATCCCAGTACGTTTACCTAGCGTTCCTTCATTATTTTTCTATAGTTCTCTTAGTGATCATAGCTTTTTAAAGCAATGTAAATTTTAGTAGGGAATTTCCTCAAATTATCGCGGGTGAAACCGCGGGTCTCAGCTAGTAATTACATAATTTGGAAAATTAACTATACTATTATAATACCTAATTAAACTATAAAACCTACTCTTAAAACATACTACATATACTTACATAAAAATATTAATAACTGTACACTCTAATACGTAAATACGAATATAAGATAGATAGATTAACTCTTTATTGCACTAAATTTAAAATAAAAGACAAACAAACTTAAAGACTAAAATTAAAGTAGCAATGGGCGACCTTATCGCTAAAAGCGATCTCTTCCAGGCAACCGTAGGATGGAAAAACAGATACGAAAATAGGAAAACGGGAAGTACAAATAAAAAGAGGTGGATACTTTTATAACATTACAAAAAAATAATCAACAAAAAAAAAAAAAACCAGTAACATGAATAATGTACTGATAAACCTACATAAAAATAATTGTACATCCTAATACATATAATAATTTGTATAAAAAATAATAATATACTAATACATACATTAAAAGTTTAAGTATGGATACACAATTAAGAGTGATTATTTCAACTAGGTGACGACTGCGAAAAGTAAATTTGTTTCACATGGTCTTTAAAAACCGCAAGCGATGGAGCTTGCCTAGTAGATACAGGCAAAGCATTCCATAGCTGAACAGCCTGAAAAGCAAAAGACTTGCCGTAGAATTGACTGTGTGCTGAGGGCGATTGCAGCGACAAGTTATGTTTCGATCTGAGAGGCAGAGAGTGCGCGATGCTCCAGAATGTAAACAGGTTTTTCAAATAGCGTGGGTACGAGGGGTTAAACAGTACATTATAGACAAGAGATAAAATATGAGCATTCCGACGAAAGCGAATGGGAAGCCACTTGAGCTGCATACGAAACTGAGACACATGATCATATTTGCGTAATCCAAATATAAATCGTATACAATAATTTTGAAGACGCTCAAGTTTATTTAGCTGATCTTCATTGAGATCCAGATAGCAGGCATCTGCATAGTCCAGAATGGGAAGCAGAAGAGACTGTGCAAGCGCAATTTTGGTAGCAGTTGGTAAAAAATTACGGAGGCGTCTCAACGATCCACCAGATGCAAAGAGTTTACTGCTAATACATTTTAAGTGAGGCTCCCAACTCAAAGTGCGATCAAAAATAACGCCGAGGTTTTTGACAGTTTCACTATACGGAATTACAATCCCATTAAATGTAACTTGTGGGATAGTAGCCCAGTCGACCCTAGCAATCATGTAAGGACTGCCAATTATGATTACCTGAGTTTTGGTAGGGTTAACGTTTAAGCCAAACGAGTTGCTCCAATGTATAATTTTTCATAGATCGGCGTTAACCGTGTCAATAGCAACGTTTAGGTCAGAGAGTCGGGCTTGAGAATAAATTTGTAGATCATCTGCATAAAGGTGGTAGGAAGAAATTAATTGTTGAGAAATAGAGTTAATGAAAATAGCGAAGAGAAGTGGTGATAGCACGCCGTCTTGAGGAACACCAGCATGTGTACTACACCAAGACGATAAAACATCGTCGAGGCGAATACGTTGCCGGCGTCCAAACAAGTAACTATGAAACCAACTAATTACTGACGGCGATATGTTAATGGAGCGTAGTGTCCCAAGCAAGATATCGAAATCGACGGCATTAAAGGCATTACTGAAGTCTAGCAGAGCTAGAACAGTAAGCCCACCGTCGTCCATACCTTTGCGGATGTCGTCGGTGATCTTAACAAGCGCGGATACAGTGCTGTGCCCAGGACGAAAGCCAGATTGGTAGGGATTATGGAAGTCTTGCATGTTGAGAAAGTGATTTAGTTGGGTGTGGACAAGACGCTCAAGGACTTTGGACAGGAAAGGAAGAATAGATATAGGACGATATTCAGAAAAAGATGTAGGATTAGGTTTTTTCGGTAAGGGAATAACTTGCGCATCTTTCCAAATTGTAGGAAAAACTTCACTGGAAATGGATTCATTGAAAATTACACACAATACGGGAAGGATAGTGTCAAGGATAGGCACCAGCATATTGCGACTGATACTATCACCGCCAACAGCATTGGAGGAGATTGACATCACACTCTTCTTAACATCGCCTTCAGTAAATTGAATAAATGCAAAAGGAGTGCCAGTAGGGGTTGGTAGGGCCGAAAGGTGATTAAGAGTAGACTCATCATCATCATCATCATCAGCCGCAAGACGTCCACTGCTGAACATAGGCCTCCCCCCTAGATTTCCACAACGAACGGTCCCGCGCAACCTGCAACCAGCGGTTTCCAACGACCTTTGTTAGGTCATCTGTCCATCTAGTGGGAGGCCGTCCAACACTGCGTCTTCCGGTTCGTGGTCGCCACTCGAGAACCTTTCTTCCCCATCGGTTGTCAGTTCTGCGAGCGATGTGGCCTGCCCATTGCCACTTCAGCTTGCTTACTCTTTGAGCTATGTCGGCCACTTTCGTTCTTTTGCGAATATCCTCATTACGGATTCTGTCGCGCAAAGAGACTCCGAGCATAGCTCTCTCCATAGCTCGCTGTGTGACTTTGAGCTTTGTTATGAGGCCCACAGTTAAGGACTACGTCTCAGTTCCATAAGCCATCACTGGCAACACGCATTGGTTAAAGACTTTTGTCTTTAGGCATTGGGGTATATTGGACTCAAAGATGTGCCGAAGTTTCCCGAACGCTGCCCATCCGAGTTGGATTCTTCGCTGGACCTCTTTGTCGAAGTTGGATCTACCTAATCGGATCTTTTGACCCAGGTAGACGTATTCGTCAACAACTTCGAGTGTGGTATTCCCAACATTAACCGGTACAGGTGAGACATGAACATTTGACATGACCTTCGTCTTGTCCATATTCATCCTCAAACCTACCTGCTGGGATACTCTACTGAGGTCCCTGAGCATAGCACCGAGGTCCTCCAGCGACTCCGCCACAATGACTATGTCGTCGGCAAATCGAAGGTGAGTGATGCATTCGCCGTTGATATTGATGCCGTATCCGTTCCAGTCCAGTAGCTTGAAAACATCTTCCAGCGCGGCAGTGAACAGTTTCGGAGATATAACATCTCCCTGTCTCACGCCTTTCTGTAGCTGGATATGTTTTGTGCACTGGTCCTGTAATCGGACAGACATTGTGGCTTTGCTGTAGATACACTTCAACACTTCGATATAGCGATAGTCGATGCGACATCGCTGAAGAGACTGAACCACTGCCCAGGTCTCGATGGAATCGAAGGCTTTCTCATAGTCCACATACGCTATACATAGTGGCCGATTATACTCCTTGGTTTTCTGTATAATCTGCCGAAGCGTATGGATGTGGTCTATGGTACTATAGCCTTTTCGGAAACCGGCTTGTTCGGGTGGCTGGAAGTCGTCAAACCTGCGTGCGAGACGATTCGTGATTACCCTCGAAAACAACTTATAAACGTGGCTCAGAAGTGAGATGGGTCTGTAGTTCTTCAACAAGGTGTTGTCACCTTTTTTGAAGAAGAGCACCACCACACTTCTGCTCCACGCTTCTGGCGTATTACCGTCAAGTATGACGGAGTCGAACAGCCTCTGGAGGACTTTAAGTACCGGTTTAAGGTTAAAGGTTAAGAGTAGACTGTTTTACCGCATTTGAGACAGTAGATGTAGACGAAAAATGTTGGTTTAGCGCATCGAAATCAAGATTATTTGGAACAGAAATTGAGCGAGATTTACCAACTCCCATAGTCTTGAGAAATTTCCAGACTTTGCCTGGATTTTCATTTTGAATAGATTTGTGGACATGTCGGCGTATTGCATCTCTACACACCTTATTGCAGCGATTTCGGGCCTGAATGTATTTGTCTTTATTGATGTCTGTAGGACGCGATTTATAACGAGATTTAGCTGCTGCCTTTCTATGTATTAAGCTTTTAATTTCATCAGTGAGCCAAGGGGCAGGTAAGTGCTTGATTTTGATTTTACGTAGTGGAGCATGAATGTCGTATAATTGTGTGATGAGTGAATTAAAGATAGCGACTTGATCATCCACCGATTCAGCATTTAAAACGGGGCCCCAATCAATATTTTTGGCGTCATCGACAAGCGAGTCATGGTTCATACTACCAAAATTGCGATGCAAGACGATTTTGGGTTTAGATTTTAGGGGGCGAATTTTGTAGGATAAAAATACTAGATCATGAAATGAAAACTCATCAGCAGTGTACTGACCGTGCGTAGCAACATTATTGGGAGAAGAGACTATTATTAAATCAAGTAAAGATGGGGTGCAGTTTGGAAAATGATGAGTAGAGTTGAGAGGAAGAATATGCAGATTAAAAGATTGAACTATCGATTGGAGTGAAGAGGAGGGAAGATCTTTCTTATGAAGGCAAGTATTAAAGTCACCCATTAAAATGGTGTGGTTGTAGGTAGGTATTAAGCCGTGTAAAAGATTCTCAAAAGAAGTAAAATAGTTGACGTTTTTGGAAGGGCTATAATAGACTCCGAGAAGCACTCTAGTATGTGAGAGAAGTACTTCAATAAGAAGATGCTCACCCGTGTCAGCTGGGGACGGTTGTGGCGACTTACTCAAAACTGAGAAAGGAATGTTTGCTTTAAGGTAAATTCCCACGCCCCCGCCGACACGGTCGACGCGATCATTTCTTATGAGTATGAAACCGGGGAGAGAATATCGCTCATCTAGTACTACAAAGACACAATTGTCAAAAAATGCAAAAATGAGTTAATGATGCCAGATTGTTCCAAAAGTGTCAATACGTACGGTGCTACAAAGTCGTTTTTATTGTTCAACAAACGAACGCAAGACAGCGCCACTGTCTTTGTTGCATTGGTACGAAAATGGACTCGCCCGGAGTGCAACGGCGCCATATTTGTCAGTTGCGCGGGGCTCCCCGTGACGGTCGGTCGTGTCAGAGTGCAACGTCGTCGTAAAGGTAATTATGACAATAATTTTTTCTATTTCTAAGTGCCAAACGACGTAAATGTATTTTCTGGCATTGTAGCACCAAATAAATAAAAAGCTTTGATTGCTACATTGCCGTAAATGTATTTTATGTCTCTGCAATTCTGAGACAAAATGCATTATTGAGAACTACAGTGCCGTAAATGTATTTTATGTCTTTGTATTACCAGAAAAAATAAATATTGAGACCCTCAATGCCGCAATTGTATATTGAGTGTTTGTAGCAACAGATTTATTAAATTTTGTGAGCCATACAACATGTATTTTGTGTCGGTGTTGAACCATCATATCTCTTTAGGTTAAAATGAACTAATGACGTGATAGTATTTAGAGTCATTGTAGCACAACAGCTCAATAAAATGACTGTACTTTGTGTCAAAATTGCACTACAATAATATTATAAGTAGGTACAACTGTTTGTATCAGAGATAGTCTGCGGGTTATCAGGGCGCGGACCTATACGTACCTACCTACACAGTTAATTTATTGAATAATTGGAAACAAAGCCTTTAGGTAGATACTAGCAACGTAGTAAGTACAATCATCTATTCGGTAGTATTATGTAGGTACTAGTCACTTACTTACCTATACCTATAACGAGTTTGTACGAACTATAAAGTGTTCCTTATTTATTTTGAAACAACTACATACTTAGGTTATTTATTTATACTTACCTATTATTAAAATGCGTTTTATACATCAAAATAGAATAAGCATTGCTTAATATTCTATTTCGATGGATTTATACCTTTTGCTTATATTGTAAGTAGGTACCTACTTAACTAATTAGCGTTTAAGTGCGCAGTAGTATGTACTATTATTTTATTGTGCTTTAAATAGGTAGGAATTATATCTCAGACGGGATGAAGGAGACGGGCGCGGGACGCAACTCACGCAACACACACACGCAAACTTATTTGGCGCGACCTGTAGGTACTTACTTATAAAATTGCCAAATACTAATACTAAATTAATATTATTAATATCTTTTCAATGTAAATGAAATACTTTTACAAGCTCTAATTTGCTCTTTCTAGAAACACTTTCCTTAATTTATCTAATAACATTAAAATAATAATAATAATTTCAATTATAATTATTATAATAATACAAATTTATTCTTTTATATTTGAAAATTTAAACAAAATTTTAAAAAATAAATTATAATACAATTAACCTGATTGTAAACATAAAAAATTCCTATTAATAAAGGTAAAGAAGCAAATAAAGTATAAAATAATAAATATATCCCTGCTTGAATTCTCATACATAAAGTATTATTATAATAACTATCTGTGGCCCGCGGATTCGCCCGCGTTAACGAACAAAAATATAAATATTTTCCCGTAGTAGTAATAAAAAGCGCACCTATATTATTATTATAGTTATGTAATTACCTATAAGTTTAGTTGTAGGTAGGTAAGTAGGGTCATTGCGCCGGTTATAGTCTAACTTGTTGAGAAAGTGACAACCCTACACTCGATTCGTCGGTGCGCGCGGCACAAAGGGCGGTACCTACTTCATGCGGCATGCTTTTGCGGCTTTCTTCAATATCAAAGGAGTGCAACTTCTGTACTTATCTATTCTGTGCCTATAGTTCGTATGCCGGGAACGGCCCCGGCTCTCCTATGGAACCACCAGGGCGCCAAGTTTTTGTTTTAAAAGATACCTTCTTTTTATGTTGTGTGTGCATGAAACCATTAATCTGTAGATCTACTTGTTTACTAATAATAGTTTTGTTCTTTTTTCAGTTAAGTAAGCTAAACAAAGCTAGATATTTGGTGACAAAATGGCGAGTAATCGCAATAAAAAAATGTTTACAATAGCCATAAAAGGCTTAATTCCTGCTCCTTTCTCTAAAAATGTAGAGGAAAACCAATGCTCAGAGACTGAATCGGTTAGCAGTAGAGAAAAAAATGTTTCATCTGCTCCTTTGCCTCTATTAATCGCTGATAAAGAAACTGTGTATACGAAAGTACGTAGCACTGTGGATGCGCCAGTTGTTCACAAAAATATGCCAGATATTGATGCTGCTATCTCAATGACCCCCCGAAGGTTCAAGACAAAAATCCGTAAGTGATATTAAAACTTAACTCATCTGGCATAGATTCAATCATTGGCAATTCGCATGGTTGATAATTAGATTATGATGTATGCCTTATTTCTAAAAATATAAAGTCTTATTCAATATTAGTATTTATAATTAAATGACACGGTAGGTAGTAATTACTCTATTATTTTACCTCTGAACTGCACTGATAATGGAATAATTTTGTGGATTCTTTTTTATTTATTAAATTGTTGATTATGAATTTAATTATGTTGCAGCAAAACGTCTGAAAATGTATTTTTCAACTAATGATAATGACAAATTGATTCAACATGAAAATAGCAAGGAAAACAAACAACAATATATTATAACTCAAGAAAGTAAAATAAGTCAGTCGGGAAAAGATACACGGTTATTTCAAAGGCACGCTGACGATGAGCTAGCGGAAGATATTCCTGAAGAATGCAGTGCACTTGAAACACAAGACTGTGTAGAACCGATGTCACAAAATAGCCTGGTAGATATCACTCTGGCGAGTCTAAAAGAATCGTCTGAGCAGAAGCAAAATAAAAGTTCTACGTCACCTACAAAAACACAAAATAATCAATTTCCACTGATTACTTCAAAGGATGTTGAATTTGAAGAAATCGGTTTGTATATTTTTAATGGTTAAAAGCTTTGAAACACATTAAATTTGTTCAGCATTGATTGTTAAATTTATAGTGCTACTGTTACCTTGTTGTAATTTTATTTCAGTTGCTGACAAGAGCGATAATTCGCTTTCAATACTCACTTCATCAGTTGCAAATAACACTGAAAATATGACACAAGTTGAAAGTCTCATGTCTTTATGTTGGACAGCTGTGAAATTTCATCCTTGTTACTCAAAATATTTTGAGGAAGATCAAGATAGCTTTGATGGAAAAGATTTCTCTGGGACCGACGATGATGACGATTTTGTACCTAGCAAGAATAGAAAACGTAAGAGGCTTGCATTAGCTATTGTATCAAGTCCATCAAGCAATTCGGGTTCAAGTTCTGATGCAGAATCTTCATCTGAATCTACCAGCTCTTCTGATTCATCTTCTAACTCGTCAAAATCTGTAAAAAAAGTGAAAAAAAGGAAGAGAAATGCTGCAAACTGGAAGCGCAATAAAACCAAACTTTTGAGAAATTCCGGAAAAGAGTATGTTTCACGTATGGGAAAAGCTGTCAAGGCCAGAGAGATGAAACCGCCTTGTTCAAACAGATGCCGATTATCTTGCTCGACAAAATTCACAACAGAGCAGAGACACAAGATTTTTGAAAACTATTGGGGATTAGCTTCCATTCAAAGGCAACGTGATTTTCTGGCAGCTTGTACGACGATTCTACAAGTTCCTTTTCGTCGTTTGAAGACAAATGCTACAAAAGAAAGACGACCTAACTGTTGCTTTTCTTTTGTGTTGGACGGAAAAACCATCAGAGTGTGTAAAACATTTCTGATGAGCACTTTGGGAATAACAGAAAGGGTACTGCGAACAGTCACGGAATGTAAAACTACAGGTGTTGGTATCGTTCCTTCTGACGCCCGGGGAAAGCATGCAAAACGTGTTCAAGATCCAGAAATCGCACAATCTATCCGTGATCATATAAACTCCATTCCTCGAGTCGAAAGTCATTATCTCAGAGCGAATACTAGTCGCGAGTTTATAGATGGGGGTCTAACTATTGCCGAAATGTATAGAAAATATAATGAGAAAAGACTGTCGGAAAATAAAGCTGCTGCAAAATATGAATATTATGCTCATGTTTTCAATACTGAGTTTAATATATCTTTCTTTGTTCCCAAGAAAGATCAATGTGACGAATGTGAGGCATATAAAAATGCTGTTGAGGAAGAGAAGTTGTCACTTAAAGAAAGGTATGATGAGCATCAACGTCAGAAAAAATTAAGCCGTAAAGCGAAAGAGGCCGACATAAAAGACGGTACTAAAATTGTTTGCATTTACGACTTACAAGCAGTTATGCCTGTGCCAATTGGAGAAGCTTCAGGTTTCTTTTACAAATCCAAGTTAAATTGCTACAACTTTACAGTAAGTTTCTCTTTGTGTAATGCATATTGAATTATTAATTTTTCTTTGATAATTTCTAGTGCACAAAATAATATTTTAATAATCTTTTAGGTCACCGACGTCAAACATAAAAGCACAACATGCTATTTTTGGCATGAAGCCTTGGGCAACCGTGGATCCACCGAAATAGGAACATGCGTTTACAAATTTTTAGCAAACATTGCAGAAGCTCATCCAAACAGTGACATAATATTTTATTCGGACAACTGTTGTGGTCAGCAAAAAAACAAGTATATATTTATCTCAATTTGCTTTAGAAAAGAGTGTTCGACTTTTAAAATTTAATTTATCATTAATTATGTTTATTTCTTACAGATATATTCTCGCGATGTATTTTTACGCTGTATCAACACTGAATTTAAACTCGGTGACCCATAAATTTCTCATTCGTGGTCATACACAGAATGAGGGGGATAATGCCCACTCTCTTATTGAGAAATCAATAAAAAGGGCTAAAAAATCGGGTCCAATCTATGTACCAAGCCAATACGTACAACTTATACGTAATGCAAAAGTAACTGGCAAGCCCTTCAAAGTAGAAGAGCTTAACTACGATGATTTCATCGATCTGAAGGTACTGGCTGAAGAAATAGGGATTAACACTACTAAAACGATAGACGGCAAGACCATGAAATTAACCGAAGTCAAAATGATACGGTTCTTGAAGAATAGTGACACTTACGAGTACAAAACTTCTTATGATGAAGCAGAAGCTTGGACGAAGGTTCTGATCAAGCCGAGAACTGGTTTGGACGCAAAACCAGCAGACCTCGAAGAGAGGCCACTATTCGTGATGTGTCACTAAAACCCGCATATCTTTCTAGGATCTCAATTGCACAGCAGAAGCAAAAAGATTTGTTGTCTTTAATAGAAAAACTTGTTGTTCCAGCGTCATATAAATATTTCTATGATTCAATCTTAGATTAAGCAAACTCATTTTTTTAGGTTATTTTTCCCTTTGGAGAATAAGGTTTACTTTGATACGATGATTTATTTTCTTAGAAGAGCGTTATTTTTGTTACGTTTCATTTTTCATTTATTTTGATATTCTATTATTTGAGTTCCTACTATATTTGTAAGCTACATAAAATACTTATTTTATTGGGAATGCTGTGATTAGCAATACCCTTGAGTTATATTTATAATAATTAATATAAGTATAAAAATAACAAAATGAATCTGTGATTTATGTACCAATACGTAAATATTAAAAAGACTGTTAATTATTCAGTAAGTACTATTTTATGGATAAAAATACAAATGCAGCTGTGAATTACGTGCCATTAAGTAATGTTAATTTTTCAGTATTTAATTTAGCTGTAATAAATGATTACCTTGATTTAGATTTGTGTTTTAATAAATTGAAGTTTACTAATGTTTTATGTCGTAACTTACAAATTAAAACATTTTCAATGCAACAAAGACGTAAATGTGTGTGTCGAATCACTTAATGTAGTTTTTTTTATAGTCATACTTGATATTTTTATTTATTTTTGTTACCATACTCTTTTTAGATAACTAAATATCCAAAATATCCTAGTTGCAGTTGAAAATCATATAAACTGAACTTTTAAAACATAAAAGAACTTTGAAAAAATCTTTAAATTGCTCTCCTGTGAAATTTGCAAAATGGCAATTACGTCTCTGTAGTACTAGATGAGCGATATGAGGTCGAGGGAAGACAAGGTCGAAGCCAGGTTTCGGAGACTAAAATAGCATGGATGTTATCATGATCAAGGGACGCCAACATATCAGGATAGGAAGACGGAATGCTCTGCGCGTTGATGTGAATGACGTTGAAATTTTTCGGAACATTAACAAGGGTGCTTTCCAGGAAGTCAGACAACGGTTGAAAACTGTTGAAGCTTTGACTGCTGCCCGTGAAACCTGATGACGCCGATATGAAATCATCGTCACTGTTGCAGTCATCATCACTGAACATATTATTTAACATTATAATAACTACACAAATAACATAAAATTAATAATTTCCTAGCAGTTATATACAAGTAAAGATAAATTAAATAACAATAGTAATAAATAAGTTTAGTTGGTATCTGTAATGTTACCACCTGTCGGGTTGTGTGGAAAGGACTCCATATTTCACTACACTCCTAAGCTAAATAAGTTGTGTAAAACTTACTTATAAAATAACACAGAAGCAGATAAAACTTACACCTTAAACTTACAATTGAAACATACATGTTACCCATTCTATGACTACAGTGTTTTACAACATTGAAAATTGATTTAAGAAGCCAAAAAAGAAAAAAAAAAGTTTATGTCGGCCATTGGCACTATGCAAATATGACAGTGACAGTTGCTATTATACAATGTGTCAATTAAACTCTGTGAAGGTATTAGAAAATTTAGTTCAATGTTGAAAATAAATAAATTTGCAATTTGCCTACAGAAAGGTATTTCGGTTCTAAAAGTTTTTACAATTCCACTCAAATTCAATTTACAATAGAAAGAAGTGATGGGAAAAACACCAGATGTATACTGCATATACAATAAGCAAAAGTTTCAAATTGTTAATGCGTAGAAACTCAGAAAGTGATGTGAAAACAGTTAATGTATACTGCACATACTAGAAAACACAACAAGCAAGTTACCAAAGAAATAAGGAATAAGGAGATCTACTTCAATGGGGCTCTTCGTGCAGCTTTCGCTCCCTTTTTCACTGTCTCAACGGGTTTCTTCAGCTGTATCGAAGTCGGCGCTTGAAGATTTAACATACACTATAACATATATTATATATTATAACATACACTAATAGATATATAATAATAAATATCATGTTTTACCGATGGAAATTTACCTATGCAATAGATTCAAATTATGTAAGATTAATCATCACGTAGACAAATATAATTGACTCACCAGTTGTTTGAAAGTGGCAAGCGATGAAGCTTGTCTGGTTGATACAGGCAATGCGTTCCACAGTTCAGTAGCGCGAAAAGCAAAAGACTTGCCGTAGAAGTTTTCACTGCGTGCCGAAGGCATTTGGAGTAACAAATTGTTTTTAGATGTTTTTGTGTTTACATGTTGAGCACACAACTCGGCATTACACTTGCATATCGATTGTTCAGCGCTTTTAAATTGTTCAGCATCGTAAATTTCAATGCGAATGACTTTCACGCCTTCCGAGGTACTTTTCAAACATGAGGTTAACTTTTTCATTCCATCGATTCGAGGGCTCACCGCTTGTATTACGGTTTGCTCATTGTTTCCTAGTATTCTTGAGCATTCATCAATAGTCAGGGCTGGTGGGACACGTACTTCTTAGCATTCCATGGATTCACCGTGCGGGTGCCGGGTCCATCGTGTGGCAGAGAGAGAAATCTCGAATAGACCCCAAGACTTGTGACTCGGGCGTAGGTTTAAAAGGGGCCCCTTATATTGACGTACGTCAACACTCACCTTCACTACTCGTATTTCTCTCCCTGCCCAGCCAAATCCGATATGATCCTACTAGTGCAGCTTTAGATACTCGTTCTAGTATAGAACTTACTGCACTTCTGGACAATCCAAGGTCTTTAAGCAGGTTATAGAGAGATTTTGCTGGTATGCCTCTCGCTCCTACTTCTACAGCGTATAAATTAACTACATAGCCATTTTTTGTTAATTCATTTTGAAGGTCGTAATACTTATTCTGTTTCATCGCGTGGTCTTTAGGTATATTAGTTTCCCACGGTACGGTAAGTTCTACCAGGACTATGCGTTTCGTAGCCCTAGAAAAAAGGAAAATGTTGTTTTTTTTTTTTTAACTATTATAGGTTCGCACTTGACCACCATCTCGCCTGATGTTAAGCGATGATGCGATCTACGATGAAGCGTGCTTACCTAGAAGAAACCGATTCAGTCTCGTTTTGAAGACACCAAGATTGTAACTAGCAGGGAAAACCCACTCAGGCAACTCATTCCACAACCTAGATGTTCTTATCACAAACGTGGAGTCAAATCTCTTCGTTCGTGTTTTTGGAACATCAACCATGAAACGATGTCGCTTTTTTGAGATGCGAGAAGTCCGATAGAAGAAAGGGCTAGGTGGTATTAGATCATGCAGATCAGTTGCACACTCTCCGAAGTGTATCCGATAAAAAACCGATAATGATGAACCGATGTTCAAGACTTTGAAGTCTTTTACGCACAAGAGTGTCATTACCTATGAGCCTTTTGTCTCTCACGTCTCTCAATCGATTCCAGAGTCTCCAGCTGATACTTAGCCGATCCATCCCAAAGGTGCGAACAGTACTCCATACAGGAGCGAATCTGTGCTTGGTACAATGTGAGCAACTGTTCAGAATTGAAGTTTGAGTTTTTTGGCGGCTAATTTAGCCTTAAACTCAATGTACGTGCCAAAGTTGAGCGTAGAGGTCAAAGAAACGCCCAAAAGCTCGAGATGGTCAGTAACCGGCACGGATACACCTCGAAAAGTAGGAGTCAGTTGGAATGGACTCCTTTTAGCAGAGAACAAACACGCCTGTGTCTTTCTTTCGTTAAACTTGGCCAAATTGGCATCGCCCCATTTTGAGACTGCCTCAAGGGCCAAGTTCAAACGCTCGATCATGCCTTCTCTCATTAACTGAGTTTGTTGCCCACTAGCCCTTGCGCTAGATATATAACTCTCTACGACGGTGCTATCATCCGCGTACCCAAAGATACTGGGCTTCAACAGATCGTTGATATGTAGCAGGAAAAGTGTCGCAGAGAGTACCGACCCCTGAGGAACTCCGGCATTAATGGCCATTTGATTCGACGAACAGCCATCAATGACGACTCGTATAGATCGATCCCTCAAGAAGTCCGATATCCACGCAATAAATCCAGTAGATAAACCATAGCCAGAAAGCTTGCTTATAAGGCCATCATGCCAAACCCTGTCGAAAGCCTTCGAGATATCTAGGGAGACTGCAAGCGCTTCCCCGTGTTTCTCGATAGCTTCACTCCAGATGTGGGTGATATACGCTAGAATGTCCCCGGTGGACCGGTTCTGGCGAAATCCATATTGCCGGTCACTGAGGAGATCGTTCGATTCTAGATACGTCAGGAGCCTGTGGTTTAAGACACGTTCCATAGTCTTACAGAGTATGGACGTGACTGAGATGGGCCTGTAGTTGACAGGGTCAGCACGACTACCCCTTTTGGGCACAGGTTGGACGTTAGCAAGCTTCCACGTCGCAAGCTTATTGGCGTCGGGACTTGACGACCCCACCGCCCACACGGTGGTAGTTTTTCTACGACTACAATAGTCGTAAAAACTACCATCAAGTGCAATCAGTCCTCCGAACAATGGCGGAAAAACCATTGCATAGGTCGAAAGTCTAAATACAAACACAGGACGGGCAGCAGCGTCTCTGTAGAAAACTTTCGACCAACTGCGATCGCCAACCCGCTTGCCAGGCGTGGCGATTACGGCAACCCCCTGAAATATGAAACACAAAAATATACTCCGGCCCCCAGTCCCCGGCGGCCCCGCTATTCCTGGTCATGGTAGCGGCCATGGTAACGGCGGGGCAGGGGGAGCTAAGAATCTCCGGCAGACGCCGCGCCGTGCTACCACAACCGACGACTTTTGGCCCTGGCAACGAGAAGTTATTTGAACTCGAGGAAGAATTGAGCAAATTGCGCTGGAGTATAGTAGGTTTATCTGAAGTCCGAAGAGAGGGCGAGGACAAGATAATAATTAAATCCGGCAATCTGCTCTATTACCGGGAGGGCGACCAACAGTCCCAAGGTGGTATCGGATTTATCGTCCATAAGTCCCTTGTGAACAGTGTAACACAGATCGAGAGTGTGTCGACGAGGGTAGCGTACCTGATACTCAGAATCACTAAACGGTATTCGTTGAAGGTCATCCAGGTATACGCACCGACGTCTACACATTCCGATGTCGAGGTGGAAGCTATGTATGAGGATATTTCAAAATCCATACATACTTCGAAGACTCATTACACTGTTGTTATGGGGGACTTTAACGCGAAACTGGGCAAGCGAAGCGGCAATGAAAGTAGGATGGGAAATTACGGAATCGGGCATCGGAATCCACGGGGCCAGATGCTAGCCGACTTTTTGGAGAAGGAGGGACTCTATATGATGAACTCCTTGTATAAGAAACCGGTGCATCGCAAATGGACCTGGATTAGCCCCGATGATGTGACAAAAAACGAGATAGACTTCATCATGTCCAGCAGGAGAGATATATTCAATGATGTCTCCGTGATCAATTCTCTGAAAACCGGGAGTGATCACCGAATGGTCAGAGGCACATTGAATCTGAATGTGAAACTCGAACGATCGCGACTGATGAAGTCTACGCTCCGACCAGCACCTATCCAGATCCAAAATTCAGAGATCTTCCAGCTTGAACTCCAGAACCGCTTCGAGTGCCTAGGTGACTGTGTAGACGTGGACGATTATAATGACAGAATCGTGGAAGCTGTCCACACGATTGGATCCAAACACTACAATATCCGTCGTGCAAAAAGAACCAACAAGATCTCAGACTCTACCCTTAAGCTAATGGAGGAAAGGCGCGCGATAGTCTTGCAATCCGCAGGTGACGCTTCTCAGTATCGAGCAATCAATAGGCAGATCTCAAGATCATTAACTCGCGACATACGCCGATTCAACACCATGTTTGTAAAAAAGGCTATCGAGAAAAACAAAGGCTTGAAAGTGTTCGCGAGGGATCTGTCTGTTGGTCAAAGTCAACTGATGAAGCTGAAGACCGAGGATGGAAGGATCGTATCGTCTAAATCCGAGCTGATGGGAGAGGTGGAGAAGTTCTACGGACAGTTATACACAACAACACAGCAGCCTGTCATAAGTCTGGCCCATGACCCAAGAGCCAAATTGACCCGTCATTACACCGAAGATATCCCGGACGTTAGCCTGTACGAGATTCGAATGGCCCTGAAACAGCTCAAAAATAACAAGGCGCCGGGTGATGACGGAATTACAGCTGAGCTCCTTAAAGCAGCAGGGTTACCTATGCTAAGGACTCTGCAAAAGCTTTTCAATTCCGTCATACTCGAAGGCAAAACGCCAAAAGCATGGCACAGAGGTATGGTTATACTCTTTTTTAAGAAGGGCGATAAGACCTTGTTAAAGAACTATAGGCCCATCACGCTTCTGTGTCATGTTTATAAGCTGTTTTCGAGGGTTATTTCGAACCGTCTCGCTCGCAGGTTTGACGACTTTCAACCGCCCGAACAAGCCGGATTTCGTAAAGGCTTCAGCACCATAGACCACATACATACGCTGCGGCAAGTTATACAGAAGACCGAAGAGTATAACCAGCCCCTATGTTTGGCGTTTGTGGACTATGAAAAAGCCTTTGATTCGATCGAGACCTGGGCTATGCTACAGTCGCTCCAGCGGTGCCAAATTGACCATCGGTACGTCGAAGTGTTAAGGTGTCTGTATGAAAACGCCACCATGTCAGTCCGTCTCCAGGACCAGAACTCGAAACCGATCCAACTGCAGCGAGGTGTGAGACAGGGGGATGTCATATCCCCGAAACTGTTCACCGCTGCACTGGAAGACGTTTTCAAACTTATGGACTGGAACGGACTCGGCATCAACATCAATGGCGAGTACATCACCAACCTCCGATTTGCCGATGACATTGTAGTAATGGCTGAAACCCTGGACGACTTAAGCAGGATGCTGAATGACATCAGTAGAGCCTCTGAAAAAATGGGTCTAAAAATGAACATGGACAAGACGAAAATCATGTTGAACAACCATGTTATACCCACTCCTTTAAAAGTAGGAGACTCTACGCTCGAAGTTGTTGACGAATACGTCTACCTAGGACAAACGGTCCAGTTGGGTAGATCCAACTTTGAGAAAGAGATCACTCGTCGGATCCAACTTGGTTGCGCAGCGTTCGGGAAGTTACGTAATATCTTCTCATCCAAACTTCCGCAGTGTCTCAAGACGAAAGTCTTTGACCAGTGCGTGTTGCCAGTGATGACATATAGAACAGAGACGTGGTCGCTTACTATGGGTCTCATAAAAAAGCTCAAAGTTACCCAAAGGGCAATGGAAAGAGCCATGCTCGGAGTTTCCCTGCGTGATAGAACCAGAAATGAGGATATCCGCAGGAGAACCAAAGTAACCGACATAGCTCACCGAGTTGCCAAACTTAAGTGGCAATGGGCGGGGCACATAGCTCGCAGAACTGACGGCCGTTGGGGCGGAAAGGTTCTTGAGTGGCGACCACGTACCGGAAAACGCAGCGTTGGCAGGCCTCCCACAAGATGGACCGACGATCTGGTGAAGGTCGCCGGGAATCGTTGGATGCGGGCGGCGCAAGACCGGACTTTGTGGAGATCCTTGGGGGAGGCCTTCGTTCAGCAGTGGACGTCCTTCAGCTGATATGATGAAGCTTCCACGACTTTGGCACTTGCCCAGTTCGGAGAGAAAGCCTAAACAGGCGAGTTAGTACTGGAGACAACTCGGGTGCACAAACCCTCAGTACTATGGCAGGAATTCCGTCCGGGCCACTGGCTTTATTCACATCTAGATTGCGTAGCACTTTTCTAACCTCCTTTTGGCGAATACGTATTTCAGACATTACAGTCTGACTGCCAGGTGGAGTAGGAGGTATCGCACTACCAGCGACTAGACGTGAAGATTCCGCAAATTGAGATGCAAACAAGTTTGCCTTCTCCATTGCGGTGTGAGCCAGCGTCCCATCAAGTTTTAGCATTGGAGGTAGTGAGGGGCGGCAGAAGTTCTATTCGACCGATTTAGCAAGGGACCAAAACGCTTTGCTGCCCGCAGGGTACGAAGCTAGTTTGTTCCCTATTCGACTAATATGGTCAAAGCGAGCCCTCTGTAGAACCTTTTTGCATGCCTTAGCAGCCTTGTTAAACGCTTTCTTCTTCTGGTGTGTGTCCTTTGCCTTACGCTGTCGAGCATCAACTCAAGCCAGGTAAGCCTCATGCTTAAATGATTCAGTATTTTTACACTGAGGACCAAACCAAGGGCGAGCTTTGCTGGATACTGGAATGTCAGAGTATGGTATAAAATATTCCATAGCCGTTTGTATCACTTCAGTCACAGCATCCGCGCAGGTTGAAGGATCACCAGAAGAGAAGCACAATGACTGCCATGGGTGAGACGCAAAAAAAGAACGCATCTCATCCCAATCTGCTAACTTATATCGCCACAACCGCCAGTTGCCTCTAGGGCTGGGATCGGGTGGATGGTATATTGATATTGACTTCACCAGACAGTGGTCGGAGCTGCCTAACGGCGATGATACCGCCACGGAATATCGGTCTGGATCAGTTGTTGGCAGAAGGTCTAAACAATAAGGAGTATGCGACTCAACGTCAGGTACCCGTGTGGCCCCTTGGACCAGCTGGGTCAGGTCTAACGATAAAGCTAGCTTTCTCGTTTCCTGCCCAGCGTGGTCAGTGTCCCGGTATGGGAACAGCCAGCAACAGAACTAAAATCCCCCAGCAACACTAGTTGGGCTGATGGGTACTTTTGCTGAGCCGCATCCGCCGCCTCACTCAGATATTCCATGAGCCTAGTTGTCTCCAGATCCCCGCTGTGCGACCGATAGACACAGGCATACACAATTTTGTCTATGCCTGTGTCTATCAGCGCCCAAACAACAGAGAATCTGGTGTCCTCAAGGTTACGGAGACGCCGACAGCAGATATCGTCACGGGCGTACAGGCACACTCCAGCACGTGGCTTAAAGTTGTGCTCCAACGTATAACCAGGATATGTTAGGTACGCCACGTCCGACGGACGTCCTATCTGCGTCTCCGTAAGAAAAAACAGTGATGGCTGCTCAGTCTCCAGGTGGTGATGGACTGCTGTGATATTTGAGTGCAGGCCTCGGATGTTCTCGAGGTGCACTTTAAGTATCAAGGAGTGCAGCCGCATATTAACTTTGTTTCTGTTTCTTACTTTTTAGGGTTCCGTAAAACGTAAAAACGGAACCCTTATAGATTCGTCATGTCTGTCTGTCTGTCTGTCTGTCTGTCTGTCTGTCCGTCCGTATGTCACAGCCACTTTTTGACGAAACTATGAGAACTACAATGTTGAAACTTGGTAAGTAGATGTATTCTGTGAACCGCATTAAGATTTGAACAAATAAATTAAAAAAAAAGAAAAATTAGGGTTGCCCCCCATACTGAGAACTGAAACTCAAAAAAAGTTTTTTCATCAAACCTACACGTGTGGGGTGTCTATCGATCGGTCTTCAAAAATGATGTTGAGGTTTCTAAAATCATTTTCGTCTACACTGAATAACTTGCGCGAGAGACACTTCCAAAGTGGTGAAATTTGTGGTAACTTCTAAAGTAAGAGAATGAAAAATCTAAAAAAAATATATGATGTTCATTACCATGTAAACTACCAACGAAAATTAGTTTGAACTCGATCTGATGAGTAGTTTTTTTTAGTACGTCATAAATACACTATTATTGAAACTTCGATCAAAGTTACAACGAACTACAAGAACTATGTGTACTATGTATATTATGTTACTTGCTGCAACGGAACCCTTCATGGGCGAGTCCAACTCGCACTTGGCTACTTTATTATTTCATGATTATTTGAGGGTGAATTACGGTGGGAAAACAAAAGTAGAACGAGGCTACATACTGCTGACCAACGGCCACAACACACAATACGAATACATCAATGGAAAACTAGTCTGGAGACTGCGGGGACGCCCGAGCCGCCCCGGGAATGTCTATCTGGCCTTGATATCCGGTCGCCAACCGGCAGGATAGCGCATCCCGGGATTTTTCGCTAGATGGCGGGGCAGCCTTTCATGAGAGGCTAGCTCACTACTTGGGCCCCCTACTATCTGCGGTCGGTCGCGGCAACCGTGCCTCGGATCCCGCTACCCTCCACGACTAGCTTTCCGATGCAAAGTGATGGTGTGTGGCATTCCGGTCTTGCAGTTATGCAGCAACTGTTCTGACTCGTTTTCCCTAACAGCGTCACCAGACAACACGCCGGAACACGGCTGGGCCGCTTGGCGGCATGACTTAGTCTGGTGGGGTGGTCACCAGCCACGGCCGAGGCCTACCACCGGTATTTTGTCAGCTGTTTAGCACCACCCAGGGACCACGTGTGGGGTTTCGTTTTAGAGGTGCCTTCCCACGGACGAAGCTGACACAGTCCCCAAACGTCAAAAGTCAAAAGTCACACGTCAACGACTGAAAGAGTAACACCTCGTAAGAAAACCTAGTGAAGCCCTGGGGCTTCTACATACTACAGCAGAAGGAGATCTCCTGAGGTGACAACTGGAGGTGCCCTAGACGGAGGCAGTTTAAAGGTTGGTGGAAAATCTGTCTATCTTCTATGCTGTTTTGTAAAAGATCATTAATTACTTCTCACCTCCTTTTTTTCTTTAAATAAACTACAGTCCACAATATATCGAGGGACCTAAACTGACGGTGGTACCGTACAGTCTTTTTTTGGTCCGGTCTCATGTCCGGTCTGGATGACGAAACACCCACATTCTCTGGGATTTTGTAGTGCTTTTCATACGTGTCCATTAAAATAGTCCAATCAGGTGCTGAACCCAGGATTGAGTAAGGCTTGTTCTTGGAGTTTGAAGTTGAGCCCTCTTTTACAAAGTTAATTTGTCATTTGATTATCGTCAATCCCTTTTGAGCTCTAGCTACCGAAAGGCTTACGGCTTCACGTATGATTTCAAGTTCTCTGTCATGGCGCTGTGAGTAATGACCCCTATTAAGGAGCACCTTGCATCCCACCAATATGTGCCTTGCTGTACATATCGCCTCACCACAAGTATAGCAACATTTTTCAGAGGCTTTTCCCCAACTTACCAAGTTACTCTGGTCAGGGAGGGTTATTTGGAAAGCGTCCAGATAAAATTTTAATAAGGCAGGAGACCAGTCATTTAGCAAGGTGCGCCACTTTAGAGCTAATGGGATACAAAACTCACCTATGGTTAACCACTCACTTTGCATTTCTAAATTCATAGCGTGCACTTTGTAACTATCATTTTCGTCTTGTTGTAGAAAGGTTTTTACCATGTCTCGGTCTTCCCTTTTCTTTCTTGCACCTAACCCAGCTGTATTTACTTGCGCACCTGCCATAAATTGTTTGTGGAATTGAAGTCTAGATTCAAGGTCCGAAACGCTTTTGTCTTTTGGGAGAGATGCGATTAATTCGTCTTTCGACTTTCCCAAAACATGCGTTTTTGTAACTCTTAGGTGTTTGTAGAGTTCGGATGGTTTTTTTAGTTTCAGGCCAAAACTATTGTGATCCCTAAAGAGAGTAGAGGGATCAGCCGGATGTGCCAATCCAAATAATGACTTCAATGTCTTTATGACATTAGCATCTAGTTTTGCGAGGAGGGTTTTACCGATGTCATATCCTAGGAAAGGCCAAGTGAGACGTGATGTGAGATAGTTGTCATATATCCGTGCTTTTTTGATATTGCTGATAGGCTGTTGGTCTACCTTATTGAGGTCGTTCATGAAATTTCCAACAACTACCTCTAATGATGGTGTACGTCCTTTGTAGTCTATCTTTCTACCAAGAAATTTGAAAGGCACTGCCTCTGCAATTGTGGCAACTCTTTGGCCACTTATGGGGAGTCCCGGATCGTAAGAAGTATATTTGGTATCTCGTCTACCCAGACATAAACAATGACATTTACTTGGTTTTGCCCTCATTCCCTCCGTCCATGTACAGAACTCATCAACATCATTCAACAATTTCTTGACACTGTTTGAAATTTCGTGTAAGTATTGCAAGGTCGTCCGCAAAGGCTAAAATTGACTCAGTGTACTTATTGTTGACTTTAAACCGGTATAGAATCCAGTCAGAACACTGAAAAAAATAAATCATAATAAACGTCAGAGGGTAAACGATCAAAAAGTTTTTCTTAATGTTAGATATTTTGTTACTGTATTTTCTTAATTGAAACAGTTCAAAATTTACTTACCGACATTTCTGGTTCTTCGTCTTGCTCAATGAAGAGCTACTAGTTATTTAACGTTTTTGTAAATATCTCCTTCGTTTTATAACCGAAACCAATGATAAAAAAACGCATTGTTAATAGTTAATATTATTGCTGCTTTTACTTTGATACTGCTGACGATGCTGTCATTTGAAAACACGTGCCCTAGTAGGATATGGAGTCCCCCAAATTTGGCTACTTCATAGCTGGAACATCTAAATCCGCTGTGGCCCGCAATTCACTTTTACAAGTATAGATTTAATTCAATGTAATTGATTGTTAGTAAAATTAATAATTTAATAACTATTGGTATACTATTTTATTAATACTATTATTATACTTCAAACTAGACATTTTTCTTTCTCAGAATATTTAATGTGTTTTGGCAGATTACAGAACCTATACATCAAATAATTACTTAAAATTATACGGTAAATTAAAAAAAAATCTGTGTAATATTTTGATTTCTTTGTGTCACAATAAAGTGTTTCTATCTATTACTCCATTAAAATATTTCAACAATTAACATAAGAACAGCAAATCAAATTTTGTTTTAAATTTACTGTGATCTTTATGGCCTAGTGGGTAGGAACTCTGCCTGTGAAGCCGAGGGCTGTGGGTTTGATTGCAAATATTTGTACTGCGTCTGGGTATATCTCTATGTATAATAAGTATGGATTTACAATAAAATTATAAAAGTATTATATCAGCTATCTGGCCGCACTAGTTTAGCTTTGCTTAGTTTGGGGTCAGACAGTGTTGTGTGTGAATTGTCCATCACTATTTATTTATTTTTAGTATTTATTTATCCTACATCATTATAAGTACCTGGGTGACCGAGCTTTGCTCGGTTTAAATACTAAACATACTTGGATACCTACAGATAAAAGACTCCAAGAAATAGATTTTCTTTAAAAAAAAAACGAATTGAAAAAAAATGATAACTCGTCTGGATTCGAACCCGGAGCTACTAATTCGTGACCGCTATGAGCGCCCGACTTCCCGTCTGAGCTAATTATGCTGTCGCGTCACGCGACGAAATTTACCTTCACATTTTAATGTCTAATGTGACAGTTTTTCATTGTCTAAAAATGCGCATAATATGCGTTTTTTTTAAATAAGACCTAGTTAGATCGATTTATCGTCCCCGAAATCCCCTGCATACATAATTTCATGAAAATCCGTCGAGCCGTTTCCGAGATTCAGATTCTATATATTATATATTATACATATTTATATAGGTACAAGAATTGCTCGTTTAAAGGTATAAGATACATAGTTCTTCTGTATGTGTATTGACAGTGAACTCCTAAGCGGCTCAACCGATTTAAATATGATTTTTTGTGTGCGTGTGGAGTGGCGCCCTGGATGGTTTAGATTCACAAATCAGCCCGGCAGATGGCGCTGCAGTCGGTGTCTAGGTTATTATCCGAGTGAAGCCGGAACGGGCTGCTACGCTGCTAGTATTTTACTAAGTCATAAAACTCAGTAATTATAACGCTATTCCAGCAATAACTTTCATAATTCCAATAATGCCCGAGCTACACGACGCTAGTTTTTCAAGCTAGGATAGCAAGTGTTAGTAAGCTAGTAAGCCAGTTCTTCTATCTTCGTGAAGATGAAACTAGCGTTGCGTAGCGTTGTCTACACGAAGCTAGAAGTACTAGCTTGCTAACCTTGCTTGAAAAAGTAGGCTCGTGTAGCTCGGGCATCAAGTGTATCGACAATTTTACATTAGAATAAGAAAAGCGAGATTTCGTATTAAGTTCACTGTGAAAAGTGTCGTATTCACTAAAAAATTTAAAACCTGGTTTAAAAAATCCCACATCTCCCCAAACAATTTTTAATGTCTACTATGACTCATGACTATTAAAACCCGCATTTTTGGAGGGGATTTCAATGAGAACTATTTTGAATGTGAATGTGCAATGAGAACTAGTATTAAGCCGGGGGTAGTTCCCGAGGTAACATTCGCTCTAGCGTATAAAATAAATTAAAAATAGTAAAATTACGATTAAAGATCTGGGACTCGCTGTAACTAACCTGCAGAAGACGATGGACCACATACTGGACGAGGTGAGGTCGTTGAAAACCACAATCAACGACCAGAACGAGAAGATTTCGAGGCAAGGTGAGACAATCACAACACAATTTGACATGATCCAGCAACTAAAATCCTTAGTTGAAGGTACTTCCATGACGAAACATGGCCCCGACACTACGGACACTGCGACATCGCGTCCGCCCCGTCAGGCCCGTTTGAACGCTATTTCTTCGGTAAACTCAAGCACCGGGACTAGAAAAATAAACACAGCCGCTACGGCTAAAACGCGGGCACTAACTGTCACCGAAGTTCATATTGCCTCGAAGATGCCCGAGCCTAACCGAACTGAGGACAATAAGATGCCTAAGGTGAAGCTACAAAGTGGCGTTAAAAACGCTTCTAAAGAAATTGCGATAACTTTGCCAAAAGTAGTAACTCCTACTGATAAGCCATTGGAAAACAAAGAAAATGCTTGGCGTACGGTGGGGGGTGGACGCAAGCGAAATAATAAAAAACAACACCGTATACTGACGGGCTCAGGTGAAGCTGACGACATGCTGAAAACAGTAGAACGTCGCAAGTATCTTCAGGCATGGTCTTTTACACCTGACACTACTGCAGATAGTATTAGCAGATACCTACGTAAGATTACGAAATCTGAAGATCTGGCTGTTGAAAAAAGAGAAATTAAAACTGACAGGCACGCCGCTTTTGTTATAGATTTCGCACCGTTGTTTTTGTATTCGACATTTGTTTTAACACAGCTTGAGAGCATAAATCATTGAGTATAACTTAGCTAGATATAGTTAACAAGAAGAATAAAACATGGACACAAGTTTGAACAAATCTGCATCTGATCTTTTTTTCTGAGGGTAGGTGTGAGGAAAGCAACAGTTTTTGAAAATAGCTCTTCACTTTTTATTGATTAAAAATAGTAAAAGTGTTTTCCCTAAAGTAAGTTTTGTATATATATCTATGTATTAGTTCTCCCTACCTGCCACAAGTGTTTTCCTACATAACTTTCACTTGCACTGTGCGACACATTTCACCAAAGTCCACTAGTAACACTAGGTAATGGATTCTATTCAACAGTCCCTGAACTGTATGATGGAAGCCTTCCACAAACGGCTGGACTCAATTGAAGGCCAGCTGCCGAGTACTCCACCTCCTGGTGTTGAGGGCTTGGCTTCAGAGATCAAATCCTTCAAAGCCTTTGTGATTGCAACTTTCCGGGCTGTACAAATCCAAATTAGTATGCTAGCACAACAAGTTGACCAGTGTGAGATGCGGTTGCGACGCAAAATGCTACTACTGCATGGACTCCCTGAGGTTGAGGTTGGCACTGAGAACACCTCGCAACTTGTTGCTAAGACAGTGGTGGATCGATTGAAGATCTTGAACTTCACAACGTCGGACTTGAGTAGGTGCCATCGGATGGGGCGGGCGACTACAGATAGGCCTCGCCCTGTTGTTCTGAGTCTCAAGGATGTGGCCGTTCGTGTCGGAATCTGGGCGGCTAAAACCGGCTTCAAGGATTCGGGTATTACTGTGTCCGAATTTCTGACGAAGTCAAGACATGACGTCTTCCGTGCGGCTCGTCAGCGTTTTGGTGTTAAAAAATGCTGGACGAGAGCGGGCATCATTTTTGTTCTCGGACCGGGCGATATTCGTCATCGGGTCACTACTATGGACGAGTTGACTGAAATCAAAGTTGAGAACGTGTTAGTTTCTACACCGCAGACTTCGACGAGTCGAGCATCTACGCCCGTCGTCCCGAAAAAGCACAGAAATACGCGTATCAAAAACAAACTCCCAATATCGAAATAATTATGTACCTGGTTTATAAGCGTTCCTTTCTATTATTATTTGTTTACTTTTCGTGTCTGTTTTGTTGTGTTTATTCTCTGTGTCACCCTCTTTTTTCTTGTGAATTGTCGTTAGGTACCCACTTTTATAGATTACGTTTTGTGTTTTACAAATTATTTGATATTTGAGTGTACTCGGAGACTATATTTTGAATATCGGTGAATATCGGTAATAAATGTATTTTTTCATTTGCAGATATGTGACAGTTGTCTAATGGCATTGACAGCATAGAATATAAAATTATTGTTTTTTTTTTCTCATTTACTATTGAATATTCTGCCAATGTCAGATAGGTATAATGTTGTACAACTTACTTTTTATTTCTTTTTCAGTATGTTAAATTTTCTTACTGTATTACAATGTTTTTGCGTATTACTGGGAGTGGGTATCGTATTATTTGACAATGTTTTTATTTTTATTTATTGCAATATGTTACCCTGCAAAGATTTTCTTTGTGTTATTATTTATTTTAGTGTTCTGTAACTATTTTTTCTATTTAAATCAAGCACTACTGGCAGGTGGTGTGACGTGTTTTAGATTAATTAGATTGTTTTAAGTTTATTTTAATATTTATATACATATTTATCCGTGCATAGTTATAACAATGACCAATAGTGAACACAGTGCCAGTGATCATTTTCTTACATCATCTACTATATTACTTACATCATCTACTTATAATGATAATATATTATCAAAATGTAAATCGGTTTAGATCCAAAACCACAGATTTTTTGTTAAATCTATTAAATTACGATTATGATATAATATGTCTAACGGAAACTAATCTTAATAATAGTGTTTTTGATTCAGAAATGTTTGATTCGCGCTATAATGTTGTGCGACGCGATAGGTGTCAGACAAATGCGCAGAAACAAGAAGGTGGTGGAATTCTTATTGCAATTAAAAAGCATATAGACTTTATTCGTCAGGCACAATGGGATACAGATATTGAGGATTTGTGGATGACTGTTATTGTTCGTGATGGTCTGAGGATGAATATGTGTTTATGTTATTTACCGTCATATTTACCAGTTAAACGACTCGAGAACTTTTACACCAACTGTCAGAATATTATTATAAATTCTGGTGACTCGGATGAGTTTCTTTGTCTTGGCGACTTCAATACGCGTGACATTACTTGGGTGAAGTCAAACGAAAACGGCTCAATGATTCCTTCGTACCCTATAGGAGAGAGAGCGGTGTTGTTGCTGGATTTTATTCATGTATGTAGTTTGAATCAATTTAATAATATTCCTAACCAAAACGATGTGTTTTTAGACCTTATTTTTTGCACTCTTAAATTAGTTCAGGTGAATGAAGTAGAACCTATTAGTAAACCGGATAGACACCATCCAGCTATTGCTGCTGATATAGCGACGTGTGGCGTTACTGTTAGGCCATTTAAACCTAGAAAGCAGCAACGGTTGAATTACAACAAATGTAATTATGAATTGATTAAAAATGATCTCAGGTTGATTGACTGGCCTAACATACTACGTGGAACCGATGTGGATGTATTGACTGACATATTCTATACAGAGCTGCAACGTATAATATCAAAACACACTCCAATAAAAAAAGATAACAACTACGAGTATCCAACTTGGTTCACACCTGCCTTGAAACGCTGTCTTAAGGAGAAGCAGAAATATCACCACCGTTACAAAAAATTCAAAAATCCACGAGATTATGACTGCTTTTCTTTATTGAGACGCAGATGTAAAGTCTTGATTGATCGGGACTATTCCAGTTACGTTGCATTTGTGGAGTCTGGTCTGAGTGGTGATCTTAAACATTTTTGGAGATTCGTGAATGCTCGAAAGACATCACAATCCTTGCCTCAAACTATGAAGTTTGGTGACGTAATTTCCTCGGATGGTAATGAAATCTGCGAACTTTTCTCCTCCTACTTTAAATCAGTTTTTGAAAAAGATAACGGTCTCCCTTTTAAAAATACAAATTCGAATTATCAAAGTAATAATACTATCAGTACGATTAATATTAATCAGTCAGATATTGTCAAAAAAATTCATAGCCTAGATTCTAATAAGGGAGCTGGTCCAGATGGGATACCACCACTGTTCATAAAACGTTGCGCCGAGGAACTGAGTTTACCGCTAAGTTTAGTCTTCAGTGTGTCTCTTCAGGTTGGATATTTTCCGTCCCACTGGAAAACTGCACACATAGTTCCGATCTACAAGTCAGGAGATAGATCAAATTCTGAGAATTATCGACCTGTGAGTATGTTGTCGTGCTTGGGGAAGTTGTTCGAGTCCCTAGTTTACGATACGCTTTATCACCACATCGAACCACTGCTGTCTCCAAAGCAGCATGGGTTTATTAAAAATAAATCTACTGTTTCTAATCTGCTGGAGTACAAGTACTATTTGTGCGGAGCCTTTGCTGGGACAGCTCAAGTTGATAGTGTGTACACCGATTTTTCAAAAGCTTTTGATAAAGTAAACCACAGATTACTTTGTGCTAAGTTGTCTTCGTATGGGGTACATGGCAGTCTCTTACGGTGGGTCAAATCTTACCTATCTAATAGGAGTCAGCTGGTTGCTCTCAAGGGTTTTGTGTCGTCCCCGGCTGACGTAACGTCGGGTGTGCCGCAGGGTTCGCATTTAGGTCCCCTCTTTTTCGTGGCGTTTATAAATGACCTGATTAATAAGCTTTCCTGCCCTTGCTTGCTTTATGCAGACGATTTGAAAATGTTTGTTATAGTCAAGACTTCTTCTGATTGCGAGATACTCCAAAAAGATCTGAATACTTTAAACGATTGGTCTGATGACAACATTATGTTTTTAAATGTCAATAAATGTTTTGTGATATCATTTACTAGCAAATTGAACAAGATTCGATATGACTATAATTTAAAAGGTCACGGTTTAGTTCGACGGAATGTAGTAAAAGATCTTGGTATTTTGTTCGATGATAAACTAACTTTTAGAGACCACTACGATTACATAACCAAGAGATGTAACCAATTGTTGGGATTTTTGCTGAGAACGACAAGGAATTTCAAAAATCCACAAAGTTTTTTGTATCTCTATTATACGCTTGTTCGAAGTATACTAGAATATAATTCATGTGTTTGGTCTCCATTTTACAAAGTTCACACAGACCGCATCGAGAAGGTTCAAAGAAAGTGTCTTAAAATGTTGTGCTGCAGACATGGGCTGAAGCGTAAACTTGCATCTTATGGCGATAGGTTATCTAAATTTAACTTGTTATCTTTAGAAAATAGACGTAAATATTATGACTTCATAACTTTGTTTAAGATAATTCATGGTCACATAAATTCTCCATCTCTTCTCTCATTCCTTAACTTAAATGCGAAACCAAGGTCACGCAATCCTCACTCCATAATATTCACTCTGCAGGTCTACAGGAATAACACATCATTCTATAATCCTATTGTCCGTATGTGTCGTCAATACAATGAGGCTTCGTCCAGTCACCATAGTAATATTGATATTTTCAATAGTAACCTATTTAAGTTTCGAAGAAATATTTTGGCTATCCTATGATAATTTAACTGCGGTAATTGATGTTTTCTGTTTATCAATCAGGTATTTTTTTTTTTTTTGTTTGCAATAATAACTGTAGCTTTACATCTGGTATATACCTATTTGTGTAATTCATTCATTCAAAATTTTCTACATTTATGTTATTTCCTCCAACTTACACACTTCGTTTGAAGAACGAAACATAATATTTCACTCGTGTATTTTGTATTTTGTATATTAGATAGCTTATAAAAATGCTTAACTTCATTTGTATTTGTATTTCGATTATTAATTTTCTTTTTAATTATTTATAATCAACTGTAAAATCTTTCTGTGTTCACATACTTAGGGATATTTACCTGCTCAGAACAATTATGTTTTCTTTCTTTGTATTATTTTGTAAATGTCCTGTTTTGTGTACCATAAATAAATAAATAAAAATAAAATAAAAATAAATAAAATAAATAAAATAAAATAAAAATATAAGTGTTTCTGAATCTGATGATAGCTTCGTGAGTCTACCATCTTTGAGTGACACTATTTCTAACCATTTCTCTGATGTGCCTAAGAATTTAAATCTACTTCATATAAACGCTCAAAGTATCCCGGCCCACTACCCAGAGATACTGGCATCTTTCGTTGACAAAAATGTTCATGCTATATTAGTCTCCGAAAGCTGGTTAAAACCATGTCTTCCCACTTGTTCTTACATTCTCCCTGGTTTCACTCTTGTCCGTAACGACCGGACCGGCAGGCCTGGCGGTGGCGTTGCTATCTACTTGCGCTCTTATATTTCCTACTCGTGTGTAAGCATTTCTGCTCAGCCTCCTCCTGCCGACGCCGGGGAACATTTATTTTTAGAACTTTCTCTTTCTCACTCTAAATTTCTTCTCGGAGTCTATTATAGCCATGACAAAAATGTTAACTATTTCTCTTCGTTTGAAAAGATTCTAGAAGATTTACTTCCATCTTATTCGCATTATATTATCATGGGCGACTTTAATACTTGCTTGCTAAAGGCGGACCTCCGTTCTTCTAAATTACAAGCAATTGTTCGCTCGAGCGGCTTGCATATGTTGCCTCTGTCAGCTACTCATCATTTTCCAAATTGCACCCCATCTCTACTAGACCTCATGATGGTGACGTCGCTGCAGCATGTTGCTAAGCATGGACAATTTTCTCACTCATCACATGATATGTCATATCACGATATCATATACCTCTCGTACAAAATCAGACCATCAAGAAGCAAACCCAAAATAGTTATGCAGCGCAGCTTTAGTGCCATTAATTCTGATAAACTCCGTGAGGACGTCTGTAATATTGACTGGTCACTAGTGCTTGATGCGGAATCCATGGAGGACAAGGTGTCTATATTTAATGACAAATTAACGCAACTTTTTGATAACCATGCTCCGCTACACCCAGTGAAAATTAAACACTTACCTGCTCCTTGGTTGACCGATGAGATCAAACAACTGCTTCATCGTAAAGCATATGCCAAGGGTAAATTTGTTTCAGATCCAACTGAAAAAAATAAGGAAAATTATCATCTTCTGCGAAATCGTTGCAATAGAGTGTGTAGGGACGCACAACGTCACCATATTCATAATTCAGTTGAAAACGGAAATCCAGCGAAGGTTTGGAAATTTCTCCGTTCTTTGGGTGTTGGAAAGTCTCGGCAAGACTCTAGTTCTAGTGGTGTTAATGTCAACTCACTTAATTCCCACTTTTCTTCGTCATCTGGTATTAATCCGAATGACAAAGTTGCCACCCTAAATTATTTATCATCTCTTCCTTCACCCAATCACTCCTCTTTTTTCATAAGTCAGTTTGCCGATTGTGATGTTAAGAAGAGCGTTCTATCCATATCTTCTAATGCAGTTGGTAGTGATAACATCGGACGTTGCATGATTGAACCAGTATTGGATGAAATTTTACCTATCCTATGTCATATCTTGAACAGTTCTATATCCCAGTGCACTGTGCCATCGTGTTGGAAGGATGCTAATATTGTCTCTATTCCTAAAAAACCCAATCCAAAGTCCTTTACTGAGTATCGTCCAATTTCCATTCTCCCATTTCTCTCTAAAGTGCTAGAACGTCTTATCCACTCCCAGCTAAACTCTTTTATCAATCGTAATAATCTCCTGAGTTCTTTTCAGTCCGGCTTCCGTACTGGTCATGGCACAGTCACTGCTCTTGTTAAAATTACGGATGACATTAGGATCGGGATGGATAATAGGAAACTTACTGTTCTTACCTTACTTGATTTCAGTAATGCATTCAATACGGTCGATTTTGATGTTCTACTTGCTATTCTCCGCTCTATTAACATATCTCCAACGGCAATTGACTGGTTTCGCAGTTATCTGCTGGGACGCCGGCAGCGAGTACGCGTGGGAGAGACGTTCTCTTCTTGGTGTGATACTGGTTCCGGTGTTCCTCAGGGTGGCGTTCTTTCTCCCCTCCTCTTTGCAATCTTCATAAACTCTATAACATCTCATATAACTTCTTCCTATCACCTCTATGCCGACGATTTCCAAATTTACTCGCAGGCTTCATTAGATCGTCTTAACGAAGCGGTGAGATCTATAAATGATGATTTGCGTCGCATCGAGGCCTGGAGTCAATCGTTTGGGCTTGCTGTCATCCCTTCGAAGACGCAGGCCATTATAATTGGTAGTACTGGGTTAATTTCAAAGATTGATTGGACTACACTGACCCCGCTTATGTTCGGAGGTGTTATTATACCTTACAGTGCGCAGGTTAAAAATCTCGGGGTTATATTGGATAGGTGCATGTCATGGGACCCTCAACTGCAGGCCGTTAAGCGTAAATTGTTTGGTTCAGCAGCTTCTCTAAGGAGAATCAGAATTTTTTTACCAACGGCTACTAAAGTTGCGCTAGCAAATTCTCTCCTTCTTCCAATTTTGGACTATGCTGACACCAGCTATCTAGATTTAACCCAGGAGCAATTTGAAAAGCTTGAGCGTCTCCAAAATTTTGTGATACGGTTCATTTTCGGTCTTAGGAAATACGACCATGTCTCAGTATTTCGTAAAAAGCTCAACTGGCTCCCTATTAGGCTTCGTCGGGATACACACATACTTTCGCTGCTATATAATTTGCTATTCAATCCTACATACCCTACTTATCTTAGTTCCCGTTTCACATTTCTTTGCGACACTCACCATAGTAACCTTAGGTCATCTAGTAATCTCCTTCTGTCTACTCCTACTCACTCTACTTCCTTCTGTCTTCGTTCTGCGTGGTGGCTGTTGCGCTCTGGAATGCCCTTCCGGTGGGTATCAGACGCGCGCAGAGCTTAGAATCTTTCAAGGCTCAGATTAAGAAACACTATCTTTCTGAATTGGTCTCTTAATTTATCTCTGTTTTTCTCTTATCTTCTCGTTCTTGACTTTCCTTTTTTCCTGTTCTCTTTTACTACTTTCTGTGTTGTTCATTGTTTATGATCATGTGCATTGTTCACTAGTTTTGTTAATATTTTGTATGGTAAATATAATAGTATTTGTGTATTTATTGTATAGTATTTTTATGTATTTTAGCAATTATGTGTGTATAGTATTATTACGTAGTTTATATATAATATATTCTAGTAATTAAGTGACGACTTACAAATTTTTGTAATTTTGTTTTTTCCCTCACACCCTATCATCATTATGTAAATTTTTTGTGTTTTTTCTTGCCTTTGATGGTTGTCTGGAAGAAATCGCTATTAGCGATAAGGCCGCCATTTATGGCACTAGTTATAAGTATTTTCTGTTATTGTAACATGTTTTTTTCTAATTTTTTACTTTACTGGTGTGCATAATAAAGTGTTTCTGTCTGTCTGTCTGTCTGATTCAGAAATTCATATGGCGGGAATCTCGAGTTCTAAAACTCCACCGAATTTTGTATCTAAACGTGCAAAACGAACCAGAGAAGACATGGACGATTCAATTACTATGCAATTATCCGAACTTAAAAACGAAATCAAGAGAATGATTGCCCAACAGGGAACAGATATAAAGCAAGTAGCTGCCACTTTAAAAACAATTCAAAATTCAAATCTTGCTATTGAGAAATCAATAGAATACCTTACTGCACAAAATGATGAGTTTGGAAAGCGGCTCCAATATCTAGAGACACAGACCAGAGAGGACAAAAAGCACTTTTCAAATTGTATCACAATACTGGAAGATAAAATCGAGGAATTACAGATGGGAAGTCGCAAAGCCAATTTTGAAATAAAAAACGTTCCAAAAAAGAATTCCGAAACCAAAGATGATCTCGTTGAAATGGTTTTATGTCTCTCCAAAAATATCGAATATAAAATGAATGAGACGGATATAAAAGACATTTATAGAGTTCGTTCGAAGAAGGCTGATAAACAAAATACGCCCATCGTTGTGGAAACTGGCTCTGCAATCCTGAAGACTAATTTTCTCAAGCGCGTTAAATCTTTCCAGAGAAACAAGACTGAAATCCGCTGTAAACATTTAGGCTTCAAAACTCAGGAAGAAACCCCAGTTTTTCTGGGAGAACACTTGACCCTGAAGGGATCTCGGCTTCATTTTCTCGCAAGAGACCTAGCTAAATCAAAAACTTACAAATTTTGCTGGACTGCATACGGAAAAGTTTATGTCAGAAAGGATGAAAACTCGCCAATTATCAGAATTAGTAATGAAGAACAAGTACATCAACTGTTACTAAAACAATGACTGTTTGCCAGGAATCAGGAGATATCGGCTTATACAAGTAGTTATGTAAAAAATATGCAAATGTGTTTCTATGTAATTTGTATCTTTACTTACACTCATTTACTCACCTCACATATCTCACACGCTTACCTAATACCTAACACACATACTTTGATTACCAAACTTACACTTACAAATAACGTAATACAAAAATACGTGATTCTGGATCATGGTGCAAAGATTCTACTAATGTCTTTATTTCATATTGAACTAGTGCTTACAATTGAGGACGCTTGCTTAGAAAATCCAGCTAAATTCTTAATTATATTCAATTATGGGTGATATCGTGCAAACTATTCAAGAATTGGACAAAATTGAAGTTGCGCGAAGTGTTGAATGTGACGGTTTAAATCTCCACAAAATAGTTAGTGTTAATAGTGATAGTGATCTAACAGTAATTTCTCAGAATATTCGTAGTATATACAAGAATTTTGATGATTTAACAGTTATGTTGGCGAACTTTAAATTTCAAACTGATGTAGTAGTACTAACAGAGTGTTGGCTAAATAATGATAAACCAGTACCCCAACTGAATAATTACTGTACTTATACCACTTCTTCTCAATTAAATCAAAACGATGGGGTTACTGTTTATATTAAAGAAAATTTGAAACATAAAGTAAAAGAAATTAAATTCGCTCAGGCGTCTTGTCTACAACTAGAAATACTAAATAACAAAATATTGTGCATTTATCGATCTCCGTCAAATAAAGATATAAATAGCTTCATTGATTCACTAGGTGATCATCTTGAAACTCTAAACTCGTCTAAGAACATTATTCTTACTGGTGACATAAATATTAACATTTGTACGAAAGATACTGAAACTTCACAGGAATTTGGAAATCGATTAAATTATCTCAATGTGCTTGCAACGTATGGTCTACTTCCAGGACATATTTTGCCAACTAGAGAAAAGTCTTGCTTGGATCATGTAATGCTCAAAATTGACAAAAAAGTTGTTTCGGCATTGATTGCCATTTTGCATACTTCTGTCACTGATCATTTCACTACTTTTCTTGTTCTATCAAAAATTAAAATTAGTCCCTATGTAAATAAATCCAGAAGCACAGTAAATTTTGAAGGAGCGTTAAAATATTTAAAGGATCAAAATCTGATAGATTTACTCAATTGTCGCGATCCAAATTTACTAACAGAACAATTAATAAATAAGTTGACCAAATCCATAACATTAAATACTCATGTAACATCTATTTCAAATAGTAGGCGTGTACTTAAACCGTGGATTACTAAAGGTGTTCTGAGATGTATAAAAAATAGAAATAAGATGCAAAGAGATTGCAGTAAAGATCCTCACAATAAAGTACTTAAAATAACATATAAAAGATACAGGAATTACTGTAATAATCTAATTAAAAAACTTAAAAGAAATTATGAAAGAGAATTGCTTGCTGATTCTATTAATGACAGTAAGACGTTGTGGAAAAATATTAAAAACATAACCTATTCCAATAAAAATACTAACCCTAATATGGAATTATTACATACTAAGCCTTGTGCAACTGAATCAGTTGACCATGCTAATGAATACTTCGCTGATATAGGACGACAACTTGCCCAGCTAATCCCATCTCTCCCAGATGATGCGCTGTCTACTTCAGATGAACAACCGACACAGCTCAATAGTATGGTTATTTTGGATGCAGACACTGAAGAAGTGGATAAAATACTAACCAATCTTAAAACTGGAAGCGCTCCGGGGTGCGACGGTATTTCGACAAGATATTTAAAATACATAAGATCTGACATCGTACCTATTATAACTCATCTCGCTAACCTATGCTTTGAAAACGGAATTTTCCCCAAACTTCTCAAACAATCAATAATAACGCCAGTTCATAAGGGTGGGAACAGAGACAGTGTTGACAATTATAGGCCCATATCTGTTTTGCCCGCTATTTCAAATATATTGGAAAGGTTAATAAATGACCGACTTCTCAGATATTTAAATAAATTTGAAGCACTATCACCTTTTCAGTTCGGTTTCCGAAGAGGTTACTCTACTGAAGATGCAGTTATTTCCCTTACCTCTCTGGTCACAGAACAACTAGATAAGGGTAAAAAGTGTGCATCAGTATTTCTAGACCTTAAAAAAGCTTTCGACACTGTTTCTGTCCCAATCCTGTTGAACAAGTTGGAAAGAGTAGGAATAAGAGGAACCCCGCTGAATTTATTTCAGAGCTATCTCTCAGAGAGGACACAAAGAGTTAAAGTTGGAGATTATGTCAGTAGTGAGAAAGTGGTATCATTTGGCGTGCCACAGGGGAGTGTGTTGGGTCCATCGCTCTTTTTGATTTATTTTAATGATCTCTGCAACATGAAACTTGAAAATGCACAAGTGTTTTCCTACGCCGATGACACTGCTATTGTTTTCTCTGGGAACTCCTGGGATGAAGTCCGTAGATATAGTGAGGCAGGGATTTCAAGGATTGCTATGTGGCTAAATAAAAACTTACTTACGCTAAATACAGCCAAGACGAACTATATTTGCTTTAGCATTTACAATCAAACTCAGCCTAAAAACTTTTGTATTAAAGTTCACACATGCTCTAATCACATAAGCTGTGACTGCCCCAGCATAAACAAGGTCACCCAAACGAAATATTTAGGCATAATAATTGACCAAAAATTAACATGGTACCTACATCTTGAACAAGTCATTGGCAGAATTAGGAAGTTAAAGTGGATTTTTAAATCACTAAGACACGTTGTGCCCAGATGCACCGGCCAGAGTCTGGACTCTCCTAATAATCTTCTTAATAAAATATATGTTGCTTTGGTTCAATCTATTTTAATATACTGCATTCCTGTTTGGGGGGGTGCAGCCAAAACCAAGTTTATGGAAGTGGAACGTGCCCAACGAGCATTGTTAAAAATAATGTATTTTAAAAAATTAAGCTACTCCACTGATATCCTTTATAGTTTTTCTGGTTTATTAACAGTAAGAAAATTATACGTCTTACATATAGTACTAAAAAAACATAAAACTTTGCCCTGCATCAAAGAAATTAAGAAAAAAAGAAATAAAATACGGTGGCGCATGTGCCCCACTCTAAAACAAACTTTGCAAGTGTACAGTACAGTCGTCGGTGTGCACAACTGTATAATAAATTAAATAAATATCTTGACATTTATTCTAAAACCTACCATGAATGTAAACAATCTTTAACAAACTGGATTAAAAGTCTTAGCTACGACGAAACGGAATCACTCCTTCAAGGAGTGAACTTCTGACAGATTCTCCGTCTTATCCTAGGTCTCCGTGGATATCCTACTCATCGATACCACATGCAAAAGTAGCATACACTCTCTCACATAAACAAACATACACATTACACACACACCCTCTCTCTCTCACACACACACACACACACAACATAAACACCTGTTAACATCTCAACATGTTCATTTAATTTGTTTTTATGTATTTTTTTTCATTTTTGTATAACCATAACAATAAGGCTACTCATATGTTTGTTATTGTAGTGATTAGCGGAGCCTCCTACTACAGGTATACCCATGCTTAAAAGGAGACTCCATATTACTTGTTTCTTAAGAGTAGTTTTTAGAAGAAATAAATATTTTGATTTTTTTTTTTAAGGCTGGTCGGCTATCTATGCGCAACAAACTCTCTCTCTGATAAGCAATATGCTTACAGAGAAGGGCGGTCAACGACGACTTTGACGAGAAAGCTCGTCCGCCACATAATGGAAGCACGCGACCGTAAACCTAAATTGGAAGTTGCTGTATTATGCTGCGACCTCTCGAAGGCCTTCGACGTCGCTGACCATGCAGTACTAACTGCTAAACTGGAGCACTATGGATTGAGAGGTGTCCCGCTATCCCTGTTTAAAAATTTACTCGAGAACAGGGCGCAGATTGTGGTCAGTGAGGGAGGCAAGGAAATCAGACCCACTGTCTCCTAAGATGGGCGTGGCTCAGGGATCATCTGTGTCGAATCTGCCTGACGCGGTGACATCAGCCGAAATCCTAATGTATGCTGACGATGTAGCGGCCATAGTTACCGCACCGACCGTGGAGAAACTGGAGGAAAAACTCAATGAGGCCGCGTCACAGCTCTCCTTCTGGTTTCTCAACAACGGGCTAGTGTTGAATCTGAGAAGGACTCACTTTTTCCACGCGAACCTATCAGGTCACAAAATTAGGCCTCTAACTGTAAAAATAGGGTCCACAATATTGAACCAGGTGTACTCCACCACTTTCCTTGGTTTTGAGGTGGACGCCGGGTTAACGTGGGAGAGTCATGTGGACGGATTAAGAGGAAAACTCGGTGGTGCATGTTTTGCACTGCGGCGAGTGGCACAGGTTGTGCCCGTAGACGTGGCACGAGTTTGTTACTTCGCTACGGTGCACTCGCTTATTCAGTACGGCGCCGAGCTGTGGGGGAGGTGCGCGGAATGGAATAGAGTATTCCGGCTTCAAAAACGTGCCATCCGGGCTATCGTGGGGATAGACGATGAGACTTCAGCAGAACCATATTTTAAAAGTCTGGGCATTCTTACACTACCGTCAGTTGTGATAATGCAGGTGGCATTGTTTGTGAAAATGAACCTGGACTCTTTCAAGGTCTGTGGTGTGAACCATCGCTACCCCACGCGAAGCGCGGGCATCCTTGCTACAGTGGGACGTACATTGTCCAAATCGGCAAAATTGACCCATGTGATGGGTCCAGACGTCTACAATAACCTGCCAGAACATGTGAGGGCCGCACCTAGTTTGTCCAATTTTAAATTTCGATTACAACGCTGGGTTATTGAGCAGGCGTTTTATGGATATGAGGAGTTTTACGCCTCGCCCTTATAATTTTTTTTCTTTTTTTTATTAGTTTAAACTAACTGACATTTATTATTATGGTTATATAAACAATTTATTATTGTATTGACATCATATTGAGACTGTAATTATTATTTATTTGACATTGTATTGTGCAAAGATACCTATTGTATGCCGAATTTTGTTTTATAGTTTGTGTATACTCACAATTTCTGATATGTAAATTGGTTTTATGAAATAAATGATTATGATTATTATGATTATGAACTTCGAGACAAAGGCCAAAATAAATTAGTAGTTAACATAAACCAATAGCGTCCTTTATAGAATATGAACGAAAATAATTAAATTAATTTATTTAAAATAAATAAATTAAAAAAATAATAATAAATAGAAAATTTAATTTAATTTTTAGCTTGTTCATGCCGGTTTACATTTTTTCAGTAAGCATTCCAGCGCTGGACTCGATCGCTGGACTGGAATAATGTAAACCGGGCATTATACGACATACCTACCTAATACAAAAATCAGATAATTAAGTTTTCACTTCTGCCGTGTGGTCTTAAGCACACACAGTTTTTTTTCATTACAGGACAGGGATTATTTCCGCAACAGCGAGTCCGGGATACATCGTGATGTTGTGGCAGATGACAGGAGCTTCACGCCTCTTTCATTGGCAAACGAGAACTGGCGCAAACCATCGGTGCTCAGCACTGATGATCTGCTCGCGTCGGTGAACTGGCTGCGCTTCGGGGACCTCTTCGGAGAATTCTAGGGTTTTGCCTGTGCAATTGCGGATGAAGTTATCAAGACGAACAATTACCGGAAATACATAATGAAGGACGGTACGGTCGACATTTGTCGGGCATACCGCCGTCCAGGTGAATCTCTTCGCCATGTTATTTCCGGTTGTTCGCATCTTGGTAACGGCGAGTATTTGCACAGACATAACCTAGTAGCCAGGATCATCCACCAGCAACTTGCTATTCGACACTGTCTTGTCGAGTCCGAGGTATAGTAAGGACTATAATTACGCACCTCTGCCAGTTCTCGAGAATGGTCGTGCGTTGCTCTACTAGGACCGCTCTATCATCACGGACAGGACTATTTTCGCCAATAAGCCTGATATCGTGCTGGTAGACCGGTCTCAGCGCCGGGCTATGATCATCGACATCACCGTACCACATGACGAGAACCTCGTAAAAGCCGAGAAGGACAAGCTTAGCAAGTACCTTGACTTGGCTCATGAGGTTACCGCCATGTGGGATGTTGATTCGACGATAATAGTCCCAATAGTCGTGTCGGTAAACGGCCTTATAGCGAAAAGCCTCAGCCAACATCTCAAGAGGCTTTCGCTAGACGGTTTGATCAAGGGTCAGATACAGAAGCCAGTCATCCTAGATACAGCGCGCATCGTCAGGAGCTCAGGAGGTTCCTCTCTCTCCAGCCCTAACCAACGGTAGCTTGGGCCCTGACCCGCTGCTGGCGGCACCCTAGTTTTTAAGTTTTTTATAATGTTTATTTTATATATACATTGTAAAAAACTTATAAATTATGGAGATAAATAAATAATTGAATAATTAAAAAAAAAACGCTGTCAACACGAAAGCCCGTCATTTTTACCATAAATTATTTAAATGTATGTGTGTGTTTTTTACACTATCTGATTACAAAATTATTCAGAAACATACAAGCAGTATTCCAAAATCAAGGATTCAATTTAATTTTGGTGCAATAATACCTCAAAAGATGGAAAACTATAATATTTATCAACATACAAGACATGACAGACGTCTGTCAAAGAAAACTAATGGAAATATAATTACTTGGATGTACAACTAATAATACAGGTAAATGATTACACGGTCGAAGCAACGAGCTCCAGCGTCACAATACGCACGCCCACCGCCCTCCGCCCGTTTATCGTCATCTCCGAGTATCTCGTCGGATGAGTTACACCACCCGCGAGACCAGCGACTCGTCGAGCGATGCGAACGAGCCCGGGACGACACCGTCTACAAGACCAGGGCGGCGTGGCCGTACCCGCTGCCGGCACGCTTGGGGCCTGTGAGGCAATCTGCCTCGCGTCCGGCCCCCGCTACCGGTGGTGAAGTGCGTCGCATGCAAAGGACTCACCAAATGAATGAAAACTGCATGCGCGCCTATTACAGGGCTACAGAGGGAGGAACCCACCTGACCGCGTACTGTGCCAGGATGCTGCTTCTGTTTCAGGCCCTCGAACCGACCGTTGCCGTTTCCGCTCAACGACTATCTGACCAAGTGAGAGCTATCCGGCGGTGCAAACTGCTGGATGACTCGGCACTTGATCGCCTACGCCTGGATGAAGAAAGTGCTCGTGCGGCTTCAGCCTCGACCCGAGATCCGCCCGCCACGTCGTTGACCCTGACACTGGCTTCAGTGCCGATGTCAGTGGCAACACTTGCGGCGCTGGTCGATCCCGATATCGAGGAGGAAGGTTTGGCGAGTACTGGCTTATCCGTCCAGGTAAGAGAGCAACTGGGGAGCACTCTAGACTACGTGATCTTGCAATATAGATTCACACCTAACTCTAGGGCGCGCTTACCGCGTTTTCCCACACATAGACAAAATTAGGCTTTGATGGGAGCCCTGAATACTTTGCTAGTTCCCTATCTGGAAACTAGCAAAGATTTAACTGATACCCATTATATTCTATACTGCGGTGCTATCGCGGCGTGTCGCGTTGCACGTGTCAAGTTTCTGGACACTGGCCGTACAACGCGAACCGCCAGAAGTTTACCGCGTACGGCTACGCGTATGCGTACCGCGTAGTTAACGGCGCATCAGTAGATTCAGGACTCTTATTGCACAGCTAATCTGCTTCAGTCAGGGGAACAGTCGCCCCCAAGTCATGCGTTTCGTAACATAGGCATTTGCCGGGACTGGCATCAATCCCCAGCACTATCAAGCCAATGTTACGCAACGCATTGACTATCTGAAGCGGAAAGTTTATGCGTGGGCAAACCGTATTCGCCGCTACAGAGAGCGTGTGAATCGATATCGGCAAAATCACGACTTCCAGAGCGACCAAAGGAAGGTGTACCGAAGCTGGGAGGGAACTACTAGTCCACGTGTGAACGATGCGCAGCTACCGGATGCCAACGCTATGACAAACTTCTGGTGCAGCATCTGGTTGGTGCCCGTCGACCACACAGAGGGAACTTGGATGCGTGTTATCGAACGCGCATGTGAGCCTATCGAACCCATGGAATCTATTTCTATAGCTTTCATAGACGTTAATAATTATGCTTTCCGGACAGCTCAGAACTGGAAAAGTCCTGGGCCGGACGGATTGCACAACTTCTGGATAAAGTGGTTTCGATGCTCACATGAACGTTTGGCAACACAATTCCAAGAAGCCCTCGAGACGGGTACTCTTCCCAGTTTTATGACCACCGAAATCACCTTCCTGCTCCATAAGTCTGGTAGTACCACGGAACCGAAGAACTACAGACCCATTACGTGCTTACTTACCATCTAGAAGCTGCTGACATCCATTCTGAGAGCAAAAATGAACGCGCATATTGTCGCAAATAACGTTTTGGCCTCCTCTCAGAATGGATGTAAAATTGGGTCCCGTGGTACTAAGGAGCTGCTCCTCATTGACACGACTATTTGGCAACAAGTCAAACGAAACAAAGGAACCCTCTCCGCTGCTTGGATTGACTATAAGAAGGCCTATGACGCGGTGCCCCATTCGTGGCTAGAAACAGTTTTAGAGTTGTACAAAATAAATCCAGCACTAAAATCTTTTCTATGCAAATGCTTGGGACAGTGGATCACAGTCCTTCGTCAACCAGGTAATGTAGACAGCTCGTTTGTTTTGTAGGACTTGATAAAGATTGAAAGGGGCATTTTTCAGGGAGACAGTCTGAGTTCCCTATGGTGGTGCCTAAGTCTGAATCCTTTCAGCACTCTGCTGAAGGATTCAGAGTAAGGTTATCGTCTTCGTAGAGGAGATGAGGTTATATGTCATTAGCTGTACATGGACGACCTCAAAGTTTTTGCACCGAAACGCCAAGACTTGTTGGAGCTATTAAAAACCGCAGAGGTTTTTAGTAACGCCATCAAGATGGAGTTCGATGTCAACAAGTGTGCGATCATGCATGTACAGCGAGGGGAAGTAGTAAATTCAGAGAATTTACAACTTTCCGAGGCCATAACTCTCAGATCCCTCTCCGAAGACGAGACCTACAAATATCTTGGTATGTCACAGTCATTGGGTATATCAGCAGATGACATTAAGAAATCGGTGAAGGAGCGCTTCTTTTGCCGGCTGAAAAAAGTACTCCAAACTCTTTTTCAGGCGGTAATAAGGTGCGAGCCTCCAACGGTTGGGTAATGCCTCCGCTGATTTACTCCTTTGGCATACTGAGATGGATTCAGACTGAGCTCGACGCCCTGGACAGAAAGGTCCGTCAACTGCTTACAACACACCGTATGCTACACCCGCGCTCGTCTGTCATGAGACTATATATCCCGCGGAAGTTGGTGGGTCGAGGCTTTTTAAATGCCAAGAACCTTTACAACCGCGAGGTATCCAGTCTCAGGGATTATTTCCGAAACAGCGAGTCCGGGATGCATCGCGATGTTGTGGCAGTTGACAGGAGCTTCACGCGTCCTTCATTGGCAAACGAGAACTGGCGCAAACCATCGGTGCTCAGCACTGATGATCGCAAGGAAGTATGGAAGAGCAAGGAGCTGCACGGGCGATTCTATTGGGCCCTGACGGGACCCGATGTGAATCTGCTCGCTTCGATGAACTGGCTACGCTTCGGGGATATCTTCGGAGAAACCGAGGGTTTTGCCTGTGCAATTGCAGACGAAGTTATCAAGACGAACAACTACCGGAAGGTAACTTCGTCTGATACATAATGTACAGATGATAATGATGTTCCATACATAATGAAGGATGGTACGGTCGACATTTGTCGAGCATGTCGCCGTCCAGGCGAATCTCTTTGGCATGTTATTTCCGGTTGTTTGCATCTTGCTAACGGCGAGTACTTGCACAGACATAACCTTGTAGCCAGGATCATCCACCAGCAACTTGCTCTTAGAGACGGCCTTATCGAGTCCGAGGTGCCGTACTATAAGTACGCACCTCTGCCAGTTCTCGAAAATGGACGTGTGTTGCTCTCCTGGGACCGCTCCATCATCACGGACAGGACTATTATCGCCAATAAGCCTGATTTTGTGCTGGTAGACCGGTCTCAGCGCCGGGCTGTGATCGTTGATTTCACCGTACCACATGACGAGAACCTCGTGAAAACCAAGAAGGACAAGCTGAGCAAGTACCTTGACTTGGCTCACGAGGTTACCGCCTTGTGGCATGTTAATTCGACGATCATAGTCCCAATCCCTCGCCACTTTGCTTTTGTCTATTGCTTAAACTAGCAATCCAAGCAGATTAAATTCCGCTTTCAGCTCAATAACAGAAGTGCGGTGCCGGTCCCAAGCCCATGTAAACAGGGAGGGCACTAGGGGGGAAGGATGGGGTGAACGGTATTTCAAATCATCTCTTGGTATGCCGTGCACAACATCCCGCCTCGCGGCAGCCCGTGGCCGGCGTGTGAGGTGTAGATCGAGGCCACCCGTGTGTTTCTCGGGCAGGTCCGCTCTTCACCTACATGCAAAATATCGGGAGGAAGTAGTGTAGGCAACTGCTTTTACCCATTATTTAGCGCCCGTCTAATTAGATCTTAGTTTCAGATATCTACACGCTCAGTATATTATGGAAGGTTCACTTAAGGAATTCGTTGTGCCATGCGATCCGGCTAGCGACCGGCGCTCTACAGTACCCGGGCTGCAGAGTGAGAAATGTGCTACCAAAGGCGACGGTGGAGTGGAGTTCCAGGCTCTGCCGGCCGCTGCTGCTACTGGGGCCGCACCTGCGGTGAAGGAGACTGCTGCGCAAGAGGAAGGACCTGGACCAGTGCAGAAGAAGAAGCGTCCTGGAAAAGCTAAGAGGAGGATGCAGAGACTTCGGCAAGAGGAGGCGCTCTCTGGCACTGTGTTGGGCGCGGCAGATACTGGGCGAGGTGGCAACGAGGCTTCAAGGCCCGGCTCCACCTTTGCCATACAAATCCGGTGGGAAAACCACCGCAAAAAACAATCGGCCTACCTCAAAGAGGAGGCTGAAAAGGCAGATGCTATAAACCGGAGAGTGGAAGGCATTGTGAAGCTAACTGGGTTGGTGGAGCTTGCAGCAGCTGTCATGGCGTGCATGTCCCAAGTAAACGCTAAACAAATAGGTGCAATCGTCGAAGGGGCGCCGGGCCCAAGCTCAGCAGTGATGTCCCCCAAACCGGTCCTTCTTGTCAGGGATAGTGTACCGGATGGCTGTGTTGACGGATCTGCTGATGCGACGGACTGCAAACCGAGCGAGCGAGTGCGGTCAGCAAATAAGACGGCGAATGCCGAAAATATTACAGACCTCGAAAAGAGGAAACTAAATGAGGGATAGCCGACAGTATCAACAGAGGTCGCAAAAGGTGGCGGTAGGGTCCAGCTCCCGAGTAGGCCTCAGCAGACACCATGTCATGTAGACAAGGGTGTCGGCGGGGTGCAAAAGGGGTGCGACGGTGCCTCAACCACTCCGATTAGGGCCGATGGGGTGTCTGAAGCTGATGACAAATCGAGTTCGATCGTGGAATCAACACGACCGATCAAACGCCAACGGAGTTCTGACCAGGTGTCACCGAGCCTTGCCGCTGCAGACAAAAAATTGTGCATAGCTCACGGGCCTGCTGTTGCGGCGGCATGGCTGGGAGGAACCGGAGGACTGGCATTAAGAGAAGAACGGTCGCAAGAGGTCTCGTACGCCACTGCTGTCAAGCGGTACCGTGTGGTGGTCCAAGACATAAATGGCATTATAATGGACAAGACCAAAGCTACCCTACTTCGCAAATCAATAGACAAGGCACAGTATGAGCTTTTTAAAGCAAATAGGGCTGTGCCTAAAGACGAAAGACGGCTTCCAATATTCGGACAGCGCCTAGCTAGGCTGCTACACGGTTGCCTCAAAATAACGCTTTGTGATGACTTCTCACTGGCGTGGCCCGTCTCGACACTCGAGAAGATGCCGCTCCTGTGGGAGGGATCCGGGGGATTCAGAGTAATATCTGAGAGTGAGTTTCCCAGATATCACACAGGCATAATTTACGTGCCAAACTTCAATGAGGAAAGGGAAGTCCTCGAAAGATGGCCGTTCGTCTTAAGAGAGTTCCTGTCTGAATTGAACAAATCATTTAACATAGAGGGCTAGCCTATCTTTAAACACATAGTACGACAGAAAGGCCAAACCTTTAACCATATCCTCGTGATGGGCATCCCAGCAGTAGACGTGGAGAAGCTGAAAAAAGTAAATAATCGACTTCACTATACTACTGGGTCAATTTACGTTAAAGTAAAAGACATCAAAAACGGGGTATCAGTGAGACCAAGGGCAGAGGCCGGGAGGGTCGCCAGCACCGCAGTAAGCGGTGAAGGCACTTCCTCTGCGGTCGCAACCAGTTCGGAAGCTGTGCCCCTAGAGGACAAGGATTGGACGAGGGAGGAAGTTGACCGTCTCTTAGAAGTGGACGACGAGGGCGAGGACGATATCACAGGCGACATTATGAGCCTGACGATCTTCTCGCCCCTGTCGCTCATGGACACGGAGCGGGAATGCGCCGCTTCTGACAACTCCTTAGACAATTAGGATAGTATAGGAGTAGGAACACATTTTTAAAAATGGATAAGCACCTACAAAATGTCAAAAATAGTAAAAACACAACCAACAAACAAAACTACAATACTGCTAGGGTTTCAGAATCACTAAGAAACGAGAGCTTAGGGTCAATAGATATTATACAAACTAACGTCCAACACAGTGTCACAGGCTCTAACGCCTTGCGCAGAACGCTGGAGGAACAACCAAACATAATAGCACTGGCCCAGGAACCATACCTTTATCACGGCAAGGTAAGCGGGTTTACAGCCCTTACGGGTAACGTTTTCGTGGCCCCGGGGTTCAAAATAAAACTCGTACTTTTATACATGTACCCAAAACTCTAAAAGCAACACTAGTAACACATCTGTGTACCGACGACCTGACGGTAATAAGAAAAGACACGGGTCAACAGAGTGGGCTCGGTTCCATATTCCTAGCCTCAGCATACTTTGATGGAGAACTAACTGCACCTCCATCTGAACTAGAACAGCTAATACACTTCTGCAACACCAATAATATTGAATGTGTCATAGGCTGTGATGCGAACGCACACTGTACTGTATGGGGCTCTCCTGACACAAACGAAAGAGGTAAAGATGTGCTAGATTTTGCCCTCAGGCACAATCTTAACATCTTGAACAAAGGAGTGGAGCCGACGTTTGTCACTTCGTGGGCCAAAACCATAGTAGACATCACATTAGCAACATCCGCAGTTGGCGACACCATAAGCGGATGGCGTGTGGCAACGGATGAATACTCCGGCTCAGATCATCGAAGGATCAGATTCGGTTTGAAATTATGTAAACGCCATCCACGGACTTACAGAAATCCAAAAAAAAAATGTGTGCGCTTAAAACCGCACGGCAGAAGTGAAAACTAAAATAAGAAATACTTAACTAAATAATTTTAATTTAAAACTTTTACGGCTGAATGATTAGTATCCATGGCCAAGAATAAATTTTAAAAAAATAATTACGCGGGTCGAAAATGCCGTTTGACTCACAAGTTTTTAGTGTTTGCTATTTAGTTATGTCATATTTATGTATTTCGCTAAAAATGCATAAATATGTTGTGTTATAGTGTATTTGTGTAAGCACTTTCTTATGAAAATGGGTATCATTTTGTGTGTTTACGTAGTGTAAGTGCTGTGATAATATATTACAACCATAACTTTATTGCAATGGACGTGAAATGCAAATTTAACATTTCGTGACAGGTTCAATTGATGTGGTAAGTACCTAGAAGTTAATGTCGTGATAAAAAAGTTTAAAAATTCGCCAGTTTCAGCGAGAAAGTCGCTAAGGTGTCAGTCAACACTGGTAGTGAGCATCGAGAGAGAGAGTAAGAGTATGTATTGTCCCATGTCCTCCTCTAACAATTATCTTTCTCGGTCTGGCACGTTTGTTGACCACATTATCTTTCTCGCTCTAGCATCCCGAGTTTACCCGAAATTTCTTATCATATCCGAGCGTGATGATCACGTGATCATTAATCCATTTCACAGCCCACGAAAATTCTGTCTATAACGCGCCTAAAGAAGTTTTCACTTCAAAAAACTGACAAAGGTCTTTTCTCAGAATCACTTGAAAAAGTCCTGCTTGAAGGTCCTGAAGAATCAGTTGAAAATAATGAGCTTACAACAAACACAATAGAACAAAAAATGATAGGCTTTTTAAACAAAACTTTAATCAAGAGTTATAAAGTTATAACGCTGCATGTCCTCTAAAACAGAAAACACCAATACTTTGAACAAAAAAGACAGATGGTGGAACAAAGAACTCACTAAACTGAGAAAAAAAGCTAGACAAAACTTTAACAGAGCCATGAACACAAACCGAGAAGAGTATTGGCAGGAATATAAAAAAACCCGACATAGGTTAAAAGTAGAAATAATCAAAAGCAAAAAAAGTATGTGGCGCAAATACAGCATATAAATTCAATCGGAAAGTGAATTCGCTAGGCTAAGAAAACTACTATCAAATAATTCACAGACTAAACTGGGAACCTTAAAGAAACCTGACGGATCATACACTAAGTCTGAACAGGAACAGTTCGAATTACTTCTACAAACCCACTTTCCAGACTGTAGGCTGGAACCAGTCGAAGGGTGGGAAAGGTATCTCACAAGGTTGGGTAACAAGGTCTCCATTGTGATTCCTAATTGCCGGAGGAATGCTAACTTTTGACATAGTACATCGTCTCATGTGGGAGTAGAAAGCTTTGTCACCCTTACTGAGAATTTTAGTTTCATAACTGCTCCGATGTTGTCAGATGTGTTGCATAGTGCAACACATCTGTTGTTCACCTCTCTAAACTTGTGATAGTCATCTACATTCATAGAAGCTCTGTACTTGACCCATAGTGTTTTTTTCTCAGCAATCAATTTAAGAACATTATTATCAATCCATGGCTTGTTTTTTGGCTTGGATGTTACTTGCCGCAATGGGGCATGTTTATCAGTGGTGATGTTGATTGCATTTAAAATACCACTCCATAGTTGCTCAGGGTCATTAGATATAGATATCATTTCCAAATTGTTGCTAAGTTCAGTGTTAAAGATGTCATAATCAATACAATTGTAGTTCCTTCTTAGCCTAGGTATAGAATTTTCTTTACGTGTTAAGCATTGAATGGTAAAATGTAACACCGAGTGGTCACTTTTTCCTATGGGAGGCAAGTGAGCGACATCATGTATAAGAGTGTCCTCATTCACTAAGATAAGATCTAACATTGATGGCTGCTGATTAACTTGGTGTCTAGTAGGACTTTTTACTAATTGATGCAGATTACTGGATAAATACATGTCGACAAAAAGATCTTCAGGTTTGGAAATCTGGTCACTACTACGATGTTGAGTTACAGTGATAGGCCATTTTAAGTGTCTATAGTTAAAGTCCCCAGCTATCACTACAGTGTTATGCTGAGAGGCAGATAAAAGATTCTGCATTAATTTGTTATCACGAATCTTCCAAGTCCTCTGAATCATCTGAGCGATAAACCCCAACAACCAAAAATGATTAGATCCATATTGAATATCAATGTAAAGTGCTTCCACCTCATCACACATGTATGGTTCTTTCTCGCTACATATGAGTGGTGTACATAGAAACACCACTCAATTGATCCCTCACATACACCGCTACACCGCCACCCCTCGTCTTACCTTCAGATTTAGCCTTTTTGTGTTTGCGGTCTAATCGAAATAAAGTGTAACTTGGTGGTATATTATATGAGCTGTTACAGTCTTTAGAATTAAGCCAAGTTTCAGTGATTACAACCACTGATGGTTGGTAAGAGTTAACATGGGGCATAAAAAGGTCAAATTTGGGACGTAACGAGAAAAGGTTTGTGTACATTATAGTAAAGTCACTGTATGGATTTCTATTGCTAAAATTGATTAGTTTTTAGGAAAAATTTTGGGAGTGCCCTTTATATATTTAATGGTTAAATTACTTCCCCATTCTTCGTTCTATGCTTAAGTGCTTCACGTAGTTTGCCCAGCTCTGCCCTCTGTTCTGCTGTTTTGTCATCGTATATTCTTACCTCCCGGCTGGCCTTGCCCTTATTCTTCAATATGCAAAGAGCATCTTGTCGACTCTTGAGGATTACCTTCATAGCCCTCTGCTTCCCCGCCTCACGGCGACCGAGGCGTTGCTGACACTACCTTATCGTGAAAATTGCCACCATTCACATCGTGAAGAATTTTGTTAACACATTTTTCATCGAACAATTTTCTAGTCTTGCCGTCATCAGCTGCACTTTCCTTAACACCGACCATTATCAGGTTATTTGCCCTCTTTTCACGTTCTAATAGCTCTTCAACAATAGAATTAGTGTTGGGAACTGTAATTGGCGACGATTGTGATGACGACGGCGACACTACTGACGTGCCATCCTGACCTCCCGACACGGGCACAGGTGTTGTATCCTGCCTACAGTTACGCGTCTCTAGCAGGAGCACCTTGGTTTCTTCGACCTCCGCTTTCAGTCCGTCGTAGGACTTAATCAATTTCGGCACTTGGAAAAGAGCCTCCCTGCAAGGATCACACAGATAAAGGAGCGTACGTTTACCCTTCAGTCCCATGACGCGCGCTTCACTACTAGTGAGGTTACTACACTTCAAGCAGATGTGCCGCTTGCATCCATCACACTGCACACTGTTGTCATCATTATTTAAGTGGCTTTCACACTTAAAACACTGCATTTTGAACAGTCGATTAACAAGTTTGGACAAGAATACAAAAAATGTACAAGAAAAAACGGTTGCGATTTTTGTCACGATTTCCTTCAAACCAAAGATATAATTTCGCAAAAATTGAACACTTTGTATGATATTTAAGCAACAAGTAATTAGATAAACACTGATACAGTCCTTTAAAACCAATTTAACAATTTTTCGTCAAAATGTAAAATACGACGATATTTCAACACTTGTTTCTTCAACCGAGGGTAGACAGAGCAGCAAACAAAAAATTTAACCGCATTTAAAAGTAGCAAACTTCATAAATTTGTTTTAACCGGTAGTTTCAGAGTATTTCACAATACTAAAATGCGATTAAATGCACATTTACCTTTAACTGCAATTAAGCTAAGCATGAATAACAATATAATATTTAAGAAAATACAATAAAAGTGATACGATATATAAGAATACATTTTTTGTTCACTTATGTGAAATAAGTGAACAAAAAATGACAATTAAAACTAGATATTTAATTTTCCAAAAAATACAATAGGTACAGCACTTTTAACATTATAGTAAATTCAATGGTAATTATAATAATTATGTCTACGTATAGGTAACAGAGGGCCCCAAACTAGGCTGAGCCTGTATCTTGGGCTCCCTCCAAAATTTCCAGGAAAAAGATAAAACTATTAGATAATTACAATAATTGCTGTTGACAGTATCTACTTAATTATGATATGATTTGTGGAAAACAAAAATAGATAGATAGATAATCATTTATTGACACATTAACACATACACTAATCCTAGCTGCAAAAATATTTACAACCAATACTTAATGTAGATCATAATATGTCTCGTCAATTTCAATACAATAGTTAAATTACCGTTATTAAATTTGCTGTATAGGGGCAAACTGATCACAAATTATAAATTCAGAGTCTTACATAATAGTAGTAGGTACATAATTCTCAATAAATAATACTTTAGATAATAATCAAGTTCTGTGTTATGTTCACAATATGAGGTCAAATGGCTAAAGTTCTAAAACTACATTCAAAATTAGCCTTCCGGTTTGTAACAACGGCAAAGGATCGAAATTTTAATATTAATTCTTAAATACAATATGGTTCTGGGGTAGCAGGGAAGCGTATTACAGTTTGATTATGCTTAATGTCAGTTGCTAGAGTCATAGTCATAAGTTAAATACTCATTGACGGTGTACAAGGTGCGCTTCAAAAGAAGTTGTCTTACTTTATTTAAAAACATTGTCTCACTCGGTAGAGTCTTATAATGTTCTGGCAACTTATTGTAAAGGACTCTACCCATGTTAGTTGGAAGCCTTTTTGCCATTGATAGTCTGGAATGCGTTGGCTGTATGTTGGTTTTTATCAGACCCGTTCGCCGTTCCTTAATTTTTTCGATTTTGTAGCGACCTATGTTGTTTCTTGTGTATTTTAGTGTTTCGAATATGTAAAGAGCAACCGACGTCATTATATTTAAGTCCTTATAGTGTTCTCTACAGCTTTCTCTAAACTTAGCGTTTACTAGTACACGTATTGCCCGCTTTTGCATTTTTAATACTCTTTGATATTCAGTTGAGGAGCCCCAGAAGATTATTCCGTAGGACATAATTGAATGCACATATGAGTAGTAAATCTCTTTTAGGCTCTGTGGAGATGTTATATGTTTCAATTGTTTTAGGGCATATATACCTTTTGCCATTCTTTTACAAGTTTCATCAATATAGCATTTCCAGTTTAGTGCATGATCTAGATGGAAGCCCAATAGTTTTACATTAGTTGTGCTCAACATTTTAGTTCCGTCGCTTAATTCTATGGGTCGGTTGATGGATTTCGATGACTTTAGGTTTATGAACATGATATTGGTTTTATCACTATTCAACTGTAGCCCATTCATCTTAAACCATTGATTTAATTTCGATAGAGCTTCCCGCAACTTCAATACTAAGTTTTCATAAGAGTCACTTGATAGTATAAGTGTAGTGTCATCAGCGTATTGTATAATCTCTCCGCCCAGCTCTAGCATTGACAAATCATTAACAAAAAATGAAAAAAGAATATTTCCCAATGACGATCCTTGAGGAATTCCTATATTGATAATTTCTGGTTTGGAAACATGGCGCTTGTTATTTATTTTAATGTCTACTACGCTCTCCCTTTTTTCTAAGAAAGACTTGATCAGAGCCAATTTTTTGTTTCTGATTCCGTAGATCATGAGCTTCTCCAGCAAAAGCTCATGATTCACGGAATCAAAAGCCTTAGATAAGTCTAACAATATTATGGCTACTTTCATTTTACTATTTAAACTGTCCACAACGTTATTAACAAGGTTATGAACTGCTGTGATTGTTGACCGGCCGCTTCTGTACGCGTGTTGAGAATCTGCAAGTACAGAGTGTCTATCGAAATATGTCATGATGTTTTGAGACATTATCGCTTCGACTAGTTTTGAGATCGTGGGTACTAAAGTAATGGGTCTATAATTTGTGACACTCGTTGTTTCTCCTTTTCCTTTGTATAATGGTGTTATTCTGGAGTTTTTTAGATAATCTGGATAAGTCTCAGACTGTAGAATATTGTTGATTAAGAAACAGAAATGCTCAGAAAGATAAGTCAACACCCGAAATAAAAATACACCAGATATATCGTATATATCTCTTGTGTCTGAATTATTAATTTTGGTTCTAGCTATATTTATTAATTGTGCCGCATTAATTGTATCGAATTCGAAATCGTTGAGATCTGAAACTCTATTTTTTTAAAATAAGACTGCATTTGTAATGTCTGGAGGGTTGGTAATACCTAAGTGGTTTGCGGCTGTCACAAAATGCTTGTTAATATATGTTGCAATTTTGTCTTCTGATATAGCATCTTTAGTCGAGTTATCTACGAGATGCCAGTCCCACTTCTTTACGTTTTTATTGCACTCCTCTTTAATGACACTCCAGACTTCTTTCTTAGGGTTCTTGGAATTAGTTATCCTATTATGAAAGTACTCCTTCTTTTTCATTTTCATTTTTTCATCTCTACATTTTTTCTTTTTATTTATAATGGTTTCTGATAACTCAGGAAATTGACGTTTTATTTGATATAAATCGTGAATTTCCTGTTGAAGTTTAACTACTTCATTTGACATCCATAGGTTCCGATTGAGAGGATTGATTTTTATTTTTACCAAAGGAAAACAAATATTAAAATTCCAAAGAAATTTCCTCATAAAAATATCAAAAGTTTCACTTTCATAACACCCGAAAATGTCGTCCCAATCATACGCTAGCATTGCGTTTACATACTCTACTATTTTATTGTCATAAATTAAGCGCTTTTCCATAGTAAATGCTTTAGGTGCCCTCTTTTTTTGTACAGAAATTTGGACAAGTTGAGCATCATGGTCAGAGACACCGGTAGCCAGAGGTATTACTTCTATAGATGAACTCGACATGTTTGTAACAATGCAGTCCACCGAGCTACTGGTTCCCTTTTCATATCTTGTAGGAAAATCCACTGCATTTCGATAACCACAGGCCTGCATCAAATCGGTCAATGTTATTTTATTAGTTGACTTTACCATAAAGTTTATGTTCCAATCACCAGCCAAAATTACGCCCCTATTAGAAAAAGTATTAAGTAAATTAAATAATTGTTTCATGACTCTAGCAAAAACGGCAAAGCAACCCTTCCCCGTTCTGTACATGCCTATCACAAGAAACGTATTTACGTGGACATTAATTTCCACAGCCGTAAGCTCGCAGTGGTACTCTACAGATAGTATATCAATTTTTTTGTACGGCCTACATGGTATTCCTTCCGAGACAAATACTGATACGCCACCATGCAGCCATTTACGTCTAATGAAATGGTTGACATGGTTATATCCATGAATCACAATATTCAACACGTTGAGTTCGTTTAACCATGTCTCACTTAATACTAATACATTTGGTTTGTAAATTACTGCTATTCCCTGTAAGAGTAAAGTCTTATTGTTAAATATAAAATATAGTTAAATATAGGTACATGAAAAATAATTAAATGCTAAAATTAATATTAATACTAGAATGCTAAACTAAAATCAAACTAAACCAAAATAAATGCTAAATCTAAACAATTAAGTACATTAGTGATTCTAAAAGTAATCCGAACGGCTCAAACTCGGGATGGCAATCCTCGTCTCCGTCATTCTTAACAGGTAAGATAAGACAAAGACCGATAGATGAGATTCCGTGTCGGTTAATCTGACTGGGTTCAGAATCACTGGGCTGAATGCCGAGAATCACTGTACTGCAGTATTAAGGAATTATTGACATGTCCATTTGATGTTTCATTCGATACAACTTGTCCGCAGAAAATCAACTTGAGTAACTAGGCATTTACATAAAACCTCAAAAAAAAAAAAAAAAAAAAAAAAATATTAAAAAAGTAAAGGTTGCATGCGAAATATTTTTGGTTCTAAGTGTGTGTATGGTATGAGGATGTAGGCATAACAATGCGAACGTGTGAAGGTGTGTATGTGTGAAGGTGTGTATATGTGTAGGTGTTTGCAAAGAGTGTGTGTATGAGTCATGTGACGTGTTTTTATGTGTGTGCAGGTTTTGAAAAGGGACGCGAATGGAAGACGTGTGTGTGAAAGAGCAGAAACATATAATGGCACATCCAGCCTTTTGGTTGGAAAGCCTGGTTGTACCATTCCTTCTAGAGGAGAAAAATAAAAGATTGAAGAAATACTCACATGATCCAATATAATTGAATTTACACATCACCAACTTACATTACCATAACACAACTCCTAGACTACCGTGTCGCTACTTCGATCGAACTCAACTGCCTGCCCGACTATCTTTCCCTTACCACCAGAGTGTCGACTGTGGAGGGGATTAACCAGAGTCTGTTATTGGCTGCAACTTAGCCAATGACAGACGCCGACAGTGTTGCCATCTCGATGCAGCATTAATCATTTTGAAATTGGCGCTAGCTAGTAACGACACAGTATACAGCTATATAGTTTAGTTATCTTATTAATGCACAATACATTAATAAGATAACAGTCGGCCATCCAACAAATTTGTATGACCTCATACAAACAAGTAGTGTAAACAATACAAAGTAAAACAAAACCTATTTTATAACTATCACTGTAACGAAATTACTAAACACCACAAAAAAAAAACTACATTTACAAAATATAAATAATGTTGACTCGATACATCAGTAAACCTGCATATCTTAATCTGTAGTGAATCAATTAATCTAATTGCATACACTAGCTTTACTGAACAAGTAATTTAGAGTGTTAAAACGACAATAATACAATTAGAAATAAGAAGTGAAAACAAAGCTTTGTTCCAAGTTTGATCAAACTTAACATAATAAACAATTCCAGTTTCCAATTTCAGTTTCATAATGTAGACCAACACAACTATTAGATATAATAATATATTAGTAAAAGCTTATAAATACGTTATAATACGACGGGCAAAGACCGCGTATCCGTGCATCAGCACCTTAAAACTATACGAAGGGCAGAGCCCACGTAACATGATACGTATAATGGACAATTCCACGTATCCGTGCACATAGCACCTTAAAACTATACGAAGGGCGGAGCCCACGTAACATTGTAAATTTACGAAGGGCAGAGCCCACGTAACATGATACGTATAATGGACAATTCCACGTATCCGTGCACATAGCACCTCAAATCTTTACGAAGGGCAGAGCCCACGTAACTTTGTCAATATACGATGGACAATTCCTCGTATCTCATAGTCAAAGTCAAAGTCAAATTCCAAGTCAAAATCAAAGTCAAATTCCAAGTCAAAGTCAAATTCTAAGTCAAAGTCTAAGTCAAATTCCAAGTCAAAGTCTAAGTCAAAAAGTCTGAACTTATTATTATAATCAGTATCTGCAACATTTACAAAAATTAGTAAAACAAACATACGACGGAAAATCCGCGTATGTTAATTAATATATACTCATAAGTACGATAGATTTTATAAACCTATAATAATTCAGGCATACGCAAATGGCATTATTACTCGTATTAAGACTGGAAATTTGTGCTAATACTATTTTGTCCAGATTTGGGTTTTGAAGACTCTTAGATGAGATAAATATCTCGTCATCCTTGTTCTGAACCAGTCAGCTCCACAATAACTGCCAAAATATTATTTCCAGGAAATAACACCAGTCGTATTTCCGGATGACACTCGGAAACTACGCTTCCATGGGGTAATGAAATCAGCTCTAAATTTCATATCATAAAGACCGTTCCAAGGTGTCTGAAAGTGATGGTGTGCAATGTAAATAATCCCCTATTAAAAATTGGTGTACCTCACGGTTCCATTATTGGACCTTTTATATTATACAAGAAGTGTCACGCGGTGTTACCCGCGTAGTTCCAGGTGTTCTTCCAGCCTATTATCTATCGGTATTCCAAATTTCAGCCCGATCCGTTCAGACGTTAGGACGTGATTGAGTAACAAACATCCAAACATCCGAAATACTTTGGATATCCAAACATCCATCCATGACATTTATAATATTAGAGGGATTAATGACCCATCTCTTATGATAAAGAAACATAAAACACGGAAATAGTTACTTTCGCCGATGATTGTAGACTTTTAATTAAGTTTGAAAGAGGAATAAATTATTTCAAATAAATGCTACAAATAGGTTGATGCAAATAATCAAGGAAACTAAGTGTTTCCTGTTCGTTCTTTGCAATGTGCCGCGCTTTAAACGTGATAATAGACTGAAATATAGACTTATCAAACCTGTAAAATATACTGTTTCTAGCCTTTTCAGTAGATTCGAAACTTCAGTTGAGTCCTTGCACAGAGAGAGTGAACAGCCAACTCAGTTTAATTGGCTAAACTGACAGTTCAATTAAGTTGATAGATTAAAAAAAATATGTCGCAACAAGTAGACTTACTCATTGTTATATGATGTCCAACGGAAAAGGGATAATGGGGAAGGGCCCCATAAATGTCGGCTATGGACAAGAAAGACTATCAAGAATTTAAGAAATAAGAGCAATCCGTAAGTTGTAATCTGTCAGCTAGAGATTTTCAAAACTATTAGTAAACTGACAATCTCGTCATAATATAGGTAAGTATAGGTAATACATTTTGCAGGTAAAGAAAATTAAACTTGACTGAATAAATCAAGCGATTTGATTCTAAGAGCAGATCAGAAAATAGTATGGCTAACCTTTAGATTACAGAAACAAATAACACTTCCAGATTTAAAAGTTTGCTTTGTTTATTGTAGTTCCTACACAAGTGGAAGTCTAAATTATACCAGGTTTAAAGGTGAAATAGAGGCTACCCGATAATAAACTATCCAAATGAGCAAAGCATATTATAATGTAAATACATGGAAGAGTAAATAATACTCATGTTAAACTACTAACGTAAATCTTAATACTGTTTGTGTTAATTATTATTTAGATCATTTGTTATTTTGAATAAGACCAATCCTATTCATATTTGCACCTGATGGACAGGGTTCCCTTTAACCGCAGCAGCAAAACTGCCGTTTTATTGTTATTTTACATTAAATGTTATTTTATGTTAAAATCGAAGTTATTTACTCATATAAATATGTATAATTTAATTAGTATACAGATTTTTTTTTTTTTTTTTACTATACAGGACAAATATGCGCCAAACGTTTGTACAGCTGTGGGTTGTTCGAGTGTACAGTTATGATTCCCGAATCAATAGCCTTTTGATGAACGATGATGAATTTAAGATAGATTTTCTTTCAGGGTTACGATCATGGAGATTGTTGTCTCAATCGAATAAACTAGTGGTCAACACTAGTGTATGTAACGACTACGAACCGCTTCACCCTTTTTACTGCGCCCATTAAACGAGATCTAGTCTCCAATATAAGTAATTCACTGTATCTAAACAGGGTTAATTTTAACATCATAATATCAGCATAGCTGGCTTGCGTTTAGCATTTGACCATTCTCATCCAAGGACTGGGAGACCAAAAGAAAGCTACGAAGTTTACGCTGCCATCAAACTCATGAAAGGCGAGAACAGAGGTGAAGTGAACTGCCCAACTCCCTCTTCCCTTGAGACTAATCTTGGAAGTGCAAAATGGCAGAGGAAGTCTGCCCCATAAATTTTATGAAATCAAGACGTTTTGCTGTGTTGGTTTGAAGTTAGGTTTGATATAAAGATGTCTAATCAAACCTTCCCCCTAAACACTTAAGAACTTGTTGATATATAAAAGAACTCACGGGAAGTATCCGATTATGGGTGTGCTTGCTGATCACCGCTGGTCACCCGTAGCCGACTGCGCGAATGCCCTTCGCAGCTGAGCACGTGAGAGACGCTATCGCTGACCGCGCGAGCTCCGCACGCGGCTGACCGCGCGAGCTCCGCACGCGGCTGACCGCGCGAGCTCCGCACGCGGCTGACCGCGCGAGCTCCGCACGCGGCTGACCGCGCGAGCTCCGCACGCGGCTGACCGCGCGAGCTCCGCACGCGGCTGACCGCGCGAGCTCCGCACGCGGCCGACCGCGCGAGCCCCGCACGCGGCCGACCGCGCGAGCTCCGCACGCGGCTGGCCGCGCGAGCTCCGCACGCGGCCGGCCGCGCGAGCCCCGCACGCGGGTGGCCGCGCGAGCTCCGCTCGCTGTTGGCCGCGCCAGCCCCGCTCGCCGCTGGCCGCGCCAGCTCCGCTCGCTGCTGGCCGCGCCAGCCCCGCTCACCGCCGGCCGCGCCAGCTCCGCTCGCTGCTGGCCGCGCCAGCTCCGCTCGCTGCTGGCCGCGCCAGCTCCGCTCGCTGCTGGTCGCGCCAGCTCCGCTCGCTGCCGGCCGCGCCAGCTCCGCTCGCTGCCGGCCGCGCCAGCTCCGCTCGCTGCCGGCCGCGCCAGCTCCGCTCGCTGCTGGCCGCGCGGACTCTGCACCCGGCTGGCCTCGTGAACACCACCTCGGCCGCGTTGCCGCCGCCGACGGCTGACCGCGTCGATGCCGCCCGCCGCGTGGAAGCTGCTCACTGCCAGCGCTTCGCAGGACTCGTAGTGACGTTTAGTTGAAATGAAAAGACAAATATTTATTTTATCTTATCTGATGTAATAATAACCTAAACAATACATGAATGTTTGGCCACACTAGTTGTCATACATTTCTAATATGCCTATGACCATAAGTGCAATATAACAAAATAAAGTCGTCACTACATCATACAAGGCAAAGTCAGATATCTGTCTTTCCTTAAGTGTACCTCGATCTTCAAAACTGCCAAACAGGTGTTACTCAAAAGGAAGGTTTCCAATTCGATGTCCTAAATGAATTGCAAGCGCTGGCTGAATTCTACTAGATAAATTAAAATAATATCTTCAGTACCGTATCTACCCCTTGGAAAAGGTCTACAGAAAATCGACAATGGTGTGTGTCTAATGTTCATGTCTATCCTTTAGTGATAATCCACAATAATTAATGAATTGAGTTGGTATATTTATCAGCATTGTACTCTTAGGAAGCCGGAGCGGGTTACTTGTAACAGATAACTGCCACTCTTAGTGAGATAAAATTGAACTAAGTAAATATTAAATATGTAATAAATACTTGAACTCTTGTTTGCGTGTCTGCGCTGCCGTAGGAGTAGGGCCTGTTTCCAGGACTATGTAGTAGCGGGTGGCGTACCCACTGGAGAGTCTGACCGTGGGTCCGACATTTACGTTTTCGAAGGCCCGCATGTCTTCAGATGGTACTCGCTCAGCAAAGCACAGCGTCCTCTCAGGACCAGCTGCGCGCCGCCTGATCTGCATTTGCTCCAGGATCAGGCTTCGATCGAGGAGAATACAACTCCTGTTCCAGCAGACCGCTCTGAAATTTATGATAATCTGGCCAGTAACGGTATAGGTACAATGGAAAGGAGTTCCTTTAGCAGTGTAGTTATATTTATTTATTTTAACGACCACATAAAAGAACAATTAATGACAAAGGCAAGTCATGAAAATGTTTATTCCGAACAACCTGATGTGGATATTTTAAATATCGTAAGATGGAAATTTTTAAACGTTTCAGCAGATTTAACTCATAATTCACATCAGTTTTGATTTCACGCACCATAAAAACAGTGAATGGGCAGTCTTAGATTTTAATTGAAGGGGCGTGATTTTTAAACATTATTTTTTTTTAGCTCATACAGCGATGTGAAAACAAATATTAGAAAGAATAAAAATGAGGGTAGTCATTAAACATTTTCTTATTCATGCTGTAGAATATCTCGATTGACTCGGTCCAATCGCTATCAGGATTTGGGCCTGTGTCACTGTACGGTCTCGATCTAGATCGAACAGTGACTTGAAACATATCCTAATTTTTGCAAAATATTAGGATATCTTATGTCGTATTAAACAAGGGCGAGATAATCCCACTTCTGAAATAATGGCACATCCAGCCTTTTGGTTGGAAAGCCTGGTTGTACCATTCCTTCTAGAGGAGAAAAATAAAAGATTGAAGAAATACTCACATGATCCAATATAATTGAATTTACACATCACCAACTTACATTACCATAACACAACTCCTAGACTACCGTGTCGCTACTTCGATCGAACTCAACTGCCTGCCCGACTATCTTTCCCTTACCACCAGAGTGTCGACTGTGGAGGGGATTAACCAGAGTCTGTTATTGGCTGCAACTTAGCCAATGACAGACGCCGACAGTGTTGCCATCTCGATGCAGCATTAATCATTTTGAAATTGGCGCTAGCTAGTATAGACACAGTATACAGCTATATAGTTTAGTTATCTTATTAATGCACAATACATTAATAAGATAACACATATTTGAATACTATTATTCTACTAGTTCGGAGATTCAGCGAAGAGAAAGAGTTTTCCGCCGCAAGCTGTGTTATAGAATGGGTCAGTGTGTTCCTGTGTTCGAGAGATGACGTGTGTTCTATTAAACACGCACAACGGTCCGTTTATTAAAACAAGTGTCTAGAACAATTGAGATCGTCAGGGCTGAAAAGATCAATTCGTACCAAATACATCACTTCGCTTCATTTCAGAGAAAAATACGAGCCTCTCTGTTTGTTCCTCAGATAAGGAGCGCAGCCACTTAACAATTTTTTGTTTAATTTCTGCGAAGGCTTTGTTTCTGATGTTTATGACCTTACAGACCGAGTTGTATGTAAAAATTAGTACATAATTAGGTTGTCGAGTAGCAAATACGGTATTAACTCCGGGCAGCGTGATATCACGATAGCGTCTATGACTCTCCTGATCGGCGCTGGAGTACACACGGTGACAATTTTTAATGGCCCGCAAGACAAAGAGTTGACGCACTCTTAGCACCAGAAGTTCTCGATACAATTTGTTTGTAGGATATCGTCGCGGTTTGCCCGACATGACCTTAAGTATTGCTCTTTGAGCGCGTTCGATCTCGATCATGTGTGTCTTTGCGGCACCACCCCACGCACTTATACAATATAGGAGTAGCGACTGGCATAGCGATTTGTAGACCATCATTTTTACCTCGTCATTACTGCATGTTCTTAGGACCTTCATAACAAATATCCTCTTTCTTATCTTTTTGGAGATAAAACCGATATGTGCTGCAAATGATAAATTTTCATCTATCATTACTCCTAAATATTTTACTGACTTAACTCTACCCAGAACCGAACATGAGCATTCATCGGACAGAGTACTGTTATCTGTGGCATTTTTGCAATTTACGTGCAAGGTCATCTTAGAGTACTTTGTGTTGGATGATTTTGTCACGTGGAAAGCTATGAAGTTTGACTTTATAGCGTTGAGGGTTAGAAGACTTGCGTCCAACCAACGTGCCAGCATAGACATACCACTTTCTGCAACTTTGACCACGGTTTCCCAGTTTTTTGCGTAAAATACAGCTACGGTATCGTCAGCGTAACAAATAAGTTTACAATGAGGAATATCTAGAGTGAAAATTTCATTGATATAAATCGTAAACAGGGTAGGTGCGAGAGTACTGCCTTGTGGGACTCCATATTAAACCTCAACGTCGTCACTAGTGTATTCGCCTAATTTGACCCTTTGTTTACGATTTGACAAATAACTTGTAAACCAGGTAAGAGCATTTCCTCTAACCCCCACGCCTTCAAGTCTTTTTAAAAGTATTTTTGCACTGACACTATCAAATGCTTTAGCCAAATCGACAAAAACACCCAGGCACTTCTCTCTCCTATCCAAGTGAGCCGACACAGTCTCAGTGAGCAATTTCACTGCGTCCTCGGTTGATTTGTATTTCCTGAATCCAAATTGGTGATCATGCAGAAGCCTATATTTATCGAGAAATTCGACCAGCCTTTTATTAACTAACTTTTCCAATACTTTGGAGATGACACAAAGAAGAGAAATAGGTCTGTAGTTGTCTGGTTTGGTCTTATCACCAGCTTTGAATACAGGGACAACAGTTGCGGCCTTCCAGACTTCAGGAAATACTCCCTTTTCCATACTGAGGTTGCAGATATGAGTTATAGGTGCTGTTAAAGAGTCTTTAGCGTATTTTAAGAGGAGCGGTGTGACTCCGTCAATACCAGGTGCACTATGGGATTTCAGGTTCTGTATACTGCTTTTTACCTCATTCGTGTCCGTAGGGGACAGAAAAAATGAATTTTGGCTTTGACTCACCACCGACAGTTGCTCATATAATGCTTTGTGTGTGGTATCAAGTTTTTTTAAAATATTTGAAGCTAGTTTTGCTCCCGCTGTAGCAAAGTGTTTGTTGCAATTATTCACAGCATTATATTGGCTATCTGCAGCACTCAGAAGGTGTAGTGAGCTGTCTTTTTTGGTTGTAAGATCACAAGCCTGTTTGATAGTTTGCCATATTTTTTTAGGGTTGTTGTTGTGCTTGGTAAGTTCGCTATTTACATAGTTAGATTTGATCTTTCGTAGTAAATTGTTACAGAAATTCTTGTATCGGTTATACGTTAGTCTAAGTATTTCATTTGTAGGATCCTTTCTTAGTCTGAGGTGAAGGTTATCCCGGTGGCGCATGCATCTTACCAAACCTGGAGTAATCCAAGGTTTTATATTCCGCTTAGAATGACTGATTCTGTTATTAGTTGTGTGTCTGAGCATGCTGTCAGATATTATTTGGTTAAGTTCACGAACCGCTACGTCAACATCCTTCAACTCTAGGACCCGCCGCCAATCACACAGCTTCAACTCATTGGCTACTTCATGAAAATTTATTTTAGGCGCAACTCTGTCTATGGCTTTGCTTCTTTCGGTTTGGCAGGTTAAACCAACCAATAGTATCTCATGATCAGTGATTGATGTATTACATATCATACCCAGACTATATCCCCTGGACTTGATAAAAGCATCTTTGCATGCTCTTTTCACTCTTTGTATGCTCTTTTTTGTTTTTAAAATTGACGTGTAAATTGTACATTTATGAATAAAGAACTTTGACTTTGACTTTGCATGATCCAAGCACGATCTCCCTCGGGTTGGTGCTGTTATAGCCGGAAGAAGGCCGTGAGCTGCCATGACACATTGATATGCAGCGTTATGTTTACTCGGAGGGTCTTCCAACAGGTCTATATTGACATCTCCAATCACCAAAACTGTCGCCACACCTCCTGTACTGCTCAGAATAGTATCCAGGGAGTCATTGAATCTATCCAGGTTACACACTGCAGGAGATCTATACAGCCCTATAATTTTCAGATCATTTTTTAAGGTGATAATAAGACAATTAGCATCATCAAAATGCGGCTCGTTGACAGAAGCAGCCCAGCAATCCTTAATATACACGGCAACACCGCCACACTTATTGATAATTTTATTTGTGTGAAAAACGTTGTACCCAGTTAGTTGTTGAATATGAGTATTCGCCTGAAGCCAGCATTCGGTGAAAACCAAAACATCAAATTCCTCATTGAACCTTACCAGGGTCGTAAGTAGGGAAGAAAAGTTGTGGTTCAAGCTTCTTATGTTAAAGGACAGTACCTTAAACTTATACCCAATCATGCACTCACCTGCCAGCTCCGGTCTCTCTATAGTGTGACACTCAATCCTCAGAGTTTCATCAAGGTCATCACATACGTTAAACATTCCTGAAAATTAGTGACGACAATGAATCAGTATGCAAGCAAATATGATACGTAGCAGCATTCAAATCCCCCAAACCAACAGCTCGCCTAATCCTTGCATCAGCGTCGGCAGCGGTGTAGAGAAATGTAAATGGCAACTGACATAGATCGCAATTAACGTAATAGATGTGCATCGTTTGACTATGCTTCTGAGTGGACTGGAAGAAGATTTGTGTGAATAGTGTATTGTGCACGTGTTTGTGAATGCGTTTGTGTTTGAGTGTGTATAAACAAAAGAAGGATCCCACTTCCATAAGAGAGCCAGTCTCTTTTTTTGCCTTGAAACAAATTGACTTACTGACGCTCAGAGTTGATACAAAAACCAGGACAATTTGAATATAAAATAATGTACTAGCAGTACAAAAACATAACGAGGTACCGAAAAATACCCTTGGCTCGCCTTCTCACCTCGCGAAACAACAATCTGTTTGTCTTTGTTAGGTGTTCGTTCACAAAGATTTTGCAGTCTGGTCCCTTAAATTCTAGATCAGCTGAAGAAAGTCCATTCCTGCGGGCTTTTGCAGCTCTTAACATTTCCTCCCTTTTGGATTTCCTCAAAAGCTTCACGATAATGGGTCTGGGAAAAGTGGTGCCCGTCCTACTATGACCGCTGTTTTTTACTCCGGCCCTGTAAGCCCAGTCTATATCGTTTTCGAGGCTCATCCCCAATTTATTGGCGACTACCATGACTGCATGTTCAATATTTTCATTGGGAGACTCAGTGACGCCAAGGATCTCCAATTCCTTGCATAGAGAACACTGTGACTGGACGTTTGCTTGCTCTTTTAATTCACTTACTTCTTCCCGTAAGGAGAAAATAATCTTTTCATTTTGCTCCAGCTTCTGCATTCTGCTCTCGCAGTTGTCTAGTCTGGAGTTGCACTTGTTAATTCCGTCTGTCAGGGTCAAGATGCAAGACTTCAATTCCGCTATATCCAACCGCAACAAACGCAGCTCAGTTGCAACATCAGAAGTTGCCTCACTTATTCCCTCCATCAAAGTTACAGGAGACCCTGGCGCATGCCGCTTTGATGCTCGCGATGGCGTCAGTGTTGCCTTTGAAGTCTCGAGGTGGACGGATTCATGCGACTGGGCTGTTCTCGTTGACTCGGCGATACGACATCTCTGGCAGGTCCAATCCACAGCCTTTGTGGTACTAGTTGTGAGTGTCTTTACGCATATTGGATGAAATATTAGTTTGCAAAATGCGCATTTAAAAAAATTCGAGGAGGTTATTATCTGTTTACATTCCTCACAGTATGTTTCAGATCCACTAGACCGACCAGATACCAGATATTTATCCATGTTACTTTTCCGCAGGCAAAGCCGGGCAAGCCGCCAATGGCACAGTTCGATTATATTCGATAAGTTTCAGAACAATTTATGGGTAGATCGATTGGATTTCAAACTGTGTATCCAGTCAGGTTATTTTGCAGGTATGGAAAAATCTATCACTGTCAATGTCAGACGTCAATACTCGCAGACTCCAAGCAAACGATTTTTGTGGTATGAACTGTGATCCGTATCCTTGAGTTTGAGTTTTTCAGTGAATTTGACAAGATTCGGGTAGAAAGCAGTGCTAAAATTGTGCTAAACGGGTAGTAAATATAATGCTGAATCTATTCCATCCAATTCACCAAACTTCACGGGGGTTTTTAATGGATTTCTCGTCAATCAAATACCATGAAAACACTCACTCAGGTAATTGGGGACTTCCATTCCAGTTCGATTGCCGTTTTAGATAGATTTCTTCAGTATTAACTAGATCACAAATAAATAAAGCGGACACAGTGTTCACCTGTCAACAGCAAATTGACAATCAACAATGATGTAAGGCAACTGATTGACGTCTCTGATGAGGACAATTTTGCTAACACCAGACAGCCGTGAGACCATCACAATGGCCCCGAAATGGTTCATGAGAGCCTCATTCACCAGGAGGCGGCTGAATTTCTCTTTTCCGAAACCATTTACCAGAGCAGAAGCCATAGTTCGCACCCTGGTTTTGACCAGGTTTCCGATACGGTGCGATAGCTTCTCCCTTAGATCTTTTGCTGCCTCAGTTGTTGTGGTGATGATACCGTCCATGTCCACGTCGAAGTTGTAACGGTTTGACTCAACCGTTCCTTTAAAATCATTAAAAATAGACTTGCCGTCTTAGAAAACCTTTAAATTATAGAACGGCCGTAGTTAGTGAATCGAAACGCTGTCGCGGACCAATCAGGACGCCATTGGACGAGTTCAAATCGTCCAATGGCGGGAGACGACGCCCAGTGACGTAAGGTTATAAAAAAGAAACTTATTCTAGGAAGAAGCCATTCCAAATATTTTTTCCAATAAAAATAAACTAAAATACTGTCCGAAGGCTTAAAAGCCATAAGTGAAAAGTAAACCCCATAGGGTAAGTGTTTCAATTTACATTATATCGCTGTTGCATCGCTATTAATGTTACGTGTATAATTGTGTAAAATATATTGTGATACCGCTTATGAATTGTGCTAATTTTATGCTCATCAAATTGGTCTGTCGATAATTCTACGGTCAAACACCGCTAACAGAGCGATATTCGTTTAAAATCAGCAATTACATTGTGATAATCGAACGCCGAGGGCAACGGCCGGCGAATTCGAGAAATCAGAATTGAAGGTCATTGACCTACCTGCAATCAGAAAAGTAAATGACGGTTAATTTTCCTTCGACCGTTATAAACCCTGCCTGCTAATTCTCATACGCTTTCCTTATGTAATTGTAATTTACTCAGTGTACAACAAAGTTGACTGTCACATCGTAACTCTATCAAGCACGGACCACATTTGGTTCTTGTTCCGCTTCATCGAAGCAAGCCGTGGATGTCGCAGTCATCTTCGTATTGGGGCAACATTCTAATGGTCACCTTCGACCAATTTCAGGGTTCAAACACCGGGGTTGAGACCCTAACGGTCATCCCTTACGGCCACCACCGGCCGCAAATTAAAGAACTGCACCTCTACGGCAGCAGTCCACCACTCACTATATGAGGTTTGAGGAGCTTCCACCGTGTAGGACATCGGAGCACCATCGCCATGACCAGCTGACACCACTGAACACCCCAGAAGGACTGCGACACGGCGCGCCGCGACTAACACAAGGCCAGTGTGTCCACCCGAATAGCAAGCTAATTCCGTACTCGATTTGCAAACGACCCCGACCCTCTCTTTAAATTCTACATTAGACTACCCCGTACTACTACTACCTTTGGATATCACCTACTAATTCTGGCCACCCGTCTGGTTGGTTCCTGTAAGGTTTTATGTGGAAATAAAATCAAATTAATTAAATTTGTTGTTTCTATTCAAACACTTAATTTAACTTCTACTTATGTTAGCGTGGCTAATTGTTCTCTCTCTCTCTTTGCTCAAACAACTAACCACGTTACAAAGTGTCTAATCACCCAAGTTGTCTTTCCACATCCTGGAACTTCATTGACCCACTGTATTCTTGGTACCTCTCAATTTTCCCAACACGCTTTGACGTTTGAGTTCCCTTCAATGGACTTGGCCATCTCGAGGATCTTGTCGTCCAGCATAATCTTGGTGCATCGAGCGGTAATTACAATTGGGTCGTTTAGTGGTGTCGCATAAACGGGTCTTCCCGCGCGCTCTGTTTCACTCTCGTTCAGTGTCACGAAGCCATTTTCTGCACTGTAGGCTGCCATATACTGTCCTGTCATGGTTCCCTTGATGACCCGGGATGTGACATTATTGTAAATGGCTGCTTCGGCCTCCTCGAGATTCACCTTTAGGAGGCTTTCACTTCCTAGCCTATAGAACTGCATAATGTTTTCGCAGATCTTGAGGTTAACTAGTCTTGTTGCTCTCAGTATGGCTATGAATTCGATGAAGGCGTTACGTGCATGGCTCCGCGGCTCCGAAGCCGTGACATAGCGGGGCGGTGCCTCTTTGGGGCATAAAGCCGTACTGTTTCCTACTGATGGTTGAGAGGAGATGCCTTTGGAGTCGGTTTACCAGAAGCTTTTCAACGATTTTTCCAAGAACGGACAGAAGACCTATGGGGCGGTAAGATTTTGGATGTGTGTAATCTGTCTTACCGGGTTTGCGTAATATGACCACGTGCGCTACTTTCCATTGCTTGGGGAAGTATTTCAGCGACAAGCATTTGTTTGCTATCGCCAAGAAAACCTCCCATTCGCATCGTATGGCTGCTGCGCAGATATCAGCGGATAGCCCGTCTGTGCCGGGGGCTTTTTTCGGATTCAGAGTTCTCAGTACTGATTCCAGTTTCGCTGATGTAAATGATGGGTCATTTTCCGGTAAGTCCATAGGCGTTTCTGTCGTTCGCTCCCGTAGCTCTGTATGACAAGGTTGGTCTGTGCTCTAAGAGTCGTCGGGATAGAACGTTTTAGCAAGTAGTTCTGCAGATAGCTGGGGGGATAGAGTGTTACCTTCGGTGTCTCTTATGAGTATTTCTTCCTGTCTCGTCGAAGTTTTTCTCATCACTCTGTAGATCTTGTCCCACATGCTTTCTATCTCCTGATTCGTGCAGAACTCTTTCCAGCTTACCGTCTGAGCCCGAGCAATTTGGTACTGTTCGACTACAAGTTCAACTCTGTCGGGGGCGGCATTCCTACTCCGTCTCTTTCTTCTGAGAGCTTCTTTCTTCAGATTATCGAGCGTTTTCGTATACCATGGGGGGGGGGGGGTTGGATTTCCCTTCGGCGAGCCTACCAGTGGAATGGTCTGTTTGCAGGCTTCATATATACTATCTGTGTAGCCCGTAACGTAATCATCGATTCGAGTTCCAATGGACTTTCACATTTCTCCACTGACGCCGGCGAGAGGTTTCCTTCTTCAAGGGAGGATTTTAACTATGACATAAAGTTTGACCACTGTGCCTTCTTGGTGTAGTATTTACGAGTTGTTATTGGTCTCTGTTGTTCGAGACCTTTAATTAGACGCAAAGTGAAAGTGATTGCGTTGTGGTCTGATGTTGTTATACTTTTGTCAACCTTCCATCCTTCGATTTACCCCAGGAGAGACCCAATGCATGTTGTTACATCTACTATCATATGCTTGTGCAGAGTTTGCCTTCCCTGACGATCTCGAAGGTTGGTGTATCGCCGGAGTTGAGAATAAATAAGTCCATTTCGTTGAAGAAAGAGTTTACGGCTTCTCCTCTCTCATTTTCGGATGTGCTTCCCCACCAGTGGGACCATGCATTCACGTCACCAGCAACAATAAGGTCTTTAGTCGCTAGTTTTTTGCTGAATACTTTAATCCTGCTGAGATAGGGGTCGACTTTTTGGTCTCCTTCTAAGTAGACAGAAATCACTCCCAGTTTTAGGCCTGTGCCGACCAACAGGACAGCCGCTTCCGTTTCGGTAACAAGTTGGGGGTCATGGAAAACCTGCAGCTTGTCACCGAAGACTATTATGGCTGCCTTAACTGGTTTTTGCCTATTTAAACTGCACTGGATAACGCGAGTTCCAGGATACTGTTTCATTACGCCTTTGTTTCCCACGTAGGGTTCTTGAACAAGGGCAACTGAAACTCCCCTTTCTCTCGCGACCTTCAGGAGTTCTGCTGTTGCATTCTGGGAGCGCTGCAGGTTTGCTTGGATGAAACGCATACCTGGTTCGCCTACTCTTTGGGAGACTGAGCCACTTGCCTCATGAGTGCCCTTAGCAATATGAAATTCGAGACCGCGCTATACCATCCCATTTTATCCTTTCAGGGCATTCGTTACTAAAGGCGTTGTGAGCGAGTTCTCTGTGTCCAGGAGTGGGTTTTTCCGCAGTGCTGCAGGACTCATCCCTTTCCCGGCAGATCGCTTTTGTATGGCCGAAAACTAGGCACTTGGAGCACTGCACCAAGGGCGAATGGTCTGCCACAGGTCTCCTCTGGAGTCCTATGGAGACCTTTTCGGCGTTCAAAAACGCTCTGTTAATGCGAGGGGAGACCTCGATCACCGGATGACACTCATGCGGGTTTCGCGCCTTTTTCCTGTATCGCACCCTGATCGCACTCTCTTGCAAATTAACCCCCTGTAACAGATGTTTATTCTGCGCCAGAAGATTTTCCACTATTTCGTTATCCTTGTGAACCGACAAGACGTCTCGAATGATGGTAAGTGGGTTCTAAGTCTCTAAAGTTTGAAACCGCGAAAGCGGGTCTTGCTGTACCCGGTAGAGATTTGTCTTGCTGCACCCGATTTCTGACTAGGCCAAGGTCTTCCTCTGTGCTACTTATGTTTTAAACAAACAGCATTTTTTGTTTATCTTTTTCGAATATAAGCCCAAGTATCTAAAAAACAATTTCTCAGAAGTCAAAATTTAAAATTACAAGGCCTAGAAATACTTCTTTTATTACCCTTACTTACAACAGATTTTCAAGAATCTACAATAGAGATCAATTGTTTTTGTTTTATTTTTGTCACAATCACTTAAACTTTTAGCTAAATATTCCTACAAAATAATTAGTAATACATAAGACTCAAATATTTTTCTTGAGTCTAAATATTGCTTTACTGGCATTATCATTCTTTGTCGTCGGTCGACAAGTTTTTGCAAAACAATAGCTTATAATATAATGTTGGCACTATGTTGCTTAAGAAACGAAACTAAATTAATCTTTCCCTTGATATTTCTGCATTTTGGTTTTGACTTGAAATGAAGTTTTATACATTTTTTACTTACCTTTATTGTATTTCTAACTTTATTTTATGATCTACTTGTTCGGAACTCATGAAACTGTGTTCAGATTTGAAATAATAAAGCGTAATTTGCTCTGTGCAGATGATTTTGCTAATTACTTAATGACACTAAGAAGAAGTGAACATAATGGTCAATTTTATTTTGTGCACTGCAACTCCACTGCACTGTTGACAACCCAATTGTATACATCAGATCTTTCTCTTCGATTCAGTTATAACTTGTCTTTTCCTAATTGCCAAATGCTTTGTGTTCGTTGCATAAACATTAAAGTAGACAGGTTCTGATACTCGCCAATTTCTATCATGTTGTGTCTCCGCGTTTGACAGAGAGATGGAAATACTGACAGTTTTTTGAGGTTCATTATTTGAGCTTCTACGCTTTTCCAACCAGCCTTCGGTTTGTTTTTCTGTATTCTGTATAACAGCATTACCAATGTTTTATAAAACGTTAAATGGTACTGTTTTTAAGCTAGTTTTCTGTAGTTTTTTTATTTATGGTGTTGTGGTTTTTAAGTCAGACTAGTTCGTCTAGACTTATGCTTTATGGGGTGGACTTCTTTAAAATAGTTACTAAAATTTTCACTTGAATCAGCTAGTTTAAAATCTTTATAACGTAGGTACAGATCATCTAAATTGAAATCATACTGTAAATTTGATTGTAGAGTTTAAAACTTCGACAGATACGGTATGGTGCTATCATCGTCTGGCTGCAATATTTTATGTATAATCTTCAAATTGAATGTTTGCCACTCTACTTTCCTTGTAAGTCTGTTAAAAACCTGATAAAGTTTCATTAGATAGATTTGTGATTTCAATAAAATCTAAAGAAAGACGAGTACTGTAACATAATTATACGTCCCAAAATGTATCAATGACACTGGAAGAGTCGGAACAAGATGTAACATAAGGATCGTTTCCGTTTTTTTCTATGCAATATCCAGTTTGACTCACCTAAATGTCAAAGTCAAAGTACTTTATTCATAAATGTACAATTTACACGTCAATAAATAAAAAAAAACAAAAGAAAGAGCCTACAAATTGTATACATTTTCAAAGTGACAACTTTACTGTATTATAATAATTATTGTACAGAAAACTGTCAAGCATATTTTATATGGTATAATATGTTTTTATAACAATTGTACTGACCCATGTCAAATTTTTGTATACATTTTTTATAGGACTTTGCCATCACTCTCTAAAACTTCGGTGTAACTATAAAAAGTATGATTAATAAGCCAGGACTTTAATTTGTTTTTGAAGCTGCCGAAACTTGGGGCAGATATAAATATTTTGGGAAGAGTGTTATAAACTTCAGGTCCCATAATGTGAGTTAGCATCCGTGACCTTGTGAGAGAGTGTGATATGACATCCAGCTTGTCCGCGTTACGTATGTTTCGAGAATGTCTCTCTCCTCGCGTATTGTATGAGTGTAGATTATTTCTGACATACACAGCCACCTGGTAGATCAATATAGCAGGTAACGTAAGTATGCCAAGCTCTTTGAAATATGGTCTGACGGATGTACATTGCGATACGCCAACGATGGCACGTAAGGCGTTTTTGGGCGCGGAACGCACGCTCCTAGTCGGCAGCGCGCGCGTATAGCTCGGCACCGTATTGTAACCGAGAATGCACTGTGGTGAAGTAACACGTACGTGACACTTCCGCAGACATCACTCGGGATACTCGTCTTAGCGCAAAGCACGCACAGCTGACTTTAGCACACATCTTGTCGATGTGGTATTCACACGTCATGCTGCGATCAATCTCGAATCCCAAAAATGTGGTGTTCTGTACATGTTCAATCCTTACACCGTTTAGCGAAACTTTAAGCGATTTTGTATGATGACCCGACAGACAAAAGTGAACGAAGTGAGTCTTTTTTGAATTTAACATAAAACCATTAGCTCTAAGCCATGAATTTAAGCCGTTAATTACAATATTTAATTTCTTTTCTAAATCCTCAATTGAAAGAGCCGTTACTACGGCAGCCACATCATCTACATACATGAATACCTATGCTTGCACCCTTTACGGAATTAGGGAGATCGTTTAGTAGGAGAGAGAACATAATATTTGAAATCGACAAACCCTGCGGTACTCCCATAGACGAAGGCAGCGGATCTGATTTATTATCGCCATCACCAGAATCCACTACCTGAGAGCGGCCTCGTAACATGTCAGTAAACACCTCGTTTGATTTCCCAGCTATGCCATAGTGTTTCAGCTTTAAAGCTAAGGTCTCGTGGTCTGCGACATCGAAGGCCTTCGATAAGTCACAGCACGATGTGTTTTAAGCCATCGTAACAAATTGGAGGGAACGAAAGTGTCTTATTCATCTGCACTTGATTTCCTTCACATACTATCGTACTGCATACGCAAGAACTTGTAACGGCATTTTAGTTAAGTAATGTGGCATAGCTGCATTTTAGTCTAGCCCTTAAGGTAGTTTTGTTGACTATACTATACACACATTTCAAAAAATGCTGACACCTATAAGAAGAATGATGTAGCTATTTTTATGTCCTAAGTAATTTTTGAACGCCTCTTTTTGCTTAGAAAAAATTCAATATGACGATTACATTGACAGTTGAGAAGCAATTTTCAAATTTGCTGGAGAAACGGTCGGAGCACCGCGATGTATAAGGTAAATTACTGTTTTTTACGATTATTTCTCCAAATTTTGATTGATTGGCTAAAAAAATTCATAAGAAACATATTATGACTATTTTCATGTGATAAGAATAGTTCTTGGTGGATAACTTTTTTTTGAGTTATCATTTGGTTTTCATTGAGTGTATGGAATACTATACATCGCTACTCTATAACCAAACTAACCCCTGTTTGTTATGTATAGCATAATATACAATGCTATTTATGCATTAATGCTCTATTTATAAGTCGGATACAGGTATCTTGCTTCTTAACCTCTGAATGTTTGATTGATTTTTGGTGTTGGTTGCCAGCATGGGTGTTTTTTGTTTTAGAGTTACGCAGTAGACGCGCGCATCGAATATTAGCCCTTGTTCCTCGAGAAAACTTCGACCCAGAAGCTAGTGATGGAAAGAGTAGTGAGGATGAAATCTGTGGATCCTTTGAAAGTTCACCACCACCCTAAAAATTCCGGTAGCATATGCAGTTTATGATGATAATGAGCTTTATACGTCTGATGAAATTCATAAAGACCACGGTAAAAAGACACCAGAACCAGAGTGTAATGATGATTTTCCACTCACGCCAGTTCTACAAGAGCCCATTCATTACCCAGCCCATCGCTGTATGACTTATTTGCTGTTCCATCAGTATCTTCATTACTTTCAGTCCCTTCAAATCACAACTCTCCACGCACCCCTGCAGTCACTAACAGGAGATCCCAGAGGAAACGCAAACAGCCAACTGTTGCAACAGCAAAAACTGCCAATATACGTTATATAAAATATAAATTAATATGGCACTTTTATCGTTTTTTTCACCGAAGATATTGTTAATGATATCGTACTGCACACAAACCTCTTCAGTCTACAAGAAAAAATAAGTCAATAAATGTGACAAAAGAAGAGATGCTGGACTTCTTTGCAATAAATATTCTACAATACAATACAATACAAAACACTTTATTGGCACCATAAACAAAGTTGACAACAAGTAACACATATAACAAAACAAAATGGGCACAAAAGGCGATCTTATCGCTAAAAGCGATCTCTTCCAGATAACCTTTTGATTTATGAGGAAACTAAATTTGTAATATTTTGGGCAGTGGTGCAACTAACGAAATAATTAAAATACATACACATACATAGAATAGATAATATAGACACATACTAATTTTATGATATATAAATGATTTAGACTACATATAATGAATATAAAAATAAATAAATATACATTTATATGTATAATATATACATAATGACATTCATATAAATATAATACGAAACACAAAATGCTGAGAAGATAAATCAATGAACGTTTGTCAGAAAATGCTGTCGAATCTGAGTCCTGAACGAAACGACGCTCTGCGCACGTCTAATAGCCGCAGGAAGAGCATTCCATAAGGCAACAGCCTGCACGCAGAACGACGAACCGTAAAAGGAGCTTAAATGAGCTGGAGTAGACAATAGGAGATTTGTAGACGACCTAAGATTGACCGAATGAGTGTCGCAAAGAAACGTGAAACGGGAGCTTAAATACGGAGGGGAAGAAGGAGTGAAAAGTGTGGTGTATAAAAGTGATAGGATGTGAGTATCCCGACGTAAACGGATAGGGAGCCACTCTAGTTTAGATCGGAAAAGAGAAACATGGTCATATTTTCGGAGACCGAAAATAAACCTAATACAAAAGTTTTGAAGACGCTCGAGCATTTCGAATTGGTCCCGTCTAAGGTCAAGGTAGCAGACGTCAGCGTAGTCGAGGATGGGAAGAAGGAGGGATTGTACTAGCGCAACTTTGGTGGCCGTAGGCAAGAAGTTTCGAATTCTTCGAAGTGATGCTGCTGAGGCAAATATTTTACGTTTTGTAGATCGAATTTGTGGATCCCAAGTAAAACAACGATCAAAAATAATGCCAAGATTTTTTACTTCTGCACTAAATGGTACCGTCACGCCACCGAATACAACTTTAGTAGTAGTGCCATAGTCGATTCTCGATACAAGCCGCGAGCTTCCAATAATTATGGCCTGAGTTTTCGTGGGATTGACAGTAAGACCGAAAGACCTACTCCATTTTTCAATGCGGCGCAAATCATCGTTGACCAACTTAATAGCATCATCTAGGTTATCAAGTGAGGCTTGAGCATAAACCTGGAGATCGTCAGCATAGAGGTGGTAGGAAGAAGAAATGAGAGATGTGACTGAATTTATGAATAAAGCAAAAAGTATAGGAGAAAGAACGCCACCCTGAGGGACACCCGCACGCACTTCACACCAAGAAGAGAAGGTATCTTCTATATGTACACGCTGCCGGCGACCCTGCAGGTAACTACGAAACCAATCAATCGCCGTTGGAGATATGTTAATCGAACGGAGCAATGCCAGGAGGATATCGAAATCAACAGTGTTAAAAGCATTGCTGAAATCGAGCAGGGTGAGGACAGTAAGCTTTCTGTTATCCATTCCCAGCCTAATATCGTCAGATATCTTGACAAGAGCAGTAGTAGTACTATGACCGGGACGGAAACCAGATTGCAAGGGATTCAGGAGGTTATTACAGTTTAGAAAAAAACTGAGTTGGGAGTGGATCAGACGTTCGAGGACTTTAGAGAGGAAAGGGAGAATAGAAATTGGACGAAATTCCGATGGAGAGATGGGATTAGTTTTTTTGGGAATAGGTACAATTTGAGCTTCTTTCCAGAAAGACGGCACAGATGTCAGTGATACAGAGGCATTAAAGAGATGACACAAAATGGGTAGGATTTCATCGAGGATTGGAAGGATCATGTTACGGCTAATGCTATCACTGCCGACCGCATTAGAGGAAATGGATAGGATCGTTTTTTTAACATCACAAACGGCAAATTGATTAATAACAAAAGGAGAGTAATTAGGTGTTGGAAGAGACGAGAGGTGGTTGATGGTAGCACTTTTGTCATTTGCATCAATATGCGACGACGAAGAGAAGTGTTGATTTAGGGCGTTAACATCAATATTTCGAGGATTAAGGTTTTGCTGTGACTTACCAACACCCAATGTACGGAGGAATTTCCAGACTTTGGCTGGATCACCGTTCTCGACAGATTTATGAATATGTTGGCGTTGCGCGTCCCTGCACACTCTATTGCAGCGATTCCGGAGTTGATGAAATTTTTCTTTGTTATGGTCACAAGGGTTGATTTGAAATTTAGATTTGGCCAATGCTTTCAGATGTATCAGCTTCTTTATCTCATCAGTTAGCCAAGGAGCCGGGAGATGTTTTATTTTTACTGCATGTAAAGGAGCATGGGCGTCATATAGCTGTAGCAGCAAGTTGTTAAAACATGTGACTTTATCATCCACAGACTTGGCATTGAGTACTGGTGACCAATCGATATGACTGGCATCGTCACGTAACTTGTTACAATCCATAGCACCAAAGCTACGCTGCAGGAGAATTTTGGGTTTGATCTTAGGAGAACGGATTTTGTAGGATAGGAAGATGACGTCATGGTAAGACATGTCATGAGCAGTGTGGGCACACTGTCCATGCTTAGCGACACGTTGCGGCGATGACACAAATATTAGATCAAGCAAAGACGGGACGCAGTTCGGGAAGTGGTGTGTCGCTCTCAGGGGTAGGACATGCATGTTACTGGAGTGAATAATAGAATTCAGTTTAGTGGAGCGAGAATCAGATCTAAGTAAGCATGTGTTAAAGTCCCCCATTATAATAGTGTCAGAGTACGAAGGAAGAAGTTCTTCAAGAAGAGTTTCAAAAGAGGAAAAGTAATCTACACCCTTGTCACGGCTATAGTAGACTCCGAGAAGAATTTTGGTATGAGAAAGTGAAACTTCAACAAAAAGGTGTTCCCCAGCGTTAGTGGGAGGAGGTTGGATAGAAGAGCTAATAACAGTATAAGGAATGTTAGAACGTAGGAAAATGGCCACGCCACCTCCAGGCCTCTCCGTTCGATCATTCCTTATAAGACAGAAGCCAGGAAGCGAGTAGGAAGAAGAAGAAAGGCAAGATTTTAACCATGTTTCGGAGACTAGTATAGCGTGGACATTTTTTTGATCGAAAGAGGCTAAAAACTCAGGGTAGTGCGCCGGGATACTCTGTGCGTTGATATGGAGTATGTTAAAGTTCTTAGGTACGTCATTAAGATGGCTAGAAATAGTGTCACTCAGTGACGGTATACTCACAAAGCTATCCTCAGAATAAGAAGCATTGTCCGATGATAAGGAGAAGAACTCTTCACTATCACTATTGTTGTGCACAATATTTGACATCAAAATATTTTACTGTAGGTGTGTGTTTCCAATATTCAATAAATATAATATATAAATATAAAAATAATTATATATATAGGTATAATATATAAATATGTATAATAATATATAGGCAAAAAGTGTACTTAAATATAAATACAATTTCAATTTTAGAAGATAACCTAATTAAGGGTTTGCAACCTTACAAATAAATGTATAGGCACACCCACCTGCCAATCGTGCTATTAATTAATAAAAATAATACTGTGTAAGTAATATAGACCTTCATCACAAAAGAAATAAAATCAAACCAACTTAAATTATAAACAGGGGAATTGCTAACAAATAAATAATAACAATAAAAAGTATTGTCCAACGAATTGAGGCAAAACGTGCGTATCTGGCAAAATACATAATATGTGCGAGACCACAAAGCGAAAAAAGGAACAGTGTCATTATGTCATTGTAAGATTGTAAAAACAAAACACAAAGAATTAAAATTATGATAATAGATTGATAAATCTTAACAGAAAAAGCAAAAAATAAATAAATAAAAAAGTAATAGAACATAGTGATATGTGAATAGAACTTTTGTGACAATATTTAGTAACAGAATTTGAAGGTACGCACTAGATAAACAATTTACCCCCGTTGTAATGAAAAATATTGGATGTAAACAAATCAAAAGAAGATAATATCACTTTGACATAAACTTTCCTTTCCGTGGTCTCACCGACTTCTGATCCCTGGACACGGAGGCCGCTCTACGGGTTTCAAGGGCTTTTGCATCAGCAGTGACCGACGCAGTTTCACACGGCATCGCAGCAACTTCCTCTAAAGAATCGACGCGTCGAATGACATCGTTCAGCCCTTTTATGAAAATGCTGCCCTCTCGTGTCCAGCACCTGGTGATCCCGAAACGCTTACGTGCCGCCATAAACACTTCGTGCCGCGTCCTCGTGAGGAATTCCGATAGTGTCAGCTTAGAACCCTTTAAGCTGGTTTTGGCAGACCATATCTTGTCACGAAGTGCGACATCTGCGAGCTTGAATAGTACAGGCCGGGTCTTGTCAGGTGTGGCCTGCCCCATCCGGTGACACCTGCTGATGTCAGTGCAAGAAAAGTTGGCCAATTTCAAGCGATCTGATAGAACTTTGGCCACCAACTCAGACGTCCTCTCACTCGGCTCTTCGGGAAGGCCATGTAGCAACAGGATTTTTCTTCTTGCTCGCATTTCGCCGTGATCAATCTGTTGCGCCAACATGCTGATTTGTTTCTCAACGGCCCGAAAAGTTGTTAACACAAAAGATTTGAAAGCAACAAATTCTGCTGCTAAACCTTCTGAGCTCTGCGGTGGAGTACTCGGCAGCTGTCCCTCAATGGAGTCCAGGCGCTTGTGGAATGTGGCCATCATTTGGTGGAACGATTGCTGTATGGCATCCATGTTAGGCAGTGATAGTGTAGTGATCTTACTTTGAATTCAAATATTTCAATACACCACAAGAATATGTGTAAATTAGCACTTGTGAGGCAGGTAGGGTGAGTCAAAGGTAACTTTTGTTCATAAATATGTTAAATTTAATTACTTTTACTATTATTTACCAATTAAATATGAAGACACTTATATAAAATAAATATATAATAAATTCTAATGGACATTGTTGTAATGCCGTCTTATAAAGACTTGGAATAATAATTTAAGGTATTCGCAAATAGTTGACATTGTAAGGGTATCCGGGGGTGTTAAGGGTTGATAACTCAACCGGTTAAAATTGAATTCCCAATCCTTCCCGGAAAAAAGTTAAATTAAAGAAAAAATAAAAAAATGAAGACCTTTTCAAGCGTTTACTTGTAAGAAACAAATTTATAAGTCCACAATTAAAAAGGGTTAAAGGGTCAGGGGTTGATCGTTGAGTTACTGTTACCCTAAATCAAAAAAAGAATTTTAAGAATTCCTCGACAACCTTGAAAGTAAAAATTTAGATATTCGCAGTACAGGGCCCCTAAGTAAGGCTCGGTAAATCCAGTATACAACCAGGGTTAGTACGGGGTTAAGCCCAGGCAAAACTCACCCGGTTAGGTTCGATAAGTAATTAGTGAAATTTACCGCCTCCTACACTTTTAGGATCCTGTACGGTTAAAGAGAAATGACAATATCAACAGAAAGAAAAGGGCCAATATGCCTTCAAAAGTACGGTGTAAGACCACTGAATTTATAACACTATAATTCTAGACAAGGACTAGAATTGTTAAACAAATTTGACTCCACAGGCTCCACGTGAAACTCTAAGATTCCCAAAACAAGGTTTACAAAATATCACCTAAATAGGACTTCTAACTTCCTATATAAAATTGCTAATAATATCACAATGATAATATATTAACGGACAAGTACAAGTTTAGTTTCAACGCACTAAGTGTTGAAAAAGCCAGGTAATTAAACTCCAAAAACACAGGTTAGGGTTAGACCTTTAACATTAGAATAATTATTATTACCGAATCTAGTTTACCCCATACCTGCCTACCCCCATATCGGCCCTATAAAAACGGTCGCGCACTGGGCCTCGCTCTCATTCTCTGCGTGGCATTCGGACGTGCTGGTTCTCATTGAGACACTATGTGTCTTAGTTTTACTTGTAATCGAAGTAGCATAATTGTTTTGGATAATCGTGCTCGGTTTAGTAATATATTTCCGTAGATTTGTGTGATCACTATTTTTTTAAAAAGTTAACTAACTTAGGTTCTATAATATCAGAAGCGGGATAGGATCCTCTGGGTTCTATCCTAACCGCCCACTACTGTCTTGTATATTTGATCGAAGCTTAAATAAAAGTAAGGTTAGAATCGAAATAGAAAAATAGCAGATTTAGAATGTCGTCTCATTAGCTACGGCAATCTCGATGAAAGGTACGGAGAACCGGCTTGTATCTCCGCTTTGAGGAGCACCATGGAAGTGATCTTATTTAGAATTTCAGTGTTGGACGAGTGATCTGCAGAAGAGCTTCCGTGAGGCATCGCTGCGGCAGAGCCTCTGTGAGGCATCGCTGCGGCAGAGCCTCCTTGAGGCGTCTCTGCGGCAGAGCCTCCTTGAGGCGTCTCTGCGGCAGAGCCTCCTTGGGGCGTCACTGCGGCAGAGCCTCCTTGAGGCGTTGCTGCGGCAGAGCCTCCTTGAGGCGTCTCTGCGGCAGAGCCTTCTTGAGGCGTCTCTGCGGCAGAGCTTCCGTGAGGCGTTGCTGCGGCAGAGCCTCCGTGAGGCATCTTTACGGCAGTTCCTGGCGCTCGGGAACAGGCCGGGCTAGCATAGGTTCAGCTGGCCGCAGCACCACCACAGAGCGAGGCTTCAAGCCTGGCCCCTGCAGATGTTACGAGGCATCTCATTTACGTGCCTAAAGCAGAACCTTCGGTGAGATCTACCCATTACTATGTCTCTAGTTTTGATCCAAAAATTTATAAAGTCAGTGTCCAGTGTGATTAAGTGAGTCTCGCGCGATCGGAAAACCTGTGTGACTACAAAGAGCACCCTGCTCGTGTGGGATTATCCTCAAAAGGCGAATTACTGTCTTGGTTACGTGAATCGACTGGTATCAACTGTACTTGAAAGTTTCAAATTTGAACTTAAAAACGCTTTTCTTAGTGAAAGTAATTTTCTCTAGTGCCAGTGCTTCAAATAACCACTTCAATAACCGCTCACGGCTAGAGTGAACGTTTCATCATTCCGTGGTTACAAGTGTGCATTTCAAGAAAACTAGTCTCTTCACTGTTTTAATCTCAATCAACCAGGATATGAGGATAGATTCTGACAAAAAGTGAGTAAAATTTGAAGGTAGTTGATGAAAGTTTGGGTTGTCCAGTTATCGACAAACCTATTTCAATAAGATGAGGGTAGATCTATAAGAAACTGTTCTCGTCAATGACACAAACAAAACTTACTCTCATGTCAATTAAAGCCAAAACCTGTTCTTTTTGCTAGAAGCCAATTCACAATAGTTTTGCTTTGCGAAATGTAAACAACGTGAAGTTTTTCTGTGATAACGTCAGTAATCCAGAAATATAGTCACTACGTGGCGTAACTGTCAATGTCCTAATCGATAACTGGTGGTTCGAACATTCCTTTAGTTTTGACGTCTGGTTTTGAACATTTTGACGATGAACGAAAACTGATATTTAGCGTTTAGATGAGGTAAGGTGGCCAAATGATGAATTAAAGTGGTGAAATCGAAAGGTTGTTTTACATAACTGCGCCAATTGAATTTGACGGTGTTACTTTGGAGGTACAGTAATCTGTTAGTAGTCAGTTCTGAACTTACAAATACGCCGGTGAAAGTCTGTATGAATGTATTGAACAGAGAGGGTATTCACTGTTCTCTCAAAACTTGCAGTTAAAACGTCGCTAGAAAGTGACCCTTAGTAATGATTGACGAGATATCAGAGCGTCTAATTACGAGTACGGCCACATATACCGTAATTACTAATACTATGACATTTAAACTAAACAGTAAACTGCTTTCCGTTACGTCTATTGCAAGTGGAAACCCTAATCGTACGTGGTATGATTATGGACAAGGGTCCTAATCTGACTACACAAGTCTTATTCTTTTTGTTAGGGAGAAAGGTTGACCAAATATCGCGTAAATTATCGCAACTTTTCATGCGATTCTCTATCCACAACAATTGAAATAACTCTTGGCACAAAACAGGGTCAGGTGCGGCCGAGACTTGATAAAGAGTCAAAGTCTTGCTGAATCTCCAGATCCTAAAGAACTTAAAGGAGGTACGGTGGAACTGAGATGGGATTCACGAGTGATCTCTTCATAGAATCACGAAGCTAGCATCTGCGATAGCTTCTTGCTTCGTGCCCAATACAGTTTATCGGAAGTAGTGTCTAAGTCTCCTCTCGCATGTTTGAGTTATTCGTAAGTCTACATGTGTCTGTTAAATTTGATGTCTATTCATTTATCTCGTCTGTTCATTGTGGTTTAATGCATATATGGGAATGACTGCAGCATGCCTTTATATGTATTTCACCGTTACAACTGATTGGATTTTGAAACTTAATCGTGAATGAGATTTGATAGCTCCAAGTTTTTGCTTAGCTTCACACTGTCTGATTTCTATCTTTCTCTTTAAAACTGAAACCTTTGTTTCATGAAATGCGGTGACACTGAGACTAACGAAGAGTCTACTGCAGCTGGTGTGCCACTGTTGAATGCCGGTGACCCGCTGCCAGCCTGCACCATCTGCCGTGGGCGACTTCGTGTTCGTCAACGATACGGCACAGTCGACGGGCAAACTTGACTCCGGGATGCGCCGCCTTTACGACGTCCTGCGCACGCTTCCACCGCACACCACCGCTACGAGCTGCAGGTGGGCAGGCGAGCAGCAGGCGGCGGCCCAACATGGTGCTGGGGCGCGGCAAGTGGACCCCGGACACGTACAGCGCTGTTCTTAGAGATGATTTCAGGTTTGAGGTGGGCACTATGTGCTTTACTTCCCGTTTCAAAGGTTTGAGGTGGGCACTATGTGCTTTACTTCCCGTTTCAAAGGTTTGAGGTGGGCACTATGTGCTTTACTTCCCGTTTTAAAGGTTTGAGGTGGGCACTATGTGCTTTACTTCCCGTTTCAAAGATTTGAGGTGGGCACTATGTGCTTTACTTCCCGTTTCAAAGGTTTGAGGTGGGCACTATGTGCTTTACTTCCCGTTTCAAAGGTTTGAGGTGGGCACTATGTGCTTTACTTCCCGTTTCAAAGGTTTGAGGTGGGCACTATGTGCTTTACTTCCCTTTTCAAAGGTTTGAGGTGGGCCCACTGGGCTTTACTTCCCTTTGTTAGAGCAGTATGGTTAGAGGTGGATTCGGCCGAATTTTACTTCCCTACTGTGTAGTTGTGTTATGGCGGTGATATTCATTTTCGGTATCGTTGAATATTACGATGATAACGTACTGCTATGTTAACCGTTTCATATACGAGTTAACATAACCTGGGTGTTGTGCGTGTGCCTTAAATTGCGCAGTTTAAGTCATTTGTACAAAACCCGCTTTTCTTTTTACTTTACTCTACGCTACTCTACGCTACTCTACTCTACACTACTCTACTCTACTCTACACTACTCTACTCTACTCTACTCTACTCTACTCTACTCTACTCTACTCTACACTACTCTACTCTACTCTATACTTTTTACAACATGGTGCTTTAAGTACGTTTTTATATTGCAGAGGGTGAACTCGTGGTTGCCAAGGATATGGCTGGGAGTGATATGCCTCCGTTGGGAGATGAAGCGGTCGAGGACGCCTCGCCGTCAGGAACGGCCGTATTACCGAATCTAGTTTACCCCATACCTGCCTACCCCCATATCGGCCCTATAAAAACGGTCGCGCACTGGGCCTCGCTCTCATTCTCTGCGTGGCATTCGGACGTGTTGGTTCTCATTGAGACACTATGTGTCTTAGTTTTACTTGTAATCGAAGTAGCATAATTGTTTTGGATAATCGTGCTCGGTTTAGTAATATATTTCCGTAGATTTGTGTGATCACTATTTTTTTTAAAAGTTAACTAACTTAGGTTCTATAATATTATAATAATTAAGAAGTACTCCATATGAGAAAATATAATAAGTTCACCTTCTGCGCACAATATGCAGGAAGGCTCAGTTAAACTAGAAAAACATTCAAGAACAGGTGAAACAATCAGTCAGAGTATAACTGAATCTCTGTCAATAACATGAAGAATAGTATCCAGCATATATGTTCCTCTGGGAAATTCTAGACTTGTGTCTATCTTAATTAAACTTTATAGTGTCTACATGAGTGATAACACCGAACGGACACAAACCAGCCATTAGCTGTGTACACAGGAAAACTAAGGTACTTAATTACTGTAAGCCCCTAGGAAAACTAGGTTTACCCCTAGGTTAACTCAACCGCAGGAAAAAAATATAAAACATTGAATCTTTATCAATGGCAAAGGAAGGCATGACATTCATTAATCGACCACAGGTCGGTGTTAGGGAGACGTCCCCTTCACATCTACTGACATTAAATAACCCTTAAACTCCTCGGAGGGGAATTGACCACTATAAACACTAACACTAGAAACACTATAAACACTGTAGACCTACAATAATACGGAAGGTATACTATCATATCGGCTATAGCACAGGCTTCCCGAATCCCAGTTTGCTTAAAGCAAGGAAAACATTGTGGGTAAAACCATACACCTTTAGTTTAGTCAAGTCGGTGAGACTGACATGGGATATGACCGTCCGGCCTCGGTGAGCTAAGCTCAGGAAAACATCCGGAGGTGACCCGTGGTTCGATACCCTACGGGCACCGATGGAAATTCACTTGACGACGGTTATGATAAAATTATGACGGTGGTTCCAAGATTAAAGTGGTCACATCTCCCCCCCGGCTCAACACTTCCTCAACCACGGCCCATGGCCCGACCTGGCAAATATGCCCGAGCTCCACTCCCCATTTCACTCACGGTTCACCACTAACAAAAAACCTGCCGAGATGCGGGCGCACGCGGTCCCGGCCACGAGATCAGGGCCAACCGCCGAGCCTCGAACTGTTCCGCCGAACAGAGCACACCACTGGTACCGGACACTCGACCCGTACCCGACACACGGCCCGTGTACTGGACACACCGGAACTTGACACCTCCTTGAAAAAAACAAACGAAATGAACAAAATATTCTACTAACATCCGCCACGCGGTTCCTGTCGAAACTTTAGAGTACCTTGAAATTACCTTTTACAGGGAGGCGATTCACCAGACGCGGAGAATCAGCGCCGCACGCGAACCCCGCAAATCACACCCAACTCCTCAGGACACGTCACTACGACAAACAAACATTTTCATTTCCCTGCGGCGAATATCGATCGAATCACGATCGAGCAAGGCAAAATTACGGCCCGTAAACTCACCAGCGATCTTCAAGCAGAATTATTAAAGAACCAGGGAACGAAACGACCGTCTGCGTCGCCGTTCATCACAAAATGAACGCTCCTGGTCACTTCCGCTAACTGAACCCACGCCAGCCAGGGATGCGGTAAAAATTTAACGATTCTCTAACAAAACAAGCGATATCTAGGGAGGGGAAAATTTCCTCACTCCAACCACAGACTAACGAGTCGCGTTCCGATTCGAAAAAAAAAAGTGTTACAACATCATGTCTCTTAACACTAGAAGTGCCGAAACTTATGACCCCCCTAGAACCGCCGCCGTCCCAATTTTGTCCCAGCATATTTTTAACATCTTTCATTATCATAAAGTACTGAAATAATATTATAACGATATATAAGCTATTAGAACGGAGAGGGCGCTGCTGTGCCAAGTACAACAACAGCTGTGTTTATTCGTGAATTTAAAAATAGAAACAGTGATTGAAAAACCTATACAATAAAACATATCAGTAATTTAAAGAACTGATTTACAAAATAACTATGAACACAGTGAAATTACAACTTAAATTAACATAAATAGTGAAAAAATACCAAAAGTGAAACTGTCAGCTGTTCGGACAAACGGTCATCAAACACCTAAAATTACTACCTAAGTGATATATATGCCGGTAAAAAGTGACAATGCGTGTTTATTAGTGAAATTTCGTGGACAATTAAAAACATTAGCAGAAAAACAACCTAAATCTATGATAGATGATTCGACAAATGTCAATAAATTAGTTGAAATCAGCGCCATCTATTGAAACTTGACTGCATTACGATCAAATAGTCAGTTAACACTATCAATAGATCACCATATTATCAACTAGTTTGAAAGAAAACCGACAGAGGACACCACTTCAACAAAATTAATAGTCTGGAAAAAAGTCACTGGAGGACACCACTTGTACTAAAAATAACATTTATATTTATTTTTTTGCAAAAAAATTATCACAAATCATGGAGGACATCATGAAGGTACTTCGTCAAATTCAAAAAGAGCTGGACGAACAAAAACTCACCATCCAAAATACCGGCGAGAAAGTGACCGAACAAGTAACACTAAATATAAATAACATTATAGAAGAAAAATTCAGAACATTAGAAGAAAAATACGACAACCTCCAAATAAAAGTAGAAAACCAAGAAAAACGTCTTTATTTCTTGGAAAAACAATCTAGGCAAAGAAACATCATCTTTTTCGGAATAGAAGAGAAGGAGATAGTATCATACTCAAGCCTAGAAAACATTTTGATTGAATTTACTAAAACATACTTTAATTTAAAAATTGATCGAAGAGACATACAGGAAATAAAAAGAATTGGAAAAAAAGGAGAAAGACCCAGACCAATTGTTGTCACCTTTTCTACATTAGGATTAAAGATTGATATATTTAAACAAAGAAACACTCTGAAAAACACAACATATTACATAAATGAAGATTATCCGCGTAATATCATAAATAAAAGAAAAGAATTACAAGAACAACTAAAACTGGAGAGAGAAAAAGGAAACACGGCTTTCCTAAAGTACGATAAACTGGTCATACTTAAACAAACATACAAAAGAAAGTTTTCCCTCTCACCAACAAACCCTACCGAGAACAAACCAAAGGATAGAAACTCACAAACAAATAAGAAGAATAAATCACAACAGCATGACCCCCCGGTGAGAAGATCAAACAGCGTCTCAGAAGGAGTAATGAAACCGAGCATGTTAAACTTCCTAATAAATAAAAATACTGCACTTAATCAAGAAACCTCCAAAAACAATGCATAGCAGTTAGCTGCTACTCTCCACACAGATTTAACAAAGAAATATTTCAACACAAAAAACTTTACAGATCCTCCAACCCGGCTGGTCACCGTGGAGGATTTTGACCATAACCCTCCAAAGAAATCCACAATTCCAAGGAACAAAAACACCAAACATAATCACAAACTAAAAATATTAACATACAATGTTAAGACTCTGTCTTCATATGAACGTTTATTGGAACTAGAAAAAAGTTTCAGTACTATAAACTATGATATAATAGGAATCTCAGAAGTAAGACGTCAAGGTTGTGAAATTAAAGAAAACGAGAACTTCATACTCTGCTACATGGGACAGACAGCAGGACAATATGGAGTAGGCTTCATAATAAACAAGGCAATAAAAAACTATATAGAGAGCTTCATTGGTATATCAGAACGCTTAGCTATACTCAACATAGACATAGAAGGCCATAAGATATCCATTCTACAAGTCTATTTCCCTACGACAGACGCAAAAGAGGTCGAAATTGACGAATTATACGAGTCAATTGAAAAAGCAATAAAAACGGCGCACACACACATTATACTTATGGGCGACTTTAATGCTAAGGTGGGGGCACCTAAAGAAAAAGAATATTTGGTCGTGAAACAACATGGACACGGCCCAAGAAATAATAGAGGCCAGAAACTTGTAAACTTTGCACTCGAACATAAGTTGACAATAATAAACACATGCTTTAAGAAAAAACCAAACCGAAAATGGACTTGGAAGTCGCCGAACGGTCTTCACAAAAACGAGATTGACTACATTCTCACCAACCATCCGAGATCATTCACAAACTTTGAAGTTTTGAACCTGAACTATCCATCTGACCATCGTGCAATCAGAGGAACAGTAAAGCTCTCCAAAAACAAACTAAGCAGAGCCCGATTTACCAACAAACAATGCCAACTAAGCAATGAAGAGGAAATAAAAATGTATAAAGACAACCTCAAATTAAAACTATCTGAGTCAACAAATCACCAAGAAAATGAAACGGTACAAGTTTGTTATGACAAAATTAGTAACGCTATTTCTGAAAGCCAAAAATTAGCACAAGTAAAAAAGAAAAATCACAAACATAAAATAATACAAGACAGAACAGAAAAACTGCTACAAAAAAGAAAAATACTTCAGTCAACTAAAAACAAAATTCGTTCTATGAAAAACGAACTCTCTGCCTTATACAAAATAGTCAATAAATATATAAAAAAGATGTGTGGCACTCGGGGACTGCCGCGGTAAAGCTATTGCATGTTGCATGCATTTTTATCAACATAAGCAATAGGGATGTTAACAATTTTTCGGAATTGCTTTTATTTTGAAGAGTGACATTTGTTTACCATAATTTATCAACTTATGCAATTATATTTTTTTAAATTTGATTTCTACAGTATTTTTGGGATAATGTTGAGTCTGAGTCACATTTGTTTTTATCATAATCAATCTATTCTATGTCATAATGCTGGAAAGGTTGAGTACAAAATAATATAGGTAAAATAATCATTAAGGTAAAATTTCTACAAAAGATTTAATACAAAATGCTACTTATTTACATTAAGGTTAAAGTTATACAAAGAGATTAAGTACAAAATATCACTTATTTACAGCAACTATTCAAAACAATCTCAAAATCAAATGAGTCAAACAAACTCTCTTACATCATCATACTGTCATATACTTCTCTTAAAATTAATCACACTAACTAAATAAATATTGGTGGACTATTCACACACATGAAAATCTGACCCCAAACTAAGCAAAGCTTGTACTATGGCGGCCAGATAGCTGATATAATACTTATACAGTTTTAAATACATACTTGCTACTAGCTTTACCCACAACTTCGTCTGTGCAAAATAAATATTAAGGTAATAATACAATTTCATCAAAATCGGTTCTGTTGTTTAGATGTGAAAGCGTAAGACACAATCGTCGCCCATTTCAACTCCAATTTCATCCCCATACAGGTCGAAATTACAAAATTGCTAGAACAAACATTTATTTGTTTCGTGTCAAGTGTCTATATATTATACAGAGTTTCATGGTTTTATCTTCAACGGTTGGGAATTTTCATATTGACATTCATCCTCTATTTCAACCCCAATTTCACCCCATACAGTTCGAAATCACAAAATTGATAAAACAAACATTTAAGTGCTTCGTATCAGGTATCTAGAGACAAAATTTGATAACTTTGAAAATCACGAATTTTCATTCAACAGTTCATCCTTGTTTCACTCTCTTAGGGGTTGAATTTCGCAAAACCCCGTCTTAGTGAGCGCCTACGTGCTAAAAGGGACCTCCATACAAAATTTCAGATTCCTAGCATTTGTAGTTTCTGAGATTCCTTGATGAGTGACCTTTCGCTTTTGTATTTATAGAAGACTAGCGGCCCGCTCCGGCTTCGCTCGAATAATAACCTAGATATCAACTGCAGCGCCATCTGCCGAGCTGATTTGTGAATCTAAACCTTCCAGGGTCCTACCCAAATATATACAAAAAAAACATTCAAATCGGTCCACCCATTTAGAAGGAGTTTAGGTACTAACAATGAAAAGTGGCATTGATTTATATTTATATAGATAGATAAAATATGAAGAAACACCCAGCCACAGTGCAAACATATTTTTTTTATAATGTGACTCATCACTCTATATTATAAACGAGCAGGACATGTGCCTGATGGTAAGCAACATGCCTGCCACATAACAGCACAGTGACACGCTGCTTTTGAAACATGAAGAGTCCAAATTATTACCTGCAGCACTGCACTGCGCTCGTCACCCAGAGATATAAGATGTATTATCTGTATGCCCTGTAATATCACTGGAAACATTGCCCTTCAAACCGGAACACAGTAATGTTTGCACATTACTGCACTAGGTGGGAATCGAACCCACAACCCTCAGCTTCGCAGGCAGAGCTACTATACCCACTAAGCTCATGGCTTCTAATTCGCTCGCCAGTCTAATTCACTAACATAAGATTATTTTTATTAGTTTATTATTACTTCATTATACAACTGTTAATGTTTAATTTTTTTTATTTTCCTGTTCAATTCAATTCATTTATTCGAACCATAAATCCATAAGAACATGTGGTAACGTCATTCACAAAAAATCAAAGAATCTGTGTACATAATAAGATAAAATAACTAAGGTAAAAATTAATATAAGCAGCTGTAAAGGAGCCTCAGCAATTTAAAGCAGTGAGTTGTGTGTGAATTGTCCACCAATATTTATACAGTATACTAAGTACATGATTGAGTACAAACAATGTTACACCAAAAGTTTTATAAATCTACTATTTTACCTTACTACAAGATTCCAATTTCAACACATTTCTCTTCCATATGTTATCTTTAACTTTGACTAACACTTGACTTTGTTGCCTTGCTCAATAGGTTTTTATTTCATTTTTAAACTTGATTTCATTGAGAGCTTGTGCAGGGATTGCAAAAATATAGAAGCGTAGGATATACAATTTTGTGTTTATGGTGTGCTTTAGGATTCAGATTTAATTTCTGCCATTGACTTTGATTTTTTCTTACATACATTATACATTGATAAATATATGTACAATGATCCCTTCATTGCTATCATACTAAAGTTATTATGTGGTGAAAATCTCCCGTACTGATTCTCTAGCTGATAAATTATATAAACCATGGATTGCTTTCTTTTGCAATATGAAAACATAGTTCCTGTCCGCAGCCTTTGGCTGTAGCTTATTCCACAGATTTATCATAGGCACAGGTATTTTCAGATGAAGCTGCTCCTTATCCCATATCCAAGGTTGTTTCATATTTTATTGTGTTCAGGACATACGCGACACTTGACAGTACACACAGTTAGATCTCTTTTTATTTGGACATATCCAAACAACATCATCGCATAAGATAATGTTGAAGATCTGAAACAAGCAAACAAACGCTTATTATATTTTACGCACATAACCTAACTTTGTAAACAGTGTTAAAGATGAAGTTCTAAGCCGAAAATCATCTATTACGTATTTATGTACTAGACTGCTTTATGTAGTATACATAGGTAAATAGTAACGTAAAACTGTACTTACAAAGATGTTTTCACGTTCATGAATTATTCTGAACTACAAAAGTCTTTGTTTCTTGATTGCAAAAAAGTTTGCCTTCTTTGGTAAATTGGAACTACCTATTCCCTTTAGTAAATCCAGATTCCATATTGTTTAAGCCAAAACATCTCAATTATAGCACGCTTCTTGGAACATGAAGATTTTCAGCTTTTTCACTATATTTTGCTTTTATGTTTTATGGCACTTAGTTTTTTGTTTATTCATATTTAGTGACATTGACATTCATGTACATCCATAAATTTTAAACGTCGCGAAATCAGTGTTCCATCTACTCAAAATATTTATCCCTAAACTTAAGTTAAATTAAAAATCCCTAAAATTGATTAAATAGTGAGCTAGTGAGCTTTTACGCTGACATTATTGCTTCATTGATATACCTATTCCAAAATATGCTATGATAATAGCCGTTAGAAAGTTATTTTCCCGTTTTCTACGTACTCAAATCCACTACGTATCATGGGAAATCCGTTAAGTTGGCAACACTGCTAAGAGCATTTAGTCTGTAAATGTAAAGCGATAAGATTGAAAGTCGAATGACCGAGTGGGGAGGACGGCGTGACAGTCTTCCCTCCCTCTTTTTTTGTGAACATAAGAAAGAGATGCACCATTAGTAACAATCGGTCTCCAGGCCCGCGATAAAAGCTATGCAATAGCTTAAAAAAAGATTATTTAAAATACAGACAATACACTATAATGAGACACTTACACCTCTGCGGTAGCACGAAGAAATCATTTAAAGAACTTCAAACAAGCAAGAGTTGGATAAAAGGATTAAAAAGTCTGGACAAAGACATATACAAACGAAGCGATATTGTAAATACTGCTACTGACTTTTATAGAAATCTATACAGTGGGAAAAATAACAACATAATAACATCAAACAACAATGAAGAAGGCCAAATTAAAGACTTTATAGAAATCAATGAAACCGAAGTTATAGAAACAATAAAGAAACTAAAAATAGAGAAAAGCCCAGGGTCCGACAACATCACAAACGAATCACTGAAAGCTGCTCAGTTAATTTTGGCAGTACCGTTATCCAAACTATTCAACTTGATACTCCAACACTCTACAACACCTACTCAGTGGTCGGAAGCAAACATCATCTTATTATATGAAAAAGGAGACCCCAAAGATATTGGCAACTATAGACCGATCAGCCTACTACCCAGCCTCTACAAGTTGTTCTCTACAATTATTAACAAAAGAATAAGTAAAACACTAGAAATAAAACAACCTGTAGAACAAGCAGGCTTCAGGAAAGGGTTTTCAACAACTGACCACATCCACACAATAGAGTTAATCATAGAAAAATATCAAGAACAACAGAGAACTCTATATATAACTTTTATAGACTACCAAAAAGCTTTCGATTCCGTATACCATGATAGCATATGGGAAAGCATGGTAGAGCAAGGAGTTGAAGAGGTATACATAAAAACTATCCAAAGTATATACAAAAACAATAAAGGAAGAATCAAACTCGAGTCTATCGGCCCATGTTTTCCCATAGAAAGAGGAGTAAGACAAGGGGACCCCCTTTCCCCAATACTTTTTATATCAATCCTGGAAAACATCATTGGCAAGTTGGATTGGCGCAGACTAGGACTCTACATAAAAGGTGAATACTTAAGCCATCTTAGGTTCGCAGATGACCTAGTACTCCTGTCAGAGACAGCCGGCCAGATGCAACACATGATAGAGTCTCTGCACCAAGCCAGTGTCAGAGTTGGACTGGAGATGAACCTAACTAAAACCAAGATAATGACTAACAATCGCTGGAAGAATCCCATAATAATCAACGGAGAACCACTAGAACATGTTGAAAAATACATATACTTAGGAAAAAATTTTAGTTTTGACAAAAACAACGACATGCTCGAAATAGAAAGAAGGGTACAATCAACATGGAATAAATATTGGAACCTAAAAGAAATTTTCAAAAGTAGTATGCCGACAGACATCAAAACAAAAGTAATGAATTCGAGTCTCTTACCATGTTTGACGTATGGGTGCCAGACGTGGAAGTTCTCCTCAATAGCGGCAATTAAAATTAGAACATGCCAGAGGGGGCTAGAGCGAAGTATGCTCAACATAAGGAAAATTGACAAAGTTAGACACTCTAAGATAAGAAAAACCACCAAAGCAACAGACGCTCTAGCATATGCACTAAAACTAAAATGGAGATGGGCTGGCCATGTCGCGAGATGTACAGACCAGAGATGGACTGCGAGAGCAACATCTTGGAGCGGCCCAACAGGCAAGAGAAGCAGAGGGAGACCATTAACCAGATGGGAAGATGACCTCAGACGGACAGCAGGACCAAACTGGAGAGACAAAGCACAAGATAGAGAGGCATGGGCATCTTTGGAGGAGGCCTTTACCCAAGCAGGGGTTCTTGAAAACTAAGTCTATTTGAAAAAAATAACTATTTAATTTAATTTCTATAAAAATATACATAACCATTACACACAAATGTATATACATATTATATACGATAAATAGTTCAAGTTATGTATAGATATTTCCACAATGTATGTACTTACTTAAACTTTGTAACTTAAAGCAAGAAATAAAAGGCTTATTTATTTATTTATATATAAGCTATTTGAAACCATATTTATTTATTTATTTAAATCAAATTATTTAGCTTTTTAAGACTTTTATAAAACATAATTTGTAAATAAATTGCATCTTTTGCGAAACTTTTGGCCATACTTATCTGGCTTTGAGCTCATGAACTGGGTAAATTTACAACGGCATGTAGATAGAAAAAGCTGTTCGTCAATCGTTATAAATATACAGTATAGGTATGCTTGTGCATTCAAGATAAAATTATACCAAATTCCCGAAATCATAGCAAACCTAATATCATTATTGAGTCTTTGACTTCTTATGGATTTATGATCAAATCGCAAGTAGATACATTATTACATGTACGTATATTAGGTAAAACGATTGCGAGACATTGTTGGTTTTATTATAGTATTACCCTATTGAGTTGACCATAATGAATCCTGATCCAAGTGCACCAATTGCATTACGTTTATAAATAAAGTACAGCAACAAATGCCTCCAATTCTTCCATCGTCATATCCCAGTCATTACATTGTTTGTAATTCCCGTCGTGCCTATTCCACAGTGCACTCTGAGATATGCTGCATTTTTTTTTTGGATGCCATTAGTTGTCAATCATTTTTACAAGTTTCATCCACGTTACGCTTAGCGTGTGGAGTTGGCCCAATACGATTTCTAAAAAAAATTTGGCATACATGTCTACCAGGCGCACTACCAGCTTCAATTGTAGTCCAGACGGTGCCATAAGGAGACACAAGTGTTGAATCTGAGGTCTTTTCTAAACGAGAGTTTGTCAATGCAGATAGCCAAACGTGACAGCTTCGAATTATTCGACTTCGTCCTTTTCTTTGAACTGTCACTTGATTTTGGAGGTTCAGTTAGGACAGTCGTGAAACTTGAAACTTCTATAACATAAAACTAATATAAAGCAACAGCTCACACAGTACACAACTAACTCCTAATATACGGTAAACTAACAACACAAAACAAAAATAAACAGCGATGTCTTCTAAAAGAGTAAAACGTATTTACTTTGAGGCATTTCTCTCTGAATCGTATTGTCAGAAGAAGAAATGAAACTGTTTTCTAACTCGTAGTTGTCGTCAAAATATGCTAAAGGTTCGGCATTTGATTCGTCCCCAAAAATATAGTTCAAATAGGACACAATAACATAAGGTTCCAAAATTCTGCAACGTTGAGTAGACATAATTATAACACGTGCGGTATGCGCTCGAAAAAACAAAAACGTGCACTTATTACACGAAAGAACCATTAACTATATTGAAATTATTTGAAATAATCACTGATCAACAGATTAATCGCCTCCCGTCACCCGCACATCCAACCCATGCAATGTTTTTTCGTGGAATGACTACTAGAATTTTGGCGGGACAAAAATGACCCGTCGGCAGTTCTAAGTAAATCACATAATATTTTATTCACTATTGTTTTTATTAAATAGAAAACATGTAAATTTTGATAAATACAATAAATAATGAAAAGTCAAAAAGTTTCACGGTCTTGAGAAGAAAAAATAAAAAGTTATGGACGATGAAACTTGCGGGTGGGACAAAAATGGGACGGTGGCGCTTCTAGTGTTAAAAGATATCAGCAAATCTGCCGTAACATGCATTTCACCAACAATAACACTGCTGATGCTGATATTGAAGACAGGTATTACAAACTGCGTCCTGTTATCGACAGAATAAGAGCCCAATATCTATCTCTTGAAGAAGAAAATGCTTTAGGGTTGATGAGATGGTTATGCCTTATATAGGCAAAAAAGTCGGCAGTAAGAGGCAGTACAATCCTAATAAACCAAAAAAATGGAGTTGTAAGAACTTAGTGAGGGCTGGAGTTTCCGGCATGATTTATGATTTCATGTTGTATGCCGGTGAGACAACATTTCGAGGAATCTACTTTACGGATAACTGTGCAACTGTCGGATAAAAATGCAACTGACAGCTGCTGGGGACATCCGGTTCCTAGTTCGACCATCCAAACCGGCTCCGAAAGAGCACAGCAGAGGGTAGCCACGGAAAAAGCCGCAGCCAATCAAAACGGTTGCCAAGGCACCAACACCACCTTCGTGACTGCCTTCAACGCAGCAGCAAGGGGCATACTCCGAATCTCATCCCACTGATCACCCCCCTTGACGTCAAGGACCCCCAACGCAGCTTCACAAGAACAACTGAGCCGAACGAGAGCCGACATGGGACAGGTTGAACCGCCCCGCTATGTCATGGCTTCGGAGCCGCGGAGCCATGCACGTAACGCCTTCATCGAATTCATAGCCACACTGAGAGCGACAAGACAAGTCAACCTCAAGACCTGCGAAAACATCATGCAGTCCTATAGGCTAGGAAGTGAAAGCCTCTTAAAGGCGAAACTCGAGGAGGCCGAAGCAGCCATTTACAATAATGTCACTTCCCGGGTCATCAAGGGAACTATGACAGGACAGTATATGGCAGCTTACAGTGCAGAAAATGGCTTTGTGACACTGAACGAGAAAGAGACAGAGCGCGCGGGAATGCCAGTTTATGCGACACCGCCAAACGACCCAATCGTAGTTACTGCCCGATGCACATAATCTTGGTGCTTCGGTGCTGGACAATAAGATCCTTGAGATGGCCAAGACTATCGAAAGGAACTCAAACGTCAAAGCGGGTTGGGAAAACTGGGAGGTACCGCGAATACAGTGGGTCAACGGAGTTCCAGGATGTGGAAAGACAACATGGGTGATTAGACACTTCGATGTGGACAAGGACGCCATTATCACTACAACAACTGAGGCAGCAAAAGATCTAAGAGAAAAGCTGTCGCACCGTATCGGAAACCTGGTCAAAACCAGAGTGCAAACCATGGCTTCTGCTCTGGTAAATGGTTTCGGAAGAGAAAGTTTCAGTCGCTTCATGGTGGACGAAGCTCTCATGAAACATTTTGGTGCCATTGTGATGGCTTCAAGGCTGTCTGGTGTTGGTGAAATTGTCCTCATCGGAGACGTCAATCAGTTGCCTTATATCGACAGGGAAAATCTCTTCGAAATGAGGTATCACCGCCCAAACCTGGTAACAAAGATCAGCCAGGAGTTGCTCTGCACACATCGTAATCCGATGGATGTCGCATATGCGCTGAGGGAAATATACTCAGGTATGTACTCCTCAGCACCCCGTATAAAGTCCCTAGAGCAGAAAAGGTTCAAGGAAGCGCAAATACCCAGCACCCTACCAAACACCCTCTTTTTAGTTCACACTCAAGAGGAGAAGGAGACCCTGACAAACCAGGGTTATGGGTCAGGCACAGGGTCACGTATCCTTACCATTCATGAAGCTCAGGGACTGACATATGAGTCGGTAATTGCAATCAAAACTAAGGCAAACATGAAGCTGCACGAGAGCGTGCCCCATGCGGTTGTTGCAATCTCGCGGCACACGGGGACCTTCACATACTACGCTGACGACACCGACGACGCCATCGGTCGGTTCGTACGGCGAGCGTTGGCTGCATCACCGAAGACCATCCGAGAGTTCAACCTACAGATGGCCATCAGGGACAGAAATGCAGCCGTAATGGAGGCTCTGGGCCGGGAGGAGGCGGCTTAGGCAAATGGCAATTAGGCAAAGAATCGACGTGGAGTCGATTACTAGCGGAATCTCAACCGGTAGTGATCGGCTCAACAGACGAGCACTAGTATTACGTTTAAAATGTTCCCAACTCCCCCCTTATTTTCCTCTTCTTCTGCTAATCCTTGAAATATGTAAAAATTATATAAATTTTGAAATGACAGACCCCGGAGTCTGTGGAGTGACAAATTTAAATAAAAAAAAAAAACTTTACGGATATAGAATAAATTTTGGGAGTTGGAGCAAAGATTTTACTGGCATTATGCAAAACAATCAAAACGCCAGCATCAGTTGTCTATTTCGACAATTATTTTGCCTCGCTGGAGCTGGTACATCCATTGCGGGAAAACTAAGGGATCTATAGCTTGGGTAGCAATCGCTCGAACAGACTTCAAGACGCTGACAAGCTGTTGGTTGGAGATAAGGTGATGGAAAAGAAAGGAAGAGGTTTCCTGTATTGTATGCAACAGAAACAAAGTTAGTGTCGTAAAATGGGTTGATAACAAAAAAGTCATTCTTATTAGTTCGTTTTGCGATGCTTACCCAGTCCAGATTGCCAAACGCTACAACATCACGACATAAAAAATGGGGGGCTGGCGGACATGTTGATTGCCCTGTACCGTACAGGTATAAAGAGCCACCGGTGGTATATTAACATCTTTTCACAGCTGTTGGACATTTGTGTGAATAATGCCTGGTTTTTGCGATGAAGACATTCTGAAGAGGCCAACTCTGGCGCTGTCATGTCAACAAGTAGTTCCGCGATTTTAAAAGTAAATAAATATTAAAAAATAGTTTACTGGCTAAACCTCCACTGCAAACAGTTTAAAAATGTGTTTTAAATCATAATACAGTTATGTGAGTGTCTAAGAGTCAATAGACGGAATAACAAAACAAAATAAAATAATTTTTCAAAACAACCGGTATAAAAATTCAAATCTTCCTACCAAACATTGACTTTTGTGTTTGAATTTGGTTATTATTTTCATCTGTGATATTAACACTTGTGAACACCAAAAGGACTGGAATATTTGGTGAGAACTATGAATTTCAAATATTAAGTTATTGGTGTCATAAAAAATAATTCTAAGTCTGTAATGTTTTGGCGCGAAACGTCGTGATACAAGAGCCACACACACATACATGCAACCTCGTAATAGACTAGAACTAGAGGACTGTTTTCACTAATTGGCGCGGAACATTAGTTACTCTACTCCCCCAGAGAGGGCTCTAATTCATCTTAAATACTAAAAAGATTGAATTCGCTTGAAATTAATGAATTTACCTAATAAAGGAGCGATTGATTTTTAATTATTTTATTTGGAATGAGTTCAAAATATTACCTTCATAATCAAATATATGGAGCTGCGTATGAGGAAACCCCAAGAAATTGAATAATCACTTGAAAACATGACTCCAATTGTGCGACAACCGATAAGTTTGACATTTTAATTGATTACCACCTATGATTACCGCTCTATATAATAATCTATACTGATTACTCTATGATACTTTCACGAAGCCTATTATAATAACATGAAATTGTCTTAGAACTGTCTGCAGAACTTACTGTTATTATCATAAGAACATTATTGATATTTTATACTCCTGTTGCCTACGGAAATTAACATGGCTCTTGTAACTGCACAATCCAATTACTATATACCCACTGTTATTAACCTGGACTGCGCTGGATGTCCAGAAAAAATAACTAACAGACAATATATGGTGTGCTCAGTTTGTCAATGTACCTACGATCTTATATGTGCCAATGTGTCATTCACAAGATTCCAGATGATGGATAAAACCAGAAAGACTACTTGGAAATGCAAGCCATGTTACTCCGAAAAACCGAAGAATTACAATACGCCGACTGGTCGTCCAAAACTTTTCGAAACATTATTACAAAATGACGGAATCGACAACTTAACAAAACAACGAAAAAAAAACGTTACAACGTCACCTTTCCCTGGAAAGCCTGTCTAGCGCAAGGCTATCAACTAACACGATGGATGATAATTTTGATGAAGCAATAACCTGTCCCAGTCCAGATGCAACTTTTTGTCCCAGCTCCGACGCGACCTTTTGTCCCAGCTCCGATACAACGTTTTGTCCCAGTCCTGACATTTTTAACGAGATACAATCTGATATTGTTCGTCAAAACCCAATCGAGATTTCTAATAGTTTACTAAAAGCTAATCAAGACATAAAAAATTGCAAATAGAAAATATAAAACTACATAAACAAATACAAACACAAACTGAAAATTTTGAGAGTGAGTTTAATAAATTGAAAACAGAGATACAAAAATTACAAAAAGAAGTTGGAAAAATAATTAAAAAAGAGTGCAATGACAAAAACAGTGAAGAAACAAAGATACCAATATCATCTGTGCGTGAAAAAATGTCCACAGACATACAAGATCCAAGAGGCTACGCAACTGTCCTGAACAAAACAAAGAATAGTAAATTACAGAAAACTCCAAATGGAAATACCAGTCAAGTTACCAGCCGGATTCGAAAACTGACTACACTACCGTCTGAAATTACGGATCATTATCAAGATAAAAATAAAGTTAATAAGATTTCACATCATAGAGAGAATATAAATTCCATGACTACGTGTAAAAAAGGGAATGTTCAATGTAATGATAAGCCTAAAATACTTATTATAAGTGACCAAAGTAGCAAAGATCTAGCATCGCAGCTTATTAAAATCCGTTCCAAGAAAAATAATGCAAAAGAGTATAACATTGTCAACTACACCTACCCTCATGCCCCGACAGACCATATTTTACGGAATTGCAAGCTGAATAACTCAGATTTTCAAAAAAATTACTGGTTATTCCTATCTGTAGGATCAAATGATAAAAACCCAATAAGATTTTTTATGGAAATATCAGCTATTTCAAAGAATATTACAACACCTAAAATAATTGTGTCACAAGTTGTAAACAATAAACACCTAAATGAGGTAAAACTAAATAGAGAACTACTTAATCTTATTAACAACTCAGGTACCGCACACTTCCTTGAAATTCCACTTCACTCCTCAACGGACTATAAAATCTGTGAGTTACTGAACTGTATTATTAATACGAAAGACTACAACTCTTATTACTTAGATAAAAATATAACACAAACTACAAAGAGCACTACTAAATATAATAAAAAACAAAACACTATACCATCCATGTTTGAAAAAATGAAAAAAGCTACAGTTTCATTTAACGTAGGCTCTGACAAAACGACGAATGTCATAAATAAAAACGACGAAAATAAACGTAACTTGTTAAAACCCGGTACAATTCCGTTTTACTTTCAGTCGGAAGTAAAACATTCAAAGAACAATAAAAATCAAACAACATTTTTTCGTATCTCACAATAACTACCATAACAATATTCAAAATCTTAAGCAATTTACTGTACTTCATCAAAACATTGCAGGCCTCGTTGGCAAATTAGATCTGTTACAAGTTTCATTGCTAGACTTGGCCGAAAACGGAAGCCATATAGATGCAATATGCATTTCAGAAGTTTTAGCTAAAAATGGTGATGAAAATAACGTTAAACTTCCAGGTTATACCCTTGCTACTCACTTATTTCGAAAGCATAAAAGACGTGGAGGAGTGTGTATTTTACTAAAAAATGATTTGGAATACAGAGATGTACCTTTTGCTAAACAAATATCTACAGAACATAGCTTCGAATGTTGTGGAATAGAGATACCTGCTCACAAATGTTTTATTTTCTGTATATATCGCACTATACATATAAATATACTTTTTGAGAAAATTGAAACTTTAATGCACAAATTATATAAAAGTGGTAAAACTAACTGTAAAATAATATTATTAGGTGATTTCAACATTAATTTTTTAAAAATAAACTTAAAAAAATAAACTAAAGTTCATTTCACTGGTCTTTCTGATCACACAGCCCAAACTTTAAGTTTTGAAACGAATGAAATAAAAACTAAGCCTAAATTTATTTACATCGAAAAAAGAGATTATAAAAATGACAATATCAAGTTATTTCAAAATCACCTCAGTCACTTAACCTTTCAAGATGTGTACAATAGTAATAATTTAAACACAGCATTTAATATATTCCATGATACTTTCTCAATCCTTTGTAAATTGTGCTTTCCTATGATTAAGGTACGGATTTCAAGTACTCCAAAAACGATAAAATGGATTACAAAAGGTATCCGAAAATCATGTACAACAAAAAGACGTTTAAGATTTGCGTATTATGAGAATAAAAACGAACATACTAAAGCTCAATATCAAAAATATGCTCATTGCTTAAAAAAATGCATGCGTATATCCCAGAAAAATTTGAATAAACACATTATATCAACAGCTAACAATAAGTGTAAAGCCACATGGGATATTATAAAAAATAATAGCAACATTAAAATGTCCAGCATCCCTAAAATAAAAATAAACAATCTTGTAATAGAAGACCCGACAAAAATAGCCAATAAATTTAATAACCATTTCATAAGTACTACTCAAACCATTAATGAAAACAAGGACAAACCATCTCCCATACCCAGTAGTAGAGCGACAGTAAATACAAATGCGGACAAAATAACTTCAAGCTTATTTCTCTCACCTACTAGTGCAAACGAAGTAAAATCTGTAATAAAATCACTTAGGAATACAAAATCCGTAGGTTACGATGGAATTAGCACCCATATCTTAAAGATCTGTAGTGATGAATGCGCTGATATTATTAGTTATCTAATAAATATGTCGTTTGAGCAAGGTACATTCCCAGATGCTCTAAAATTCTCAACAGTAAAACCACTATATAAAAAGGATGAAAAACTCAACATCAATAATTATCGACCTATTGCTCTATTGCCGATTTTATCCAAAATATTTGAGAAAATAATGTACCAAAGATTGTACAATTTCATAAGCAAACATAGCATAATACAAAATGAACAAAACGGGTTTCAAAAGAATAAATCCACTACGTTAGCGAGCTTTGCGTTAGTTAAATATATCACTGAACAGATAAATGTGAAAAATCCCGTTGCTGCTGTATTTTTTGATATGAGTAAAGCTTTTGATTTTGTTTGTCATAAGACGCTGCTTGAAAAACTAGAAAATTATGGTATTAGAGGCGTTCCTCTTGACTGGATTAAGAGCTACTTGTGTAATAGAAAACAACGCGTAGAAATAAAAAAAATAGATGAATTTAACTGGATGCGTAATTTTTTATCTGATTATGCATATAACAGAGTTGGTGTCCCTCAAGGTAGCATTTTAGGACCTTTGCTATTTTTGTTATATATTAATGACTTACCTAACGTTACTACGCATAAATCAGTACTTTTTGCAGATGATATATGCATTATAATTCCACAAGATAAAAACATAGATTTTGAACGCAGCATCAATGAAACCATTAAAACTATCATCGATTGGATGACCAATAACAAATTACATGTGAATATAAATAAAACAAGTTATATGCAATTTCATAATATTAAAACTAGGCCCCGAAATCTCAAAATTGTATACCAAAACATCGAAATAAAAGAAACAAGTACAGCAACATTTCTCGGAATCACCGTCGATTCCAACTGTAATTGGAAAGGACATATTGAAAAAGTGTGCTCTAAACTAAGTAAATTTGCTTATGCACTTCATAGACTATCTCTAGTAGCATCCAGAAATACATCCCTAATAGCCTATCATGGTTACGTAGCTTCAATTCTAAGGTATGGTCTTATTATTTGGGGAAACTCGGTAGAGATTGACAGAGCTTTCAGAGTACAGAAACGATGTATACGTGCAATTTGCGGTGCTGGTCCTTTGGAATCATGTAAACCACTATTTAGAAAATTGAAAATACTTCCGCTGCCGTCAATGTACATTTTTGAAATATGTATGTTCGTCAAAAAACACCCAGAACTTTTCCATAAACTCAAAGATAATCGTAACTACTGTACACGTTATTCGAATAGACTTGTTTTTCCACAATGTAATACAGAGCTTTACCGAAGAAATTGTTATATTATGGCTTTAAGAATATATAACAAAATTCCTGAATCTTTCAAATCTCTTTCGTGCCAACAATTTAAAACTAAATTTCAGAGATGGTTAATGGAGCACAGTTTCTATGACATCAAACACTTCTTTGAATTTAATGAAAATAGATTTAGCCCGATGTAATTCTTCAAATTCTGAATGTATAATATATATAGATACAATCATTAGTTTTCAGTTAAGTAGTATGACATGCTGATGTACTAAAATATAGATTTGCTATACATAGTGAATCTTTTCGCATGCCTTTTAGGCCGAAATTGTCTAGGTGCTAAGTATTTGTAAGACCTTTAATGTAACCACAATTTAAAGCGAAATAAAGAAACTTGAACTTGAACTTGAAATTGAAATGAATCGAGTCCGATCTTCTGAAAGACTTCAGATATGACATTTGTGTCGAGATGCTGGGTGAACTGGGAAACTGCTGGGAAACTGGGTGTCCTGTCAAAAATGCGAAGACACTTCAATTCTGAACAGTTGCTCACGTTATACAAAGCACAGATTCGCTCCTGTATGGAGTACTTTTCGCACTTTTGGGCTGGATCAGCTAAGTATCAGCTGGAGACTCTGGAATCGATTGAGAGACGTGCCAAAAAGCTCATAGGCAATGACACTCATGTGCGAAAAAAACTTCAAAGTCTTGATCATCGCCGCAAGATTGCAAGCTTATTGGTTTTTTATCGGATACACTTCGGAGAGTGTGCAACTGATCTGCATGATCTAATACCACCTTGCCCTTTCTTCTGCGAATGCGTTGCCTGAGTGGGGTTTTCCCGATGGTGATAATCTTGGTGTCTTCAAATCGAGAGTGAATCGGTTTCTTCTAGGTAAGCACGTTCCATCGTAGATCGCATCGTCGCTTAACATCAGGCGAGATGGTGGTCAACTGCGAACCTATTACAGTCAAAAAAAAGGTCAAGTTCAACGAGAGTAAGACGCAGGAGTGTCTGTTCTCCGTTAAAAGGAGTCCGTTTCAACTGACTCCAACTTTAAGAGGTGTGCCGTTTCTGACCGTCTTTAGCTTTTGGGCGTTACTTTGACCTCTACGCTCAACTTTGGCTCGTATATCGAGTCCAAGGTTAAACTGGCTGCCAAAAAACTAGGTGTCCTCTCAAAGGTGCGAAGGTACTTCAAGTCTGAACAGTTTTATATATTTTATCAAGCACAAATTCGCTCCTGTATGGAGTATGGCGTGCCAAAATGCTCATAGGCGAAGACACTCTAGTGCGGAATATACTTCAAAGTCTTAAACATTGCCTAAAATTGCTAGCTTAACGGGTTTTAATCGGATACACTTCGGAGAGTGTACAACTGATCTGCGTGATCGAATTTCACCTTGTCCTTGTTTCTATCGGAATGCTTGTAGCTCGAAAAAGCGACATAGTTTCATGGTTGATGTTCGAAAGACACGAACAAAGAGATTTGACTCTACTTTTGTGATAAGAATGTCTAGGCTGTGGAATGCGTTGCCTGAGTGGGTTTTCCCCGGTGGTTACAGTCTCTGTGTTTTCAAATCGAGAGTGAATCGGTAACACGCTCCATAGTAGACCGCATCGTCGCTTAACATCAGGCGAGATGGCGGTCAAGTGTAAACCAATAAAAGTTAAAAAAAATAGAAAAACGAAATACAACTTACTTAGTTTTTCTTAGTCTACTCAAAAAAATGAATTAAATTTCACATATTCCAAGTTTTGGTTAAAATAGTTTTATCATTATTTGTCCTCACGAAGGTCACTGAAATTAATGTAATATAATATTGAACATTAATAATTAACTTAATTTATCATCTGGTTATCATATTTCCTGTTATTGTGCGCGTATTAATTGAAAACCAGTGTATTGGTATATTTAAATATAAATATGTACCTACGTTTACAGGTGTGGGCGTCCCTCCAACATTTCATTATTTAGACATACATAAATAATCATACTTAATATAATTTACAAAATATTATAAATATCCATATCACCTACATGTATATTATTTTATATTTAAATATTATTATATTACACAAATACAACACACATCATAATATTTATATATTTACTGCATAAATAAAATCCTATCATAATCATAGATCATAGTCTGGAAAAACACATCATTTTTTATCCCGGAAAACGGGAAAACTTTTTACAACGGGAACGGGAACTACGCGGGTAACACCGCGGGGCGCTGATAGTAGTTTACATTGTGATTCGTGAATTATATTACATTGAATAAAACAAATTGGATTTGAATAACCACCACACAACCGTGTACCGTCGCAACCCCCATACAGGACAAAAAAACAGGTTAGTGGCATCGATATTAATCCCAAAAACACAGGTACTCCCAAAATTTCGAGCGCACGAAATTATGTTATCTTAAAGACTGGACGAGTGAGCTCACTCTTTCCATTCTAGTCGGTTGTAGGAAGCCGTAAACGCCGGAGGTTTTTACCCATCACTGAGTTTGAGAATTAAATACATATAAATGCATACATAAAAAGATATGACTTCCTGTGCTTTCAGAAAGTGTTGTAATAATTCAAAAAACACAAAGAAATCCAAGGGAACTACATTTTATGCATAAGTGTTGCATTTAAAATTATTTTTCAATATTTTCTAATTATCCTTAACATTTTAAAATGTCTAACATCAGTGTGACAGAGAGCAAATAATAACAATATAACCAGCGAGAGAGAGGTAGATGTCTTGTTATTTGGTTTAAATTGGTGGTGTGTAAACCACTCACGTTTCACACACAAACGCAGTTTGTTAACAAGTTGAAAGTGCTCAGGGCACATCTTTTAATTTAGATCCATGGTTGGTGGACATTTAACACGCAACACCTAACTAAGCAAATCTTGTACTACTACCTGCTGAAACGACACATATATATGTCAGCGGACTTAGTCTCACCATCATCATCATTAATCGCATCCTTCTGCTGTGGGCGTAGCCGATGGGTAGTGTTGGATGAAAACTCGCAAACACAATCGGATTTATTAAGTACAGGTAACAAAGTAGGGGTTGTGTAGCAAAGTACGTATCGTAGAACGCGCGATGGTTCAAGCTCCACCGCTCTAGCCGACCGCCGCACGAGAAGTGCAACTAGTGCGCTCCGCTCGGCCGGGGTAATGTTGACTCCATCGAACGCCGACAGGTGGCGCTTGCGTTCCGAGTTGATGACGACATGTATATCTATTTATACACACTTATAGCTTCGTAGGCACACGAGAACTTACCACCAAGCAGTCTTGGGCAAAATTTAATTGCAAAAAACATTTTTTTTTGTGAACAATTCACACACAACTCCATCTGACTCCAAACTAAGCAAAGCTTGTTAGTCCAGTAACTTTGCCGCCTGAAAGTATGGAGTAGTATGCGTCAAATCCGGTAGATTTTATATTTTGCAGGCTTGTTTATAATGTTGGCCTAATGATTAATCCAAGTTTGTGACCTCGAGCGGCGAACGCAACTTTGTCAAAAATTGTATTTATAAATTTACTGTATAGTACTCTAAGTACTAGTCAAGCCCTTTCATTTGATACCCATATTGAGGTAGATTGTGATAAAATATTTGGTCCGCTATTTGGTGGAGGCGGCCATCTTGAATCGAAATTAACCAAAAATAGCTCAAAACATCAACACAAAAATTTGTCTTCAAATAAAAAAAACCGCATCGAAATCGGCCCATCCCTTTGAGCTCTACGGTGCTATAGACAAATATACAGAGAGACAGACCTGTACGTGTGTCTGTCTGAAGACAGACAGACTTCGACGTCAAACTTATAACACCTCTTCTTTGGTCGGGGATAAAGAACCGAAGTAACTGGGCATAAAGTGGTCAAGTAGGAGTTAAAATATTGGAAAAAATTGCGAAGTTTACAACAAAAAAAACTTTGAAAGACTTATTCTCAGAAACTATTGGATGTACAAAGACAATTCTAGTATCATATTATAGAAAATTCAGTCTACTTTATAAACGCCATAAGAAAACTATTTCAAAAACTAGTCCTTAGGTTACTAGGGTTATAATTGCCAAAATTTGAAAAATAAACGATTTTTTCTCGTTTTTTTTTTCGATTTTTGATAAAGATGCATTCGCCGCTCGAGGTCACAAACTTGGATTAATCATTAGGCTAACATCATAAACAAGTCTGCAAAAATCAGATCTACCGGATTTGGCGCAAACTGTAATGTATAAAGTTACTGGACTATGTATGATGGCGGCCAGATTGCTGATATATAATATACTAGCTGTTATCCGCGACTTCGTCCGCGCGAAATAAATACTGAGGTAACTCAGGCAATAACTAATTTTACACCCATACACATTTACTAAAACCAGCTCATAATAAAACACTTTCATCAAAATCCGTTTTTGTTGTTTAGATGTGAAAGCGAAAGAGACATTCGTCCCCCATTTCAACTTCAATTTCATCCCCATACAGTTCGAAATTACAAAATTGCTAGAACAAACATTTATTGGCTTCGTGCCAAGTACCTATATAAAGAGTTTCATAGTTTTATATTCAACGAATGGAAGCTTCCATGTATACTTTCATCCCCCATTTCAATTCCAATTTTATCCCTATATAGTTCGAAATCACAAAATTTCTAGAAAAAATATTCGTTCGCTTTGTGTCAAGTGTCTATTATATTCAGAGTTTCATGGTTTTATCTTCAACAGTTGGGATCATCCATGTTGACATTCATCCCCCGTTTCAACCCCAATTTCACCCCCGTACGTTTCGAAATTACAAAATTGCTAGAACAAACATTCGTTTGCTTCGTGTCAAGTGTATATTTACAGAGTTTCATGGTTTTATCTTCTACGGTTGGGAATGTCCATATTGACATTCATCCCTCATTTCAACCCCAATTTTACCCCCGTACAGTTCGAAATTACGAAATTGATGGAACAAACATTCGTTTGCTTCGTGTCAAGTGTCTATATAAGGAGTTCCATGGTTTTATATTTAACGGTTGGGAACTTCCATATTGACATTCATCCCCCATTTCAAACTCAATTTCATCCCCGTACAGTTCAAAATTGATGGAACAAACATTCTTTTGCTTCGTGTCAAGTGTATATATACAGAGTTTCATGGTTTTATCTTCAACGGTTGGGAATTTCCATATTGACATTCATCCCTCATTTCAACCCCAATTTCACCCCCGTACAGTTCAAAATTACAAAATTGATGAAACAAACAATTGGTTGGTTCGTGTCAAGTGTCTATATACAGAGTTTCATGGTTTTATCTTCAACGGTTGGGAACTTCCATATTGACATTCATCCCTCATTTCAACCCTGATTTCACCCCCGTACAGTTCGAAATTACGAAATTGATGGAACAAACATTCGTTTGCTTCGTGTCAAGTGTCTATATACAGAGTTTCATGGTTTTATCTCCAACAGTTGGGAATTTCCATATTGAATTTATCCCTCATTTCAACCCCAATTTTACCCCCGTGCAGTTCGAAATTACAAAATTGATAGAACATGCATTTAATTGCTTTGTGTCAAGCGTCTGGATACAAAATTTGATAACTTTGAAAATCACGTTTCATACAAAATTTTCATACAACCGTTCATCCCTTGTTTCACCCTCTTAGGAGTTGAATTTCGCAAAACCCCATCTTAGCGAGCGCCTACGTGCTAAAAGGGACCTCCATGCAAAATTTCAGATTCCTAGCATTTGTAGTTTCTGAGATTCCTTGATGAGTGACCTTTCGCTTTTATATATATATATATCTATTAAGTACATAGAAAATAGAGGTAGTTAAGTAAATAGAAGTTACGGTAGTCTAGTCGGGAGAACGGCAGCTGCCGATCCGGAGACCCCGGGTTCAAACCCCACACGCACCACTGTCTTTTCGAAGTCATGTGCGTAATGCCGCTAACTTAAAACGGTGAAGGAAAACATCGTGAGGAAACCGACATGTACCTAGAATCTTTCGAAGTCATGTGTCATCCGCCAACCCGCACTGGGCCAGCGTGGTGAATTATGGCCTTAACTCTCTCCTTGCGAGAGAAGGCCCCGAGTCCCAGCAGTGGGAACGTTTAGTGGGCTGTTGATGTTGATGATATATCTATATCATATAAAAATGAATCGCAAAATGTGTTGGTAAGCGCATCACTCAACAATGCCTGTACCAATTTGGACAATTTTTTTTTTTAAATGTTCGTTGAAGCCCAAGGATGGTTCTTACGGCGAGAAAAAAACCAATAATGGTCAGAAAAACCCTGAAAACAGCCCTTTTCTTTTTCCCATACATACGTTTTCTAACTAAAATTTTAAGGCAATTTGAGCTTTATTGCTATGTTATAAAGTTCATATTAAATAAAGTGCTTTCCCATACAAACGTTTTCTAACTAAAATATTAAGGCAATTTGAGCTTTATTGCTATGAAATAAAGTTCATATTAAATAACAAGCACTCACTTATGTCTAAGCAATATATAGGTGTTCCTAAGGTCAAGGAATCAATTTGCCCTTTATTCCCGCTGCACAAAGTTCAAATTCTATCATATCTATCAAAACAGGGTGCGTGTGTGCGTTGGAGAATAGGAGGATGTCGTGTTCCGAAACTGACTCAGAAGAAACTCAACAAAAGAGATAATAAATCACGAACGTACTCGGAAGGCCGGACGCCTTTCACACAGGCAAGTGCACTGCTCGCACATCTGAGCAGAAACGCGGGTGAGACACCCCGGGTGATAAGCGTGGATGCGATGGCAATCGAATATTCAAGAACGAGAGCCGGTCAGTCAGACCGGCTGGGTTGCATTGAAGCCTCTAAACATCATGAGGTTGTCGTTTACGAAGATAGGGGAGAAAATCTGAGCTTCCTCAGAGCCCCTTCGCACGACCAAACATATGCAACTGACAGCTGGGGACATCCAGTTCCTAGTTTGACTGTCCAAACCGGCTCCGAAAGAGCACAGCAGAGGGCAGCCGCGGAAAAGGCCGCAGCCAATCAAAGCGGCAGCCGAGGAACGAACGCGGCTTTCGTGACTGTCTTCAACGCAGCGGCAAGGAGCATACTCCGAATCTCATCCCATTCACCACACCCCTTGACGACAAAGACCCCAAAAGCAGCTTCACAGCAACAAATAAGCCGAACGAGAGCCGATATGGGTCAGGTTGAACCGCCCCGCTATGTCACGGCTTCGGAGCCGCGGAGCCATGCACGTAACGCCTTCATCGAATTCATAGCCACACTGAGAGCGACAAGACAAGTCAACCTCAAGCCCTGCGAAAATATCATGCAGTCATATAGGCTAGGAAGTCAAAGCCTCTTAAAGGCGAAACTCGAGGAGGCCGAAGCAGCTATTTACAATAATGTCACTTCCCGGGTCATCAAGGGAACCATGACAGGACAGTATATGGCAGCTTACAGTGCAGAAAATGGCTTCGTGACACTGAACGAGATAGAGACAGAGCGCGCGGGAGTGCCTGTTTATGCGACACCACAAAACGACTCAATTGTAGTTACTGCCCGATGCACCAAGATTATGCTGGACGATAAGATCCTAGAGATGGCCAAGACCATCGAAAGGAACTCAAACGTCAATGCTGGTTGGAAAAACTGGGAGGTACCGAGAATACAGTGGGTCAACGGAGTTCCAGGATGTGGAAAGACAACATGGGTGATTAGACACTTTGATGTGGACAAGGACGCTATCATCACCACAACAACTGAGGCAGCAAAAGATCTAAGAGAAAAGCTATCGCACCGTATCGGAAACCTGGTTAAAACCAGAGTGCGAACCATGGCTTCTGCTCTGGTAAATGGTTTCGGAAGAGAAAGTTTCAGTCGCCTCATGGTAGACGAAGCTCTCATGAACCATTTTGGAGCCATTGTGATGGCTTCAAAGCTGTCTGGTGTTGGTGAAATTGTCCTCATCGGAGACGTCAATCAGTTGCCTTACATCGACAGGGAAAATCTCTCCGAAATGAGGCCGAACCTGGTAACAAAGATCAGCCAGGAGTTGCTCTGCACACATCGAAACCCAATGGACGTCGCATATGCGCTAAGGGTATATACTCCGGTATGTACTCCTCAGCGCCCCGTATAAAGTCCCTAGAGCAGAGAAGATATAAGGGAGCGCAAATACCCAATACCCTACCAAACACCCTCTTTTTAGTTCACACTCAAGAGGAGAAAGAGACTCTGACAAACCAGGGTTATGGGTCAGGCACCGGGTCACGCATCCTTACCATCCATGAAGCTCAAGGACTAACATACGAGTCGGTATTCGCAATCAAAACCAAGGCAAACATGAAGCTGCACGAGAGCGTGCCCCATGCGGTTGTTGCAATCTCAAGGCACACGGGGACCTTCATTTACTACGCTGACGACACCGACGTCGCCATCGGTCGGTTCGTGCGGCGAGTGTTGGCTGCATCACCGAAGACCATCCGAGAGTTCAACCTACAGATGGCCATCAGGGACAGAAATGCAGCCGTAGTGGAGGCTCTGGGCCGGGAGGAGGCGGCTTAGGCAAATGGCAAGGCAAAGACTCAATGTGGAGTCGATTACTAGTAGAGATGGGCCGAGTACTCGGTTAAAGTGTTACTCGGCGCATCTCTAATTACTAGCGGTAGGATCCCAACCGATAGTGATCGGCTCTACAGACGAGCTCTAGAATTAAGTTTGAAATGTGCCCAACTCCCCCCTTTTTTCCTTTTCTTCTCCTACTCCAAGAAATCTGTAAAAAAAATTGTATTGACAAAGATCACGGACCCCGGAGTCTGTGGAGTAGATATTTAAATAAAAAAAAAAAGTCTCTTCTGGGGAAAATCGAAGGATGGGAGGTTGACAAAAGTATTACAACATCGGACCACAACGCAATCACCTTCGCTTTGCGTCTAGTTAAGGCTCTCGAAAAACAGAAGCCAATAACAACACGCAAATACAACACCAAGAAAGCAAAGTGGCCAAACTTTATGTCACAGCTAAAATCTTCCCTTAAAGAAAGAAAAATCTCGCCGGAGTCAGTCGAGAAATATGAAAGTCCACTAGAACTTGAGTCGATGATTACGAGCTACACAACTAGTATACATGAAGCCTGCGAATACACCATCCCACTGGTAAGCTCGCCGAAAGGAAAAACAACACCCCCATGGTATACTAAAACTCTCGAAAATTTTTTCTTCAGATTTTCGAAGTTCTCACAAGAAAGAGAAGGATTAGGAATGCCGCCCCTGACAGAGTTTAACTTGTAGTCGAACAGTACCAAATTGCTCGGCAAGACTACAAGGAAAAAGTCAAACAAGCTCAGACGGAAAGCTGGAAGGAGTTCTGCACGAATCAGGAAAAAAAAAGTATGTAGGACAAGATCTACAGAGTGATGAGAAAAACTTCGACAAGACAGGAAGAAATACTCCAAAGAGACACCGAAGGTAACACTCTATCCCCGCAACTATCAGCAGAACTACTTGCCAAAACTTTCTATCCCGACGACTCTGAGAGCACAGATCAAACGTGTCATACAGAGTTACAGGAGTAAACTACGGAAACGCCTATGGACTTTCCGGAAAATGATCCAACATTCATATCAGCGGAACCGAATCCGAAAAAAGTCCCCGGTACAGACGGGCTAACCGCTGATATTTGCGCAGCAGCCATACGTTGCGAATGAGAGGTTTTCTTGGCGATAGCAAACAAATGCTTGTCGCTGAAACACTTCTCCAAGCAATGGAAAAGGCGCACGTGGCCCTATTACGCAAACCCGGTAAGACAAATTACACGTTACTCCCCGATATAGAAAACGCATGTCGAGTGATGAGAACCACGAAACTGTCTCCCTTCCAGGTACAAGCATTGACAGGACACGGAGGAATAGCTGAATACCTGTACAGATTTAAGCTCAAGAGCAGTCCTGCATGCGAGTGTGACCCCAAACAAGCCAAAACGGTCTGGCACGTGCTAGTCGATTGTCCCCGATTTATGGCCGCAAGACAGGAGCTCGAATCTATGATCAACAGAAGGCTGGTTGTCTCGGATCTCCACAACATCTAAGCAGATCCAGATGACAGAAAACACGGCTCCTGTCCTTCATGGAGAGCTGATTCTGCATAGCGGCCAAGAGAAACTCCACTAATTCAAATACGCGCCCCCCTTTGCTACCACACCTTGCTCCACTGTTCGTAGAATGCGGTTCCCGCCCAACAACATAACTCCCTGAAGAGCATCTCCGTCACACAACTACTGGAGAACGCAGACCGAGGAGAGGCAGGGATCCGTATCCGCGCAGTGGCTCTCTTCATGGACAGCAACAAAGAAAGATCTGGAGTAAGCTTTTGCTTCGCCTGGGAACGGGAACGAGCCCTTTTATCACCTGGATTGTCTTGCCTGCTTAATGGGAGTACCGGAACTCACAACGAAGTGGAAAACCTATGACGCTATGCGAGTGTGTGAGGTAGACGTCCACCGATTTCAAAGTGTTTCAATCGAAAAACAAAACGATTGCACTAATAGCACAGAATAAATAATGTAAGTACAAGTACAGAACACTCACTTGGCGAAAACAATTATATAAATAGCGACTCTTGCTGGGACACAACAAAGTTCAATTCAGCTCGCATTAGCGCTCAATACTTGTCGCGATTTTCAACTCTCTCTTCTAACGCGTAACTCTGTCCCTGTCTGGCGCGGAGGGTTGTCGACATATCTAATAACAATATGCGCGGGAAACGTGTTGCGCGAGCGCTCAGCAGTGCATCCGACAACCGACTGGCACTTGTTCCCTGGGAGGAACGGTCTAGCTGTAGGCTAAAACCGCGCGACCTTGAGCGAGTGATGATAGGAGTGATGATAGCACTGCTAATAGAGTACTCGGAAGGTCGGACGCTTTTCACACAGGGAAGTGCCCTGATCGCACATCTGAGCAGAAACGCGAGTGAAACACCCCGGGTGATAAGCGTGGAAGCAATGGCAATCGAATATTCAAGAGCGAGAGTCGCACACCGGCTGGGTTGCCTTTAAACATCATGAGGTTGTTGTATACGAAGATAGGGGAGAAAATCTGAGCTTCCTCAGAGGCTCTTCGCACGACCAAGCAAATGCATTTGACAGTTGAGGACATCCTGTTCCTAGGAACTGGATTATTATTCTTCGACTGTCCAAACCGGCTCCGAAAGAACACAGCAGAGGGCAGCTGCGGAAAAAGCCTGAGACTTACTTATGAGACTTACTTACTTATGAGATAATGTTTTCTATTAGACGGTCTTCTTGTCATAATAGGGGCTGATGGCACTTCATCTCCGGCTAACTGAGCAGATCGCTTTAGTAAAAGTATAATTATTTGTTCCCTGAATTGAGTGATAGTAAGTTTCTTGAGATACTCATACTCATACTCATTTATTCATACTTTCTGTACATGTCACAATTATTAGATTTATCAATTACATCGTTCAGTTAGTTACAATGGTTTTTATAAGATTGAAGTCAAAATAATAATGATATTAAATCAAGAATAATCTCAAATATAAATATGTCAAATAGTAATAGTATAGTAGTAGAAGGTATATAAAATTAATAATCCAAATTGTATGTCATGTCAAACAAAAGAAATTAAAATTCAATTTCAATACAATACAATGTAAATTAAAAATAATTCAATAAAAAATAATAATTAAAACATAGCTTAGCTATGTGACTTGTTTTCGTGTCATAAATTCTTTGTCAATATCATAGAATGCTTGACTGATAAGCCAGCGCTTTAACCTATTCTTGAAAGCATTAAGATTTGGTGCCTCAATTATGTCTTCAGGCAGTCGGTTGTATACTGCTGTGCCCATGACATGTGTCAGTTTAGCGGACTTCTCAAGAGACCGTGGAACACATTTTAAGCGGTGCTTAAAGCGAGTGCAGCGTTGCTTTGACTTGGCAAGGGCTTCACCCAGTTTTTCATATGACTCAAGGTTCAAACGCGTGTACATAGCTACTTGCATTAGTACTATTGAAGGTAGGGTCAGAACCTGGAGTGATATGAAAATGGGTTTAGCCGACTGATCCTGTGGTATGCGCGCTATCGCTCGGATCGCCCGTTTTTGACAAATGAACGCGCGCTTCCACAACTGCAACAACTCCAAACTGGGCAAGTGCCGAAGTCGTGGAAGCTTGCTAACGTGCAACCTGTGCCCAAAAAAGGCAGTCGTACTGACCCTGTCAACTACAGGCCCATCTCAGTCACGTCCATACTCTGTAAGACTATGGAACGTGTCTTAAACCACAGGCTCCTGGCATACCTAGAATCGAACGACCTCCTCAGTGACCGGCAATACGGGTTTCGCCGGAACCGGTCCACCGGGGACATTCTAGCGTATGTCACCCACATCTGGAGTGAAGCTATCGAGAAACACGGGGAAGCACTTGCAGTCTCCCTGGATATCTCGAAGGCTTTCGACAGGGTTTGGCATGATGGCCTTATAAGCAAGCTTTCGGGCTATGGTTTGTCACCTGGGTTTATTGCTTGGATATCGGACTTCTTGAGGGATCGATCCATACGAGTCGTCATTGATGGCTGCTCGTCGGATCAAATGGCTATCAATGCCGGAGTTCCTCAGGGGTCGGTACTCTCTGCGACTCTCTTCCTGCTACATATCAATGATCTGTTGAAGCCCGGTATCGTTGGGTACGCAGATGATAGCACCGTCGTAGAGAGTTATATATCCAGCGCAAGAGCCAGTGGACAACAAACTCAGCTCCTGAGAGAAGGTATGGTCGAGCGTTTGAACTTGGCCCTTGAGGCAGTCTCTACATGGGGCGATACCAATTTGGCCAAGTTTAACGAAGGAAAAACACAGGCATGTTTATTCTCAGCTAAAAGGAGTCCATTCGAACTGGCTCCTACTTTTCGAGGCGTGTCCGTGCCGGTTACTGACCATCTCGAGCTTTTGGGCGTTTCTTTGTCATCGACGCTCAACTTTGGCACGTATATTGAGTCTAAGGCTAAATTAGCCGCCAAAAAACTGGGTGTCCTCTCAAAGGTGCGAAGATACTTCAACTCTGAGCAGTTGCTCACGTTGTACAAAGCACAGATTCGATCCTGTATGGAGTACTGTTCGCACCTTTGGGATGGATCGGCCAAGTATCAGCTGGAGACTCTGGAATCTATTGAGAGACGTGCCAAAAGGCTCATAGGCAATGACACTCTTGTGCGTAGAAGACTTCAAAGTCTTGATCATCGCCGCAAGATTGCTAGCTTATCGGTTTTTTATCGGATACACTTCGGAGAGTGTGCAACTGATCTGCATGATCTAATACCACCTTGCCCTTTCTTCTATCGGAATTCTCGTATCTCAAAAAAGCGACATCGTTTCATGGTTGATGTTCCAAAGACACGAACGAAGAGATTTGACTCCACGTTTGTGATAAGAACGTCAAGGTTGTGGAATGCGTTGCCGGAGTGGGTTTTCCCCGATGGTTACAATCTGGGTGTCTTCAAATCGAGAGTGAATCGGTTTCTTCTAGGTAAGCACGTTCCATCGTAGATCGCATCGTCGCTTAACATCAGGCGAGATGGTGGTCAAGTGCGAACCTATCACAGTTAAAAAAAAAAAAAAAAAAAAAAAAAAAACATGGCACCATAATATTTGGTTGAATAATAAATGGGCATTCAAGAGAGAAACACAGATAAATAATATTACGAAATGTGTTTCTTTATTGATACACATGGCCTGAGGAATAGTTTATCTATATACCTTAAAGTATGTCCCAGGCCACGTGTATCAAAAAATATACACATCGGTAAAAAATGGGATGACGGGGGAAGGGGTGTGATTATTTTCTATACTATTTTAATGCCTCACAACTCACAACACTAAAAAAACAAAAACTAAAAGTTGTCAAAACTTGGGAGTATTTCCATATAGGGCTTGGCGCTGAGTGTGTTAAGGTTGCCCCTGGGAATTGTTTCCTGGGAATTGCCAAAGAAAGAGATCTGGAAAATAAGAAAAGAAGATACAAATAGACACATAAAAGAACGGAACTGGGAACTAATTAATAATGAGACAAATTTACACATAAAAAATGATACTATTCCTGACTACATAAATAATTACTTTATTTCAATTGGCGATGAAATAAGTATTAAGTATCCTCCTGACAGAGAAAAAGCCATTGAGTTTTTGAATGAAGCTGTCCAAGAATTGCCTGATTTTAAATTTCAATGTATTTACCCTACGGAGTTTAGCCTATTTAAGTTTAGCGAAAAAATAATTAATTCATCTGAGACTAAAGATATATATGACATTTCAGGGAGATTTTTTTACAAAATAATGCAACCTCTGTCGTATCATTTGACGTATTTAGTTAACAACATTTTGCGATCTGAAATATATCCTGACACTGTAAAGGTATGTCGTCTGAGTCCACTCTATAAAGGCAAAGGAGAAAAGACGGATGTAAAAAAACTATAGACCCATTACCATTGTGCCTACTATTTCAAAATTAATAGAGTTCCTGATGTCTAGCCAATGAATGAAATATTTAGGGAACCATAAAGACTATCTGAAACCCAATATGCTTACAGAAAGGGTAAGTCGACTTCAACAGCTACACATGACTTTATTGATAGAATTATTACTGCTCTTGATAAAAAACAAAAAGTAGCTGCTATCTTTATAGATTTGTCGAAAGCATTTGACTCAGTCAATCACCAATTGCTAGTAGACAAGCTAAGAAGATACGGAATAAGAGGTCAAAGTGAAAAATTGGTGTCTTCATCTTTAACTAATCCTGTGCAAATAGTCGAAATAAAAGTTAAAGGACAGACAATTAAATCACACCCAAAGACCTTAAAAATTGGCGTCCCACAAGGTTCATCAGTAGGAAATACTATGATTATTCTGTTGCTCAATGATATGGCTGAAATACCACTGAAAGGGGACTTGATCCAATATGCTGATGACACTACTGTTGTGGTATATGGTAAGAATGTCGATGAACTTAAAAACAATGTTGCTTTAACATGTTCACTGACAGTAACCACTTGCATTACTATACGACACTAAAATTCTCTATACCCCGTCTACTGACGTAATTGAAGATTTAGAGTTATTATTTATTGCTTATTTGACATTAGGCCGACAGACGTGAACGTCTCTCGACGTAGCATCTGTATGGACCCATTTTTAACTGCTGAATCAGAGACTACGTCGACAGGCGTGAACGTCTCTCGACGTACTATCTGATTTGAACCATATTTGAATGCTTGATATGAGAGACTACGTCGACAGGCGTGGACGTCTCTCGACGTAGTATCTGGTTTGAACCATAAATATTTGAACGCTTAAATAAGAGACTACGTCGACGGAAGTAAGCGCCCCTCGACGTAGTATATGGTTTCACACACATTTTCCGCCTAAATAAGAGACTACGTCAACAGACGTGAACGTTTCTTGACGTAGTGACTTGTTCGAATAAGTTTACTCACCTAAATCAAGTACTACGTCGAAAATCCTTCCAAGAGAATTTAGTAAAAGACATAGATATAATCATTTAAACGATTTTAATTATATGATAAAAGAGTAATCTTCACAGTACCACTGACAATAATACAAATCTTTTATGAATTGTGACACAAAACTTTTATTCTTACTGTTCAAGGAGTTGGTGATAGTCCCCGAAACATTCAGGACAAAACGGAGGAAGTTCCGGACAACCAATGCACCTGTAGCTAGTTTCGACTCGCTTCTTATTTTTCGAACACACTTTGCACATCAAAAATGAGTACTTTTTCTTTGAATTTTCGGGTGCAGGCTGGCGTTTGGGCCAGTGACCTCAAAACATTCGTTCTTGTCCTGGATTCGAGAGGCTTTTTTGCGGGTTGTTGTGTTTTCTGTTGCTGTGTTTCTTCATACCTGATACTAAGTCCTTACCTTTGCAGTTTTCTTTTAACCCAATCATCTTCTTTATCAGTTCCTCCCTGTACGCAGCTAGTTCAAATTTTGGGTTTCTCAATACAAATTTTTTGTATAGGTAATGAGCATTCCATACTGCAGTGTCCAATAGATGAAAAAACACTTTTTTATACCAACGTATTGTTTTTCTTGGGGAAGAATAGTAGCTTATCATTTGATCAGATCTGTCAACACCGGACATGTATTTATTATATGTCGCCACTTCTTTAGGTTTTTTAACCATTTTACCGTATCTGTTTGTTATTTCAGCCATTCGGGGATGCTCTATTGTCGTCAACATAATAACTGGACGCTTATCAACCCACTTGCTTACGTACACTTTATTTTTTCGTACCCAGACATGATCACTTTTTTTTAATTTCCTTTCCACTACTTCTTTTGGATTGTCTTTTCTGTTTACGCGGAGAGTACCATTTGTATGCGTTTTCAAATCAATCAGTTTTTGTGAAAGAGAGACCGAGTTGTAGTAATTATCCATGAAGAGGTGATGACCTTTCAATAAGTACGGTCTCATCAATCTCATTAGGTACTAGTCGTTCAAGTTTTTTTCCAATCACACCTGACAATTGGGTATCCTCGTCTTTTCCACTATACATCATCGTATTTAGAACATAGCCGTCTGCCGTTGCCAAAATATAGAATTTAATACCATATCGTGCTTTCTTGGATTTTATATATTGACGAAAGTGAAGTCGACCTCGATACAATAGCAAATACTCATCCAAACTAAGTTCTTTCCCAGGATTGTATATTTTCCTAAAGTTCAGTGTCAACATATCAGAAAATTTAGTAATCTTTTCAGCACCTTTTGCTCCCAGTTCTGAGCAACATATGCATCGAAGTATCTGCTCATAGCGCCTCGATGACATTGTGTAGGAAAAAACCGGGTGGTAATAGAGTGGGTCATCATGAGTGAACAGTTTCTGTTGTTTGGGAATGCGGATGTGTCCGTGTAGTAATGAAAGTCCCAAGAACTGTTTCATCTCTTCAAAAGTAGTATGGTGAAAACTTTGAGATCGAGAGTAGCGGGTGGATGGTTTGTTTGAATTGCACAAAGCTGTTCCATAATTATTAGTGCACTGGACGAGATTTTCAATCAACTCTTTTGGAAAAACATGATCAAAAACTTGCTCAACTGTAGTCTCAGAGCTAACATCAAATTGTATGTCTTGAGAATTGACATCAAATTCAAAATCAGGAATTTCATCTGTTGTATGCGACCACGATTGCTCCTCTGGTGCTGAGGATCTTGGCCGGGTTTGCATAGGTACTGGATCTATATTATTAGAATCATCTTGGTGAGATGTGAGAAGGGAGAGTGAGTGATCACTTGATACTGGTTCTGGAACTGGTTCAGCGTGGTCGGTAGATCTATTGTCTTGCTCAGAGTCTAAACATTCATTTGAGATATTAGACTTACTTGAATCCGATGAAACGACAGGGCCTCTAGGCGTACGATACCGTCTAGTTGAAAATGTTTCTTCTGATGAGCTTGAAGCGTTAGCTTGGTCTGACTGCTGAAGCTCATAATTGACGTCAGAGCCATAGTCACCTTCATTGTCTTCGAATGGATCCTGATCAGCGTCCGAATCTGATGACAGGTCGAAAAAGTTTTGACGTTTCTTGGGTTTCTTTGCTGACATCTGAAATTATAAATCGTTAATTAAGAATCACGTTTTTACCCATTGAACGCAGAAGTTACAATATAATAACAAAACTACAAGGGAAGTATGTAATCTTCTTGCTTTTCTACCAAACGAACCTATAGCAAGTCGCGAGCGAATCATGTTTTTACCCATCGAACACAGAAGTTACAATATAATAACAAAACTACAAGGGAAGTACCTAGGTAATCTTTGCTTTTCTACCAAACCAACCTAGCAAGTCGCAAGTTACTCAATAAACACCCATAAATTAGTACATTCTATCATTACCCATCCAATCATTACGCATTTGCATCAAATCATGGTATTTTAAATGTTATAATCACAATACTATCTCTTTTGCAAAATTTACTTGCGATTTTAGCAAACTCTGCACGTGGTTGTTCACAAAATGGCACCGGCACACTGATTTTTCGAGAATACAAGCGCGCGCTCACGCTGGTCGACGTAGTACTTATGTGCGAGCGATTTACGTGTGTGTGTGAGGCGAACGAGACAGCAATATCATACTATCTATAAAATACTCGTAATACGACATTAAGATGTATAAGGTTGCTCACAATACGACAGTAGATGTTACTGTTCATTATGCTTGTATGGAAAATCATCGTCGGTCAAAGTAGCGAATTTGCTAAAAAAATGAATCCGTCCTTCGACGTACTGTCATAACCCATCATTTAAAATTTCCCGCCCATCGACGCACTGTCGAAGAACGTGTTAAATATAAAACATTTTAAAATCTGTTTTTTTAACAATGGCCTAAATGTCTCCTAAACAGCCAGTATTTGTAATACCAACACTTCAAGACGCTGAAACTATTGAAAGTACAAATTTGGTAAAATTACTTGGGTTCGAAACGGACTCGGCCCTCACTTGGAAAACCCAACCATATAGACACAACATGTAGTAAAATGTCCCGAGGAATTTACGCACTAACCGCTTGATACACCGGTGTGTAATATAATAGTACCCAAAAACTTGGTTGATGACGAAACGATACAAACTTAACTTTGCGGACGGGTTTTTGGGGGGAAAAAAAAATGTTCGTGTTTTTATTTGGGAAGATATATCGATAAATTTGTGTTTAATGGCGTCTACTTGAACTGGTCTTTATTTTGATATAATCCACATTAAAATTAGAGTTCATTTACATAGAAATATCGTAAAATTAAAAAAAAAACTAAAATTAAAATTTTTGGCGGGAAAATGGTCCCGAAATATTGAAAAATTAAAAAAAAAAATATTTTTGCTATCGAATGCAGTTTTTTTTGGTTTTTCGAGTTTGTTATTTCGTATACAACACATTTAAGCCATAAAACCACTGTCTCCTTTATAAATTATTAATGTAATAGACAGACAGACAGACAGACAGACAGACAGAAACACTTTATTATGCACCAGAAAAATACATACAATCAAACAATATACAAAGTTACTTAATTCTAGTGCCATAAATGGCGGCATTATCGCTAATAGCGATCTCTTCCAGGCAACCATTAACAGCAGGAACAACATGTGAATAAAAATGCAGCGAGGATAGAGTGCGAAAGAAACACAAAAAAAGTAAACTAAGATGTCGTCTTATGATAGTTACAAATAGACTACATAACAATATTACACACATATAATTTTGATACTAAAAATACTCAAAATAAATAAATACAAAAATACAACAATAATTTACATAAACATACACAAATACGCATAACCAATAATAGTGACCAAACAGGAACAAATGAGAAAAAAAAAGCTGAAGAAAACAAGGATAAATTAACAGACCAATTCAGAGAGATAGTGTTTCCTAATCTGAGCCCTGAAAGAGTCTAAGCTCTGCGCACGCCTAATACTCACCGGAAGTGCATTCCAGAGAGCAACCGCTCTCACGCAAAACGAAGACCCACAGAAGGAACTAGTGTGAGAAGGAGTGGACAGAAGAAGATTATTAGATGACCTAAGATTGCTAGAGTGAGTATCACAAAGAAATATGAATCGAGAACTGAGATAGGTGGGATACATAGGATTAAATATTATATTATAAAAGAGACAGAGTAAATGTGTATCGCGGCGAAGCTTGATAGGGAGCCACTCGAGTTTTTTACGGAACTGCGAAACATGGTCGTACTTACGAAGGCCGAAAATAAAACGTATCCAGAAATTCTGAAGACGCTCGAGTCTCTCAAATTACTCTTGGGTTAAGTCTAGATAACAGGCATCCGCATAGTCCAAAATAGGTAGTAAGAGAGAATGTGCTAACGCAACTTTAGTAGCCGTTGGAAGAAAGTTTCTAATTCTTCTCAATGACGCGGCAGAGGCAAACAACTTGCGTTTGACAGATTGCAATTGAGGTTCCCACGTCATGCAACTATCAAAAATAATTCCTAGATTTTTAATTTGGGTACTGTAAGGAATTATCATACCTCCGAACACAAGCCGAGGCAGAACAGTCCAGTCTATCCTCGAGATTAACCTGCTACTTCCAATAATAATGGCTTGCGTCTTCGAGGGATTGACTGCAAGTCCGAACGATCGACTCCAGGCTTCGATACGACTCAAGTCATCATTGATAAGCCCCACAGCTACACTCAGACGGTCTAGTGACGCCTGGGAATAAATTTGGAAATCGTCGGCATAGAAGTGGTAAGAAGAAGTAACATGAGATGTAATGGAGTTAATAAAGATTGCGAAGAGGAGAGGAGAAAGAACACCACCTTGAGGAACACCAGCACTAGTATCGCACCAGGTAGAGAACGATTCACCCATGCGTACGCGTTGCCGGCGCCCATGCAGATAACTGCGAAACCAGTCAACTGCTGTTGGAAATATGTTAATTGAGCGGAGTATGGCAAGTAGTACAACGAAATCGATCGTATTAAATGCATTACTGAAGTCAAGAAGAGTGAGGATTGTAAGTTTCCTGTCGTCCATTCCCATCCTGATATCATCCGTAATTTTTACAAGCGCAGTTACAGTGCTGTGACCAGAACGAAAGCCGGACTGTAAGGGACTAAGGATATCATTACGATTAAGGAAGGAGTTAAGCTGGGAGTGAATTAGGCGCTCCAGAACTTTGGAAAGAAACGGGAGAATAGAGATAGGACGGTACTCGGAGAACGATTTAGGATTAGGTTTCTTTGGGATAGAAACAATGTTTGCTTCTTTCCAGCAAGAGGGCACTGTACACTGCTCAATAGAGGAATTCAAAAGATGACACAAGATAGGAAGGATTTCTTCCAGGATAGACACAATCATGCAACGACCGATACTGTCACTACCGACAGCATTAGATGATATAGATAAAATGTTCTTCTTAACATCACAACCAGCAAATTGTCTAATGACAAATGAAGCGTGATTGGGTGTAGGTAGAGAGGATAGATAATTTAGAGTAGCTACTTTGTCATTCTGATTAATAACTGATGACGAAGAGAAATGAAGATTAAGCGAATTTAAATCAATATTACTTGAAATTGAATCTTGTCTGGACTTTCCTACACCCAGCGTACGGAGAAACTTCCAAACTTTCGCCGGATCTCCGTTCTCAACAGACCTATGGATATGGTGACGTTGAGCATCCCTACACACTCTATTACAACGATTCCACAAAAGCTGAAATCCCTCCCTGTTCACCTCTGTTGGATTAGAAGCAAACTTACGCTTAGCTGATGCTTTTAAATGTAACAGTTTCTTTATATTATCTGTAAGCCAAGGAGCAGGCATATGTTTCATTTTTACAGGGTGAATAGGAGCATGAATGTCACAAAGTTCGGTTAATTTGTGATTGAATAAAAATACCTTATCAGACATCGATTCTGCATCAAACACTGCTGACCAATCGACACCAATTGCATCCTCACGAAGTTTGTCAGATTCAACGGAACCAAAGCTGCGCTGCAGAAGGATTTTGGGTTTGCTTCTCGGTGGTCGAGTTTTGTAGGATAAATAGACAACATCATGATACGACATGTCGTGTCCAGAGTGCGAGCATTGCCCATGCTTTGCGACATTCTGTATCGACGAAACGAACATGAGGTCTAGAAGCAAAGGGGAGCAATTCGGAAAGTGATGTGTCGCTGTTGAAGGTAGAACATGCATGCCGCTGGAGCGAATGATCGCTTGTAATTTTTCACAGCGTGCATCCGCCTTCAACAAGCAGGTATTAAAGTCACCCATAATTATGGAATGAGAGTAGGAGGGAAGAAGATCTTCAAGAAGCTTTTCAAAGGAGGAAAAGTAGTTAACGTTCTTGTCACGACTATAATAAACTCCGAGAAGAAGTTTCGTGTGAGAAAGAGTGATTTCAAGAAAGAGATGTTCGCCAGCGTTGGTAGGGGGAGGCTGTGCAGAACTGCTAATTACCGAGTAGGAGATATTAGAACGCAAGTAAATGGCAACTCCACCGCCAGGTCTGTCTGTGCGATCGTTTCGGATGAGAGTGAAACCGGGAAGGGAGTAGGAAGGCAAGGTTTTAACCAACTCTCGGAGATCATTATAGCGTGAACATTTCTGTCAACGAAGGATGCCAGTAGCTCAGGGTAATGAGCTGGGATGCTTTGAGCATTTATGTGAAGTATATTTAAATTCTTAGGAACATCTGAAAATGAATTTGATAAAATGTCACTTAGAGATGGTAGGCTCACAAAACTATTTTCAGATTCGGAAACACTATCAGAAGATAAATAATGAAATAGGTCACTATGTTCATTGCTCGACATTAATATTAAGCAAATATATAAACTAAAACAAAATACAATTAACTTAACAACTATCTTATAGTACAATAAAACTAATTTGGTAACATAAATTACCTGCCAGATGTGTCAGACTGATAATCAAAACAATTAAATTTGTCGCACACTGAGCAACATAAGAAAGAAAAAAAAACATTAAAAACAACAACATTAAACATACTGCCAGATAAATACTCAGTTTGACAAGTGTATTTATTACTAATACACTACTATACTTATACACAGTCAATATCATATTTGTTCCGTATAATCGGGCAACATTATATCGGCCATCGAAATATAGCGGATCTATGTTTTGACAGCCGGCAGTCAAGTGACGTTGTCTCGTTTCGCCGGTACGTTCGAGAGACTCCTGGTTTGCTTTTCTGGATAAAAGTGTTATAGTTCGCGGGAACGACGAGTTTTTCGGGATAAAAGCTTTAGTATTGTGCGGGAACACATTATTAACGTTAAGTGTGACTACTGGATTAGTGCTGGACTATTGATTGTGAGGTGGCTACTGGATTGGCCGCTTCTAGAACGCAGGATCGTTCTGGGGCGGAAGGAAGTCTACGGAATTTGTCTGGTTTGGTATTCCAAATTCCCCTTTGCTCCCGTTCCTTATTCCTCTTGACCAAACTGGGCTTTGGACGACGCCGGGAACCCTACGTAAGTGATTTCCTTTCGATACTTTGTTTGCAATTAGGGGGTAAATATTAAAATCGGTATAGCTACGTAAATAATTTGTTTTTGAGATCTGCTATGGGCCCCAGGTCGGTATTTCTGGCATAAATACTGAACATTTTTTGGTAGCAGAGCGTGGTTAGCCGTAAATACTCCCTTTTTGTTTTTAGTTTTCTGGGAAAATATATCGGGTAGGCCAGATATTTGGGGGTTCCCAGTTTATAATTTCTCCCCAAACTGTCGGGAAATTAGTATTAAGTGGTATCCGGTTTAATAGGTTGCGGATATATTTGTTGTGACATTGTCCGAACTTTAGGTTGGTTTAAATTTAAATTTAAAAATGGCTTCGGATTTGGCCAACCAGCTCCGATGGTTCGAATCCTTACAAGGATTGGTCGGCCGGAGAGACCGGGAGGAGGCGCTGCTAAACAGGGCAGAACAGCTCGACAGGCGCCTGGAGGTCGCTGAGAGGAGCACAGGATTGCTGCGGGATGCAAGGCCGCCTCCACCTGAGGACCAGATGGAGAGGATTGACGCGGACATGCGGCGCATCCTGGATGTGTACGACGAGGTCTCCGAAAGGGTTCGCCAGCTGGAGAGGTCTCGTCAGGGAAGGGCGAGCTCGGGACCCGTCATCAGGGATGCGGGCTCGGGTGTAGTGGGACGCCTTCCCACTCTGGACTTGCCCAGGTTTACAGGGAACCAGCGGGAGTGGAGCGGCTTCCGGAGCATGTTCGCCTCTCTCGTAGATTCACGCACGGACTTGACGAGGGCGGAGAAGCTGGCCTATCTCCGCACGTCACTGGAGGGTGAGGCACTCTCCCTGATCCAGCACCTGGAGCTGGACGACGACAACTTCGGCACGGCGATGGAGTTGCTGGATACGAGGTTCCAAAACCCTCGGCTCCTCGCCGACGCTCACGTGTCCCAAATACTGGGGCTGCCGAAGGTGACTGAGAGGTCTCAGTTGAGGCCGCTAATCCTCACGCCCGTGAAGGTGGCGTACAACGCCTTGCGCAGCTTGGGACTGCCAGTGGAACACTGGTCGTTTCTGCTGGTCCACATCCTGCTGGGCAAGGTGCCGCTGGAGTTGCGCGCCCGGTTCGAGCGGGAAAGAAGCCTTCACGGCGACCCGAAGGTCTTCCCCACGTTTGAGGAGCTACTTCGGGTCCTGGAGTGGGAGGCGAGGATGGCAGAGTCGGCGCCTCAGGAGGCGCAGCCCGCCGCTTCAGCTCGTGGCCCTGCCGGAACAGGACCGCGACCTACCAATCCCCGCACTCAGGGTGGGGTAAAGCGGACGGCGACGGTGACGAGTGCGTCGGAGCAGGAGTGCCCGAACTGTGGCCAGCTTCACGCGCTGGTGCAGTGTCCGGCCCTGCTTGCGAGGACGACTTCCGACCGACGAGGCATCGTTCGGAGGTTGCGTCGGTGCTACGGGTGCCTGGGGGGTCATTTGTTCAATGACTGCCCCACGGCACGGCCGTGTCCTGGGTGTGGGGGACCACACCACCAGCTCTTGTGCGTCAGGAGCGATGGTGCTGGTCGACAGCCCTCAGGGAGGGGGCCCTCCACGGGCGGGGGCGCTCCCACGCAGAGCCACGCATTGTACAACAATGAAGTGGCTACAGCGTGGAGCACACCCCCTCCACCCCAACCCACGGCAGCACCGGGCAGCCCAACAAGGGGCGTCCTACACGCGGCTCGGTCACCGACCTCACAGCCCGCGCGGACGCGGGCGAACTGGAGAGGTGGAAGGGTGATACAGGAGTCACCACGGGGGCCACCTCCCCAGCGTTATCCTTCTCCGCCGCTGGATCCGCGATTAATGCAATGGAGGGCGTACACGCCTCCCCTCCATGAGCATCCGAGGCTGGACTACCACCCGCCCTACTTTCGATATGGCAGGGCGGCTGGATATGCCCCCCCTCCGATGGCCCTTATGACTCGGCAGCCATACTGGGCTGGGCCCTGTAGTCCGACGAGTTCGGACGGGCCTCGGAGGGATTGACTAGCCTCCGTTCCCTTGGCACAGGATCAACCGGTGGTCCTGCTGCCCACCCTCTGGTTAAGGGTTTGGGGTCCAAGAGGCGACTACGTCCGGATACGAGCGCTCTTGGACACAGGGTCCCAGGGGTGCATTTTGACAACCCGGGTTGCTCATCGCCTGGGCCTGGCTAGGTTTCCGTCACCGACTCCGTTACGAGGAGTCGGGAACACAGAGGTAAGGTTGGCTGGACAGACCCGCCTCTCCTTCTCGTCCGTACATTCCTATTCGGAAAGGATTGCGGTCAGGGCCACCGTCATGGATTCGGTTGTCGGTTGGCTTCCTCAGGCGGACATAGATCCGGATCTTTTGTCCTGTACTAAGGGTCTCAGGTTGGCGGATCCCCGCTTCGGGATGGCGGGTCCGGTAGATCTTTTGTTGGGTTCTGATGTACTGGGTTACATCATGAACGGGAAACCTAGACTGTTGGATCAGTCTTCGCTGATGGCGCTGCCCACCATCTACGGGAATGCCATTTTGGGAATGGTGGATGAGTGGCAGCAGTCGAATCAGGCTTCTTTTACGGGAACGGCCCTCGCTCAGATCATGCAGAGGTTCTGGGAGATCGAAGAGCCGCCTACCGTGTCTCGGCTGGATCCCGAGCACGTGGAGTGTGAGAACTTTTATCAGGCTCACACTCGGAGAATGGTTTCTGGGCGATTGGAGACTAGGCTGCCTTTCCGGGATAACCCCCCGCGTCTGGGCCAGTCTCGATCATTGGCCGAGAAAAGGCTCAGGTCCATGGAGCGACGCATGGCTCGAGATCCTGTACTTCGGGAAAAGTACATCGAGTTCATGAGGGAGTATGAGGCACTGGGCCACATGTCTCCGGCTCGCGACGACTGGTCGACCATGGACCACTACTTTTTGCCTCATCACGCTGTTATGAAAGCGTCGACAGGCAAACTCAGGAGGGTGTTCGATGGATCCGCTCCGACTTCGACAGGAGTGTCACTGAACCAGTACCAGTCAGTCCAGTGAACGCTGGACCGAAGTTACATCGGGATATTGTAGACATCATCCTGAATTTCCGTAGGCATCAGGTGGTGTTGGGAGCGGACATCCGTATGATGTTCCGACAAACGGTCATACACCCCGAGGACAGGAGGTTCCAGTTGATCCTCTGGCGGGAAAGTCCTCAGGACCCTATGATGGTGTATGAGTTGAACACCAACACCTATGGGTTGAGATCAAGCCCCTTCATTGCGATCCGCTCACTGCTGGAGTTGGCGGAGCAAGAACGGGCTCGGTACCCACGTGCAGCCGCAGTTCTGGAACGCGACCTGTACGTGGACGACGTTTGCACTGGTGCGCAGACGGTGGAGGAAGCTCTGTTGCTCCGGGATGAGCTTACAGAGCTTCTCGCATCTGGAGGCTATGAGCTTCGGAAATGGCTCTCTAACGACCCTAACGTCCTGGCTGGTATCCCGGACGATCACCAGCAGGATCCCGGGCTCTTTGAGGAAGGTGACGATCCGCACGGGATTGCGGTTCTGGGCATGCAGTATCAACCGGTTGCTGACATCTTCACCTTTCGGGTGGCACTGGAAGCCACACGCGCGTGGACAAAACGGACGGTTTTGTCCACCATCGCCAGGATGTTTGATCCAAACGGTTGGATCAGTCCGGTTCTGTTCGCAGCCAAGTGTCTGTTACAGCGACTTTGGACTCTGAAGGTCTCATGGGACGACCCCCTGGTTGGAGACTCGCTTAACACTTGGCTTCGTTTAATATCTGACCTCGAAACGGTCAATCGAGTGGCGTTGCCCCGTCGCATTCTGCCACCAGGCTGTAGCCGGATCAGCCTGCACGGGTTCTGTGATGCGTCCGAGCTGGGCTATGCCGCATCTGTGTACTTGCGTACAGTTGACGCTGGAGGCCACGTCAATGTCACGCTCTTATTGGGGAAGAGCAAGGTAGCTCCTATCAGGACACGACTCACCATTCCGAAACTGGAATTGAGCGGAGCCACATTACTTGCTCGGCTGCTCAAGCATGTATATCAGGAACTGTCCACCTCGATAGACATCCGGAATGTCTATGCGTGGTCTGACAGTCAGGTCGTGCTTGCCTGGTTAAGAGCAGCCCCTCACACCTTGGAGACCTTTGTGGGAAATCGGGTTTCCCAAGTCCAAAACCTTGGACTGGACATGGTTTGGAGACATGTCCCGGGTGAGTTGAACCCCGCTGACTGTACTTCGCGCGGCTGTTCCGCGCCGGAGCTAGTTGATCACCCCTTATGGTGGGGTCCGGACTGGCTGCGGGAGCCAGAAGCTTCCTGGCCAGCTCTCGGCGCGGACTCGGAGCGAGCGGAGCTGCCCGGAGTCCGCGTGCATGCGATTGTGGCGGAAGTGCCCCCAGACCCTGACTGGTTGACGGGTCGTTACAGCAAGCTGGATAAGTTGTTGGGGGTAACTAGCTGGATTAAACGCTTCATCCACAACTGTCGTCACCCTCGTCAGAGGAGGAGTGACCAGATCGCCACTGTGGAGGAGCGTCGGAGTTCCTTGCTGCACCTCATTCGGCTGGTGCAGGGTGAGAGGTTTCCGACGGAACTTGAGGCGCTGCGCTGCGGACGCGCTCGCTTGAAGGGTGCGGTCGCCAAGTTGAACCCTTTCACAGATCAGGATGGTCTTCTGCGCGTAGGAGGTCGGCTCCGGAAAGCCAACCTGCCGTACGGCAGCAGGCACCCCCTGTTGCTACCGAAAGGAGGTCCTCTGGTGGACCTGCTGATCACCGATCGGCATATCGGTAACGCGCACGCTGGATGTGGCGCGCTTCTCGCTGTGTTGCAGCGTGAATTCTGGATCTTGTCGGCTCGCAGGGCGGTCCGAAAGGCTGTTTAGATGTGTCCCTTGTTATAGGCTCAAGGCGTCTACCATGCAGCCCATGATGGGAGATCTTCCTCCGGATAGGATTTCTCCCTCGAGGCCGTTCGACGGGGTCGGAACGGACTTCGCTGGGCCCTTCTCGGTCAAGTCATCGACGTTGCGTAACGCCAAGGTCGTTAAAGCCTACCTGTGCGTCTTTGTGTGTTTGGCCACCAAAGCAGTCCACCTGGAGCTGGTCTCTGCGCTGTCTACGGAGGCCTTTGTCGCGGCGCTGGATCGCTTTGTAGCGCGAAGAGGAGTACCCTCTTTAATACGTTCGGACAATGGCACAAATTATCGAGGGGCGGCGAATTATTTACGCGAAGTTAATAATTTTTTAAATTCTGGTAATCATAGTTTAAGTCTGGCTCTCGCCCAGCGGGGAATCAGCTGGCAATTTAGTGTGCCGGCCTGTCCTCACTGGGGAGGAATTTTTGAGGCTGCGGTGAAGTCTGCTAAAACCCATCTCCGCCGTGTCATCGGGGAGACCGTGTTAACTTGGGAAGAGTTAGTCACGGTACTATGCCGCGTGGAGGCAGTGCTTAATTCCCGTCCTCTCTGTCCAATCTCGCCTGACCCTAACGATCTAGAAGTCTTGACGCCGGGTCACTTCTTGATCGGTCAGCCTTTAACCGCGTTGCCGGAGTATCCCTGGAAGGATGAGCGCCCCGGACGCCTGTCCCGTTTTCAGTTATTGCAGCAAATAAGTCAAGACTTCTGGAGGCGCTGGTCGGCCGAGTACTTGCATCTGTTGCAACAACGGGTAAAATGGACAGATAGGACGGAGGCCCCTCGGGAAGGGGACTTAGTATTATTAAAAGAGGCAAATTTGGCCCCCCTACTCTGGCGTAGGGGACGTATTTTAAAATTGATATCTGGTACTGATGGCACACCCCGCGTGGCGGAGATTCTGGTTTCTGGTTCCAGACTTCAGCGCGCGGTGTGTCCTCTCTGGCCCGCTTGCCTCTTTATTAGATATACGTATTTGTCAAGGTTAAAATTTAATTTTATTTTATTACTAAGTTTTTTTTGGTTTGATTTCCACTTTCGGGTCAAAGCTGGGAATTTAGTTTTATTTGGGGTCCGGATACTGCTAAATACTGATTGCTAGAATTGAGCTGGAGTTCAATTGGTCGGGGGTTTTGTTCCGTATAATCGGGCAACATTATATCGGCCATCGAAATATAGCGGATCTATGTTTTGACAGCCGGCAGTCAAGTGACGTTGTCTCGTTTCGCCGGTACGTTCGAGAGACTCCTGGTTTGCTTTTCTGGATAAAAGTGTTATAGTTCGCGGGAACGACGAGTTTTTCGGGATAAAAGCTTTAGTATTGTGCGGGAACACATTATTAACGTTAAGTGTGACTACTGGATTAGTGCTGGACTATTGATTGTGAGGTGGCTACTGGATTGGCCGCTTCTAGAACGCAGGATCGTTCTGGGGCGGAAGGAAGTCTACGGAATTTGTCTGGTTTGGTATTCCAAATTCCCCTTTGCTCCCGTTCCTTATTTCTCTTGACCAAACTGGGCTTTGGACGACGCCGGGAACCCTACGTAAGTGATTTCCTTTCGATACTTTGTTTGCAATTAGGGGGTAAATATTAAAATCGGTATAGCTACGTAAATAATTTGTTTTTGAGATCTGCTATGGGCCCCAGGTCGGTATTTCTGGCATAAATACTGAACAATATTTATAGATTACGGAATTACCTACTACAGCCCATGGGAAAAGTTTATAGGTATGGTAAAATTAAATCAGTTGTAAAATAAAGTAGAACGTACAGTATGTACAACGTCTAAAAGGAAAGAAAAAAGGAATTGCAACACTCAATGTCAGCTGATGGCGTGTCTTCACTATAATGCTGTCTGTCAGTTCAATGTCAACTGTCAACACTAGGTAACCGTCAACGTGAGACTAATCACCTAATCAGACTAACAATAACAAAGTTTTGTGAAATGAAGTCATGAATACAAGAATAACCTCGTAATTTTAACACAGTTCAAAATAAAGTGGGTATCAATTATTTTATAAGAAAAACAAATATGCAAATAAGTAACACAAATGAGGTACAAAAAAGATAATGACTACACGAAAGTCTCAAGAAACATGATCAATAACTGGGAACGAAAACAAGATCCAGGCAATTACTTCGATACTGGGAGCTTGTTCTTTAGTCTTGCAGTTCTGGGCTTCTTCACAACGGCGGGCGTAGATGGACGACTGGTCGAAGCCTGTGGTGTAGTTTCCAATGCGTTTCCCACCGGAATTTCAGCAAGCTCATCCCTTGTCGTCACTCTGTGACGAACATCGCCCGGTCCGAGCACAAAAATGCCGCCGTTCCTCGTCCAACATTTTGTGATGCCAAAACGCTGTCGAGCCGCACGGAAGACGTCATCTCGAGACTTCGTTAGAAATTCGGACAAAGTTATGCCCGAACTCCTGAAGCCCGTCTTAGCCGTCCAGACTCCGTCACGAACGGCCACATGAATCCCAATACAATAGGGCGAGGTCTATCCGCCGCCGCTCGCCCCATCCTATGGCAACTACCTAGGTCAGTGGCACAGAAATTCAGAATCTTTAATCGCTCCACTATAGTCTTGGCAACAAGTTGAGATGTGTTCTCGGCACTCGGCACTCAGGAAGACCATGTGTTCCGTATAATCGGGCAACATTATATCGGCCATCGAAATATAGCGGATCTATGTTTTGACAGCCGGCTGAATTGTACTTTGTCTCTGGTCGCGGGAACGGCATGACATGAGTTTTTTTTTGTGGTTACAACTGTGTTAATATTTGCTACGGGAATACATTATTAACGTTAATTACTACTGGATTAGTGCTGGAATATTAATTGTGATACTACGGGATTAGTGCTGGACTATTTGTGAAGTGGCTGCTAGATTGGCCGCTTCTAGAACGCAGGATCGTTCTGGGACGGGAGATCGTCTGGAATCTGTCTGGTTTGGTTTCCATATTCCCCTTTGCTCCCGTTCCCTATTCCTATCGACCAAACTGGACTTGGGCGACGCCGGGAGCAGTAATTGAGTGAGTAATTTTAGGTACCTTGTTTGCAATTAGGGGGTAAATAATATTAAAATCGGTATAAACGTAAATAATAATGTTTTAATTCTCGCTATGGGCCCCGAGACGGTATTTCTGGCATAAATACTGAACACCATGCAACAGCAACATCTTGCGTCGCGACCGCATCTCACATTGATCCACCTGTTGTGCTAGTATACCAATTTGACTCTGTACTGCTCGGAAAGTCGCTACCACAAAGGTTTTAGAGGAAGCAATCTCTCTAGCCAGGCCCTCGACACCTGGAGGCAGAGTGCTCGGCAGCTGACCCTCAATAGAATCCAACCGCTTGTGGAAGGCTTCCATCATAAGATTGAGAGATTGCTGAATGGAATCCATTATTATAAATAAATGTGTATACCTTGTGACTGTGCAGCTTGGTCAACTAGTTGAAGTGATATAGTGTGCAGTGGTTATTGGAAGAGAAAAACACTTGAGGCAGGTAGGGGGTGCTAAAACATAGTAGTGTAGTAGAAATCACACCATTGATAACACTTTTACTATTTTTAAACAAATAAAAAGATAAGACCTGAATATAAACACTGTTTCTTTGTTCACTCCTACCCTCGAAAAACGTAATAGCTGATCGAATACTTCAGAAATCGCAAAAAAAAATCTCAAGTGCCAAAAATTTTAGTTTACATTTTAAGTACATTAATTATAAACAAACGATACCGCTAGAAGCGTCTTGAAACGCTCTTGAGAATAAATGGGCTCAAACGGATACAAGTAAGGCGGCACTTCATATGCCGAAGCACAAACACCGCACTTATGTAACCTGACACCCGTTTTCCCGCCAAAATTGTAAACGCGAGGAGCAGGCGGTGTAGCAAGAGGCTAATACAATTGCGACCCATGGCTACGAAATGTTATCTTAGGGAGGTTTATTTTGCTTATATTCACTCAGTGATGTCGTATGGCATTATGCTGTGGGGTAATTCTACCGATAATATGAACGCATATTAAAAATGCAGAAGCGAGCGGTAAGAATTCTCGTCAATGCCAAATATAGGGAATCATGCCGAGACATTTTTAAGAGTCTACGCATTCTTACATCTATAATAGCATCTTACAGTTTTGAGATAGTCAAGTATGATCGTAGAAGTATCCATATCTACCAGACTCGCGGAGATTATACAAAATCAAATTTTCGCAACAGGGATAATTTGTTAGGTGTAAAACATAGACTACACAATTCAACCAAAAATCCATCAGTGATAGGCCAACAACTGTACAATAAACTACCAAACTCTATTAAGGAAAGTACGTCGTTTGATATGTTTTGTTCGAATGTTAGGGATCTATTGCTGTCAAAAACCTTATATAAAGTCAAAGACTACTTAAACAGTGACTACAGCAATTATAAAATGCTTCATCCTAATCCTGCCTAATATAAATAATTATTTTATTCATTTATTTTATATGAAAGACTGACTGGAATTGATTCAAACATAATATATTGTAACAGATAGATAATTGACAAAGCGTATTTTTTATACGTAGCAAATTCACTATTTATCATAAAAAGCCTTTATACAGCTTTTAATTAATCATTTATTTATTTTCAAACTTTAACATGTACATTTGAATCTAAGAATGTGTTAACAAATATTATAAAATGTATTAGACTGACGAGTTACGAATGTAGCATTTATTATTATATTATAATGATAATTGTGTATTTTTGTAATAATAAAGATATCTATCTATCTATCATAAAATTACAATTAGGGTTAGGGTAATTTTGTGATTATTTTATCATATTATCCTATTATACTAATCAGTAATTAATTAGTAAAGTCATACTTGTTAAAAACATTGCTACTTTTTTTAGAAAAATTTGGTTTTCCCCCCCCCCCTCAGCGCTTAGGTAAGGAAAAGGAGCGAAGTAATACCAACCTAACTGAATGTTGTCTGAGTTGTTTTTTTCATGGTAGTCAAGGGACCGTAACAAGCTCGTTATTGATTGTTTTAATTCGTAATAACTTAGATCTGTCAAATTGGTAGTATGTAATATTTTATTATAGAGATAACATCCGAGAAAACAAGGAAATGTATTGCTAAATTGTATCTTGAGTGGTAAAATCTGGAAGACTTTATCCAGAAAGAGCTCAAAGAGCTATGCTCAAAGTAATGACCCAGAAAACCATTAGATACCCAACTGACAAGTTAAATAAAAACACAGAAGTTAGGTAACTTGTTTTTTTTTAAATAAAGAGTGACGAGACGAGCAGGACATGTGCCTGATGGTAAGCAACATGCCTGCCACATAACAGTACAGTGACACGCAGCTATTGGAACATAAAGAGTCCGAATTATTACCTAGCACTGCACTGCGCTCGTCACCCAGAAATCTAAGTTGTTATATCTCTAAGCCCTGTAATTTTTCTGAAAATATTGCCCTTCAAACCGGAACACAGTAATGTTTGCACATTACTGCTTGTTGCATTAGACGACATAATTCGTCAACATAAATTAGTACTTTGTCATTCAAATGTAGGTAGTACAGAACAAAACACGTTTGCTGCATCGTATCAAAGTAACTAGCAGGCATTTTGTGCATCTTTCAAATCATCTATACACAATAGTAAGCAAAAGTCTGGGGACATTTACCCTCTTAATTTAAAATAAGTTAGAACCGTAGTGCAATATTATAGTGGCAAGCCTCTACACACACAGTGAAACTGATTTTTTATTTGAAATTGTAACCTAATTCAACATTCTTTGTATCTTGTCACCATACTCTGCTCAGTTTCACAATAAACACATACAGTCATACAAACGCACACATAACATACACTTAATGTTCCACATGAAACACACACATGAATATCCAAACACAACACACACACACGCTCACATATTCTATCGTACATAGAAATAAACTATTAAATTTATTTTCCTTTTTACCCGATTGAAAGAAGGGTTATGTTTTTCGCGCGTATCTGGTATGTTTGTAAATTTATTTATTCCCTCGTATCTTCCAAACAGCTGGATAGATTTTGACGATTCAGATATCGTTAGATTTGTCGCAATTGCCCAAGTGTCCTTAGATAGGTTGTAAATTTAAAAAACCAACATAATCGAAATTTGATGCAAAATTGTAAGTAGCTAAAAAATAATTTTTTATCAAGCATATCGAGTAGGGTATCAAAATAAAGGAAATTTAAAGACCATTACAAATATGTACATATGTTGTGTAGTTAAATGTCATTTGGAATAATTACAAACATTTTAATTCAATCATTCGAATATATTTGTTTGCAATGCCTTCAGATGACGCAAGTTTTTAAAAGAAGATTGATAGGTGCTATTGATAACGTATTAAACAAAACACGAACGAAAATAATAATTGAAATAATAATCTTAGTTATAAGTACACGCCGTCAAGAGAACTTACCAATATTTTTTTGCTAGATTTACAGGTAATAAAACAACACGGTTTCGTTCATTGGAGACTGCCGAAAGGAACACTAAAAAGTAGACAATAAAATAAATAATTTAAAAAATAATAAAATCCATTTTTTTTTCAAATTTGTCAAAACACGGCGGCTCTGCCACTACTAATACAGTTTTTTTAATTTTTTTTGACTAGTTTGGGTGCCAGAAAGTCATTACTAAGAACAGTTTTATCAACAATGCACTAACGTGTAAGATTTTAAGAAATTTTGTTTAATATTATGATAAAACTGTATGAATGCATAAATTATTATTGTTAATAAAAGTTTTTTGATTTAGATTTTTTTAAAAGTGACTAGCTTACTAGTTTACTTGTTACTAGTTAACAAGTAGACCTGAAAGCATGCATATTATCTCTGTACTCACTAACAGTATTAAACGACAGCTTTCGTAATACGTAAAACGCGAAAAATTTTTTCGCAGTAGGACCTATCTTTTGAGCTGTTACTTAATAGATATTTCAAGGATCGACCTAACACCCCGTGCAGTCCTTTTAGGTGGTGCCTTACGGTCTTCATGAAGATAATTTAGGACCGTCGATTTCTAGCTGGTATGAATAGCTAATATTCAAGTTGAGCTTGCTGTCAAAAAAAAAAAAACGTACATAATATTACACCATTATTTATAACAATGACTAAACAATGAGGTCATGTTGTGTTAGTAGTCTTCCAATCTATTTATTCAGTGGAATGTGAAACAGGATGATGACCTAATACGTACATGAGCTAAATAATACGTTGGTAAACCGATAAGAACTTTACCAATGTATTGTTTGCAACTGCCACTGTTCACTACTACGGGTGCCTATTAAAACGCATAATTTTTTGTTCCTAATTTACTTTGTCATATTGAATGTAGCATAATATATAGGGTCATAATGCAACTTTCGCATAATCATTTTTGGCGTTATGTGTTTTAAGCATGACAATCTATAGTACTACATTTAGACTTTCTACGGGATACGGCCGAAGACGGACGTGTGCACGATACTACATTTGTACAAATAAAATAAATACCCACAAGTTTGCGAGGGACGCCGGTTTTTTGCGGGAGTGAGCCATACACTTTTAGTTTCCACACTGAAACATTTGGATGAGCCCAACATTTTACACAAAAAGATTCAGCGCACACAATATCTACTGTTTTGCGTTCAAACTGACTCCAACTAACGGTGCGCGCGCTCCACCCTCTTCTCTGTTTTATCGCACTTGTCTCACTACCTGTCGATACTAAAATGTCTAAATCGCCTGCAGAAAAGTCTACGTCTGATACTGAGTTGCGACACGCTAGAAAGTTTAAAAGGCCCCGTGAGGATCCTTGGCAATCTGATTTCAAGTCACTTAGAGATGATATGCTTAAAGCCATAAATGCTCTTAGAACAGACATGACCGCGAGACTCACGAAAATGGATTTACAGTTAGGAAAGCTTGGTGAGATTGAGAGGGCGATGGAGTTTATATCAACACGAAATGAGGAACTATCGCGTACTGTGAGCGAACTGCAGACGAAGATGATTTATTATGATGATTACATCCAAAAGCTGGAGGGTCAAGTCGATGATATTTCGCGTAACTCAGTTTGTTCTAATATTGAGATCCGCGGCGTTCCTAAGCGCGATAGCGAAACTAAGCATGACCTTGAAAAATATATACTAAATCTATCAAATACAATAAATTGCAAGTCTCCAGAAGTGCGTAACATCTACCGTTGGAATACAAAAAAGGAAGGTCACCAAAATATTGCACCTCAATATTCGAAGTATTAACGCTAACTACTCACGTTTAGAAATTTTATTGGAAAGAATTAAGATGAAATGTGATTTTATTATTCTTACTGAGTGTTGGATTAACAAAAATAAAAATTTAACTATTCTTGACGGTTACAACTCACATGCCACTGAACGAAATCATAACCAAAATGATGGTGTCATAATTTATGCTTCCACCCTACTACATTACTCTGTTTTTGAGCCGCCATTTACAGGGGCCAGTTGCTTAGTTCCTAATCTTAATGTTAAACAAGAAATGGCCATAATAGGCATATATTGTTCTCCGTCAACAAGGAATATTAGTAATTTTCTACTGTTAAGGCAGTTGTTGATGTTTAGTTCCATCAACGACCACTAGATGGCGTTGGCCATCTCTAAATCACGCAAACGATGTGTTCGTCGATGAAATGATGTAAATTTTTTACTTTGGTCAATAAATCGTGCCTCGGATACCTTTCCCTGTGTTTCATTGAAGCATACGCGTTGAGAGGTCGAGGATCCTAGTACATCTACAGTCACTAGAAGAAAAAGTTACTCCTCTAAAAAAATACCTCACATCGCCATTCTGGGTGACATAAACATAGACATTCTTAATTCTATAAATAATGATATTACTTCTGAATACCTAAATGTTATTCTTGAACTTGGGCTCTTCCCGGCGCATAACTTACCTACGCGAGAGAATAATTGTCTAGATCATATTTTACTGAAAACCTCATATCCGAGCTTTGTCAACGTTATAAACACTGATGTTACTGACCACTTACCTATTGTATTAAGCTTGAATAAAGAATTACTAAGAGCTAAACCAGTAAAGTCCATTGTAAGGACAGATTGGACCGAAGCAATTTTAATTGTAGAACAAGCCAATCTGTGCACTATTTTTAAGTTAAATTCGCCTAATCTTGTTGCAGAAACTTTTATAAATATCCTTTCTGGAGCTATACAAAAATGTTCAAAAGCAATTTATTTATCTAAAAAACAAAGGACTTCAAAGCCCTGGATTACACAAGGTATTCTCAGATGTATTCGACATAAAGATAAATTGCACTATATTTCTTAAAAGAACTCGTCTGACCAGGATGCTAAAATAGTCTATAGTAGATATAAAACTTTTTGTGGCAGGTTAATTGAACAATCTCGGAATGCATATTATCAATTTGATTTGGAAAGTAACTTGCACGATTCGAAACGCACGTGGAAAACGATTAAACATATAACACATATGTCCAAAGATAAAACTATTCCTAACGAATCCGCCATACTCCTTTTAAATCTGTTGAAGTTGTAAATTGTTATTTTGCGAATATAAGACGAAACCAGGCACAAAGTTTTATTACTTATAATCGTCGAGAAGCTGTCTTGAATCAGATGATTTCTCCGAGCCAGTCCTGTGTAATATTACCTGCTGATGATTATGAAGTCATAAAACTATCTATAGGCTAAAATCTCACGCTGCTACTGGTTGGGACAAAGTACCTTCAAAATTTTTAAAAATGACAAGCCATGTTATCGCCCAAATTATTACTAAGTTATTTAACATGTGCGTTGAACAAGGAAAATTCCCCGATGTGTTTAAAAAAAAAAAAAAAAGGCTCTTGGATTACCTGGCCAAACAAAAAATACTATTCGACCACCAGTACGGTTTTAGAGCAGGCAGGTCAACGGAAGACGCAGTGCGTGATCTATGTGTCAATGTTTCTCTAGCACTGGATAAAGGTAAAAAATGTATTGCCATTTTTCTCGATATTGCAAAGGCCTTTGATAGACTTTCGATCCCTAACCTAGTCAAAAAATTGAAAAAAATGGGTATAAGGGGCAACTGTCTAGATTTTTTCAACGACTACCTTTCAAATAGAACTCAAAGAGTGAGAATTGGTAATCACCTGAGTAGCGAGGCTGTTATTTCGTACGGTATGCCACAAGGCAGCATAACTGGTCCGAGTTTGTTTTTGTGTTACATAAACTGTCTGTGTAACCTTGACATTGAAAATGCTAAAATCTACACGTATGCCGATGATACTACAATCGTATTTCAAGGTAACACTTGGCTCGAAGTTTACGCATTAGCAAATCGAGGAATGAAAAAGGTGGTTTCATGTCTTCAAGATAATAAATTGGCACTCAATGTCTCAAAAACTAAATATATCCCCTTCTCCCTTCGTTCTAACAATAACCCCCCTGATAATCTTACTATCACAATCCATTCTTGCAATGACACCACAGCATCTTGTGCCTGCCCTTCTTTAGGAAAAGTAACACAGATTAAATATTTGGGGGTGATGCCTGGCCGGTGACGGACAGCGGCGTCATCGGTGCAAAGGACTGGCTCCGCGGTCACCAACCCGCCTGCCAAGCGTGGTGACTATGGCAAACACCCCCCCATATGATGGTCACAAAAAAGAAACGGCCCCTAGTCCCCGGCGGCTCCGTTATTCCAGGCGTTAGTGGCAGCCTTGGTTCCGGCGGAGCATGGGGTGCTAAGAATCCCCGGCAGACGCCCCGCCACCAAACCCAACGACTCGACCTGGCAACGTACAACGCACGGACGCTGAGGGCTGACGAAAAGATTGTGGAGCTGGAAGAAGAAGTGGACAAGTTGCGCTGAGATATCATAGGGTTATCCGAAGTCCGTAGACAGGGCGAGGACAGAATAACCCTCGAATCCGGCAACTTGTTCTACTGCCCGGAGGGAGATCAACAATCCCAAGGGGGTGTCGGGTTTATCATCCGCAAGTCTCTCGTCAACAACGTGTTAATGATCGAGAGTGTGTTGAGCAGGGTTGTATACCTTGTACTTAAAATAACCGACCGGTATTCATTGAAGGTCATACAGGTATACGCACCAACCTCGACACATCCCGACGAAGAGGTTGAGACCATGTATGAGGACATCTCCAAAGCCATACATGTCTCGCCAACACATTTCACAGTTGTGATGGGAGACTTCAACGCGAAACTAGGCAAACGTAGCGGTGATGAGTTGAGAGTGGGACAATTCGGATATGGGCAGCGGAACCCAAGAGGGCAACGTCTAGCTGATTTCTTGGAAAGGGAGAGTCTCTTTATGATGAACTCCTTTTTCAAGAAACAGCTACAACGAAAATGGATCCAACTCGGATGGGCAGCGTTCGGGAAACTACGGCACATCTTGGAGTTCAAAATACCCCAATGCTTGAAGACGAAAGTCTTCAATCAGTGCGTGTTGCCAGTGATGACTTATGGATCTGAGACGTGAGACATCCGACTCAGAGGACGTTCGAATGCAGACTCTCGCCCTTGACCTCGGTGTCGAGCGTAGTGCACCCAATATCCGAAGACAACGTTTGGAGGTGGTCGTATTCTTAGGATTGGGTGGGAAAGGGATAGCGATATGTTAAATAGATACGATATGCATCATGAGTGGCGCTAACATGCACCAAAATAATGAACAAGTATGGCTGTTAGGCGAGTATTTATTGTTAATTTTTCTTTTCAAAGTATATTTGTTGTTTCTGTTAATATTGTCTATAAAAGTCAATTATTACATTTTTCAGGTGATTCTGGATATCCACAACGCCCTTGGCTTATGACACCAATCCTAAATGCTGTTCAAGGGTCAAGGGAGGAAGAAAATACCCAGAGGCATGTGCAAGCCCGCATCCCAATAGAGCACTGCTTTGGATTACTTAAAGCTCGGTGGAGATGTTTGCTCAAAGATAGGGTACTCCACTATCAACCATATGTAGCTAGCAAAATAATAATGGCATGTTGTGTATTATTGCACAACATGGCATTAAAAGCTGGGTTACTAGCGTGAGTACGGCTATTCCCCTATCTAATGCAAATAGTCAGTCTAAGTTTATCCAAGGCAGAGCTATGTTGAATAGCTTAGTATGTAGTATTCAATGAATCCCAGAAATAGTGAAAGTAGGAGATCCGCTATACAATCACCATCACCAAGCTAGTTATTGGAAAAAAAGTAATTGATATTCAATTTAATATGTCAACAAATATAATTGCAAATGGGTTGTCAAAAAAATGTCAGTCCAGAATATGATTAACTAGCAGCGCCCCACGGTGTTACCCGCGAAGTTCCCGTTCCCGTTGTGTCCGTTGTTTTTTCTGGATAAAAAGTAAGATATATATGTTCTTCCAGACTATAATCTATCTGTGTTCCAAATTTCAGCCCGATCCATTCATACGTTAGGACGTGATTGAGCAACAAACATCCAAATATCCAAACATCCATACATTGACATTTATAATATTAGTAGGATTAACAATTACAACTTTTTTAAACATGTCACATAAAATTATTGTGTTTGAAAAAACTGTATTATATCAACTTATTATTTTGGCTTTACTCTGTGCAGTTTTTTCAAAAATACAATAATTTGAAATGAAATGTTAAAAAATTGTTAATCATAACTGGATTGTTTTTTTATACAACCCATTTGATGACATATTATTAAACTAGCAGCGCCCTGCGGTGTTACCCGCAGAGTTCCCGTTCCCGTTGTTTTCCGGGATAAAAAGTAGCCTATGTGTTCTTCCAGACTACAATCTATATGTATTCCAAATTTCAGCCTGATCCGTTCATACGTTAGAACGTGATTGAGCAACAAACATCCAAACATCCATACTTTGACATTTATAATATTAGTAGGAAGTAGGATTGAATATAAAATCTCTAAGTTCTACAGCGGGATTTTAGACTATATACCATAAAGCCATGATTTCAAGTTGTAAAGATCGTTATTTTATTTTTTGCATTTATGATTAGAACATTTAGGCTAGCATTGAGGTTTAGCATAGGCATTTATTATATCAATAAAATACTGTGTAACTTAGAATTTGTTTATATTTTTCACTATTTCCTAACATAAAAACAATATACCTAAATCAAATAAAAACAGCGACCGTAAAATCAAGGTCAATTATGCAAGAGCAGTCTATGAGAAGGAAACAACCAAGGGATGCGTCCAAGGATCCATCTGTGGACCAACCTTTTGGAATGTGATCCTAGACTCGTTACTGCGAATGCTGGAAGCCGAGGGAGTATACTGTCAAGCATTCGCGGACGACGTCGTTCTCGTATTTACAGGCAGCCTGACCATTATCGAACAACAAGCGGGCAGGGCGCTGAGCATGACAGTGGAATGGGGTAAAATCAACAAACTCAACTTTGCAGCGCATAAAACCAACGCAATGCTTTTCACAAAAAAGTTGAAGTATGAACCTCCAAACAGAGTCATGTCTGGCGTCCAGCTCGAGCTAGTCGAGGAAGTGAAACTGCTGGGCCTACTGATCGACCGACGGCTCAACTTTAAAGCACATGTGACCGCCCAATGTAAAAAAGTGGCGAACATTTATAGACAGCTAGCATGTGCAGCGAAGGTGACCTGGGGATTAAATGGCGCAATAACGAGAACTATCTACGTCGCGGTGGTGGAACCTATCATCATGTATGCCTCAAGTGTATGGGCGCAAGCGGCAGACCTCGAGGAAAACAAGTCTCACTTGAACGCGATCCAAAGAGGTTTTGCCCAGAAAATCTGTAAGTCGTACCGTACTGTTTCTTTGAAATCAGCACTTGCGCTTTCCGGTCTGCTCCCCCTAGATCTGAGGATACAGGAAGCAGCAAATTTGTACAGAGTAAAAAAAAAACCTCTCCCAAGACTACCTCCCACCAGAAGTGGAACTCGAACGGAACGTGAACTGCCTGGACCAACCCCATCCGTCCACGCAGGTATCCGTAAAGTACGAGCTCCTAGAAGACACCTCCAATCTTCCAGAAGGGCCTCAAATCTATACTGATGGCAGTAAGATTAAAGGTAAAGTTGGAGCGGCTCTAACATGGTGGGAGAATGGCAGAGAGGTGAAGAACTCGACATTCAAGCTCCACTCCGAATGCACAGTCTTTCAATCGGAACTTTATGCTCTTTACCGGGCAACTCAAATGGCGTTAGAGAGTAAGGACCCAGAAGTTAATGTCCTGAGTGACTCCCGATCTTCACTCGAACTGCTATGTAACCCAAAAACGAGTCACCCCGTGGTAAAGTGCATAAAGGAAAACATTGGAAGGATAAATGCTGAGGGGAAATCTCTTCGTCTTTTCTGGGTGAGAGCGCATGTTGGCACCGTCGGCAACGAAAGAGCCGACGAACTGGCCAAATCGGCTGCGCTCACCTTGTCGCCCAGTGACTATGAGGGGTTCCCCTTGTCCTACGTCAAACGGAAAATCCGCGAAGAATCGGTCAAGAAATGGCAGGATCGATATGAGACCTCGGACACCGGAAAAGTCACCCAGATGTTCCTCCCCGATATAGCAAACGCATATCGGGTGATGAGGACCACGAAACTGACTCCCTTCCAGGAACCAGCGTTGACGGGACACGGAGGAATAGCAGAATACCTGTACAAATTTAAGCTCAAGAGCAGTCCTGCATGCGAGTGTGACCCCGACCAACCCGAAACGGTCTGGCACGTGCTTGTCGATTGTCCCCGATTCATGGCCGCAAGACATGAGCTCGAATCTATGATCGACAGAAGGCTGGTTGTCTCGGATCTCCACAACATCTTAGCCGATCCAGATGACAGAACACGGCTCTTGTCCTTCATGGAGAGCTCATTCCGCATAGCGGCCAAGAGAAACTCTACTAATTCAAATACGCGCCCCTTTTCGCCACCACACCCTACCCCGCTGTCCGTGGACGCTACGTGGAATGCGGTTCCCGCCCAACATAACTCCTCGAAGAGCATCTCCGTCAAACAACTACTGGAGAACGCAGACCGAGGAGAGGCAGGGATCCGTATCCGCGGAGTGGCTCTCTTCATGGACAGCAACAAAGAAAGATTCGGAGTAAGCTTTTGCTTCGCCTGGGAACGGGAACGAGCCCGTTTGTCGCCTGGATTGTCTTGCCTGCTTAATGGGAGTACCGCAAAAGTAACAATGAAGCGGAAAACCTACGACGCTATGCCGGTGTGTGAGGTAGACGGCCACCGATTTCGGTTGGTGCGATCGAAAAACAAAACGATTGCACTAATAGAGTACTCGGAAGGCCAGACGCCTTTCACACAGGCAAGTGCGCTGCTCGCACATCTGAGCAGAAACGCGGGTGAGACACTCCGGGTGATAAGCGTGGATGCGATGGCAATCGAATATTCAAGAGCGAGAGTCGCAGACCGGCTGGGTTGACCGGCGGCATTGAAGCCTCTAAACATCATGGGGTTGTCGTTTACGAAGATAGGGGAAAAAATCTGAGCTTCCTCAGAGCCCCTTCGCACTACCAAACAAATGCAACTGACAGCTGGGGACATCCAGTTCCTGGTTCGACTGTCCAAACCGGCTCCGAAAGAGCACAGCAGAGGGCAGCCGCGGAAAAGGCCGCAGCCAATCAAAGCGGCAGCCAAGGAACGAACGCGGCTTTCGTGACTGCCTTCAACGCAGCGGCAAGGAGCATACTCCGAATCTCATCCCATTCACCACACCCCTTGACTACAAAGACCCCCAAAGCAGCTTCACAGCAACAAATAAGCCGAACAAAAGCCGATATGGGTCAGGTTGAACCGCCCCGCTATGTCAAGGCTTCGGAGCCGCGGAGCCATGCACGTAACGCCTTCATCGAATTCATAGCCACACTGAGAGCGACAAGACAAGTCAACCTCAAGACCTGCGAAAACATCATGCAGTCCTATAGGCTAGGAAGTCAAAGCCTCTTAAAGGCGAAACTCGAGGAGGCCGAAGCAGCTATTTACAATAATGTCACTTCTCGGGTCATCAAGGGAACCATGACAGGACAGTATATGGCAGCTTACAGTGCAGAAAATGGCTTCGTGACACTGAACGAGATAGAGACAGAGCGCGCGGGAGTGCCTGTTTATGCGACACCACAAAACGACCCAATTGTAGTTACTGCCCGATGCACCAAGATTATGCTGGACGATAAGATCCTAGAGATGGCCAAGACCATCGAAAGGAACACAAACATCAATGCTGGTTGGGAAAACTGGGAGGTACCGAGAATACAGTGGGTCAACGGAGTTCCAGGATGTGGAAAGACAACATGGGTGATTAGACACTTTGATGTGGACAAGGACGCCATCATCACCACAACAACTGAGGCAGCAAAAGATCTAAGAGAAAAGCTATCGCACCGTATCGGAAACCTGGTTAAAACCAGAGTGCGAACCATGGCTTCTGCTCTGGTAAATGGTTTCGGAAGAGAAAGTTTCAGTCGCCTCATGGTAGACGAAGCTCTCATGAACCATTTTGGAGCCATTGTGATGGCTTCAAGGCTGTCTGGTGCTGGTGAAATTGTCCTCATCGGAGACGTGAATCAGTTGCCTTACATCGACAGGGAAAATCTCTTCGAAATGAGGTATCACCGCCCGAACCTGGTAACAAAGATCAGCCAGGAGTTGCTCTGCACACATCGAAACCCAATGGACGTCGCATATGCGCTGAGGGAAATATACTCCGGTATGTACTCCTCAGCGCCCCGTATAAAGTCCCTAGAGCAGAGAAGATATAAGGGAGCGTGAGGGTGAAAGAGGGCGAAAAGAGGGTGTTTGGTAGGGAGAACACCCTACCAAACACCCTCTTTTTAGTTCACACTCAAGAGGAGAAAGAGACCCTGACAAACCAGGGTTATGGGTCAGGCACCGGGTCACGCATCCTTACCATCCATGAAGCTCAAGGACTAACATACGAGTCGGTATTCGCAATCAAAACCAAGGCAAACATGAAGCTGCACGAGAGCGTGCCCCATGCGGTTGTTGCAATCTCACGGCACACGGGGACCTTCATTTACTACGCTGACGACACCGACGACGCCATCGGTCGGTTCGTGCGGCGAGCGTTGGCTGCATCACCGGAGACCATCCGAGAGTTCAACCTACAGATGGCCATCAGGGACAGAAACGCAGCCGTAGTGGAGGCTCTGGGCCGGGAGGAGGCGGCTTAGGCAAATGGCAAGGCAAAGACTCAATGTGGAGTCGATTACTGGTAGAGATGGGCCGAGTACTCGGTTAAAGTGTTACTCGGCGCATCTCTAATTACTAGCGGTAGGATCCCAACCGATAGTGATCGGCTCTACAGACGAGCTCTAGAATTAAGTTTGAAATGTGCCCAACTCCCCCCTTTTTTCCTTTTCTTCTCCTACTCCAAGAAATCTGTAAAAAAAAAATTGTATTGACAAATATCACGGACCCCGGAGTCTGTGGAGTAGATATTTAAATAAAAAATAAATAAAAAAATCTAATAAAATAACAATCTTCTTGCCCATGGTACATAAGACTTGGGGTATTTTAACAATTTACTTTATATTTATCACTAGCGACCCGCCCCGGCTTCGCATAGGTCTATTATATGTCGGCAGACATAGTCTCGCCATCATCATTAGTAATCGCATACTTCTGCTGTGGGCGTAGCTGATGGGTAGTGTTGGTTGAAAACTCGCAAACACAATTGGATTTATTAAGTACAGGTAACAAAGTAGGTGGTATAATGTATAGCAAAGTACGTATCGTAGAACGCGCGATGGTTCAAACACAACCGCTCTGGCCGACCGCCGCACAAGAAGTCCCGTGCGCTCCGCTCGGCCGGGGGAATGTTGACTCATCGAACGCCGACAGGTGGCGCTTGCGTCCCGGACACGACTCGATTGTAACTCGATAGCGATTCGATTCCGACATATTTTATATATAAACCTTCCTCTTTAATCACTATCTATTAAAAAAGCCGCATCAAAATCCATTGCATAGTTTTAGATATAGAATACATAGGGATAGACAGCGGGGAGCGACTTTGTTTTATACTATGTAGTGAAATTATATTACAAGTTATAATTGTAAAACAAAATCAAATTGTTACATGTAAAGATTGTTATTACAAAAATACAACATTCTGTTCATAGTAGGTGATCATTATTGATGTTGGAATCAATAATGATCTAGGTACTACCTAAACAGAATAATTGTAGTTAAAGGATGTGTTACATTATGCATGTAAAATTTTAACCGATAGCTAGATAGAAAGCTGTAGCAATATCAGCAAAAATTTATTGCGGTTTTCCTCTATATCAAGTCTTCTAGATTCCAACCGAAGCTTTTCTGTTTCCCTCTGGTGTAAATTTCTTTTCCGATCCCCCTCCAATTTTAACCGATGGTTCTCAACGTTAACAAACTCACTAGTAGAACACTCAAAAGGAGTTTGTATCCATATGCCTCTAGCGGACAGTGCGCGGCGTCGCGGCGAAGACGTGGTCGACGAGCGGCTGGAGCAGCGGGTCCCGAGTCCTTTCAATGGTGTTTTGGAAAGGTGATGGTTGATCCTGAAAAACATTTTTAGACCATTAAGTTATGAACTTATGAATGCTTATTATTTTAATATAAGCAAAGATCCCAATCACATTACATACTAACATCAAATCCTCTCTCTTCGATGCCAGCTAAACCAACAACAGCCAGCAGACAAACCCATTATTACCAACACCCTTTGCTCTTAATCTGAGAGGGCTTGTCTGCTGCTTGGACCACCACCAGTGCCACGAATCTCAGGGCGCAATGTCACAGCCTTTTTTGTGTCTTTGATCTTCCAATCCACCCATACTTACGAGTATTTATATAAAAAAAACCCCATTAGATAGTTTAAATGTAATCAAATAAAAATAGTTAACCTTGAAAATTTATCTGATTATAATAATTATGTTTCATCCAAACATTCCTTTTCTTCTTTAAAAATGATTATATTGGTAAACATTAAAAATGTCTAAACAATTTCAAAGTTTTGTTTTCTACTAACAAGCATCAGCAATTGCAGAGACTCCTCAGATATATGGGGCCCACTTTAACGGGTTTCACTTAGTAATATTCTCATCATGTTTGAAATTAATTTTGTCCATACTTACGTGATATTATGACATGGAAACATAAATGTGCAACTTACTTTTGCCATTTCTACGTTGATTTAACTACCCCTCCACCAGTAAAGTTGAGTACTTAGGCCTAATTCTATCAATTCCTGCCATAACAGATCCTGTTTAATTCTGCCTTGAGGTCATGATTGGGGGCTTGATAAATCGCCATGACTGAAATATTAGTATAAAATCAATATTTTAAAGCATCAATAAACTAAAGATGCACCAATGAGAGGTGCTCTTGTAAAAGGGTCGAAATATAGCATGTATGTTTCTCAAGGGCCTAGTTTGTATCGCGTAACACGTCATTGTTTATGTTTCAAATTTCTTAGTAACAAAGGCGTTCATTATCACAAAATTATTTAGATTATAAGATAGGACTAATTTTACTAAGATAATTAACGTGTAACTTACCTTTCCATAAAGTCCAATAAAGCCAAATACTGTTCCGAGCTAGCTCTATTTCTAGTATCCATTATTAACTAGATTTTTTTAAATATTAACACAGTATTTCAGATTCGCACAATTTCAAAGAGGTAGTGTTAAGTAATGGCCACTAATTAGCTTATAAATAATTAGGTTTCGAATTACGGTACAGTTGTTTAATAGATATATGTTTTACCTGTAAATAAAACATGTAATAAACATACTTACCTCATTCGAAACCTAATACTTTCCATATCTGCCTGGTGGCCTTTTTATATGAGAAAACCAATGAAGCAAAGTTGCGCTCGGCTCACTGCCGGTGGTGACGCTAGAGAGAAGGGCGAAAGGGGCGGAGCCAACCTAGATAGGAAACGACGAGTGGACCAATCACGGCACGACTAATACAAATCGAAAGTCATGTTCGCTACTCTCATATAAATAATTAGGTTTCGAATGAGGTAAGTACCTATGTTTAATACATGTTTTATTTACAGGTAAAACATACCTATTATATTTTGTAAGAACACAACGCGCCCACGCCGCGATTTATAGAACTTTTTCGATAAACTAGGAAAGTTTAGGGCTGAAGCTATATAGACTACAGGCCCGTGAACAAAATTTACGGGTGAAATGAACCACCAGGAAACCTATGTTGGATGATAGAAGGGTGTAAAATATTAAGGTTCAGCACTATGCCGTCACTTGTAAGCTGTCCAATTGAGTGTAATTGAAGAGGGGGGGTTGCAACCCTCTACCATTTCTCCTTGTCGCATGATTTTTGTACGGCATTGCGAAATGATGGACTAGAAGAGGTATTTAAACTGTATGGAACCAATGCCGTACTTAATCAAATGACCAAATTAACACTGTAAATTACTCGTACTCTGTAAATTTTTCCGACAAAATAATCAACAAAAAGTAAAAAAAATGTTTTGTATAGTTTCAATACGTTTTCTTATCTATTATTATTCAATACGTTTTCCGCAACGCCACAACGGACCAACGGACAATAATGGTCCAAGAGGAAATGATCGGGGGTTCAACTTCCTCTTTTCAGTGATCCGGAGAGGTGATTTGAAAAAGTACGGCATCGGTTCCAAATGATTATCTAGCACTCAAACGGACAATTAAAAATAATGCCGTCTAAAAATTACTGTTCATTTGATTGTTAATCGATAATTACCTTAATTTCATCGTATACTTCATTTATAAAGGTGATAGGTCATTTGATCCTGTACGGTGTCTTGTTTTTCTACATGACCTTTCTAAAAACTATTGTTGTATAATAATGCCGTACAAAAGAAAGTGTTCTAAAAAAAGTTACAGAGGAATACAAAACATGCAAGTTTTCATTTATTTGAATAACCATAGATTAATTAACTATAGCAATGTTCAACATATTATCATTGTTTTAAAAAATATTAAAGTAAATAAATTTGAAAAAAATAATGCCGTACATTTTAACCCTTAATCAAACAACATAATATGTACCACTTAGTTAGAAACTCGGAAACTCGGAAATTATGTACTTTAGGGCAAAAATGATTGAAATCAATATTGTAGAAAATAAAATTTTACACTTTTTGTTCCAAAAAAACTTTTTTGTGAAACGTAGCGTTTGCGATTTATGGACCATTTAAAATACCGGTTTTTCTATCATGGCCGATAACTCTTGAAATATTAGATTAATCAATAAAACGCATTAAACTTATTAAAGATCAGTTTATTCTCTACAACTTTTGCTGTGAAAAGCTTTTTTTGTAATGTCCATACGTTTTGATTTATAAGACGTTCAAAATCTGTTATTCCGCGAAAAATATTATAAATCAATGAATTGTATTAAAAGTAAATAGTTTTGTTTGTGGTGGGTTATTAGACGATGAAAACTCTGATAAAGAATAAGTAAATACATAAATCAGGTTTTTCACGCAGATGAGGTGTATGTTAGCTATGGCAATATAGTGATGCATTCAACATTATACTTCTTATAACTCAAAAAGTACAGACTTAAAAAAAAAAACTGGTCTTTAAACATGGATTGATGCGTCTTATTTATCTAAATATCTTAAGAGTTATCGGCAGCGATATAAAACCCGGTTCATTAAATGGGCCGTTAACGTGTAACAAAAAAGTTTTGGGCAACAAAAGGTATAAAATTATATTTTCTACAATAATGACCTCAATAATTTTTGCCCTAAAGTACATAGTTCCCGAGAAAACGTTATTTCAAGATGACGCTTAAAGATCCACCTGAATCTGTCAACATTTTGTTATTTTATGCTCAGTAAGTGATCATACACCTTATAAAAAATAAATTTGGATCGAAAATTTATAAGTTAAATTCTATTTTTACTGGCCTTTAATGTGAACTTTCAGATTTGTACGGCATTAACTTTTCACATATATTAAATTCAAATAAATTATCAGAATGCCGTTAAAAAATCGTACCCACTATCACCCTAAAGTATATTTCGTCATATGTAATTTTCTGGAGGTTTCTTGCCATTTACTGACTTTTGGACTAACAAAAATGTACGGCACGTATAACATTTGTATCTATGCCCAAAATTCTTTAGGAATAAATTAATTTTACGTTGTGTCAAATCACCTCTCCGGATCACTGAAAAGAGGAAGTTGAACCTCCAATCATTTCCTCTTGGACCATTATTTTTGTACGGCGTTGCGGATTAATGGGTTAGAAGAGGTATTGCAACTGTATGGAACCGATGCCGTACAGTATCAAATGACCAAATTTTCCCTAAAAATTTCCGGATTATCAATAATGTTTCCGAGTTCGTGGATCACTATTTTTGTAGGGCACTACGCGTTTTCTCATTATTTTTCATAGATCTATTGGATGGTAAGAATGCCGTACAGAAACAAATAATGACCAAAATGTACCCACTCTACTTGCACTTTTGAATACTGAACTGCACTCAGTTGGACAGCTTACAAGTGACGGCATAGTGTTGAATCTTATTATTTTGTACCCGTCTATCATCCTACATAGGTCTCCTGCTGGTTCATTTGACCCGTAAATTTTGTTCACGGGCCTGTAGTCTATTGGGAGGTTTCTCGGAAGGTAAAAAATATCGGTTTTCGCTAAAGTACGTGTGTACTTTTTTATTCTTGGAAATACTTCGCTGTATAATGACTTAGATGATATTTTATCATTATATTTCAAAATTATGAGCTTATTATATTGAAATATAGAAGTTAGTAATACCTAGTAGTCATTTTACAAAGTAATGTTAACTTTCAACATAATAATTAATAATTTTCCTTATTTTTTTACGTAAGTAATTGTGATAAAATTAAAGAGGCTAAAGTTTGGTGTGCTTGTCGCTTGAGATATGTTTATTCCTACGTTTCCCTGTAACTGCTGAAGAGATATGGATGTAATTAAATTCAAAACTCCAAAGCACTTTTTTTTTAATTTTAGAGCAACACATAGGTATGTTACTCATTATGCGTCTAAAGTTCCTACCGCAGCTATAAGTAATAGTTTTATAAGACTTGACTTTGAAACGGTTGAACCGGTATTGAATAAACATATATATAACAGCTATAGGCAAATACTCCCGAAATCTCATAGCAAACAAAAAAAACAGTTCATACGTTCGCGATATATGATGCCACAGGCAGACAGGGAAACAGTGACTTTAATCGTATACCCAGTCGTTTTTGCGTAGGAAATTAAAAATTCTCTCTCTCTCTTCTTGGCTATATATCCCATATATGGTGGTGGGGTCAGCCTTCCTGCTATTTCTTCTCCACTTCGGTCTATCCAAGACATCGTCATCAGACAACTCGCATTCTCTCATGTCCCTTTGCACTACAGTCCTACATTTGGTTTTGGGTCGGCCTCTGGATCTTCGACCAGGGGCAGTTGTCCAACTGCAGAGCCACGTTCCCTACGTAGTCAGGCGGCCTAGGAAATTAAAAATTATACATACATTTTAAAATCAACAGCCGACTAAATTTCACATTTTTCGTGAAATCAACTAAACACGCTGTTCCAATAAAACAGCAAGATAGTAGCGATAACGTCGCCCAGGTGAGCAAATTTTATATACCTACTAGCTGACCCGGTGAACTTCGTACCACCACATATTTTTTGATCTACATTTTCTAGACTTTCTGCTGTACAATTCTTGTCCCGTCAATAACAAACAAAGAATCACCTATTTGGTACAGTCATTCAAAAGTTATGAGCGTACATACATTTCGAAGATCCATTCTTACGTTTCCGTAAAACGTACTAACTGGACCTTTATGGGTTTGTCATGTCTGTCTGTCTGTCTGTCCATCCTTATGTCACAACCTTTTTTTTGAAACTATAAGAAATATACTGTTGAAACTTGATACAGTTAATAACATTTTACTTCAACGTATATAAGCATTTAAAAGCAAGTAATCCCTTTATGCAGAATACAGAAGACCGCACCTTGTGGCGTTTATTAGGAGAGGCCTACGTCCAACAGTGGACGAATATTAAATAGGCTGATAATGATGATGAATCCCTTTATTGTTAATCAAGTTATTACCAAAAAACGTGATGGAATATGCAACATACAATTGACCATGTGAGAATCATGGGTTTTCTAAATTAATACCACAAACACTAAAACTCACTCAGCGCCTTGTATATCGTTTAGGATACATAATGTCATAAGGAGTATGTATAGTTCATGATACACACTCCTCATTTCAGTTAAAGCAGTAGGTATCTGAAAGGCGCACGCTTTCTACACATTTCCCAGTGGTTTTAAGAAAAATAAAAATCACCTTGAAATAATTTTATTCAAAAAAAGAAAGTTACTTAGAAACTAAATAATCAATTTAATAAGGTCAAAATAAATCAGTGAATATTATTGAAACGTTTTTGACACAGAAAACTTTCACATACAGAGCATTTTGTAGTTGTTTGAGCTGCTCTGAAAGTCTTGCCCCCAATAACTTTCCTGTCATACTTTTTATAGCACCTCTGCTTATCTTCAGCGTACAATTTTCTCTCCAACTTTGTTACTTATGATTATGAGATAATGTTTTCTATTAGACGGTTTTCTTGCCATCAGCCGATGGCACTTCATCTCCGGCTAAATGCGCAGATCGTTTTAGTGAAACTAAAACTATGTGTTCCCTGAATTGAGTGATAGTAAGTTTCTTGAGATAATATTTGGTTGAATAATAAATGTGCATTCAATAGAGATACACAGAAATAATATTACGAAATGTGTATCTTTATTTATACACATGGCCTGGGGAATAGTTTATCTATATCAAGTATTTCCTAGGCCACGTGTATCACAAAATACACACCGGTAAAAAAAAGGATGATAAAGGATGGAGTGTGATCATTTTCCATACTATTTTAACACCTCACAACTCACAACACTAAAAAAACAAAAATTAAAAGTTGTGAAAATTTGGTAGTATTTGCATATAGCAACTACTAAACTAACTATGTAACTCTCTCCTTGCGAGAGAAGGCCCCGAGTCCCAGCAGTGGGAACGGTTAGTGGGCTGTTGATGATTTGCATATAGGGGTTGGAGCTGCGCGTGTTAAAGTTGCCCCTGGGACTTGTTTATGATCATAGCAAAAGCAAGCCGCACTGGAAACTGAAGTGTTTAAAATCAAATGGTGCATCAGTCGGAATCATTGGGATGCGTGGTATGAAAACGTCTTCTACTTTATACTTTCCTTTCAGTATAGTTGCTTCTATCACGTTGTTCAGTATTTTTTGTAGTTAACCGTGTGCCGTTGCAAAGACGCGGTTCGTTCATATTTCACAACATTTTAACTACCGATCCAACTTGAAGATTAGGTTTGAGGTGGCAATCCTGGAAAATCCAGCGAGTTCAAAAATTCCGGTGGATAGGTAGTTGTTGACGACATCATCTTGAATCGAATCAACTGATTTATAAATCCTCAGTTCGCCTGTAATTTGTTCTTCAATTTTGAAATTTAATTTATTTCAAATTGGCTGCTTTTTGAGTCACATTGGCTATTCCGGTTTTGGAACGCAGTATGGTGTTTCGTATTCTGTCCATTAGTTTTACTCCAAAAATATTGCACTCCACAGCACAAACGTGTGTATTCAAATAATTTTGCACAGATAAGGATATTAAATCAATAATTCAAAATAATAAAACACTTTTTTTTAAGTAATGGCTCTATGTGGATTAGTCAATAAACACTTTTGGTAACGCGGTTTGGGTTTGACTGACACATGATTGATATAATGACGTGAATGACGCATTTTATATCGCGTGCCGAAACTAAATCAAAGTAAATAATATCGTGAAGCCGACCAAATTGAAAATCAGTACTAATTAGTCTTATTTATTTTTTGTGGTTTTTGTGATTATTCAATTTAATTTGGTTCGCGATATTATCGCTTTTGTTGAGTTTTTTCTGAGTCGGTTTCGGAACGTGAGATAAGATCCTCCTATCCTCCAACTGCTTTGATAGACATAATGGAATTTGAACTTTGTGCAGCGGGAATAAAGTGCAAATTTACTCCTTGACGTTAGGAACACACATATATTGCTTAGACATAAGCGAGTGCCTGTTATTTAATATGAACTTTATTTCATAGCAATAAAGCTCAAATTGCCTTAACATTTTAGATAGAAAACGTTTGTATGGGAAAAAAGGGCTGTTTTTAGAGTTTTCCCGGCAATTATTCTCTTTTTTCTCGCTGTTAAAACCATCCTTGGACTTCAACAAACATTTAAAACAAAGCATTGTCCAAATTGGTCCAGGTGTTGTTGAGTGACGCGCTTACCAACACATTTTGCGATTCATTTTAATATTATAGATTTTAGATTTGCCATAAGCTCCGGGAAACTTTAATCGAAATAGAGTGAAAAACATTAACAAATAAAAGCAGCCAAGTATTTATGACGTACCAAAAAAAAACTACTGATGAGATCGAGTTCAAACCAATTTTCGTTGGTAGTTTGCATGTACATCTATACATGATATTTTGTTTAGTTTTATCATTCTCTTACTTTAGAAATTAGAAGGGGGGGACACACAGTTCACCACTTTGGGAGTGTCTGTTGCGCAAACTATTCAGTGTAGACAAAAATGATTTTAGAAAACTCAACATCATTTTTAACGACCTATCGATAGACACGTGTAGGTTTGATGAATTTTTTTTTTGAGTTTTAGTTCTAAGTATGGGTGCCCACCCCTATTTTTTATTATTTATTAATTTTTGTAAAAATCTTAATGCGGTTCACAGAATACATCTACTTTCCAAGTTTTAATAATGTAGTTCTCATATTTTCGACAAAAAGTGTCTGTGATATACGGACGGACAGACAGACAAACAGACAGACATCACGAATCTATAAGGGTTCCGTTTTTAAGTTTTACGGAATCCTAAAAAGACTGTAATTGATCAGTTATCGAGCGGGATGAAAAATTATTAAATTACTAAAATGGCTATTAAAAAATAAGGGTTGGTGATAAAAGGGTAAAAATGCAGGGTTGTATGTATTTTTCAACTCCACATAATAAAAAAATAAAAACGAAAAAATTTGTTTGAAAATTAAAAAAAAAAATTTGGGGTGAACAATTCTTGTCACTTAGGGGTATGAAAAATAGCTAGTAGCCGATTCTCAGACCTACTGAATATGCATATAAAATTTGGTTTAAATCAGTAAAGCCGTTTCGGAGGAGTAAGGAAACAAACACTGTGACACGAGAATTTTATATATAAGATGTGTTAATATTTAAAAAACCGCTGCATCGATATCGACAGAATTTAGATCTTCAGAGGTGGTCGCTCTGAAGTATCTACCAAATAACAAAATAATCATCAAAATCAATTCACAATTGGCGGAGATATCGCGTAACATACTCGTACATCCAAAGAAAGAAAAACTCAACCGGATTTAGAACCTCGTCATTTTTTTAAAGTCGGTTAAAAATAATGCCGCTGGCAGCGGAGCAGGGCTCATGCTGTCAGTGGTTAGGCCTGACGAAAGAGGAACCTTCCAGACGGTGCACTCTATGTCAAAGATAACTGCTTCTGCATGTGACCCTTGAACGTCAAAGACAATTTTATCTCATCGATATAAATCAATGGACGTGCCCTCCCAAACTTCAAGCGCACAAAATTATGTTATCGTTGGGAAGAGTGAGCTCACTTTTTCCGTTTTAGTTGGTTGTAGGAAGCGGTGAACGCCGGACGTTTATACTATTCTTTGTCAACAACCAAAATAAGTAAAGCCGCAACATAGTTCGCCGCTAGCGATTCTAGGGGTCAAGTACATTGGTAGTTGTAAACCACTCACGCTATACAGAGACTCAGTTTGTTAACAACTTTATGGTGCTCAGGGCACATCATTTGATTTATATCGATGTTTTGTCTATGTTGAGGGTATTATTGTTGACCTTTGATTTATCGACTTGCGTAGCAATAACATATCGATACCAACCTAATACAGACTTCATATTATGTATATTCAATAGTACCCACTAATAATGAATTTATTTATTTATACTTATCTCACTTTCGAAAATTCAATTTTATGCCATTGATTTTTAATCTGATAACAAACTACCTATGTCTGTGAAAAAAGGACACATTAAAGTATGAAAACCCTGCCATCTATACTAAAGACTTAGAACTTTTGTGGTGATCAGGTTTCATTATTTTCAGTTCGCCTGATTTCGAAAAAAGACAACTGCAATAAAACATTATTTATTTTAGCGCCATCTACCACTTATTAATATAACTAGGTTACGGAGAGTAGTTTTCTATGCATTCTGTTTATAGCGCCATCTTCAAATTATAGCTTGTACCATTTAGACCAGTGGAATTCTTTCAAAAGATAGGGGTTTTAAATGTAGAACGGTAGTAGTAATTTCTTAAAATTGTAGTAGAGAGCGCTTTTCGCAACAAATTAAAATACTTTTATCGGTGTACTTATTTCAATGAAAATATGAATAGTATTCCAATACCAAAGGTTTAGTGGGTATTTGAGACAAGCCGAGAACTTGTCACATAGCCTGAACTTTTATAATACATCATACCCCAACACACCCGTGCAGACCTCGCTGGTTGAATGGTGGGGCAAAATGAAGCCCTCAAAATTTAATATGCTTATCAGAAATCGCATCCAAAAAGTGTAAAGATAAATATTTTAACAATATAAATATTATGCATTCAACATTTTTTTATGTTTGAAATTATTATACAATGTTATGTTTTATTTTATTTACTATATTCGTTTTAATTTTTATGTCACTTACATTATAAATAATTACGTTTTATTTTAATAGTGTTCTATAATTATAAGTTTGAAATAAGTACTTACGACCACTAATGTTACGAGTATGTCTTTTAAATCCATTAGATTTTATGACTGAACCGTACACAGGCATCGTTTTTCGAACTCTACACTTACTTGATCATTATTAAGCAGAAATTATGCAGAAGTCTACAACTCTACAACAAAACCGTACGCTAATTTAGTTTAAATTAGGTTTCAGTCTCGTTTCAGTTTCGTATCAATTTCGTTTCATCATAGAATAGATAATATTGGATATTACTGGTAATACGCATGCCATTGATGCAAACTCACAAGATTTCACCCATCCAAGAATTGGTTTATGCGCGCGTTGTGCTACGCTGCTCCGTAGTCGCACCGACGCGACGTTATGCCGCTACGCCAACAAAGTACTTCACAAACAGTACAAGGAACCGGTAAACGGTTTTGTTCCGAGGCACAAGCTGGGAAGAAATCAGTGTCTGTTGGGCGAACGCTATACCTTAGTTTTATTTTAGTGTTATTGCGGTATCACTGAAACCACCTGCGCTTGAAATAGATATACATTTGGGTACATTTTTTTACGAACAAAAGTTCGAAATAGTTAGTTTCACCCCGATAGATAAATTTCAAAAAAAAAACCGGCAAAGTGCGAGTGGGACTCGCGCACGGAGGGTTCTGTAAGATATTATATGGGAGGCCCCTTAGTTATTTATTTTATTTTAATTAATTATACATATTTAAAGAGAACATATTCTGTGGATAGTTAAAGCGTCTACCTGTCACCGTTATTAGTAGGTATCTAGCAAGAAACGGTAAAAAATCAAATTGTTGTATGGGAGCCCCCTTAAATATTGATTTTATTTTTGTATTTGTAGTTTTAGCGGCCATAGACACACATCATCTGTCAAGCAATCACAGTTCATGTGATACAGCCTGGTGACAAACGAACGGACGGACAGCGAAGTCCCAGTAATAGGGTCCCGTTTTTACCCGTTGGGTACGGAACCCTAAAAAGTCAGTCACTGGGACTACCGTTATGAGTAAAACTTATCTATCTTATCTTATATTTTAAATATACTTTATATAAAATGGATCTTCGAAATGTATGTATGCGCTTAACTTTTGAATTACTGCACCAAAGATGGTTCTTTCTTTTATGTATTTTTTGTAAAGGTTTGTGTAGCAGAAACTTTAGGAAAATGTTGACGATAAAAATGTATGGTGGTCCGAAGTTCGCCAGATCAGGTAGTAACGTATCATTTTAGTATTAAAAAGTAAGATTAATGACAACACGTCCATTACGATAGATCCTAATTTATTATTAATTAAATGTAGGACCCTATTCTGAAAACACGGTTTTAAAACCAGCAAAACCAAACCGGTCACAATCTCTTTTGAATACAATATTCTCCAATACTATAAGATTTCGTTAATTATATTTTATTGTAGAATCGAGACCAAGAGTTATTAATAATGATAGGTCACTTTTTTGACTATTTACAAGTTTGTGTAAACATATCATCTATTCCGCAACTTTCGTTTTGTTTGCTGAAATTCCAGTTCGTATTTTTCATCTGAAAGCAGATCTTGTCTCGTTGCAGCTTTGTCCACACACAAGAACGTAAAACCTGGGTTTTGTGACTATTCTTTAGGGTTTAAGTCTTTAGTTCCTTATCTTGTTTAGTTTGTCTTAGATTTTGTTTCTTTAATACATCTGAACAATCTTGTAGATATGGTAAGTAATCAATGTAATCCGGATATATACTCAATGTTTAAATCCTAGTATATATTCTTGGATACATCAGTATAGACATTGTCGAAGCTTGTTAAGTCAAAAACTTCTTCTCTTCATCGATTTAGCTGCAAAAGGATCTCAGTACATTTGAGTTTTTGATTAATTGACGTTATTTTGTTCTAAAGCCTGTCATACCTTTTCTACGCAAATATGCTTGTAAAACTGTACAACAAAACATTTACTTTTAAGTCAAGCAGACGAAAGCAGGTTTCAGTCTGCTCTGCATGTTTGTGAAAATGAAGTCATTCGTTTAGAGAGAAAAAAAATCTCTGTAAAGTAAAGTTAAGTTAAAGTTACCAAAAACACTATTTTTTGACTTTTTTTTTTTTGGAAATTGATTGATTCCCAATTTTGCGCAAAGACATCAGCAAATGGTCAGTTCATTTATTACAACTATATTTATTATTACAGAAATTTAATTACAATTATTAACAATGCAAATAATAAATTAGAAAACATGATTGAGCAAATAATAATACACTCATCATAATTAACAAGAACAAAATTAAAAAAAAAATGATTTACCCCCGACAACCTTGGATTTGAAATTTGTCCAATATTCTACCGGTCAAGCAAGGGCTTTCATTCGATACCCACGTTGAGAGAGTAGCAAAAAAAATGAAATTCTTTTTTAATTTGAAATTTGTCATAGTGACATATTATATTCTACTAGTCAAGTCCCTTCCTTTGATACCCATATTGAAGAAATTTTTGAAGAATTATTTTATCCGCAATTTTGTGGAGATGGCCATCTTGAATCGATATTTAACAAACATAGCTGAAACCCACAGCACGGAAACTAGATTTCAAATTAAAAAAAAACGCATCAAAGTCGGTCCACCCGTTTGAGAGCTACGGTGTCACAGACAGACTGACATCGGCATCAAACTTATAGCACCCTTCGTTTTAATCGGGGTTAACAACATGATTGGGCAAATACCAAAACGTTATTAAGATAATACTGACACGTACCTACGTTGTTCTCAAAAAAATACGAAATTCTACTTTTATATGGGTAGTCGAGTAAAATCTGAATGCCGTTCTACTCTTAACAATTTTTCACGAAATTTCCCCACAGCTTCATTGACAACTAACAAGCGAAATTATGAACTTGAGAGCAAGATTAATCACTGTTGGTCAAATTTCCAAGGGAGCATTCTCACCCCGGGGCTGAAACAAAGAGGTTTTGTTACAAAGACAATGTCGCTATTGTAGTACAAACGTTTCACTTGTTGACATAGTTCGTACCATGATATTTGCTTTCAGTATTTCTTAGAAGGCGAAGCGAATTCGCTTTGCGTTTTATTAATGAGCTGAAAACTCAAGGCTGCTCGGTAATTCGAGGCGTTTGAAGTAATACTGAAAATTTTACGAGGTCTTTGAGTGGTCGTCTTTGAACTAGTCTGCGGTCTGAGGCAGTTTTGCGAGGTGTAATTAAATTAAATATTCTTTTAAACCTATGCTTAGTTTCACTAGCTAATTTATCTACCACGGCAACTATGTTCGAAAAGGTTTAACCCGTGAACTCGACGAGCGACGCCGCCAGCGTCGCGACGTCACACAAAAAATAATTACTCAACAATGAAACCAAATTTTGTGTGACCATAAACGACAATGTACTAATTAATATTATTGCCTATCTCTTAGGCATCAAAATAAACTGATCATCGAGTATGTATATCATGTAAAAATAAGGTTTTAAAGTCCCAATTCCCGTTTTGCCCAAATCTGGGGCTTGGGGCGCTAGCAAACTTGCTTGCATTACGGTTTTTTTTTTACGGATACATTTCTAACAGATTGCAATCAGATCAACAGTGATCTAATACCACATACTTTGTCCTTTTTCTATTGGAATGCTCATAGTTAAAAATATACCTAAATATACGAAAGAAACAACACGATTACTCCTTATCGCGTCACTCAGCTTTCACAATGGATTAATAAAAACAAAATTAAATATTACATTTGAACTGCAGCAAGCAGTAGTATATTCCAAATGCTGGCGCCAAGTCTGGTGTAGGTATTTAAAACAAGCTGAAAACTTATCAAATACCTCTCCTATCATACCTCAGCACGCAGCTACAGACAGGCTGGTGAGTCGAGATGGTGGGGCAAAATGAATCCCTAATTTAGGTAACCTCACAAGTAGAAAGTCCCATCAAAATTATTTGTCTGTTTGTGAATCTTATTTTTTAGTCGTAAATAATAATCTGTTGAAATTTTTAATTGCCTCAAATGTATATTTTATAATTTTTGCAACGATTTTGTATCCGTCTGGCTTTGTTAAAAACCCGACTAAAACTGCTTTTACCAGACTGAAAGAAGGGTTATGTTTTTCGCGCGTATCGTGTATGTTTGTAAATTTATTTATTCCCACGTATATTCCAAACGGTGGGATGGATTTTGACAATTAAGATTCGTCTCAAGCACCCAAGTGTCCTTAGATAGTATATAAAGTTTTGTCTGTTGATTTTTGCATCGGATTTTTTAAACTAAAGTGATTAATTCCTTACATGAAACTACAGTATATTAAAATTATTTATTGCCAAAAATGTATTTTCTGAAACAAAATAAGGGATTTACATTTTGCCCCGCTACTCACCAGCTAGGTCTGCAGCTCCGTGTCGCGGTATTATAGGAGAACATACAAGATATAATATAATTACGGGACAAGCTTTCAGATTGCCTCAAATACCTACCCAGAAATAGATGCCAAATCTCGGAATAATAGAGGTATTCTGAGGAAAACTGTCATAGAAAATAAGAGGTAATCTTTAACCCCAGTTTTTAGGGTTCCGTAAAACGTAAAAACGGAACCCTTATAGATTCGTCATGTCTGTCTGTCTATTCGTCCGTATTTCACAGCCACTTTTTGCCGAAACTATGAGAACTACACTGTTGAAACTTGGTTAGTAGATGTATTCTATGAACCGCTTAGAGATTTTTACAAAAAATAAAAAAATTAGGGATGGAAAATTAAGGATACTTGGTACTTAGAATACTTAAAACTGAAACTCAAATTTTTTTTTCATCAAACCTATACGTGTGTGGTGTCTATCGATAGGTCTTCAAAAATGATGTTGAGGTTTTTATTATCATTTTTGCCTACACTGAATAGTTTGCGGGTGAGACACTTCCAAAGTGGTAAATTAAAAAAATGTAATGTACATTACCATGTAAACTTCCAACAAAAATTGGTTTGAACTCGATCTGATGAGTAGTTTTTTTTTAGTACGTCATAAATACATTATGTATATAACTACAAGAATTTATTTATTATGTTACTTGATGCTACGGAACCCTTCATGGGCGAGTCCAACTCGCACTCGGCCGCTTTTATTTTTTGTATGAACATTTTGTACCTGTAAACATTCATGGAATGTGTCGAGTGATGAGTGGCTGTCGGATACAAACTGGGTGTCTTCAAATTGTAAGCAGAGTAAATAAGTTTATTTCGCACGCTTTATCGTAGATTGCATCATCGCTTAACATCATGCAAAATAGTACCTAATATTTTCGATTATAAAAATATATGCACTGAAAATATTTTCCATGCACTACATCTTCAAAAGCAAGCAATTTAAATGCATGCTCTTCCAACAGCTAAAACTTAAAATGTCCATACATTATCGAAGACATAAAGGCGAGTAGCCACTACAATATTTCTTGATTATCCGATACAAGCTCAGCGCCCGACGGCACTCGGCCGCAATTACCGATAGTGGAGACCGGCTTTATAAGCTCTTAGTAAAATATTGAGGCAGTGAATAACGCGCCTTAGGGAACTAACGAGTGCAGCGAATGAATCAATTTGAGTTACGAGAGGTTGGTCTGTGGGTACAGATAAAGAACAGAGAAAATGTTTGTAATTTCAAATAATAAATAGAAGTAATTTTATCGACTGCACAATGTAAAGCCGTTGTCTGTTTTTGTCAATGTATGTTTGTTATAATACCATCTCATGAACAAGTGAAGAATCCTTGAATAAAATAAACATATTTTTTTAGTATAATCATGTCAATCAATTAAAACATTAAATGTCAAAAATTTTAAACTGTCCCGCGATCGTCAGAACCCCGTCAAATCGGGGATCACACCCCTTATCTCTCAAGAGTCGATCCTGTTTGTTTGTATGATCACATGTGTATGTGTTGTCAATTTGTAATACAATATGTTTACAAAAACTTAAACCTATTTTTTAGAATGCTAAAAGTATTTATTTGTGTAAAATATTTTAAATCGTTCGACTGCCCCTTGGGGAATCAGGTTCTGTTCTACTTCATCTCATTTGAAGGCGTAACATGCCTTTATCCCATAACCTAGTTTATTTTTTATCAATACACTTATGTAATGCAAAACATTCAAAATTTATAAAATCAGCTGGAAAACATACCATTTCCTTCTAAATTACAGGTTTCTTTTGCATTTGAATGCAAAAGAAACGATGCCAAAATAAACATAAATAGAAAATCCTTTGACCCGTCAACAATATCAGCCAACATTTACCGTCCAATATCCAATCCGCCTCTAAAACAAGTGCATAAACTCGTCATTACTGTCACTCGAGCTCGAACAAAGCACAATCCATCACGATCCAGTTTGAGCGGGTTTGAACCGGATCTAATCGAGTATGTGTGCGTCACGTATCACTCGTGCAAACTTCATTTTGAACGCATAATGCGAACAGACAGTGTGAACGCATCCCTATTCAAGCGCTGCCTGATTTGCCTGCGAGCGTAGATTGGTAAATCTATGAATACAATATTGTGAAATGAAATCAACATTTGTTTACCTACTTTTGAAAATAGTATGACTAAACTAGTCTTACTAAAATTATTAAGTATAAATATTTACAGTGGTTAAATAGTAGGTCAAATCTAGTATGTTCATTCTTTATTGGAATGAAGTTCCTTATGACAGACTTGGATTAAATAAGGATTTTGCTTCGCGACCGAACTGAAAAATGATTGAGACTATTATAATCTCAAGGAAAATATAAAACGGAAGTAACGCCTAAAAACTGCCCGAGACCACTGTTCCCAACTTAATTTTTCAGATCGCTTCATTCTAAAGAGTCACAAAAAAAATCCTACCACTTACAAGAATCCTCCTATCACTAAAAAAAGTCCTACCGCGAATAATAATCCTTCCAATAAAAATAGTTCTAGCACTAAAAAGAGTCCTACTGCTAAATATAATCCTACCACTAAATAGTTCTACCAATAAAAAGAGTCCTATGACTAAAAATAGTCTTACTACTTCAAATAATACTATCACTAAAATAGTCCTGTAACAAAAAAGAGTTTTGCTGAAATCTTAAATCAAAACTTTGATCACAGATCAGAAAATAGTTATGCTTTGATTTCAAATCTTTCACACTATGAGTTAGTGGCGTTACTATACTACAGGCCTAAAATTTAATAGCGGTTGATAAGATCATATCTGTTCATCATAGGATTTAATATAACATCTAAGCAACGTAACATATTAATTATAATAATATTACTATCAAGTCCATGAATTAACGTACATACAATTCACAAGATCTAAATCCGTCATGGCGCCCGCAATCTACTAAGGCACTATGCAATTTTCATGAACTGGTTTATACGCGCTTGTGATAACTAATCAATTTAAAAAATCCCGACACTTTATGGAGTCAGATTAGATAAAGTATATGTAAACTCTTTGGGATTTGGTCATCTCTATTGCATTTGAAAATTGTTATAGTATGTAGCATTTTACTTATCAGGCCCTTTCATTCGATACCATTCGTTTTTAGGGTTCCGTAAAACGTAAAAACGGAACCCTTATAGATTCGTCATGTCTGTCTGTCTGTCTGTCTGTCTGTCTGTCTGTCTGTCTGTCTGTCCGTCCGTATGTCACAGCAACTTTTTGCCGAAACTATGAGAACTACACTATTGAAACTTGGTAAGTAGATGTATTCTGTGAACCGCATGAAGATTTCAACAGAAAAATTAAAAAAAAAGAAAAATTAGGGTTGCCCCCCATACTGAGAACTGAAACTCAAAAAAATGTTTTTCATCAAACCTACGCGTGTTGGATGTCTATCGATAGGTCTTCAAAAATGATGTTGAGGTTTCTAAAATCAATTTCGTCTACACTGAATAATTTGCGCGAGAGACACTTCCAAAGTGGTAAAATGTGTGTCCCCCCCCCCCCTCTAACTTCTAAAGTAAGAGAATGAAAAATCTAAAAAAAATATATGATGTACATTACCATATAAACTACCAACGAAAATTAGTTTGAACTCGATCTGATGAGTAGTTTTTTTTTAGTACGTCATAAATACACTATTATTGAAACTTCGATCAAAGTTACAACGAACTACAAGAACTATGTGTACTATGTATATATGCCCTTCATGGGCGAGTCCAACTCGCACTTGGCCACTTTATTTTATATCTTCTGGAATCTTAATTTTGGAATAAAATACTTATAAAAATAACTAAAACTACAATACGTGACAAATACAACTGAAGTCTTAGTTTGAGTCATGTTCGAGTTTTACAACAAAAATTGTGATATGATCAAGACCTGAGCTTGAGAGGAAGCAATACGCCTACCCATAATATCAAAGAGCTACGCAGCCAGTTGCGCATGAAGAATTTAAATCAAAAATTTCTTTGTCGATTCTTATGAATTTGATAAAACAAAATATATGTGTCACATAATATTTTGTCTTAATCTACTTGAAGGACTAATTAGACTATATTTTTGACACAATCATCATACCCCTCATCCCAATTCACGTCAAACTTTTAGCATAAATCTTTTTCCTGTGAAAATTCTTACTTATTGTGACTAAATAAACTAACTACAGGAATAACTAGTTGTGTCTACTACGGTTAGGTAAAAGTTATATCAGAGTTAACTCCTAATATAGCTGATACCTTTAGCTGATAGCCTTTTGAAACTACGGCCTACCCACGTGCAAAACTTTTTATGAATAACATTATTTTTACCTTCGAATAACTAATGTGTTGCGTGTTTATAAATATTGAAGTCTAATAAGAAAGAATATAAATATACAAAATATTTTTATATTATCAACTAATTCAAAGATTATTTTTTCTGTCGGACCACTCGTAGTCTTTTTTGTAGTAGGTAGTGACGGTACGAGTAGGATATGTGCCTGATAGTAAGGGACACGCCTGCATAACAGCACAATGTCATGGAGCTAGTGGAACAAAGAAGGTCCAAATCATTACCTAGCACTGCACGGCGCTCGTCACGCAGAGGTATGTATAAGATGATTGACTGTCCAGTAATTTATTTCTCTCGAAACAACGCCTTTTAAACTGGAACGCAGCGTTATTTGCGCGTAACTACTTGGCGGTATAATTAATGTTAAAGGTGTGGTTCCCCAGGCTTCCCCAGGCAGACTCTGCAAAGAATTACACAAATAGTGGTAGGACTATACAACAAACATAAATAGCTCAAAATAGTGACACGTTCCAAATACTCGAACGAGAAGGGTTGACTCCACTATGTTTCGAATTTAAAGACGTGCATTTACTTTTAGAAACGTAGAATGTGTCGCCTGAATGGCTTTTTCCGATGAGTACTATAGCTATGTCTTCAAATCAAGAGTGAATCCGTTTCTTCTAGGTAAGCACGCACCATCATGGACCGCATCGACGCTTAACATCAATTGTAAACAAATAAAAGTAAAAAAAATTATACTGATGTATCGATACGATGTCACTTTTTCGAGCTACAACTAGTCTTACAGAAAAAAATGCAAGATGGTATCACGTATCACGAAGATCTCCGTAATAAAATAAATAACCGAAAAGCTTGCAATTTTGTGTTGATGTTCAAGACTTTGAAGTATTTTTCGAACAAGGGTGTCGTTTCCTATGTGTTTTTTGGCACATCTCTCGATGAATTTCTGAGCCTCACGCCGGTACTTTGCACAGCTCATGATAAAATATTGCAACTTATATAGAAGAAAATTTCACGCAGAATGCTTTTTAAAAACTAGATTTTAATCGTTAAAATGTATTTTCAAAGAAAAAACAACACAGTTAAACAACATTAACTTCAAATACACTTTTCGTCCTATTTATTGCTCCAGTTCCGAAACCGGTCAACCGTCCCCCGAATTCAAAACTAGCAAAATCCGTATCTATGAAACAGGCCTTACATAAAATATTCACACAAAGCGGGAACTTCGTTCGGCCGAATTCCTGCGAGGGAGGATGTGGAATTTATTGGACACCTTCCGTTTCAATTTGCGAGCGACGCTGGAGATGGTGTCATTCCACGGGGACCTCTGTACCTCGGTAGTGCTGGGTTCTGTCAGATGGATTGCACATTTTAGAGGTGAAATATCATAAACTGAGCTGATGGCTGAGTATGTCAAAACGTGTCATTGATATCTTTTGTTATTTATGTATGACAGTGTAAAATTGTTAAACCAATTACAATTTAACGATGTTACATTATATAGTTACCTTTTTTATGTGGGCGAAATACATTTACGCATACCCTTCCGCTTGGGGGAGACGGTTATTATATCGAACTCGATACCATGGACGAACATGGTGACCTACCGACTAAAACCTCCAAGAGGTTCCACCTCTGACGCTCACGGCAGGAACGCGGGAATATTCTCATATTCTTCTGCAAACCCGCCACGGGTTGTTCGTCTCTGAGCTCTTCTATGAGGCACACCCCCGTCACCAGCGTACATGATCTCTAGATCGAGATAGGGCGCAACTACTTCGGAGATCAACAAATTACTGGGTACCAGATGCCCCCGCGTCTGAACCCTTGGTCCCCCGTGACTGCAGGGAAATCGTCAAGGTCGAGGCAGGCAGGAATAGCAGCGTGTCGTTATACCAGTGGTCTTCTCCCATCGTGGCATCCACTCCACACCCGCAATGCCTACCTCCCAACATCGCAGGTCACTTCAGTAACAGTTGCGCCGGTGATGATACACCGCGTAACCTACATAGCCGCATCGTCACCGGCTTGGAGACAAAGCCTATAAGAGCGGCTCCACTGCGGGTTCCTATTAGTTCCACCGTGGGTGACAGGCCACAACTACTGAGCCGCCTCGCCTCATTGTCTTACGTACATAGTACGACAAATAATAATACAGGGTTATTGGTAATCAGCCTGCATCCTTTTAAGGGCATGTTCTGTATATTTAAATAAACAACTTTTGTTCTACAACTTTCGTTAAAACTTAATAGATAACCCAAAAAAAAATGTATTTGTTGCTCTTTTTTGTACTGTTTAGCTACTTTTTAGTGTTTATTCACTTCCGTACATCATTTTTTGCGCGTTAAAGAGCGTACGCGCTCTCGTTACTAATTGTTACGAAGAGTTTGATACTTTTATACCGTGCAAATGCACTTTTCATTTATTTAGTAAAACAAAAAAAAACATTTTTTTTTTTAAACTGTAGAACAAAAGTTGACGTATTGAATGTACCTAACATCCCCTTAAAAGGATGCAGGCTGATTACCAATAACCCTGTATATCTCAAAAAATAAAATTGTACTCGTACGTTCTATGATTTGTATCTACATATTAACGTGAGGGATACTACTACACCTTTGTTAGTTGTTCTACCGCCGTGCAATAATGTGCAAACAAACACAATATTATGTTCCGGCCAAAGCGAAATGTATCCATAGAAATTACGGGGCAATCATTTATATTATACAAATCATTTTATATTTTTGGGTGACGAGCGCAGTGCAATGCTAGAATTTTTGTGAAGTTTATCTTTATTATTTAATAGTAGACCGTATCGTCTCTTATCATTAGGCGAGGTGGCACTCAAGTGCAAATAAACGTATTATCGACAAAAAAAATCGCCTAAACAGAAAAATTACTTAGTTTCAAATATAAAGTGACAACACTATTCATAGACAGGACCCAGTTTTGAGAGCTTTGACCCTGAGCGCAGAATTGCCAAGTTACCGCCAAAATGGCTTCCATCTTGAGTTTAGGTCAATGTGTATTCGGCCTATTTTGTATTCCCTCACAATTGGGTGTGTGCTACTAAGGAAAAGGCCTTATTTTTCGGTAAATATTTAATTTAACTTTGAGACTATGTCAATGGGCGAAAGCAACCCAGTTCCGGCTTCTACTTTGGAAAGTTAATGTGAGTTTCAGTAGTTACATCTGGTTCCTTTGAATTTGGATGTTGACAATTATTGTAATTTATCTTAGGTATATTTGTGATAAGATTTTGAAGTGACTTCAAAATTCAGAAGGTTCTCAATTTGGTTGTATTATTTATTTTTTTGACTGTATGTTGCGCAATAATTTTGCAGGTTATGTGTTTAATTTGTAGATCATAACTACAAATTAAAAACATAACTGAATGATCATATAAATTTTATAGAAATCGTTGCGGCGTTTTATGAATTCGGAACAAATATTTTAATTTACTTGTATTTAGCCTAGTTGGCAGTAGGTAAGTCTGGCTGCGAAGTCGTGGGTCGTGGGTTCGATTCACATCTAGTGCAAATATTTATGTGATGAACAAGTACAATTATTTGTACGCTGCCTGGCTCCTATAGTACAAGCTTTTCTTGGTTTGGGACTATTAATCATAATAGTAAACAAAGCGAGAGAGCAGAAGTGCAGAACAGCTGACTGTATCTTTCTCGCTCGGGGTTCGGGACACCCTAAGGCCCTATTCAGTGCGACGCGGACCGTCCGCACGCGGACTAGGTTTTGCGTCCGTCGCGGATGAATTTGTCGTTCAGTACGCAGCGGATCGCGCATGCGCACATTAGACGCAGCCGCCATGACAACGACAGTATGTTACGTCCGCTCCGCGCGACTGTCCGCCGAGCACTGAACACTGAACAACTACATTAGAACCAAGCACCGTCCGCCCACGGACATCCGCGGCGCGGAGGAGCGGCGCGGAGCGATTTCGACCGCGCGCGGATAGCTCTCCGCGACGCGGACAGCTCCGCGTCGCTCTGAACGCGCTGTAAAACTTCATACATTTTACCGTCCGTCGCGGACGTCCGCGTAGGTCATCCGCGTCGCACTGAATAGGCCCTAAGTGTTTAGCGGCTCGATTTCACCCGATCAAACTTTTCACCTAATAGCTTGACGGATGGGTTTCATTGACAGCCTGCGGAAAAATCTGTGTATGCCCAAAAAAAGTTTTCACTGCATACATATTGAACATAATACGTTTTCTTGGTAAGAATGTAAAATATTTTCTAGGTTGCAGCCTACGAACACGGGTATTGGCGATTATACGCGGAACGATGTACGATAAAAAACCTCTATCTTCTTTCTTAACAGTGACGCCATCATTCAAGTAATCGCCACAATTTTTCAGAGCGTTTAAGAAAACTCTCCACTAGTTTATTTCGTTAACTTTATAACGAGTAAGCTTTTAAATAAATAGGCGTCATTTATCCTGTATCCACCCTCGAAACTCTGCTAATTGGTTAGTTGATGGTGGTCCATTTATATCGAATAATTAAACAGAGTCTATCTTTCGATAAAAATAACGAGGTTAAATCCTTTTGTGCCTGTTAATGGGATTAATTTCAACAAACATCGCTCATGCGAGTATTTTTAATTTCGTGAAAGTGGATTGCTTTTTGTGTTGTGGAACTACAATCAGATACCGTAACTTTGTTACTTACACTAGTTTATATTTTAGTGTTAGTGAGGTCTTAGTTAGATAATATTTAAATATATTAAATTTTTATCACAATTGGATTTATAACTTAAGTACTTAACGTAAAATAACTTTACCTTTTTTATAATAAAGACGGGGAAAGACGACCAAGACAAGTGCCTGATGGTGAGCATCATGCCAACCCATAAAAACACAGCGGCACGCAGCTATTGGTAAGTAGATCAATAACTGACTAACATTATACTACATTTGTTGCCCAGATAAGTTTACTAATATGCCAATTCCCTAATCTTTTCAAAGCGATAGTATACAAGGTTTTATTAGTACCCAAAAAAACCGTTCTTTGAAAGTTCCCTAAATGGCACATTTTTGCATTATTTCAAATGGTTTCAGTGTAATTTCAAACATTCGTCAGAATCCACTAAAACTTTCTAAACAAGCCTGCTCTAAAAATATTTCAATTGAAGGAAGTATATATATATCGACCTCACATATAGACAAAAAACTAAAATAGCTTGCATTATTTTAGTGGCGGCAACTTGAAACGTCGGCGTTGTCCAGATCAGCTTAGCGTAGATACTTTGCGGCCAAGTACATAAAAAAAAATTTGTCAGTCATAGGAACTGCCGATAGAAGTGAAAACTTATAACTCAGAATTTGATAGCTTACTTTGGAAACTACACGGGTGTACCGGAAGGTGTGGCCTGACCATCATGGCATGGCCATCTAGAAATGCGTTAGCATTTCCCATTGGCTCACGCATTTCTAGATGGTCATGCCGTGATGGTTAGGCCACCCCCTTTCAGCATTTCCCATTGGCTGACGCATTTCTAGATGGCCAATGGCCGTGGCCCCGAGTTTACCCGAAGATTTCTTATCATACCCGAGCGTGACGCTAGAATTCAATTCACACCCCACAAAAATCTGTCTAAAAGCGCGCCTGCGCGCCAAAAGAAGTTTTCACTTCAAAATACTTGGGAGGTTTCAAGGGACATTCTGATGGAACGAAGTTGTACAAAATATTGCAACTCTTTACTGTTTCTGTTGCCCTGGTACTGGTACCTAGGTGCAAACGCAACTCTTATATTTCTGTTGTCCTGGTATCTGGAGATAAACGCTGGGCTGATGGAGGTAGGTAATCGAAACTCTTTACTGTTTCTGTTGCCCTGGTACCTACCTTTTATAGGTAGGTCATAACTTTTTTTTTTTTTTTTTTTTATAGCATAGAGTGACGAGACGAGCAGGTCATGTGCCTGATGGTAAGCAACATGCCTGCCACATAACAACACAGTAACACGCAGCTATTGGAACATGAAAGTCCAAATCATTACCTAGCACTGCACTGCGCTCGTCACCCAGAGATCTAAGATATTATGTCTCTAAGCCCTGTAATTTCTCTGGAATCATTGCCCTTCAAACCGGAACACAGTAATGTTTGCACATTACTGCTTGGCGGTAGAATATTTGGCAAAGGTGTGGTACTTCCCCAGGCGGACTCTGCTAAGAGTCCTACCACTACAAATCTAGTCAAATCTACTGAAACTATCAGGGAAAACCCACTCTGGCAACTCATTCCACAGCCTAGACGTTCTTATCACAAAAGTAGAGTCAAACCTCTTAGTCCGTGTCTTTGGAACATCAACCATGAAACGGTGCCGCTTCTTTGAGCTACGAGCAGTCCGTTCTCATTTCCAAGCGTGACGATTGATGAATCCATTTCACAGCCCACGAAAATTCTGTCTATAGCGCGCCTAAAGAAGTTTTCACTTCAAAAATTGTTTGCTAAAGTGGCAGCAATACAGTGAATGATGATCGCAGCGTAGGCCGAAAATGACTAAAATGCTTAGTGAACGTTGACATGTTATTTTTTATAGTCTTCACAGCTTGCTAAATATGAATACGAAATGCCGCGGTCCGGAATAATCCACGCTTACCTAGAAAAAATCTGTATCAAGAATTTGTATAATTGTATAATAAATTAGGTGTATTTAAATACACCTGGTATTTAAATACATCTAACCGTAAAACACACTTGTCAAGACCATTCTCATTACTTGGAAATAGAGTTTCACATTTCAATTACGATGAATAGCAAACTAATACACTATAAACTATACACACATCCCTGTGTAGGTAAGTACATCAATAACAAAGGCATCGTTTGCATAATACCCCATCCATCATAAACTTCGAAGTTACGATATCCGATTAACCAAACCCAATATTCCTTAATGTCCAATATAAATTCAATTACAACAATTAAACAACATGACCGCGGGCAAACATTCACAGTATCATTATGTTCAGTGATTTGAAGTTTTACTGCCACTGTAATTGTTCAAGTTGTTATATTTTATGTCCATTTTATGAGTGCTTAAAAGCTATTGCGGAGGTAAGTAACTCACCGGGAGCTTTTGTATGTGGAGGAAATCATACTAATGTTATAAAGACGATCGTTTATGGTAGTAGTTTTGATTGTACCCATGTATATTTAAAACAGTTGAAATGATATACCTAAATGAATTTAACAACATTAAAAGTACTCGGCTGTACATATAGGAAAATGTTTATCCCACATAAATCTAAATAATAATTATCATTTAGATTTCTATGGTTTATCCCAATAATGTAAGTGGCTGTAAGTCACGTGATACAGTTAGTTATTATTATTATTATTAAGAGCCCATTGTGTCCCAGTGTTGAACAAAGGCTTCCCTACCCTTCTTCCATTTTTGTCTGTCTTGAGTCAAAGTAGTCCAGTCTTTAAGGTGTTTGTCAAGATCGTCCCGCCATCGCCTTTTGGGTCTCCCGCATCGTCGTTTCCCATTTGGCTGCCACTGGGTGGTGATCTTAGCCCAGCGATCGTCTGACATTCGATAGACATGTCCAGCCCAGTTCCACTTTAAATTGCTGGCCTTTTGGGTCACATCAGCTATTCGTGTCTTTGAACGCAGTATGGTGTTTCTTATGCGATCGGTGAGCTTTACTCCCAATATACTGCGTTCCATAGCTCGTTGGCAAACCGCGAGGTCGGACCTTAGACTCTCTGTCAAAGACCAAGTCTGCGCTCCGTAAGTCAAGATAGGGAGAACGCATACGTCCATGAGCCTGCGTTTGAGGGATAGTGACATGTTGCCCTTCATAAGATCTAAATTTGAGACAGTTAGTATTAAATATTAATTTCAGACATTGATTTCAGTAAAACACATGTTTTACATGTATCGTAAGAATTTTCGTGGTTTTAAAAATAAAAAATTGTATGCAACGAAATGGGGTAAATATCTACGTTATCTGTAATAAAACAACAATGTTCATTCTAATACATAAACCATTTAAAAATATATTATAAGAAGTATATTTTTATATTATTATAAACACGTTTTTTCCTTTCAAAATAAACACGCTGTCGAGATTCTTGCACACGTAGCTGTTTTTGAAGTGAAAACTTCTTTAGGCGCGCCTAGACAGATTTTTCGTGGGCTGTGAATTGAATTCATTCGTCACGCTCGGGTATGATAAGAAAGCTTCGGGTAAACTCGGGACCATGGCTATTGTCCATCTAGAAATACGTCAGCCAATGGGAAATGCTGCAAGGGCGTGGACAGGCCATCATGGCATGGCCATCTAGAAACGCATCAGCCAATGGGAAATAATGCTGACGCATTTCTAGATGGCCATGCCAAGATGGCGAGGCCACGCCCTCCCGTTACACCCGTGTAGTTTCCAAGGTAAGCTATCAAATTCTGAGTTATAAGTTTTCACTTTCTTCAGTTCCTGTGGCAGTTCCTATGACTGCCATTTTTTTTTATTTTAATAGCATTATAAACATTCCATGTTATTCAATCCGTTACTTTTCGTTGGAAAAACTCAAGCTGAAAAACGTGTCTTCTTGTATCCGCTTCAGTCATCTCCGCACATTTTCGCTTTGGTGGAGTCTCAGCCTTACTACTAACTAACTAACTAACTAACAGTCCAGCCGTTATATATAGTGAATATGCCAAACCTCACGATCGGCAAATATGCATATCACCCTAGTGAGTCCCCACCTCTACACAGCCGTTATGAGGACTGTAAGTGCTCGGATCACTCTGATAGCCTCTCGGGTGTTGATTTTGATGGGATAGGTGAATTAATTAGGGCTCCGTGGTGTTAACTGCCAGTTGAAGATCGTTATGGTATCATTTAAAATGTTAATGTGGAACTGAGAGATGGGATAATCTTTGATAGTCTGATAGAAATTTTGAAAGTGATTAACGCTTACAAATGGTGTAGCAGTTATTGCCCCGTTGGACTTTATGCCTTACTGCCATATTAAAATAAACACTAGATTTATATTACTTTTTTGTCATAGTATTGACGTATAGAGTGATGAGACGAGCCTGATGGTAAAGTAATAAATATGCTTGCACAGAACAGCGCAGTATCACTAAAATAATAGTGGACGAATAGTGGAGCGCACGTAGTTCCCGATCTCGTTGTTTGAACGGGATAAAAAATAACCTTATGTTTTATTCCAGACCCTTGTCTATCTATATGCTAATTTTCATTCAAATCCAAACTAGTATTAGCGTTAAACTACTTACTTTCTTACAAACCCTCGCGTTAATAATATTAGTAGGACAGAGTGAGGAGATGAAAACGTACCTATGTTGGGAAACAACACACTGGCCCATAACAGGTCAGTACCACGCAGTTATTTGAGTACTAAATTCCTGCACTGCGATCATTATCTGGATTATATAAATTGAATTATTATATCATTGTCTTGTAAGTCTGTACAAATGTAATGTCCTTGAAACAGAAGCACAATGGGTAAAGTTGATAATTCAAACACGTTGAAGAAAAACGTCATTCACCGACCTGCACTGGGCTAGAGTGGTGTATTATGTCCTTAACTTTCTCCTTGCGAGAGGAGGCACAGTGGGAATATTTAGAGGAATGCTTGGAGGCACAGTAGGAATATTTAGAGGGATGCTTATGCTATTTCTTTAATATGCAGGACATGCTATCACAGGCTGACCACTGCTGGTCTTTAAAAAAAAAGAGTCTAAAACATTCCATTTCAATCAACTTTTCAGTTCATTATCTTTATGGCAAACTGATGAAGCGTTATACAATTATGTCAAGTAACGTATGAAATAAACTAACCATTTTTTATCACAATCAATTATTCTGAAAAATATAAATATAGCTTCATATCCTTGCCAAAGTGCAAATGCTTCCATAACTGTCGTACAAATCGCGAATTCCAAAAATTTTATGTGTACATTCAGCAGTGCAGTCAACTCGTTGCCCCATTGTCCCCACATCAAGTTTGGCAACGGACACGAAACATTCATTTCCTGACACCATTCATGTTGCTGCAGTATGCGTCTGTGTTTGAAAACTGTTGAAATTAAAGAGCCACAAACTTATCTGGTACGGAGGTAAAAGATGGTACTAATAATGGCTGTATGAAATGTCAGTCGATAATTATTATAGTAGCGACAATTTCGTGGAGGTTATTTAAGTTTGTGCTAACTGTCGATGTGCCACAGAAGTAATAGTATTACCTAGCCTCTCACACATTATGCTTGCTTAATGCATTATTAACCACGACAACTTTAGTAGTAGTAGATATTTTTGAGTAGGTTGTCTGGCCTACTACATCATCACCAGTTATTTTACCGTCAAGCCGTTATATGCAAACATTACTGTGTTTTTCTTTGAATGATTATGGAAAAACACAAAGCAAAAAGATAAATTATCTTATCTCTGAGTTACTCAGAGTAATTTGGATTTTTCGTTTTCAAATAATTGTGTGGCGCTGTACTATCATAGACTGGTCATACTTACCCTTAGATGCATGTAGTGTTCGTCTCACTCACTCACTTCACTCTCTTTATATTTCAAAAATAATCCAAAGAATTTATGTTACATAGTATGCTTGTTTTTGTCTCTATTACTTTTGTACAATACCACGCATTTTTATATATCCTCTATCATAGAGTCCGTACGTAATTCTGATTCATCACATAACACTTAACGAATCGCCCTCCGGAGGCAGTTAATGACGTCATTGTCCTATATCTCTGCACGGAGAAAGATAGAACGGGCGAAATAGTTTTTGTTTGATAACAAAATGATTTTTTTCTTTTTTGTGTTATGAGTACGCTACAACGCTACGCTGCGGTACTCTACGAGTGCTACGATATGACCGCTACACTGTGCGCGTGCTAAGAGCGCTGAGCTACAAGTGCTACGCTGTGTATAGCTGTTACACAATGCGTGTAACAACATATTTATAATTAACTTATACCTTTAAACGAGCAATTCTTGTACCTATATAAATATGTATATATATATAGAATCTGAATCTCGGAAACGGCTCGAACGATTTTCATGAAATTGTGTTTGCAGGGGGTTTGGGGGACGATAAATCGATCTAACTAGGTTTCATTTAAAAAAAAAACGCATATCATGCGCGTGTTTAGATAACGAAAAACTGTCACATTAGACTTTAGAAAGCGAAGGTAAATTTCGCCGCGTGACGCGACAGCATAATTGGCTCAGACGGGAAGTCGGGCGCTCGTGGCGATCACGATTTAGTAGCTGCGGGTTCGAATCCAGACGGCTTCTCTTTTTTTTTCAAGTTTTTTTTAAAGAAAATCTAAGAGTATGTAAGTATTTTAAGTATTAAAACCAAGCAAAGCTCGGTGACCCAGGTACTTATAATAATATTTGTAATATGAGTTACTTTATGTACGCTACGCGATGATATTACAATTACACATTTATTTATTAAATCATACAGTCATTCGACGAAGACGTCTAGACGGGGCAATTGAGCCGGGCGTGCAAGGTGAGACAGGGGAAGCGCGCTCCTGCATTGCCTATAATACAATATTAGTAATGCAGGAGCGCGGCTCGGAGATGACGTCTTCCGTATGTTTTAATTTTATTTTGATGCCACGTTTTTATATTTGCGAAAACCCTATCCTTGTCTAGACACTATCAGCGTTTCTCCCAAGATCAAACGCGATGAACTACTGGTAATATTTCTTTATACTGTGGTACTACGCTACGCACTACATATATTACTTTAAATAGTAAATTCAGTCAGTTCTATGTCCAACTGACTTTGCTCCCCGAGTGGTCATTCTCACCCAGTGCCATTACTTATCCGGGTATCGGTCCGGTCCACTCGCCCGATGATCCCGGTAACGTATCGAGCTCATTCGTCCTGCACTCTGCCCATTTAATAAAGGGTTGCAATCGCTGCCTCTAGTCATACGCTAAGTAAAAAATAAATGCTTACAAAAATAATATCATACTTTTATTAACATTCCTATGAATGAGATAATAAGATGTGTTAAAACTTAGCGACTCTTATTTGTAAAAGACTTTAAAGTCTCGAACATTGCCCAAAACTTGCAAGTTTGTACCTAGGTGTTTTATCGAATGTATTTTGAAATGTGTGAACCTGATTGTCAGGATCTAATACCACTACGCTTTTTTTTCTATTAGACTGCTCATTGCATGAACAAAGCAGCATCGTTTTTTTTTAAATTTGGATACTATGTTTATGGTTATCCTCAAGTTTAGAGAGAATCGGTTTCTCCAAGGTAAGTGCGCTAAATTATATGTGCATCATCATTTTACAACAGATAAGATGATGATCAAGTGGATTTTTGTACCGATAACAATTTAATTATAATAAAAAAACAACTTAAATATTATAAAATAAACCCAAACAAAAATTATATCTGTGTGTTTTTTGGGAAATCTATCTATCTATATATCTATCTATATATCATTAACGTAGTTGAGATAAAGGCTATTCAATTTAAGTCTTTTGTTGATATATCAAAAGTCACTGTATTGGTTTCGATAAAGTTAAAATGGGACCACGTGTAAATTATGATCAACCAAACAAAAATAAAGAACCATCGAAATTTGTTCAAAATTAGCGGGTCTATCATGTAACGGACATAAAAATACATACAACCGAACTGATAACCTGCCTTTTTTATGTCTATTACAAACGCTCTGATATTTGATGCAGTGACAATACATGACACACATGGAGCTCTAAACGAAAAGACAAAGGTCAAGCCGAGGGTTGAGCCAAGGTAGTGGGGTCACAATCTACGTCCACCAGTAGACTGATAGACTGAAGATAGGCAGAAGAATGTTGTTGGTGATGAAATATTAACCATTAAATTTACTTTCACGATGACATTACAACTTGACTGAAATCACGAAAGGGACTTATTAATGTACAGCCTTTTTAATACCTTTCAATTAAATCATTTCATTAAAAGCAGAACTCATAGCCGTAATACTCGAGAGCTTATTACGAAGAATTTTACTACCTTACGAACCCTTATAAAGAACAGTAATGAAACAATGTACGGGGCCAAACAGCTGCATATTAAAAATATTGAGTTAAGTTTATATTTCCTGAAGTGGCAAGGTGGCATAATTTTAATTGACTTCAAAAAGTAGGTTTTCATTTTTTTTTTCTTTTTTTTAATATTGGTGGACATTTCACACACAACGCCATTCAGCCCCAAACTAAGCAAAGCTTGTATTGTGGGAGCCAGACAGCTGATTAACTACGAATATATTTTAAAACATAAATATGCTTTTATACACGTTTAACATTTTGGCGGGAAAACGGGTGCATAAGTGCGTTTTTGATGCTTTGGCAAATTAAGTGCCGCCTTACTTGTACCTGTTTAGGTGTTTGTGTCTTTATTCTCAAGGGCGTTTGTTACCTACCAGTACCTACACTTTTCTACACAACGTGAGCTGCACTCCAGCACGAGGTTCAAGTCAGCAAATTCAACAGAACTCGGTAGTAGCAATGACCTGCCTCGTGCCAACTACAATTCGCTGGCGCTCCTCACTAAATTGTGACCCAGATAACCCTTCATCAAAGCTGGTTTCTATAAAGAAGTCAGTGTCACTACATCGTTGAAGGTATTCGCACCTAAGTTAAATAGGCTTAAGATCATATGATGTGAGTGTCGTTCTCACATCGAACGCATTCACGTCTAGGTTAGATAGTTTTAAGATATACACATTATAATGTGAGTACAGTATATATGTGAGTACATTATTAACATTAAAATTCGTTCTAAGCAATTTTAGTTTCCTTTCCGAACCCTCCGGCTGCAGCTTTCGTAATTCGTTTCAAAATGCTTCTAGCGGTATTGTTTGTTTATGATTAAAATGTGCTTGAAATGTAAACTAACAGTTTTGATACTTACTTCGGAGTTTTTTCGAGTTCTCAAGTGGCAAATGGCAAGTCAAGTTGTAAGGAAGAGATAGTGATTTTATGCTTTACATTAAACGTTTACAATATAACAAAAACGAAAAAACAAAAAAAATACTAAATTCGACAGCATAACTTAAACTTTTTTTAAATGTTTTAATACTTAGACCATTTTTCTGCCAAAAAATATTTATTTCTGAAGACGCCGTTAAACACAAAATTTGTAGATTTACCTTTCCACATAAAAATTCAAAGAAAAATCTCGCTAGGAACCCGATCCCAAAGTTAAGTTTGTTGGTTTTCATCATTTGGTGTAATGTCTTTAAATGAACTTGGCTGGCCACACTGCCGTGTGTCTAGACCTGGGTGTATCAAGCGGCTAATATTACATAGAAAATACCCATGCACAGTACATATGTATTTATTTTGTATCCATCACAAAAACTATAAAATTTGGTCGAGTATGAGTTTCATTTCGTTAAAAGTTGGTTTTCGTTTTTTTTTCGGATAAAATTAATGTACAGTATCTAGAATAATTCAACTTCACAGCTGAAGCCTAAATCATCATCATCATTATCAGCCGCAAGACGTCCACTGCTGAACAAAGGCCTCCCCCCTAGATTTCCACAACGAACGGTCCCGCGCAACCTGCAACCAGCGGTTTCCAGCGACCTTTGTGAGGTCATCTGTCCATCTAGTGGGAGGCCGTCCAACACTGCGTCTTCCGGTTCGTGGTCGCCACTCGAGAACCTTTCTTCCCCATCGGTTGTCAGTTCTTCGAGCGATGTGGCCTGCCCATTGCCACTTCAGCTTGCTTACTCGTTGAGCTATGTCGGCCACTTTAGTTCTTTTGCGAATATCTTCATTACGGATTCTGTCGCGCAAAGAGACTCAGAGCATAGCTCTATCCATAGCTCGCTGTGTGACTTTGAGCTTTGTTATGAGGCCCACAGTTAAGGACCACGTCTAAATCTAAACGTCGAAGCCTAAATACTGCATTAAAAATTACACTGTACCGATCGGCTATATAATTACGAAGTAACTACCTGTAAATTAATAACCAGTCTTTTCATGTCAAGGGCTCAAGGCAAATACAGAGAAAAGCCCTTACGTGTAGCGTTGCTTAATAGGGTTTATTATAAACGCTTGCTTAATTAATGTGTGAGTGTGTAACTGTGTATGTACGTGTTAGGTTAAATTGAGTGTGAAATTGACGAGGAATTTAGCAATATTTTGGAGATAGTCGAAGTAAGCTCGTCGATGTAAACATAATGATGACCTATTTTCTGTCTAATAGAATACAGGTCCGTGAACAAAATGAATATGTCAAATGAACCCCCAGGAGACCTATGTAGAATGATAGAAGGGTATAAAGTAATAAGATGTAGCACAATGCTGTCAGTTGTAAGCTGTCCAACTGGGTGCAGTTGAAGACCGCGGGGGGTTTGCAACCCGCGATCATTTCTTCTTGTCGCATGATTTTTGTACGGCGTTGCGGAATAATAGATTAGAAGAGGTATTGAAACTCTATGGAACCAATGCCGTACATAATCAAAAAATCTATTCCTATTTGTTATTTCTGTCTGACGTCTTTTATTGCACCAGTAATTTTGTTGTTTTTTTTTTAGTTATTTTATTCGACTCTAACACAATATTCAAGCAATCCGAATTTGTAAACAAAATAATGGATAGCAGCGCAGTTTTTACTAATTTTGGCAACTTAAAAAGTGTTTTTTGTTGTTTTATTTTCGACACTTTTGTCGTTATTAAGAGTGGGTCCATCGCTTTATACCTAGATTGAATAATTGTATGGAATACAAGCTAAACCCAGAAACTTTGGCGCTTTAGGGAGAATGTCGTTAGATCGAGTGACGTTACATGGAGATTACATTATACTTACATTTACAATGACATTTAGAATATTACTATGTAAGATTGCTTCCATCGTTAACGCAATTTGTAAAATTAAAATAAAGTATTCCTAAGCGACGAAGATTAACAAAAAACACATTCGCCTCGTCAACGCGTCTCAAATCCCACAAAACGCTGCATCCTCTTTGTACAACAACTTTAATCACTGTACGCTATTAAGTTGGCGAGAGAATAATGCTTCATTAAAATTTCAACTTGCCGGTTTCATTTTCTATACCGAGGAAGGTTTACCGGGAAAGGTTTTAATGAAGCGCGTACGACAAGAGTTTTAATCTCTGGCTCCTACGTACCTAATACTTTGTTACTTTGTTTTCGAACATCGCTATGGTGTTAGTAAAGGTATTTTAACTTGTCCTAACTTGGGACTTGAAACACGTATTGTGAGGCTTGTAATGTTCGATTTCTTTGTCTCATTTTGACATTTTCCTTATGGTTTTGTCTGAGACCAACTATGGTAAATCCTCAAAGGGTTTCCTTAGTTTAGTTGATATATTAGATAGTAAGTCTGATTATGGAGCCGTAGGTGTAGGTCCTAAGCTTTATTCCCACCCAGCACAAATATTTGCGTGGTAAAAAAAAATCACTGTGTTCCCGTTTGAAGGGCAAAGTCTTGTTCGGAAAAACGGAAATTCGGTGGTGTCTTCTGGGTTCTGGTGTGTTACGTATAATAATATAAATACAGCTGTATAAGTTCCTATAAGGAAAAACAATTAGATAGGACTACCAGCGCCTCATGCTTCTACCCGCGCAGTCCTTGTTACTGTTATATTCCTGTGATAAAAGTAGTCTATGTGTTATTCTAGACTATAATCTAATTGTGTCCCAAATTTCAACTCGATTCGTTCATACGTTACGACGTGATTGAGCAACACACATCCAAACATTGACGTCGTATTTCCTAATAGCAGCGCCCCGCGGTTTTACCCGCGTAGTTCCCGTTCCCGTTGTTCCCGTTATTTTCCCGGGATAAAAAGTAGCCTAATTGTTCTTCCAGCTTATTATCTATCTGCTTTATCTGTATTTCAGCCCGATCCGTTCAGACGTTAGGGCGTGATTAAGCAACAAACTTCCAAACATCCATACAATGACATTTATAACATTAGTGGGATTAATACTGGAAAAACATAATATACAAACTACTTTAATCACAGAAAAGTAATGATATCAGGAACTGCGTAGATTTTTATCTACGCAGTTTCTGACGCGGACGTTGCTAGTTTTATCTATATATTATCTTATTTGTATATTATAATTTTGTACCTCGAATAAATGCCATATTTTTTTTTACTTTTATAGGTTTACACTTGACCGCCATCCCGCCTGACGTTAGCGATGATGCGGTCTACGATGGAACGTGTTTACCTAGAAGAAAACGATTCACTCTCGATTTGAAGACACAAAAATTGTAACCATCGGGGAAAACCTACTCAGGCAAAGAACCTATTCCACAGCATAAACGTTCTTATCACAAAAGTAGAGACAAATCTCTTCATTCGTGTCTTTCGAACATCAACCATGACACGATGTCGTTTTTTCGAGCTACGAGCATTCTGGTAATTGGTTATCATCGTTAGTCATTGTTAAAAACCTCATCTCCACTCAAATTTCATTGCAAATCAAGTTGGGCAACAATTGGTTACATGCAAAAAATAGGTGAAAATTAAACCTGTGTTAAACCTAAAAGTGACTCCACTGGGTAGCCTACAATACGTTTTTCTTATTTATTTCATTTCGTCATCTCAAAATGAATTGATTTCTTATAAACATAGTAAATCGTCTCTTACACATTTCGTTCTTTGTGGAGAATCCGTCTCATTGCAACTTCAGAAAAAGACAAAATAGGTTAAAAAATATAATTTTCATAAGCACACTTAATTTTCGCAATACATACAGACTAAATATAGATTTTTATAAATCAGTTGATAATAAAAGAATTTGTGACGTCATCGGTGTATTTTTCCTCCGTATTTTTTCATTTTTTCATACTAGGCAAGGACGTAAATATTGTCATTATGGTATCTGCAAAAAAATAATCTAAGATTATTATCTTTCTAACCACTAGCTGAACTGGCGCACGCGCATGTTTACAAAATTATCGGGAAAACGGCTATCGGGTTACGTATAAAACCAACTTATCTGTAGAATGTAGCGATAGTGCCACATTCGAAAAGTATTAAAAAAACGTATTGTTAACTGAGAACAACAACATATAGTCCGGTCAAATTAGACCAAATAATAAGAGTAAAGTTACCTAAATTCCCACCAAGCTGAAAATCGGTAAGATTGTTTAAAATATCATTAAAAACAAAATTTGAAAGTTCCCCATCTTTCCCCTGTGAGCAAAAAGTTTTATTCAAGGTCAAAGGTAAAAAAAATGAGTTTATCGCGATTATCAGCAAAACGGTAAGTTTTATCATAAAAATACGGCAGACAAAAATTGTAGATCATAAAATTATCTACAAAAAATTGCTTACTACTTTTTTTCTACGAGCCACCGTTTTTGAGATATAACGATTCAAAAAGTTGTAATCGTCATAATATGCATGAGTACGTCCGTGAGGAAACACCTATATTGATCTATAAAAATATCAAGCACAGATTCGCTCCTGTATGGAGTACTATTCGCACTTTTGGGATGGATCGGCTACGTATCAGCTGGAGGCTCTGGAATCGATAGAGAGACGTGCAAAAAGGCTCATAGGCAACGACACTCTTGTGCGAAAAAAACTTCAAAGTCGTGAACATCGCCGAAAAATTACTAGCCTATCGGTTTTTTATCGGATACACTTCGGAGAGTGTGCGACTGATTTGCATGATCTGATACCACTTTGTCCTTTTTTCTATCGGAATGCTCGTAGCTCGAAAAAGCGACATCGTTTCATGGTTGATGTTCCAAAGACACGAACGAAGAGATTTGGCTCTACTTTTGTGATAAGAACATCTAGGCTGTGGAATACGTTGCCTGAGTGGGTGTTCCCAGATGGTTACAATCTTTGTGCCTTCAAATCGAGAGTGAATCGGTTTTTTTAGGTAAACACGCTCCATTGTAGACCGCATCGGCACTTAACATCAGGTGAGATGGCGGTCAAGTGTAAACCCACAGAAGTTAAAAAAAAATCCTCATAGGTGGCGAGGATACGTGTGCATATTATGACGATTACAACTTTTATAACTTTTTGAATCGTTATATCTCAAAAACGGTGGCTCATAGAAAAAAAGTATTAAGCTTTTTTTTGTAGATAATTTTATGATCTACAATTTTTGTCTGCGGTATTTTTATGATAAAACTTACCGTTTTGCTGATAATCGCGATAAACTCATTTTTTTTACCTTTGACCTTGAATAAAACTTTTTGCTCACAGGGGAAAGATGGGGAACTTTCAAATTTTGTTTTTAATGATATTTTAAACAATCTTACCGATTTTCAGCTTGGTGGGAATTTAGGTAACTTCGAATGTTTAAATTGACCGGACTAATAACGTTTTCAACATGGCCTCATTAGTTCCGTTTTTGGTCGTTCTACAGATAAGTTGGTGGTACTGTACGTACGTTTACGTTTTGGCCTATAAAATGGTATTTTACTTGCCTTTACCTGTAACCCATATGACGAGGGTGTTTGAAGACCTTTCTAAAGGCATCGTTGGCTTATAGATTTTGTACTTCAAATGTAAACTAACAGATTTGACACTTTAGTGGAGCTTTTTGTTTTTTTTAGGGGAAAATACATATTATGCGCACTGTCCGCCGTACAGGGACAAGGCGAGGTATGTCGAACTCGACACAATGGATACAATCAAAGAAACAATAAAAACAAACATTTTCCAGCCACAGCTTGGCAGTAGAGTACCTCACATCTTTGAAGACTGACATCCTTAAATATATTTTCATAGATTACTATAAATAAAATCTCACCTCACTGGTACATCAGCTTTCACATATTTTCTATACCGAGGACAAGCGCAATTTAGAGCTAGCAAAGCAGCCAAAGGCTGTAGAATAGCTGCTGAAACAAGGTACGCAGCCGCCACAAAGAAGTTCAAAGGAACATCTATCATAATTTCCTGAAAAAATAATTTAATTAAGTACACTGTGTATATTAAATGTAATTACATAAATATTATCTTTACTTTGAAAACCCTTAAACATAAGACTATTCTATAGAGTGTCGCCTGCAACAGAACTGGACGTCTACTCTGTTTCTACGAAAACGAAATTTCGAAAAAACACTCGCGACTTTCCTACTCTCGTTTTACTTCATTTCGTCCGATACAACATTGTTTGATGTTTAAATGTTCTAATCATAATCTAATTAGAGTATTTAAACGGACGAAACGACGCATCGAAGTAGAATCGGAGTTTGAAAATCGCGAATTTATTTCGAAATTACGTTTTCGTTGAATTAGAGTGGACGTCCAGGTCTCAAGCACTGACTCAAGGACTGCACTGTAAATTACTACCGCCCTTTACTAAATCCTTATTTAATTCATCATCATCATCATCAGCCGCAAGACGGCCACTGCTGAACAAAAGCCTCCCCCGTAGATTTCCACTACGAACGGTCCCGCGCAACCTGCAACCAGCTGTTTCCAGCGACCTTTGTGAGGTCATCCGTCCATCTAGTGGGAGGCCATCCAACACTACGTCTTCCGGTTCGTGGTCGCCACATGAGAATCCATCCCATCCAACCCATCGGTTGTCAGTTCTTCGAGCGATGTGTCCTGCCCATTGCCACTTCAGCTTGCTTACTCTTTGAGCTATGTCGGCCATTTTCGTTCTTTTGCGAATATCTTCATTACGGATTCTGATGCGCAAAGAGACTCCAAGCATAAATCTTTCCATAGCTCGCTGTGTGACTTTGAGCTTTGTTATGAGGGCCACAGTTAAGGACCACGTCTTAGTTCCATAAGCCATCGCTTACTTAATTAATTATCCTTAATTACTGTCCTTTTTTAAATAGTCTAGAATGACGAGACGAACAGGACATGTGCCTGATGGTAAACAAACATGCCTACTCCTAACTATACAGTGACACGCGGCTATTAGAACGCGGAGAGTCCAAATCATTACTTAGCACTGCACTGCGCTCGGCACACAGAGCTTTAAAATGTTTTATCTCAATGCCCGTTAACTTCATACTTCACTCACTATCCAACTGAGCTATTGTTGTAAATAGTTGATCCATCTCGAATGCAATTCTACTAATTATAATAAATTCAAAAGTTTGGATGTTTGGTTTCTCGATAACGACAGAACGGGTCACCGAATCGGATTGCAATTTCGAAAACAGATTGTACTGTGGAATTATCCACAGGCTATTTTTGTAATCCTGGGATAATGACAGGAACAGGCTCTACGCGGGGATATCCACGAGGCGTTGCTAGTTAGAAATAATGATAACGATTGTTGATTCGACAATGCCTGATACCTTTTTTTTTAATTGGCGGTATACCTCGACAACCATCGACTTTCGATAAACGTCAAATCAAAGGACAGATCTAAATTACGATTATTCTAGTCATGCGTATAGTTTGGAAGTATATTCTATGTCTTCTGGAAACCTGAGATCTACTTTCCCACCAAAGCTTATATACCCTGGGTATATTGTCTTTGTTTCCCACCGACAGTATCTATAAGTTCTAATAATATCCTACTAAAGCTAAAAATAAGAAAGTTTAGATTTTTGCTTTCTCCGTCTTGTCGAAACGGTTGAAGCGATCGGATCGAAATTTGAAATAAATGTATAAAGCTAGGTACTCACTAAGTAGTGTAGCATGTAATGTATCAGTTACAGTATCAAGTGAGTACGTAGTCACGAGCCTGCTGCGAGCCGCTCGCGCGTGGTAAGGCCCGTTTGCATTTTGATTAGTGCTAGTGCGGATGTGAGTGCGATTGCGACTGCGAGTGAGTAATTGCGACTGGTTACTATGCACTCGCAATAATCAATCGGTGTCCACACGTGCTTGCTACTAGTCACTCAACATCTGCACTGCTCACTCGCACTCGCACTCGCACTAATCAAAATGAAAACAGGCCTGAACACAAAGTCGCGAGCACTGCGGATCCGGCAGCTCGTAGTTAGATACGTGGTAGACCGTGGACGAGCCGTACCCACTTGCAGGTTGATACAGTATCTGATACCTTACATGCAACACAGCTGTGAGTACCCAGCTTAATAAGGTCGCGATTACCACTCACGCATTGTTTTTAAATGCACAACAAATATAATTTCATTTCGTTTGATTTCAGCAACTTAGCAAATTTTTGTTTCAGTAAATTTACAGATACTACGTGGGTAAAGCCTAGGGCCACAGCTATTTTACATACTTGTTGAAATTTTGTAACACAGGTTTAGTGTAGTCTAGAATAACATAGGCTACTTTTTATCACGAGAAAATAACGGGAACAGGAACTGCGAAGGTTAAACATCGCAAAACGCTGTTAGTGCAGAATATAATCATAGTAAGTAGTAAAATTACCTCCAGGGATGATTTCAACTCTCCCAATATTTGCCAAACCAATCCAAGACCAAGCTGTCTTTTGCGTCGTCCAGGTATAAAAGTATCAAATGTTTTTATCAGAGTTAGCACATTAGATATTATATCTCTTGGGACACCAGAGATTATCCAACCAACAATATAATTAATTAGCCATGCCAATGCTCCCAGCTCCACAATTATTACTGTCAGCATTAAATAAAAATACTGCAAAAAAGAGTGACAAGCATAATAATTATTATTAGCATACACTTAAAAAAATAAAAAACCGTACCTATTGATATTTTAAACGAAGTCGCATTATATTCTGTTGTATTATTTTACGCAGCTAAAAAGTTAATGTATGCATTAAAATCAAAATAAATTTGTAATTAATTATATGAATGATAGGACTTTTTTCTCAATTTTTGTAAAAATTTTACTACAAGATCATTAAACTCTAGGCTTACGTTTTTAATGAATTGTGTAATATATAATTTCATTTAAAGTTCCCTTTCCTAGCGGGGTCTCTACTCACAGCAAAGGCGTCACTATCAGCATATCTACCGCCTCACAGGTATGTTAACACTAATCACAAATAAATGTTCCTTGTTAATTTTATGATAATTTGTTTTAATAGTATATCGAAAATCACATTTTTATAATTTAATATCACATAATAAACTATAAATGATTTTAAATACTATATTTTTAATCTATTGTCACGTGACTGCAAACACCAATATGGCTCATTACGTCACTACCCGCAAAACAAGCTTTCGAAAACTGACTAAACTGTTTACTTCTCTGTATTTTTATTTTAGTTTGCGATTTTAGCGATGACAATTTAAATTGTTTGTATTCAAGTAAAAGTAAGAATACACATAAACTAGACATACAGTCATGAATCGCAACCAATGTTTTGCGGTTAGTGGCGTCATGTCAGTCGTTACTGTTTTAGTGATAAAATTCAAACTTACTTTATTATTGTATTTAACTCAACGAAAATACTAAGATTTTATGTAAAACTTTTTTTTTAATTGTGAACAAACGTCTATCTTCAAAATAAAAGCTGCTTTCTGTTATTCTTTGATTAGTAACGTCATCTGCCAATTTATTAACACCGATGAAAGCAGACAACTAGGTACATTTGCTTTCCGTTGCGCTGCATACGGAAAGCAGATGTACCTACTCGTAGTACAGGAAACTGCAGGGATATGCTAGTATATTTTACAACAAATTCAGGCTACGGATTGCACTATTAAATCTTGTTTAAAAATATTTGATTAAATTTTGGTCTGCTTTAGTTATATAAATGACATAAAAACAAATTCATACTTGAAACGTGTTAAACTCATGTACCTATTTTTTATTTAATCTGGAAACATTACTAGCTGAACAGGAAAATTTGTAAAGAAATAAATGAAACCATTTACAATTATTGTATTATTATACTCGTTAAATATAACTCAGATGTATCACCTGTAGTTAATATAATAACCTGTGTTTCTGTGTACCTGTTGAGTTTTGAAATTAAATCTTCCGTGTCTGATTACAATTTATCCGTTAGACACACTGCGTGGGTTTTCCTGTCCAGTAACCTAATTCACAATCCAATCAGACTGATGTCGATACGGAATCAAATTTCTCGGTATTCGTCTTTTCCTTTTAGAATGACAGAGACAAGGATATCATTCTGACGTTAGGATTGCGGTCAGAATCAGCGTCTAGGTGTGGTAAGCGAGATCTATCGTAGAACGTCTTTTAACAGCGGAGATAACGGTCAAAGAAAAATCTATATCACAGATTTTGATAATTTAGGTGCCTTGATCTCAATCATGTTTTTTATACTACCTATATTGAAATTAAAAATAATAATGTCAAACATAAATTAATTAATCATAAATAAAAACATGCAAAAGAACTCAAATGTCAAGATCCCCGCCCAAAAGTGCCAATTAAACTTAGGGCGTTCCCAAGCTGTATATTGCCAGGGAGATATTTTGAAAAATAATTATTTTTGGAGTGAAATATTTTTTTAAACTTATATTTAAAGTAATTAATAAATCATGTTTTTAAATAAACTCACTTCCACCGCCTATGCTTGTATATAGCTGATTTTTTATTATGTTGGTTGCCAGGAAGAAATCGATTATATCTGAGAGTGATTTTTTCCTGGCACACAATCGATGGCTATTGTGCTAAGAGCAAATTGTTCCAGGTAAATTACATAAAGGCAATATATTCATAATACATAGGCAAAAATTATAAAGCCCCGGTATTTTTATTTCTTTCTGTGATTTTTCGAGTCATTTGACCTCAATATTTCTCCGTAAATATGTACCATATATCCCTCTATAAAACCGTATACCCGAAACGAAAAGAATTTAATTAAAACATGATAAAAATGCATACTAACCCACAAATACACAAATCGTCGCTTACGTGGTGTTGGTTGGCTCAAACCAATTATTGAAAGATGCGCCAGCACAATCAACATAAACGTCGAAAAGCAAAGAGTGGCCGAGAATACCCAATACACGTCCGGCAAAAGTCCACGAATGATCAAATACGTGCTTGGATCCCACTTCAGGCGGGCTAATGTCGCCAATCCCGAACCGGCGATTAACTGAAATAAGAATAAATAACAATTAATAAACCATAGTTACAGAACACAAAGTTCAATTTATCTTTTAAAATTCCGTAGACGTTAAAAATGCATTTTGATTAAAATACGTAACCCAAAATTTCACTTTTTTTTTGGGTTTGTATGTCATGAGTAAATGCGGTTGGAGTGCGGTGATTAGTGAAAAGAAAAGCTATTCCACCAATTAATATTGTGGCATAGCTTGTTAATTTAAAGGCCATGACATACGCATATACGTACTTAGTCTTCATAGTTTAAGTCACATATGCATAAAATCTTCAAATTATATGCCACTCACGCACAGTTAATGTTTAGTTAATTAATAGTTTTTTACAGTTAATGTCACGTATGCATAAAATCTTAATAGTTTATATCATATTAGCATAAAATTATCACAGTCAATAATACACATACATTTAAATTAAAAACTAAATGTCACATACGCTTAACGTCTTTGCAGTTCACTCACACAAACCTATCAACACATTTTGAAGTACATTTTATGCATTGCCAAAGCTTTTAACAAATAAAAAATTCAATCTGCTATCGGGCTCCCATAGATAAGGATTTGCTTAGTTTAAAGCTAGACGCCATTGTGCGGAAAATGATACGACGCGAAACACATATAAATTATTCATATACTGATGAAGATCTGAATAGAGGTATAATCAAGGTACTCAATTCTGCTACAATACATTTTGAAATACTTGATTTTAACATTCGATAAATGTGTATTTCCTATGAAATTTGTGTGTGTAATAAACTGTCGGCTTCATTTTTTATTGCAAACTCCGCCTGGGGAAGTACCACGCCTTTGACTGTTATTTTATCCCCAATAAGTAACGTGAAAACATTACTGTGTTTCGGTTTGAAGAGTAATGTTTCCAGAGAAATTACAAGGCGTAGAGATAAATCATCTTCTAATACTGGGTGACGAGTGCAGTGCTAGGTATAATGATTTGGACTCACCATGATCCAATAGTTGTGTGACAGTGTGTTATTATGGGCAGGTGCATTACTTACTATCAGGCACATATACCTACTAGCCCCAGTACTCTATACTTAAAGTAAAACTATGCTGTAAAATAATAAAATGTTAACTTACAACGAGTAGCATGCTGACGTGTATTAGCAGCTTGGGTGCTTTTTGAGGGCAACAGATCAGCGCAGAACAACATGCCATGATGGGTTTCTCAGGAATTCCTGTCCAGCAAAAAAGTGGTTTATTCGTCATGCATTAAATTTCTCACAGGTTATAGCGTGTATAGTACTAACCCAAGAAAAATGATGCTAGACAACCATTTAGCACCGGTTGAGTAACAGACATGCTGATGACAAATGTCATCCCCTAAACTGCGCTTAGCTACCGAGGTAGATTATGGTTTTCAACCTCTCCTTGCGAGAGAAAGCCGTGAGTCTCATCAGTGGAAACATAAAGCTTATGCTAAGATATTAAAGAACTCATAAGCAATGACTCTCTTTTAGGAAAAACACTTCCAAGTCTTAAACATTGTCGCAAAGTTGCAAGCTTATCGGTAACATTTCGAAAAATGTCAGCATGATCTAACTTTTGAGATGTAATTTGCTTCATATAATACCATTTTGCAATTTTACTATCGTACTCTATTTACTCGTAGCATAAAAATGAAACATTGTTAAAAAAAATTCGGCTTCAACTTCTGATTAAGAACCAACATCTAGGCTGTGGAGCGCGTAGTCGATTTTTCTCAATGGAAACAATCTTGGTATTTTCAAGTCTATAAGTAAATCGATATCTTCTCGATAATTACGCTCCATTAAAGATCGCAAATCGTTTGCCAGCAATCGAACTAGCAGTCAAAAGTAAACCTATTACAATAAAAAAAATATTTATTCAATCGACTTACCTCTTCATAGATGAGACGATTCTGATCTACGGTGCTCTGCAGCCGAGTCCGCTGTTACAGTCCTACAACTTTTTCTAGACAGAAGTAAAATTAGAACTGCATATTTTATCATTTAGCTGTTAACAATAGAAATATAAATGTACCTGTGTTAAAAATAAATGCAAGTATTGTCATGGACTTATGTGCATTGTTATAGCTTAAACGGGTCAAGTCGAACCATCGTGATCCTGATAACTTCAAAAAACAATGCAAGTGTAACATGCACACTATAGAAATGGGGGTATAATAAAAGTAAATATGTGAATGCTTGGTTGTTTGACTAAGTACGTCGGAACACCTTACAAATTTGGTGGAAAAATTGAATATATAATTATTACAGTCTGAAATACCATACAGCATAAGGTATCCCATTTATATGCTATTCAAAACTATTTCGAAAAAAAATGCAGTTGTTTATAATCTCGGTAAATAATTTGTAAATAAAATAGCGGGAAATGATACAGATCCAGGTGTATAACACTTCCCCTAAACCTAAATAGCCACGTTGTTTTTGTTACGAACAGAACATTTCAATAAAATTTGAATCAAAGTCAATTACAGGGTATAGAGATAAAACATCTTATACAACGTGGTGGATTTACCCCCAACAATATTTTAACAGTCCATTCTAACACTGATGTAGACTTCATCACCCAAGGTATCTTTCTCCTCAGCACGGTACATCACGAGATAATGCGAGTCAAAGTTTGACGTAAAATTTCCACGAAATCACCAGCTTCAACCCTAAAGCATGTACAGCAGACAAACGACCTTGCCGCCGACGCCGCGACGTCGTACAAAAATCCGTGAGGAGATCTGGCCGTTAGGGGTATGTCAAATGAAATAACAACCAAAAAATTTTTTTTTTTATTGAAAAATTTTTTTGAGCTTTCATGCCTAATTTCCACATATGTGATTCAAAACTTAATATAGATGAACTACCATAAATATTTTTGCACCTTTCTGCAACACCTTGTATATCTGGGTGATAAGCGCAGTGCAGTGCTGCAGGTAATGATTTCCATGGATATTCATTACCTAGCACTCATACCTGCGCTCATCACCTAGAGAGAGGTATCATATCTCTAAGCACTGTTATTTCTCCGGAAACATTGCCCTTCAAACCGGAACACAGTTATGTTTGTACATTACTGCTTGGCGGTAGAATAACTGGCAAAGGTATGGCACTTCCCCAGGCGGACTCTGTCAATAGGCCCACCATTACAGCGAGACCAGAGTCTCAGATTGATAATTAGCAGGTCAGTTTCGTCGGAAGCATTTTTATCTGTTACTGAGAATATCATCTCCTGGATATTTGAGCATCGTATATTTTATACCTAGATTTATTAATTACTTGCTCTGTCAAGTTACAGAAAATGGAGACATAGGCAGAAGATAGGCTTGCACTTTAACTCCATCTCGTGTGATGTTAAATGACAATGTGGTCTCTAATATGGAGTTTGCTTACCCTGAAGAGTGCGCCTAATGCCAGGGAAAAATCAGTTTTCACCCGCGCGACGCGTTTCTTAATGCGATATTCATAAAGTCGAGAATAGCATGACACAGTTTTGAGGAAAAATCAATATTTTTTAAATCAGGAGTCCATTTTTGACCAAGTTTTATTAAATTACTCAATAATTAAACATAAATTAAAAAAAAGTGTTCAGTTACTTTACTAGAACGCACAATTATGAATTGTATTACCAAAAATAATGTGGGGTCATCGCTGATAATTTGGAGTACTCGAATTAAAACGGGTTTTTTCGGTGTCTTTTTTACTTTTTTATTGTAAAAAACTCTGATCTATTTTTAAAATTCTATTCGGTTATTGTGCTTGTTCTTGATTGTACCCTCACGTCAACATTTTTTTAGTCTTAGTTTTTAGTTTCTTAACTTCAGTGAGCGGCGTCGAAAATGTCCTTTTTTCGTTTTCTGGCACTAGGCGCCCTCTGAAGAAACCGATTCTGCTGCTGCCTACTGAAACTCGTTTTAGCCATGGGAACATGGGAACAAGATTTTAACAGCGTGGAAGTTTTGAAGGAGTTGCAAACGAGACGCATCATGGTATCCTAGCATGGTAACTCCACCCAGCGCCTGGTCTAATAGGGCGGCTCTGAAGTGTTGTATGCTACAACAGGTGTTATATCTAGGTACTGGCGTCGCTGACATCGAATGAACGTGGCATTTTTCTGATACCAATCTGTTTAATCCCACTAATATAATAATATCCTTCTAATATTATAAATGTCAATGTATGGATGTTTAGATGTTTGTTGCTCAATCACGTCCTAACTAACGTATGAACGGGTCGGACTTAAATTTGGAACACAGATAGATTATAGACTGGAAAAATACATAGGCTACTTTTATCCCGGAAAAACAACAGGAACGGGAACAACGCGGGTAACACCGCGGGGCGTTGCTAGTTTAATATGTTTGGATATTTGGATGTTTGGATGTTTGTTGCTCAATCACACCGTAACGCATGAACGGATTTGGCTGAAATTTGGAATACAGTTAGATCATAGTCTGGAAGAACGCATAAATTACTTTTTATTCCGAAAAAAAAACGGGAACGGGAACTACGCGGGTAAAAGCGCGGGGCACTGCTAGTGTGAACATAAAATATACAGCCACCTCGAATACCTCGTTGTATACAGCTTGGTTCCAGGATAGAAATGAGCAGTGCCATAAACGACATTGGCGAAAACATTGACTTTCTATAAGGCGGTGTTAACAAGAACTCTGTCCAGTAATCAGAAGAACCGAAAAACGTCAAAAGTTATTTTCGATAGATTTGGCATAAGTCTAAAAAGTTTTGTCACTAGAAGGATGAGCATGCTACTTTTTTTCAAAGAAACAGAAGTGCATTAGTATCTTCTCTGTGCATTGTCTAGAAGCATACTGTTTTTAATCGTTATACGGATTAAGATTTACTCAAACATATTTATTTGTATGAAACAATGGTGCTAATTTCATTGCAAAAATCACTTACTTAGTACAAAATTCAGTCAAAAGTCCAAAGGCAAATATCTTATATATAAAATTCTCGTGTCACAGTGTTTGTTTCCTTACTCCTCCGAAACGGCTTTACTGATTTTAACCAAAATTTATATGCATATTCAGTAGTTCTGAGAATCGGCTACTAGCTATTTTACATACCTTTATTTATATGGCAAAACAACGTTTGCGGGGTCAGCTAGTAATTATATACTATTACTGCCACAAAACTGTCACCGTATCTCCCAGATGTATCATGGTTTGAATAGGGTACAATCCTCAAAAAAACTAATTAGTCCGTCAGTTAGATTGCTAAAAAATATTGTACACGTATTTTTTTCTTTTGTTTCACAAACAAAAAATTACGAAGATACAGCGCTTAGAAGTTTCGCGTGACGTCACTTGTGCCTACGATTTTCACTCACGAGTGACGTCGCGACGCCCCACTCTCGAAGTTTGATGTTATATATTTACTTGTCGATTTTTAATATTTTTTAAAAACAAAAAATAGGTGTCCTTTATTTTTCCATGATCTAGCTGACGGTTTAATTAGAATAGTGTAGTTTTGACCCAGTCCGGTACCATATTGAAAATAGCTGGAAAATTATCCTTTTAAAAGTAGTCAGCATCCATCACCTTTGACCACACCATCGCCATACCATCAGACGTGCTATTTTTGGTCTAACGCAAACTAAAAAAATACAGTTGCATATTGTATTTTATCAAAAGTGCTTAGTACAATTTTATTGTGGCTTTAAAATATATTGTAGGATAGTAAAGCAACATTCAGATTTCAGAAGCTTTATTTACAAAAACTAACATGAATGAAATAATTTAAAAAATATAATTATTATTCTGTAACCGCCTAATTCCAAAAAAATACTTAAGGCTTAAAACTTGACAAAATGTACGTAATGAAGTCAAATCGGTATAAACATTTTTGATGTTTGTGATCTCCTACAAACTGAAAGTTATACAATTGAGCTTAACATCTGTCATAAATATGACGGTAATAATAATTCTATTGTTTTTCTACGTCGTTGCTGCTGAGAGGTGGTATGGTAGTAGCGGGTGGTGGAAGGCTAGGCTTACGTTGATTGCTGTTGTACCTGCAACAAATGAAATAATACATAGGTACATAACTTTGTTATATTCTAAATGGAAATCAAACAGCGTTAGGTAAATATTCGAGTTAAGTGGAAACTCATTAAAAACACTACTGACCCTACTAATGTTAGAAAAGTTTAGATGTTTCGATGTTTGTGGCTCAAACACGTCGTAACGTAAGTATAAATAAATCAGGTTTTATTTTGGGACATATATTATAGTTTGACATTGATTACTTTTAATCGCGGGAAAATAACAGGAAAATAACTGCGCGGGGAAAATAGTGGGGCGCTGATAGTCAACTGTAATTTTATTACAATTTTAATAGTTTTTGTAAAAAAACGTTTAGTAGGCTATGCCAAACCTAAAAGAGCGTCTTTAATTTTTAGAGTGGGAATAAAAAGTAACAAGTAGATTTACAACAAGCATAATAATTATTTAAATGGTTTTATCCGAGAGCAGATAAAGTTAAGTTAACATTGTTACTATCAGAGAAGCCCGTGGGAGTTTCAGTCGGTAGGAGTACTACTCTCAGCGGTGTCAATATGCTCGGCCTTGTCTCCGCACGGTGGATATGATTAAATAAATCAACCCTACGAAGAAAAGCTAATACATTTAGCTGATAGATCCTGGGTGAGATGGTTTACCTCCACGGCAAAGTTGAGGGGCCTTTAGTAGGTTGGTACATAGTCAATAGTGCTTACGCTAAAACGGCGTAATTACGATGGGGTTGAGTTGATGGAGTGGAGATTGTACGTCACCTGGTAGTGGTAGGAGTAGTAGGAGCAGAGTCCGCCTGGGGAAGCACCACACCTTTGCCAGTTATTCTACCGCCAAGCAGTAATGTGCAAACATTACTGTGTTCCAGTTTGAGGGGCAATGTTTCCAGAGAAATTACAGGACTTAGAGATATAACATCTTAGATCTCTGGATGACGAACGCAGTGCAGTGCTAGGCAATGATTTGGACTCTTCACGTTCCAATAGCTGCGTGTCGCTGTGCTGTTATGTGGCAGGCATGTTGGTTACCATCAGGCACATGTCCTGCTCGTCTCGTCACTTTTTACTTAAAAAAAAAACACTCAATACCTATGTTTCTCGATTGTCGTCGACGGCAGAAATGTGAGAGTGACGGGCTTCTCGGGTAGTTGGACGCTTGGACTACGAGGGAGTTGGAGAGCTAAGAAACTGCTATAAAATAGCAGCGGGTCTCCGCTAGTAGTAATACTAGGTTTATATGGTATCATCTTATTGCTAAAGCACTACTTACTACGCTAACGCTGCTTTTTTACGGACTTTTTTATGGGTTCATAAGTTGGTTAAACATGAGCCGACAATCAAGGGTTACAGCAAAGTATTTTTTTTTGTTTATTACCCATGAAATGGGTTGACCACGAATGAAACAGGTGCATCGTAGGAAGTTTTCGACGGACCCTACTTTCAAAGTATACTGTTGTACTTTTATCGACTAGGATTTGATTTTTTTTATCCACTGACCCATTTTTTTTAACTTCCCTGGGACTTAAGTTTATTGGAGTAAGATAATCATCTGGTGCAACTTATCACCGTGCAGTGTCGTCATCGTAGATAGCAATCTCTTCTCAGCAAGAAAAAAATAGAAGTCATTGTGGAAGCCTGAGAGACTCCGCCATTGATAAGGCGAGGAGATAAAATAGAACACTGGATTCTAAATATTTATTTTAATGTCACGCGAGCAAAAACCTGTAAAATTTGTGGGCAATATCTATTCGGAATAGTAACTCTTAACGACGAAGATGTCAAAGGGACTCAAAAAGACAAAGCTGAGGTTAAATAGGGTTTTCTAATGCCAATATTTTTTTAGTCGCAGTTCTTACCTGATAGTGTGGACCAGTGTTGTAGTGCTTTCATGAGTTGGGTCTTTGATGTAAGTAAACGCTGCATTCCAGGCCAATACGACGGACAATGGTTGCAGGATAGCCGTAAATATAATGAACGCAATAGCTACGTACACATTATACGGTATATCATGAATTATTTCCTGAAAGGTAATGAAAAACTTCGTTTACAAAACAGCCGTGCGTCAAAAATACTGTTGTTTCAATTTGTTGTCGTAAGACTTATTTCAGAGTCCACTAAGCAGCAAAGTATAACCTATAACTGTGTTCCGGTTTTTAGAGCAAATTCTCAGAGGAAACACTCATATCAGCAGGGATCATATCAACTGTTTGTTCGTAAAAAATCTTACAAAAGCGCCGATTCAGTGCCCATCTAAAAGCCGGGTTACACAGAGGCGATCCGATAGCGATAGCGATCCGATAGCGATCCGGATCGTATCCGAGTATGGGATCGCGCCCGCTTGCTGTGTGTCAGGTTGCATACAAATTCGAACATTACAAAAAACCGTCTCGGATCGCTATCGCTATCGCTATCGGATCGCCTCTTTGTGACCCGGCTTTAACCTAAGACCTCTCATGGTTCACTGGCATTGCTGTTGCCTTCCAGATTTTTTATTTTCTTAATAAACTAAGTACAATGATAAATTAAATCAAACTATTCACATTTCATATCTTAACAACATAGTAAGCAAAGTTACGACTGGTCTAGTCGGGAGAACGGCGAATGCCGATCCGGGTTCAAATACCACTACATGCACCACTGTTTTTCGAAGTCATGCACGTAAATTCCGCTAACTAAAAAAAACGGTAAAGGAAAACATCGTGAGGAAATTGACATGTACCTAAAATCTATGGATGCCATGTGTCATCCGCCAACCTGCACTTGGACACCGCAGGTTGGTGGATTATGGCATTGACTCCATAATTCATGGTCTTGACTCTTGACTCTCTCCTTGCGAGAGAAGACCCCGAGTCCCGGCAGTGGGAACATTTAGTGGGCTACTTATAAACAAAATTATATGTCTTAATAAAAACATTGTTAAATAGTCTTGATGTAGGTGTATCTTATGTGGGGTGCGTGGCTCGGGAACCTCCACGTGGTGCACCCTGGGCATCACACAACAACTTGCCTCGGTGGCATCTTGTTGTGTGATGGCAAATCCCGGCCGAAGCTAGGAACTTCCACACGCGCTCCTCACCACCTTGAGCAGTGCGTGTAGAGGTTGGGAAGAGGGACTGGAAGACTTAAGAAGGTTACTCAGCTGATGTATCGGCCAAGTAAAATTCCTAAGTCTTCCAGAAGAGGGTCCTCCACGAGGACTCTGATTAGCAGAGTGCTCAGTGGAAGGACAAGGGCTGCAAAGTGGCCAATAAGGCGGAACTGCGGCTATCCCTAGCCGCGGTGTTGAGGGCGGATCTCTTGCTGCCGATCATCATTGCCGTGAGAGGTGAGGTGAAATGTTTCTCGGCAGTGAGAGGATTTGTGAGTTGGAGGAGCGAGCAATAGCGCTCCTCCAGTGAGGCGGAAGCGGACACGGGGGCAAGCCCAGAGAGCCGACCTTCTGGGCTCGCGACACGTCTCCACCGGAAGGCCTGGGATGTCGGACGTTTAGGGCCGTCCGGCACCCCATCTAGAGATGAGTCTTCGAGGAGGTGACGCGCCACTGATTTCTGGCGCGTCGTTGGTGCCTAATGCAGGGGTACTGACGCCCCCCGCGAGGCGGGTCCGCAAGGGCGTTGGCAAGGGTCAGGGTCGTTGACGGGAGTGCGATAAGTGACCCCGCGACCCTGACCCATGGCCATGAAGAAGAAGTCTGTGGAGGTTTTAGTCGGTAGGGGCACCATGTCTGGTGTCCAGCCCGACATACCTCACCATGTCCCTGCATGGTGGGGATACGTAAATGTATTTCCCCCACATAAAAAAAAAAGGTGTATCTTATGTGGCAGCTATAAATATTGTTGGTTATTCGTCATACAGCATCAAATAGTACAAACTAAGCAAAGCTTGTACTATAAAATATATGCCTGTGGTAAAATGTTATTTGAAATATAAACGTTTCTGTGATGTGCATCTACACTAATATTGAATGCTGTAAAGCTTTTTTGTTTGAATGCGCTAATCTCAGTAACTACAGGACCGATTGCGAAAACTCTTTCACCGTTTGTACGTGACCCCTGAGTGTTACAAGCTATATAGTATGTACTACGGGTGAATCCGGGGCGGACAGCTAGTGACTCATAGAAACAAACAAACACTATGACAACTTTACGCCCGAGATACACGAGGCTAGTTTTTCAAGTTTGGATAGTAAGCTGGTACTTATAACGTTGTATAGATAACGCTACGCAACGCTTGTTTTGTCTACACGAAGTTAGAAGTAGGTACAGTCCGCGAGGTATAAGCTGAGCTTTGCATTAGTGTGAGTGATCACATGCATACGCATCTATTACCAAAAGTACAGTCAGACAACAAACTCTTAAACAACAAGCTGACATTAACTATCCAGGATCAATATGGTCATTGCGAAAAGAAGTATCTCTTTTAGGATTCAAATGGTCAAGGACAGAGAATAACAGAAAAAATTTAATGGAAAAGCATGAGATCCGTCACCTACGTATAACTTATTTACTTAAAATTTCCGAATACCGTATTCAGGGCAGGCCTATCGTTTATACCGATGAAACATATATTGACACCACTCACACTTCATCAAAATCATATTCAGATGGCAGCACTTCTGGTTTGAAGAAACACCTTATTAAGAGAACATGGTCACAGCGTCCTGCGTCTGACTGTACTTTTGGTGATCACTCACACTAATGCAAAGCTCAGCTTATACCTCGCGGACTGTACTAGCTTGCTATCCTAGCTTGAAAAATCCGTGTAGCTCATCAGGCATTAGAGCAAGAACAATTTGTGTTGATTAAAATGACAACAGATATTTACAGAATATTAGTTCTTCACATGTGTAACTACATAAATAGTTATGAAAATTAAATCGAAAGTACTCCTAACTTATTTCTAGTTAATATTTACAAATAAGATTTACTTACGCTCATAGACTGGCGTAGTATTTTAAGCGGACCAGAGTATTCTGTTAATATTCCGACTTTCTCCATAATCTCAGGTCCCTCAGTACATAATATCCACAGTTTATTTATGAGGTATTTTGCTTCATCCGTCTGTAGAAACCTGACGATTCTTACGCACAGCCATGCTATCGTCCCCAGTTCTACTAATATCAGTGCTATCATCAAGGCTCCATACTGTTGAGAAAATGTTATTCAGTGAAATAAAACGTTGATGGGATGAAAAAATGTGGCCTTCGAGTCGAGAGTGGACCGACTTTTTTTTTTTAAAGCATAGAGTGACGAGACGAGCAGGTCATGTGCCTGATGGTAAGCAACATGCCTGCCACATAACAGCACAGTAACACGCAGCTATTGAAACATGATAGCCCAAATCATTACCTAGCACTGCACTGCGCTCGTCACCCAGAGATCTAAGATATTATGTCTCTAAGCCCTGTAATTTCTCTGGAATTATTGCCCTTCAAACCGGAACACAGTAATGTTTGCACATTACTGCTTGGCGGTAGAATATTTGGCAAAGGTGGTACTTCCCCAGGCGGACTCTGCTAAGAATCCTACCACTACTGAACCGATTTTATGCCCAAGCTAGGTTTTCAAGCTACTATTATTAAGCTTCGAGCTTCGTGTAGACAAAACTAGCGTTGCGTAGCGTTGTCTAGACGAAGCTAGAAGTACTAGTAGTGTTAGTAAACTAGTTTACTAATACTAGTTTACTAGTAGTGTTAGTAAACTAGTTTACTAATACTAGTTTACTAGTAGTGTTAGTAAACTAGTTTACTAACTAGCTTGCTATCCTAACTTGAAAAAACTAGCCTCGTGTAGCTAGGGCATTAGACCGCATCGTCGCATAACATCAAGTGCAAATCTAATATCGATAAAAATAGTTACAAATATACTTATTAAATTTGCATATACATTTAGAAAACTGTAGCAGTTTTTCCATTTAAGGGCACATAAAAAGTATAAACAAATGCATATCTTGCAAAGATTTGGGTTTTTATTGCGTTTCACCTCAAAATAGAATTATAATCAATTCAACAGCACAGCAGGTAAAACCGCTGAAACATGCCAGTGACAAATGTTATCATCTTTTTAGCTTTGCCGTAGTCGGGTAATAAAGAACAGACCAACAACAGAACTGCAAAAAAACCCAGATTGAGCAAACAGGAAAAAAACACTAACGTATAACCTATAGCGGGGTTAGTATAAATAAAATACATATTAAATACTATTATGAAGTACATTTAACACTGAATGGGTAGGACTACACAGAAACTGCTTTAATCTGAAAGTCGCTTTCTACGCTCTATTTACAGAAAAACAACAAGAAAATGCATCTTGTTGAATTTTGGATAAACGTAATATACTTATAACACCAGTCACCGCGTTTTTTTCTAATCGGCCATCCCGAAATTAAGAAAAGCGATGTTTTATTAGTTGATGTTCCATAAACTGCCCAACTCCATGATAATGTACGACCAAGAAATAGAAAATGCTGCACAAGAGAGTGTTTCATCTGTATGTCTTCAAATCGAGAGTTATTCTAGATTAACCTCAAGAAATAAAGCAATAAAGCGCCGGGCTTACTTCGTTAAAAACTCTGTTACAGGTGGTTTAAAATGCACTTTGAACTCATAGTGCACAAACACTTTCTAGGACTTAATCAGCAGCAGCTAATTCAGTCTTCTCCTGACCACGGCGGTAGATAGGCTGCCGAAACATCAAGGTAATGAAACTATATGACTGGCCTTGTGGCTTAGTAGTTAGTAGCTCTGCCTGCGAAGCCGAGGGTCGTGGGTTCGATTCCTACCCAGTGCAAATATTTATTTGTGTGATGAATTCAAATGTTTGCGTGTCTGGGTGTCTCTAAGTATAATAAGTATGTATTTAAAACTATATAAGTATTATATCAGCTATCTGGCCACCATCGTACAAGCTTTGCTTAGTTTGGGGTCAGATGGTGTTGTGTGTGAATTGTCCACCAATTTTATTTATAGTTTTAATCGTGATTAATTCCTGTAAAATGTTTACGTTATGTCTATAAATCCCGAAAGTTTAAAAACAGTACTGGGGACTATAGCCAAATCAAATAATTTATCTTCCTTGAGCCAAGTATATTTGAAATATCAGTAAAATTCCGAAAGGTCTACTGCCAACTGAATTGCTTTGCCGTTGCTCACTTTTTAAACGAGCAAAGCCGATAGCAACGCCTTGTTCAATTTTGACCGAATTTTAGATGAAGGTTCTCTCTCTATTCGTCTAAATCTTTGTTTTTAACTAGATACATCCATATTTGAACCTATCTGAACCTATTATATTTGTATTAAATTTACCTAAAATTTGTTTTTTTGGGGTCCCATTAATTCAAATCAAAATCGGTCAAATACGTGGATGGTATTTTCGTTTATTGCAAAATTTCTGTTTTTCACTGGAGTAGTGCGTTTAGTTGGCTTACCCCATTACTATATACATTGTAATTTTTTTATTAATATTAGTTGAGTATGGATTTTTTTTATTTTACAAACATGGTTTGTTCCGTGTATTAATAAAAAAAATAGTGGCATCAGAAGCACGTTCTGCTTGTTTAGCGTACTGGTAGTGTTATTTCGTATAAAATATGAATTACCAGATTTTGCAATTATTGCGTTCAGATCCATTGCTATATTTTACGAAGATAAATGGAACGTGATCCTTTGGGTTTGGAGTAGGTACTGTGTACCCCTGTTTAATATGCAGTAATATGCAATAATGCAGTATTTTATGACATAAAGTATAAATATAACAGATGACTATAAATGCGGTAAATATATACTTTTATTATCTGTGTTAGTTGTCATGCTGGAGGATAATTATTTTATCCTGTTTGACTTTGCATATGAAACGATTTTCAGACTTATTTTTTTTTTAAACACGTGTTTAGGATGGTTTAGATGGGCCGTGGTATGGATAGATAGGAGGTTTGGATGTTTGTTACATAAGCAGTTTATTCAATTTGTCGAATCCAGCTTAAGTTTTGAACACATGTTAAACAAATATATAATACAGATACTTTAAACAGCTCAAAGATAGTATTCGATGGCAGGTGGATTCTTGATTTTCCCTACTGATCTAAACCAAGGTCTCACCGTTAAGTATCCTTGTGCACTTAACGGTAAAACTTTTCGAAGTCATATGCGTAATGCAGCTAACTTAAAACGGAACTTAAAAAAGATCGTGAGGAAATCGACATGTACTTAGAATCTTCCGGGGTCATGTGTTATCCTCCAACCCGCCCTGCACCAGCGTGGTGGATTATGCCCTCGACTTTCTCCTTAATTAATTAAACATAACTGTGCTATACAGTGTATTTACTAAAGACTATCATAATAAGATGTAACTGCGTATTATAACCTATAACAAAAAAAAAACACTATTCAAAAAAACAAACTGTAATACTAACCGCTAAAATCATGGCTTGCCGTATATGGTAGTGACTCTTACTCCGGATGCTAAGAGCAATGACGACCATGTGTGCCAGCGCTATCAGAAAGAAGGTACCAAAGCACAGTACCCCACTGAGCACTCTGTATTCTGTCGGCAGTAACGTCCTCACCAACAAGTACGTACTAGGGTCCCATTTCAAGCGTGCCAACGTCGCAAGCCCGGCCCCAGTAATTATCTGTGTATTTCAAATTGGGAACATGTTAAAAGCTGTTAGGTCTTTTTTCGAGACATATATTATAGTAATGTTTATTTTATCAACATTTAATGATAGTGTTATAATGGACATTAACAAATAACTAATAATACTTGACTACTTTTGATAAATATAAAAAAAGTAGTTTATAAAAAATAGTTACTTTGCACAAATGGGGCTACAATTTTATAATATGTGCAACATACAGTAAAGAAAAAAAACTGATTCATTTATGAAACTCAAGAAATTTTTCTCATCTTTGCCCCATAATATAATGTCATACCGAAGGCATATCAACATTTCAAGATTTTTTTACTATACAGAGCATTGCTATACTATATTGCAAATTTTTATTATGGGACCAAAGCTGAAATCACCATACAAACTAGTTTGTTCTTTACACTATAGGTAGTCCTTGTATTTGACAAAATATATAGAGCATTTATTTTTTCACGATTGTCATTTGGTCCTTTGGTAAGAATTGTGAGTAAAGATAGTACAATGCAATTTATCCCATGAATACTGGGACAGCTCTATGTAAGGAAAGCACTGGAGTTACACAGCCCCGTTAGTAGATCACATGAGAATTCATGGTAGATTATTTAGCTGTTTAATAAATGAAAGAAACTGGACTTACAGCTAAACCCAAACTGACGTGAACCAATAATAAAGGCGCAATTCGAGTGCAACATACGAGGACCATGATGGAGACCTGGGAAATTAAAAAAATGCAACTGAGCAAATTAAGTTTATTTTGTAACGTTTAATAATGTTTATATGTATAATGTTTAGTTTGTAGTGGTAGGACTCTATGGAGAGTCTGCCTGGGGAAGTACCACACCTTTGCCAGTTATTCAACCGCCAAGCAGTTATGTACTTACTTACTGTGTTTCGTGTTTGAAGGGAAATATTTCCAGTGAAATTACAGGGCATAGAAATTTTATATATTATATCTCTGGGTGACGAACGCGGTGTAATGCTAAGTAATGATTTGGAATCTTCATTGTTCCAATAACTGCATGTAACTGTGCTGTTATGTGGCAGGCATGTTTCTTACCATGAGGCACATGTCTTGCTCTTCTTGTCACGCTATACCGTAAAAAAAAACATCTTCCATGCGGTTGTTTTTGTGGGATAACATTTAGTGTTTGTCTCAACGTAAGGATAGGTTATGTTCGCACCACGCATTTTAGGCTAGCTCAAAGCTCGACAGACATTAGATATCAGATGATACCAGAGACCACCTCTACCTGCCATAGATCTCATATAAATGAGAACTATGCGGGTATAATCGCCGGGCACTGCTTGTTACTTTATAATAACAAAACTAAAAACTAACTATAGCACAATCATGTAATAATTTATAACTTTTCATCAAAAAATAATTTGTTTCAAAATTAAGCCAAACATATTGTTGTTTTGCAAATACTAGTTTTAATAAAATAGATATTTTATTCCTTACCTTTTATAGGGACAGAACCAGCCTCACCTTGTCCAGATATGCACTGAAAATAAATCAGTTATAAAATATCCTTGCATTAATTTATCACATTTTCCGCATTTGGGTGTCACTTTTGGAATTTAATAAATAACAATAGCGGGACAACATCGTAGTAATTGAGGTAAACTTGAGTTAAATGAATTTGTTTACCTGTGAGTATGGAATTTCGAAACTACTGATATCTGGTTCGTCAAATAATTGTAATATTCAGTTTTTCGTGTACTTACCGTCGTATTCCTAGCTTTTGCACATCAGATGTGAGCCCAAAAAACTGACAAAATTGTTAGATAAAGTCTGATTTACTAAATATCTCATTACGCGTTTGATTTTTTGAAGTAAAAACTTCTTTAGGCGCGCCTAGACAGATATTTCGTGGGCTGTGAATTGGATTCTAGCGTCACGCTCGGATATGATAAAAAATCTTCGGGTAAACTCGGAACCATAGCTATTGTCCATTTAGAAATGCGTCAGCCAATGGGAAATGCTGAAAGGGCGTGGCCTCGGTATCATGCCATGGCCATCTCGAAATGCATCAGCCAATAGGAAATGCTGACGCATTTCGAGATGGCCATGCCATGATGCCCAGGCCACGCCGTCCGCTTACACACGTGTAGTTTCCAAAGTAAGCTATCAAATTCTGAGTTATAAGTTTTCACTTCTATCGGCAGTTCCTATGACTGCCAATTTTTTTGTTGAATAATTTTGTGTGATAGTATTAGTTGCGCACTGTTTGAAATGTATTCGAAAAATAAACTATAAATATATGTAGGCGAATTGATGACAAAGTGCGATAACGATACAGTTCATAAGGTTACTACTACTCTCGTTTCATAAATTGTACTTGCTATTGTTTGTATATCACAACATAGTACTCGTAATAAACAAAGTCGCTTTTCGCTATCTGTCTGTCCTTATGTAAGCTTAGATCTTTAAAACTCCGCAACGGATTTGGATGGTGTTTTTTTATTAGGGTTCCGTAAAACGTAAAAACGGAACCCTTATAGATTCGTCATGTCTGTCTGTCTGTCCGTCCGTATGTCACAGCCACTTTTTCCTGAAACTATGAGAACCACACTGTTGAAACTTGGTAAGTAGATGTATTCTGTGAACCGCATTATGGTTATTACAAAAAAATTAAAAAAAAAGAAAAATTTGGGTTGCTCCCCATACTGAGAACTGAAACTCAAATTATGGTTTTTCATCAAACCTACACGTGTGGGGTGTTTATCGATAGGTCTTCAAAAATGATGTCGAGGTTTTTAAGATAATTTTTATCTACACTGAATAATTTGCGCGAGAGACACTTCCAAACTGGTAAAATGTGTGTCCCCCCCCCCCTCTAACTTCTAAAGTAAGATAATGAAAAAACTAAAAAAAATATAAATATGATGTACATTACCATGCAAACTACTAACGAAAATTGGTTTGAACTCGATCTGATGAGTAATTTTTTTTATTACGTCATGAATACACTATTATTAAAATTCGATCAAAGTTACAACGAACTATGTGTACTATGTATTATGTTACTTGCTGCAACGGAACCCTTCATGGGCGAGTCCAACTCGCACTTGGCCACTTTATTAGATAGACTGATTCAAGCGTCACCATAAAATTGTCCGTCAGTTTATGAGGTAACGCGTGAGATTATAAATTCACGGTAGGTTAAATTAAGTTAGTTTGTATTCTGACGGTTAGATCTGACGGTTTTAACAATTTTACAGTGACATACACACATTAATGTTATAGCAGAGTAACCAGCACTGGTAATTTGAGAGGATTACAATCAAAAAAAAATGTCACCAAAGACATCAAAAACTCACTAAATCTAGCGACAAAGTCACTAAAACGGCAATACTGAACGTGGCTGACTATTTGCATCTCAGAAGAAGTACCTATAGAATTACAAAGTTCCTGATTACTATAGTGCTTCTCGTTCTTTCAATTTCAATTCAATTTTCAATTCAATACTCAAAAGGTATTGCCATAAAGAAAATATTCCACTGCATAAGGGTAGTGCTACGATAGTTGAATGAATTCAGCTCGTGTTATATCCATTCTAAAATTACATTTCAAAAAGAGGTTTCATGTAATATATTACATGAAACCTCTTTTTGAATAGGAGGATATAAATAAAATAGGAGGGAGAATAATAAAAAACAGAACAATAAAACATTTATTTCAAATTGTACTTTACATTCAATATCATAATAATATAGTTTGATTAACAAATTTAGATATACCATTTAGTAGCAGCTAGCCCAGACTTCACACAGGTAACTCGGAACTTACGTATAGAACAAACGTTTAACTTTTTCAATGTTCCGAAGCCCTTGTTTTAGTAGAGATACTACATACTACTATAAGATGTTGTGGTAATTCAGGATAATTGATTTATTATTTATTTATTTATTACTTCATGAAAAATATTGCATTATTCACACAATGTTTTATCCTATTCTTCAGAGTGTCACATCTGCAAAATGATAATTAATTTGGATGAATAAAACAATCAAAATGATTACTAGAAATGTAGTGATACATTCAAGTTGCATAATTGGAATTGCAAAAGGGTTAAATCAGAGGTGAAAATTTGTATTAATCTTTTTTTAGAGCTTCATCATCAACAGCCCACTAAATGTTCCAACTGCTGGGACTCGGGGCCTTCTCTCGCAAGGATAGAGTTAAGGCCATAATCCACCACAATGGCCCAGTGCGGGTTGGTGGATGACACACGACTTCGAAAGATTCTAGGTACATGTCGGTTTCCTCACGATGTTTTCCTTCACCGTTTTAGGTTAGCGGCATTACGCACATGACTTTGAAAATACAGTGGTGCGTGTGGGGTTTGAACCCGGGGTCTCCGAATCGGCAGGCGCTGTTCTCCCGACTAGACCAGCCGTAACTTTCAGAGCTTAGTACTTCATAATCTACTCACACAATGTACCTACTTTTCACTAAAAGCATAATTAATTCTCATTAGAATGGGACGGGATCTGTATAGGATAGTGTAAGTTAATTGGAGTTTGATGCAATTCCCACTCCAGAAAACAAGAGTTGCAATGTCCACTGACATTGAGATTTTGACAGACATGGAGAAGAAACAGAAATTGAAGCGTAGGGATTGGTAACGGAAAAAAAACTGGCAGTCATAGAGACTGACGATAGAACTGAAAATTTATAACTCAGTACTTGACAGCACACTTTGGAAACTACGCAGGTGAAACCGGAGGGCGTTTCTGGTTTGGAATAAATCTTTAAAGCATTGTCATCTAAATAAGCCTTCTCACACGTCATGGCCATTGGCTATCTAGACTAAAGATGTGTAATGGTAACCATGGTAACACGCCATGACTATCTAAAAATGTTTACCCATTTGTGGCCATAGCTCCGAGTTCCCCCGAAAATTTATTTCATTCCGAATCATGATGTTTGAGCTCAATTCACGGCCCACGAAAAATCTGTATGTAATGAGCCAAAGGAAGTGTTCACTTCAAAACTAACGAATGCGAATCCGCAGGCAAAATCTAGTACCTATTATTAGTAAACGGCCAGTAAATAAACTGTCAATTATGTACCGACTTGTATATTTCATGGGTAAATTTGTAAGAAATAACTGGTCACACTTTTTTGTTTGTTTTGTTATATAGGTTATGTTTACATTATACATATTTTGCAAATTTTAGACTAGATGCAGCCGTTATGTATAAATTTAACTCATGTTGATATCTAGAATGCATCATTATCAATTTTTATCAAGTGGGCATTTGAAAATATTGTCTACTTACGAGTAAAATGAGATTCCATTGATTTTTCTTCACTTTCACATTTCACTGCGGATATTTTAGCTTAAAACACAGCAAACACACATTGTTCATATACTAAAACATAAATGACTTACAAGTCTTTCTCAAACACGTTTCAAATATTATTATAATAAACATATATGAATTAAATCAATAAAAAACAGAATCCAAGCTTTGAACAGACTTTTGTTGGGGAACCCGGTGTCAGATTTGAAAGCTTAGCCAGAGAATAACCCGGCCACGGTGACAAGGACGTAAAATCAGTATCTCTTTCTCTCTCTTTCACAAGTAATAGGTAATTAGAGTGTCTCGTTCCCGCAAGTTGTGACGTCACTTATTGTGCTCCCCTGATTTGCATCACTTGCATGCAGAAACGTGGACATAGCAAAGTTGCAAAAATCGCCTGTCGTCATTTGTAGGATGCATGCATTCGACAAAAGACGCGTACGTGGACAGTAGACCTTAATGTGATGTCGTAAATAAACACGTTTTAGAACCCTACGAGATAGATACAAATAAAGTAGTAGGTACCTACAGTATTAATAGGAAGATTGGGTTGGATTGATTGGATGATTGGAGAGAGACCTGGGCAAGATCGCTTTTAGCTATAAGGCCGCCAATTGTTTCTTTATTTAACTAAGTTTTAGTGTATTTTTTGTAACTCTGTTTTTAAATATTAAGTGCGATAAAGAATTAATCTAATTGTACACCATAAATCGTCAACAAAACAGTTCACGATGCGATAATAAGTATTCGTATTCCAACGTGAATAGTAGACATACTCGTATTATGTTTATCTCTTAGAGATTAATCACAATAATAGCAATTACTTTCCTTAATTTTTTACGAAAAATAGTGGCTCTTCTAGGCTTTGCTATGTTTACACTTGATAGCCATCTCATCTGATGTTAAGCGACGATGCAGTCTATGAAGGAGCGCGCTTACCTAGAAGAGGCCGATTCACTCTCGATTTATAGACACCAAGATTGTAACCATCGGGAAAACACCCTCTCAGGCTACGCATTCCACAGCCTTAGGTAACACGGGATTAATATTTGTGGCTATACACGTACAGTATTAATTTTTATCCATAGAATATATCAGTAATATAATCCATATCAGTCGGCCTGCGAAGCCGACGGTCAAGAATAAAACAACAGTACATTACTATTAAAAAGTTATTTAATGTAGTAATTGTCATTTTGTTCATTTTTTTCGTTATGATATTCATTTATTTATGGCTAATAAATAAGTTTCCATATGTTTAAAGCCTTTTTTCATATTGTCTTTGTTTGGTTTTGGAACTGGCATCTTCAAATTATTGTTGTATTTGTTGTAACTGCAACAAGAACAAAATAATTTTAGAAAAAATAACTAAAGTAGATAGATAGATAGATCTAGATTACAAATCTCACCTGATAGTGCTAATTAACTGTTTATTTTTAGCTTTGCTTCGATCCCTGGTGTTTGTGTATGCTGCGTTCCAAGCTAGCACAACAGCTAATGGTTGCAGAATTGCAGTCATCACTACGAAAGCTGCAGCGACGTATACGTTATATTTTACATCACGTAATACTTCCTGAAATAAAGAAATGTACCAATAAATTTAAACAGTCCAACACTCCAAATCAAATTCCAAAACAATCCAAAAAAAAGTGCGATCTAATTATTGATGCCTAAGTCGAAGCATTACTTTCATATAATAGCTTGTTTTCGTAAGTTGTACAATTATTTATGCGTACTATGTATCTCTCTATCTAGATGGCCGCGCCGAGAAGAAGTATTGCTCAACCACGTGACTACAATTTAGTCGCTTGTAATTGGTCCACGTGATTCACATAAGTTGTCACCTTCAAAATGTAAGCACTTCAACAACAAATTATTAGACAGAACTGAACATGATAATATTTTTTTTTCAGATTCTTATTTAGAGTGCTTAAAAAATTATATAAAAAAAATGTTTGTCTGTAAAGTCGGTTTACTGACGATAAAACGTGACAACGTCTTAAGAAAATACTGATGGAATGGTAGCATTTTTCAAAAGAAAATTTTAATTTCATTTGTTTAATAGATTTGTATGTAAAAAGTAATCAGTAGAATTTAGTCATTTTCAATCAAAACAATGCAAAAAAGCTTTTAGAGGCCGGGGATCGAACCCAGGGCATTTCACATGCAAAGCGAACGCTCTACCACTGAGCTACATCCCTGCTTGAACTACTGGTCGAAATAATTAATACAACTGTAACAAACATGCGGCGAGGTAACGACCGACGGTAACGCGGTAACGTTACATGACGTCATGTTTTGTGGGCGTGCAGCCGGCTTCATCGAATTATAAGACGTTATCACGTCAAAAATTGGCAGTTTAGGAACTGCCGATAGAAGTGAAAACTTACAACTCAGAATTTAAAAGCTTACTTTATAAACTATGCGAGTGAAACTGGAGGACGTGGCCATGAGCATAGTCTCGAGTTTACACCAAGATTTCTTATCATTCCCGAGCGTGACGCTAGAATTCAATTCACAGCCCACGAAAAATGTTTCTGTGGCGCGCCAGAAGAAGTTTCAGTTCAAAAAGATTTGGTGTCATGGGGCACCAGGTAGGAACAAAGTTCCTTCGGATAATATAGAAGTAACATAATTTGCAAACAAAATGCTATATTATATCATGAGTAATAAATAACGATCATCTGAAAATTAAAGTTGGCAACACAGGCTACCGATCACTGACAATTTTTACACGTTACATCTGTTATATATTTTTCTTACGATTTTTTTTTAAAGAGTGACAAGACAAGCAGGTCATGAGCCTGATGGTAAGCAACATTACCGCACAGTGACACGCAGCTATTGGAACATGAAGAGTCCAAATCATTACCTAGCACTGCACTGCGGTCGTCACCCAGAGATCTAAGTTGTCATATCTCTAAGCCCTGTAATTTCTCTAGTAACATTGCCCTTCAAACCGGAACACAGTAATGTTTGCACATTACTGCTCGGCGGTAGAATAACTGGCAAAGGTGTGGTACTTCCCCAGGCGGACTCTGCTAAGAGTCCTACCACTACAAAACTCTTTGTCTCACATATTGTCCAGTTCGGTCGCACAGCAAAATCTCTATTTTCTCCAAAATTGGCATAAGGAACTTCATTCCAAAAATTATTATACTAATGTTAAAAGTAGCCACACAAAAGTGTTAGAAAACTTACTAAAATATTAAAATAGACTTACAGTTATAAATTTTCTCAGTTGCGCCAATGTTGCGTCAAAATCGGTAAATAAATTTAAAAATTTCACAAAAAAAGAATCAGCTCCAAAATATTTTTCAAGTGACTGTAAACGTTCCACTGATTGCTTGTACTCGTTTGATCGTAGAAATGCAATAACTCGTACGATCAGATATATTAATGTTCCTATTTCTACTAATATTAAAGCCATCATTAATACACAGTACTGAAAAATAAAAAAATATTTAAATTAGTTGCACATACAAGTAGGTACATTTTTTTTATTGGGGCGTACGCTCAGAGAGAATACTGACTGGGTGACTCTTGCTCCGGCGCTTTCCTGGAGCAAAGGTCAGCCATTGCCATTCAGCGTGGGAACGCGGCGAGCATCATGGGCACTTTTGCGCCTAGAGCAGTCAGGGGTGGGTTATTCGGAGATTAGTTTTTTAAATATTATTCTGTATATATTTTTTTTAAATATTTTATTATGAAAATTTTTTTTTTCTTAATTTACTAAAACAACCTAAGTTTTACATTCACTAATTCTCCCGCAATAAAAAGTTGCCCATGCGCTAATCTAGACAATATTCTAACTGAGTTACAGATTTACATTTCGACGTAATTGAGCAAGAAAGATCCAAACTTTCGCATTTATATCATAGACAAGCAACGCGTCGCAGTTTTACCCGCGTAGTTTCCGTTCCCATTATTTCCACAAATAAGTTTCTATCTGATTTAGATTATGCAACAGCTTTGAAACCGTTTTAAGAGTGCGCCTAATGCCAGGGAAAAATCAGTTATCACCCGCGCGACGCGTTTCATAATGAAATACACATAAAGTCGAGATTAGCATGACACAGTTTGGAGGAAAAATCTATTTTAGATAAGGAGTCCATTTTTTACCAAGTTTTATTAAATTACTCAATAATTAAACATAAATTTAAAAAGGGTTCGGTTACTTTACTAGAAAGTACAATTAGGAATTTAATTATCAAAAAATAATGTTTGAAAAAAAATGAATTTAATTTAAAAAAATAGTGTCATCGTTGATAATTTCGAGTACTCTAATTAAAACGGGTTTTTTCGGTGTCATGTTTATTTTTTTAATGTAAAAAACTCTGATCCATTTTTAAAATTCTATTCGGTTATTGCGCTTTTTCTTGATAGTACCCACACGTCAATTTTTTTTTGTCGTAGGTTTTAGTTTCTTAACTTCAGTGAGCGGCGTCGAAAATGTCCTTTTTTCGTTTTCTGGCACTAGGCGCCCCCTTAAGTGAAGAAACGAAACATCTACCGCAAAAAGACAAAACAACGTCAAGGGTTTGGATACAACACTACTATAAATCTGATAATCCCCTGTACATTGTCTAAAACCGTTTCATCTATTTATTTTTCGGTTTAATTTGAATGCTTCAAATTCTGATGCAAATGCTCTATTATGAACGAGCGTGTAGCTTATTATCAGGCACCGGTTTTGTTCATCTCGTCACTCATTGTTATGAAAATACCATCAAAACGTATATATTGAAATGAAATGAAAATGAAATGAAAAATGAAATGAAAAATGAAATGAAATGAAATGAAATCTATTACTATCGCCCCGCGTGTTACCGGAGTAGTGTCGGTTCCCGATATTTTCCCGAGACAAAAAGTAGCCATGTGTTTTTCCAGACTATAGTCTTTTTTTTTTAAATAAAGAGTGACGAGACTAACATGACATGTGCCTGATGGTAAGCAATATTCCTGCCACATAACAGCACAGCAACACGCAGCTATTGGAACATGAAGAGTCCAAATCATTACCTAGCACTGCACTGCGCTTGTCACATAGAGATCTAAGATTCCCTTGCCCTTCAAACCGGTACACAGTAATGTTTGCATATTTTTGCTTGGGGGTAAAATAACTGGCAAAGGCGTGGTACTTCCCCAGGCGGACTCTGCTAAGAGTCTAACTACTAACCACTACTAAAAGTCCTAAGTGTGTTCCAAATTTCAATCAGATCCGTTGAGGAATTACGTCATGATTGAGCAACAAACACCCAAACATTGACATCTATACTAATATTATAAAGCTGAAGAGTTTGTATGTTTGTTTGTTTGAACGCAAGGATCTCTGGAACTACTGGTTCGAATTAAACGATTCTTTCTTTGTAGGATAGTTCATTTATCGAGGAAGACTAGGTATAGGCTATTTAACATTGCGCTACTATCAATAGGAGCCGAGCAGGAATGAAAAATGTTACAAAAACGGGAAAAAATATTGGTTTTTGAGAGCTTTCGTTGCGTGACAGCATAATATATGTCATATTTTAAAGGTTGCGTCATTAGAACGTAAAGTAACCGAATTTGTTTAAAATTTGAATTGGTACGATCGATTTTTGATAGATGGCGTAGCAACGCGCGCGCGTTCAGCTAGTTTATAATATTAGTAGGATAACAAAATATCGTTCAATAAGTACTAAAACACTGCCTTCGTGAATATAAAACAAGTTGATTCGCAGCTGTCTTTATGGCTGCAGAACTAAATAACTGTCAATGCCGAAACATAGCCTACAAATAAAACATTTAGTTTTAGAGGCCCAAGATTTCAATATTTTGTAGTGGTAGGACTCTTAGCAGCCGTCTGGGGAAGTAGCATACCTTTTTCAGTTATACTACCACCACGAAGTAATGTGAAAACATCATTATGCTTCGGTTTGAAAAGCAATGTTTCCAGTGAAATTACAGGTAGAGATAAAATATCTAATATCTCTGAGCGACGATTGCAATGCATTGCTAGGTAATGATTATTTGGTATATTCATGTCTCAATAGCTGTAGGTCACTGTGCTGTTAGTTATGGGCAGGCATGTTGCTTACCATCAGGCACATGTCCTGGGCATCTCGACATTGTATACTTTAAAAAAATTGGCAGTCATAGGATCTGCCGATAGAAGTGAAAACTTATAACTCAGACTTACATAGCTTACTTTGGAAAGTACACGGGTGCAACCGGAGGGCGTGGCCTGGCCATCATGGCATGGCCATCTAGAAATGCGTCAACATTTCCCATTGGCTCACGCATTTCTAGATGGCCAATGGCCATGGTCCCGAGTTTACCCGAAGATTTCTTATCATACCCGAGCATGACGCTAGAATTCAATTCACACCCCACGAAAAATTTGTCTAGGCGTGCCAAAAGAAGTTTTCACTTCAACAAAAGTAAAGACTTACCATATAAAACAGAGCTCGTCGAACGTTGCGGTACTTCTTTTTATTGATGGAGACCGCTGTGACGGCAACATGTGCCAGTGCGATTAGCAGAAATGTGCCAAAGCAGAGCACCCCTGATAGCAGTCGGTATTCCGTTGGTATCAGCTTCATTAAAATCAGGTACGTACCTTACTTGGATCCCATTTTAGACGCGCCAATGTCGCCAATCCAGCCCCAGAAAGTATCTGTAAAATCAAAATCCATTACTTCTCTATCATTTTTTTTTACTGTTGTAGGAACACTTGATCATCATTTTGCTGGTAGCCGATGATCGAGCGTGCTTCGCGTGATTTGTCTAACATGCTCAATGTTAGACAAAGCAAAGACCTACCCTACCCTCTACTCCTTGTTTATATCTAGAACTACTATAAACCAATCTTTTTTAGGGTTCCGTAAAACGTAAAAACGGAACCCTTATAGATTCGTCACGTCTGTCTGTCTGTCTGTCCGTCTGTCTTTCTGTCTGTCTGTCTGTCTGTCTGTCCGTCCGTATGTCACAGCCACTTTTTGCCGAAACTACGAGAACTACACTGTTAAAACTTGGTAAGTAGATGTATTCTGTGAACCGCATTAAGATTTGAACAAAAAAATAAAAAATAAAGAAAAATTAGGGTTGCCCCCCATACTGAGAACTGAAACTCAAATTTTTTTTTTCATCAAACCTACCCGTGTGTCTATGGATAGGTCTTCAAAAATGATGTCGAGGTTTTCAAAATCATTTTCCTATACACTGAATAATTTGCGCGAGACACACTTCCAAAGTGGTAAAATGTGTCTCCCCCCCTCTCTAACTTCTAAAGTGAGAGAATGAAAAATCTAAAAAAAATAATGATGTACATTACCTTGTAAACTACCAACCAAAATTGGTTTGAACTTGATCTGATAAGTAGTTTTTTTTTTGTACGTCATAAATACACTATTATTGAAACTTCGATCAAAGTTACAACGAACTACAAGAACTATGTGTACTATGTATATTATGTTACTTGCTGCAACGGAACCCTTCATGGGCGAGTCCAACTCGCACTTGGCCAATTTATTTTTATTGTTCTTTGTCGTCTTGCCTCAGTTAACCTCTGTCTCTGGAGTTTGTATGGGTTAACTTCACATAACTTATGTAATAACGAATGGAGTGATTTAAAGCGGTGTATCTAAGTCTATCTCTGATAGTGGACTATAATAAGTAGATAGTGATGCGAGGTTATAGTTGCCCAACCGTGATAATATACTTAGATATTATAACCCGGCTATCCGTGTAGTTCCCGTTCCTGTTATTTTCCCGGGATAGATAGATAGATAGAAATACTTTATTGTTCACAACACAAAAACAAAAATGAATAACCAAAAAGATACATTCCATTTGACTGCCCTCATGGCTTAGTTGGTAGTAGCTCTGCCTGCGAAGCCGAGGGTCGTGGGTTCGATCCCCACCCAGTGCAAATATTTGAGTGATGAATTCAAATGTTTGCACTGTGTCTGGGTGTTTCTATGTATAATAAGTATGTATTTAAAACTATATAAGTATTATATCAGCTATCTGGCCGCCATCACAGAAGCTTTGCTTAGTTTGGGGTCAGATGGTGTTGTGTGTGAATTGTCCAACAATATGTATTTATTTTTATTTATTTATTCCTAAATCTAGTGAACTAATGGCGACCTTATCGCTAAGAGCGATCTCTTCCAGGCAACCGTAGGATGGAGAGAAAATTTTAGATAGCAATAGACGGGGTAAGGGACTATAATAATAAGTAGCCTATGGTGTCTTTAATCTCTCTATGTTCAAAATTTCAATCCTATCCGTACATACACTACGACGTGATTGAGCAACAATTATCAAAATATCCAATCATTGACATTAACAATAAAGCTAATCTTATTATATCTTAATATCTTTACAACAATGTATTTATTTACTATAAATGTTGCAGAACTAAGCAATCTGTAGTATTTGTATATCTACTGAAGTTTATTATACTTCGGTTAAAACATTATAGAAGAATCCATTACAGTAAAATTACAAACTGTCTAATGACACTTATTTAAAAATTTTTAGTTAGTAAACGAAATATGATGAAGAGTTTTTTATTGTAAATTTATGTAATTAAGAGTTGGTTGCCAAATATCATTTTTAACTAGGTACGGTGTGGCAAAGTACAACCGCACGTCTGCTCAGCACTGCGTCTAAAGCCGAAATGAACATTTGACGGCAATCCCCTCTACTCATGTACTTCATAAGGGCGCTCCACATTCTCAAGAGAATCTCGCGAGAACGCGAGAAACATGCGAGAAACGTGAATATGGAAGCGATTCGCGTATTCTTCTCAAGTTCTCGCGTTGTTCTCCGGCGTTTCTCCACTTTTTGTCGGTTTTTTGGCGCGAGACAAAGGAGCGCGAGAACGTGAGAACAGGCGAGAACGTGTATTGACTCCACACTCGCATGTTTCTCAGTAGCGCGCGAGCCACCGACTTGAACGGTTGTATATTGTGTACTTTTTTCTCTTTAGCATACGCATAATTATAATATGCGAATGCGCATAGCAATAAACTTGTCGCAGCGGTTACTTCTGCGTCCATCGTCATCGAGCGCGAGAACTGTAGTGAGAACTATTTGAGAACTTTATGAGAGTGTGTACCCAAAGAAGTTCTCGCTACAGTTCTCGCTGAGAATCTCCGGAGATTCTCGCGTGAATGTCTCGTGAGAATGTGGAGCGCCCTATAGTATTAAGGACGATTTACATCAGACGAGCGAATGCCCATTCTATCCCCACTGTATCAAATTCATTTGGTGTAAACAAACGTAGAGCATTTTTTCGTTGTTTTGTTTGCGTTCGCAAAGATTATATGGAATATTTAATATGGAAAACGCTAAGAACGATCTTTCGTTTACACTAAACGATCGCGAAAGAATGCTCTTGTTTCAGCTCTAGCTCATGTTCGTTCAGTTTAAATCGGCCTTTATACATAGGCTTACATAATTCCAGTCCAGCGACCGAATCCAGGGCTGGATTGCTTACTAGGAAAAATTTAAATCGGCATCGGCAATGAAATGCATTGGCACTGGATTGATGCTTTCCAGTGCCTGTTTATATATTTCCAGTAAGCAATCCAGCGCTGGATTCGATCGCTTGACTGGAATAATGTAAACCGAGCATTAAGTTTATAATGTTGTAACTTACCGCCAGTAATAAACTCACATGAACCAACAGCTTAGGTGCCGATTGAGAGCAGCATACGCATATCATTCTGAAAATTAAAAAAAAGTATTTTAACTATTTCACTTGACTGAAAATACTCAACACGTTATTTTCTTACTTTACTGGCCTCGTGGCTTAGTGGGTAACAGCTCTGCCTGCGAAGCCGAAGGTCGTGAGAAAGATTCCCACTCAGTAGAAATATTTGTTTGATGAATTCAAATATTTGTAATGTGTCTGGGTGTATCTATGTATGATAAGAATGTATTTTCAACTATATAAATATTATATCAGCTATTTGGCCGCCATAGTACAAGCTTTGCTTAGTTTGGCGTCAAATGATTTTGTGTGTGAATAGGGTATAATCCTCAAAAAAACTAAGTTAGTTAGATTACCAAAAAATATTGTACACGTATTTTTTCTTTTGTTTCTCAAACAAAAAAAATGTGTGCGCTTAAAACCGCACGGCAGAAGTGAAAACTAAAATAAGAAATACTTAACTATATAATGACTACTAAATAATTTTAATTTAAAACTTTTACGGCTGAATGATTAGTATCCATGGCCAAGAATAAATTAAAAAAAAAAAACGCGGTCGAAAATGCCGTTTAAAACTCGCAAGTTTTTAGTGTTTGCTATTTAGTTATGTCATGTTTATGTATTTCGCTAAAAATGCATAAATATGTTGTGTTATAGTGTATTTGTGTAAGCACCTTCTTATGAAAATGGGTATCATTTTGTGTGTTTACGTAGTGTAAGTGCTGTGATAAAATATTACAACCATAACTTTTTTGCAATGGACGTGAAATGCAAATTTAACATTTCGTAACAGGTTCAATTGATGTGGTAAGTACCTAGAAGTTAATGTCGTGATAAAAAAGTTTAAAAATTCGCCAGTTTCAGCGAGAAAGTCGCTAAAGTGTCAACTCTGGTAGTGAGCAGCGAGAGAGAGTAAGAGTATGTATTGTCCCATGTCCTCCTCTAACAATTATCTTTCTCGGTCTGGCACGTTTGTTGACCACATTATCTTTCTCGCTCTAGCATCCCGAGTTTACCCGAAATTTCTTATCATATCCGAGCGTGATGATCACGTGATCATGAGTCCATTTCACAGCCCACGAAAATTCTGTCTATAGCGCGCCTAAAGAAGTTTTCACTTCAAAATGACGAAGATAGAGCGCTTCGAAGTTTCGTGTGACGTCACTTGTGAGTGAGTACCTATGATTTTTACTCACGAGTGACGTCGCGACCCCCACTCTCGAAGTTTGATGGTCTATATCTTTGACGATTTTTAATATTATGAAAAAACAAAAAATACGTGTCCAATATTTTTCCATGATCTAGCTGGCGGACTAATTAGGATGGTGTATTTTTGACCCAGTCTGGTACCCTATTATCCACCAATATTTATTCATTATTTATTTATTATCTACATCTCTTTCTCTCTCTATGAGGGCTTTCACCTCAATTCTCACTCAAAAAGAGACTCAAATGTATTTTCCAACACGATATAAATAATGAGAATGAGCACACATACCTTATAATTATGTTACGCTTTCACTTTTTTATGGAACATAAGGATGATAGTTTAATAAGGACAAACTGCACAACTAGATCCCTAACTAACACTTTTAAATATTCGATTACAAACTTATATTACACACAAAACGTAAACTTTATTTTAATAGGCCCACGTTTGACCACACTCGTCTGGTGTAAAAGGACGTTGTGGACGAACAATTAATAATTTTCAAACAATTTACTTAATTAAATAATTATTTCGAAAACGACATAAACACATGTGTAATTTATTTAAAACAAAAGATTAACCTAACACTTACTAATAACATTAATAGTTTTATTTATCCTGTTCTCAGAACCTACTGTGGTTCAAATAAAATGCTTTAAACTTTACATACAACGACGTTATCATACAAACGACAAACATTAAAGCAAAATACACACTATTTAATTTTTTATAGTATAGAATGACAATACGACCAGGACATGTACCTGATGGTAACCAACATGCCTGCCCATGACATGGCGTCACGCTACTATGAAGAGTCCAAATAATTACCTAGCATTACACTGCGCTCAGTACCCAGCGACACGTTCTAGAATCCATAATATATGGTGCGTATTGTATTGGAGCCAGCTATCCGATTACTTATAACGGTGAAGGAAAACATCGTGAGGAAACCGACATGTACCTAGAAGCTTTCGAAGTCATGTGTCATCCACCAACCCGCACTAGGCCAGCGTGGTGGATTATGGCCTTAACTTCTTGCGAGAGAAGGCTCCGAGTCCCAGCCGTGGGAACATTTAGTGGGCTGGTGATGATGACGATGATGAAGATCCAATTACTTCTTTTTCTGTGTATTATGTATCAGTAGTGCCCCGTGGTTTTACCCGCGTAGTTCCCATTCCCTTTATTTTCCCGGGATTTTATTTTGCCTGTGTGTTCTTTCAGACTATTACCTAACTGTGTTTCAAATTTTAGCCCGATCCGTTTGTACGTTATGACGTGATTGAGCAACAAACATCCAAACATCCCATCATTGACACTTGTGTTATTAGTAGGATTTACTTCAATCTGATTTGAATATTCTCATAGGAAATCTCACATACATACAATCATGTCCGTTGGTTCTAAAATTGTCTTTGTTTTTAGGTTAGCTTCTAGATTTTCGACTAGGAGCTATGAGACGCAGTGCCAACTTCTTCACGTAGGTAGTATCTTCGGCTTCACTTGTCCGTACCATCTGACCTACTTTCAGGTAGGTACGTTTTGGGCTCTGGCGCAAGCAACTGAAAAACAATAAATTAAAATCGCTTTAAAATAGTTTGAGTCAATTCGAAAACAATTAAATGGTGTTGCCAGTAACATAATGCATGTTTATACAGCATGACATATTTGCAATCCGTAGAAGCGCATGAATAAAGTTAAAAAAATATATAGATGTACAGCCTGTTCAAGGGTTATATTTCACCTCATTCACGGCTTAAAACGGTGAATGAAATACATCCATAGGAAATCTGCTTATTGGAGACTACAAAGATACACTACAAAGAAAATATAAGTCAGCCAACCCGAAAATTGCCCAAATGGCTGGCATGGTGGCATTTGGTGTAAATTTCCCTACTTGGTTAAGAGGAGACCCGTGCCCTAGGAGTGGGGAATTAGCTAATACGATGTATTCAAATCACAATGTAGCACTCAGCTGTGCTGCATTCATACTTGGTTTGTATTATCAAGCTACTGTAAATACTCGTCGCGGAATCCTATCTATTATCTACAGAATAAATTATTATTAGTACCTGAGTGACCGAGCTTTGCTCGGTTTAAACACTGAGTATACTTAGATACCTACAGATAAAGGGCTTCCGAAGTACCTAATAGATTCTCTCAAAAAAAGAAAGAAAAAAAAAAATGAAAAAAGAGAAGCCATCATCTGTATTCGAACCCGGGTCTACTACTACTTCATGACCGCTCAACTTATCGACTGAGCTATTGTACTATCGCGCAGTGCTGCGAAATTTACCGTCACATTCTAATATTATAGTAACAGTGTTTCATTGTGTCCGGGTGTTTCTATGTATAATAAGTATGTATTTAAAAATATATAAGTATTATATCAGCTATCTGGCCATCACACAAGCTTTGCTTAGTTTGGGGTCAGATGGTGTTGTGTGAATTGTCCACCAATATTTATTTATTGTTTAAAAACGCGCATAAAATGCGTTTTTTTTTAATGAAACCTAGTTAGATCGATTTATCGTCCGCGAAACCCCCTGCATAAATCATTTCACGATAATCGTTCGAGCCGTTTCAGTTCGAGATTCAGATTCTTTATATATTATGTTTATAATATATACACAAGAATTGCTCGTTTAAAAGTTTAAGATAAGATAGAGCTAACTAGAAACTCTGGAACTACTGGACCGATTTCAAATGACCTTTTATCGTTGTACCACGAGCGAAGCCGGCTTCTACCGCTAGTGTTATATAAATCAAAACATTTGACTAACAATTACTTGTTCAAGCTCGGTCAAGTATTTTTACAGTGTACTTAACGCCTAATTTACAATCATGACGCATATATTGTAGTTGTTTTTAGTTGCTGTAAAAATGGTATTTAATATTTATTATCATTAGAGTTAGGTATTTTTAATTAGTCAGTTGCTTTATTATTTAACTTCGTATGTATTTATATGTCTGCATAATATTACACAGACACTAACCTAAGTAAAACCTTTGTTCTTAATTTTAGTATTATTTACCTTAAAGGAAATAATCTAGGGATATATTAGGTATGTTATAAACTTCCTTAAGTTCCTGATGTAATTTTTGTTTTCTTATTTATGTGGCTTTTATAACGAGTTTTATATTTTATCTTATTTTCGTCCGATCCGTTCAGACGTTCCAACGGAGCAACCAATGTAAAAAAAACGAATGAGATGAGGGCCTATTTTTTCATGGTGTGATTGTTTGATTTATTTTCTGTTACGTTAAGCGTGCAACGTTAATTAAACTCACTACATAAAATAAGGGCAACTGCGCATTCGCCCGTTTTGCAGCCCACGACACCGCGACAAGAAAAATGAGGCACGTTGCAAGAACAGAAGTCTATTCCTAACGTGGCTTTTACCCTAATGGACGACTGGCCCATTATTCCTTGCGTCCAAACAGGACTGTGAAATGTTATTTTTGAAATTAGTCTCTGTACGAATGATTAACGATTCTAGCTTTACTTGTTATGGTCGATTTTGCAACTAAACATGGTGAAAAGTTATTTTCAGTGCTAGGTAATGATTTGGACTATCATGTTTCAATAGCTGCGTGTTACTGTGCTGTTATGTGGCAGGCATGTTGCTTACCATCAGGCACATGACCTGCTCGTCTCGTCACTCTATGCTATAAAAAAAAAAAAACGGAGCTGGTCTGATGATGGAGCTGGAAGATGGCCGTAGGAATTCGGAAATTACACGACACAACCCCATCGAGTTTGGGTTTGTGTCTTGATAAGTATTTTGGTGCTAAATCGTCACCAGGGTCCGGTGATGGAGCCAAAAGATGGTCATAGAAACTCGTTATAGTGGTCGTATGATATGTCTTGACAAGTACTTTCGTGTGTGTCCGTAGTAATATGTGTTCCGTATAATCGGGCAACATTATATCGGCCGACGATTAGCGTGTATCTATGGTTTTGACAGCCGGGTGTGAAGTGACGTTGTCTGTTTTTCGCTGGAACGAAAAAGAAGCGTTTTTTACTTTGATCTATATAATCTGGTTTAAATCGTTAATATTGTGCGGGAATACGTATTAACGGGAATATTTATCGCTACGGGATTAGTGCTGGACTATTGGTGTGAAAGTGGGCTACTGGATTGGCCCTTTTCTCCAACGCCGGATCGTGGAACGCGGAATCGTAGTGCCGGTGGACTATTGCTGGGACGGGAAGTCTGGAGCTGTCTGGTTTGGTTTCCTTATTCCCGTGTTTCCGTTCCCTATTCCTAACAACCAAACAGGGCTTTGGACGACGCCGGGAACCCTAGGTAAGTGTCTAACTTGTTAAAGTGTGGGGGTAAAAAATCGGTATAACGGCATTTAATTTGTTTTTGGTTCTCGCTGATGGGCCCCGAGACGGTGATTTCTGGATGAATTACTGAACATTTTTTGGTAGACAGAGCGCGGTTAGCCGTAAATACTCCCTTTTTGTTTTATTTTTCTGGCAAAATATACCGGGTAGGCTGAATATTTGGGGGTTCCCAGTTTATAATTTCTCCCCAAACTGTCGGGAAATTAGTATTAAGTGGTATCCGGTTTTTTAGGTTGCGGATACATTTGTTGTGACATTGTCCGAACTTTAGGCTAATTTACAATTTAAATTTAAATTTAAAATGGCTTCGGATTTGGCCAACCAGCTCCGATGGTTCGAATCCTTACAAGGATTGGTCGGCCGGAGAGACCGGGAGGAGGCGCTGCTAAACAGGGCAGAACAGCTCGACAGGCGCCTGGAGGTCGCTGAGAGGAGCGCAGGATCGCTGCGGGATGCAAGGCCGTCTCCACCTGAGGAGCAGATGGAGAGGATCGAGGCGGACATGCGGCGCATCCTGGATGTCTACGACGAGGTCTCCGAAAGGGTTCGCCAGCTGGAGAGGTCTCGTCAGGGAAGGGCGAGCTCGGGACCCGTCATCAGGGATGCGGGCTCGGGTGTAGTGGGACGCCTTCCCACTCTGGACTTGCCCAGGTTTACAGGGAACCTGCGGGAGTGGAGCGGCTTCCGGAGCATGTTCGCCTCTCTCGTGGATTCACGCACCGATTTAACAAGGGCGGAGAAACTGGCCTATCTCCGCACGTCACTGGAGGGTGAGGCACTCTCCCTGGTCCAGTACCTGGAGCTGGACAACGACAACTTCGGCACGGCGATGGAGTTGCTGGAGACGAGGTTTCAAAATCCTCGGCTCCTCGCCGACGCTCACGTGTCACAAATACTGGGGCTGCCGAAGGTGACTGAGAGGTCTCAGTTGCGGCCACTAATCCTCACGCCCGTGAAGGTGGCGTACAACGCCTTGCGCAGCTTGGGACTGCCAGTAGAACACTGGTCGTTTCTGCTGGTCCACATCCTGCTGGGCAAGGTGCCGCTGGAGTTGCGCGCCCGGTTCGAGCGGGAAAGGGGCCTTCACGGCGACCCGAAGGTCTTCCCCACGTTTGAGGAGCTGCTTCGGGTCCTGGAGTGGGAGGCGAGGATGGTCGAGTCGGCGCCGCAGGAGGCGCAGCCCGCCGCTTCAGCTCGTGGCCCTGCCGGAACAGGACCGCGACCTACCAATCCCCGCACTCAGGGTGGGGTAAAGCGGACGGCGACGGTGACGACTGCGTCGGAGCAGGATTGCCCGAACTGTGGCCAGCTTCACGCGCTGGTGCAGTGTCCGGCCCTGCTTGCGAGGACGAATTCCGACCGACGAGGGATCGTTCGGAAGTTGCGTCGGTGCTACGGGTGCCTGGGGGGTCATTTGTACAATGACTGCCCCACGGCACGGCCGTGTCCTGGGTGTGGGGGACCACACCACCAGCTCTTGTGCACCAGGAGCGATGGTGCTGGTCGACAGCCCTCAGGGAGGGGGCCCTCCAAGGGCGGGGGCGCTCCCACGCAGAGCCACGCATTGTACAACAATGAAGTGGCTACAGCGTGGAGCACACCCCCTCCACCCCAACCCACGGCAGCACCGGGCAGCCCAACAAGGGGCGTCCTACACGCGGCTCGGTCACCGACCTCACAGCCCGCGCGGACGCGGGCGAACTGGAGAGGTGGAAGGGTGATACCGGAGTCACCACGGGGGCCACCTCCCAAGCGTTATCCTTCTCCGCCGCTGGATCCGCGATTAATGCAATGGAGGGCGTACACGCCTCCCCTCCATGAGCATCCGAGGCTGGACTACCACCCGCCCTACCTTCAGTATGGCAGGGCAGCTGGATATGCCCCCCCTCCGATGGCCCTTATGACTCGGCAGCCATACTGGGCTGGGCCCTGTAGTCCGACGGGTTCGGACGGGCCTCGGAGGGATTGACTAGCCTCCGTTCCCTTGGCACAGGATCAACCAGTGGTCCTGCTGCCCACCCTCTGGTTAAGGGTTTGGGGTCCAAGAGGCGACTACGTCCGGATACGAGCGCTCTTGGACACAGGGTCCCAGGGGTGTATTCTGACAACCCGGGTTGCTCATCGCCTGGGCCTGGCTAGGTTTCCGTCACCGACTCCGTTGCGAGGAGTCGGGAACACAGAGGTGAGGTTGGCTGGACAGACCCGCCTCTCCTTCTCGTCCGTACATTCCTATTCGGAAAGGATTGCGGTCAGGGCCACCGTCATGGATTCGGTTGTCGGTTGGCTTCCTCAGGCGGACATAGATCCGGATCTTTTGTCCTGTACTAAGGGTCTCAGGTTGGCGGATCCCCGCTTCGGGATGGCGGGTCCGGTAGACCTTTTGTTGGGTTCTGATGTACTGGGTTACATCATGAACGGCAAGCCTAGACTGCTGGATCAGTCTTCGCTGATGGCGCTGCCCACCATCTACGGGAACGCCATTTTGGGAATGGTGGATGAGTGGCAGCAGACGAATCAGGCTTCTTTTACGGGAACGGCCCTCGCTCAGATCATGCAGAGGTTCTGGGAGATCGAAGAGCCGCCTACCGTGTCTCGGCTGGATCCCGAGCACGTGGAGTGTGAGAACTTTTATCAGGCTCACACTCGGAGAATGGTTTCTGGGCGATTGGAGACTAGGCTGCCTTTCCGGGATAACCCCCCGCGTCTGGGCCAGTCTCGATCATTGGCCGAGAAAAGGCTCAGGTCCATGGAGCGACGCATGGCTCGAGATCCGGTGCTTCGGGAAAAGTACATCGAGTTCATGAGGGAGTATGAGGCACTGGGCCACATGTCTCCGGCTCGCGACGACTGGTCGACCATGGACCACTACTTTTTGCCTCATCACGCTGTTTTGAAAGCGTCGACAGGCAAACTCAGGACGGTGTTCGATGGATCCGCTCCGACTTCGACAGGAGTGTCACTGAACCAGTGCCTCCACGCTGGACCGAAGTTACATCGGGATATTGTAGACATCATCCTGAATTTCCGTAGGCATCAGGTGGTGTTGGGAGCGGACATCCGTATGATGTTCCGACAAACGGTCATACACCCCGAGGACAGGAGGTTCCAGTTGATCCTCTGGCGGGAAAGTCCTCAGGACCCTATGATGGTGTATGAGTTGAACACCAACACCTATGGGTTGAGATCAAGCCCCTTCATTGCGATCCGCTCACTGCTGGAGTTGGCGGAGCAAGAACGGGCTCGGTACCCACGTGCAGCCGCAGTTCTGGAACGCGACCTGTACGTGGACGACGTTTGCACTGGTGCGCAGACGGTGGAGGAAGCTCTGTTGCTCCGGGATGAGCTTACAGAGCTTCTCGCATCTGGAGGCTATGAGCTTCGGAAATGGCTCTCTAACGACCCCAACGTCCTGGCTGGTATCCCGGACGATCACCAGCAGGATCCGGGGCTCTTCGAGGAAGGTGACGATCCGCACGGGATTGTGGTTCTGGGCATGCAGTATCAACCGGTTGCTGACATCTTCACTTTTCGGGTGGCACTGGAAGCCACACGCGCGTGGACGAAACGGACGGTTTTGTCCACCATCGCCAGGATGTTTGATCCAAACGGTTGGATCAGTCCGGTTCTGTTCGCAGCCAAGTGTCTGTTACAGCGACTTTGGACTCTGAAGGTCTCATGGGACGACCCCCTGGTCGGAGACTCGCTTAACACTTGGCTTCGTTTGATATCTGACCTCGAAACGGTCAATAGAGTGGCGTTGCCCCGTCGCATTCTGCCACCAGGCTGTAGCCGGATCAGCCTGCACGGGTTCTGTGATGCGTCCGAGCTGGGCTATGCCGCATCTGTGTACTTGCGTACAGTTGACGCTGGAGGCCACGTCAATGTCACGCTCTTATTGGGGAAGAGCAAGGTAGCTCCTATCAGGACACGACTCACCATTCCGAAAATGGAATTGAGCGGAGCCACATTACTTGCTCGGCTGCTCAAGCATGTATATCAGGAACTGTCCACCTCGATAGACATCCGGAATGTCTATGCGTGGTCAGACAGTCAGGTCGTGCTTGCCTGGTTGAGAGCAGCCCCTCACACTTTGGAGACCTTTGTGGGAAATCGGGTTTCCCAAATCCAAAACATTGGACTGGACATGGTTTGGAGACATGTCCCGGGTGAGTTGAACCCCGCTGACTGTGCTTCGCGCGGCTGTTCCGCGCCGGAGCTAGTTGATCACCCCTTATGGTGGGGTCCGGACTGGCTGCGGGAGCCAGAAGCTTCCTGGCCAGCTCTCGGCGCGGACTCGGAGCGAGCGGAGCTGCCCGGAGTCCGCGTGCATGCGATTGTGGCGGAAGTGCCCCCAGACCCTGATTGGTTGACGGGTCGTTACAGCAAGCTGGATAAATTGCTGGGGGTAACTAGCTGGATTAAGCGCTTCATCCACAACTGTCGTCACCCTCGTCAGAGGAGGAGTGACCAGATCGCCACTGTGGAGGAGCGTCGGAGTTCCTTGCTGCACCTCATTCGGCTGGTGCAGGGTGAGAGGTTTCCGACGGAACTTGAGGCGCTGCGCTGCGGACGCGCTCGCTTGAAGGGTGCGGTCGCCAAGTTGAACCCTTTCACAGATCAGGATGGTCTTCTGCGCGTAGGAGGTCGGCTCCGGAAAGCCAACCTGCCGTACGGCAGCAGGCACCCCCTGTTGCTACCGAAAGGAGGTCCTCTGGTGGACCTGCTGATCACCGATCGGCATATCGGTAACGCGCACGCTGGATGTGGCGCGCTTCTCGCTGTGTTGCAGCGTGAATTCTGGATCTTGTCGGCTCGCAGGGCGGTCCGAAAGGTGCTGTTTAGATGTGTCCCTTGTTATAGGCTCAAGGCGTCTACCATGCAGCCCATGATGGGAGATCTTCCTCCGGATAGGATTTCTCCCTCGAGGTCGTTCGACGGGGTCGGAACGGACTTCGCTGGGCCCTTCTCGGTCAAGTCATCAACGTTGCGTAACGCCAAGGTCGTTAAAGCTTACCTGTGCGTCTTTGTGTGTTTGGCCACCAAAGCAGTCCACCTGGAGCTGGTCTCTGCGCTGTCTACGGAGGCCTTTGTCGCGGCGCTGGATCGCTTTGTAGCGCGAAGAGGAGTACCCTCTTTAATACGTTCGGACAATGGCACAAATTATCGAGGGGCGGCGAATTATTTACGCGAAGTTAATATTTTTTTAAATTCTGGTAATAATAGTTTAAGTCTGGCTCTCGCCCAGCGGGGAATCAGCTGGCAATTTAGTGTGCCGGCCTGTCCTCACTGGGGAGGAATTTTTGAGGCTGCGGTGAAGTCTGCTAAAACCCATCTCCGCCGTGTCATCGGGGAGACCGTGTTAACTTGGGAAGAGTTAGTCACGGTACTATGCCGCGTGGAGGCAGTGCTTAATTCCCGTCCTCTCTGTCCAATCTCGCCTGACCCTAACGATCTAGAAGTCTTGACGCCGGGTCACTTCTTGATCGGTCAGCCTTTAACCGCGTTGCCGGAGTATCCCTGGAAGGATGAGCGCCCCGGACGCCTGTCCCGTTTTCAGTTATTGCAGCAAATAAGTCAAGACTTCTGGAGGCGCTGGTCGGCCGAGTACTTGCATCTGTTGCAACAACGGGTAAAATGGACAGATAGGACGGAGGCCCCTCGGGAAGGGGACTTAGTATTATTAAAGGAGGCAAATTTGGCCCCCCTACTCTGGCGTAGGGGACGTATTTTAAAATTGATATCTGGTACTGATGGCACACCCCGCGTGGCGGAGATTCTGATTTCTGGTTCCAGACTTCAGCGCGCGGTGTCCTCTCTGGCACGCTTGCCCCTTTATTAGATATACGTGTTTTCAAGGTTAAAATTTAATTTTATTTTATTACTATTTTTGGTAAAGTGTTTTTTTTGGTTTGATTTCCACTTTCGGGTCAAAGTTGGGAATTTCGTTTTATTTGGGGTCCGGATACTACTAAATACTAGTTACTAAATACTAGTTGCTAAATACTGGTTTTCTAAAATTGACCTGGAGTTCAATTGGTCGGGGGTTTTGTTCCGTATAATCGGGCAACATTATATCGGCCGACGATTAGCGTGTATCTATGGTTTTGACAGCCGGGTGTGAAGTGACGTTGTCTGTTTTTCGCTGGAACGAAAAAGAAGCGTTTTTTACTTTGATCTATATAATCTGGTTTAAATCGTTAATATTGTGCGGGAATACGTATTAACGGGAATATTTATCGCTACGGGATTAGTGCTGGTCTATTGGTGTGAAAGTGGGCTACTGGATTGGCCCTTTTCTCCAACGCCGGATCGTGGAACGCGGAATCGTAGTGCCGGTGGACTATTGCTGGGCCGGGAAGTCTGGAGCTGTCTGGTTTGGTTTCCTTATTCCCGTGTTTCCGTTCCCTATTCCTAACAACCAAACAGGGCTTTGGACGACGCCGGGAACCCTAGGTAAGTGTCTAACTTGTTAAAGTGTGGGGGTAAAAAAATCGGTATAACGGCATTTAATTTGTTTTTGGTTCTCGCTGATGGGCCCCGAGACGGTGATTTCTGGATGAATTACTGAACAATATGTGTAACGCATTTGTTTACTAAATATGAAACCGTACCCATAACATAAAAGCTAAAGTTTTAATGTTTGTTGCTCAATCACGTCGGAACAGTGGAAAGTGTTGGTTCACACCTAAGGTGAGTGGCCTCGTGCCTTAGTTATTCTGCCTCCCAAGTCGAGAGTCGTGGGTTCGATTCCCAGTGCAAATATTTGTGTGACGAATACAAATATTTGTTTTGTGTCTGATTACATAGGCAATTTTTAATTATCGGTGTACATTCTTAAATTAAATGTTTAAGATCGAATTACATTGTGGGGATATTTCTAAATTCAGACACTAGTCATTGCTGTAGGATACCCTGTGTTGCAATGACTAGTACTCTTCCAAAGTTCCAATTAAAATCACTGAAGTGTTGAAAGGAAATGTTTTAAAATTTTTAACAAAATTACTGAACAAAATGACGGGACCATTCAAGAAAATAGATTAGTCATTGTGAAGTTGTAGCGAATGAGATGTGTGAGTTTGTGTGTGGTGAGGTATGTGTTTGTGTGTGCCGTGATAGGTGTGTGATGTGATAGGTTGTATGCAAGTGCGTGCACTGCTCTTGAGTTTAGATGCAAAGATTTTGCATTGTTTTTGGACTAGGTTAGGGATCAAATAGCAGTATACGTTGCAGGAGATTAACGTCAAGTACAAATTCTTTCTAGGTGACAATTCTGATTAAATCTTCAGTTTCTTTATATTGTAAGCTATTCAGGAAGGCCTTAATTTTTCTTTTGCAGATGTATTTAGAGTTATTCACTATTTTTAGTTTTTTATTTAATTTTGCATATATATAGCAACTGCGAAAACTGTAGTTTCTTTGCCCGATCAGCGTTTTCGTTCGCGGCACTGGCCAACGATTGCTTCGCTTCTGTTTGGAACTTTCTGATCCACCAATCTGCGAACTGAGGGCTGTTCGGTGGAAACGCAGCGCTGCTGCCAACACATAAATTTGTCTGACTGTTAATTGCATAGTTTCTCTATACAATTGGTTAGTTGGAAACCTATAGGTCTTACTGTAGGCGACTTTTAGAACGGCCCTTTGTGCTCGTTCTAGCTTCATCAGATGATGTGTAGCGGCTGAGCCCCAAGAAACAACACAATAACCAAGCAGGGACACGCAGAGGGAAGTATACACCATATTTATTATTTTGTTGTTAGCAACAGCCCTGAGTCTCTTAAACACGAACATCAGCTTTCTAATACGACCACTGAGAGCTTCAATCTGCTTGGTCCATGACAAGAGCTCATCAATGTAGACGCCCAAATACTTCAGATCGCGCTCTTGTCCTAGTTTTGGGCAGGTACATAGTGACTCATTTATATTTTCACATGTGTGTAGTTTTATGCAGAGAGTCATGTTGGGTTTAGTTTTAGCTGAAACCCGGAAAGCTATTATTTTTGTTTTTTGAGCATTAAGGGTAAGCAGGTTACAGTGTAACCATTTGGCAACTAGTCGTAGACCCCTGTTTGCGTGGAGACTCACGTCATTCCAATCATCCCCGTCAAAAATGATCGCTGTGTCGTCAGCAAAGGCAAAAAGCTTGGCCTGGCTAATTGGGATATTGCATAACTCATTCAGGTATATTAGGAAGAGAGTAGGGCCTAAAACGCTCCCTTGAGGCACGCCAAATGAGACCTGCATCAAATCACTACTGTGATCTCCAACTTTAACTTTTTGTCTTCGATCTGTTAAATAGGACACAAACCAATTTAGTGCCATTCCACGGACACCTATTCCCTCAAGCTTTCTAATGAGGATCTTTCTGGAAATGGTGTCGAAAGCCTTGGCCAAGTCTAGAAAGACACCAATACATCTGCGACCAGAATCCAGGGAACCCGACACGTAATCGATGAGACTTACAACGGCGTCCTCTGTTGACTTACCAGGTCTAAAGCCAAATTGGTTATCGGAAATAATTTGATGTCTCTCCAGAAACGACACTAGTCTGCTATTAACTACCTTCTCCAGTATTTTTGAAATAGAACTCAGTAAAGAAATTGGTCTATAGTTAGAAATTTCATCGATCTTGCCTGATTTAAAAATCGGACAAACGTTGGCTCTCTTAAGGTCGCCTGGAATAGTTCCAGTTTCTATGCTAACATTACAAATGTGTGCTATCGGTCCGATTAGTACTCTTTTGCATTCCCTTAGTAAGCTGTTGCTGATACCATCGTCCCCACATGCAGATGACGTTTTTAGGTTGCTTATAATCTTGGAAATCTCTGATGCGTTTGTAGGCGCTATGTAAAAAGAGTTTGATGGAGTTTGGTTTGCTTTAACACTATCAGCAAGCTCGTTTTCTGTTACACTAAGATTTTTTAGTATTTCCTTCGATAACGTTTCACCGATTGTTGCAAAAAAACCATTCACTTTATTTAAAGCCATGGTTGGTGTCGCTGCAGCCTTAAGTAAGTTAGTATTATCAGCTTTGGCAGACCCTAGATTACACACCTCTCTGATAGTACCCCATAACTTTTTACTATCACCCTTGCAGATTTCAATTTTGTGACGTTCATAGTTATTCTTCAAGTTCTGTAGGATATTATTACAGATATTGCGATAATTTTTATAATTAATTTGGGCGTGTATATCATTTTGTGCTTTCTTGGTTAGTTTATAAAGATAGTCCCTTTTTCGCATACATTTTAAAAGGCCAGGTGTTATCCACTCTTTTCTGATTAATTTTGAATTTGGAACTTGGGATACCGACTTATGTTTATCAATTGCCACGCTAATTATACCTTTAAATTTTTCAACTGCCAGTGTAACATCGTGGCAACTGTATAAATCTGTCCAGTTCACCTGTTCCATATCTCTAGCGACTAGGCTATAATTAATTTTGGTCAAGGTTTTTTTGTCTCGATTACTTATTGTTGGTTTTGTCTGCACACTCAAGAGTACTGAATCATGGTCACTAATTCCTGACGCACAAACTACTGACGATGATTGGAAAGATGACCTAATAAAGGTGTGGTCTATACAGCTTTCATTGCGAGTTGGATGTTGATGAGATGGCAAAAAGCCATGGGTCGTAACCATTTCCAAATATTCCTCCGCACGCCTGTCAACCGATACATGCGAAATGTCAATATTCATATCGCCTGTAATCACAGCTGTACTTCCCGAAAGGGAGGTAAGGATCGAATCCAGTGAATTATTAAACTCTCTTGTATTATATTTAGATGGTGATCTATAGATGGCTACTATGCTAATTATTTTATTCACTTCGATCATCAAGCAATTAGCATCATTAAAAGGCGGCTCAGTTACTTTTAAGTCCAACCCCACTCTTGAGTAAATCACTATGCCGTCATTTTGGTTTAATGATTTTTTTGAGTAGTGACAGTGGTAATTTTCCAAAGACATCCCGACAAAAGAACAGTCCGTCCAGCACTCTGTTAAAATAATGATACTAGGCAAAAAACCAAGTCTCGATAAAAATACCTCTAAATACTTAAAATTCGCGCGAATACTGCGTATATTTTGTGTGAGAATTGTTAGTGTATCACTATTACTGTTGAGGCCCAAGTAACCCCGGCATAACTCTGGAGTAGAACTAAAGTTAGAACTTATCAATTCTAAGTTATCCATATCCAACAACATCTGCCTACTATCCATTAATTAAATTTACAAAGAAAGCCAAAACAATATTCCAAAGTCCAATAGGTATTTGTGCGACGCACAAAAACAACCGCCATGTAATCACTTTTAAATGCAGCTTCCCAGCATTGCAATTTTGCCATACACGTGCAAGGTAAACAATGCGAATAAAGGTTGTTTTCAGTTCGGGATAGCCGTGGAGGCGGCAAGACGCACGCGCATCAATTAAATAGGCGATAAATTCGACTATCTTATTTATATCGGATATTACGATTACGCTTAGTTTTAGACTTGCTTTATGAGATGGACACTCATTACAATAGGCATGTAGTAAAATAGTGAAAATTTTATTGTGAGAAGTGCTCGTGAAAACACACGGATTTATCCTACAACAGATACTGCTGAGGCAAGTAGGTAATCGTAAAGTATTATATTTGTCCATTAAGAATTTGCTTATGGAAATAATATTATAATATTCCAATGAACGAGTTGTCCACAGATGACAACTGAACCTAGTTTTACTTTCTTTGTAAGTTACATTAGGCACATAAACTATGACCATTCCAATCAACAACCAAGTTACTTTACCGTAAAATGGATGCATCAAAATAAATACAACAATTATAAGTGCCGCGTACATAACACTAAACCCACCAGTCATTAGCATTTCCATAATTATATTTATATTTATATATAAGTAGGTATGTATTTACTTTCCATAACCCGTCAACCCCAACAGTTATCCGGTCTGCGACAGATATGACCGGCTCATTGCATCGGTAAACGTAGTGTAGGATGCCCTAAGACTAAATAGAGTGACGATATACGAAAGATGGCTGGTGGTGGTTGGAAACGTCATACCAAGGATCGGACTGAGTGGCGTATTATATGTATATCCAGCAGTGAACGAACACAGGCTGATGATGATGTATGTACAACTATAAGTACAAATTAATTCATTTATTATTTCAGCTATCTAGCTCCCATTGTACAAGTTTTGCTTAGCTTTTTTTATTTATTGTATGTAGTTTTGAATAGCACATCGGCTATTTTTACACTACTGTAACGGGAACGCGTATTTTCATTCTATACAGCGCCAGAACGCAGCCATAGGAAACTGCTGGCGTATATATTGTAATGTCGTTTTAAAATCTGTTATTACAAACCATACAAGAGTTTTGCGTACTGATCGTGTATAGTTTGTAACGTGAATGCTTGCGTCGCGTCTTTCCATTCTATACAACGTCAGAACGCAGCCATAGGAAACTGTTCGCGTTCGAGTATATTCTATAGTAATGTTGTTTTAAATCTATTATTACAATGCATTCAAGATTTTTCCGTACCGATTGTGTATGTTGTCGATACGATGAGGGGCTATCACTGAGATTTGACTCTGGGTAGGCTCCCGCCAGAAGCTCTGCGGTCAGCCCTGAGTGTCGCTTCTCCATACTCGGCCTGAGCTCCACTACGGAGGTCGCCGGTCCGCTTCGCTCGCCACCTCCCCCCTACGCTTCGCTAGGCCTCGTATGGCTCGCTCCACTCAGGACCTCCCTTGTGCTTCTGGCTCCCGCATTTTTTATATACACTCTAGGGGTAGTAGCGACAAGACTAGGTGGAATCGGGGTGCTCCGAGTCGGATCTGGGAAACCAACATCTACAATAAATCAATTAAGAGCTACGTCAATAAATCAAAATGACGAGCATGCAACTGCTCACGAACAAATTGTAATTTTAGAGTTTTGCGCGCCTATTCCAAAACGTACACGATTAGTCCGTATGCGTACTGGCGCTGTATATTTTGGAACAACATAATACTTCTACGTTACTACAAAGTATACGCGAGTATTTGCGTACTGGTCTTGTATGGGAGAGACGTACTTCTTAGCATTCCATGGATTCACCGTGCGGGTGCCGGGTCCATCGTGTGCCAGAGAGAGAAATCTCGAGTAGACCCCAAGACTTGTGACTCAGGCGTAGGTTTAAAAGGGGCCCCTTATATTGACGTACGTCAACACTCACCTTCACTACTCGTATTTCTCTACCTGCCCAGCCAAATCCGATATGATCCTACTAGTGCAGCTTTAGATACTCGTTCTAGTATAGAACTTACTGCACTTCTAGACAATCCAAGGTCTTTAAGCAGGTTATAGAGAGATTTTGCTGGTATATCTCTCGCTCCTACTTCTACAGCGTATAAATTAACTACATAGCCATTTTTTGTTAATTCATTTTGTAGGTCGTAATACTTATTTTGTTTCATCACGTGGTCTTTAGGTATATTAGTTTCCCTCGGTACGGTAAGTTCTACCAGGACTATGCGTTTCGTAGCCCTAGAAAAAAGGAAAATGTCCGGTCTGGATGACGAAACACCCACATCCTCTGGGATTTTGTAGTGCTTTTCATACGTGTCCATTAAAATAGTCCAATCAGGTGCTGAACCCAGGATTGAGTAAGGCTTGTTCTTGGAGTTTGAAGTTGAGCCCTCTTTTACAAAGTTAATTTGTCTTTTGTATGATATCAAGTACTCTGTCATGGCGCTTTGAGTAATGACCCCTATTAAGGTGCACCTTGCATCCCACCAATATGTGCCTTGCTGTACATATCGCCTCACCACAAGTATAGCAACATTTTTCAGAGGCTTTTCCCCACCTTACCAAGTTACTCTGGTCAGGGAGGGTCATTTGGAAAGCGTTCAGATAAAATTTTAATAAGGCAGGAGACCAGTCATATATCAAGGTGCGCCACTTTAGAGCTAATGGGATACAAAACTCACCTATAGTTAACCACTCACTTTGCATTTCTAAATTCATGGAATGGAAATGGAAGAATTTAGTAAAAAACGTATTTCCAATCTATACGTGATTAGTTTCATACCCTTGCGTTCTGGCCTTGTATAGAATGGAAAGACGCAACGGGAACTACGGCGGTAAAACCGCGATGCGTTGCTAGTTAACCACATCTTTGATTTAACCGATAACACCAAAATAGTATGTTCTAAAAAGCGCCTATATTGAACTGGAATCCCTTTTAGGTATAATTTGAAATACACGTAACAATTTCGGTAACAATCAAGAGAACAATGTGTGAGAGCGCCACCTGCGACAGAGTAATGAACAATACAGGGCTTCACAAAGGATTCATACAAATGAATTCATTTCGGCTATTACTGAACACTGAACAACTGTACGGAACACGATGGTAGATATTAATATACAGAATTTTTAACATGTTTTTTACTTGAATGAGATGCATCAGCTGCTTTTCGAGGTGGGATTTTTTTAAGAAAATCGAAATGATAGCATTTCTAGCCAAGCGGCATATAAGCATAGAACATAATATAACTTCGAGAGTTAGTTCGAGAGGTCGCGACGTCACTCGTGGGTAAAAATTGTATCCACGAGTGACGTCACGCGAAACTACGAAGCACTGAAACAAAAGAAAAATACGTGTACCTACAATATTTTTCAGCAATCTAACTGGCGGACTAATTAGTTTTTTTGAGGGTTGTACCCTACTGCTGCTTCGCCGCCACTACGCCACCGTCTGTCATAGCCATGTCAGTGACGCTGACCAATAAAAATACCCCTAGCAAAAAGTATTGAAAGCGGGAGAAGAAACTTTAACTACATAAAAGTAAATAAAACAATTTAAAACTCCCCGGACACAAAGGTGCACGTGACGTGCTTTCATTTGAGACCCCTCTTGAGTTGCAGACATGCGGTTATTCTTCTCCACTTTCATCCCCACAACTTATGAAAGGCTTAACCGATTTTCATCAAACATGTCTAAGAACACTCACACAAAAGTCACTTTTAATACAAAAAAAAACTAAATTGAAATCGCTTCTTCTGTTTGGGAGCCACAGACAAACAAACATACACACAGACAGACACGTCAAACTTATAACATTCCTCTTTTTCCTCGGGGGTTAAAAGACGTGGTTTGTTCCTTTTGACTAGGTACAAATAAGTTACACATACTTTTGTTTGCAGATCTGATGTTTGAGTGCTTTTTCTCAAGTTAAAGTAGGCTCCAAGTTTATGAGAAGCAACTTAATTAGCGCTGTGAAGTTCCAATAGTTATTTATAATACAAACTTGTGAGACAAAACTTTGTTTCTCGCTTGGGAGTTAATTTTTTGTGTTATTTTAACTGTTATTTATGATGAATATGAATATTTATTTTTACTGAAAACGGGTTCATAAACTTACCCAAGGACTGTTCATACCATTCGGCGTTAAATGAAATCATCACCTAAATACACTCTCTACCAATCGTTACTTGTCTGTATGTCATACGTAAATTGTAACTGTATCTTATTATTTGTTAACTTGGCCATGGATACTAGTTATTCAGCCGCATGTTACTATCTTGTTGCTGTGCTTTAGGTAGGTAAATTGAGTTTATTAATCGTTTTTATTTTTAATTATTTAAATTATTTGGTAGTTATATAACCATCTAATAATAATAGTAATAGATTAGATAGTAAGTAATATAACTGACTTCCGAAATGGAGGAGGTTATCAATTCGACCATCATGTTTTTTTTGTATGTTACCTGATTTTTCGAGAACACCCGAACCGATTAAAAATGTATTTTTGTGTTCGGATGGGTAAGCTTCCCGAACGGTCCCTTAAACATTTTATCGAAATCGAAATATCGAAATGAGATATAAAGAAAGTACTAAAATTTGCCTACAATTTTAACTAGATGACGTCCGATATCTCAAAAAATATGAAATTCGATCCTGACAACACGAAATTGTGTTAATGCATTAATTAGTGAAAACTTGTTTTGCACTAAAAAGGTTAAAATGAACTATTTACTACAAAAAATTAAACCGACTTCAAGACCACAAATAAGTACTCAAAACCAAAAAATAAACTGTTATAATAACTATTAAGCGCTACTCACTCATCTATTTGAAGTTGGTGCCAGCCAAGTCTAACAGGTAGTAGTAGATACTTAGATACTACCTACTTACGAGTTACCTTACTACGTACATAGTATCTGTTTACTAGTTTATTTGACTAGACTGTCTTCTGTCTAAGTTTTAGTCTTCTGGTGTGCATAATAAAGTGTTTCTGTCGGTTTGTCTGTCTTGGCTGTAAAATAACTCTGACAAAGGTAAGGTAATTCCCCAGGAGGACTCTGCAAAGAATCCTACCACTACTAAAAAAAAATTGTTTAATTACTTTCCCGTTTTGGTAGTTTCAGTCTCATTCGTGTTTCGAAAACCTTGGATATAACCTCATACTGACGTCACTATCCGCTGCATACAGATCTCCATTGACATCAGAGTTTAGAGAAGCGTATCTTGCTCAAAGTAAAACCGCCTTTGATGTTAAAAAAGCCACTTGAATACGGTCGCCCCGTACAATACAGCGTATCTGCTAAGCTCATGGGCGCAGACGAGTACTGTGGAGCTTGGACGAGTTAACTAGGGAATGTTTTCATTTATTTCAGACTTGATGCAGCCCTCAGTGTAGGTTATGCTTAGCAAATACTTATTCTAATAAGATAATAGAGTTTAAATTATGCTAATCCATGTTATACACGTATACTTGCTGTGTTCTTAAATTCAAACAATTTAGTAAAACCGTTATAGACACACAGGTGAACAAACACGCAATCTTACACAATTTTAATATAGATACATATTTTTATATATAGGTTTTTTTTACATGAGCAAAATTTTATAAGTCCATGTATTCAATACAGCACATTGCAACTGAGCAATAAACTACTTGAGACTTACAAATTACAAAAATTCTGCCCAAAAGTATGGTCCTGTTTTTAAACCATAACTTTTTTTCTTAATGTTTTCCTTCCTCAATTTAGGGAAGTAGTGTTCCAGTGTCGAGCTCCTTACTCCTTTCTAGAGCTTCGCTTAAGAACACTGTCTGAAGGGAAATGAGCCTTTCTCTCACTCTTCCTGCTTCTCATAGGACGCCATTTTTAGGGTTCCGTAAAACGTAAAAACGGAACCCTTATAGATTCGTCATGTCTGTCTGTCTGTCTGTCTGTCTGTCCGTCCGTATGTCACAGCCACTTTTTGCCGAAACTATGATAACTACACTGTTGAAACTTGGTAAGTAGATGTATTCTGTGAACCGCATTAAGATTTGAACAAAAAAATTAAAAAAAAAGAAAAATTAGGTTTGCCCCCTGTTCCGTATAATCGGGCAACATTATATCGGCCATGAAAATATAGCGGATCTATGTTTTGACAGCCGGCTGTCAAGTGACGTTGTCTCGTTTTCGCCGGTACGTTCGAGCCACTCCTTGTTTTTTGTTTCTAATCTGGTTTGCTTTTCTGGATAAAAGCTTTAATATTGTGCGGGAATACATTATTAACGTTAAGTGTGTTACTACTGGATTAGTGCTGGACTATTTTGTGAAGTGCGCTACTGGATTGGCCCCTTCTACAACGCCGGACCGTTGCTTCTGCTGGAACGGGAATTCGGGAGGTCGCCTCGATATCGCCTGGTTTGGTTCTTCCCACATTCCCATTTGATCCCTACCTACTAATAATTCCTAATTCCTAATAACCAAACAGGGCTTTGGACGACGCCGGGAACCCTACGTAAGTGATTTCTTTTCGATAACTTGTTTGCAATTAGGGGGTAAATATTAAAATCGGTATAAAAGCAAAATAATAATGTTTAGACTTGCTATGGGCCCCAAGTCGGTATTTCTGGCATAAATACTATACATTTTTGGTAGACAGAGCGCGGTTAGCCGTAAATACCCCTTTTTTGATTTTAGTTTTCTGGGAAAATATATCGGGTAGGCCAGATATTTGGGGGTTCCCAGTTTATAATTTCTCCCCAAACTGTCGGGAAATTAGTATTAAGTGGTATCCGGGTTAATAGGTTGCGGATATAATTGTTGTGACATTGTCCGAACTTTAGGTTAATTTAAAATTTAAATTTAAATTTAAAAATGGCTTCGGATCTGGCCAACCAGCTCCGGTGGTTTGAATCCTTGCAAGGATTGGTCGGCAGGAGAGACCGGGAGGAGGCGCTGCTAAACAGGGCAGAACACCTCGACAGGCGCCTGGAGGTCGTTGAGAGGAGCACAGGATTGCTGCGGGATGCAAGGCCGCCTCCACCTGAGGAGCAGATGGAGAGGATCGACGCGGACATGCGGCGCATCCTGGATTTGTACGACGAGGTCTCCGAAGGGGTTCGCCAGCTGGAGAGGTCTCGTCAGGGAAGGGCGAACTCGGGACCCGTCATCAGAAATGCGGGTTCGGGTGTAGTGGGACGCCTTCCCACCCTGGACTTGCCCAGGTTCACAGGTAACCTGCGAGAGTGGAGCGGCTTCCGGAGTATGTTCGCCTCTCTCGTAGATTCACGCACCGACTTGACGAGGGCGGAGAAACTGGCGTATCTCCGCACGTCACTGGAGGGTGAGGCACTCTCCCTGATCCAGCACCTGGAGCTGGACGACGACAACTTCGGCACGGCGATGGAGTTGCTGGATACGAGGTTCCAAAACCCTCGGCTCCTCGCCGACGCTCACGTGTCACAAATTCTGGGGCTGCCGAAGGTGTGACTGAGAGGTCTCAGTTGAGGCCATGAATCCTCACGCCCGTGAAGGTGGCGTACAACGCCTTGCGCAGCTTGGGACTGCCAGTAGAACACTGGTCGTTTCTGCTGGTCCACATTCTGCTGGGCAAGGTGCCGCTGGAGTTGCGCGCCCGGTTCGAGCGGGAAAGGGGCCTTCACGGCGACCCGAAGGTCTTCCCCACGTTTGAGGAGCTGCTTCGGGTCCTGGAGTGGGAGGCGAGGATGGTCGAGTCGGCGCCGCAGGAGGCGCAGCCCGCCGCTTCAGCTCGTGGCCCTGCCGGAACAGGACCGCGACCTACCAATCCCCGCACTCAGGGTGGGGTAAAGCGGACGGCGACGGTGACGAGTGCGTCGGAGCAGGAGTGCCCGAACTGTGGCCAGCTTCACGCGCTGGTGCAGTGTCCGGCCCTGCTCGCGAGGACGACTTCCGACCGACGAGGCATCGTTCGGAGGTTGCGTCGGTGCTACGGGTGCCTGGGGGGTCATTTGTTCAATGACTGCCCCACGGCACGGCCGTGTCCTGGGTGTGGGGGACCACACCACCAGCTCTTGTGCGTCAGGAGCGATGGTGCTGGTCGACAGCCCTCAGGGAGGGGGCCCTCCACGGGCGGGGGCGCTCCCACGCAGAGCCACGCATTGTACAACAATGAAGTGGCTACAGCGTGGAGCACACCCCCTCCACCCCAACCCACGGCAGCACCGGGCAGCCCAACAAGGGGCGTCCTACACGCGGCTCGGTCACCGACCTCACAGCCCGCGCGGACGCGGGCGAACTGGAGAGGTGGAAGGGTGATACCGGAGTCACCACGGGGGCCACCTCCCCAGCGTTATCCTTCTCCGCCGCTGGATCCGCGACCAATGCAATGGAGGGCGTACATGCCTCCCCTCCATGAACATCCGAGGCTGGATTACCACCCGCCCTACTTTAGGTACGGCAGGGCAGCTGGATATGCCCCCCCTCCGATGGCCCTTTGCACTCGGCAGCCATACTGGGCTGGGCCCGGTAGTCCGACGGGTTCGGACGGGCCTCGGAGGGATTGACTAGCCTCCGTTCCCTTGGCACAGGATCAACCGGTGGTCCTGCTGCCCACCCTCTGGTTAAGTGTTTGGGGTCCAAGAGGCGACTACGTCCGGATACGAGCGCTCTTGGACACAGGGTCCCAGGGGTGCATTTTGACAACCCGGGTTGCTCATCGCCTGGGCCTGGCTAGGTTTCCGTCACCGACTCCGTTGCGGGGAGTCGGGAACACAGAGGTGCGGTCGGCTGGACAGACCCGCCTCTCCTTCTCGTCCGTACATTCCTATTCGGAAAGGATTGCGGTCAGGGCCACCGTCATGGATTCGGTTGTCGGTTGGCTTCCTCAGGCGGACATAGATCCGGATCTTTTGTCCTGTACTAAGGGTCTCAGGTTGGCGGATCCCCGCTTCGGGATGGCGGGTCCGGTAGACCTTTTGTTGGGTTCTGATGTACTGGGTTACATCATGAACGGCAAGCCTAGACTGCTGGATCAGTCTTCGCTGATGGCGCTGCCCACCATCTATGGGAACGCCATTTTGGGAATGGTGGATGAGTGGCAGCAGTCGAGTCAGGCTTCTTTTACGGGAACGGCCCTCGCTCAGATCATGCAGAGGTTCTGGGAGATCGAAGAGCCGCCTACCGTGTCTCGGCTGGATCCCGAGCACGTGGAGTGTGAGAACTTTTATCAGGCTCACACTCGGAGAATGGTTTCTGGGCGATTGGAGACTAGGCTGCCTTTCCGGGATAACCCCCCGCGTCTGGGCCAGTCTCGATCATTGGCCGAGAAAAGGCTCAGGTCCATGGAGCGACGCATGGCTCGAGATCCGGTGCTTCGGGAAAAGTACATCGAGTTCATGAGGGAGTATGAGGCACTGGGCCACATGTCTCCGGCTCGCGACGACTGGTCGACCATGGACCACTACTTTTTGCCTCATCACGCTGTTTTGAAAGCGTCGACAGGCAAACTCAGGACGGTGTTCGATGGATCCGCTCCGACTTCGACAGGAGTGTCACTGAACCAGTGCCTCCACGCTGGACCGAAGTTACATCGGGATATTGTAGACATCATCCTGAATTTCCGTAGGCATCAGGTGGTGTTGGGAGCGGACATCCGTATGATGTTCCGACAAACGGTCATACACCCCGAGGACAGGAGGTTCCAGTTGATCCTCTGGCGGGAAAGTCCTCAGGACCCTATGATGGTGTATGAGTTGAACACCAACACCTATGGGTTGAGATCAAGCCCCTTCATTGCGATCCGCTCACTGCTGGAGTTGGCGGAGCAAGAACGGGCTCGGTACCCACGTGCAGCCGCAGTTCTGGAACGCGACCTGTACGTGGACGACGTTTGCACTGGTGCGCAGACGGTGGAGGAAGCTCTATTGCTCCGGGATGAGCTTACAGAGCTTCTCGCATCTGGAGGCTATGAGCTTCGGAAATGGCTCTCTAACGACCCCAACGTCCTGGCTGGTATCCCGGACGATCACCAGCAGGATCCCGGGCTCTTTGAGGAAGGTGACGATCCGCACGGGATTGCGGTTCTGGGCATGCAGTATCAACCGGTTGCTGACATCTTCACCTTTCGGGTGGCACTGGAAGCCACACGCGCGTGGACAAAACGGACGGTTTTGTCCACCATCGCCAGGATGTTTGATCCAAACGGTTGGATCAGTCCGGTTCTGTTCGCAGCCAAGTGTCTGTTACAGCGACTTTGGACTCTGAAGGTCTCATGGGACGACCCCCTGGTTGGAGACTCGCTTAGCATTTGGCTTCGTTTAATATCTGACCTCGAAACGGTCAATCGAGTGGCGTTGCCCCGTCGCATTCTGCCACCAGGCTGTAGCCGGATCAGCCTGCACGGGTTCTGTGATGCGTCCGAGCTGGGCTATGCCGCATCTGTGTACTTGCGTACAGTTGACGCTGGAGGCCACGTCAATGTCACGCTCTTATTAGGGAAGAGCAAGGTAGCTCCTATCAGGACACGACTCACTATTCCGAAACTGGAATTGAGCGGAGCCACATTACTTGCTCGGCTGCTTAAGCACGTATATCAGGAACTGTCCACCTCGATAGATATCCGGAAGGTCTATGCGTGGTCAGACAGTCAGGTCGTGCTTGCCTGGTTAAGAGCAGCCCCTCACACTTTGGAGACCTTTGTGGGAAATCGGGTTTCCCAAATCCAAAACATTGGACTGGACATGGTTTGGAGACATGTCCCGGGTGAGTTGAACCCCGCTGACTGTGCTTCGCGCGGCTGTTCCGCGCCGGAGCTAGTTGATCACCCCTTATGGTGGGGTCCGGACTGGCTGCGGGAGCCAGAAGCTTCCTGGCCAGCTCTCGGCGCGGACTCGGAGCGAGCGGAGCTGCCCGGAGTCCGCGTGCATGCGATTGTGGCGGAAGTGCCCCCAGACCCTGACTGGTTGACGGGTCGTTACAGCAAGCTGGATAAGTTGTTGGGGGTAACTAGCTGGATTAAACGCTTCATCCACAACTGTCGTCACCCTCGTCAGAGGAGGAGTGACCAGATCGCCACTGTGGAGGAGCGTCGGAGTTCCTTGCTGCACCTCATTCGGCTGGTGCAGGGTGAGAGGTTTCCGACGGAACTTGAGGCGCTGCGCTGCGGACGCGCTCGCTTGAAGGGTGCGGTCGCCAAGTTGAACCCTTTCACAGGTCAGGATGGTCTTCTGCGCGTAGGAGGTCGGCTCCGGAAAGCCAACCTGCCGTACGGCAGCAGGCACCCCCTGTTGCTACCGAAAGGAGGTCCTCTGGTGGACCTGCTGATCACCGATCGGCATATCGGTAACGCGCACGCTGGATGTGGCGCGCTTCTCGCTGTGTTGCAGCGTGAATTCTGGATCTTGTCGGCTCGCAGGGCGGTCCGAAAGGTGCTGTTTAGATGTGTCCCTTGTTATAGGCTCAAGGCGTCTACCATGCAGCCCATGATGGGAGATCTTCCTCCGGATAGGATTTCTCCCTCGAGGCCGTTCGACGGGGTCGGAACGGACTTCGCTGGGCCCTTCTCGGTCAAGTCATCGACGTTGCGTAACGCCAAGGTCGTTAAAGCCTACCTGTGCGTCTTTGTGTGTTTGGCCACCAAAGCAGTCCACCTGGAGCTGGTCTCTGCGCTGTCTACGGAGGCCTTTGTCGCGGCGCTGGATCGCTTTGTAGCGCGAAGAGGAGTACCCTCTTTAATACGTTCGGACAATGGCACAAATTATCGAGGGGCGGCGAATTATTTACGCGAAGTTAATAATTTTTTAAATTCTGGTAATAATAGTTTAAGTCTTGCTCTCGCCCAGCGGGGAATCAGCTGGCAATTTAGTGTGCCGGCCTGTCCTCACTGGGGAGGAATTTTTGAGGCTGCGGTGAAGTCTGCTAAAACCCATCTCCGCCGTGTCATCGGGGAGACCGTGTTAACTTGGGAAGAGTTAGTCACGGTACTATGCCACGTGGAGGCGGTGCTTAATTCCCGTCCTCTCTGTCCAATCTCGCCTGACCCTAACGATCTAGAAGTCTTGACGCCGGGTCACTTCTTGATCGGTCAGCCTTTAACCGCGTTGCCGGAGTATCCCTGGAAGGATGAGCGGCCCGGACGCCTGTCCCGTTTTCAGTTATTGCAGCAAATAAGTCAAGACTTCTGGAGGCGCTGGTCGGCCGAGTACTTGCACCTTCTGCAACAACGGGTAAAATGGACAGATAGGACGGAGGCCCCGCGGGAAGGGGACTTAGTATTATTAAAGGAGGCAAATTTGGCCCCCCTACTTTGGCGTAGGGGACGTATTTTAAAATTGATATCTGGTACTGATGGCACACCCCGCGTGGCGGAGATTCTGGTTTCTGGTTCCAGACTTCAGCGCGCGGTGTCCTCTCTGGCCCGCTTGCCTCTTTATTAGATATACGTATTTGTCAAGGTTAAAATTTAATTTTATTTTATTACTAAGTTTTTTTTGGTTTGATTTCCACTTTCGGGTCAAAGTTGGGAATTTCGTTTTATTTGGGGTCCGGATACTGCTAAATACTGGTTTCTAAAATTGAGCTGGAGTTCAATTGGTCGGGGGTTTTGTTCCGTATAATCGGGCAACATTATATCGGCCATGAAAATATAGCGGATCTATGTTTTGACAGCCGGCTGTCAAGTGACGTTGTCTCGTTTTCGCCGGTACGTTCGAGCCACTCCTTGTTTTTTGTTTCTAATCTGGTTTGCTTTTCTGGATAAAAGCTTTAATATTGTGCGGGAATACATTATTAACGTTAAGTGTGTTACTACTGGATTAGTGCTGGACTATTTTGTGAAGTGCGCTACTGAATTGGCCCCTTCTACAACGCCGGACCGTTGCTTCTGCTGTAACGGGAATTCGGGAGGTCGCCTCGATATCGCCTGGTTTGGTTCTTCCCACATTCCTATTTGATCCCTACCTACATTCCTAATAACCAAACAGGGCTTTGGACGACGCCGGGAACCCTACGTAAGTGATTTCTTTTCGATAACTTGTTTGCAATTAGGGGGTAAATATTAAAATCGGTATAAAAGCAAAATAAAAATGTTTAGACTTGCTATGGGCCCCAAGTCGGTATTTCTGGCATAAATACTATACACCCCCTATACTGAGAACTGAAACTCAAAATTATTTTTTTCATCAAACCTACACGTGTGGGGTGTTTATCGATAGGTCTTCAAAAATGATGTTGAGGCTTCTAAAATCATTTTCGTCTACACTGAATAGTTTGCGCGAGACACACTTCCAAAGTGGTAAAATGTGTGTCCCCCCCCCCCCCTCTAACTTCTAAAGTAAGACAATGAAAAATCTAAAAAAAATATATGATGTACATTACCATGTAAACTACTAACGAAAATTAGTTTGAACTCGATATGATGAGTAGTTTTTTTTTAGTACGTCATAAATACACTATTATTGAAACTTCGATCAAAGTTACAACGAACTATAAGAACTATGTGTACTATGTATATTATGTTACTTGCTGCAACGGAACCCTTCATGGGCGAGTCCAACTCGCACTTGGCAACTTTATTTTATAGTATAGAGTGACGAGACTAGTAGGATATGTGCCTGATGGTAAACAACATGCTTGCCACATAACAGGACAGTGACATGCAGCTATTGGAACACGAAGAGTCCAAATCATAACCTAGCACTCCACTGCGCTCGTCACCCAGAGATCTAAGTTGTTATATCTCTGTAATTTCTATGGAAACATTGCCCTTTAAACCGGAACACAGTAATGATTGCACATAACTGCTTGGCGGTAGAATAACTGGCAAAGGTGTGGTATTTCCCTAGGTGGACTCTGCCGAGAGTCCTACCACTACTAGCACATTACTGCGTTTAAGCATAGAAGGCCTTTTAGATTATGTAAGCCTTTGCTCGGCTTATTGGAACCTGTTTTTCAGTCTACTGGACCTCTTCTTAAGTTGCCATTATTTCCTCTTCGCTTTCTTTTTGAGCCAGCCAGGAGGAGATCTCGAGGAAGAGCACTCCAGGTATGTATGCCAAGGGGACGCGGCGGGATGCGTCTCAAAATTCTGTAGGTGTTGGTGTGGGGGCCGTTATCAGCTCGTTCTAACATACTAGATACTATCACTTTTATGTTGTTAATCTCCTTGAAATCGTAATTGTAATTTATTTATTTTTAATTAGTTGAACATGTTATTATTTTTAGTTATGAAAATAACGTTCAAATATTAAAAACATCTTTATTTCCAACGAAATGAAGTCCATTATTAACAACATTCTAAGTAACAACATATTAAAATAAAGTGGCCAAGTGCGAGTTGGATTCGCCCATGAAGGGTTCCATTGCAGCAAGTAACATTATATACATAGTACACAATGTACACATAGTTCTTGTAGTTCGTTGTACCTTTGATCGAAGTTTCAATAATAGTGTATTTATGACGTACTAAAAAAAACTACTCATCAGATCGAGTTCAAACTAATTTTAATTGGTAGTTTACATAGTAATGTACAAAATGTACATCATATATTTTTTTTAGATTTTTTATTCTCTTACTTTAGAAGTTAGAGGGGGGGGGGGGACACATTTTACCACTTTGGAAGTGTCTCTCGCGCAAATTATTCAGTGTAGACGAAAATTATTTTAGAAACCCCAACATCATTTTTGTAGACCTATCGATAGACACCCCATGCGTGTAGGATTGATGAAAAAAAATATTTTGAGTTTCAGTTCTCAGTATGGGGGGCAACCCTAATTTTTTTTTTTAATTTTTCTGTTGAAATCTTAATGCGGTTCACAGAATACATCTACTTACCAAGTTTCAACAGTGTAGTTCTCATAGTTTCGGCAAAAAGTGGCTGTGACATACGGACGGACAGACAGACAGACAGATAGACAGACAGACAGACATGACGAATCTATAAGGGTTCCGTTTTTACGTTTTACGGAACCCTAATAAACGATAGATTTAGGGACTGTGATTTATAATTATTAGTAGTACTAGTGACGTAATGTTATGAAATGATTTAACCGCTTGAGATATAATATATTATGTCCTGATTCTATTTAAATATAAATTAATTAAAAGCCACAAGATCAGTATATAAATTACAAAACATTCTACTTATTCGTTATCTCTCCCGCGATCGTCAGATCCCCGCCCAAAAGTGCCCAAAATTTTTAGTTGTCTATTATTATAAAATTTGTTTGTGTATTAGGACGTTAAATCGAAATATTAATGTTGTTGTATAACATCAAATGAATTGTTGGTTATTATTGTCAGATTATCATTCGGAAGCGTCTATGTACATCTTATTGTACTCCCCATCTTCCATTATTAATTTATTTTTTACCATCCTACGGTTGCCTGGAAGAAATCGCTCTTAGCGGTAAGGTGCTACTTTAGTCTAAGGATTTTCTGTAGTATTGTTCATTGTAATTTAAGTCCAATAAAGAGTTTATCTATTTATCTACGCGTTATTTGTAGTACAAACTCCTCCACCTTCTCTATCTACATGTTCAGAGCTTCTGAGCAATAACGTCATTGCGCACGTATTGGATGACTCCCGAGATCATGTTTAGGGTTACAGTTTGCATGATCATCTATATCTGTACCTATACATTTTTAATAAATTTATAGAATAAAACTTTTTTTCATAATAATCTACCTGATGGACTAATTGGAATAGTATAATTTTACCCAGTAGTCATTCTTATTACATTAGATAATTTTTAGCCCTGAAGGCCTATGTGCTAGAACTTCAGTGAACGATTTTACAATCGATCGAACAAATTTCATGTTTTATGTGCTGAATTCTAGATGTATAAGATTATCATTGATGGCTTTAATGTTACTGAAAAATGATGTAAAGGAACCGTCATAAACCCAGAAATATAATTATGTAATTTTTTCAAGTTTTTTAAAATTTACGATTCGACAATTTACTTGTCCATGAGTTTGATTCATCCAAGATACAGAGTGTTCTTTGCTGCTGTTCTCACGAAAAGCTGGATTTGGGAGCATGTTTTAGTTAATGCGAAAAGTTTTGCCAAATGCCCGCCAAGATGGCTTCGTGGGATGGATTCCGTGGAAATTATCTGTAATGGGAGCAAAAATGAAGTAATGGTGTAAATTTAGAAGGGTTTCACCGGCACGTAGTTTCGTTTCGTACGTTTCCTTATAAAGGTAATGATAATAATTTTATTGAACGGAAATACAGTTAGTATAAATAGTGCGGTTCTGCCTTTTGCATCAGTATTAATAATGTGATGCAAAAAGCAGCGTATTTTATCTGTACACTTAACGTGTTTTGTTTCTTCACAGTGATGACAGAGTATGGCGCATTTGTCACCATGAGGAAGTCACCTTATTGTTTTGTTATCACTTTTTCTTTTTTAAACATTTGCCTTTTAAATATTTCCGTTTTATAATGTCCTTAAATGTAAATATATTTTGGCATAAGAATGTTGTTTCAAATGTTTCCGGTGGTTATAGCATTAATTTTAATTGATCAATCAGTAATATTTAGTTTGAAAACGTTATGACCCTTTATCGTCATCCATCCAATGTTACTTTTTACTTCTATCGGCAATCTCTATAGCTGTTTCTCCTCCTAGACAGTATAGTTGCTTGTATTTGCTTTTTTAGAAAAAATGTTAAAACTACCTTCATAAGATCCACGCACATATATAAACATAAAAAATAACTGCTTTAAAATTTTGACCTTTGACACTTGACTCGCCTGATGTTATGGTTTTCTTTTTTTAATTTTATTAAAATTTTAGACTAATAACTAGTAGGTTATTTGCTAATCTTGTGTCAAAATGTAGTCCAAGTTCAGAAAATCTATTACGAAGACCTTCAATGGTACTCAATACCTCTAATGGTCCATTTGAACAGCTTAATCAATGTCTATCATCTATTTCTATGAGAATTTCGATATTAAATTGTATCCAATCAGAACTTTCCCAATTATTGGTACCTTGAACTTCGTGCGCTAAAGCTTAAATTATTATTTAGACTTATACCGATGATGAGAAATTGAGCTGAAGTTTTCTGAAAGACGGTAGAATAATAATTAGTGCCTACGCATTTAGTTCATGTTGTTCTTTAAAGTTTAACTATCTTTGTGGAATCGAGATGATGACTAGAACAAAAATTTTAATTAGTCCATTAGGTTATTAGCTATGGAAAAATATGGGGCTCGTTTTTGTTTTATCAAACTACTAGCAGCGGCCCACGGTTTCACTCGCTTAGTTCTCGTTCCTGTTAAATTTATACGAAATGAAAATTTCAAAATGAAAGCCTATATATTATTCCAGACTATAATATATCGTGTTCGAAATTTCAACCCGATCCATTAGAACGTTACAACGTGATTCAGTGACAAACCTCTAAACATCCAAACTTTTGTATTAAAGTTATTAAAAGGATTATTAATAACTAGCAGCGCCCCGCGGTGTTACCCGCGAAGTTCCCGTTCCCGTTGTTCCCGTTGTTTTTCCGGGATAAAAAGCCTATGTGTTCTTCCAGACTATAATCTATCTGTGTTCCAAATTTCAGCCCGATCCGTTCATACGTTGGGACGTGATTGAGCAACAAACATCCAAACATCCAAACATCCATACATTCACATTTATAATATTAGTAGGAAGTAGGATAATAATCAGCAAAGATTTAGATTACTAAATTTCTGGTGTTAATCCGGTTGTGACGTTGCGTCTTAGTAAAATTCGTACAATGAAGTGACGTCACACGAAACTTCTAACATCATTTTTTTGTTTGTGAAATAGGAGGAACAGTATGCGTACAATATTTTTTTATAATCTAACTCACATACTAATTGATTTATTTTAGTCATAATATCACAATCAATAACATAAGCAGTTCACTTATATTCCCATAGCTGGGACACGGGGCTTTCTCTCACAGGGAGAGATTAAAAGCCACAATCCACCACGATGACCGAATGCGGTTTGGTGTACGATGTTTTACTTGGAATATGCCGCCGGTTTCATCGCGGTGTTTTTCTTCACCGCTAAAAGCAGTGGTGATGGCAAATTTGTACATTTGGACTTGAAAAAATACAAAGAGGTGTGTAGGCGAGAGTCGAACTTTTGATCTCACGACTATTTATCGGACGTTTTCACCACTATGGCATATGTCTACACAGAAAATAAACCGATTTGCTTTCGTATTAAGGATAACAAAAATTGTATTTATCGAGAAATCTCATTCAGACAATTCCATAATCTAGGAGATTGTTTTACGAAAGTGGGCATCAAACCACTTTGTCCTGGTCTTAGAAACGTCAACCATGAAACATAATCCGATGAGAAAAAAAAACCTAAATGAAATTAGATCGGGTAGTTCAGTAACACACTCACCGAAATGTATCCGATAAACCAGCAATAGGGTACAATCCTCAAAAAAACTAAGTAGCCCGTTAGTTAGATTGCCAAAAAATATTGTACACGTATTTCTTCTTTTGTTTCACAAACAAAAATGACGAAGATACAGCGCTTCGAAGTTTCGTGTGACGTCACTTGTGAGCACGATTTTTATTCACGAGTGACGTTGCGACCCCCCACTCTCGAACTTTGATGATCTATATCTTTGACGATTTTTAATATTATGAAAAACCAAAAAATACGTGTCCAATATTTTTCCATGATCTAGCTGACGGACTAATTAGGATGGTGTATTTTTGACCCAGTCCGGTACCCTATTCCTTTTCAATTTATGTATCTAGTATAATCTTTTCTGAAACTTCGTTTAACGCGGTATGGAGATACGAATTTTCACTAGAAAGTAAACTAAATATCTCTCAAGTCTTCCTAGAGCATTATTCATAATAATGGATACTTCAGCTTAGTTGAATGTTTTTGAACGTCATGCGATTTTTCATTCCTTTGTTGCAGCTAAAGTAAAGACGAATTGCAACTCTTAGACTGTGTGCTTCTTTCTGGCTTAGCTAGGATTGTTTCAAGACATTACTCGTATAAATTAGACCTGAGGGAATAGAAAAATATGTTGTCACACTAATAATATAGGTGACATAATTGCTTGTAGACCAACACATTGAAAGGACAAAAGGTGTCACTGTGACATGCACACGGCTGTCATTTGTTGTACATGAATACGTATACTAACCAATGAAAAGTATTTGTCCACACGCAAATTTAAAAACTTTGCACTTGGTAAAATTGTGTATGTTCCAAGTAGAAATATCGTTTCACAGCAAAATAATCGTTAACTTGCGACGTCATTTTTGACGTGACAACGTCTTATAATTCGGTGAAGCCGGCTGCACGCCCGCAAAACATGACGTCATGTAACGTTACCGTTAGTTCGTCGTCGAGGGCGTCACCCGCCGAGTAAGCGGTATCACTACTCGCGCTATCAGCGTACTGATTTCTTAAGACGTTGTCACGTTTAACTATCGTCAGTAAACCGACTTTACAGACAACCATTTTTTTTTATTCTTTTAGCAAACCGATCCTGAAATTGAATTAGGAATAGAGATAATAATTACGAAACTGTAACTCCTAACTCTATCCATTGTTTTTGAAATCATTTGTGTGTGCGGAGCAATGTTAAGGTTGTATTTACGCCAAGCTAAGTAATGACGTCCATTACTTAGCTTGGCGTAAATACAACCTTAACATTGCTCCGCACACACAGTTTCCTCACACAGCGTTCCTCTAGTTGTGACTTATCCGAATACTGATTCTGATAAGTCACAACTAGAGGAACGCTGAATTACGATGAGAGGCATACACAAAACGAGGACCATAGCAGAATAGCAGACTATGCCCAGCAATGGGCCTGATTACGTTCCGAGCGCTTGGTCGTTGCAACGCCTGACAAAATGCTGGCATTTATTTGGCCCAACGGGAACAAAAATAATCATGGTCGTTCACAGTGGTTATGCCGTCAACATGGTTTGTACACTTCCAACTAGAAAAAAAATGGTCTTGATCTTATCGTGATCAAGATTATTAAGAAGTCTCCAGACCTCCATCAGACTATGGATAATTCAAATGTGCTCAGCGCAAGTAGTTACCTAAGTATAACTTTTATTGAAATATATGTTTACTAATAGAGGCAAACCGTTTTAAATAAAACTGAAGACAGACCCATAAATTCGTATAACGTGTTAAGCTTAGCATTATAAATGTAAGTAATAAAGCCAGTTGAATCGTTGCCAGATCTGGGAACTAATATAACGTCATTAATACCAATCATATATTACAGCAGCTCTCAAACTTTTTAGGAACTGAGACCTTTTGGAAATCTAATAACTGAAGTTACCGTTGTCATTCCTGATCATAAATAAAACCGGCCAAGTGCGAGTGGGACTCCCCGCACGAAGGGTTCCCTACCATTAGCAAATAAAGGGCGAAAACCTGTTTGGCTTTATTACGAATTCCATATACATAGACCATCACAGTTTCCGCAGACAGGCTTTCATCCGATTTTTTAAAATAAATTTTCATTTTACGTTACCTATGGTCTATTCTATGCTATGGTTCTCACGACAATTACGATAGCGCCTTTTGTTCTTCTAGTGGCGTCATCTAGTTTGCTTGGGACGCACTAATCGAGCAAGAAACGGTAAAACATCAAGTTTCTTGAATGGGAGCCCCCTTTAAACATTCATTTTATTTTATTACTAGCTGTGCCCCGCGGTTTCACCCGCGTCTATTTGAGGAAAATCCATACTAAAATATCCATTGCTGGCCACTTTATTACGTTTTACGGAACCCTAAAAATACGTAAATAAGCAACAATGCATTGTTGTAGAACAAATTTAATTACTTCAAATGACACAAACTTCAAATGTAGACACGCGCCGTCACAGACTTCAACGACCAAAGAGAATTAAAATTCACGGAACTAAAGCTCTCGAAGAGAAATATTTTTCCCCGTTTTCTTTACATTCTTCACTCATACTCCGTACCTATTGATAGTAGCGTAATGTTATGTATATACCCTATAGCCTTTCTCGATAAATAGAGTATCCAACAAAAAAAGAATCTTTCCTATCGGTCCAGTAGTTTCCGAGATCCTAGCGTTCAAACAAACAAACAAACTCTTCAGCTTTATAATATTAGTATAGATTTGTTGTTATAGCGGCAATCGAAATACATTATCTGTGGAAACTTCAACTGTCTAGCTATCACCGTTCTTGAGATACAACCTGGTGACGGACGGACGGACGGATGGACAGCGATGTCTTAGTAATAGGGTCCCATTTTCACCCTTTGGGTACGGAACCCTAAAAATGACTAAATCATATAATACTATAATACAACGCGAAAAAAATAGTTTACAGTTTTAATGTATTCAAGTAAAACATTTGTTATGTTATCCCATTACGTCGGAACAGTCTGCTGTGCCGCTGTGAGTATAGGTAGAGAGGTACTCTGTTGTACTTACATGTCCTACATGAATGGATAAATATTAAAAAGGTCATACTAACGTATTTAATTATAGCCGTAGAAGCCCTAGGGCTCCACGGAGCACGCTTTGAGAGTGGTTGATCTAGCAAACAACTCTCCAGAGAGTCGTGTAAACACGGCTTTAGCAGATAACTTTGGTAGATAAAAGTTAATTATTGAGATTAATCACAACTCTGCGGTTATACGGTTAAAATATAGGTGAAGTTTTATTAGTTTTTGCCGCAAAACGGTCGCTTTATCAGCGTTTGAATTTCGAATTTATGAATGAAGAGAATGAATAGCTGTTTTAATTCAATTATTAGAGATAAGCAAATTTACTCGATTTTAACCTACGCTACACAAAAACAACTTCTGTTAAAATTAATCTGATAACTTATAACAAAATACGAAGTTTTTTTATGATAACGTGGATATTATATCTCTTTTTTGTGTTACAACATAAATAATCCAGTAAAACACTTACGATGCTGCGTTCAAAATGGCAGCCTTATTGCTAAGAGCAATCTCTTCGAGGCAACCAGTTCCGATGATATTAGCCATGTAGCGAGGGGATGTGACATTTTCATTGAGAATACTAATTATTTACTATAAAATAATATACATTCATGTAAATTATAGATATGTAATCGCTTTATTAAAAAAATATATGAATTTTGTAAAATTAAAATTTTAATTAATAATAAATTAAAATTTTATAAAATTTTGTAAAAAACTAAAACTACACAACATGTAAATTAATAAATTATAGCAGGAAGTTTAAATAAAAAAATGGTGGTTGAATTGAAAACCTCTTCCTTTTTGGTCGGTTAATAATAGTAACAACAAACCTATGGCCGCGGTTTCACCCATATAGTTCCTGTTGTTTCTAAACGTTAACACAATTCATTAAGAAGTTACGACGTGATTGAGCAACAAACATCTATACATCTAAACTTTCGCATATGTTATAGATATGATATTAGAAGGAAGCAGGATAGTGATAATTGAAATCATGACAAATTGTCACAATGACCAAAATATAAAGACTCTTAGTACAGTTTGCTTGGGGAAGTAGCACACCTTAGCCAGTTATTCTACCGCCACGCAGTAATGTGAAAACATCACTGTGTTCCGGTTTGTATTCCGGGGAAACTACAGGGCACAGAGATAAGACATCTTACTCGAATATATCTCGATGATGAGCGCAGTGCAGTGCTAGGTTAAGATTTCATGTTCCAATAGGTGCGTGTAAATGTGATGTTATAGGCAGGTATGTTGCTTACCATCAAGCACATGGGCTGTTCTTATTGTCATTCTATTCGTTTCCAAAAAAAAAATGAGGGAGTTGCAAAGGAAAAAGTACCCAATTTATTATTTTGTGGTAACGGCCATCTTAAATCGACTTTCATTAGAACACTACCAACTTATTAACCTACTAGCGGCCCGTTCCGGCTTTGCTCGGAGCCTATGACACTCAGCAATAATGTGGCTTTCTATTGGTGAAAGAATTTTTAAAATCGGTTCAGTAGATCCCGAGATTACCCCTTACAATTTAACAAACACACAAACATTACTTCTTTATAATATTAGTATAGATGATGCTACATACATATTCACACACATATATATAACATAGGTACCGTCAATTTTGCGTCACAGGTTAGAAAGCCAAAAAATCTAAACATTAAAATGAACATACAAATTTCTGGAACTACTTAACCGTATTTTAAATAATTCGCTATCTCTAAAAACCTAATCAAGCAACTTTAATTTAAAAATAGAACCCCATAACTAAAGCTCCAAATAAATAGTGAGTGAGGTTTCGAAGCTAAAATATAGTCAATGCTTACAGTTTTTAGATTTTATTCGCTTTTCAAAACCCGTGTGACCAATTTTCACGAAATTGATACGATACCACGTACTGGTAGACCGGCACCGGTATGTTTTAGTAACCTGTGAATTCAAATAAAACAAGATACCGACAAATTGAGAAGGTTTTATCGTTTATAAATTAGAATTCCGGTTAAAATATAAATAGCTGACTGAGCTCTCGAAGATGGCTTATTTTATTTAACATCGTCGGGTTATTCGGGTAGCTAGTAATAATCAACGTAATTATTATTATACTAGCTGAACGCACGTGCGTTGCTACGCCATCTATCGAAAATTGGTCTTACCAATTAAAATTTTGAACAAATTCGGTTACTTTAGGTTCTAATGACGCAACCTTTAACACATACTAACATAATGACATATGCTGTCACGCAACGAAAGCTCTCAAAAAGCAATATTTTTTCCCGTTTTTGTTACATTTTGCAGTCATGCTCCGTTCCTGTTGATAGTAGCGTAGTGTTAAATAGCCTATAGCCTTCCTCGATAAATGGACTATCCTACAAAGAAAGAATCTTTTAATTCGGACCAGTAGTTCCAGAGATCCTTGCGTTCAAACAAACATACAAACAAACAAACAAACTCTTCAGCTTTATAATATTATTATAGATTAGCTAAACATAATTATATCTTTGCATAATATTTTAAATTGAAGTGGTGGCCCCGTGGTTCCGCGTAGTTGCCGTCGTTCCCTTTTTTTCCCGGAATAAAAACATATACTTAATAATACTTATCTGTTATTTCAGACTATCATCTATCTGTATTCCAAATTTCAGCCCGATCCGTTAATGAGAGTCCAAATAAACATAAAAAAAAATCAAACTTTTCCATTTATAATATTAGTAGGACTTAACGCAATAATTATATAAGATTAACTTCGAAAAACAAGGATGCTTACATTTTCAATTAAAAATTATAAAAAATCCCGACGCTCCTGAATCAAATTTTTAGGTCACGCATATGTTTGCAAGTAAAAACAAAAGCGATAATGCGTCTAGAATGCCTTTCAAAGAGAGTACATTTTGAAACAGCTAAGAACATTCGGAACTAATTTACATTTCAAACAAATAAATGAAAATCGATTCATCCGTTTCGGAGCTACAATGCCATAGACACGCACACCTCAATCTTCAAGTTCCCATCGTCCCGCTGCCGTTTTTGCAGTCACGTCTAACTACAAATTACCACTGTCACGCTGTCGTTTTCGTCATCAGGGCTTAAAAATAAAAATGTTGCAAAATAAAAATATGTAAATCTTACAACATCAGCGTCTTTAATTAGGAGGCTTTAGGAAAAAAACGTCAAAGCGACGCAACGCATTGTGCCCATATTCTCGGTAGCGGCGTAACTGCCTACTCCAAGGTGTAAAAGCGAATCAGAACGTTTGAAGTCCCACCAGTCACCAGGGAGAGCTGTTGACTCGCGCCAGACGCACTTACCGAGTACCACTCAAGAACATCAAAGGCTGTACTAAGATAAGGACGCCTTGGTACAGCCTCATGAGCAAATACGACAGAGCGATAGCTTTACACATTCGCGTAGTTTTAAATAAATTCTGTCTTTTAATTTGGCACGTTTGACTGCAAATATTTTTATTCGTCTAGTTTTTGAATAAACTAACAGCTACATATTTATGATTGCTCACAAGTTACAATATCATAAATAAGAGTTGTTATATATAGAACGCCGCCAATCCGCACTGGGCCAGCGTGGTGGATTATGGCCTTAACTCTCTCCTTGCGAGAGAAGGCCCCGAGTCCCAGCAGTGGGAACGTTTAGTGGGCTGTTGATGATGATGATGATGATGATGATGATATGTAGAACGCCTTAGTTCAGCCTCATAATAATACCTACAACAGAGTGATAGCTTTATTCATTTTGTGGAGTTTCGTATTGATTCTGTTTGTAATTTGTAAATTGTATATTAGGTTATGATTTGGACTCTTTCTGTTCCAATAGTGCGTGACATTATGCTGTTAAGGGTAGCTATGTTGCTTAACTTGAGGCACGTGTCCTGTTCGTTTCTACTACAAAAAATATTTATTACATTTGATTTAGAATAATACCGTATCCTTAGTTTTTAAAGAAATTAACAGCTAGATATATAATTTTCCTTATAATTTAGAATAAAATATCGTAGATAAGAATTGTAATATACATACAGAACAAGACTAAGAATTACTTATTAAATTTAGCTGGCGTACGCAATACTCAAAACTAATTTAAAATATTGAATAGGCATGTTTCTTACTTTCTGTCGCAATCTTTGTACGCTTCGTCACGCTTATAAAAAAATAAAAAATGGCAGTCATAGGAACTGCCGATAGAAGTGAAAACTTATAACTCAGAATTTGATAGCTTACCTTGGAAACTACATGGGTGTAACCGGAGGGCGTGGCCTAGCCATCGTGGCATGGCCATCTAGAAATGCGTCAGCATTTCCCATTGGCTGATACGTTTCTAGATGGCCATGACATTATGGTCTGTCCACGCCCTTTCAGCATTTCCCATTGGCTGACGTATTTCTAGAGGTCCCGGCTTTACCCGAAGCTTTCTTACCATACCCGAGCGTGACGAATGAATTCAATTCAGCCCACGAAAAATCTGTCTAGGCGCGCCTAAAGAAGTTTTCACTTCAAAAGAAAATATAGTACCTATATTGAGTCTTGACAAAAGTACGGTATCTATTATTGACGACTTAATAAAAAAGTTGTACATGCGTGGATACCCTAAATACACATACGACCGAGAAGAGACATTAATCCAATTAGGTAAACTATACCTATACTCAAAGCTTATACAATCTAAAGAGGTTACTTTTTGACTATAGATTCACACATTAGCACTCTACTACAAATTTTGTATAAACACTTATCTCAATCGTTTACTAAGTTGTAGTGTGCGTGAACAACATCGCATTTGTAGTAGTGACTCGTATCAATTGTCGCGTTGTGTGAAGTTCTCGTTCTGTAGAGATACCTTCTCATGTCGTATAGTTCGGAATGCATCTCGCAGAATGATTTGATGTACCACAAGTGTCTCGGAACGCGTTACCTTACACCTTTGACTAATCATTTAATGATGACGTTGCAGATGTGAACGACGTTTGAGGTATTTAAAAAGTAACGTAAAATTGTGTCGGAAGAGAAGCTTAAAGTGTCATGAGCAATATTTACAACGAGTAAATGTAAATGATGTTTGTGCGTTAAATCGAATTAGTAAAACATTTAAGAGGTTTATGATGAAAATATCTATCAGTAGTGGCATAATTTTCAAAAAAAAAGCCCCGTTTTGATTTAGAAAGAAACTTGAAAGGAACCTGAACGATATCATGAAAATATGTGATAAGTCATGTTAACTAGTCTGTTTCCCGATAGGTATAACTTAGGTATCTTAAAATCTAGAGTTAAAAAGTTCCATAAATATAATCGTGCTACATGCTAACCCTCGTGACCAGGCATCACCATCACATGGTCTAAAATATATCTTATTTGTGTTAAAGTTATGTAAAGTTTTCCAATATATGCATAGTTTACTCTTATTTAATTCAGATACCGGTGGCTATAGTCAAAGCAGACTTATAACCCAAGATGCTACGAGGGGATGGTATTTTATTAAAACTGAAATTTTTTATGTGCCAGCCCAATATTTGGATTTAAAATAAATTTAGAGATATATTAATAAATTAATTGTATAAAATCCTCTTCCAAAATAAAAGTATGGAGAGTGTGGAGAGTTTGTGTGTAATTTCAAATTGATTTTCACTAAATGCTATGTTTACGTAAATAAACTTATTTTGGTGGTATACTGGTGGACATATTGGTGGACATTTCACCCACAACACCATCGGACCCCGACCAAAGCTTGTGCTATGGAAGCCAGATAGAAAAAATAATACTTTTTATTTATTCATTTACAAAGTAATATTTTCTAGATTTCGACAGAATGCTGCTTGTCGAAATCTTGTTTTTCGCTTACACTCAAAATGCCTACTCAAAAAGTAATCACGTGATTCACACTCTAAAAATCCTCAAAAACTGATCGCAATATCTTTTTGCTTTGAAAATTTTGGAGAGGCAAGAGCCTACTAAGTGGCACTTGGCAACATGAAAGGAAGTTGCCCACTCCGATACATACAAAGAACGTGAGTGTTGCGTCGATATTTTCATTTTTATCTGTAGGCGTTGCCAATTTTATAATATAGGTTAAAATGTGGCAACACTATCGCAACTTAGAACTCTTAAAAAAATATTGTAATGTAACATAGTCGTTATTTTTTTTCGTCAGCGGACACGGTTAGAAGAACATCTTGGAAGCCGGAAAGGTTTATAAGATATTTCTACGTAGCTTTGAAGTGAGTAAATAGGTCGCCATTTAATTACTACCTCAATTGGATTACGAAATTTTGGTTGAAAATTAATTTGTTTCTTAACAAAAAAAATGTAATTTTAACAAGTTAAAACAAAATACATGGTATAGACTTCGTCGTTTTTAATAACCCGGCTTTTTAAATTATGATACGTTTTAGAAATAGGGTACAATCCTCAAAAAAACTAAGTAGCCCGTTAGTTAGATTGCCAAAAAATTTTGTACACGTATTTTTTCTTTTGTTTCACAAACAAAAAATGACGAAGATACAGCGCTTCGAAGTTTCGTGTGACGTCACTTGTGAGCACGATTTTTACTCACAAGTGACGTTGCGACCCCCCACTCTCGAACTTTGATGGTCTATATCTTTGACGATTTTTAATATTATGGAAAAACAAAAAATACGTGTCCAATGTTTTTCCATAATCTAGCTGACGGACTAATTAGGATGTGTTTTGACTAAGTAGGATGTGTATTTTTGACCCAGTCCGGTACCCTATTATTGTTCAAGGCACAGAAATCTAAATAATAAGGTAATAGAAATGGCATAACTCTCAAATTACTTGCAAAACGCTTGTCGCCACATTTCCCCTACCCCCGCGATCACTACTACATGCGCGTAGTATTCAAATAGAGCTTCACTCACACAACAATAGCTGCACATTATCAACCTGGGTCTGTGATTGCACCACACACATCCATAAACGCTTATCAGTGAACCTACTAATACAATGAAAAATTAACAATTTTTCACATATACGCTAGTGCTTGACAAAAATTAAAACATATCGATATTTCAAAGTACGGTCCAATTTTAACATTCGATAAAGGTTATTATTGATTTCATTAATTAGGTGTATTACACTACAACAAAGTAAATATGCCTATTGCCTACCTATAAAATAAGTGAGTCACATGGGTTATACTATTGTTTCGAAAACTGAACTATGTAATTCTGACACCACATGGGCTTAGGTATAGTTGAAGAACAAAGGTTGTTGTATATTTTGTACATCGAGCAACTCGATCTTCCGCGCAAGCACGGAAGGGAAGTAGCCTTTGTTCAAAATTTTCTTTGTAAAATTTTGTTCAAATCTTTCTGTCATTTCTTGCGGGAGGGGAAAGTTGCACACTAGCGTAAAGCCATCCATTGCCGACCATACTCACACAGCCAAATCACTAACACATAAAAAATAAAGCACCATTCACAAATCTAGCCCCGCCCTCAGTGTATTCCACGCCACAGTATATTATCAAACTCCATGGTCCACGCGGACTTGTACTTTGACAGAGGGGAAACGCTGTGTATGCCTACTCCCTTCCGTGTTGCTCGCTGATTTTGTATGAAAACTAATAAAGTCTTTAAAATAAAAGCTTACAATAGATAAATACTGCCTCAGTTATCTTAATATTTATTTTGCACGGACGAACAATCGCGCGTTATAGCCAGTATGTATATACTTTTGTTAATAATTAATGAATTATGAAGTAATGTTTACCGCGAATTAAAAGATTGTACGTACGGGTGTAATGTTAATTGCGTACAATTTTTTTTATCGATTTATTATGTTACTTTATCGATAAAACTATGTAAAATTTAAAATCAAATTTTCATCGTTTATTTTTGGGAAAGTAAAATTGGACCGTCACAGCACTAACTCACAATCGCTACCTGCGGTTGTACCATGGAAGATTAGAGGTTATGACGATATCTTTAATTTTACATTACATTGCTGTTTATGCTTGTACCACTTTAGATGTTATTTAATGTATGCAGCAATGGTATGCAAAATGACGATCACACAAAAAATTTATAACTATCATAGTGAATCATTGGGCTCCGTTTATTTTATTAAAAAATACAATTAAAATAAAATAAAATACCTATCAGTGAAATGTAATCTCATTATTGGTATAATTGCAAGTTGTGGAAGAACTTCCACAGTTGTTTATGCTGCATAACACAAGTTTTTAAAGATGATTCACGCCTGCCGGTTCGAACAAGACTAAACTACAATTCGAGCACTGGTGGCCTACAAGTCACCTGTGCGGCGACAATGTCACGCGGTCATGCGACTTCTAGTACCTTATTATTTAGATTTCTGTGGTTCAAGGCTTATTTGGTGATGACTTTGTCAGGGGGGTGTGGGTGTCGATGAAGGTTACCCGACAACAAAATCTCCTTTGGTTTGGGGGAGTTTAAATAAACAAATAGTAAGTTACGGTGGTCTAGTCGGGACAACGGCGGCTGCCGATCCGAAAACCCCGGGTTCGAACCCCACACGCACCACTGTCTTTTCGAAGTCATGTGCATAATGCTGCTAACTTTGAATGGTGAAGGATATCATCGTGAGGAAACTGACATGTACCTAGAATCTTTCGAAGGCATGTGTCATCCACCAACCCGCACTGGGCCAGTGTGGTGGGTTATAGCCTTGAATCTCTCCTTGCTAAAGAAGGCCCAGAGTCCCAGCAGAGGGCACATTTAGTGGGCTGTTTATGTATATTTGTACATAACTTAACAGAAGTAGTATAATACGCATAGCATTTAGTCATTTCCTCGCTGGAGTGGGATGAAAAGTTATGGTTTACACTCGAGTGCAAAGATTTTTCTTCGGTTCTGGCTTTCATCTTAGGCTCTAATTACCTCACGAACGCTCAGGAATCGAATTTTTGAATTTAAGACTATTTCGCTTGCTTGGTCATCAAAAGTAGAGGTTGTATTTAACTACTGCAATTTGCATAAACAACAAAGATATCAACGATCTAAATGATCGTATATTACTTATCGCATAAAAGAGCAGTCGAATTGAGGTCTTCAGGACATCAAAAAATCACTCGAATTAAAATCTTTTCCAAACTGAAATCGGTTTAAAATAATCGGTAATATTACCTATGTCGTTGATTTATCGGCGCTGTATGTAAAACTCAGCAAACCAAAAACTCACCCCACCAGTTCGATATTGGATTCCGACACCCTTTCAAAGTGCGAACACCATACAGTATGAGATTCCGCGGCAATACCCAATTATCGTTGCGGATCGAGGGGAAATTAATTAAATTTTAGACTTACTATGAATGAAATGTTATCCTGCTACGACAGTATGGTGACTACATTGGATACATGCTTAAGTTTCTATTCACAATTTTGCTGAATAATATGTACTTCTAAAACTGTATGTCATAGTTTAGAGTATGTGTTAACGTAAAACATCAGGATGTGATAAAGATAACCCTTTATTACCTACTTATAAATATAGCGTCGCGTCGGTTAGTAATAATTTTATTAAAACCACGAACAGACAAAAACTACTTATCGACAACAGTATTACAAAACAAGTACACTTAACTAAACCTCATAATTTTATAATTTATTATGAAGTAAAATGACGCATCCAGATATATTATATGGTAAGTATGACACACAAATAACGTTACCTAAATAGCAAACATAAAACTTATAATATCAGCCATTTATAAACAAAGTACCTACAAATTAAATAATATTAGAGTCGGTTAATTAATTAAATTAATTATACAACGATATAAACATAACACCTACACATTTTTACATACCTTGTCGTGATCACGAAGTGGTCGGAATTCGACTTAAAATCAATACTAAACTATTCTCAATTTGACGACAATAATAAACAAAGTTGTATAATGCACCCTAAAAATATGTATTTTACACTCACGCCTCACTCAGTTTGAATGAGTGCATATCAAATACATGGTGGTTTCTAATGTTTTTATTTTCCCGGGTCATCAAGGGAACCATGACAGGACAGTATATGGCAGCCTACAGTGCAGAAAATGGCTTCGTGACACTGAACGAGAAAGAGACAGAGCGCGCGGGAATGCCTGTATATGCGACACCACCAAACGACCCTATTGTAGTTACCGCCCGATGCACCAAAATTATGTTGGACGACAAGATCCTAGAGATGGCCAAAATTATCGAAGGGAACTCAAGTGTCACAGCGGCTTGGGAAAATTGGGAGGTACCAAGAATACAATGGGTCAATGGTGTTCCGGGATGTGGAAAGACAACATGGGTTATTAGACACTTCGACGTGGACAAGGACGCTATCATCACCACAACAACTGAGGCAGCAAAAGTTCTAAGAGAAAAGCTATCGCACCGCATTGGAAACCTGGTCAAAACCAGGGTGCGAACTATGGCTTCTGTTCTCGTAAATGGATTCGGAAAAGAGAGTTTCAGTCGCCTCATGGTGGATGAAGCCCTCATGAATCATTTCGGAGCCATTGTAATGGTCTCACGCCTGTCTGGTGCTGGCGAAATTGTCCTCATCGGAGATGTTAATCAACTGCCTTATATCGAAAGAGAAAATCTCTTCGAAATGAGGTATCACCGCCCGAACCTGGTAACAAAGATCAGCCAGGAGTTGCTCTGCAAACATCGAAACCCAATGGACGTCGCATATGCACTGAGGGAAATATACTCGGGTATGTATTCCTCGGCGCCTCGCATAAAGTCCCTAGAGCAGAGAAGGTATAAGGGAGCGCAAATACCCAACACCCAACCAAACACCCTTTTTTTAGTTCACACTCAAGAGGAGAAGGAGACCCTGACAAACCAGGGTTATGGTTCAGGCACTGGGTCACGCATCCTTACCATCCATGAAGCTCAGGGACTAACATACGAGTCGGTAATCGCAATAAAAACTAAGGCAAACACGAAGCTGCACGAGAGCGTGCCCCATGCGGTCGTCGCAATCTCACGGCACACGGGGACCTTCACATATTACGCTGACGACACTGACGACGCCATCGGTCGGTTCGTGCGGCGAGCGTTGTCTGCAACACCGAAGACCATCCGAGAGTTCAATTTGCAGATGGCCATCAAGGATAGAAATGCAGTCGTGGTGGAGGCGCTGAGCCGGGAGGAGGCGACTTAGAAAATGAAATAGTCCTAGAATTAGCAAGAAAATGTTCCCTACTCTCCCCTATTTCCTTTTCTTCTCCAATCCAAGACTCATGTAACAAAAAGAAAACGATTGACAAAGGTCACGGACCCCGGAGTCTGTGGAGCTGTAAAATTTAAATTAAAAAAAAAAAAATGTTTTTATTGATTTAAATGTAGTTAAATGTCTTATAAAACATAATTATAACCATTCTGCACTCAAACAAAACTTGAAGTAACGAATTTTCGTCTTTACTTTGATTATTTGTTTCATTATGTGTTAGTTGTAATGTTACTGTATATTTTCTGTATTGCGTCTAGTTGCTATTATTACAACTTCATGGTGTAGGGTACAAAAGGGTGATCCTAATAGAGTGTGGAACGCTTTGTGAGCCACCAAATTAGTTTTTCGCGTCGGTATTTTGACATTCACATACCAGTTGGTGATTGCATTTGAATGTAACTTTTTAACACACAAATGTAGGTTTGACCTAGGTTGTCGAGCAATAATAGTAAAGCGTTGGTATAATCTAACGTGTTATCATAATTTACTTTTATTATTATAATATAATTTACCTTTTCACGAGATTAAGAAGATTGATAACTGCTGGATCCGAGTATTTCTTAATAATACGCACTATCTGAGTTTTTGTACACAAATGTATCTTCTAAGTAAGAGTGCTACATCCTAGGCTACGGTATTGATCAACATCTGGAAATTTACGGTAAAACATTTAAGCCTTCAGTATATGCGAAAATCGTATAACCAATAAATGGGTGATTCTATGATAAGATGTTATAACTACTATGAGGAAGCGGCAAAGAAGAAACCTGAGTTTTTTCTTGAAAACTTTATATAATTATTTTTGTCCCGTTTATCTACCTTTTCATGTAAGGACAAGTAACTGTATACATAATTATTATATCAATTTAAGGTAAATACATAGACTAGGAGAGAGACATCAAGACCAGTTTAGATACTTATTTTACTAGGGGAATCAATTTGATATAATACTTTAATTAAAATAGAATCAATAAAATTAATAAAATCAACTTTAATAAATGTTGTTCTTAATATGAGATCTGATTATCATATCACTGACTCATATCACAACCTTTTTTCTGAAACAACAACATTACAAAAATGTACGTAATGTAAATTATCTCTCAATTTAATTAGTATTTTACTATTATACTACTAAGTATACATTTTATTTCAGTAATATTACTTAATAGACTGGCTCGTCGTAAGAGACTTATTATTCCAGGGGAAACACGACAAAGGAGAGACGTTTTCATGACAAATTTAGTTGTTTTACCTACTCCATTTTTTTTGGATTCATCGAATATCTCACTTTTTTTATTACAGTATTGCTTAATTAAGGCAGTAAATTCAGATAAATTAAATTAATAGTATGACTTTTATGACTTACCAGGGGAGAGACACAGTGACCGTGCGAAATCACTACATGGCACAATCGTGCCGCTACAACTAATAAATGGAGATAATTAAACGGATTTCACGATTACTATTGCTAACTTCACGCCAATAAATTCTTTTGAGCGCTATTTTCAATATTTCCGTCTTTCAATTTACCTTTCTACTAGTAGATCTAAGTTTGCCAGGGTAGACAAAAAAAACGGAACAAAAGTAAACTTTAAAATTATTGCAAATTAACAAAAAAAAAAAATAATATTATATTTTTTTTTTGTTCCTGAAAAGTAGTTAAGTATCAATCAAATAAAAACTTTTATAAATCACTAGCAGCCCGTCCCGGCTTCGCACGGGGTAGACAATTAATTAATGTTTAAGATGAAAAAAGTTGTTGTAGTGACATAATTACAATAGTTGGACATATGCTACCGTGGAGTTTTTTGTAGACAATATGATGTTCTTCAATATTTTTGTACATTATTTTGTTCTATCGCTAAGAGTGTCGGCAGCGCATTCGACGAAAGACATTTTAAGACTCACTTTTCTACACCTTCGGTTACATTGTTCAAATTTTACCAAGGATCCCTCATTTTTTTCAAAATGAAATGTAGCCTATGTCAAATTGGAAGAATGTAGCATTCTATTGGTACAAAAATTTTTTAAATCGGCCCAGTACTTTTTGAGCCTATTCATTACAAACATACAAACATACAAAAATAGGTACAAATCTTTCCTCTTTATAATATTAGTGTAGACAATACATGCTGAATACTGTTTACAAAATTTCTTAAAATCGTACACAGTGAATTGTGGATAAAACTGTTCTTTGTAATAACTGTCTGGCACCCCAACTTGTTATAAACTGTTTTATTAGGTACCTATTAATATTTTGTCATTTAATCATTGTTCTTAAATTTAGGTTTATACAATATCAGTAAATGTATCAAAAAAGAACATAAAAAACATAATAAAAACCTAAACCTAGTTTGCCGCCAGCAGCGGGGCAGGGCCCAAGCTACCGGTCGGTGGTTAGGGCTGCAGAGTGAGGAACCTCCTGACGATGCGTGCTGTGTCGAGGATGACCGCCTTCTGCATCTGACCCTTGATCCAACCGTCTAGCTAAAGTCTCTTAAGGTGTTGGTCGAGACTTTTCGCTACAAGGCCGTTTGCCGACACGATTATTGGGACTATGATCGTCCAATCAACATCCCACATGGCGTTAACCTCATGAGCCAAGTCAAGGTACCTGCTCAGCTTGTCTTTCTCGGCTTTCACGATGTTCTCGTCATTATTATTTTTATTATTAGGCACTAATTTGTATTTAGTAAGCATATTGCGTAGTATAATATTATGGCGTAGTTTTCAGTGCAAATTACAGGGCGAAGAGATGAAAGATCTTATATCTCTGTGTGACGATCGCAGTGCAGTGCTAACAGTGCAGTGCGGTAACAATTTCGACTTTTCATCTTCCAAGAGCTGCGTGTCACTGTACTGGTATCTTTCTAATTAGTCTGTGCTGTTATGTGGTAGCCATGTTGCTTACCATCAGGCACATGGCCTGCTCGTTTCGTCACTCTTTAGACTATACCACAAAAAATAACAGGAGTGCTGGAAATTTGTATTCGCTGTAAGTATTTATTTCAAGTTTAATTACTGCTTAACATCGATATAAACTTTTTATGATGCTTTTTATGTAGTTAGAACCTTTCGAATTTATTGCATGTTTCTGCTATTGCTATAATGCCTATTCCGTACGCCCCACATTGTCTAGGCGTTTCTACGTAATATAAGAAATGTTTATGTACAATTACATAATACTTGTAATGTGTCAGCTATCTGCGTTACATATTACATTTATGGAAGTGAAAACTTCTTTTGGCATGCCTAGACATATTTTTCGTGGGGTGTGAATTGAATTCTAGCGTCACGCTCGGATATGATATAAAATCTTCGATAATCTCGGGATCATGGCCAGTGGACATCTAGAAATGCATCAGCCAATGGGAAATACTGAAAGGGCGTCGCCTGGCCAGCATGGCATGGCCATCTAGAAATGCGTGAGCCAATGGGAAATGCTGACGCATTTCTAGATGCCCATGCCATGATGACTAGGCCACGCCCTCTGGTTTCATATCCGCGTAGTTTCCAAAGTAAGCTATCAAATTCTGAGTTATAAGTTTTCACTCCTATCGGCAGTTCCTATGACTGCCAATTTTTATTTTTTCTTATTATAATTTGGTACTTGATTATGTTGTATGCGATTTGTTTTCCCAAATTGATTTTGTGTGAAGATTCCTAAACAAAATTATGATAAGCAAATTCATGACAGAACAAAATTAAAAAATTGGTATTATAAACCCTTCGACATTTATTTTTTCTTCGATAAAGAACTAATTGGGTCCCCTCGATATATTTGTAATTCATGAACCAGTAAAAACTGGGTCGGTGGAGATCTGTTGTTCCATTTTGTTTATTTTCGAATCGAAGCTACAACGGAATTAATTTGAAGATTTTATTTGGCAATTGTCAAACTTTATGTATTTGCACGTTTCTCTATTGATCTTTCAATGGTTAAACAATAATGTACTTTTTATTATAACCTACATTTTGTATTCATTGAATACGTGTCCGTATTAGTTGTCCGTAATCCGTCCACGATTTGGTTGAAACTGCTTCAGTAGATGAGTTAACTCATATTTTGTTTCTAAAAAAAATTAAATCATAAGAAAAATAAATAGTTGAAATGAATTTAACACAGGGATTTGAGTCTAAACATGTGTTATATAAAGAAATAAGTATCTAATTATTTAAAAAAAATGGATATGACTGGTAAAACTTAGTATAGCGAGCACCAGTGTAGAACCATCTACTTCTAACTGCTATCTCAAAAGGAGTTTGGAGGGGTTGGAGCTTTAAGTAAATGGAGCTAAGCCGGTGACTGGCATTCATTTTGAAAATTTGTAACAGTAATTTCCAACAGTTGTAAATATAAATTCTTACATTCATTTAATTGGCTTACATTTACTCTCAAAATGAATACGTGCACTACAACACTTGCCGTAAATGATGTCAGTGACTGTAAACTGCATAATTTTCGTGGTGTTTTTTTTCATCATGGTTTCTATTGTTTTTCAGCTTGTTGTGTTCAGTAACGGCAGTAGATAACGCTGTAAAATTTTAGCTAATGAAAAAAAAATAACAGTGTATTTTAAATCTCAATAAATGGATGTTTGGGCGTTTGTTGCTCAATCACGTCATAACGTATGAACAGGATCGGGCTGAAATTCGGAATACAGGTAGGAATATAATAATAGTCTGGAAGAAGACGACGATGGAACAACGATGGAACACGCATTCACGCACTACGCTGCGTGGTACGGGGCAGTGAGGGTGATATTATCAATACACAGCAATCTGTCATGATTTTTAATTTTGATTTTATGTCTGGTGGTTGGCATACAAGATTCAATTTTAAAACATAGTATTATACCTATGTACCTACATTGAAATAAATAAGACGAACTTCTTAGCATTCCATGGATTCACCGTGCGGGTGCCGGGTCCATCGTGTGGCAGAGAGAGAAATCTCGAGTAGACCCCGAGACTTGTGACTCGGGCGTAGGTTTAAAAGGGACCCCTTTTGGTGACGTACGTCAACACCCACCTTCACTACTCGTATTTCTCTCCCTGCCCAGCCAAATCTGGTATGATCCTACTAGTGCAGCTTTAGATACTCGTTCTAGTATAGAACTTACTGCACTTCTGGACAAGCCAAGGTCTTTAAGCAGGTTATAGAGAGATTTTGCTGGTATACCTCTCGCTCCTACTTCTACAGCGTATAAATTAACTACATAGCCATTTTTTGTTAATTCGTTTTGAAGGTCGTAATACTTATTTTGTTTCATCGCGTGGTCTTTAGGTATATTAGTTTCCCACGGTACGGTAAGTTCTACAAGGACTATGCGTTTCGTAGCCCTAGAAAAAAGGAAAATGTCCGGTCTGGATGACGAAACAACCACATCCTCTGGGATTTTGTAGTGCTTTTCATACATGTCCATTTAAATAGTCCAATCAGGTGCTGAACTCAGGACTGAGTAAGGCTTGTTCTTGGAGTTTGAAGTTGAGCCCTTTTTTTACAAAGTTAATTTGTCTTTTGTTTATCGTCAATCCTTTTTGGGCTCTAGCTACCGAAAGGCTTACGGCTTCACGTATGATTTCAAGTACTCTGTCATGGCGCTTTGAGTAATGACCCCTATTAAGGAGCACCTTGCATCCCACCAATATGTGCCTTGCTGTACATATCGCCTCACCACAAGTATAGCAACATTTTTCAGAGGCTTTTCTCCACCTTACCAAGTTACTCTGGTCAGGGAGGGTCATTTGGAAAGCGTTTAGATAAAATTTTAATAAGGCAGGGGACCAGTCATATAGCAAGGTACGCCACTTCAGAGCTAATGGGATACAAAACTCACCTATGGTTAACCACTCACTTTGCATTTCTAAATTCAGTGCGTGCACTTTGTAACTATCATTTTCATCTTAATGTAGAAAGGTTTTTACCATGTCTTGGTCTTCCTTTTTCTTTCTCGCACCCAACCCAGCTCTATTTACTTGCGCTCCTGCCATAAATTGTTTGTGGAATTGAAGTCTAGATTCAAGGTCCGAAGCGCTTTTGTCTTTTGGGAGAGATGCAATTTATTCGTCTTTCGACTTTCCCAAAACATGCGTTTTTGTAACTCTTAAGTACAAGTTCGCGCGGAGACCGCGACAGGAGACCGAGACCGGAGACCGCGACAGGCACTTGATACAATGGAATAGGCTTGTTTCCACTAAGAATGAATCGGATGGATTAAAGGTTCTTACTATTGATTAAGATATAGAGATTTCAAAAAATAAAACAGTTTATCAAACTACGTAAAGATTATTAATATTTTTAGAAAAGAAAATCTTAAAAAATAGGCATTGTGTCACGTGACAGTGAACGCCAATCAGAAAATGTGACGTCACGCCGTGCTAAACATCACTTGACATCACTAATGTTGTTGACATTTTCATAGAATAAATATTATCATTTTTTATTTTTATTAATTCTTCGCCATGGATACTAGTTCTTCAGCCGCTTTACTGAACTAGTTTTTTATTGTTTTACCACTATTTTTGAGGAAAATTATCAGTAGTTTTTTACATTTCCTTAACTAAGATTATACTGTGTCAAATACTTTGAATAAAATGATCTTCACAAAAATATATTCTTGATTTAGTGGGTATCATTCCTCCTCGCAAGCGTTTGGCCCTTTTTTCGTGATTGTGGATCGTTTGAAACCTAGATGAATAATTTGTTTGGCGTATTTATACTTGTGCTTGTACACTGAGGCACTATGCAGTCCTTGTAATACGAGGGATTCATTTTAAAATAAAAACATTGACTATGTCCTTACACAAACACATATGTTTGCCACGGCGTTACGTCATTCAAGACGCCATGACAGTCTGGAGCGTTTTTGTGCAGAAATTTGTTTGATTTTTTAAAATGCAAAATACACATCGTAAATGTAAGTTTTTTTCATAAATATAGATGTTTCGGAATAATATAAACAGTATGCTATATTTTAAACCAGTTTTTTAAATTTTGTACACAAGCCTATTGTATGGACGCCAGTTCGCGCTGAGACCGCGACAGGAGCCCGAGACAGGTCGCGGTCGCGGTCGCGGCGCGAACTGGCGCCCATACAATTCCATAGTGTCAAGTGCCTGTATTGGTCTCCGGTCGCGGTCTCCGGTCGCGGTCTCCGGTCGCGGTCTCGCGTCGCGGTCGCGGCGCGAATTTTTGTACCTTTAGGTGTTTGTAGAGTTCGGATGGTTTTTTTAGTTTCAGGCCATAACTATTGTGATCCCTAAAAATAGTAGAGGGATCAGCCGGATGTGCCAATCCAAACCATGACTTCAATATATTTATGCCATTAGCGTCTAGTTTTGCCAGGAGGGTTTTACCGATGTCATATACTAGGAAAGGCCAAGTGAGACGTGATGTGAGATAGTTGTCATATATCCAAGTTAGTTAGTTAGTGATATTGCTGAGAGGCTGTTGGTCTACCTTATTGAGGTCGTTCATGAAATTTCCAACAACTACCTCTAATGATGGTGTACGTCCTTTGTAGTTTATCTTTCTACCAAGAAATTTGAAAGGCACTGCCTCTGCAATCGTGGCAACTCTTTGGCCACTTATGGATAGTCCCGGATCGTAAGAAGAATATTTGGTATCTCGTCTACCCAGACATAAACAATGACATTTACTTGGTTTTGCTCTCATTCCCTCTGTCCATGTACAGAACTCATACACTACAACTCATACAAGTGTAAACGAATAACGGAGTTTTATTACAAATTCAGTGACGGTTGAACAAAGAGTTTACATCCCACTAATATTAAAAGTGTCATTGTATGGATGTTTGGATATTTGGATGTTTGTTGCTCAATCACGTCCTAACGTCTGAGCGGATCGGGCTGAAATTTGGAATACAGATAGATAATAAGAACACGTAGGCTACTCGTTATCCCGAAAAAAAACGGGAACAACGGGAACGGGTACTATGCGTACATAAGATGGGAAACAAATGTTTCGAATTTCAATCTAATATAATTAATTACCCATGATGGCTGATTGCCTATCTATCACAGCCCATACATTTCTTACTTACATACTTTTTTCTACGTGGGTAGGTGAGATAGTAAACATATCTAGATTATACTCTCCAAGTTTTTATTTGTTTTAAAATAGTAAAAGTTAGCTTCATCACTAAATTTATGCATTGTTGCAATATTTAACACTCCCTGCCTGCCACTAAGTGTTATCTCCACTTCACACCCAAAGTGCATCAAGAAAATTGTTCATCACTTTTTTTGTCCTCAACAATCACAACTGACAACTACAAATGGACGCCATTCAACAATCTTTCCATCAAATGATGGCCACTTTCCACCAGCGCCTTGACACCATTGAAGTCCAGATACCCAGTGCCAAGTCTCCACATAGCTCGGACAGTTTGGCTGCTGAGTTTGCGTCGTTTAAAACTTTTGTTATAGCCACATTTAGAGCCGTCCAACATCAGATTAGCATCTTGGCTCAGCAAATTGACCACAGGGAGATGCGCTCACGCCGGAAAATCCTTCTCATACACGGCCTTCCCGAAGAGCAACATGAGAGAACTAATGAATTGGTGTCCAAGGTATTGTCGGAGCGACTGAAAATAGAAAACTTCACTACAGTTGATATCACCAGATGTCATCGAATGGGACGTGTTTCAGAGGATAGGTCAAGGCCTGTGCTATTTAAACTACGAGATGCTTCTCTTCGTGAAAAAATCTGGTCGAGCAAAAGTTCTCTTAAGAACTCGGGAGTTACTCTGTCCGAGTTCTTAACGAAGACTCGGCACGACCTGTTTATGAAGGCTCGTCAGCGTTTTGGAATCACTAAATGCTGGACGAGGGAGGGCAACGTATACGTTATTGGTCCGGACGGGGCTCGCAATCGTGTGAATAGCATGGACGATCTCGCAGCAGTACAACCGGCTAAGGATCCATCTGCGACCCCGCAGCATGCCACTACGTCTTCCACTACCAGTAAGGCACAGGCTACAGTGGCTCAGGCAGCAGTCGCCGGTGTGAAAAATCATAAAGGAGCGAGGCCGAGACGCGACGCCAGAACCAAGTGATTTTATGTTTTCATACTAATTTTTGTTACCGCACAACCTAGCTGTACATTTGTTTACATTTATAGGTAATTTGCAGTCGTTTTTATCCACTGTCACATTTTACATTCTTGTTAAATTACCTGTATATCTATTTAATTCGCAACTTTTTTGTTTTCGGTCAGTTTTTGTTTTGTTTTCAATTATTTTTTTCCTGATAACTGTCATTAGGTAACATGTTATATCACCGTAATTTCGCCAGCGTTTTGGCCGTTCGTTATATTCTGAATTATTTATTTTTGTTTCTTTCTGTTGGGACATGCACGGGTATGTTTTTTTATGTTATATTTATTATTTTGTAATGCACTATATAGTGCATTATTGCACTTTTTGGCAGGTAGATTTATAATCTACAAACTTTAAAAAAGTGAATTATTTTATAATATATATTATTATATTTTTTTTTGTACCAATATCGAACCATAATTCTTGTAAGTATGTCTTGTAGTAATAGTGAGAATTCAAATTATCAAACATGCTCTTCACTGGATATCAGTGCGGCCAGTTTCTGCAGCATCCCAACCTTGTCTGGCTCCATTCAGACATTAATTTCCGATGTTCCTAAAAATTTCAATGTTGTTCATGTAAATGCCCAGAGTATTACGGCTCATTACCCAGAAATGCTTGCGTCTTTCGTGCACCCCAATATTCACGCCATCTTAGTCTCCGAAACGTGGCTGAAGCCCGTTCTACCTTCTAATTCCGTGGTGTTGCCAGGTTTCCGACTCATTAGAAACGACCGTATTGGTAAAAGTGGCGGCGGCGTGGGGATCTACCTTCGTTCACATATCCCTTTTACTATTGTTAGTAAGTCAGTCCAGCCGCCTCCACCTGATGCCGGTGAATATCTTTTTATTGAGGTCGTACTGCATCACACGAAGTTGCTTCTTGGAGTTTTCTACCCCCACTCTCGCGATGTAAATTACTTCTCATCTCTAGAAAACCTCCTTGTTAATATTTCTACTTTATATGATCATACCATAATTATGGGCGATTTCAATACGTGTCTCCTGAAGCAAGACAGCCGGTCCCGTAAGCTTGAGGCGCTTGCCTCATCTCTCAACTTAGTCATCCTTCCACTTAACGCTACTCACAATCCCCCAAACTGTACTCCATCTCTTCTGGATCTAATACTTGTATGTTCTCCTTCTCATGTTGCCAAACACGGCCAGTGTGCGGCAGACGACCTTTCACATCACGACGTAATCTTCCTTTCTTATAAAATTCGCCCCCCTAAAATTAAGCCCAAAATTCTTCTACAGCGCAGTTTTGGTAGTATAAATCTTGAAAACCTATGTAAAGATGTCTCAGAGACGGATTGGTCGGAAGTCTTGAGTGCCGACTCTGTGAACGAAAAAATTTGTCTTTTTAATCATATTCTGACTAAAATCTATGATGTTCACGCGCCTATCCATGCTGTGAAGATGAAACATGCACCGGCACCTTGGCTTACCGACGAAATACGCATGTTAATGCACAAAAAGCTTGTCGCTAAATATAAACTCAAAATACATAGTTCTGACGAAAATAGGGAAAAATACCTTAATTATCGAAACATCTGCAATAGAGCGTGTAGGGACGCACAACGCCGACACATTCACAAGTCTGTAGCAAACGAAGATCCTGCAAGGGTCTGGAAGTTTTTAAGGTCATTGGGAGTCGGAAAATCTGGTCACGATACTATCCCAAAAAATTTAGATATCAATAAACTCAATCAACACTTCTCTTCTTCTTCTACTTTTGATGGACCGGTTAAAGTTGCTACTCTTAAGTCTCTCTCTTCTGTTTCTTCTCCTAGCTATGACTCTTTCTTTTTTAGTCAATTTGCCGAGGGTGATGTTAAGAAGAGCATTCAGTCGATATCTTCAAATGCTGTTGGTAGCGACTGCATCAGTCGCAAGATGATCATGCCTATACTCGATGAAATCACCCCAATCATACAGCACATCCTTAATTTCTCCGTTAAATCCGGCATCTTTCCATTTATTTGGAAAGATGCACAAATCACTCCACTTCCAAAAAACCCAAATCCTGAGTCTTTTTCCGAGTACCGACCCATTTCCATCCTGCCTTTCCTTTCCAAAGTACTTGAGCGTCTGGTGCACCAGCAACTCTCCTCCTACCTCATCAAACATAGTCTCCTCAATCCTTTCCAGTCCGGTTTTCGTACTGGACATAGTACTGTCACTGCCCTTACTCAAATCACTGATGACATACGAGATGGCATTGGTCATCGTCGCCTGACTGTGCTGTCGCTGCTAGATTTCAGCAATGCTTTTACTAATGTCGACTTTGACATTTTGTTAGCACTCCTGCGTTCTCTTAACATATCTCCTTCGGCAGTTGCTTGGTTTCACAGTTACCTGTATGGACGCCGGCAGCGTATTCGTATTGACGACTCCTACTCGTCGTGGTGTAGTGTCTCTGCCGGTGTACCTCAGGGCGGCGTGCTGTCACCACTGCTCTTCGCAATTTTCATAAATTCCATCTCAAAGCACCTGACGTCCTCCTACCACCTCTATGCAGATGATTTGCAAATTTATGCTCAAGCTCCATTGGAATGCTTACATGAAGCTATTGAAGCTATTAATACCAATATGGAGATCATATCGAGCTGGAGCAGATCATACGGCCTTACAGTTAACCCCAAAAAGACACAATGTATAATTATTGGGAGTTCTCGTATGATCTCAAAGGTAGACTGGTTTCGTCTGCCTCAGGTGATGTTCGACGGAATTCCTATTCCTATCAGTGAAGTTGTTAAGAACTTAGGTATCATAGTGGATAGGCAATTCTCGTGGGGTCCTCAATTGGCGGAAGTAAGCCGCAAAATTTTTAGTTCTGCGGCCTCTCTTAGGAGACTGCGGAATTTTCTCCCTGTTACTACTAAAATTGCGCTCGTAAAATCTCTTTTATTCCCAATATTGGACTACGCAGATGTTTGCTATCTGGATTTAACCGAAGAGCAGCTTGACAAACTGGAACGACTCCAAAATTTCTTTATACGGTTCATATTTGGTTTACGCAAGTATGACCATATATCAGAATTTCGTCAGAAGCTGAAGTGGTTACCTATTCGCCTTCGCCGTAATTCTCACATTCTCTCCCTCCTCTATAAAATCCTCTTCAATCCTGCCACTCCTCCGTATTTGAAAGAAAGGTTTCGTTTCATTGAACCTAAATCCTGTCCCCTTCGTTCAACCCGGGCTCTTAAACTCCAAATTCCCTCTTCCACACATCCCAACCTTTCTTTTACTAAATCCTTCAATGTGCAGGCTGTCCTACTATGGAATTCTCTACCGTTATCAATTCGACAATCTAAGTCCCTTTCAATATTTATAAATCTTGTATACAATCACTATCTCTCCTCTTCTTAATTGGTATATTAAAATGATATATTTATGGATGTATATGTATTTGTATATATTATTTTGTGTATTTATTTATTGTAAGTAGGTATATATTTTATTATTATTATATCATATTTATGTTTTGTTCAGCATAATAATTATTATGATACGTAAATATATATTTTTTTTAAATTCGCAAATGTATATGTTAACACCACCTGCAATGCAAGACTTCTTAACATTTTTGCTCCATCCAAAGGTTGTCTGGAAGAAATTGCTTTAAGCAATAAGGCCGCCCTTACACTACATAATACTGTGACCAAAGTAAACGAGATTTAATGAACATTTCCATCTGTACTTTCATAATGTGTATATTTTTCTTTCTTATGTTTTGTTAATCTTAGTTTAAGTCTTAAACTGTTCTGTATTTTTTTTGTAGGTGTAATAAAGAGTTTTATTATTATTATTATTATTATTACATGCAACCAATTTTAGCCGCAAAACCAGCTCAAAGAGAACTCGATCTTAGCAGCTTTCAAAAATTGTTGATGTTTAGTGGTTTTTAAGGCGGTTTAGTTTTTTGATATAAAAAGAGGTTATTTTACCATTTTTAGTGCAAAAAAAGTTTTCATTTTGCAATTCAATGCATTTACACAATTTCGTGTCGATAGGATCGAATTTCATAACTTACAACAATGTCATCCATACAAAAATGTAGCCAAAAATAAAGTGGCCAAGTGCGAGTTGGACTCGCCCATGAAGGGTTCCGTTGCAGCAAGTAACATTATATACATAGTACACATAGTTCTTGTAGTTCGTTGTAACTTTGATCGAAGTTTCAATAATAGTGTATTTATGACGTACCAAAAAAAAACTACTCATCAGATCGAGGTTAAACTAATTTTCGTTGGTAGTTTACATGGTAATGTACATCATATATTTTTTTTAGATTTTTCATTCTCTTACTTTAGAAGTTAGAGGGGGGGGGGACACACATTTTACCGCTTTGGAAGTGTCTCTCGCGCAAATTATTCAGTGTAGACGAAAATAATTTTAGAAACCTCAACACCATTTTTGAAGACCTATCGATAGACACACCGCACGTGTAGGTTTGAGGAAAAAAATTTGTTGAGTTTCAGTTCTCAGTATGGGGGGCAACTCAAATTTTTCTTTTTTTTAAATTTTTCTGTTCAAATCTTAATGCGGTTTACAGAATACGTCTACTTACCAAATTTCAACAGTGTAGTTCTCATAGTTTCGGCAAAAAGTGGCTGTGACATACGGACAGACAGACATGACGAATCTATAAGGGTTTTAAAAAACGTTTTGGAAAAACGGATTTTACGTTTTACGGAACCCTAAAAACGGTAGTCGAATTAATAACCTCCTTCTTTTTGGATGTCGTTTAATAATGCACATATCTTATTAAAACTAGGAAAGCTGGAGACAAGCAGGCAATACGATGTTTTTCATATAGGTACACTGTCCAACTGCGTCGCTCATCCGTTGGGAAACTCAGCCAACTCATCGATGGCCCAGCTAATCAGCGATCCAGAAATAGTCCCTGTAATCAAATCGGCGATCGGCTCTGATTGACCTTTATGCAAATCCTGGGCCGTTCGGGGCGGAACAGGTTGTTTAATTGAATAATTAACCTGCCAGACGCACTTGCTCATAATTTGAATAATCGCGTTTGAAAATTTATTTTAATTTTTCCCTGTTTTGCTGGGATTTGACAGGCTGAAATTGTTGACTCGGAGTTTTATTTTGGCTTGTTATTTAATATAAGTATAAGCTTTAGGAATTAAACGGCAAAAGAAATTTAAATGTCAGATATCACAATCGTGATATCAGAGGTTCAAATTATATGTACAAATGTACATCTTAAAGTATTTTCCCAAGTGCAAATGTACGAGTGTATCATCACCATTGGATTTAACGGTCAAGAAAAATATGAGAAAACTGGCGTATTCCTAGAACAATCTTTTGAGGACATAATTATGTCATCCGCCATCTTTTGAGGACATAATTATATGTCATCCGCCGTCTTTTGAGGACATAATTATATGTCATCCGCCATCTTTTGAGGACATAATTATATGTCATCCGCCATCTCGCGTTTAGCTGGCGTAGATTCTCTTTCTTATTACCTTAAAAAATTTAACCTGTATGAAATGTACTGAAACCTTAATTCTCTTCTTATGAGAGCAAGAACTAAATTAAACCATATGGGAATATTAAGTAGACTGGTTACTTTTGCTATTAGGTTTTAGCAATAACGACGTCGAAGTTTTGATTTCTAAAATACATACAAAAAATAAGAGAGAAACCATCTTAAAAGTTAAAAGAATTGACTACCATCCTCGTCACAATAATCATTTTTTTAAATTAAATGAGTCAGCTTATTTAGACTCGAATACAAATCCACAGTTCTCAGATCCTACTTAAAATCATTTTCAGTATTTAAAAAAACATTTGAGTAACAAGGAGTTAGTAGTGGTAGGACTCTTGGCAGAGTCCGGCTGGGGAAGTACCTTTGCCAGTTATTCTACCGCCAAGCAGTAATGTGCCAACATTACTGTGTTCCGGTTTGAAGGGAAATGTTTCCAGAGAAATTACAGGGCTTAGAGATATAACAACTTAGATCTCTGGGTGACGAGCGCAGTGCAGTGTTAGGTAATGATTTGGACTCTTCCTGTTCCAATAGCTTCGTGTCACTGTGCTGTTGTGTGATCATGTGACAGGCATGTTGCTTAACATCAGGTACATCTCCTGCTCGTCTCGTCACTCTTTATTTAAAAAAAAAAAGTACTGTCATATAAAATGATAGTGAAAAAGGTAGTGTGTGGTGTATTCAAAATAATGTGTGGCTGTTAAATCATATTAGCCACGCGTGTTGCATACCATCAGGTTTCTCCATTCTAGCAAAAAACTGTACACTTAAATAGATAATACTATATAGTCATTAAAATGATATTCACTTATTTAGTAGGTACGTACATAAAATGCTTAATATTTTTTTCCTAAAAATCTCCTAATGGCTGCAAAACGTCGCGTCGTTACAAGGGTTGTTACAAAAATAATTTTGCCTCCAAAAATCTATAGCCATATTCGACTTCTCAGCGCGTAATGGAATTTTAATGAGAATTTCAGCTATTCCGTTGTAATTTTCTTTTTTCCCTCCCTACTGAAATAAAAGAGGGGCATTTATTGGAATCGATAACAAAACCATTGGGCTGAGACACGGCCGTATCGAGATTTTGATTTCGAGGGGAGAATTGAAAGTGAAAATATTACCATTGTAAATAATGAGTACCAAAGTGAAATCCGTCGGTGCAAGGGGTAATTTCTGCAAATAAATTTGTAAATAAAGTTTTGAATTTTACGGTTCTAATTAAATGTTTCGTGGCTTAGTTGGTAGTAGCTCTGCCTGCGAAGCCGAGGGTCGTGGGTTCGATCCCCACCCAGTGCAAATATTTGTGTGATGAATTCAAATGTTTGCACTGTGTCTGGGTGTTTCTATGTATGAAAAGTATGTATTTAAAACTATATAAGTATTATATGTTATATCAGCTATCTGGCCGCCATCACACAAGCTTTGCTTAGTTTGGGGTCAGATGGTGATGTGTGTGAATTGTCCAGCAAAATATTAATTAATATTAATTATAATTAATTATTATTGTTTTGCTTTCATTGCTGATTCTTAGAACAGAAAACGAACTCCCTGAACTTTTACTAGAAAGGTTTTTTTTTGTTGTTTTGTAAATCCATTGCAAGTAATTAGTAATAAAGAATAACTGGAAATATATTGGGTTTTAAAAATGATGGTAAAGATGTCGTCTTTATTTTAATGCCATAGAAAGAATGGCACAGTATAACTTATTATAGATTTTTCCGTCTTCGTTAAAGTTATTAGTGACGACAAACTTGCACATGTTGTGTTCTTGGAAAATCACTGAGAGATGTAGTAATGAAGATGGGATTCCAATCTACGATTGTGTATTGAACATCTGAAGCACTAGGTTAGGCTCAGGTCACTAAGTCTTCCCCCCATGTACCCTTCCCTAATTACGCTCTTGTATTGAGATAATACCAGCGAGCAATGAAATCGTGACCTTATTTTTATCGATTAAGTCTTCCTCGAATGATGATAATGGACTTTTATGAGTTTAATCCTTTGGGGATTACCCTCAAGTTATCTCAAGTATGAAATGGAATCTTAATTTTGAGTATCGGGATAATTTTCTTCGAGGCCTGACCATGATTTGAAACGAGATTGCTTTTTACTCAATGTTTTTATCCGTTTTGTACAAAAATAGGGCAGACTACTCAATTTAAATATCGGGCGCCTTTTAAAGAATTAAGTCATACTTTTTTTATACTAGTATTATTAACTAATTACTAGTTATTTCGTTGTAAACTGTTAATTAGCAAACAATTTTTATATTTGTGAATTCAAATAGACAATAATTTCGTTTAATCCGAATACCTAGACGAAATTCACTCATTTCACTGAAAACTGACATTACTAAGTAGGTGGTAATATTTTTTAAAACATAAGTCTAAATTAATATGGATTTGTTCAATTGACAACTAAAGTTAGATGAAATTTAGGTAACTTCGTCTAAATTGAAAAAAGTGGTGGCGGAGCATATACATTATACAATCACACAGCTTTAAAAGCAAGCAGTCTCTTGGTATGCTTAGGTTTCAATCTTTACTGCTCTCAGCTTAAAATAAAAGAAAACTTCGCGAGAAAACGAAAAGATTCACAAAACATCCAGCACATTATTATACATTATGGAAAAAAAAAGCATTTCAGTCTAGACCACAATCCATATTTATTATCACTTAAGCGACGCATTCCACAGTTTAAAATCTAACAAAGTTCATTAGCATATATTTTGCTGTCAAAAATGAAATTTATATAATCTTAGTAACAAAAATCTATTGTACAAAAGACAATTCCGACCGCGAATCGCACCCAAAGAAATGTATCCACAATCCGCCATTGTCGTAAAATTAATAAAAATAAAAAAGCCCCCAATTATCCCCCAAATTCACGGCTATTATTCTCAAAACCCCATCATCTGTTGCGACGAGATAAAAAACTGTCAACAATAAAACTCCAAAGAAGTCGAAATACAAAAGTGTTGGAATAAACTGGGCCAGTGGCTTCGTCAAAGAGTTTTTAAGACAAATAGATGTGACTTCAAGAATGTCGCAAAAAATCATAACATCGTGACACTACAAATTGAGGTCTTACTGAAATGCAAATATTGCTCTCAAAGACAGTTCTTAATTTTTTGGTTCGATAATTTCCTCCACTTAACCGGTAAAAATAATATTACAAATAATTCAAAATTAGAACGTGTAATGTATCTAGAAAATTATTAATTATTTGTTTCTAATAGTACACACTTCAATTAGCTCGGGGCTAGAGGACAGTTAACGTGCTATTCGGGCGAAAGCAAATCAGAAAAACCAGATATCACAAAAATCCTACAATCTTTACTGCCGTTCATGAGCTTAACAAACTGAAAGTATTATGATTTTTTAACGGGTGACAATAGCCTTTATTAACAATACTAAAATACAATGAGAAGTACACTACTCTAGACTAAGCACGCCTGAATTATCCGTAAACTAATGAAGGTCTACAAATAACCATGATGTGAGGCGACGGCATGCTAGGGGCGTTACCACGCTGAATAGCAATGCTTATACGATATTTTCTTTTGTATTTTTTTATAACGATAATTTAGGCAACCATAAACTTTCCTAAACACTTTTAGTCTGTGACGCTGTTTTACAGTAAACAGGTCTTATCTCAGGCTAGCAGACGACGATCTCGCCTACCAAGCAGTTTGGTCAGAGTAGATTTTTCCACGGAAATGAAATAAAAAGTCACGCTTTAGCGGTTCAAGCTAATTTTTATAGCCCGTTAAAATGATTACTGCGGTGAAATAATAAGCGAGCTCTCTGTGCATTTTTGAACCGTTTATTGCAATTAAGAGTTTTCGTAGCAACGCAAAATATTCGATAATTTACTCTCTCACTAAATTAACTAACTAACTCACTAATTTACTAACTCTTTATTGAGCTTGAAGTAAAAAAAAATGGTTGTCTGTAAAGTCGGTTTACTGACGATAGTTGAACGTGACAAAGTCTTAAGAAAATACTGATGGAATGGTACTGATGACGTCATGCGGCGAGGTAACGGCGGTATCGGCACATGACGTCATGTTTTGCGGGCGTGCAGCCGGCTTCATCGAATTATAAGACGTTATCACGTCAAAACAAAAATACAGAAACATCTTCAATTAGAGTAGCAATTGGTGATCTTATCGCTAAGATATTATGTGTTGTACTCGTATAAATAGTGGTGGGACAATTCCATTAACATTATAAAAACGATATTTTGGATGAGCATATCGGTAAGGATGTTTGTTTCTCAATCAGGTTGTAACGGGAAAACAGATCGTATAAAAATTTTGAAAAATTATGTATCATTATTATAAATTTTAATACGATCTTGTTCTTGTTAGATATATATTATTATATAGACGTTATCACGTCAAAACAAAAATACAGAAACATCTTCAATTAGAGTAGCAATTGGTGATCTTATCGCTAAGATATTATGTGTTGTACTCGTATAAATAGTGGTGGGACAATTCCATTAACATTATAAAAACGATATTTTGGATGAGCATATCGGTAAGGATGTTTGTTTCTCAATCAGGTTGTAACGGGAAAACAGATCGTATAAAAATTTTGAAAAATTATGTATCATTATTATAAATTTTAATACGATCTTGTTCTTGTTAGATATATATTACTTTTATATCGGGAATAATCGCTTGGGATGATGGTAGAAACTATAATAGTTTCTTAGTTTAGTTTAGCTAAGGTTAGATGGTGTTGTTTGTGAATTGTCCACGTTATTTTATATATATAATATGTGCTATAATATATGTTGTAATGCCAAAGTCTTAAACTACTAGTGCAAAATACTTAGAAGTATGTATAGGCGGAGTTTGAACCAACGACCTCAAGGTCATATTTTATAATTACTTACAGCACTGAAAGTACAGATTGGCCTCGTGGCTTAGTTGGTAGTAGCTCTGCCTGCGAAGCCGAGGGTCGTGGGTTCGATTCCCACCCAGTGCAAATATTTGTGTGATGAATTCAAATGTTTGCACTGTGGCAGGGTGTTTCTATGTATAATAAGTATGTATTTAAAACTATATAAGTATTATATCAGCTATCTGGCCGCCATCATACAAGCTTTGCTTAGTTTGGGGTCAGATGGTGTTGTGTGTGAATTGACCACCAATATTTATTCAAAAATTTCACAGGATTTTGACTCGTCTAAGCCGTGATTAAAACTTCGGAATACGGTACATCTACGGTACACAGTCGTTCTTTTAGATCTTTCATTACATACCACCCTTCGTTTTAATAAAAAAGAAAGTCACTTCAATCCCTTAAATCTCGCGTTCCCAACGCTTCTGTCCGGGGCAAAGTCTGGTACAAATAACCCTTTCAATGTCCGTGTCTCTTGTGGGACATTGATAGTCTGCGCTGAGAGATATACGGATCCAACTGAATACTCGATCAGGTTTCGATTTCACGATTCTATCAACAGCTTTGTGGAATGTTGCGATTGATATACTTATGAGTATTAGTGTTATCACCTATATTTTGTTTGCCGTGTATTTCACTATAGTATTATTTTTAATACTGGGATTTGAGTCTAAATATGTGTCATTTAGTGTAGAGGGCGCCGGTGGGATACCATTCGCTTCTACCCGCCATCTCAAAAGAGTTTTAGAGGGGTTGGCGCTATAAGTAGATGGAGCTAAGCCGTTGAAGGGCATTCCGTTGTGAAATTTTATATGAGAAAGATCTAACAGTTGTCGATATAAACCCTTACATTTATTTAATTGGTTTACTTTTACTCAGTTGATAACATCAGAAGTGCTATGAACACCACGCCTGGAAATCACAACACAACGGTGATGAGAAATAATCGGAAAAGCAAGCGTCGCCCGCAGTTAGTTAAAAATGTTATTCTTGGATCAGTTGTTTCAGTAAGTGCGTAATGTACACGTGAGTAAGCAACAGTTTTATATTACGATTTACTTTGAAGAAACGATTTTAAAAATTGTTTTAACCTTGTTTTTGCATTTCAAATGAAATTTTTGCATTTCACCGACAAGTTAAAACTATTAATTATTATCTCGTTAGGGGGTACTGTAAAATAACCTTTAATTCCGGGAACTGCAATCAGAACATTTCGTAGAATGCAACATCTTCGGTTTTTTAAAAGTTTGTGGATACTGTTTTACGAAACTTTATGAGAGGGTAGCTTATTTTGTAGACGAGTTGTTGCGAGGCACAGCAACCATAGATAAAAAGTGTAAATCAGTTGGATATTGGTATAAATATCTTTCAGGGAAACTGTTTGAGAAAGGTCATGCATTTTAAAACATAATACAGTAATAGAAAGTGTTACATCTTTGATTTGAATGTGGTTACCGTAGTTGGGTTACAAAGTGGTTATATTCAGTGCAGTTATAAGATACCCTTATGGTTGAAATTAGAAAGATTTTAGTCAGATGATGCCGAGCTATGTACGTTACCAATGAATTGTTTTGGTATTGTTTAAAAAAATGAGACCCTTTAATTCGCTATAAATATCACTTGGGAGCGTTTATAAAAACTATGTACATAGAAGGCCATATGTGAGAAAAATATGAAACCTTGAATAGGTACGATTAGTATACTTGGAGATATACTGTAATTGAAAGTCAAACCCAATCGAGCAGTGCAATGGCTCTAGGATGTTTTCAGGTATTATGATTGATTGCTGATGAGTTAACGTTTGAATAACGTAGTGAAGTGCAATGGCTTCGGATCCATTGACAAAGTAAGCGTTAGTGTGAAACCGTAATACCTTGGACATAAACTGACGTTCTTAGTGTCGGCCTAAGAGTGGTAACTGCTAGAGAAAGCATTAAGAGTGAACATAATGAACTTTGACTTTGACTTTGACTTTGACTATGACTTTAATGCCGCGTATCTAGAGTTACCAGGCGGCAGCTAAGGAAAGGTGTATGTTTGAGATTTATGGAGAATGTGGGTAATGTAGTGGAGTACCTCGAGTTGCGACAATGTGAGAGCGCAACTGCTTGGGAAAGCTATTCATTACTCATCTTAAGTGGATTTATGGAGAATGTGGTAATGTAATGACGTACCTTGAGTTGCGACAATGTGACAGCGCAACTGCTTGGGAAAGTTACTCATCTTAAGTGGATATTACTGGAAGAGTAAAATTAATAAAATGAATAACTTGTGCATTTTGTTCGCAGCAACTACACCAGACTGTGACACTGCCAAGGTTGGCAGCGTGCGCAGGAGGGCCGTGTTATCACCTATATTTTGTTTGCCGTGTATTTCACTATAGTATTATTTTTAATACTGGGATTTGAGTCTAAATATGTGTCATTTAGTGTAGAGGGCGCCGGTGGGATACCATTCGCTTCTACCCGCCATCTCAAAAGAGTTTTAGAGGGGTTGGCGCTATAAGTAGATGGAGCTAAGCCGTTGAAGGGCATTCCGTTGTGAAATTTTATATGAGAAAGATCTAACAGTTGTCGATATAAACCCTTATATTTATTTAATTGGTTTACTTTTACTCAGTTGATAACATTAGATTATTGTTTTAAACAAAATACTATATATATAGTCAATCGTTATCAAAATCCAAAAATTTGTTCTCGTTTTCGCACTACAAAACTGTCCTACTAATCTTTATGTCTATACTAATATTATAAAGAGGAAATATTTGTTTGTTTGTTTGTAATGAATAGGCTCCGAAACTACTGGACCGATTTCAAAAATTCTTTCACCTTTTGAAAGCTACATTATTCCCGAGTAACATAGGCTACGGCAGATGGCGCTGCAGTTGATATCTAGGTTATTATTCGAGCGAAGCCGGAGCGGGCCGCTAGTATATTATAATTCTGTACATGTATTGACAACGAACTCATCCTAAACGGCTGGACCGATTTGTATGATTTTTTTGCATGCGTTTGGGTTGATGGTTAAGACTCACAAATCAGGCCGGCAGATGGCGCTGCATTTGGTATCTAAGTTATTACGAGCGAAGTCGGAACTGGACGCTAGTAATGTTACAAATGTTAATATTTGGATGTTTGGGTATTTGGTTGTCAGGATGTATATGTAGCTAAATAATTTCGAAACGTCTGAACAGATCTGAATAAAATTTAGAACACAGTTAGATAATGTAGTCTGGAAGAACATAACATACTTTTTAAATACTATTTATCTATATAACGAGAACTGGAACTATGCGAGTAAATCCGCGCTGCTAAGAAAACATGTAGGTAGGTACCTGTCCGTGTTTCTCGATAGGATAAGGGTATGTGTGGATATGATTCTAGATATGGTAAGGTTATAGTGAATACATACATAATAAATATCTTAGGTTGGATGGTTTTTGATTTGGTCGTTTGCTAACTTCTCTTTCGGTCGATTTCGAATGATGCCGTACTTAGATTATGGGTTCGATTTCCATCGGGAACAAACATTTATGTGAAATATTTTTTTATGTGATTGAACATTTTGTTGTAGGTATATCTTCTTATATATAAAATTCTCGTGTCACAGTGTTTGTTTCCTTACTCCTCCGAAACGGCTTTACTGATTTTAACCAAAATTTATATGCATATTCAGTAGGTCTGAGAATCGGCTACTAGCTATTTTTCTTACCTTTATTTATATGGCAAAACAACGTTTGCGGGGTCAGCTAGTTTAAATGTAAATTTAAATAACGTAAGGTAAATTTAAATGAAATACATGTATTTTATGTATTAGGTACCCACTATCAGCGTTCCGTGGTCTTACCCGCATACTTTCTCTTTCCATTATGTTTGCATTAAAAACCTACATATTATTCCGGACCAAATTCTGTGCTCCAAATTTCAACCCAATCTGTTCAGTCGTTGTGATGCAATTACGCAGCAAACATCCAAATATCCAAACTTTAAAAATTGTAATGTTTGTATACAAACTTTACTATATGGCTTCCCAAGCATTATTTATATTTTAAAAGTTTTGTTGCTTGATTTTTTAATAAATAAGTGAGTATTGGAGCCACTGAGATTTTATTTTGCCGCTTTCCATAGGCAAAAGCAAGTTTAAGGACGGAATAACACATTTTATTGGATTTGTTGCCACAAGTAGATGCGCATTTGTCACGTTCAATCCCTATGGGGTACCTTCTTCAAATTTGGCTGGGGGCTATGGGATTCAATTTGCCTACTTTGATGTTTCGAAATACATTAATGGCGGTTAAATAATTCGATTCGGGTTTCAACAGTTAGGCATTTGGAAAAATTCTGTCGTTTTATATTCTCCTATTTCGATGTATTCAAGTCGAGATTGAATCAATTTATTTTAGGTCATCATTATCATCATCAACAGCCCACTAAATGTTCCCACTGCGGGGCCTTCTCTCGCAAGGAGAGAGTTAAGGCCATAATCTACCACGCTGGCCCAGTGCGACTTGGTGGATGACACATGACTTCGAAAGATTTTAGGTACATGTCGGTTTCCTCACGAAGTTTTTTTTCACCGTTTTAAGTTAGCGGTATTATGCACATGACTTCGAAAAGACAGTGGTGCGTGTGGGGTTTGAACGGGGTCTCCGGATCGGCAGGCGCCGTTCTCCTGACTAGATTAGCCGTAACTTACTAGACCGGCCGTAACTTACTAGACCGGCCGTAATTTATTTTTTATTTTAGGTAAGCACGCTCAATCGCGGACCGTATCTTTCTTTACCACTGTTATGGGTTGCTTACCATCAGGAACATGACCTGATCATCCCGTCCCGCTACAAAAAAAAAACAAATTCCAAGTATTTTATCGTCGAGTGAGTTCTTTATAGGTCTCTGTTTCTTTCAAAGAAAACTATGTTTACGTAATTTAATAATTCCTGGTATTAAGCAAAGCAAAAACATTCGAACATTTGTATCGCAATCTGCAGAATGTACCGTCGCGTGGCTGTACTCTTCGCTGTAATAGTTTTTGTGCTTCAAAATAAAAATTCAGACTCGTACAAAACTTGGGCTGAACTCATGGGAAATCTGAAAAAGATTGAAAAAGAGCAAGCCACTACGGCGGAGAAGGTGGTGGGAGTCGCTGTGGATTTTGTATATTCGAACAAAACTATCATGAACCTTATTGCCAATCAGCTGTGGAATGTCGGCACTGTTGCTTTGGATAAGATTGTCAGAGTAAAGGATGCTAAAGGTTGGATTTTTTTTAGTTTATGTTTTTTTGAAGAGAACAATTATTAAGCTGTGTTTTGCACTTTTTGGGAATAGAAAAAGAATGTTTTCATTTCTGTCGGTAATTTGACTGCCAATTTTTTTTAGCTTCACATTTTATTTAAATGCAATGTGAGATCGGAATCTAACGGATCTGCCGTTAGAAATATAGGGAACTGAGGACCTTTGGAGGGACCTTTTTCCTAGCCTTTTTTGCCTAGCTTGAGGGAACTTTTGCCTAGCAATGGGACAGTTATTCAAATTTAAAAAAACACTTGCAGCGCCCCGCAGTTATATCCGCGTAGTACCCGTTCCTATTATTTTTCAGAAACCAAAATAATTATTTGTATTATTCCAGACTAAAATTTGTGTTTCGAATTTCAGATGATTCGTTCGGTTCGGTTCATACAACGGGATTGAGCAATAAACATAAAAATATGGCATTTTTATAACTCGTAGCAATATTAATAGAAGTATATTGAACACATACATATTCAAAGAGAAATATGTAGATATACCAACTTTGAGCTTAATAATTTAAAATTAGGGTATTGATTATTTTTGTATGTTTACCTCAATTAAATTTCATTCACCATAAATAGCAATACCTATATACAGTAAACAAGCAATTACCGCAGTGTAGTACCCGGAATGTTCCCTCTCTATTTCGATATCTCTTTTTACCCGACTGAAAGAAGGGTTGTGTTTTTCGCGCGTGTCTTATATGTTTATCAATTTCTTTATTTCCACGTAGATATCTTCCAAACAGCTGGATGGATTTTGACAATTAAGATATCGTTAGATTCGTCTCAATCACCCAAGTGTCCAAGGGTAGTGAGGAAACCGACATGTACCTAGAATCTTTCGAAGTCATGTGTCATCCGCCAACCCGCACTGGGCCAGCGTGGTGGATTATGGCCTTAACTCTCTCCTTGCGAGAGAAGGCCCCGAGTCCCAGCAGTGGGAACGTTTAGTGGGCTGTTGATGTTGATGTTGACCCAAGTGTCATTAGGTAGCTCGAGAAAGCGACATCGTTTCATGGTTGATGTTCCTAAGACACGAACATAGACTCTACATTTGTGATAAGAACGTCTAAGCTGTGGAATTCGCTACCAGAGTGTATTTTCCCCGATAGTTATAATCTTGGTGTCTTTAAGTCAAGAGTGAATCGGTTTCTTCTAGGTAAGCACGCTTCATCGTAGGCCGCATTGTCGCTTAACATCAGGCGAGATGGCGGTCAAATGTAAACCTTATCAAGTAAAAAAAAAAAAAAAATTGTATATTGTACCATATAATGTTTTTTACATTCGGGTTTATTAAATTAAAGTTACTCAGTTCTTTTCTTACGCATGCATAAACACACATTCAATATATCTTTCAGCAAAATGTCGACATTGGTCTCTTGAGGCAACGCACATCGATTATTTCACTAATCCAAGTGTTATATAATTTTATTACATTCTTCGGATCGTGAAAAAGATATTCGATACTTATGGAAACCTTGACCTATATTTCGGTATTGATTTTGATGTAAAAATATGCCCAATATTGCGTATTTACGATCGGTAGTGTACGTAATACCGTGAGAGATAAGGTTTCGAGGGAAGTGAATAATCGGTCGAAAGCGGTTTTGTAACCCATCTTATTTTCTTATCAAACAATATTGTTTCTTAAAAGGTCTAAACATCTAAGAAACAATATTGTTAACTTAGGTAAATAATAACATACTCACTCTTATTGTGAGTATACTACAATATTTACAGTAAAACAATTTACCAAAAAAAAACATTCATATTAATCTGAAATGTCAGAAATGTCTTGAACTCCATAAATCCTAACAAGCGAATGTTTGTAACAATGTATGTTGGCATGATTTTTCATTGCCAAAATTTACGAGACGAGCAAGACGTGAGCCTGATGGTAAGCTACACGCCTGCCCATAACAGCACAGTGACACGCTGCTATTGGAACTTGATGAAGCCAAATCATAACCTAGCACTGCACTGCGCTCGTCACCCAGAGATATATGATATTTTATCTAAGCCCTGTAATTTCTCTGGAAAAATTGCCCTTAAAACCGGAAAACCGTGATGTTTAGCCATAACTGCTTGGTGGTAGAATAACTGGTGTGGTACTTAGTAGTTTTTTTTTTAAATTTAATTTAAACACTCCACAGACTCCGGGGTCCGTGACCTTTGTCATTACAATAATCTTTTTTTTATTTACATATATCTTGGATTAGAAGAAGAAGAGGAACATAAGGGGGGGGGGGGGGAGTAGGGGGGGGGGGTGAACATTTTAAACGTAATTCTAGTACTAGTCAGTCCGATTTCGTCTGTTGAGCCGATCGCTACCGGTTGGGATTCCGATAGTAATCGACTCGACATCGTCTTTTGTCTAAGCCGCCTCCTCCTGGCCCAGAGCCTCTACTACGGCCGCATTTCTGTCTCTAATGGCCATCTGTAGGTTGAAATCTCGAATGTTCTTTGGTGATGCAGCCAACGCTCGCCGCACGAACCGACCGTAGTACTTACCGTGGTACTTAGTAGTTGTAGTGGTAGGGCTCTTTACAGAGACCGGCTGGGGACCACACCTTTGCCAGTTGTTCTGCCGCCAAGCAGTAGTGCGCAAATATTCCTGTGTTCTGGTTGAAGGGCAATAATTACAGAGAAGTTACTGGGCTAAGAGATAAAACATAGTATATCTCCGGGTCGAGCGCAGTACGGTGCTAGGTAGTGATTTGGACTCTTCATATTCCAATAGCTGCGTGTCTCTGTGCCGTTATGGGCAGGCATGTTGTTATATGTAGTTATAATTATTTACCTGGGAAAATAGTGAGATCTAGAACTACGTGGGCGAAATTTCGGGACGCTGCTGGTAAAAAAATCTACTAATATTATAAATGTCAGTTCCAATGTAGGTATGTATGTACCTACTTAAACTTTGTAACTTAAAGCAAGAAATAAAAAGCTTATTAATTATTATAAATGTCCATACACGGATGTTTGTTGCTCCATCACGTCGTAACGTCTGAACGGATCGTCCTGAAATTTGGAACATATATTGATTACTAGCAGCGCCCCGTGGTGTTACCCGCGTAGTTTGCGTTTCCGTTATTTTCCGGGATAAAAAGTAGCCTATGTGTTTTTCCAGACTATTATCTAACTGTATTCCAAATTTCACCCCTATCCGTTCATACGTTACGGCATGATTGAACAACAAACATTTATAACATTAGTGGGATATTTTGGAAGTATACATGGGCTACTTTTTATACCGGAAAATTGTTGGGAACGGTAACTACGCGGCTAGTAAATAAGAAATTTAAAAGACAACCATAGGTTGTGGTGGCAGCCATCTATTTGTGCGTGGTGGATGTAGTGAATACTAGCAGCGCCCTGCGGTGTTACCCGCGTAGTTCCCGTTGTTCCCGTTGTTTTTTCGGGATAAAAATTAGTCTATGTGTTCTTCCAGACTATAGTCTATCTGTGTTCCAAATTTCAGCCCGACCCGTTCATACGTTAGGACGTGATTGAGCAACAAACATCCATACATTGACATTTATAATATTAGTAGGATGTTGATATATGTTTTGCTTTGAAGTTTACTTCGAATATGCTTTAGATACGCTTTTAAGTAGAATATAATAGTTTTTATTTACATGTATAAACATTCCATTACAAATATTCACTCCAATGTATTGTTAAACAATGAGTAATAGTGCTTATAATATGTCTCGTCGCGTACAAAAATTAATACAATTTTAAAAATAATATGATAAGTTTGCTGTAAGGCAATACAATTAGTGTCTAAGCATAAATGTAATAAATTATGAATTAATCATTTTATATTAATATCAGCATTATTAGAATTATTAATGGAAGGCAAAGTCATTTCAAAACATTAAGTTAGGATGTCATATTCTTCAAAATTACAATTTAAATACTCTTTTATGCTGTACAGTGTTTTCTCTAATAGAAGTTGCTTCACTTTATCAATAAAAGCTGTGTCATTGGTGATAGCTTTAAAGCTTTCGGGCAATTTATTACATAAGACACGTCCCATCTGTAAAGGCGACTTTCTTGCTGCGGCCAGTCTGCATGGTATTGGTAGAAATACAGTCTTCTTCAGGCCTGATCTAGATGGTCATCTATCTATCATATCTAAAAGCGTATCTATTTATTGATCACACCATAACGAAAACCAGATAATACAGACAAAGAAGTGGCGTTTGCTCTCTGAACGGACGTAAATTAAAAAAAATGCGTTAAACATTTGGGTTAAGTATATAGCGGGTTCGCCGCTAGCCCTAAGTACGGTAAGCACCAGATTCTATCTGAAGCCAACTGCCATCGATAATTTTTAAAAAAATCGGCACTTCATGAGTGCCTACAGAAGACACAGTATATTATATTACATACTTATTTAAAGAAGTATTGGTAACAATTACAATGTGTTTAATTGTCTCTTCTTTTCTAAAAAATACTCAAATCGCATACAGAACTTTACTCTTCAAAAATACTACCAACACAGCCAGGAAGCTATCGAAGACATTATAACTAAATGTCCTGGGCTTACACTCTTTTTGAATAACCATAACCATATTTAAATATAATGTGATATCACAAATGTTAATTTTTACTACTTACACCATAGTCATTACCTTTATCATTATAAGGCACTAGAACAGTTTTTATAAACGATGAAAGTCTGGCAGTCACAGGGTTTTGCTCTATAACAATTACAATATAACTGCCAATCATAACGACAATTGTGTGGTCTCATTCTTACGCATGCTGCACGCACCTTAGTATAAGCAAGATGACACGATTGCTAAAGGACTCTATTCTAATACCTATATAGTCCCGAATAGAGACATTCGAATAACAATTAAAATAATCTGTTTTTATCTTGTTTCAGAAAAACAACGGTTGAAATAATATAACTGAAGACAATTAACATAAAACTAGAAACAATTATGTAATATTCTTTTGAAGTAACCATCGTAAAAATGTTAAGCTCTTTATTACGTTTTTATTTGTTTGACAAAGTATTAAACCTTTGTAGTTTTTTATCACTTTACAGATAGTCTTTGGTAAAACAACAGTTCTTTGAGAACTGCTAAATAAAGACTCGATTTAAATTTATTCTGTTTCAATTATTTATTAAGAACTATAGTATAATTAAGTATAGCTATTTTTAACGCAAGCCCGTTAGTTATACCCTTATATTACTTTGTTAAATGTACAATTGATACTATTGGTTTATTTACAATAAAAAAAACACAATAAATGAAGTTACAACTTAAAAAAGAGGTGAAATATCATTCTTTTAGAATTTACGACTATGCATAAATGTTAAAAGTAACAAACAAAACACTGATAAGTAACTTTGGTGCAACGATCAATACCATCTTATCGTATCTTTTGAACAAGTTATTTTTTTATTTCACTGACAGTGCTTTGTTTATTTGAAAAATCATAGATTAAATACAATAAGGACCTATATTATACAGTATTTACAAATATAAATATAAAAAGCATGTTAATATGTAAATGTAAAAATACTATGTGTATATACTATTTACTGTAAAATACCTTGTATTTTGTCGGGTCGGAAATATAAATTCATTCGGTATAAAAAAATACTGGAATTAATTTGTTGTGTTGGTAGGACTCATGGTTAAGTGTGCCTTGGGAAGTACCACACCTTTGCCAGTTATTCTACCGCCAAGCACTGATGCCCAAAGGTCACTGTGCTATAGTGTGAAGGGTACATTCTTTGAGAAATTACAGGGCTTAGAGAAAGTTCTATACTAGAACGAGTATCTAAAGCTGCACTAGTCGGATCATATCGGATTTGGCTGGGCAGGGAGAGAAATACGAGTAGTGAAGGTGAGTGTTGACGTACGTCAATATAAGGGGCCCCTTTTAAACCTACGCCCGAGTCACAAGTCTTGGGGTCTATTCGAGATTTCTCTCTCTGCCACACGATGGACCCGGCACCCGCACGGTGAATCCATGGAATGCTAAGAAGTTCGTCTCTCAATCATCTTATATCTCTGGGTGATGAGCGCAAAATTTTGCTGGGTTATGATTTAGGCTCTTTATGGTTCAATAGCTCTGTGACACTGTGCTATTATGTGTAGACGTGTGGCCTACCACCAGGCACATACAGCTCGTACCATCACTCCATAACATAAACATAAAATAATACGTATGTTTGTTGAATCTATCCAACATGTATCCAAATGAGACAGTAACTTTGTCACTTTGTAACTGTAACAGCGCAATAGGGTACCGGACTGGGTCAAAAATACACTATTCTAATTAGTCCGTCCGCTGTATCTTTGTAATTTTTTGTTTGTGAAACAAAAGAAAAAATACGTGTACAACATTTTTTAGCTATCTAACTGACGGACTAATTAGTTTTTTTGAGGATTGTACACTATTGTCTATTTTCAACAGTTTTATTAAAATGAAAACTCATAATTTTGAGTAAAACTCTAAAATTACAACACTTAGTAATAGTTACTTACTGCTTCAATCTGTGTTTCTAAACACATAGATAATTTACAGAGAACCGTAACATTTTTCAAAACTTTCTTTGTTTCATATTCAATACAAACAAAAACCATCACAATCACTTCCAAGATATTTCCTATCAACAATGTGACTATAACAGCAATAACTCGCCATTATAAAGATCAAGTTCTCTTCCAACTAATCAGAACGTACACAGCCTGGCAATGTTGTTCAAGTCTTGCTTACATTCGAGCATTAGCGTTGTGACATTCGTTGTAATTATTTTAGAATGCGGCTCAATAACTTTAAAGCCTAGAATGAACACTCCATTTCCAAAAAGAGACTATCGGCCAGCGAAATGGGTCGCAAACAGTGCCTTGGATATTTGGTACGGAAATAAATCCATTATTGATATATTTTCAAGGGAATTTTCTGATGCTCTGTTTAAGTATACTTCGAGACCAGGTAATTGTTTATTGTTCTTTAAACGTTCGAATTTTAAATGTGTTATTTAACGTGTTTTTTTTTCAAATAACGTGTGATGAGATGAACAGGACATGTGCCTGATGATAAGCAACATGCCTGCCACATAACAGCACAGTGGCACGCAGCTATTGGAACATGAAAAGTCCAAATCATTACCTAGCACTGCACTGCGCTCGTCACCCAGAGATCTAAGATATTATGTATCTAAGCCCTGTAATTTCTCTGGAATCATTGCCCTTCAAACCGGAATACAGTAATGTTTGCACATTACTGTTTGGCGGTAGAGTAACTGGCAAAGGTGTGGTACTTCACCAGGCGGACTCTGCCAAGAGTCCTACCACTACAATTTACTATTATTTACAAGCTGTGCCCGCGGTTTTACCCGCGTACTTTCTATTTCCGATTTTTTAAATCAAAAAGTAGCCTATGTGTTCTTCCAGACTATATAAAATATATTTTCAAATTTCAGTCCGATTAAAAATTCATTAATTAATACAAATTTTAATTTCAGTACGAAGCCTAAACAACAAAGCACTATCAGACGAGTTCACGCGACAACTTTTAGTTAAACTTAACCGTACTATTATGGCAGATGTGCAAAAAATGCTTAATAAACAGTTTTATAAGAAATATTAACTGAAACAGTCCTTTTAAATACCCTGAACAAGTGAACCTCAAACTTATGAGACCTCTATCAAGAGTTTTTTTTTAACAAAGAGTGACGAGACGAGGAGGACATGTGCCTGATGGTAAGCAACATGCCTGCCACATAACAGCACAGTGACACGCAATTATTGGCACATGAAGAGTCCAAATCATTGACTATAGACTACAGGCCCGTGAACAAAATTTACGGGTCAAATGAACCACAAGGAGACCTATGTAGGATGATAGAAGGGTGTAAAGTATTAAGATTCAGCACTATGCGGTCACTTGTAAGCTGCCCATTCAGCACTATGCGGTCACTTGTAAGCTGCCCAACTGAGTGTAATTGAAGAGAGGGGGTTGCAACCCTCTACCATTTCTCCTTGTCGGATGATTTTTGTACGACATTGCGAAATAATGGATTAGAAGAGGTATTGAAACTGTATGGAACCAATGCCGTACAAAATTAAATGACCAAATTTGCTCTGTAAATAACTCATACTCTGTAAATTTTTCCGGCAAACTAATATAGTTTAAAAAGTTAACATTTATAATGTTTATAGTTTCAATACCTCTTTTAATCTATTATTTCGCAAAGCCGTACAAAAATAATGCGACAAGGAGAAATGATCGAGGATTGCAACCCCCCCTCTTCGATTGCACTCAGTTGGACAGCTTACAAGTGACGGCATAGTGCTGAATCTTATTACTTTATACCCTTCTATCATCTTACACAGGTCTTCTTGTGGTTCATTTGACCCGTAAACTTTGTTCACGGGCCTGCAGTCTAATAGCACTGCACTGCGCTCGTCACCCAGAGATCTAAGATGTTATGTCTCTAAGCCCTGTAATTTCTCTGGCAACATTGCACTTCAAACCGGAACACAGTAATGTTTGCACATTACTGCTTGGCGGTAGAATAACTGGCAAAGGTGTGGTCCTTCCCCATGCGGACTCTGCTAAGAGTCCTACCACTACTAAAATTAGTGAGTTATTTTTACCACTGTTTCCCACAGCAATCACGTAGATATCACTCGCAAAGGATAAACCTTCAATTTCTGTGCAAAGGGAGTAGAAGCCGCCATACCAATTTCGGGTAACTAATAAATAATATCGCTTCCCTATTTCTTTGGTGGATTACACAGAGGCGTCGCCTTTGATGTTTTAAAAGCCACTTCATGATTACACTATACCTATTTTTAGCAGTATCTAAGTTTTATTGACCGTCATTAAATAGGAAAAAAAAATTCAACATAACCTAGGTTTTATCAAATCGAGAGTGAAATGGTTTCTTCTAAAGGCCGATTTACATAAAACGAGCGAATGCTCATCCTATCCCCACTGTATCAAATTCATTTGGTGTAAACAAACGTAGAACATTCTTTCGTTGTTTTGTTTGCGTTCGCAAGGATTCTATGGAATATTTAATATGAAAAACACTAAGAACGATCTTTCGTTTACACTAAAAGATCGAGGAAGAATGCTCTTGTTCCAGCTCTAGCTCTATGTTCGTTCAGTTTAAATCGGCCTTAAGCGAGCACGCTCTATCGTAGACTGCACCGTCGCGTCGGTTAAATCAAGTGAGATGGCGGTCAAGTATATATTTAAAACTATATAAGTATGATATTAGCTATCTGGCCGCCATCATACAAGCTTTGCTTAGTTTGAGGTCAGATGGTGTTGTGTGTGAATTGTCTACCAACATTTATTTATTTAAAGTATAAAATTATAAAAGTTACAAAAAATATTCCACAAAGTTATTTATTGTTTTACAAAATGTACTTACACATTTGTATATATTTGATCTATTCGTTCCAATATAAATTGTAACCTGTATTAATAAATATAAACGGTACGCACTCGATTACAATACAATTAAAAACACTTTCCCGTTAATCAAATGCTGGACATTGGCGAAATTGCGGTGATATAACCAAATAGAAGCTCTAATAAAAAAAAATTACGCCATTTCTTTGTCACATTTTGAACTATTACATTATATTTTTCTAACTATTATCAGCATAATAAAAAAAAAACAATTAATAAGTAAGTTTTTTTAATTGTACGGTAATATACAGATTTTAAGTAAGTAATACGTTAAGAAAATATGTCCTTTCTAAGATCAACCACTGACATTGATCTACATATGGGTTCGCACACTCAAACTCATGATTAGAAGGCAGTTAAGTTGGGGAGAGTAAAGCAATAGGGCAGGAGATGAATTTGAAATGACGTTAAGTTTTGTTTAGATGTGCAGGGTGTGGTTAACAAAAGGAAGGAAATGAGGGGAGAGAGGGAAATAGTCGGAGGAAACAATGGGTGGGTACTTTGATCTTTCGAGTGGGTAATTGTGAAAAAGGTTTCTTTTTTTTTTGGTAAGTGATGCTTTCTTCTAAGGCTTTGGTACAATTTGCGATGAACTACGACAAATAAGGCTGTGTTTGTTTGGGTGTGTTGCGAAATTTGTCTTATCTAAATTTAATCTCGTTTGCATTCACAATCATGAGGCTGTAGGTTCAAATCCAGTCTCGTCCATCTCATAAGTATTTTTACAAGTCCAAATGCTCAAGTTTGTCATCTCAACTGGCTTTAACGGTGAATATCGTGAGAAAACCGCCATGTCCCAAGAATTTCTCCTAGAAGAAGAAATAAATCGCTTTCAAGGACATGTGTCATACACCATCCTGCACTACTTGGCCACCATGGTAGGTAATGGCATTTACCTTTTCCCTGTGGGTGAAGAAATTGGGAAATTGCTCTACTGCTAAGTTCGTTTGGCGTCATACCTAATTACCCATCGTAAAATTCTAAATCCATTTAAGAATTAAAAATGTATCATAGTTTTGAGACTTAATATTAAGTAAGGCGGTAAATTTTTAGTTTTCCTGTAAGTAAGAAACAAAGATGTTAGAGCGAAACGACATAAACAGATTTCAATTGGATGCTTGCTCATCGATACTAAAAAAGAAAAAGAGAAAACTCTTGAGAAAACGTTTTTTTACAATGTATTATTTTTATTTTAAGTCTAGTAGCTCTAAGCCTAGCCGACATCAAAATGTATATTTTGTCAATAGGCACTAAATCAGCGTACCTAGTGGATTATGCCCTCAACCATACCTCGTGTGAGAAAAGGTTGCGAGTACCAACAGCCATCGAAAAAGGGGTGCATAACTTACTTATAAATACTATTGTTATTAATTGTAAATAGTTACTAATTAAGCTATTTTTAACCATTTATTAATATGTTCGTTTATATTTTCGTAGGTTGGTAAAGAATAAATATACCTATTAGTTTTTTTTATAATCACATCACCATCTTTTTTCTGAGTGACGGAACAGATATTGAAATTTGAAAGACAGATATATTATGGTCTGTATTAAGACGTATGCTACTATTTATCTGTAGATCTTAGCAAACCACGGGCACTGGATTTGTTAGGCGTTGCTAGTAATATACAAAATACATAACATATATTCATACCACACCATAAAGATATACCGTCAATAGACTATGATCATACTAAGACTTGTTTGCTTCAGCAGAGCTCGAACGTTAAAATCTCAAATTTTCCCACATATAAGAAGTATCGTTTTTCAGCGGTTTCAAACTAGCCTGTTAGCTTAACGTCCTATATTACCAGACTGCTTTAGTAAGCAGTTCTGAGTTTGAAATTATCGCTTATCACGTCGAGTCGAACTTCCCGCCCTTGGAACTTTACATGATGAAGTGCGTGTTAATACCGCTCTATGGCTTGATGAATTAACGTTATTTATGATACGTTACAGCTATAACAACTGATATAACAGCTTTAGACTTACGTACACGTAAGCTGTGATGATGAATAAGGAAGCTATGATATGGTCTGCGTCATACTGTAATATGTTGAAAGACGTCTAAAGGCTCATAAACAACGACCATATTTATTCTCCGAAAAAGAGTTTTACAGTCGAAAACATCACTGTAAAGTTGCAATCTTAATGGGTTTTTATCGAATACATTTCTAAGAATGTGAATGTATTATACCACCTTGCCTTACTTTCTATAGGATTGCATTTAGCTTGAAAAAGAAGCACTGTCTCTCAACAGTGTCATTGTTTGTTTTAAAGATGATGTTTCAAAGACACAAATGCAAACGGTTTACTCAACTTAGGCAACTTTCGTTATAAGAAGGTGGAGTTGTCTACGCGTAAAACGTTGAATTTTTGCAGTATTACAGTTTTTTTGCCTGAAATCAAAAGTTCCTTAATAAATAAGTTCAAGAATAATGTACTTTTTGTTCCATATCTCAAACCATTTTAGCAAAATGTTTATGTTACCGGCCAAACCCAATTTCAGGACAAACTAATTTTACCTAGGCTAAACTAGTTCTTCCTATACGCGATAGGATTAACTAAGTAGTATATCCTAGTCCAAACTAATAAATTGCTAAAGTGCTGTGGATTTTGGAGTTTGGAGGAATCGTACACAATATTATTGGGGTGGTTTACCACCGTTCACCTCTTTAGCCTGCTCACCTGGGTATTACTTGGAAACTATTTAGTTTCCACTGTCTGCCTTGTTAAGACTAAATCGGACCGGGTAGGTCATATAGGACTCAGATCCGACTCGAAGCACCCCGATTCCACCTAGTTTTGTAGTTACTACCCCCAGAGTATAAATAATAATGCAGGAGCCAGAAGCTCAAGGGAGGTCCTGAGTGGAGCGACCCATGCGAGGCCAAGTGTAGCGAAGGGCTCCCCCCTTTTGGCGAGCCGGCGACCTCCGTAGTGAAGCGCAGGCCGAGTATGGAGAAGCGACACTCAAGACTGACCACAGAGCTTCTGGTGGGAGCCCACCCGGAGTCAAATCTCAATGATCTTATCTATGTAAGTGCACCATGTTTAGGTGTACCGTCATCAGTATCAAGTTCAGGGCTCTCAAGTTTTATCTGATAGGTAAAATATTGTAATAAAAATAGTAAGAAATATCGTAAGAAGTGATCTGTCAGATTTTTCTGATAAAATTAATTTTCATTTTAAACATTGTTTATTTTGTAAGTATGGTCACCCTACAATTTAAGCAGTAATACAATGCGGCTAAACGTGGCCCGTTTTATTGAAGAACGTATCGTAATGACAATCCGGCTAATCGCTGAACCGCCGCATTACAAAACGGCCCTGTTTTTCAATACGACTAGCCGTAATGAAATACGGCGAATTATACAATCCAGCTGCGACATTTATACCTACCTATACAACATACATTTTGCTAAATTTGTGTTAAAAAAGTGCCATTATTAACGCTCTAAGCAACGTCGTGGTCACCTAGAAGAAATGTATTCACTCACAACTTGAAGAATATTGTATCCATCCGAAAAACCCCACTCAGGTGGTGGTAGCTCAGACGTTCTTAGAGCAAGAGTTTATAATTTCCGCAAAATAACGATGTCTCTATTAATTAAAGCCTAGTAAAACGCTAGAAGTGCTTTCAAATGCAATTCTGATTTTATTTACAGGTGAAACTGGTGACCTAAATCCCTTAGACTTCGGTCAGGGCTTACACTCGCACCAAATTGAAATGCCGCCATTACGACAAAAAATATATCTGTTACTAGCAGCGTCCCACGGGTTTACCCGCGTAGTTTCTGTTCCCATTACTTTCCAGGGATAAAAACAGCCTGTATCTACAGATAGTGCAATCCACGAAGACGCGCCCCACTATTCCTCCTAACCGTTTATAGTATATGTGTGCAAGCTTCCGTCAATGTTCGAGTGTTATCGGTACACACTAATTACCTATGAATGCACACGCACACTACAATGACTGGTGAATGGTTCACGACTGACGCTCGGAGCAAACGCGATTCTTGGAGAAAAAAATTGGTGGGGCGCGTCTTCGTGGATTGCACTATTTATAATTTTAGTAGGATTCCATTTTTTTCTTGGTTTAAAAAGTAACCTGTGTTATTATAGACTGATATCCATGTGTGTTTTCATATGTTTTTCTAAATCTCTTCAGTTGTTTGGTCACTAAATTAAAATAAACAATTTTCAACATAAAAATAAACTTCAAAACCACAAATAAGCACTCAAAAACGAAAAATAAATTATAATTATTACTAGCTGTGCCCCGCGGTTTCACCCGCGTCTATTTGAGGAAAATCCATACTAAAATATCCATTGCTGGCCACTTTATTACGTTTTACGGAACCCTAAAAATTACGTAAATAAGCAACAATGCATTGTTGTAGAACAAATTTCATTAGGTACTTCAAATGACACAAACTTCAAATGTAGACACGCGCCGTCATAGACTTCAACGACCAAAGAGAATTTAAATTCACGGAACTAAAGCTCTCGAAGAGAAATATTTTTCCCCGTTTTCTTTACATTCTTCACTCATACTCCGTATCTATTGATAGTAGCGTAATGTTATATACCCTATAACCTTCCTCGATAAATGGAGTATCCAACAAAAAAAGAATCTTTCCTATCGGTCCAGTAGTTTCCGAGATCCAAGCGTTCAAACAAACAAACTCTTCAGCTTTATAATCTTATATATAAAATTCTCGTGTCACAGTGTTTGTTTCCTTACTCCTCCGAAACGGCTTTACTGATTTTAACCTAAATTTATATGCATATTCAGTAGGTCTGAGAATCGGCTACTAGCTATTTTTCATACCTTTATTTATATGGCAAAACAACGTTTGCGGGGTCAGCTAGTATTAGTATAGATAAGCGCTACTCACTCATCTATTTGTTTTGAAGGCGATGACAGTCAAGTCAAAAAGTTAGTAAATAAATTGATACTGTGTACGTAGTAATTAGGCATAGGTGAGTAGTATCTATCTACGAATACTATCTTTCTGTTAGACTTGCCTGGCACCGATTTCAAATAAATGAGTGAGTAGCGCTTATAATAAATTAAATTTACTTATTTTTCGCTTTTGAGTGCCTATTTGTGATTTTGAAGTAGGTTCAAGTTTTTGTAACAAATAGTTTATTTTACCATTTTTAGTGCAAAACAAGTTTTCATTCATGCATTTGCACAATTTCGTGTAGAAAGAATCGACTTTTAAAATATACACCTATGTCATCCAAATAATTGTACTCAATTTTTAGCTTTTTGATCATATTTCAAAAACCGCCTAACCAATTTCAATAAAATGTATACAGAACCATACTCGAGAAATAAGGTAATAAAATACATAAACAAATATGGTGGTTGAATTGATAACCTTTCGGAAGTCGGATGGAATGGAATTCATAAGAACTGTCGATTTAAGTAAAAACTTACTACTTTAGTACTTCTCGTGAACATCACTATTATACTACACTATTGCACAGCGTAGCGCGGAAGCGGCGGCGGAGCAGAGGACCAAGACGTACACTATAGACGCTTTTTGGATGGGTGAAATCTTGTGAATTTACGTCATCAACATGCATAATATATGTAGTTATACAGGTGACGTATTGTAAACATTATTATTATTGTTTAAAATGAGTAGGTAAATGGTAAACATGTCGGTGATTTGTACCTACAAAAATTGTCACTATCCCTTTGCGGGTAAAGAAGTTTTCTATTGAACAAAAAAAAAACATTTGTCGCATATTAAAAAAAAACATTTTTGTATACTTAGTATATAGACTGACGAGACGGGCCGGACATGTTCCTGATGGTAAGCAACATGCCTGCCCTTAACAACATAGTAAAACGCTGCTAATAAATCATGATTGAGTCCAAGTCATAACTTTGTAATAAGGAGAAAAAGTTGGCAGTCATAGGAACTGCAGGAACTGCCGATAGAAGTGAAAACTTAAAACTCAGAATTTGATACCTTACCTTGGAAAATACACGGGTGTAACCGGAGGGCGTGGCCTCGCCATCTTGTCATGACCATCTAGAAATGCGTCAGCATTTCCCATTGGCTGATGCGTTTCTAGATGGCCATGCCATGATGGCCTATCCACGCCCTTTCAGCATATCCTTTTGGCTGACGTATTTCTAGATGGCCAATAGCCATGGTCCCGAGTTTACCCGAAGCTTTCTTATCATACCCGAGCGTGACGAATGAATTCAATTCACAGCCCACGAAAAATCTGTCTTGGGGTGCCTAAAGAAGTTTTCACTTCACGCAGAGCAAAGCTAGTTTTCGATGTATGTGAATTTAGTTGGGTTAGTGCCCTAGCATCCAAGCAACCCTAGACTCAGCGGAATATTGAATTAGCACTGTCGCTTCAGCAGTTGCGCACCACTCGCGTCTCAGAGAAAATTTACTACTTGGACTTGGAATTTGAGTATATTACTCGTACCTATTGAAATAAGTGTTTAAAAATGTAGTACAGAAACTTTTTTAAAACCATGCTATTATTACTTGTTAATAAAAAATACTAAAGAGTTAATAATATCCATCTTCTAGCTTCTTCATAAGGTGACATCACGATTACTTTGATTACGATCTATCACCAAAGTACTCATAAAGACGAATCAAACAAGCCCATATTCGATGGGGTTACGTCGTTTAATTACCGAGTTCCCGTGGCCATCTACCAGTTCTATCATTAGACCAGCTCCATGGCATATTAATGCATTGTCATCCAAGTTACATAGGTGTACTAAATTTTGAGCTCTATCGGTAACCGGAAAGTGGTTTAAATTTAACATGTAAGATTCTATTACAGACAGACATCGGGCAGGTGAAACTAAATAAAAGCTTATAATAAGATCAGTATTTACGAAATTGATAGAAGAAGCCATAGTGAGCTAGTGGTGAAAACATGAGATTTTACACCAGTGAGTTTAAATTGTCAACTAGCCGGATCGTGCGCGCGTTGCTACGCCATCTATCGAAAATAGGTCCAATTTCAAATGTTCCAATTAACCAATCCAATTTTTTAACAAATTCGGTTAGGTTCTAATGACACAACCCTAAAGAGATAGACACATGCTGTCACGCAACGAAACCTCTCAAAAATCAATATTTTTCCCGTTTTTGTTACATTTTTCATTCAAGCTCAGCTCCTGTTGGTAGCATAATATTAAATAGCTTTTAGCCTCCTCGAAAAAATTGACTATCTAACAAAGAAATAATCTTTCTATTCGGACCAGTAGTTTCCGAGATCCTTGCGTTCAAACATACGAACAAACAAACTCTTCAGCTTTATAATATTAGTATAGATACAGCGGCTTGGCAAGCAATACGCTTACACAGATGAAACCTGTTTACTTCACATTGAAAATACTCAGATTTCACCTATTGTAGCGGTATGCTCGTGGCAGAGTCCGCCTGGGGAAGTTACACATATTTTCCAGTTATTCTATCGCCATGCAGTAGTGTGCAAATATTGCTGTGTTCCGGTTTGAAGGGCCATGCTTCCAGATAAATTACAGGGCTTACTTATGAAATATCTTATGTATCAGGGTGACGAGCGCAGTGCAGAGCTAGGTAATGATTTGGACTCTTCTTGTTCAAATAGCTGCGTGTCACTATGCTGTTATGTGGCTTGTTGCTTAGGCACATGTCCTGCTCGTCTCGTCACTCTATACTACATTTCAAAAAACAAAAAACACAGTTTTGGCTTTTGTGCGATCATTCGCACAAAAGCCAAAACTGTGTTTTTTGTTTTTTTACATATTTCGAAATTCAAAATGCTTTGTTCAAATTCACGGAATATTCACAAAACATGGATGGTGCTTCGGTCTTGTTTATCTGTCCAATAGGAGAGAGATGACTAGATCAAGCTATGCAATTTCTGCGCAAATTCCCCGAAATAAATCCGATCAAATACAGTGACATCGGCGACTTTGTGGCCGTGGAGGTTTAACAAACTGGTGTTATCCAGAGCTTCATTAGCTATAATACATTACTATTCATTATCATCATCATCGTCATCAGCTTATCTTAGTCTACTGCTGTATATAGGGTTTCTCCCATGGTTCGACACTCAGCCCTATCCTCGTCTTTACTTCTCCATCCAAAGCCTGCATACACATTTTTATTATTTAAATTCAATTATCTTTTTATTATTGTTATAAATACCATGTGTTGTTTATATAATATACTATTATTTGTACTACAGACCCAGTTATCATGATTTCGCTACTGCATGTAATAGTTTATCTTTATTTTTATTATATTCATTGGTAGCTGAACGCGCGCGCGTTGCTACGCCATCTATTGAAAATTGGTCGTACCAATTCAAATTTTGAACAAATTCGGTTACTTTAGGTTCTAATGACGCAACCTTTAAAATATGACATATGCTGTCACGCAACGAAAGCTCTCAAAAAGCAATATTTTTTCCCGTTTTTATTACATTTTTCATTCATGCTCGGCTCCTGTTGATAGTAGCGTAACGTTAAATAGCCTATAGCCTCGCTTTCTCGATAAATGGACTATCCTACAATGAAATAATCTTTCAATTCGGACCAGTAGTTCCAGAGATCCTTGCGTTCAAACAAACAAACATACAAACAAACTCTTCAGCTTTATAATATTAGTATAGATTAGTATAGATCTCTCTCGAGGTTTCTCTAATCTTATTTTGTATGACATAGAACGACGGAACAAGCAAGAAGCCGTAGTGAATTATCTCTTTACTGTCCGATAACTTTTCTTCAAACCAGAAGGCAGTAAGTAATGTAGGCAAATTACATAATATTACATTTTTTCTAGTTATACCATTTTGGCGGTGGCGTTTGTAACTTCATCTTGCTAATTCTGCAGGAAATCGGTGGATGGAGGCGGCACAAAACCGGTTTTTGTGGAAATCTTTGAGGGGAGGCCTACGTCCAGCAGTTAAGTAGACGTCTGTAGGCTGCAGATGATGATGATGTGTGTGTAACTGCCAAAAGTTATACTTCCCTAGGCGGACTCTGCAAAGTTTTTATTTTGTTAATTATACTAAAACATTAAATTCAAATAAAACTACGACAAATAAAAAAGACGTGTGGCACGCGAGGACTGCCGCGGTAAAGCTATTGCATAACAATAAAAAAATATATACACTCAACTCTTTATTAAGTAAAAGTGACGTGGTCATTTAATATTACTGTAACACTGCTTCATATACAAATATAGTCTGTAAGTCGTAGTAAAAATAAGTTTTTAAGTCGAATGGCCGAGCGACCGAATTTGAAGTGAGGATGGCAGGCGTTACGGTCTTCCATCCCTCTTTCTTGTGGTCTCACGCATCTCTTGGATTCGGTCTACAGGCCCGCGATAAAAGCTATGCAATAGCTTAAAAAGCTATGCAATAGCTTAATAAAAAAAAAGATAAAATAACTTCGCGGCCGACAATTCCACAAGCAAATATGTTCCCATTAGGCTTGCAGCATTTTTCTAGCAATAGCAAGATAAACAGTGAATTATGGCTCAACATTTTCTATTAGGTATTTAAAGTAACTGAAACCATGAAACAACAAATTCTAAACAAAACTACTAGGTATTTAATTTCCAGTACGCTTCACGAAACTTATCAGCCGCCATCCAATCTCGAGCAAATTTCGTGAACCTATTAAATTCTAATCAAAATCGCGAAATTAACGTAAAACTTTTATCTAGGTGTAAGATCCGCTGAAAAGTTCCGTAGCGGTAGGTATCTCATTTGAATTTCATGAATATTAACTAGAAAATGTTCTGTGACCGATATCAAAGTGCCTTCTCGGGGTAATCTGGCTATTGCCTCACTAAATATGATGGGACAGGGATAAGCTACCTGTATTCACTTGTACTGTGTAGGTAGGTACTTAGGTATTTTAATTCACTTCAAAAAGGTAGGGACTTTAAAACTACAGTATTATCTAACCTTATTCCATCTCATAACACACGCCGCCTTCTAAATGTTCCCACAGCTGGGATTAGGGGCTTTCTTTTACATGAAGACAGTCAAGGTCAAAATCTACCACGCTGACCTTGTGTAGGTTGGTGGATGACTTTTTTTTCAACTTTTATAGGTTTACATTTGACCGCCATCTCGTCTGATGTTAAACGACGATGCGGTCTACGATAAAGCGTGTTTATCCAGAAAAAACCGAAACACTCTCGATTTCAAGACACAAAGATTGTAACCATCGGGGAAAATCCACTCAGGCAACGTATGCCACAGCCACGTTCTTATCACGAAAGTGTAGTCAAATCTCTTCGTTCGTATCTTTGGAACATCGACCATGAAACGATGTCGCTTTTTGGAGCTACGAGCATTACCTTGCATGACCTCAAAAACATTGGGAACACGCTAGTTTCCTCACGATGGTTACCTACACCATTATTAAGTTAGCGGCTTTACGCATATGATTTCGAAAATACAGTGGTGAACATGGGATTGTAATTAGGGGATCCGGCGCTTCTACTGCCTAACGAAAAACGCTTTGACGCTTTGATGCTTTGATATTGCTCTCTCTTTTCTTCTCGCTTGAAATGAAAGAGACGGCAATGCCAAAGCGTCAAAGCGTTTTTCGTTAGGCGGTAGACCCCCCGATCAGCGGTCACTTTTCTCCCAACTAGTTGCATCTACGAAGCGAGCACTATACATACCTATAAGCACAAGCCGATCACGAGTATAAAACATGTGACAGCCATCGCTCTCCTTGGCTTGCTATGTCTTGCTGGACTTAAATAACTACTTGCACTAACCATATCTGAATTATCCATAGACTAATGAAGATCTCAAGATCCTAAACATTCAAGCAATTCTGTTTTGTTGACAGAATATTATATTTTCTCCAAAAAAAACCGACATTAATTAAAAATTAGATTCAGATATTCGACCAAATTTCATACAATCCATCAGTTTGTCGCCTAATCACAAAAAAAAACAAATTATAGTTTTTTGTTCATATTTAAAAAACCATCGCATCGACTTCAATAACGTTTATACTCGTATGAGACTACCTCTGAAATAAGAGCTACCAAACAAAAAATAGAACCATCAAAATCGATTTACAATTGGCGACGCTATCGGGTAACATACAAAAAAATTGGCAGTCAGACAGACCGACAGAAACACTTTATTATGCACACCAGTAAAGTTAAAAAAAATTAAAGAAACATATTACAAAAACAGAAAATACTTATAACTAGTGCCATAAATGGCGGCCTTATCGCTAATAGCGATTTCTTCAGGACAACCATTAGTCAGTCATGGGGACTCCCGATAGAAATGAAAACTTATAACTCAGAATTTGATAGCACACTTTGGAAACTGAAACTGGAGGACGCTACTAGTCTGGAATTAAGCATTATCGTCTAAATAAGTCTTCTAAGCATGGCCATCTACACTAGATAGCCATGGTTAGATGTAATTGTGGAATGATAACCATGGTAACACGCCGTGACCATCTAGAACTGCTAAGGTTACCCAAAGATTTCTTTAATTCACGAGCGTGACGCTTGAGCTTCATTCACAGTCTACGAAAAATCTTGTGTGTGGTGCGCCAAAAGAAATTTCCACTCCAAAAAACATAAATAATAAAATAAATAATAAATAAAAAACTCTTTATTAAAAGACCACACAGAGTAAAACACAAACAAAACAACAAATAAACTTAGTAACTAATGGGTGAGACTCTTAATTGGCGACATACAACCGAGTTAAGAATCTCCTCTTTTTCAAAGTCGGTTAAAAATATAAAAAAAAAGTTCTTACTCATAACCCGGACCTTCCAAATTTCACGGCGTAAATATTCATGTAAACAGACCAAGCTACGGTCGGGGCTAAAATATGATGCCTATTATGAGCCTAATCTTTAAGCCTTCCTCATTTAAATTTTCAAACTCCGAGGATTTGCAGAGCTTATCTAAAGGTAAAACAACACAGTTTCTGCATTACGCGGATACCGGTATGCTTAAGTGAAAAAATACATAATTTTAAAATGTTGCTTTCTTTTCTTTTGTTGCTGCATTTTTGTTAATCAATATTTATAATGTCCATTTCTATTGATAATACGTTTTAAATGTCATTTTATGCATTTTACAGTTACATCGGAACCTCTCAATGGATGACATTGAAATTTCGAACACAGTTGGATCAAAGATAGTATTTAAGTTGGATAATCGTTTTTTTTTATTTGTTTTTTTTTTTAAATAAAGTGTGACGAGATAGTTTGGCTTACTATTGTTGCCACGGAATTGTTGCGTATTGAATGTATTTGGGTTTTATAGTTAATGCCCGAGCTACACTAGGCTAGTTTTTCAAGCTAGGATAGCAAGCTAGTGTTTGTAAGCTAGCAAGCTAGCACTTCTAGCTTCGTGTAGACAAAACTAGCGTTGCGTAGCGTTGTCTACACGAAGCTACAAGTGCTTGCTAACACTAGCTTACTAACACTAGCGTGCTATCCTAGCTTGAAATACTAGCCTCGTATAGCTAGGGCATAAGGGTCGGCGATGCCGCAGAAACGTCAAATCTTTAGATCGCCTCTTTTGCAAGATTATCAAGCCCCGAACTAAGCTTGGACTTTGGCAGACAAAAAGCATCACTCCTTCTCTAAAGATCGTTTTATATCCAAACAAAGATCAGCTAACTACATTTTAAACAAATACACGGGTAACTCACGTATAAAATAGTCAGAACAGTCAGAACAGTGAGTTACCCGTGTATTTGTTTAAAATGTGTAATAACCACGTTAGTTTTCATAGCTAACTACATGACTATAGAGAAATATATAACTGAATATAACAAATATATCCCATAAATAAAGCAGCTCAGTCTGGACAGCTCCAAAAGAAAAGAACAATACACATTTCTTACAAAACTCAAACTAAACAAAACTCATGATTCTCTCGAACATAAATACGTAAACAGAAACTTTCATCATTACTCAATCAACTTTTAATATGCCAAGTGTTTTAGAGCTCCAACTGATTTAACTTCTGACTGAGTACAAAAAAGAAAGTTTTATTTACTCGAAAAACATTTTACCAAATTTTACAGAGAAAAAAGTCTTAACCAGTTTAAAATTTTTGACGCTACAAGTAAGTATCAGGTATATTTTGTGTTAAAAACATGTGGGCTAAAAGATGGTATTTTTATGTTTACTGGAAGAGCAAGATACATAGCCTACATAGTAAAGCCTAAATAGTAACAGCATAGTAAATAGTATGCCAGCTCATAACAATACACCACCTAGCTATTACACGTGATGACTGCAATCAATGTCCATCCAGAGTTTTAAGCTGATTAATCTTCTCGACCTCCCATCTCTGGAAATATTGCCCTTAAAACCGGAACACAGTAACGTTTACACATTGTTGCTTGGCGGTAGAATAACTGGCAAAGGTGTGGTACTTCCCCAGACGTACTCTGCCAAGAGTCCTACCACTACAAACTGCGACGTAAACGCTCTGTAAAGGATGGCGTCGCGGGTGACGTCACAGGCCAGTAAATATTCCGTATATAGTTAAAACGATTTCTTTAAGAACAGTGATCTGTTTGCTGGCGTATGACGTCATGCACGGCACATGACCAGAAATAGCGTTTTGGCGGGATTTTTTAACTTTAAACTGTAATCATTTATTTTAAAGGTAAAACAGTGAATATTGCGGCAATATTCATGTAGTATATTGTGTAATTATTATATAACCCATATATATGTAACCCATATTATTCAATGCATATGGGGAGTATATAATGCGACAGACTTGTGAAAATTGGGATGGAGGCGTAAGTGTGGGTGGAGTTAAAATCACAAATCTCAGATATGCTGATGATACGACACTTTTGGCTACCAGTGAACACGAAATGTCGCTATTATTAGGTCGTATGGAGCATGTCAGCGCTGAACATGGACTGTCCATAAACAGAGCAAAAACCAAACTCATGGTGGTAGATCGTGCTGGTTCCTTGAGCTCCACTGGTGTGTTGGGCCTGGAGACGGTCGAGGACTTCATCTATCTCGGTTCCGGCATCAACAACAAAGGCTCCAGCGAAACAGATGTTCGGCGGCGTATAGCAATGGCAAAGGGTGCCATGCTGCAGCTTAGTAAGATATGGAAGAACAGAGGGATAAATCTCAAGACGAAAATGAGATTAGTCCGGACCCTGGTCTTTTCTATTTTTCTCTATGGAGCTGAGACTTGGACACTTAAATCAGCAGACCGCGGCCGTATTGATGCCTTTGAGATGTGGTGTTGGAGAAGAATGCTCAGGATACCTTGGACAGCGCGTCGGACCAATATTTCGATACTTCAGCAACTAAAGATCAAGACAAGGCTCTCTACCATCTGCCTCAAACGAGTGCTAGAGTACTTTGGGCATATAGCCAGGAAGGAAGGTCACAACCTCGAGAAGCTGATAGTTACTGGGAAAGTTGACGGCAAAAGAACAAGAGGCCGCAGTCCGATGCGTTGGTCAGATCAGATTCGCACTACTTTAGACACATCAGTCTACAACGCCCTACATGTCGCCGGTGATAGAGGGAGATGGCGTAGTTTCATCGTGGAGAAATTGTTGAGACGTGGTGGTCACGACCCTCAGACATGAGGAATACGACTCTCGGAGGATATTGTGTAATCAAAAATCCTTTAAACGGTTCTAAAAATTTAGTCAAATACCAATTTGCATTGATATACCTACCTACCTAATTACTGCAAGTAATCAATGCAATTATTATTAATATTAATACTAAAACTGAAATCAGGCATTGTTTTGAGTTTTTAGAACGTTAACCATTGCCGGTGTCTTTATTTCCAGTTCCGAAAACTAACATAACTGCCAGAAAAAAATAAGAAAACATTTAATACTTATTTTTCAAGTTTCTCTTGGACTTATTCACAAAATTAAAAGATAACAACAAAATTAAACCTAGTGTGCAACTTGCAGCGGGGCAGAGCCCAAGCTACTGATAGTTAAGGCTGAAGGAAAATCATACATAAAATTATTATTATGTACAAGATATCGTTAGATTATTATTTTGTTACCACTACACAAGTAATATTGCCCTTGTGATTACATGAAATTAAGAGCGATGAAACATAATTACCTACCTATGTATTTAATTTGTTCGTAGTTTGTGGACTTCTGAAAACAAACAAAGGTCAAAAAAAAGTTTTGATTGCCACGAAGAAGTTTTAATTAACAAATAATGTGTATTGTAAATTAAATTAAAGAATGTACTAAATATACTTTTAAAAGTGACGAAGCAAGCAGTAGGGCTACGTTACGGAAAGTACCTACGCATCTCTAACTATTACAAAAATAAGTAAGTAGGTACGTAACATTGAGATATGACGGCAAGATTCGAACTTATGACGCTTGTGTAATCAAACTTTCTCGCCACTAAGCCACCACGGATTTATCCACCAGCCGCCAACCGCAAAAGTTTTATTTTTTTAAAGATATTTACTTATCTTATCTTTTTTTAAAGTTGGTGAAAATTGAATCTATTAACTATCGATGGGTGTCCTGGAGACCCTGTCGAAGTCTTATAATAAATTAAAATTCTCGCGTTAACAGCCTAAACGCGATTAAAAGCAGAAAGCGTCATTCAATTGAGATAAATAATAATTTTCATTTACGGCTGAAAGCTCATTTTATTTCATTACGCAACTCCATTAAAGAATCAATGCTCAAAGCCAAACGCGAAGAGGGAAAAACAACCAGTGACTTCCTGATCACTCCGAGATAGCGCCGATTTCGCCCGCAGCAAAAAATAAATATAAAAACAAATAATTCTTCCTTTTGCATTTTATTTTGCTCTGGCCAGTCGCTTTCTTTGTTTCCCGTGATTTATGAAGTACTGTACTTACAATACATTAAACAGTAGATGTGTGCGAATAAAGGGATTGTGGATATAAAACGGTATTGTTTTTAATTGGAATAACGACTTATATGTGATTTTCAAATGTTTATTTTCTTTAAAATGTACACACTTTTAAGCTCTCGTCACACAAAGGCGGGAAGTGCAGGAAAGCGATCGCGATCCGAGTCGGATCTTTTTTGTAATATCATCCTGGATCGCGATCGCTTTCCCGCACTTCCCGCCTCTGTATGACGAGAGCTTGTTTGCTTGAGAGTGAAATATGTGAAACTAAATCTAGTGTAGCTCTAGCTAATGGTGTAGCTTGGTGCCAAATATTTTTTGTAGTAAATAATTATTTAAGTGGATTGGGAATTTTCGGAGATGGGGAAAACAATTGAACTTGTCACACTACCGTAACCGACCGTTACACTTGCCATCTACGGTCTGCCGGAGAGGTCCACCTGTGCAGGCATGCCTGCGCAGGTAGACGGGAGTGTGTGTGTGGGAAGCCTGCGCAGGCGACCGGAGCAAGATCGAAAATCAATTTTGTTCAGTTGGCCTGCGCAGGCATACCTGCACAGGTAGACCTCTCCGGCAGACCGTAGCGTGTATGGCAGGCGTACAGACGTAAGTACTAAGTACGGTATTGGAATATAATTTTATACAGCGGTGTCTACAGATTGTAAACCTGCGGTAAATAAGGCTGGTCTCTAATCTAACGTCGTTAGATTGTAATCTGATGAAATTGACTATAAGTTTTACGGTGACGAACCTGTATATCGCAGTACCATTGTACATATTGTCTACTAGCAGCGCCCCGCGATGTTGTCCGCGTAGTTCCCATACCCGTTATTTTGCCGAGATAAAAATAAGTCTATGTGTTCTTCCTGACTATAATCTACCTGTATTCCAATGGACTCGACGTGATTGAATAACAAATTTCCAAAAATCCATACATTGATATTTATAATATTAGTAGGTCGTATTGGCCGCCACGCCAGCCTGAACGACACCATACGCCGGGTTTTTTTCACCGCCAATGTCCCAGCCATACTCGAACCGACTTGCGCGTGACGATGGCAAAAGACGGCATGACTGTTATGCCTTGGAAGTTGTGTCGGCCCCTAGTGTGGGACGCAGCTTGCATCGATACTCTGGCACATCTTCCAGAGACACATAGAGACACACCGGTGCAGCGGCTATTTCAGCTGAGCGACAAAACGACGCAAATATGCAACCCTCGGAAGTGGTTACCCATTGGGGTTGAGACATTGGGCTCGTGGGGGCTGGTAGCTCACCTCATCTTCAAAAGCCTTTCCGAGCGCTTGATCGACGCCACGCGTGATCGAAATGCTGGCGTTTATTCGGCTGGGTACGCTTCCGATTGCTAATGGGCTTGAACATCTTGGTTATCTGTAGACCTGTCTATGGATAATTCAGGTGTGCTTAGTGTAAGTAATTAGTTAGGTATGTAGTGTAGTGTAGTTTTCATTGTATTTTAGTTTTGTTTATAAAGGGTCTGCTCGATAAAAAAAATTTATTAGTGGCGTATATGTACGTTATTTTTATTCGTGTTTTCACTTCTGTTAGCACTTTTAATTAAAATTAGTTTAAATCTAATTGTGTAAGTTTTAATCAATGTTGAAGGACTAAATTAAAAATGAAAAGAATAAAATTTAAGATATTATATCAAGATAAATTCCCAAGTGGATATAAAACTGCTAAGAAACGAGTATACTCTTATCCAATGCCATATCAAGTTAAGGCAACAGCTAGACTTTCCAGCTAACTAGTGTAACGAACTCTAGAAGGTAATTATCGAGAAAACCTAAACATAAATGTTCAGTCGGAAGCTTATCCCAGTCCAGATCAGTTTATACCAACCGGCTCCAGCACAGTTGTTCAATCTAATTACGTAGAAATTAAGGAATTTCGATAACTAATCCCTGGGTCCCGGTCATTTGGTACAAATTCAGTTTGCGCTTCGTGAATATTAATTAGCGTGTGTTTTGTTCACAGAGTTTGACAATTAGTTTGAGAAAGTTGAATAAAAATGTTTATTGAAAAAGTGTGTGTGTACTTATGTACGCCTAAAAAATCTAATGTCTTTAATCTATACATATAATAAAGTGGCCAAGTGCGAGTTGGACTCGCCCATGAAGAGTTCCGTTGCAGCAAGTAACATAATATACATAGTACACATAGTTCTTGTAGTTCGTTGTAGCTTTGATCGAAGTTTCAATAATAGTGTATTTATGACGTACAAAAAAAACTACTTTTCAGATCGAGTTCAAACTAATTTTCGCTGGTAGTTTACGTAGTAATGTACATCATATATTTTTTTTAGATTTTTCATTATCTTACTTTAGAAGTTAGAGGGGGGGGGGACACATTTTACCACTTTGGAAGTGTGTCTCGCGCAAACTATTCAGTGTATACGAAAATGATTTTAGAAACCTCAACATAATTTTTGAAGACCTATCGATAGACATACCTCCTACATGTCATCATACCTACACGTGTGGGGTCACACGTGTAGGTATGATGACAAAACATTTTTTGAGTTTCAGTTCTCAGTATGGGGGGCAACCCTAACTTTTTTAATTTTTTTGTTCAAATTTTAATGCTGTTCACAGAATGCATCTACTTACCAAGTTTCAACAGTGAAGTTCTCATAGTTTCGGCAAAAAGTGGCTGTGACATACGGACGGACAGACAGACAGACAGACAGACAGACATGACGAATCTATAAGGGTTCCGTTTTTACGTTTTACGGAACCCTAAAAATCGATGCAACTTTTCGTTGTTATTGAACTCCTCCTGAACGGCTGGACCGATTTGAATGATTTTTTTTGTATACGTTTGGGTAGGACCCTCGAAGGTTTAGATTCACAAATCAGCCCGGCAGATGGCGCTGCAGTTGATATCTAGGTTATTATTCGAGCGAAGCCGGAGCGGGCCGCTAGTCTTATGTAAAATCTAGTTTTGTAAAAAGTTTTTCGTACAATTCTACTATTTACCCTTTAAACCTACGCCCGAGTCACAAGTCTTGAGAGGTCGAGATTTCTCTCTCTGTCACACGATGGACCCGGCACCCACACGGTATTGAATTGTATGGGCGCCAGTTCGCGCCGCGACCGCGACCGCGACCTGTCTCGGTCTCCTGTCGCGGTCTCAGCGCGAACTGGCGTCCATACAAATTCCATAGTGTCAAGTGCCTGTCGCGGTCTCCGGCCTTAAGAAGTTCGTCTCTTAATATTCGTCTCTTAATATTTTAAAATGACAATATTTTGATGGTTGTTGCTAATTCACGTTGTAACGTATAAACCAGCCGAGTCCGATCCGGACTGAAATTTGGAACACAGTAAGATTATAGTCTGGAAGAACACATAGGCTAGACTTATCATCCCGGGAAAATAACGCGACCCGGAAAGACGCGGTTGAAACCGCAGGGTACTGCTAGAGCTTATATAAAACAAAATACACCGTATTAAATTTACCTTTAAAGCTCCTTCACCGAGACATAACATTGGCAAAATTGGCAAAAACAAAAACAGGAAGACAAAAGTATTATGAATAGAATAAAGGGGACGAATTAAGAATGGGTGAAGCAGAACCAAATACTGAGTTAAGGGTAAGCGAGAAGAACGTGGGTGAGGTGAGTGAGGTAATCACACATAAACACTGGCGTAAAAATGTGACCGTAAATACTACAGGCTCGATGTACTTACTGTTTGAAATTGTGACGCAGATGTACAGAAATATCTGGATAATACACCATTTCAGGGTTAATAAACAAGGTGTGGTAGCATGACACACCAGGTCTCACCATCACCATCTTAGTGTGTATCTTAGGGAGGTCGTAAGTTAGGTTTAGGTGGGGTACTGTGCCTCCACGCTAACCCAAAAGTCCAATTGTAATACAATTTAGAAATTCCTTAAGATTACAGTATAATATATAATACCTATAAGTTGCCAAAGTTACCTGACCTAGCTGAAAGCTTTATTTCAGGTACCAATGGCCCCCTTTATTTGCCTGTATAGTTTCGAAAATTTAGGATTAAAACTTGTTTTTATTTTTATTTAAATTTAGCAGTCTTATCTGCTGAATGAATGACTGGACAAAATATAGTAGTAAAAAATAAATACGAAAATTGCCAAAATTACAAACAAAAGACAAATCACGAATGGAAAATAGGAACATAACATAGAAACCATTTTATTGATATGGTGTAAAAGGGTGTGTATACAAGTGTATGAATGAGAGGGTGCGATTGTGTGTGTAAACCCTGTGTAAGTGTGTGTGTAGAGATCTGTGGGAAGGTATATGAGGGTGGCTTTGTATGTATGTGTGCGCGAACGTATTTATTTTGTGGCGAATATCTTATAGTATTACGTCTGTTATTTTGATATAAGTATAATTATGATATAGTCCGATAGGTAGTGGTACTCACCGCCAGACTTTCAGATAGGTCAGTTAGAAAAAAAAATTGGTAATTCGCGGCCCTATTACAAAGAAGAGAAAACAGTAATCTAACTAATAAAGCCAGCCTATAGAGATATCAAGCACGCTTGTGCTTGGTATAAAGTGAGCAAGTATTCAAGTGTCATTGAGAATTGATATATTATGGTGACTGGGTTAAAAATGTACGATTCTAATGATTCCAACAGGTAAATTATGGACAAGTACTTTTTGTTTAATTAAATTATTAAAAATCGGCAAAAATTAAAATCGTGAAATTTCCGGATTTGGTTCCAGTTGTGACGTAAATGTTGTGTTGTAAAATAAAGTGACGTCACTCGACATTTCTAAGCGCTGTATCTTCGTAATGTTTTGGCAGTGAAACAAAAGTCAAAACACGTGTACAATATAATATTTTAATAAACTTACTGACGGACTTATTAGTTTTTTTAGTCATAATACCTATACGTAAAGTAGCTTGTCTTTACGAATTCAGTCATAAGTGTCAAATTCTTTGCATCCTATCGATTTATTATGATTGTACAAATCCCTAACCATATCTAGTCCTTCCGTATCCCAATATCTCCCGCCCCGCGTTCATCACGTACCACGGTCATATCCTCAGGGAGCGGGCGACGCACATCGAAAAATATTTGACATAGAAGTGGCATTAGGACCTGGCATAACGTAACAAACATAAACTAGGTAGCGGCACCTTATACTCAACGTTCACCTAAGCTGTGCAAAGGAGTTTTGTGGTACGAAGATGCGTAAAATAGGTGTGAAATTACCTTTAGATAAAAAAATCAGTGTTAAAATTAGCGTGGATATTACACATCTATAATGGGTAAACGGGTAACTCACGTGTAATATGGTCGGTCAATCCGACTCGAGTTTCGCCCGCGTCCGGCGGCCTGGTTCAAAGAGAATGCACGGGCGCGACGGCTGCCCGTTTGGTAACCAAACGGGTCAAGTTTATTTGGTTGGTTTGATTGCCGAAAGGGCAGCCATTCCGCGCGTGCACTCTCCTTGAAAAAGGCCGCCGGACGCGGCCGAAACTCGAGTTGAATTGACCGACCATAATTACAAGGTTACTTATGCGTTTACCCAATAAAAAAAAGTTTCGTTACAACTTTGAACCCTTTTACGAAAATTTCTCGGACGAAGGTGTGTGAAATATCATGCACTTCGAGTTAAACATAGCAGAATGCATATTTTTTTAAAGTTATGATGGTAAGCAACATGCCTGCCACATAACAGCACAGTGACATGCAGCTATTGGAACATGAAGAGTCCAAATCATTACCTAGCACTGCACTGTGCTCGTCACCCAGAGATCTAAGATGTTATACCTCTAAGCCCTGTAATTTCTCTGGAAACGTTGCCCTTTAAACCGGAACATAGTAATATTTGCATAATGCATATTACTGCTTGGCGGTAGAATAACTAGCAAAGGTGAGGTACTTCCCCAGGCGGACTTTGCCAATAGTCCTACCACTACACTATAACTAGGATGACTATCAAGCAGGATATGCTACGGCCAAACGGTAACATTGCTGTGTTCCGATTTGTAAGACAATGTTTCTTGAGAAATTACAGAGGCATGAGATTAATCCTATTAAAGATGTGAGTGACGAGTCCAGTAGGTCTAGATAGTGATTTGGAGTAAAATATTCAAATAGTTGAGTAGTATCATCGATATAAACCATTTGATGTGCCCTCCCAAACTTTAGGGTCATCGTTGGGAAGAGTGAGCTCACTCTTTCCGTTCTAGTCGGTTGCAAGAAGCGGTAATCGCCGGACGTTTTTGCCTATCACTATTCGTTGTCAACAGCTAAAATAATTAGAACCACAGCATATCTCGCCGCTAGCGATTCTAGGAGTCAAGTAGATTGGTTGTGTGTAAACCATTTACGATACACACAGAGACGCTGTGTATTACCCATTTCGACGTGCTCAAGGCACACCCATTGGTTTATATCGATGAGTAGCATAGCATATTCTAGTAAACTCGAGGTAGTAGGTAGGTATAGTAGTGTGGCATGCTGGCATGTTGTTTACAATCAAATGATTGTCTTGCTTGTCTCTTCATTATTTATTATAAAAAGGGATATGGGACAAAACGTCTAGTCGATCGATCGATCAGTCGCTGGAAACAATACTTTAGTATTGAAAATATTTTACAAAAATTAATCGAGAAATCAATTATTTTTAATAATCTCTTGACTTTGCAGTCACGATACAATCTCAATAAGACTACTATTTTATTTTGGTTTTCTCATGACCGCAGTCTTTGTAACGTCGCGTCAGGAAGTAAATACAATTATATAAGATCTAGATTATTAAGTCCTGTGCAAATATTTTATTATTAGTTCGAATTACGAAAGTGAAAGCTATACAACGTAAGTTTTAAATAGTAGATCCGGTACATACATTTTGTGTGCGCAAGAAATCATGATAACGCCTCCAATGATTCTGGCTCGTTGGTGACAGTAGACATTCTTAAATTTTCATACCACTCGTATACGCGTCACCGGGAAGAGTGAAAATACCAAATTGCAAATAGAATTTTATGCGGGCAATAAGTTTGTGTCGTACATTTGTGTATTCGTACTTTTCGTGTGATAAAAATATGCACGCGCGGGTGTTGCGTTACTTGGCAGTTTTGTTCTTAAAATGGAGAAAGAAGTGGGCACTTTTCTAGGATAAATCTTATGTAAGATTACCATGAAGTTGAGTCGTAGGTGGTCTTTTTGCTAATTTAAATGACTTATATATACCCCCACATGTACCACTGTCTTTTCGAAGTCATGTGCGTAATTCCGCTAACTTAACACGCTGAAGGCAAACATTGTGAGGAAACCGACATGTACCTAGAATCTTTCGAAATCATGTGTCATCCACCAACCCGCACTGGGCCAGCTTGGTAGATTATGGCCTTTACTCTCTCCCCGAGAAGGCCCCGAGTCCCAGTAGTGGGAACATTTAGTGGGCTGTTAATGATGATGATATATACTGTATTGTTACTTCATTTCAGACGCAATTTAAAATCTTAGTTTATTAGGAAGGATTAGAAAGAAGTTAAAAATCCCATCAACTAATATTTTGACCCTGGCACTTTAAAATTGACTCTTTCATGAAAAATATCACATTATAATTGAATCAACAGTTTAGCATGCTATTGACTCAGATTGTATGAATAATTATTTTCAGGTTTTAATATCCTAACTGATTTGCAACGATCTATGATAATTAAATATAGAGTTACTAGCTGACCCCGCAAACGTTGTTTTGCCTTAGTGAACAACCCTTGTCACTTAGGGGTATGAAAAATAGCTAGTAGCCGATTCTCATACCTATAGAATATGCATATAAAATTTGGTTAAAATCAGTAAAGCCGTTTCGGAGGAGTAAGGAAACAAACACTGTGACACGAGAATTTTATATTTAAGATTAAGATCCACCAAATGAAAGTAGTTAAGTATTTACTTTAGTGTAGTTTAAGGTATTTTTCATTATTTTTATCTTTGTTTTTCACTAGCGGTTCACCCCGGCTTCGTCTGTGATTCATAGTCTTGAACTCAGGCTCAAGCTTAGCGATCACGAACATATTCAAAGGTGTACGTTGAAATCAGTGCAATAGTTCCTTAGATTACCGCGTTTAACGAAAAACCCCTTCAGCTTTACAGTATTAGTATAAATTATAGTTCATATTTTAGTAGACTCTCCACAAAAAAAAAAGAAAATGCGTTAAATACATATAAACCAGTGTTTTTTTGTGAAATAAATTTCCACTTGACAAAATCCCGCCTCACCGACTTACCCCACAACATCTCTCCACATAATACATGTCGTAGAAAAACACATTCTAAAAAAACAATAAGCAAATAACAAGTTCAATGAACTCGTTCCCGTTCCCGCTTTCTCTCCCCTACGAAAATAAAACTATAAAAGTAATGACAAACCAAATATTTCAAGCAGAACTGCACTTCCGGTTTTTTTGTTAGAGAAAAACATACCTATTTATGTGCATTTTCATTGTAATGAAACTACACTTAGGGTGAATATTTTATTCCTTCCCGTATAATGTAATGAAGCCAAGGAGAATAAACACGACTTATATTTACAAAAACAGGAACGTTTCTCACATCATTGTTGTAATTTGATTTTATTATTGCATTTCTGAGTGGAGACCGCAAATAGGCAAACGTAATTTATAACCCACTGAGACTAAATAAATTGGTGACGGTATACTGATGACAGCAAGCAATGGATGGTAACGTAAACGTGACGATAGAGATGAGTAGCGAGCTATGGGAGAACTTTATGTCCAGCAATGGACTAAGAAGGTTGAATGGAATGGTTCGAAGGGCAATGTTTCCAGAGAAATTACAGGGCTTAGAGATACAACATCTTGGATCTCTGGGTGACGAGCGCAGTGCAGTGCTATATAATGATTTCGACTCTTCATGTTTCAATAGCTGCGTGTCGCTGTGCTGTCATGTGGCAGGCATGTTGCTTACCATCAGGCACATGTCCTGTTCGTCTTGTCACACTTTATTAAAAAAAAAAAGATAAGCTGATGAAGATAATAATCGTATTTTGGTGAGAACACTAAATTATAATAAAAATTTCACCACTACATGTCTAACTTATGGTTGGGATATCGTGACTCAACACCACGAATGGTACCCCTACCGACTATAACCCTCAGGAGGTAACACGACGACGATCCACCTTTGTCGCATATTTATGACGAGAACTCAGGGACACTCTGGCATTCTACTGGTGCAGTCTACCCGTTCCCGAGCTCACCTTAGGACACCCCGTCACCGGTACAGATAAACCGAAGACATACCGTAAACAACCTTTTTAAGGGTTCTGTACCTAAAGGGTAAAAACGGAACCCAATTACTGAATCTTGGCTGTCCGTTCTGTTGGACTGTCTGTCACCAGCTATCACCGTTCTTGAGAACGGTGATAGATAGGTTCTTGAGAGCTAGACAGTTGTAATTTTCACAGATGATGTAGATCAGATCACACATGACCTCGAAAGATTCTAGGTACATGTTTGTTTCCTCATGACGTTTTCCTTCACCTTTTGGGGTTGGCAATATTACCCACATGACTTCGAACAGAGTAGTGCGCTTAGATATTTGCATCCGGATTGATATTCGCCGTTCTCCTGGCTAGTTCTCTCTTTTCCGGCCACTGTAACTCCTCTACGTCGCCTACGCTGCACGACTCTGTAGCAGACGCTGTATCAGTTTTTTTTTAATAATAACTAAAATTTACTTTAATTTGCCTAATTTACAAATTAAAATGTACTTTAATTTAATAAATGTATGTGAAATTTGGTCGAGTGTTGGAATTAATATTTAAATTAAGTCGGTTTGAAGTAAGACTGATAGGACTAGCAAGTATTGTCATGTTTATTTTGATAATGATCGTAGCTAACATAAACAAAAACATTAAGCAATTTTTTTTTTGCAAACAGTGTTGCCTATATATTGTCCGAAGGAACTTCGTTTTGCCAAGTGTCTTTTGGCACCACACCTTTTTATTTTAGTAAGTGATGGAAGAAGCATGACATGCACCTGATGGTAATCAGCACGCTAACTTGTAACAATAATATACCACGCAGCTCTTTGGATGTAAAAAGTACAAATTACAGTCAAAAATTAGTTACTCAAAAGCAAGTAATGTCTAAATATTACTGCGTTCCAATTTAAAAGCCTATGTTCACAAAGAAATTACAGGCCACACCGATAAATCATTTTGTATCCTAATGAATAAGTTGGTAGTGTCCGGGTAATGATTGTTGTTCTTCATGTCCAAGAAGGTGCGCGACATTGTGTTCTTATAGGCAGGCGTGCTGCTTACCATCAGGTGCATGTCATGCTTCTCCCATCACTTTCTAAAAAAAAAGATGTGTTGTCAAAACGAAGTCTCTTTACATAATACGTAAGCCACACTATATGCAAAAAAAAATGCTTAATTTTATTGTTTATGTTACATACAATCATTTGCAAAATAAAGATGGCAACACTGATCGTGGGCAGTTTTAACGCGTCACATCCGTTATATATTTTTCATACGGTGTTAACCTCAAATTTTTTCAGTTCGCTCGCGAAGCAAAATCCATAATTCCTCCAAGCCTGCTGTAAGGTACTTCGTTCCAATACACATTTGATGTTTGTGACGTCGAATGAACTCAAGTCAAACTTACTAATACGTCGATAGGAAACAAACTTTGCAATATACAATATACGGCATTCCTAAGTTCCTTGAAAAGATATTCGATATTCAATAAGCCACTGTCAGAATCGAAAATGGCACTTTTATAAATACAGCGTTATAAACTGGTCACGGAGAGCTGTCGACTTTTGAATAAGAATATTTCTTTTGCTGCCTCGCAGATGCATTTGACCTGTGGACCAAGACAGAAGCGAAAATGTATCTTTATGATTCAATTCTAGGAGATCGGCAATGCGACCAAAACTCTGCAAGTTTTAGTGCTGAATAGATGACTCATAATTGCAATTTATAAGTAGAACAAATTCAACGACGTACTTATAATCTTTTGTTGGGAAACGACGAATCTTTTGTTGGGGATCTTTGTGTCTTCAAATCGAGAGTGAATCGGTTTATCTAGGTAAACACGCTCCATCGTACCACCGCATTGTCGTTTAACATCAGGCGAAATGGAAGTGTAAGCCTATAATAAAAGTTAATAAAAACAAATGGTTGTCTGTAAAGCCGGTTTACTGACGATAGTTGAACGTGACAACGTCTTAAGAAAACACTGATGGAATGGTACTGATGACGTCATGCGGCGAGGTACCGGCGGTAACGGCACATGACGTCATGTTTTGCGGGCGTGCAGCCGGCTTCATCGAATTATAAGACGTTACCACGTCAAAAGAAAATTTTAATTTAATTTGTTTAATAGATTTGTATGTAAAAAGTAATCAGTAGAATTTAGTCATTTTCAATCAAAACAATACAAAAAAGCTTTTAGATGCCGGGGATCGAATCCGGGGCATTTCACATGCAAAGCGAACGCTCTACCACTGAGCTACATCCTCGCTTGAACTACTGGTCGAAATAATTAATACAACTGTAACAAGGTAACGACCGTCGGTCGTTACCGTCGGTAACGTTACATGACGTCATGTTTTGCGGGCGTGCAGCCGGCTTCTACGAATTATAAGACGTTATCACGTCAAAAAAAAAACGACAAATATTTTCAAGACAAGTTGGCTCAATTTTCGGCTTCAAAGTTGATTCATATCCAAAGTTGATTCATAACCAAATGTAGACCTAGTATATATTAATAAAATAAATTTCGAAATCTCTTATGAACATGTAAAATTTAACAGGACTTAATCCCGATCTACATTACTATTTATCGCTTTTAGCGGTAAGGTTACTTGCATGTATATTTTAAGAATTTTTTATAAGTTTTTTTTTTAAGTGCAATAAAGATTGTATCTATTTTGTAGTGGCAGGACTCTTGGCAGAGTCCGCCTGGGGAAGTAACACACCTTTGTCAATTATTCTAACGCCAAGCAGTAATGGGCAAACGTTACTGTGTTCCGGTTTGAAGGGTAATGTTTCCAGATAAATTACAGGCCTTAGAGATATAACAACTTAGATATCTGGGTGACGAGCGCAGTGCAGTGCAAGGTAATGATTTGGACTCTTCATGTTCCAATAGCTGCGTGTCACTGTGCTGTTATGTGGCAGGCATGTTGCTTACCATCAGGCACATTTCCAACACGTCTCGTCACTCTTTTAAAAAAAAAAAAAAACCTCGACGTTTCAGTAGCGTTTCAACGGTCGGTCGAGGTCACAAAAATACTGAAGAAATTGCTGGTTTTTACCCGACTGAAAGAAGGGTTATGTTTTTCGCGCGTATCTTGTATGTTTGTAAATTTCTTTATTCCCGCGTATCTTCCAAACGGCTGGATGGATTTTGACGAGTCATATATCGTTACATTTGTCTCACTTACCCAAGTGTCCTTATATAGGTATGAAATAAAAAAAAACAACATGGCCGATTTTTGTACCAAAATTGTAAGTAGTTGAAAAAAAAATTTTTATCTAACATATCGAGTAGGGTATTAAAATAAAGGAAATTCAAAGAGCATTACAAATATGTACATATGTTGTGTAGTTAAATGCCATTAGGAAAAATTACAAGCATTTTAATTCGATCATTCGAATAAATGTCTTTAAAATTTAAAATAACTAAAATGAAAAGTACCTACTTACTAACCAGTTTTTACTACATTTACAAAGGTACACGCTACAGCGCTACAGGCAGTACAAAATAAAATAAATAATTAAAAAATAATAAAACCCGACTAAAAACAACAGATAAGAAAAACAAGATTGATAAAATAAAGTATGTACTAAAACATTACTACATTATAAGCTGAAAGTTTAAGTTCAATAAATTACATTGTGTTTGGTGACAGGCGGGACCCATACATTTTCTAACGATTAATAAAAAAATGTAATTTAAAAACTCAAAAACCCGACTGCGTAAAAATTGAACCAAACTACGTACGCGCATACTAAACAAACTGAAAAGAATAAAACAAGCATTTAGATTTCTAGTGGTCTAGAATTCTATAATATGTTATTGTATTAATACTATTGAAATATATACAATATTTTCTAATAAAAGAACATTACAACTGAAGAGTCGGGATCCATTATTATTCGACATGCAATGTAATTGTTCAATGGATCCTGACTGTTCAGTTGTAATGTTCTTTTATTAGAAAATATTGTATATATTTCAATAGTATTAATACAATAACATATAATAGAATTCTAGACCACTAGAAATCTAAATGCTTGTTTTATTATTTTCAGTTTGTTTAGTATGCGCGTACGTAGTTTGGTTCAATTTTTACGCAGTCGGGTTTTTGAGTTTTTAAATTACATTTTTTTATTTTATACTTTTTAGTTATGAACAATGTTGTGAATGCTCAACATAATAATATGCACCTTTTGGTTGATGACCAAATGTCTTCGTTTCTACTGATATAATATATAGGATTTTCTACTGCATGTAATTCATATTTATAGTTTTGTGTTAGTATAGGTTTTCGATTGACGTTGAGTACCTACTAAATCGTTTGAAGTTGGAGATGGGCGACCGAGGCGGAGCAATCCCAGAGCGGTTCCGTGTTCCCACTATCAGCGTCAGAGTTGAAACCCCATGGAGGTTTATTAGTAGATAGGGGCACCATATCCATACATGATATAGAGTGCAACATAAAACATAACCCGGCTGTATCTCCCGGGCGGGGCAGTAGGGTATACGTAAATACATTTCCTGCACGTACGAAAAAAAGGTAGTCCAATATACCTACTAGCATAGATCGTAGAACCCAAGATGGCCCCATCCCAAGCTTCACGGCGCACGCAATCATGTCAACGTTGGGAAGAGTGTTCTCACTCTTTCCGTTCTAGTCGGTTGCAGGACGCGGTGGACGCCGGACGTTTTTACCCACAGAACAGAATATCTGTTCTGTGTTTTTACCTATCATGATTCGGTGTCAACAACCAAAATAAGTAGAACCACAGCAAATCTCGCCGCTAGCGATTATAGGGGTCAAGTAGATTGGTTGTTTGTAAACCACTTACGATACATACAGAGACGCAGTTTATTACCAATTTCAAGGTGCTCAGGGCACATCTATTGATTTATATCGATGCTTACTAGATACATTAGTATATAATGTCCATCCACATTCACACGTACAGTTAGTTATACGAAGTTTTCTGCTGCCTAAAAACCTATAAATGTGAGAATGGTTGTTACTCAACTTTAAATCGATATACTTCCTAAACGGTCAGTCAAATCGAAAAACATTGAGAGAAAGCTAAACATTATTTTTAAATATCTATTCAACTATACCCCTCTTGACATATTTTGGTGATTTTCATTGTTTTAATTTGGACAATATGGCGTCCTGAATCCGCCATATTGGACTTACACTAATGTCATGTCTTTAGTCAAGTGTCACTCGCCAGATTAAGAGGAATCTATTGACGTGTGAATCATAAAAATCGGTCCAGGCGTTTGGTCTGTATAGTGCTTCAAAGGAACATACAAACATACATACATACATAGACTGTTAAACACATTACTGCTCCTTTGCGTCGCGCAGTCGGGTAAAAATAATATACAAATGGGTGCCGCCTGCCGCCCAACAAAATGTAATTTATTGAACTTAAACTTTCAGCTTATAATGTAGTAATGTTTTAGTACATACTTTATTTTATCAATCTTGTTTTTCTTATCTGTTGTTTTTAGTCGGGTTTTATTATTTTTTAATTATTTATTTTATTTACTTTTTTTTATAGTATAGAGTGACGAGACGTAGACGGTTTACAACAGCATAGTACACCCAATCTTGTGTAGGTATAATGATCTACTAGCAACGTCCTTTGGTTTCGTCCGCGTAGTACCCGTTTCCGTTATTTTTTCGCAATAAAAAGTAGCTTATTATGTGTTATTCCAAATGACAGTCTAAGTATCTGTGTAATACATTTTGAACCGATCTATTCGGGCATAAGCACCCCACTAAATGTTCCCACTGCTGGGACTCGGGGCCTTTTCTCGCAAGGAGAGAGTCAGGGCCATAATCCACCACGCTGACCCAGTGCGGGTTGGTGAATGTCACAAGACTTCGAAAGATACACTAGATACATGTCGGTTTCCACATAATATTTTCCTTTGCCGTTTTAAGTTAGCGGATATCTATTCAGGCTTTACGATGTTATTGAGCAACAAACATCCAAAAATTTTAATTTGTAAAATTAGGAGGACTAACAAAAAATTAACATTGTATTTTTTTAAATGTACCTGTTTTCTAAAATGTAACAAACATTTCATCGACTTCTGAAGTAATAAGATTACAGCTCAAGCACTCTCGACTTCAAAAGCAATCAATGTATCGGAGGTCAAGAGATTCCAAAATACAGAGTAAAGAGTTTCCGAGTAAAAATAGGTCAAGCGGTTAAAGTTATCCGGCCAAACGAGTGCCACTAACCACGCATTATAAAGGCACCTATTCACGTACGTGCAAATCTAGTGAGTCTTGTGCGTATGAGTCTATTTTGCGGTTCATGACATGACGTAAATGTAAAATTCGTGCTATTTTGAACTATCCGGCGATGTACTGTTATTTCATCTAAAAGCTTTTTGTATAAAAAATTTAAATATTACTTTTACGTTGAGTGGGCGATTGGAATGTATTTTGTACTTAATTTAGCCGTAATGTTTCTAACGATGTACATACCTACATCAAAAATATAGTCAAACAAAACTTTGAAAAACACGCTTATACAAATGATCCACCTAAAAAGTAAGAAAACTTTTTAGTCGGAAACGTGTTTTGAATTAATAGATTTCGTGGTAACGAAACGTAGTCACTGACTGTTAGTAGCAGTCAATATGACACTATTATATTACAGTACGTTTGCGTAGCAAAAAAAATCTTCATCTATGACAGTACGTGAAAATGAAATTCAAACAAAATTATTTATCCTAATGATCGTGGTGAGGATGAATGGTTAGTAGGACAAACTGTACAAATTACTGCATTATCATCGGTCCTTGATAAGTGAGCTAACCAATCCGTTTCGTAGCAAGTGGTGAAAATCACGTTTCAAGATTCCGTTACAAAGATTCATAGATACAGACATACGAATTTAATGGAAGCGTGTTAAAAATAACGGCCGAATTGATAAACTCGTACCGTTGAACTTGGTTTAAAATATCAACACAGTTTGTGTTATAATCAGAACTCATTAAGAAAAAAGTCACCATGCATTGAAATACTTGTAACTAAAACCGGCCAAGTGCGAGTGGGAGTCCCGCACGAAGGACTCCGTACTATTAGCAAATAAACGGCGAAAACCTCTTTGGCTTTATTCGAAATTTTTTGTACATCGCAATTTCCGCAGACAGGCAAATATTTTATTAAAATATTGATTTTTCGCTCATGATTCTGCCAATGAATTCGACGTCGCATTCTATTTTTACTAGTATCGCCATCTAGTTTATTTGGGACGGAATAATCGAGCAAAAATCAAGTATGTTGTATGGGAGCTCCCCTTAAATAATGTTTTTATTATATTTTTAGTATTTGTTGTTACAGCGGCAATAAAAATACATCATCTGTGAAAATTTCAACTGTCTAGCTATCACCGTTCTTGAGATACAGCCTGGTGACAGACGGACGGACGGACGGACGGACGGAAGGACGGACAGCCAAGTCTCAGTAATAGGGTTCCGTTTTTACTCTTTGGGTACGGAACCCTAAAAACGACAGAAATCATGATTATCTATTGAACACATTTCCTACACTTAACACTCCTCTATTTCCTATTGAACATAACTTTTTCTACGCTCCTCTAATTGCTAAGTATTTGACTGGCAACGGATTTGCCCACCAACAAGTACGGTACGGTCTGAAGTCGTGAAGAGAATGGTGACTTTAAAAAAATATCAAACCTTGCAGCTAAGAACAGATAATCATTTCCCTTTATCCTCATACCCTCTGGCATCTCGTAAACGAAGATGGAAACTTACAGGGTTCAGTGATTGGTCATCTGAAGTACTCAAATCAGATTATTAGATTTTGTTTCTTTGTGCATAGATTCGCTGTCACCCACCAGTTCGCCTAATGAAAGGCGATGATTGAAGTGTGGCCAAAGATGATGCACGGTGACCTAGAAAATACTTATTCACTCTGAGCCCGAAAAGCTCTAGACTGTATCACTCAGAAACATTCATTGATACAGGCAACTTATTTCCACTCTCGGGATATATGAGCAAAGTGGACACATACCATACGAATTTTGAGAATATTTACAGCTAGCAACGCTTTGCGGTTATTCCCGCGTATTTCTCGTTCACTTTAATTTTCCGGGATGAAAAGTATGTGTAATTCCATGGTATAATCTATTTGCAATCCCGATTCATTAAGAAGTTTCGACGAGGTTGACCAACGATCATCCAAACTTTGACATGTATAATTTATAATACATTTTAATGAAATGTATGAGTGGTAGTGCGCAGACTTACGTTTTTTTTAATTTCATAGGATCACACTTGACCTCCATCTCGCCTGATGTTAAGCGACGATGCGGTCTACGATGGAGCGTGTGTACCTAGAAAAAACCGATTCACTATAGATTTGAAGACAAAAAGATTGTAACTATCGGGGAAAACCTACTCAGGCAACGTATTCCACAGCCTAGACGTTTTTATTACAAAAGTTGAGTCAAATCTCTTCGTTCGTGTCTTTAGAACAGCAACCATGAAACGATGTCGCTTTTTCAAGACTTTGAAGTCTTTTTAGCATAAGATTATCATTGCCTTTCCTTGAATTTCCTTGTATTGAAAAAGGTTTTAGCCCGCTTCACTCTCCGGAATTACAGTAAAATACTGAAAGACTAGTCACTTTTCGAAGGTATTCAAGATATACAATTGAATAGTTTCGCTACCATCAATGCCTTGCGTCGCAGCGTTAGCATAACGCGCCGTGGCCAGGTGTGGGAATAACTGAGTCGTCGCAATGCGGTGGGCGAATCTTATATTCATATTATTGTTGCAACTCGCCTGCTTTCAAATTCAACTATCAAAATTTGACTTTCTTCCTTGCTTTAAGAATTTAGAATTGAGATTTTTTAAACTTTGATTTTTCTGCTCTATATTCTGTGCTACAGAAAGATTATTCTGTATTGTTTGTTATGTGTGAATGTTTTTTAACTATAACTAGACGTAACAATGCACTTTATTTTCGGTATGTTTCTTTCCTACATTAAACTTTTCTTACGAAAGTTAGACTTTATTTTTACCATAATGTGTGTTTGGCTCTAGCAACAAACACAAAATAAAACAAAAAAAATTAACCCCAAGGATTTAAAACCTGTTAAAGCATTCTTCTACTCAAACCCTTTCATTTGATACCCATACTGAGTTGTGAAAAATGAACATGAATTCACACTTTTTGTAGTGGCAGCCATTTCGAACTTGAAATTTATTTTAGTGTACCTATAGTATTTCACTAGTCAAGCCCTTTCAGTTGATATCTATATTCAGGAAGGTTGTGAAAAAATATAATATGTAATCTGCCAATTTGTGAAGGCGGCCATTATAAACCCATTTTAACCAAATCACGTCAAAGAAACTGGCTTTCAAATGTAAAAACCGCATCGAAATCGGTCCATCCGTTTGAGAGCTACGGTGCCACAGACAGACAGATAGACAGACAGTAAAACAGACATCAACGTAACACTAATACCAACCCTCTTTTTGGTCGGGGGTTAAAAACATGTTTCTTAAAAATTATAATAGATGACGTCAATCATGAATTGAACTTTATTTGAATTTAATTTCGAAATATACTTTTTTAAGCTTTTGTAAGTTTACACTTGACCGCCAACTCGGCTGATGTTAAGCCATGATGCGGTTTACGATAGAGCCTAGAATAGAATAGAATAGAATAGAATTTTTTTATTAACATACTTAAACAATCCATTAACATTATTCACTCTAAGATATTGTTAAACAATGAATAACAGCGCTTAAGATATGTCTCGTCATGAAGTATCAACAATTAGAAGAAACCGATTCAATTTAAATTTGAAGACACAAAGATTGTTACCATCGGGAAAACCCCATTTAGGCAACGTATTCCACAGCCTAGGCGTTCTTATCACAAAATTAGAGTCAAATCTTTTTGTTCGTGTATTTGAAACATCATCATCATCATCAACAGCCCACTAAACGTTCCCACTGCTGGGACTCGGGGCCTTCTCTCGCAAGGAGAGAGTTAAGGCCATAATCCACCACGCTGGCCCAGTGCGGGTTGGTGGATGACACATGACTTCGAAAGATTCTAGGTACATGTCGGTTTCCTCACGATGTTTTCCTTCACCGTAACATCAACCGTTGAAACATCAACCTTGAAACAAAAAAAAGCGACATGCTTTTTCGAGCTACGCGAATTCCGGTAGAAAAAAAGGCACGGTGATATTAGATCATGTAGATCAGATGATGCACATCCTCAGATCAGATGTTTCAAGAATCCCCGATATATTTATGTAATTTCACACATTGTACGGATAAACTTTACCGATCTTTGAATCATTTCTCGTGACCGTATGATGGAGTTAGTCCCCGGTATATTTATGTAATTTCACACACTGTACGGATATAGTTTACGAATAAACTAACTGATATTTCGGTGGCGTTTCATGCAACATACATGGGACTCGATCAATAACTTCAGTAATATCCTAGTAGGTAATTTATAAAAATACTAGCTGACCCCACAAACGTTGTTTTGCCTTAGTGAACAACCCTTGTCACTTAGGGGTATGAAAAATACCTAGTAGCCGATTCTCATACCTACAGAATATGCATATAAAATTTGGTTAAAATCAGTAAAGCCGTTTCGGAGGAGTAAGGAAACAAACACTGTGACACGAGAATTTTATATATAAGATAAGATTATATCATCTATATAGCTTGTTACATTTTTAGGGTTCCGTAAAACGTAAAAACGGAACCCTTATAGATTCGTCATGTCTGTCTGTCTGGCTGTCTGTCTGTCTGTCTGTCTGCCTGTCCGTCCGTATGTCACAGCCACTTTTTGCTGAAACTATGAGAACTACACTGTTGAAACTTGGTAAGTAGATGTATTCTGTGAACCGCATTAAGATTTTTACAAAAGTTTAAAAAAAAAAAAAATTAGGGGTGCCCCCCATACTGAGAACTGAAGCTCAAAAATTTTTTTTTCATCAAACCTACACGTGTGGTGTGTCTATCGATAGGTCTTAAAAAATGATGTTGAGGTTTTTAATATAATTTTTGTCTACACTGAATAACTTGCGCGAGAGACGCTTCCAAAGTGGTAAAATGTGTGTCCCCCCCCCCCTCTAACTTCTAAAGTAAGTGAATAAAAAAACTAAAAAAAACATATGATGTACAATACCATGAAAACTACCAACGAAAATTAGTTTGAACTCGATCTGATGAGTAGTTTTTTTTTAGTACGTCATAAATACACCATTATTAAAACTTCGATCAAAGTTACAACGAACTACAAGAACTATGTGTACTATGTATATTATGTTACTTGCTGGAACGGAACCCTTCATGGGTGAGTCCAACTCGCACTTGGCTACTTTATTTCTTCTTCTGGAAACGCTAAATAGATATTTGTATGGTTTTAAAGACCACTATTACCTTCTCCTTTAGATCCGCTCCGCTGTTTAACCCACCTAGTGGACGTTCCGTTCATGTTTCGTTATTTATTTTGCCGTAATTAAGTTATCTATATGTTATTCCAGACTAAAATCTAACTGTGTTCCTTTCAACCCGATCCGTTTAGCCAGACCTATGCCACAAATGTTATTAATTTTGCATTTATAATAAACATAAGATTACAAAAATTTTGACGGTCATACCACAAAAATTATCATACCAAGTATCGTGTACAAAAAGTTTTACAGATCATGAAAAAAGAGTTCCTCTTCTGAGAATTTCAATACCTGCTACACGATAACAGTTTACAAGTTGAAATCAACTAACTTAGGAACTACCAACATTGAAATTACTCCGCGACTTCCACAATCCACAATAAACAACTTCTAAATCGAATCGCATACCAACCACGCGCAATCCAACAAACTATTTGGCATTAATTAAGAAAATATATCCTTTAAGCGGAGCATTTACTTAATAAACAGTTCCCTTTATACCGGGATCATAAATAACGCGGTGACGGTTCTACTGCTGCAACAATTCGCTGTATCTTGCCAGAATAGTTTTAATTTTCGCTAGGTTACTCGGAGGAAATGCGGCATTCCTCTGTTTGAAAGAGGACATAGAACAACAAAAGTGGTACGACACATGCACTGGTCAACTGGTTTTGAATAATTTATCGGTTTCGTTGACATTTTGTGTGGTATATAAAATTAAAAAATATGTAGGCGACGAGTTTGCAGTGCTGTAAATGCATAATCACTGGGACTTTTTTGACGTGACAACGTCTTATAAATTGGTTTGCCGGGTGACACTTCAAAAAAACTGCGTTACGCTCCACTCACGTTATGCGCTCACAATGAGAGCGAGTGAGAGGGACGCGTGCCTTTCACTTTTTATGTCTGTCTCTCTCGCTCTTAGGCGGGCTAACCACTCAAAGTCGTTGTCACGTAAAACTTTCGCCCGTATACCGACTTAACAGCCTGTTCACACTAGCTACTTTCAGTAGCTGCGACAGGCGTCTAGCTGCTGTATCCTGCTTCAAAAAGAAGCTGCGACAGGCATCTAGTCGCTGCATCTCGCTTCAAAAAGTAGCTGCGACTCGCGTTTTTCGGAAGCGTGATGCAGCGGCAGCTGCAGGCGACTCAGTCACAGTATAATGAAAAACCCAGTAGGACGACAATATGCCATCAAAAATATAAATATGAAATTAAAATCAAACTAAATATTACTTATAGAATTTATTACAGAACAACAAAAGAAGTGAGATCTAAATGGGTGGTTGAGTGAAAAGTTTAATGGGCGATCCTGAAATATTTTCATAATAAATGAAACTGTACTCTCAGGATAATTGGTTCAAAACTAAGATCTGACTTGGCTAGTTTTCAAATACCTAATTTGCAACTGTTTATTAATTTCTTTTCCTACAGTTCAAGTGGATCCCCATTTGCTTTCTTCGGAATGCTCATTTTCTTTCACTGCTTTACAGTATTTTAATTAACACTGCCACACCACGATATCTGAAAGACTGCTTTACATTCTACAGTAGCGTCCATTCATGTAATCTTATATCAACCTATAATTTGTCTCTGCAAGCGCCCTCTGCACGTTGCAAAATATTCTACGGCAAATCTTTTGCATTCCAAGCAGTTGAGTTGTGGAATGCCATGCCCGTGGAAATAAGACAAGCTCCGTCACTTTCCGTATTTAAAGTTCAAGGCAAAGATTATGTCGAAAGCCTGCTAAAATCTGATTGAAGCTCGTACATCTTTATTATATACATTTTGAATTCATTGTCTTTGTATTAATATATGTAAGAAGGTTCATGGACATATGTTAGAATGTATGTTTATTATATTTTAGGCAATAATTAGTACCCTTTTTAAGTCGTTTTTTGCTTCTCTGCATTTTTATTATAGTATGCGATCTTAGCCACGACGATTTTGATTGTTTGTATTTAAGTAAAAGTACCTACGAAAACACATAAACTGGACATGCAATCATAGATCATGGCCAATGTTTTGCTGTTAGTGACGTCATGTCAGCCGGTAATGTTTTAGCGGGAAAAATCAGAATTACATTACTATCTTATACCTTTAAACGAGCAATTCTTGTACCTATATAAATATGTTTATATATATAGAATCTGAATCTCGGAAACGGCTCGAACGATTTTCATGAAATTTTGTATGCAGGGGGTTTCGGGGACGATAAATCGATCTAGCTAGGTTTTATTCAAGGAAAACGTCAATTTAGAGGCTTTTTGAGGCAATGAAAAACTCATACAATGTCATTAGAATACGATAACAAATTTCGGCAATTTGCACGTCGTCTGTTTAGCGCAAATGGGAAACGGTCGCTTCAGAAATTACGAGGCCTCGGTTCGAATCCTGATGGCTGTTACCTCTCTCATTCTTCATTTTGTGTTTTTATTTTTGAGAAAAACTATTATAAAAAGGGCTCCCTCTTTATCAACGTCTTAATATCGTTGTATTTAATTTGTAGCTAAGTATTTTCTAACAAAAAACCGAAATAAAATCCTATTGGCGAATTATCTGCACAAACTGACTGTTGTATTTAACTATAGATGGCGTTGCACTACTAAGCCTATGAGTATTTGGTTTGAGGCTAGACCAATAATATTAATCAATTATTCGCTTACGTGACAAAATTTTTATCTTTTTAACCGACTTTAAAATAGGGGAGGTTCTCAATTCCGTTGTATATTCTGGTACGTATCTTGCGCGATAGCTCCGCTATCTTCATTTTTTTGGTACAAAATACTTGAGAGGTGACCTCATATAAATTTTATGGAAATTGGTGTGGCGGTTTCCTAATAGTCCACGTAGTCATTCATAGCTTCTTATAAAATTTAGTCGTGTCTGAATTTTATTTTAAATTGAAGTCCCTTATGTTTTCTTCATAGAAAATCCTATTATTTGTAAACCTTTAAACGAGCAATTCCTGGATGTATGTTTATATGTATTTAGTATACAGAATCTGAATCTCGGAAACGGCTTCAACGATTTTGATCAAATTTAGTCTCTATGCAGGGGGTTTCGGAGGCGATAAATCGATTTAGCTAGGATTTAGGTAGGGTCAAAAACGGCGTTTTAGGCGCATTTTGAAGCAATTAAGAATTGCTACAATATCATTAGAATACGAATGCGTATTTCGTACATGATTGTGTTTAGTGTCGTTATATCACAACCGAGAAATTGGGCGGTTTCAAATACAGAAGTGCGCGGTTCGAAACCAGATCAAACCATTTTTTTCAAATTCCTCATTTACTGTGAGTCCTTCTAATTTAATAGAATCTAAAAAAACACGAACAAATTTTATCCAAGTATTGGCGTTTTTTTTAACTTTAATAGGTTTACACTTGACCGCCATCTCGCCTGATGTTAAACGACGATGCGGTCTACGATGGAGCGTGCTTACCTAGAAAAAAACCGATTCACTCTAGATTTGAAGACACAAAAGTTGTAGCCAACGGGAAAAGCCCACTCAGGCAACGTATTTCCATAGCCTAGACGTTCTTATCACAAAAGTAGAGTCAAATCTCTTTGTTCGTGTCTTTGGAAAATCAACCATGAAACGATGTCGCTTTATCGAGCTACGAGCATTCCGATGTAAAAAGGACAATGTGGGATAAGATCATGGAAATCAGTCGCACTCTCGCCGAAATGTATACGATAAAAAACCGATTGGCTAGCAACTTTTCGGCGATGTTCAAGACTTTGAAGTCTTTTTCGCACAAGAGTGTCGTTGCCTATGAGCTTTTTGGCGCGTCTCTCGATCGATTCCAAAGCCTTCAGGTGATACTTAGCCGATCCATGCCAAAGGTGCGAGCAGTACTCACTCCATACAGGAGCGAATCTGTGCTTGATAAATGTAAGTTACAATACAATACTTGTAACTTAATGTTCCTATACAAACTAACTGATACAGCAACAGTATAACAGTATAATAGATGGCGCTGTTAAGCAAGACTCGAAGATGCTTTATTGAAAAAATATCCCGTTAAATTTTTTTTATGTTATTCCGGCAAGATTAAAAAAAGACAATTATTCACTAGCGACCCGCTCCGGCTTTGCACGGGTTCAATGCTGGTAAAAATGTCCCATTGCATTGCATATTAAATCGGTAATATCCTCGAAAGCATTAATTTAAATTACATGATGTGCCTAAGGCCTATATTGATCTATATGAAATGCACAATGAACCTATTTAAGTTAAGAACTCAATTGAATATTGTTTTAAATCGCTTCGTCAATAATACCTTATTTACAAAGCGATTTTAAGCAATATTAAGCCGTTAAAGATAGATATATACAACAACGGACTTTTTTGTAATCCTTTTTATGTACCTATGTATGCTTAGGGGACCTATTTAAAATACATCAAATCCTTTGCGTGGTTTGAAAGATCTAAATATATATGTGGTATGTAGGGAGAGAAGGACAGCGGGAAGCGTTTTATACTAGGTATGTAGTGATATTTCATCAGTACGTAATTCGTATCTTCCTAAACATAATTTTACGAAAAAAAAACCGAGCAAAGCTCGGTCAACCAGGTACTTGTAATTATACTCATAAAAAATACACACATTTTTAACTTTATTTTTTTAGTCAACAAGCTATAATCTTTAAGAAATAAAAACAATTCCGAAAAATTGTTAAAATCCCTACTGGGTCAGTTAATTGCTCAATAATTAATTAAATAATAGTTAAAGCTTTAATATAGTAGAGTCAAAATTAGCTACGAATAGTAGATAGATAGATACTCTTTATTGTACACACCATAAACAAAAAACACGTATACAGGAGATAATAACAATAAAACTAGTGTTACAAGCGGTGGCCTTATCGTTAGTAGATAGTTATCTGTTAGCATTTCTCCCAAATGAAAAAGCAAGTCGTCCTACTGGTATTTTTTTTATACTGTGGTTGTTCTAGATTTAAACAAAACTACACTTTCGATTCAGTGTGGCCGACTTTACGTGTTTTTGCTTTTAGCGTATATCTACAATTATTAATGTCTGTTCTTAACACGGATAAAAATATTCTCGGGAATAAATTAAAAGTTGTTATGCACTTTAGTGGTATTTATTTTCCAGCGTACGTCCATGATCGCAAAGTTATAAATTTATATAATTGTAAATCCTCAATCAATTAGCAAAAAGACCTCGGTGTTATAATTACATTAAATTATAACAGCCGTACTCGAACCGTCTTGGGCGTGACAATGGCAGAAGACCTGACGGCATGACTATTGCAAGTATGCTGGGTACGCTTCCGATTGGTAGTGGGTTTGAATATCTTGATATCTGTAGTCCTTCATTGGTCTATGGATAATTCAGGTGTGCTTAGTGTAAGTAGTTAGTTAGGTATGTAACGTAGTGTAGTTCTCATTCTATTTAAGTTTTGTTAATAAAGGCTTTTTAAAATATTAAATTTAAAATGCGAAGAACACATTTCTGCAATTGTACAGAAAGCAAACTATTTACGTTATTCTGATTCCTTTCAATCTATAACTGTGGAAATGTTTCTTAAAATGTATGAAACATATGTGAGGACTACTTCAAAAAAGATATCGATTTACTTGAAAGTCTGCAAAGAAAAGCGACAATATGGCCATATACTCTTCGACGTAAATCCTACACAGACAAGTTAAAAACCCTGCACCTAACTACATTGGTACACTACATTTACTACCTTACTACTTCAAAAAAAAGTACGCAGTTCTATAAACTTTACATAATTTAATATTACTCTACGTATTTTTAAACCTGTCTACACTTTTTAAAAATCCAAGTTAGCAACACTGAACGGAACAATTGCTCGGCGGCCGCGACAGACGCAAACAGCCGCAAACAGTCGCTGCATCGCGATGCAGCTTCTTTTTGCAGCTAAATCGCGCGTTTCCGCTTCAGCTGCTAAAGCGCGCGTTTCCGCGTTAGCTGCTAAATCACGCGATTTTGCTGCAAAAAGTAGCATGTGTGGTCAGGGCCTTACAGGCAACCAATTTTTTTTTTTTTTTTTTTAATATCTATAGGTTTACACTTGACCGCCATCTCGCCTGATGTTAAGCGACGATGCGGTCTACGTTGGATACAATTAATAGTAGGTAGGTACTACGAAAGTGCCGACAAAAGTGATAATAGGTATGTAATGAATAATGAGGTTTCGGTAGCCGTAACGGTAACAATGTCTCACGTGTTTAATTATTTTACTCATCTCAAACATGTCAATGGAAACGTTTACCTAATAATAAATGGATGGTACCTATCTGACAAGCCATAATAAATATACTTTATCTAAATCTTAGTTGCTGTCAATTTCAATTTTTGTTTTTCACAGACAGAGTGTTTTTAGCTATAAGGGGGCCGGTTGCTTTTTTTTCTCCTGTATTGTTCTTATATCAGTAGTATGAAATAGTTTAATACCAGTATTTGATCCTTCTGTGTTCACAGTCTGAGCTGTGACAATAACAGTGTTTGGATCGAGCGGAATTTTTATGCCGTGCCAAAAAACTTTATGCTCCTACAATTCCATCAGTTCGTTAGCCGAATGGAGGTACTTAGGATATTGAGCTCGATTGCAAATAACAATTTCGAGAAGGATTTCTTTAGCAGTCTGCTTATTTTTTCAGTTTAGTCTAAGTGATTGGTGTCTGTGTAAATCTGTTTTTGGCCCTGGTTTGCACCAACTTGCAATGCTAAGTTGTGAAGTATCGTTAATTTTATTAACATGGTATCGAATTATTTTTGGTATGATAATTAACGTCGTGATAAAATTAAATGAAAATTAAATTATATGGTTAAATTGTTACATATTTTGAAATAGTTTACGGGTAAGTAAGTCGTGTTGTATGGTCGTTCCAGTTCAGTTTCAGTATCAACCGCGTCGAGCGGTCGTTTAGTTAGAATTCACGCGCGTCGTGCGTGCTTTCTCCCTGATCACTGAGATAAAATGTGTAATTGTTTTTAAATTCTAGTTTGCTTTGATGTTGAAATTCGGGCAACTAAAATTAACCTTCTTTTAGTTAGGAAAAAACACTAGAAAAGTAGTCAGTAAAAAAGTGCTAAAACATTTTAATTCCACCTCCAGCACAGATAAGAAAATAGTTACCTCGTAACCTCCAGCTCTTAATTATGTGTAAAATGTCGCAGAAAAACGCTGCCCAAGTTGGTTTTATCCTATAGATATAATCTTAATTCAAGAACCAACATACGGTTACATTTTTGCTTTTGTAATATTAGTTTGATGAAAACTCGATTTATTTTATTTTACTGAAAGGTCAAACTCATCAGGAACTAAATCCTTGCATTTTTGTACCCATCTACGCAACGTGTTGGCGTATGATCCCATCCTACTTACGTACTTACTTAAAGAGCTAGTAAGGCGATTGACACACTGCCACGTACCACGCAGCGTAGCACGTGAATGTGTGTTTCAACGTTGTATGTAAATACCTCCGTTTATAATATATAGAAAACACGCACAGCTGAACACACTGCAAATACATTCACGCGCGTTGACACAGATCACGCGCCTACAAGCGGAGAAACGTGCACACCGAGTATCGTAGTGCCGTGCTTGATTTTGTGCCGTGCGTGATTTTAGAAAAGTTCGACGTGTGTTTGAATGAAATGATTAAGTGTCATCGTGAATTTACTAAGACGCAACAACGCCCGTGAGTGCGTAGAAACCGTGCACGATGATGCAGGTCTGCACTCCTGCATGTACGCGTGTGGATGCGTCGAAATGCAATACGCAGCATGGTGCGTGGCAGTGTGTTAATCCCTTAATTGGCAACTGATACTATAATTATATTATGATGCCAAATGTTAATATGGCAAACAAAATATATTAACTATAATTTTCATAATTATGGAATAATAGTTTAACTTGCTTTTTAATCACTCAAAATTGGACTGGGAAGTCAATTTAAAAAGTATTAAATTATTTGAAAGTGTAAATACCATTAAACAAATCATTAAATTTGAAGTGGCTTTTGTTATGAAATTAGTTTTTTAAACGCAATATTTAATATTAATAGTTCACACACATACGGAACCCATAGTAAATATCAAACAGTGACGTCACGCTTTTGTAGTATTTTAAAGTCCGAAATAGTAATTTTACACAAATCGTGCCATTATGGTAATTTTTTAGGATAACAAAGTAATTCTTACGCCAATGTTTTAGTTTATTGAAGAGTCTTTCGAAGGCATATTTTATAAAAAAATGACAACATGCCTCTTACCAAACAATGCTACAAAAAACGCAAGCCAGTAATTGTCTTTCGTCTCTAAAACGTCTAAGTTAGGAAACCACCAACTCATTTCATCTAGTCACCCAACATTTTGTAGGCACAGCGTGTCATCTGCAGAAAATAAAATTAATGATGTCACTTAAATATCAGACAGGATTTGTTATTTTGTCCTTGAACCGTGCCTTTTTTGACTTTTGCAAATGTATTTTTAAATAACATTATAATCCACGTCGGAATTGCAGACATAACAAGATAATCTGTTTGCTATCGACGGATGGTCGGTTTCCTGTCTGAGTTTATTTTTATAACTATTAAATGTTTTTTTGTAAAGATTTTTTTTTTAATAAGTAGTGACGAGACGAGCACATGACCATGTGCCTGATGGTAAGCAACATGCCTGCCACATAACAGCACAGTGATACGCAGCTATTGGAACATAAAGAATCCAAATAATTACCTAGCACTGCACTGCGCTCGCCACCCATAGATCTAAGATGTTATTATATCTCTAAGCCCTGTAATTTCACTGGAAACATTGCCCTTCAAACCGGAACACAGTAATGTTTGCCTAGTACTGCTTGGTGGTAGAATAACTGGCAAAGGTGTGGTACTTCCCCAGGCGGACTCTGCCAAGAGTCCTACCACTACAAAAGCGATAAGCTGAATTAACGTTCGGTTAAAGATAATGAAACGACACGCGTTTGTTTATTTTAATATCAGTATTATGATGGTCGCCCATGGCAAGAACTGTTTTCATTTTATCTGTATATAAAAAACTGCTTGTAGGGCGAGGTCAACAAAGAGTTTTTTTAAAATGGAAATTGTACGGTTAAATTAGTTACTGTTTCATAATACAAATTAACAGGAAATATAATAAATGAGATAAAAATGCGGTTTCGCATATTTCTCAAACTTTTTCTTTCGTTTCTCTTGATAAACTTTTCTGATACTGATATTCCTTTTAGATCGCATTTTTAACAGCTACAACACGATGAGGTTGAATACAAATTTAACAAATATTTCTATGAATACAAAATATTTGCTCTACGTGTGAATATTTTTTGTATCATAACTATGTATTTACAATTATATAAGTCTTATGTCAGCATAATATAGTACATGTTTCACTTAGTTTGGGGCTAGTTATTGTTGTGTGAAGAATTATCAGCAATAATAAACATCAATTTGCAAAAGCCTAGGCACAATAAAAAGTGCTACATGGTATACAAGTATACATACACTCTCTACGGAGCTCTATAGATAACTATTTGTCTTTTTTTAAAGCGGCCAAACAGTTGAGATGTTATTTTACAATATCCCTAAACGAGTATCACTTGGAATTAGACAGTTTGTTCTCGTGACATCTTTAATTCTTATAAACCGTTGTGTATAGTAAACTTTGTAACTACAAATTCCATGTTTAAAACTTCTTTGGGTATCTTTTATGAGTCAATCCTAACATTTTTGTCCCTAATAAAATCGCTGATACTGAACAAACCGGCATGTAAAAAACATTTTTAACACATTTGCTCATAAAGGGTCTCCTATGTCACCAATTTCTGTATCGTAATGTATGTCATTACGTACTTGTGCGGTAATGTATAATGTAAAACGCACGGTTTCAAAATGCTCCGTCTTAAACGAACGGTACCTTTTTCAATCTTAGTAAAGAGTTTTTATGTCAGAAAAGTGGTCAACGTCTTATGAATAAAATTTACTTTGAGAGGTAAAATATAAAAAAAGAATTATTTAATTCGTTAATTTAATTAATGTTGACCATAAATGACAACAATTTATCTGTAACAAAACACAAAAATATTAATTTACTTTTTTACTAATGGCGTACAAGCTGGTTCTGTGCCGTTCCTTAAAATAAAGTGGCCAAGTGCGAGTTGGACTCGCCCATGAAGGGTTCCGTTGCAGCAAGTAACATAATATACATAGTACACATAGTTCTTGTAGCTTGTAACTTTGATCGAAGTTTAAAAAATAGTGTATTTATGACGTACTAAAAAAAAACTACTCATCAGATCGAGCTCAAACTAATTTTCGTTGGTAGTTTATATGGTAATGTACATCATATATTTTTTTTAGATTTTTCATTCTCTTACTTTAGAAGTTAGAGGGGGGGGGACACACATTTTACCACTTTGGAAGTGTCTCTCGCGGAAATCATTCAGTGTAGACGAAAATGATTTTAGAAACCTCAATATCATTTCTGAAGACCTATTGATAGACACCTCACACGTGTAGGTTTGATGAAAAAAAAAATTTTAAGTTTCAGTTCTCAGTATGGGAGGCAACCCTAATTTTTCTTTTTTTTTAATTTTTTTGTTCAAATCTTAATGCGGTTCACAGAATACATCTACTTACTAAGTTTCAACAGTGTAGTTCTCATAGTTTCGGCAAAAAGTGGCTGTGACATACGGACGGACAGACAGACAGACAGACAGACAGACAGACAGACAGACAGACATGACGAATCTATAAGGGTTCCGTTTTTACGTTTTACGGAACCCTAAAAAAAGGGCGCCGATGCGCGCGCATTGCTAATCTGTGAACAAGTAAATAATATAATTCCGTACCTTTTTTTTTCGCTGTATTGTTTTTATTTGAACATGTCGTCAGAGTTTTATTTGTTTCCTCGCAAATCTATACTAATATTATAAAGAGGAAAGATTTGTATTTTTGTATTTTTGGATTTTTGTATTTTTGTATGTATGTAATAAACTCAAAAACTACTGAACCGATTTCAAAAATTCTTTTGCTAAGAGAAAGCTACATTATCACTGAGTAACATAGGCTATTTTTATTACACGAAAAAAATAGTGATACTTGGAATTTTTTACTAAAACCAACGCAAGGTATAAAAAAACAGCCATAAAATGGCTTTCATCGCATACGCTGCGGAAAGTACCAATGATAGAACCAAACAATGTTCTACAATATTGTAGAACGTATTAAAATATACAAAAAACCTCGCGAGAGCATATGTCTAACTACAGTAATTACGTCGCTACAACTGCTTTTTTACATTTTAAAAGAAGATAAAAATGCCGATCAACTTAAGACCATGCTATTCATACATTTGTTTTAATTCTTATCAAAATAAATTATTTCTCAATCAAGACTGTTTTAATACCTATTGATTCCTTTTTATACTAATATTATAAAGAGGAAAGATTTGTATTTTTGTATTTTTGGATTTTTGTATTTTTGTATGTATGTAATAAACTCAAAAACTACTGAACCGATTTCAAAAATTCTTTTGCTAAGAGAAAGCTACATTATCACTGAGTAACATAGGCTATTTTTATTACACGAAAAAAATAGTGATACTTGGAATTTTTTACTAAAACCAACGCAAGGTATAAAAAAACAGCCATAAAATGGCTTTCATCGCATACGCTGCGGAAAGTACCAATGATAGAACCAAACAATGTTCTACAATATTGTAGAACGTATTAAAATATACAAAAAACCTCGCGAGAGCATATGTCTAACTACAGTAATTACGTCGCTACAACTGCTTTTTTACATTTTAAAAGAAGATAAAAATGCCGATCAACTTAAGACCATGCTATTCATACATTTGTTTTAATTCTTATCAAAATAAATTATTTCTCAATCAAGACTGTTTTAATACCTATTGATTCCTTTTTGAATTATTAAAATCGGACATTCCATTCAAAATATATTACGAAATTAAAAATATCCATCCTAAATATTTGCAACGACGCGACGCCGACGGCCGGCAGAATTATGAAGAGTGTACATACAGTACAGCGCAGCGTTCATCCCAGTCAGAGTGATTTTATCTCAGAATACTTCTTTATCATGTACCACGTAGGTACATCGTTTCAAGACTACTCAAAATCAAAGAAATCACTTTGAGAGAAGCTTCAATTTCTCGGTGTCCGTTGAGGCTGAGAGAGTTGTTTGTGGTAATATTATTATTTTGTTTTCCTTCGGAATTATGGCACATTTTTGAAGACAATTTGTGTCAAGACATCAAACATACAGCCCATCAACGAGATCCGGATTATGATGTATATGTCACAGCCGGATTGTATAGTTCGCCGTATTACATTACGGCTTACGGCTAGCCGTTTTGAAAAACGGGGCCCGTTTTGTAATGCGGCGTTTCAACGATTAGCCGCATTGTCATTGCAATACGTTCTTCAATAAGGCGGTCCACGTTCAGCCGCATTGTATTACTACTTATGTTGTAAGGAGACCATATTTCAAAAAATAACAACACAAAATCTAAATTAATTTCATTTATCTGAAAAAATTTATCGATTATTTCGTACGATATTCCGTACTATTTTTTTTTTACAATATTTTACCTCTCACGTAAAGTTTGAAAGCCCATAACTTGATATCGGTGACGGTTCACCTAAGAAACATGGTGCACTTCCATAGACAAGGGTCTATTATCGAAACATGTTCCATCGTAGATAGCATCGTCGCTTAACATCAGGTGAGATGGTGGTCAAGTGCGAACCTATTATAGTTTAAAAAAAAAGATTTGACTCCGGGTCCCGTCAGAAGCTCTGCGGTCAACCTTGAGTGTCGCTTCTCCATACTCGGCCTGCGCTCCACTACGGCTACTTGCATGGCTCGCTCCACTCAGCTCCTCCCTTGAGCTTCTGGCTCCCGCATTCTTTTAAATACACTCTAGGTGTAGTAGCGCCAGGACTAGGTGGAGTCGGGGTGCTCCGGGTCGGATCTGGGTCTCATGTAACCAACCCGGTCCGATTTAGTCTTAACAAGGTGGACGGTGGAAACGAAATAGTATCCAAGTAACGTCCAGGGTGACAAGTGCCACCCTAATAATATTGTGTACGATTCCTCCAAACTCCAGAATCCACTGTCACTTTAGCAAATTAGGAACACACAGTATTCAACGCCATAGTTGTTGTTATGTCAGGCAGCGCCATGAGTGTTAAGAATCGGAACTAAAAATTGTCAAAGAGGCGGTTAATCTCTCGCTTTATTACATTACGGCTAGCCGTGTTAGCAATTTAGGAACACACAGTATTCAACGCCATGGTTGTTGTTATGTCAGGGAGCGCCATGAGTGTTAAGAATCGGAACTAAAAATTGTCAAAGAAGCGGCTAATCTCTCGCTTTATTACATTACGGCTAGCCGTGTTGAATAACGTATGGCGTTGAATACATTCCGGTAGTTTTTAAATCAGCTGTATTCAATCCGGCTGATCGTTAAACCGCCGTTTTACAAAACGGCCTTTAACTAACTAAGCCACCAGGCCAGCCTCACCTTTTGGTTTTTAATTTTGATCATTTGGAAATTTTTTGTCATGTACCTACATTTCATTTAGCATACCTACTAAACAAAAAAAGTTGACCCCGTGCGAAGCCGGGACGGGCCGCTAGTATGTTATAAAACGTCGTATGACATACGTGCGCTTTGATAATTACAGCCTCTGCTAATTATATCAATAACGCCTCGGCTGTAATTATCAACTTAGCGCACTTATATCATAATGTACTATTACATGTCAGTTTGTTTCATCTAGACACACGGCAGTGTGGTCAGCCAAGTTAATTCAAGTAAAGCGAATGGGTGCCAAATTCAATCATCAGTCCTGCAATGGATTAAAACCACATAGAAATATTTTGTAAGAACTTAACATTTATTGTGTTCTTAAAACTTAACATAACATATTAAAGCTTCAGATCTTACTTGGCTCTCTCATTTCTTTTATTGTTGAAACAACAATCATGCCATATATTATAAATAGTATTGAACTTGGCTCTCATTTTACATTTATGTTTTTGATGGGATATCTTTTACAGTATCAGCATGAGAGGTAACTTCTATAGACGTAGACTAGAATATATCAAGTTTAAGTTAAAGTAGGTGAATTACATGAGCTGTAAGCGCCCTGAATCACCGTCAAACGTCTTTACGGAATGGAATCCACCGTTGTTGGAGAAATAAACTTGTTTGGTGATCAAGAAGAAAATCTATCGTGGACATGTGTTATTTGCCACCCTGCACTTAGCTAGCGTAGACCTTTACTTTCTCCTTGTGTGGGAAGACCTCGAGTCCCAGTAGTGGGAATATAAAGTTTTCTTGAACGCAATTTAAAATTTTGGCTTTAACACTCTACTGCCACAGTGAAAAGACTTAGAAACACTTTTTGTTAAAAAATTGCATGATTTGTAATTTACTAAAATAAAAATTGTTTTACCCTCATTCAATCCAAGCATATTACTAAACTACTTCCTTAATAATAACATGTTCTGAAACAGTCGATATGGGTAGTTGACGCACACAGCACGGACTCCATCTATGTCTCCTCATTCCCAGAATCAATATATCAGGAATTAATGACTTGGAAATAATATATATCGTTCGACGTTCAACTTCTTTTCCTCACAGTTTATTTGCTACCTGATTTGTACAAATCGCCTTACTTGGTACAATTTCTTGGAAGTTATAAATAAATAATATTGGCAAAAGATGATAAGTATGCACGGCTGGGTGGGCACGAAAACAAATATTCAAATGTTGCTATGAAGATGCCGTTTTGGGCGAAATACGTCCTATTATGAGAATTTCTAGATGATAAAGTGTGAGTGTTTGGTAAAATACTGATGTTTTTCTCTGTACGGTCTATGTTTTTGTGGTTTTTAGGGTTCCGTAAAACGTAAAAACGGAACCCTTATAGATTCGTCATGTCTGTCTGTCTGTCTGTCTGTCTGTCTGTCTGTCTGTCTGTCCGTCCGTATGTCACAGCCACTTTTTGCCGAAACTATGAGAACTACACTATTGAAACTTGGTAAGTAGATGTATTCTGTGAACCGCATTAAGATTATTACAAAAGTTTTAAAAAAAAACAAAAATTAGGGGTGCCCCCCATACTAAGAACTGAAGCTCAAAATTTTTTTTTTCATCAAACCTACACGTGTGCGGTGTCTATCGATAGGTCTTAAAAAATGATGTTGAGGTTTCTAATATAATTTTTGTCTACACTGAATAACTTGCGCGAGAGACGCTTCCAAAGTGGTAAAATGTGTGTCCCCCCCCCCTCTAACTTCTAAAGTAAGAGAATGAAAAAACTAAAAAAAATATATGATGTACATTACCATGAAAACTACCAACGAAAATTAGTTTGAACTCGATCTGATGAGTAGTTTTTTTTTAGTACGTCATAAATACACTATTATTAAAACTTCGATCAAAGTTACAACGAACTACAAGAACTATGTGTACTATGTATATTATGTTACTTGCTGGAACGGAACCCTTCATGGGCGAGTCCAACTCGCACTTGGCTACTTTATTCGTTATGTTCTATTACTTACCAGCTAGCAGCATCTCATTTACGCCAAATGTTATTTTGTGAAAGCTTCTTTCTAAAATCCTAAGACGTTATATCACGTTGAAATTTATTTGACTACTTCTCTATTATTTTTTTATTAAATAAGAGATGAGCGGGACATGTGCCTGATGGTAAGCAACATGCCTGCCACATAACAGCACAGTTTGAACATGTAGAGTCCAAATCAATACCTAGCACTGCACTGCGCTCGTCACCCAGAGATCTAAGTTGTAATATCTCTAAGCCCTGTAATTTCTCTAGAAACATTGCCCATCAAACCGGAACACAGTAATGTTTGAACATTACTGCTTGGCGGTAGAATAACTGGCAAAGGTGTGTCCAAAGAGTCCTACCACTACGAATTACTATTTACTACTTACCTTTTTTTTTTTAATTTAGATTTTACAGCTCCACATACTCCGGGGTCCGAGACCTTTGTCAATCGTTTTCTTTTTATTTCATGAATTTTGGATTGGAGAAGAAAAAGAAATAGGGGAGAGTAGGGAACATTTTCTTGCTAATTCTAGGACTATTTTATTTTCTAAGTCACCTCCTCCCTACTACTTACCTTAGGTATTACATCTTCCCTTTTTATTTTCTCATTAGCAACAGATTCTTAGCATCAAATTCAAGTTCTCACTGCTGGTCATCATCATCAACCTGTGTTTGTTCACGGCTGGATATAGGCTTCTCTCATTACATGCCGATTGTACTCGATTGTACTTGTACTCTCATTACACGTCGGGCTCATTACATGCCGATTGTACTCGATTGTACTTGTACTCTCATTACATGTCGGGCTCATTACATGCCGATTGTACTCGATTGTACTTGAACTCTCATTACACGTCGGGCTCATTACATGCCGATTGTACTCGATTGTACTTGTACTCTCATTACATGTCGGGCTCATTACAGCCCGATTCTCGAACTTACGTTTCCAACTGCTATCAGTTGTCTTCTGTATATCGTCATTTCATCTATAAATCTAATAATACTATAAATGTTTTTATAACATATTTGCTCGTAAAGGGTCTCTTATTGGACCAATTTCTGTATCGTAATGTATCTTATTACGCACTAGTGCTGTAATGTGTAATGTAAAACGCACGGTTTCAAAATGCTGCGTCCACAGACTATGTAGAGAGATATGCTCCGTCTAAAACGAACGGTACCTTTTTAAATCTTAGTAAAGAGTTTTTATGTCAGAAAACTGTGGTCAACATTTTATGAATAAAATTAACTTTGAGAGGTAAAATATAATAAAGAATTATTTAATTCGTTAATTTAATTAATTTAGACCATAAATTACTTTAATTTTTCTGTAACAAAACACAAAAATATTAATTTACTTTATTATTAATGGTATACCGGCTGGTCAGGGGGGCACAATAAGTGACGTCACGACTTGCGGAAATGAGATAGTCTAATTATCTATCACTTCTGAAAAAAAGAGAAAGAGATACTGATTTTCCGTCCTTATCACCGTGGCCGACTTTTTCTCTGGCTAAATTACAAATCTGACATGGCGTTGCCATACAAAAGTCTGTTCAAAGCTCAGACTCGGATTTTTTATGTTTTATTAAATATTGTGTGTATTTAAAGAAGATTTAAAGCTTGTTTGTGAAAGACTGTTAAGAGATTGGTGATATTTATGCCAAACAATGTGCGTTGTGTAGTGTTATAAGCTGCAATAGCCTCTGTGAAAGAAACATCAGTGGAATCTCATTTTACACGTAAGTAGACAATATTTGTTATGACGACTTGATAGAAATTCATATTAATGCCTTCTAGATATCTACGTGAATTAAATTTATACAATAACGGCAGTATCTAATCCAAAATTTGCAAAATATGTAAAATGTAAACATAACCTAAATAACAAAACAAACAAAAAAGTGTGACCAGTTATTTCTTACAAAATTACCCATGAAATATACAAGTCGGTACATAATTGACAGTTTATTTACTGACCGTTTACTAATAATACGTACTAGATTTTGCCTGCGGATTCGCATTTGTTAGTTTTTTAAGTGAAAACTTTCTTTGGCGCACTACATACAGCATACATTTCTCGTGAGCCGTGAATTGAACTCAAACATCACGCTTGGGAATGAAATAAATCTTCGGGTGAACTCGGAGCTATGGTCACAAATGCGTAAACATTTTTAGATGGTCATGGCGTGTTACCATGGTTACCATTATACATATCTAGTCTAGATGGTCATGACGCTTCTGTTTCTACTCTACCACTGCCATTCCAACTCTTGTTTTCTGGAGTAGGAATTGCATCAAACTCCCATTAACTTACACTATCTCATCTCGCTAACAAGATAACATCATGCTTTTAGTATAAACCCTACTCACTACACCTACTTTATACCCACTCACACAAGAGACCTATCTATTGTGTGAGTAGATATGAAGCTCTAAGCTTTCAAAATAAAAGATTATTCATACACATTTTCACCTCTGATTTAACCCTTTTGTTTGAACTTTTACAGAAATAATTATGCAACTTAAATGTATCACTAGATTTCTGGTAATAATTTGGGTTGTTTTATTTATTCAAATTAATTATTATTTCGCAGATGTGCCGTTCCGAAGAAGAGGATAAAATATTGTGTGAATAATAAAGCAATATTTTTCATGAAGTACAGATTATCAAATAAATCAATCATTCTGAATTACCACAACATCTAAATAATAGTAGCCTGTCTACTACAACAAGGTCTACTAACATTGAAATGTTTTATACCTAAGTTCCGAGTTGCCCCGTGCGAAGCCTGGGCGAGCTGCTACTATGATATAAATATGACAGGCAAACTATATTTTTATAACGTTGAATGTAAAGTACAATTTGAAATAAATGTTTTATTGCCCTGTTTTTGATTAGGTATTTATTTAAGTACCTCCTATTTTAGTTATATTATATTAAACCCCTTTTTAAAATGTAATTTTAGAATGCATAGAACACAGGCTGAATTCATCGAACTATCGCAGCACTACCCTTACCTAGTGGAATATTTTCTTTATGGCAATACTTTTTGAGTATTGAATTGAAAATTGAATTGAAATTGAATTGTAATTGAGAGAACGAGAAGCAGTATAGTAGTCAGGAACTTTGTAACTCTATATTGTATTCCATACTCTAAGCGGCTGGTTCTGTGCCGTTACTTAAAAAAAAAAAAGGCGCCGATGCGAGCGCATTGCTAATCTGTGATCCATAGTGATTACTTACTCTGTGGCCTCTGTGCTGTGATCTGTGATCAAGTAAATATTATTCCGCGCGTTTTTTTTCGCTGTATTGTTTTTATTTGAAAATGTCGTCAGAGTTTTGTTTATTTACTCGCAAATATGTTATAAAACGTCGTATGACATACGTGCGCTTTGATAATTACAGCCTCTGCTAATTATAGCTCTCGCCTTCGGCTCGAGCTAGCAATAAAGCCTCGGCTGTAATTATCAACTTACCGCACTTATATCATAATGTACTATTATATTTAGTTAGTTTGTTGTTTACGTATATTTGTCCCTCAATTACTTTGGAACGATGACGCTGTTGTTGGATTTTTTACAAATAAATGCAATCGGAATGCCCATGTTTGTGTAATATCAAATTTACATGTTTTTTCCAAGTTCAAATGGGAGTTTATGTGGTAACTATAACTAAAATATTTTTTTGTCTGTCTATCTGTTTGTTCCGATTAATCTCCATAACGGCTGGATCGATTTTGACGAGACTTAAATTATCAGATTTCTGTGGTTCTAATCTAATTCATGGCATAGGCTACTCTTACTCAACCAAAATAATTGGGGTTCCGTGAAAAAAACAGAAAGTCTTTGAAACGCGGGTTTGGACCCGCATTTCAAAGCAGGCACAGCTAGTTTAGAATATACACAAGGATTATAGGTAGGCATACATTTTGCATTGATTGTAGGCCTTGAATAGCGTATGCGCTATTTTATATCCTAAAAAAAATAAAAAATCTTAGTCTATCGTCCGATCCTAAATTGACTGAAGGGGGCGCCTAAAGCCAGAAAACGAAAAAAGGACATTTTCGACGCCGCTCACTGAAGTTAAAAAAACTACGACAAAAAAAATACTGACGTGTGGGTACAATCAAGAAGAAGCACAATAACCAAATAGAATTTTACAAATAGATCAGTTTTTTACAATAAAAAAATAAAAATGACACCGAAAAAACCCGTTTTAATTCGCGTACTCGAAATTATCAGCGATGACCCCACATTATTTTTTGGTAATAAAATTTATATTTGTACGTTATAGTAAAGTAACCGTACACTTTTTTAAATTTATGTTTAGTTATTGAGTAATTAAATAAAACTTGGTCAAAAATGGACTCCTGATTAAATATTGATTTTTCCTCCAAACTGTGTAATGCTATTCTCGACTTTATGTACATCACATTAAGAAACGCGTCGCGCGGGTGAAATCTGATTTTTTCCTGGCTTTAGGCGCACTCTGAAGTCTACGCGGCACAAGACAAACACTACCGAGCAAATACTAGTTGTTTGAACTTAAATAAGTTAGTCGCTTCTGCCTTATCCATCCCTGTTTCTATATATATATATATATATATATATATAAAACTCAAAGGTGACTGACTTAGTGATCTATCAACGCACACCTCAAACCACTAAAGGGATCGAGCTGAAATTTGGCATGCTGGTAGATGTTATGACGTAGGCACCCGCTAAGAAAGGATTTTGATAAATTCTACTCCCAAGGGGGTGAAATAGGGGATGAACGATTGTATGAAACTTTTTATTCCTTTGAGATATTTGCATGAAATTTCGTACACAATAAGTTCAAGTAAAACCATGAAGGACGTATGAAAGCGTTTTTCAAATTTCAGTCTCCAAGGGGGTGAATTAAGGGATGAAAGTTTGTGTGAAATTTTTTATATCTCTTGGACATATTTGCATGAAACTTCGTATACATTTAGGAAAACCGTTAAATTACCCCGCCGGTCACATTCGGTAACTTAAAAACTCAAAAAAATTATAATTTAAAAACTCAAAAACCCGACTGCGTAAAAAGTGAACCAAACTACGTTCTCGCAAACTAAAAAAAACTGAAAAGAATAAAACAAGCATTTAGATTTCTGGTGGTCTAGAATTCTATAATATGTTATTGTGTTAATACTATTGAAATATATACAATATTTTCTAATAAAAGAACATTACAACTGAACAGTCGGGATCCATTATTATTCGACATACAATGTAATTGTTCAATGGATCCCGACTGTTCAGTTGTAATGTTCTTTTATTAGAAAATATTGTATATATTTCAATAGTATTAACACAATAACATATTATAGAATTCTAGACCACCAGAAATCTAAATGCTTGTTTTATTCTTTTCAGTTTTTTTTAGTTTGCGAGAACGTAGTTTGGTTCACTTTTTACGCAGTCGGGTTTTTGAGTTTTTAAATTATAATTTTTTTGTATACTTTTTAGTTATGAACAATGTTGTGAATGTTAATATGCTCAACATAATAATATGCATCTTTTGGTTGTTGACCAAATGTATTCGTTTCTACTGATATAATATGTAGGATTTTCTACTGCATGTAATTCATATTTATAGTTTTGTGTTAGTATAGGTTTTCGATTTACGTAGAGTACCTACTAAATCGTTTGAAGTTGATGGGCGACCGAGGCGGAGCAATCCGAGAGCGGTTCCGTGGTCCCACTATCAGCGGCAGAGTTGAAACCCCATAGAGGTTTATTAGTAGATAGGGGCACCATATCCATACATGATATAGAGTGCAACATAACCTGGCTGTGTCTCCCGGGCGGGGCAGTAGGGTATGTGTAATACATTTATACATATAAATACATTTCCTGCACGTACGAAAAAAAGGTAGTCCAATATACCTACTAGCATAGATCGTAGAACGCAAGATGGGCCCCATCCCAAACTTCACGGCGCACGCAATCATGTCAACGTTGGGAAGAGTGAGCTCACTCTTTCCGTTCTAGTCGGTTGCAGGACGCGGTGAACGCCGGACGTTTTTACCTATCATTATTCGGTGTCAACAACCAAAATAAGTAGAACCACAGCAAATCTCGCCGCTAGCGATTATAGGGGTCAAGTAGATTGGTTGTTTGTAAACCACTTACGATACATACAGAGACGCAGTTTATTACCAATTTCAAGGTGCTCAGGGCACATCTATTGATTTATATCGATGCCTACTAGATACATTAGTATATAATGTCCATCCACATTCACACGTACAGTTAGTTATACGAAGTTTTCTGCTACCTAAAAACCTATAAATGTGAGAATGGTTGTTACTCAACTTTAAATCGATATTCATCCTAAACGGTCAGTCGAATCGAAAAACATTGAGAGAAAGCTAAACATTATTTTGAAATACCTATTCAACGATACCCCTTTTGACATATTTTGGTGATTTTCATTTTTTTTATTTGGACAATATGGCGTCCTGAAACCGCCATATTGGTCTTACACTAATGTCATGTCTTTAGTGTCACTCGCCAGATTAAGAGGAATCGATTGACGTGTGAATCATAAAAATCGGCCCAGGCGTTTGGTCTGTATAGTGCCTCAAAGGAACATACAAACATACATACATACATACATACATACATACATACATACATACATACATACATAGACTGTTAAACACATTACCACTCCTTTGCGTCGCGCAGTCGGGTAATAAAAACTACGATCGATTTTACATCTTCTATCTTCTATCTATATATATATAAAACTCAAACTGACTTAGTGATCTATCAACGCACAGCCGAAACCATAAGAGGGATCGAGCTGAAATTTGACATGCAGGTAGATGTTATGACGTAGGCACCCGCTAAGAAAGGATTTTGATAAATTCTACTCCCAAGAGGGTGAAATAGGGGATGAACGATTGTATGAAACTTTTTATTCCTTTGAGATATTTACATGAAATTTCGTACACAATAAGTTCAAGCGAAATCATGAAGCACCTATGAAAACGTTTTTCAAATTTCAGTCTCCAAAGAGGTGAAATAAGGGATGAAAGTTTACATAGAAACTTTTCATTCGTTGGAGACATCTAAATTTCCTCACATGTTTTCTATATGAAGCAGGCTAGCCGGAAGGTTTTTTTTCAAATTCATACCCCAATGATGTGAAGGATACAATTTTGTACGAATTTTTCTGCTTTAAACATGTTCTTAATACTATAAAAAAGTGCTCTGATGGGCTACTTTTGTGATACAAACGTCTAGGCTATGGAAGGCATTGCCTGAATGGGTTTTTCATGTCGGTTACAATGTTAGTGTCTTCAAATTGAGACTGAATCCGTTTTTTTCTAGGATAGCAAGCTCTACGATAGACCGCATCATCACTTAACTTCAGGGGCCTTTGCGGTTAAGTGCAAACCTATAACCAGTTAAGACACCTACTTATTTGCATGAATATTCAATTAATTGACCATGGAAAAAAGAATGAGTTACGTATTACAACGTGAGTTTTCCAAAATTCAAACATAGAGATGGTAAAATAGGGAATTGAAGTTACATATTAACGCATAAGCCTACGCTTAGGTAGGTATATAATAGCCAATCTTTATTTAAATTATCATTCGACGCTCATGCTATCCAATATCTACAATAAAAAACTTATCGAACGCGGGCGAAGCCGCGGGTTAAAGCTAGTTTTTTATAAATGTCGTTGAACGATTAGTCATTGATTACTAAATTTTTTGCAAAGTTGTTGAATAATATCGTAGTCATGCGGATAATTAGACAATTGCAATGATGTTTCTACTAAATTAAGTGGCCAAGTGCGAGTTGGACTCGCCCATGACCCTTCATGGGCGAGTCCAACTTCCGTTGCAGCAAGTAACATAATATACATAGTACACATAGTTCTTGTAGTTCGTTGTAACATTGATCGAAGTTTAATAATACCTAGTGTATTTATGACGTACTAAAAAAACTACTCATCAGATCGAGTTCAAACCAATTTTCGTTGGTAGTTTGCATGGTAATGGTAATGTACTTACATCACATGTTTTTTTTAGTTTTTTATTCTCTTACTTTAGAAGTTAGAGGGGGGGGGGGGGCACACATTTTACCACTTTGGAAGTGTCTCTCGCGCAGATTATTCAGTGTAGACAAAAAATAAAAAAGAAACCTCAACATCATTTTTGAAGACCTATCGATAAATACCCCACACGTGTAGGTTTGAAGAAAAAAAAAATTTGAGTTTCAGTTCTCAGTATGGGGGGCAACCCTATTTTTTTTTTATTTTTGCAAAAATCTTAATGCGGTTCACAGACTACATCTACTTACCAAGTTTCAACAGTGTAGTTCTCATAGTTTCGGCAAAAAGTGACTGTGACATACGGACGGACAGACAGACAGACACAGACAGACAGTTTTAGGTAGTGGTAGGACTCATAGCAGAGTCCGCCTGGGGGAGTACCACACCTTTGCCAAATATTCTACCGCCAAGCAATAATGTGCAAACATTACTGTGTTCCGGTTTGAAGGGCAATGATTCCAGAGAAATTACAGGGCTTAGAGACATAATATCTTAGATCTCTGGGTGACGAGCGCAATGCAGTGCTAGGTAATGATTTGGACTATCATGTTCCAATAGCTGCGTGTTTCTGTTATGTGGCAGGCATGTTGCTTACCATCAGGCACATGACCTGCTCGTCTCGTCACTCGTCGTATGCTATAAAAAAAAAAGACAGACAGACAGACAGACATGACGAATCTATAAGGGTTCCGTTTTTACATTTTACGGAACCCTAAAAAAGGTTGAGTTGAAATAACGTAAAACGAAAAATAACTTTGCTATCTATTATTATTTAACTTTGTTATTATACCACCAAGCAGTAATGTGCAAGCATCATTATGCTCCGATTTGAAGGATCATGTTTCCGAATTAATTAATTATTACAGGGCAAAAAGATACCACAATAAAACGTGACACGTTGCTGTTATTGGCAGGCGTGTTGCTTACCATCAGGCACACGGCCTGCTCGTCTCGTCACTCTATAACTCTATACTATAAAAAAAGTTTGGTGTTTTCTTAAGCCAGAAGTATCAAATTGAGAAATTATACAATTTCTAAGAATCGACTCTTTTAGTCCAGAAAAAAAAGTATAGATAAATTTTGACGCAAGTGTAACCTTAAGTATTATTAACGAATATCAACAAAGTGGCCAATTATGCAATTTAATTATATCACGTTTAGGTACGAAAAACCAAGTAGTCTTGTCTTTGTAGTGGTAGGACTTTTTACAGAATCCTCCTGCGGAAGTACCACATTTTTTCCAGTTATTCTACCGCCAAGCAGTAATTTGCAAACATTATTGTGTTCGGGTTTGAAAGGCAATATTTCCAGTGGAATTACAGGGGCATAGAGATAAAACATCTTCAGTCAAAGTCTTATATCACTGGGTGACGAACGCAGTGGAGTGCTAGGTAATGATTTGAACTCTGCAAGTTCTAATAGCTGCGTGTCACTATGCTGTTTTGTGGCAGGTTTGTGGCTTACCATCAGGCACATGTTCTGCTCGGCTTGTCACTATACTATATCTATACTACACAAAAAATCCTACAATCAGGCATTTTCGGGATACAAATAGTCAAACATAGTTCCCAAGCGTAGGTTGATTTTGTAAAATTTCTCTAACAAAATTAAACCTTGGCCGCCCCCTATCGCAAAAAATAATGGCCGCACATTTCTCATTCTAAAAACGATATAGTTATATTAGCTAAAATTCTCCTTCCTATGCAACGTTTATGAGTTAGACAGTTAATTTCTAATAATACCTTCTGGGCCTAGTAACGTTTCCACACATGAACCCGAGACCGAAGTCTTGCCAGTTAATGGATATCGATTTGCCATCAGCTGGGCGGACTCACCTTACATCCCATTGCTATACCTCTACGGCCCCGACGGCGATCAGTATGTGTCAGCAAAATTGCAGGCATGAGGATGGATAATGGTCGATATTGCCTTCATACTAACGTAGAAGTTAAATAAAGAAAATTCGGTCATAAATGTTGACAATTTTATCATTTATTTCATTCACGTATTTGCAATCCTATAGAGTTGAAATTCCAAAATTCGGAACAACGTGTTTTGAATCCATCAGATCACTACTTAAGTTAGTTTTTCCCAATGGGTAAAATTCTATCTACTAGATAAGCGTGCTCCATTTTAGGCCGTGGCATGACTCAATTTAAGACAATTAGAGTTTAAATAGGTTATTGTTTGGAATAGCACGTAGCTTCCTGAAAATTACCTCAGGTCTTATGGTAAATTTCACGTGGAAAAAGTCATGATTACATACTAGATAATATAAGTCAAACATAAATGAAAGAAGTCTTACTTGAACTACCTACTTAAAGTTTGTATGACTTTACTTTTCCATGAAAATCTTTTGCAAATTTAGGACAAAAAGAGAAACACAATAACTCGAATTCCGGTACTTACTATACATCAAACGATTACTTGCCGAGAAACGGCTTGAAAAGAAATCGAATGATAACATTCCGAAGCGATACTAATATTTCTTACCCACCACCTGTTACTAGGAAGCGGGATACGGAACAGCGTTCTTTTGCAACGTTTGGGAACAGTGGGATTCACAACAGAGATGAAACTACGACACTTTGTATTTTGAGTGAAATAACAGATATTTAAAGAGCTGGCATTAAATTTTGGGCAGTTATTTATTTTAAATAAAGAGTGGCGAGACGAACAGGACATGTGCCTATTGTGACATGAAAAGTCCAAATCATTACCTACCACTCCACTGCGCTCGTCACCCATAGATCTAAGATGTTATATCTCTAAGAAGTTATTTGAAGCAAGCTGAAAATTTGAAATTCACGTAGCTGTCCTAGTATAATCTCCTAATTAATGTACATGATAATATGTATACTACACGATTGCGCCGCCAACTGTGAGAATGATGTTTATTTTTTTGTTTGGTAGATCATAGTTCAGAGTTAGGTATTACCTATTTACCACATAGGTAAATGTTATCAAAACCGGTTTTTGAAATAATAACAAAAAATGAAATAACACTGCACACCACGCACGAGTGGACAGATAAGAAAATGGGGCTTATTTTCAAATATTTAGGTATGTAGAACTGCGGAAAAAGAACGACCTTTTTTTTAAGAAACACTTTTTTGTAGCTTCCAGAATATTTATTGGCAAATTGACAAGTATTGTACACTGTGTATTTTGTCAAATATTCTTAATTTTACACACGTTTTATGTATATTTTGTTTTGTTCATAGTCTTGATAGGAATTATTTAATTTGATATACACAACAACTGTCACTGTCCAAAGGCCGGTTTGCCCTTTGATTAGTGCGAGTGCGAGTGCGATTGCGAGTGCGAGTGAGTAATCGCGACTGATTACTATGCACTCGCAATAATCAATCGGTGTCCACACGTGTTTGCTACTAATCACTCAACACCTGCACTACTCACTTAAGGCCTGTTTTCTGGCCTGTTTAGTGCGCACTCGCACTAATCAAAATGCAAACCGGCCTTTAAGCGAACGAAGTAGAGTTCGGCTAGTTCGCAATGAAACTGATAAATAAACGTTTGTGTAAAGATAAACAAATGAAATTCGAGATTTTCAGTACTGTTTCCCATCGTTTCTGGAGTCTCTTACGTAAATTGGATCTCTGAATGGATATCAGTGATTGAATTAACCGCTTCATCGGCCTTGCGTTGCTGGTAATATACGCCATTATATCCGTTTATTCTGTGTAATAAGGATAAAACGGCAGCATTTTATTATTAGTGACGTATACGTGAAACATGTATCCGTATAGTAAAGTAAAAATTACATAATGTAGTGAGAGATAAATACCTGGAGATAGAAGTACAATACAATACAATAACTATGTAGTATTAAAAAACCACAAGGCACAAAAAAAATCAAATAATACAAAACGGAAAAAATAATATCTTAGCAATTTAATTGGTGGCCTTATCGCTCAGGAGTAGAGTGTCATTAGTTGTTAAATAATACATCTTCAAGTTGAAGAAACCCACTTTTTGGTAAGCGTCATCATCAGTATTCGTCCACTCTGGCCTGTGCCATAATACGCCACTCAGCCCGATTTTCGGTTTTACTTCTCCAACCGCAACCAGATGCCTTTCGTATATCGTCACTCCATCAAGTCTCAAGGCATCCTACACTACGTTTATCGGTTCACGGTCAGAAGATGTTAACCCCAACTATTGATAAGTGGTAATCGTTATTGCATCAGTATTATTACAGTTTATAAGATTCGTTCAAAATGTGTAATGGAAAACAAAACTACTTGGCCTCTGAATAATACTGCAAAATGTTCCGGTTTTCATTACTAATATAAAACAATTAAGCGTAGCTCTTACTTTATTCAATAAAAATGTTTCTCAAATTTTGCGCTTCAAACTTTGCAAATTTGTAAATACAACAAAAGAAACAATTTCCCACAACAAACCTTGAGTGTAAGCACAGTTAAACAACATAACGATTTGAACAGTATCTCAACTTGATACGAAATAAGCGAGTTGTGACTTACAAATATGGATGTAATATAACAAGGAATTTAACCAGATTCAAAGTACCTACTCTCTCTCTTGGGGTCGGTCCCTCATATCTGAGGATCGTGGTCAGCATCAGGGTTGCATCTGGAGCGGATGATCTGCCTCCATCGGTTTCTGTCCTGCGCGTCTCTTACGACGGAGTAAAATTTTGAGCAAGACAGTCCTTTACTTGATCGGTCCATCTGGTTGGTGAGCGACCACGAGATCGTTTGCCCTCAGTGTTCCCAACTATGATCAGCTTTTCCAGACTAAGTACTAAGAACACATGCTCACTCGCTAACTTGCTTAGACGGCCAATTTTGAGACACGGGGTAATGAAGGTACATACAAACATTACTTACTTCACGTATTTTTTCAAAAGTGGTTTTCACGTATGTTGTTGGCAATATCCTTAAAAACAAGGTCCCAATACTCCCAGACACTTTCCGTCAGCGCTTTTGCTTAACAACTCCAAAATAATAATTTAACTTCACTTAAATTCTCATGCTCCATTCGTAAATATGTTCGTCAGACAACTATTTTGTTGCTTTTTCCAATAAGATCCTAGACCAATCTAAGGGGGCAATCATCCCCTATCCTAATCTGCTTGATAGATTCTTTTTTTGTTTTCGCATAAAGAGTCATGTCCGGCGCTGAACCGAAATGGATTCTGCGACGCTTTACAGGTAAGAAGAATAACTTACCGTGTAAATAGGTTTTGAAATATTTCACCGTACCATACTCCTTCACCACAAACGTTGTTAGTTGTTTTACTGTCAATACGTGTGTAACGGTTATAATTTCGTATTCGGGAGCCCAGTAACGCAATAATTTAAGCTTACGAATACAATTTGTACGTCAGGGAAACGAATGAAGTGAGCCGACAGAATAATTTTATGTACAAGTATTGTCGCTGACAGAGCTTTGTTAAGGAAATTACTATATACCTACGGCAAGGGTACGGGAATAATTGAAAATGGCGGAAAGCTTATTTGCGTCTAGAATATGAGCCAACAGTGAAAGTAAGCAAATAGCTGGCAACCAAAACCAACAAACGACATTGTTGTAGTCTTGTGATTAAGTATATTGTCAGAGTTAAATGGTAGTTCCGGAACAGAAACAACATGTTATGTAGGTAATAGTTATAAACAATTATAAAAATACAATAGTCGTCTTATCCAAATAAACATAAAGTTATAATGCACTCTAAAGAGTGCAAAGTATTAGTTTAGTTAGGAAACAGTGCACTTTGCATGGCTCCTATGATTTACAACCACTTACCAGAAATTTTTTTGAATATAAAAGAAATGTATTTATTTAAAAATAAATTAAAATGCCTTCTGACAGAGAAGGCATATTATACAGTTAATGAGTATCTGACTGATAAATTAGATTCAGATTTGTAAGCTTTTATTTATTTCGTGGACATTAGTATCATAACTAAATGTATTACTATAATCCTTTCATTATCATTACTCTTTTATAAATAAATAAACAATGGTATGATGATGTGAATGAGTAATGATAAGAATTTTGCAGTCCTTGAATGGTGCAAGTCTACAGAATCTAGTGACACGATTTTTGAGCTTTTACTTTGGCCATTGATATAGTTGTTTTTCATTACTCATTTACTTTATTGCTTCGCTTCCATTAATTAGCATTGGATTGTTATAAATGCTTAATCAATTTTATATAATTATGTAATGTAGGCAATACTAATGTGAAATTGGTAGTCCTTGAATGGGCAGCCAAAAAGAATGTAAATACTAGGGCAGCTTAAAGTGGTTAATTATAAAGTGAATTGTAAAGTTTTTAACAAATTGTCATAGACAACCTAATATTTGCATGCCGTAAGGTTGATTATAGAGTTCTCAATGTAAACATTTAAGATCTTATATTACCCATTTTTGCAAATAGAGAAATTTATTATTATTATTATTATTTAGTAATAACTCGCAGTGTCTCAGTGTCAGTCTTTTGTACCTATCTAACTGCTTAGTGTAAGATTGTAGTAATAGATCAAATTTGGTTTTAACTGTCAACTTTTGTTGACTGTCTTAAATTCGAAGCTTAGTTAAAAGTGTTATTGTTTACTCTGGATTTTGGTTTTCCCAACACAGGCTTGCCTAGTGGAAAACCAACGGATACCACTGTATTTTAATTTAAGCTGTTAAAAAAAATCTAAATTCAATTAGACTGTTTTTTTATTTATTGTATATCTTTGTTATTTTTGTGGTATTAAAGTTTTTTTCATTTTTCATAAGTACTCACCAGATTAAAAATACGTATTCTTTTGCTTATAGAATGTTATATGATCACTCAGAAAAAAAGGCTATTTGGTATACATTTGGTAAATTAATCAAGGGATTTCTATGAAGACTCCAACATTAGGTACACTAAATCCAAAAAAATCATAGCCTGCCGTTTATTAGACATTTATGTACAATCGTATTAGTATTGAAATACTTACGTACATATCTATTACTAGCAGCGCCCCGCGGTGTTACCCGCGAAGTTCCCGTTCCCGTTGTTTCCGTTGTTTTCCGGGATAAAAAATAGCCTATGTGTTCTTTCAGACTATAATCTATCTGTGTTCCAAATTTCAGCCCAATCCGTGATTGAACAACAAACACCCAAACATCCAAACATTGACATTTATAATATTAGTAGGATAAGATGGTTCTTTAAACGTAGAAACCCACTTTTTTGCATACAATAATGACAAATATGCTCAAGCGATTGAAATTGTACGAGTTTGTTTTTTTTTTTTTTTTTTTTTTCAACTGTTTTTTTACTAGACATTTACAAACTTTTAGTGTATAAAATATATCGGGATTGATACTGACTGCGTTATGGCGTAACCATTCTTCTTACTGGAAATGATATATAAACAACAAGATTACAAATTTGTTTAACAATAAATGAATAAAACACCGACCAAGTGCGAGTTTACTTGCGCACGAAGGGTTCCGTACCACAAAAAACGATACAAAATCAGGTTTATTGCATGGGCGCCCTTAAATATTAATTTTTAGTATTTATTGTTATAGGAGTAATATAAATACATCATCTGTGAAAATTTCAACTGTCTAGCTATCATCGTTCTTGAGATACAGCCTGGTGACAGACGGACGGATGGACGTACGGACGGACGAACGGACAGCTTAGTCGCAGTAATAGGGTCGCGTTTTTACCCTTTGGGCACGGAACCCTAAAAACCGACTTCAATTTAAAACCGTTTAAAATTAAATTCAGATACTTTACCAAAAGACATTGTTCATTTATAAGGGACTTTGAGCTAAATGTGTCCATTGACTGTCACTGATATCATATATTAAACTTGATGGCTTCTTGCAGTTGATATCAGAATATTATCTTTTGGTAGTAGCAGAAAAACTACTTACGCATATTTCCTATGAGTAATGCGAACGTTGACGAGGTTATTTTTAAACAAAACTACAACATTTTGTACAATTGGAGGGCCAGAGTCGTTATTGAAGGATGCCATCGATTTCCGAGGGTCAGCTAAGGTCTCAAGAATGCATTTTCATCAACCAAAAACACATCATAACACAATTTCCAAATACGAAACACATAACACAATAAACATAAACAAACAGCAGATAACTACGCATTTTGTATCGACGTATTCAGTGCTGCCATTGTAAAAATATATTAATATCAATCTAAAAAAATCGATAGTGATCGTGTGGATAAAATCGATGCTATTCTATTATGGTGGCTGCTGTTTAAAATAATAACTAAAATATTCACAAGTTAGTGGTTAAAATGAGTAGATGATTATTAATACTGGTCTACGGAATTATTGTTTACTGTTTATTCAGCATTAGGCAGTTGTCTCACCGGCAACGATAAACGAGTAAAGCTAGAATTAGAAACGAGTTGGCGAGCCAACCAGCTAGCTAGTAGTTCCCATAGTTGTGTACCTCGGCTCTATGCGAGTGTGCGAGTGAGGCGAGCGATTACTCGCATCACTCGCTCGCGGCGTAAAATAACGTGTACGTTCAGATCCACACTGAATAGACAGAAATGAACAGCTGGTTGCTCTCTCGGCGTGTTCTAATTCTAATCGCTTAGCGAGTATCGCTGAGCGAGTGTTATCTTTCATAGCTCTTGTCGCTCAGCGACTAACTAGTGAAGCGAGTGCTCGCCGGGAGTGTGAACAGTCAGCAATCAACTGTTTGTATATGCATCTCTTTTATTTAGGTATACGGAATGTATATCTATTGTACGTTTCTTGAGCGAGAAAATAGTCGATAGTTACCTACTCGTTTTCTCGCCGGCGGTGGGGAAAACTGCCTAAGTAGATGATTTTGTTTTTCGTGGCGTTGTAAAGTAATAGCGGGTGCGATGAAAAACCATTGCACAAAAAAGCTAGCTACAGTGTCGCTTGAAAACAACTTAATTACGATATGAATTGTTTATTTGAAGCATAATTATTAAGACGACTTGTTCTATCGATTAACAGAAATCGATTTTATTCGAGAAAAAAATCGACATCATTCAAAGCTTATAGACTGGCAATATAATTGGTTGAGAAGTCGGAAATAAAGATTAAATTACTTATATTATGAACTTTTTGGCTATTAATCTGGGTACTAAAATAATTACATTATAATTCATTACAAAAATAAATCGATTTTTTGAAAAAATCAAATTATCAAGAACATTTTGTCCACGGATAGCCCATTTTGAACAATGTCCTTTCATAAGGAGCCATAACAAGTCATCGAGGTATTTCAAAATTAAATTTTAGTTTTATGTTCATATGTAAAAAGGAACATCTCACTGATTTCAGTTAAATGTATATACTGTAACACCAAATAATTGAATCTGAACAATGATGTACCAAACAAACAAAATAACCATCAACGTTCGTTCACGATTGGCGAAAATCGCATACCTATACATATATGTATAACTTTACAAATACATAAATAATATTTTAACATACTAATATACAGATATTTTGCAAACAACTGAATTGAGAACGTCTTCCTTTCTTGAAATTTTAAGAAAAGTTTGTTTCAAGGTTTAAGAAATAAAACAACATCAAATCTATACACGTAGGTACACATCACTAGTGATGCAATAAGATAAAACGGTTCAAAAATTGCTCACTTCCTAAAAGCTGTTTCTTTTATGCAGAAGCAGCACCTACGTAAGAACACTCATGTTAGGAGAACTACTACAGTCGCGGATCAAAGACCTCACAGCTCAATGCGCAAGGATCTAAAGCTTTGATGTCCCGATGCGATAGACCCGTGTTTAGACATTCCCGCTGAAACGGCAATGAAAAGGTTGAATAAACGTTTTGCCAACAGCTATGCTGTGATTCGCGAAAATGTTTCTACAAGATTCGTGGGATGTTTTGTAAAGTTGAGGTGTAGTTTTGAGTACTTGACTTTATTTATCTAGCTTGTACTTTATGTACTATTGGGTACTTCGTTCACAGATTTTGTTTTGGATAATATTTATTTTTGAAGTGAAGATATCTTTAGCTGCGTTGAGTAGGTGCCTTCGTTTTGATACGGGTAAATATCATTGGAGGGCGTAGCATCGGTGCGACTACGGAGCGGCGTAGCGGAACGCACGCATTAACCAATTCTTGGATGGGTGAAATCTTGTGAATTTGCGTCATTGACATGCGTATTAGCAATATTTATCAAAGTAAAATATTGCGGAACGTGCTGTTTAATGCAAAAAAAAGATGTAAGTTTTCACTTCCATCGGAAGTCTGTGCCTGCCATTTTTTTTATAATACTTTTCTTGCTTTAAAAAACCGCAATGCCACTGTTCATTATATTTATGTCTTGACAACTACTGTGCTGTGATTTTACTGTGTTTTTTTTATTATTGAATCAAAACGGTTAATTTAGGTTTTGAGCAAAACGAAAATTTATTCAAAAATATTGTTCGCGTCTTCCTTAACTTACGTAAATAAAATTCCTGCTCAAATATGAAGTACAAGCGCAAACAAAAGCGTGAAAGCCCATTACCACAACATTATACAATTTCGACCTGCAAGTAACTGCCATTGTATAAACAGTATACGAACTTTGTACTGTTTCTTCTCAAATACTGTAGATTTACTTCCTATGATGATTAGTTTTATGTAATGTGCCATTGTGGTAGATTATGACTTTACTTACGAGAGAAGACCCCAAGTCCCAACAGTGGGCTACTTGTGCAAATTTAGAATTTGCCAAAAGTACATTATATGATCAAATTACACTCAGCATACGAGGTCGATAATACAGACGTAATTTCTTATTCCGTCTGCAACTTTGAATATTTTTTTCTGATCATGTTTATTATAATTATTATACCTACTCAAAATGTACTACTTATATAATAAATGTAAAAAAATTGGATATTCAGATGTTAAAAGCTGTTTTTTTTTTTACTTTTATAGGTTTACACTTGATCGCCATCTCGCCTGATGTTATGCTGTGTAGGTGAAAACGCGCAGCGATGCTAGTTTTACAAGCCCGTTACATTTTTACCGTTACAAATGTGTTAGATTGAGTCCACACCTACAAAACCTTGCATAAACATTGTTTGGCCATTTTGTGAAATAACTCTACGTTACAATTTTATCATTTGATTACTTTTTGATACTCCAATTTAATTTTTATCTTTATATGTGTCGTGGACAGTGTGTCGTTTTTTTAACAATAATAATAATGGGATATCTAAAATACTATTTGGAACAGAAAAATATTTTTCATCCCACCAGCTCGGAAAGAGTACTTTTGCTCCTCGATATCAGGGCGCAAAAGTCGTTTTTACCCTCTAGAGGTTAAAGTAAATTTGAATTTAGAACTTGTGTGTACTGAGGTTTTGAATTCAAAACATAATTTAACCTATTTATTTCTACCTCCTTGATGCCGAATTCATCATACATTTATTTTTAATTTGTTAAAAACTCATACTCGGAACCTCTTTGGTGTACTTTTTTTTTTGCTTTGCGCGCAATTTTCTTTTCAAGGATAGAGGTAAAGAATGTTATTTCAAATGGCAAAACATTTTGAAATGCTATGAATGAATCAATTGGTAATCGAATTGAAGTATGCCGAGTTGCCGAGTTAAATAATTAAATATTATTGACTACTAAAATAGTAATTAATAGATAATTTCAACTACTTGTGCAGTACAAATTAATGTAGTATTAAATATAACATCAAATAAATATACTATTTTGAGAAAACATGTACTTAGGTACAACATATTTTGAAGTCAAAACTTCTTTTGGCGCGCCAAAGACAGATTTTTCGTGGGCTGTCAATTTAATTCTAGCGTCACGCTCGGGAATGATAAGAAATCTTCGGGTAAACTCGGGACCATAGCCAATGGACATCTAGAAATGCCTCAGCCTTTCCCATTGGCCATTTAAAAATGTGTCAGCATTTCTAGATGGCCATGCTCATAGCCACGCCCTCCGGTTTCACACGCGTAGTTTCCAAAGTAAAAATCAAATTCTGAGTTATAAGTTACCACTTCTATCGGCAGTGCCTATGACTGCCAATATTTTTCTTTCATGAATTCTGAATAGTAAGTTTATTAATTTCCTTTAAAATGTACCCTGATGCAAATTTAGCACTACTATAATTTAATGCATTTGGGCGGACACTTTTTCATGTACACATGAAACTCCTTACCTCAATCGGTCAACTCTCCATATTTTCACGTCATATTGTTATTGTTAAAACCATGGCTAAATAAACTTAAGTTTAAAACTTATAAAATTGAATACAAGTGAAAAACCGAAATACCATAATAATAAGTGATTCTAGCGACCAAGAAGTTTATTTAACGCCAACAGAATCGACTGAAACTGAAAATGCACAAAGCGTTTAGTAATTTCCTCGCTAGGGGGGGATGAAAAATTACGTGTTACACTCGAGTGCAAAGATTTTTCACCTTGTGCCCTTTTGATTCCCTTGCTACGCTCAGGATTCTAATTTTTGAATCCCTCGCTACGCTCGTGATTCAACTTTAGAATCCTTCGCTTGCTCGGTCATCAAAATTAAGCACGCGGTTAAAAAGCCACTTTGCACTCTTGTATAACAAATAACTATTTCCAAATAGGTTTAGAGTAATCGAGTAATCGGTGAACACACAAAAAAACAATCCGAAGAATAGAAAATCCCCTTTATTTTGAAGTCAGTTTCAATGGCTCTAGTTATCTTACTGCACAAATTGTATACATACAACCCCACATTCGCAAAGACGGTCTCGCAAGAGTTTCTGAGAAAATAACTCATGTAACCCGCGCTTTGTTGAAGTAATTCAAAGTTATAATTGGTACTGCCTCCCCACTTCTAACACATCATTACTGTATGGGAAGGAAAGCTTTGACAGATCGCGATTATTATCTGCTACTGATCATTTTATGGCTCAACTGAGACGAGAAATTAGTTTTTAAAACTATTTATTATTACCCATCTACGTTAGTTGTTACAAATAGTTAAACACACTTAATTGCATGTTTACACAAAATAATACAATTTAATTGATAGTAGTGTTTTTTACCACAAACAATCCAAAATTAAATGCAAAAAAACTTCAAAAAAAATGGTAGTCATAGGAACGGCCGATACAAGTAAAAACAAAGAACTCAGAATTTGATAGCTAACTTTGGAAACTACGAGGGTGCAACTGGAGGGCTTGGCCATGGTCCCGAGTTTACCCGAAGGTTTTTATCATTCCCGAGCGTGACGCTAAAATTCAATTCACACCCCGCGAAAAATCTGTCTGTGGCGCGCCAAAAGAAGTTTTCACTTTAAAAATGACAGTCATAGGGACTGCCGATAGTTAGAAGATAGATAGATAGAAGTGAAAACTTATAACTCAGAATTTGATAGCTCACTTTGGAAACTACACGGGTGTCACCGGAGGGCGTGGCCTGGTCATCATGGCATGGCCATCTAGAAATGCGTCAGTATTTCCCATTGACTCACCCATTTCTAGATGGTCATGCCACGCCCTTTCAGCATTTCCCATTGGCTGACGCATTTCTAGATGGCCAATGGCCATGGTCCCGAGTTTACCCGAAGATTTCTTATCATACAGTCCGCGAGGTATAAGCTGAGCTTTGCATTAGTGTGAGTGATCACCAAAAGTACAGTCAGACGCAGGACGCTGTGACCATGTTCTCTTAATAAGGTGTCAATTTTATATTCAATGAATCGTTGTTTATTATGCAGTATCAATTGTATATTGGTATAAACGATAGGCCTGCCCTGAATACGGTATTCGGCAATTTTAAGTAAATAAGTTTTACGTAGGTGACGGATCTCATGCTTTTCCATTAAAATTTTTCTGTTATTCTCTGTCCTTGACCATTTGAATCCTAAAAGAGATACTTCTTTTCGCAATGACCATATTGATCCTGGATAGTTAATGTCAGCTTGTTGTTTAAGAGTTTGTTGTCTGACTGTACTTTTGGTAATAGATGCGTATGCATGTGATCACTCACACTAATGCAAAGCTCAGCTTATACCTCGCGGACTGTACCCGAGCGTGACGATAGAATTCAATTCACACCGCACGAAAAATCTTTTCGCGCCAAAAGAAGTTTTCACTTCAAAAAGATCGTGTTCAATAGAACAAATTAATTAATGTAACTTTTACTTACTCACTTTATCCAACTCCGTCTTTAAATATATAATTTAAACTTCGACTGTACGTGTCATAAAACAAAACATTAACTCAAATAAAACATTATTTTTGTAATAAAGAAAAAAAAAATTCTTTATTTAATAAGTGGCAAAAAAAACTATCCACAGGAAGCAAATAAAAAACCAATTTAGTATGTGGCTTAGTTGCACGCGCATAGTATGACAACTGATTAATTTTTCCCGCCAAAACGAAAAATGTTTCATCGTTGAAATGATTTTTTGTTGTTATTGCAAGTGCTTTGGAAAATTTTGTCGTATGATACACGTGTATAGTGATCTACTATTACTTCAGTTTTCTAACATGATTAATGAATTAGGTACTCCTTTCACAAAACAAAATACCGTAAAAATGGCCTTATCTTCTAAAACCGTAGCAAACGTACATAAATCTATAGCGGCTCACGCAAGCCAACCCCTTGAAGGGAAAACCCACAAGCTCATATAAAACGTAGCATTTGTCAGGAGACGTGGATAGGAACTGCTCAGAAACCGCAAGCATCGCTGTCCCGTTCACAGTTCCATGCGGGGATTTGCATAACTAACCTAAGGAAATACGTGATTCGGAACGTTCACTGGTTTTCTGGAAAAAGTTGAAACCTTGAATTGTTTTGGTTCTAGCGAAAAAAAACCAAAAATAAAACTGGATATATTTGAACTTTAAGAATTTAAATCTGTGCTTACTACTTAATCTCGTGTTTAGTAAAATTTACAAAAAAGAAATAACGCGGGATTATTATAGGTAGTTAAAGTAAGTTCTTAAAAAAATATGTTAAAGTTAAAATAAAATTGAAAATAATGCCATTGTTCATTTCAATGTAATTGTAATAAATGTACCTATCACAATTATTGTCTGCACGATAATTATATCTTCGTATAGTGAAATTAAATGTTAATTTGAAACTTTGAAAATGTAATTGTTTGCTATTTATATATATTTATTTCGTTTTATTTTTTTCATTAATTGACGTGTAAATTTATAAATAAAGAACTTTGAAGTTGATATGATTAAAACATTTTGCGTATTGTTTTTTTGCGGTAATATGCAAACAAATTAGTACATTACGTTTGCTTGGCCGTAAAATAACTAAACTAGTAATACAGAGGTAACTTCACGCTCCTGCTAGGGCTCTACATTTTTTTCTGATATTGTAAATGTCCATAATTATCTTTATCGGAATAAAAACTACGAGAATCTAATATCTAAGGGAAAAAAATCAAGTATTCAATGTAGTGAAGTAGTAATATGATAAAGTAGGACTCTTTGCATAGTCTGCCTGAGGATGGACCACGGATGCCAGGCAGTAAGGTGCAAATATTACTGTGTTCCGGTTTGAAGGGCAATGTTTCCAGTGCAATTACAGGGCATAGAGGTAAAACGTCTTATATGTCTGGGTGACGAGCGCAGTGCAGTGCTAGGTAATGATTTGGACTCTTCGTGTTCCAATAGCTGCGATGTTATGTAGCTGGCATTTTGCTTACTATCAGCCATATGTCATGCTCGTCTCCTCAAGCAATGCTTTAAAAAATTAACACCATAAATACGTTTTATTTAGATAGATAGATTGACTCTTTATTGCACTTCACAACCAAACAAAGTTTTAAATGTGCTGTGTTGTGTTTTTGGGAAATAAACGATTTATTATTATTATTATAGATAGATTGACTCTTTATTGCACTTCACAACCAAACAAAGTTACAAAAATATACAAAGACTTAACAAAATAAAGTAACAATTGGCGACCTTATCGCTAAAAGCAATCTCTTACAGGCAACCACTGGATGGAAAAGGAGAAATGAAGAATAAGAAGACGGGAAAGTACAAGCAATAACTGAAAGATGTTTAGAAGTTTGTACATAAATATGAAATTTAACTTTTAAGTACACTTATATAAATACACTACAATACTATGAAACATACACCTACATATTTATAACTGTACATCGTTTAGACAAAAGGTTTGCATCTACTTCGCTTTTACAGAATAGCCTACTGAACTCAAGGCAAGGGTAGAATTTCCATTCAATATCGCACAGAATACCGTCGATGCTCGATGCACTTGAAATGGAGCTTCACAGTTGAAGACGCACTGCTGTAGCGTTCTGGAAACAGCGCCGGGGACAAATTTACACTCGATTTGCATTCCAGCAGTATTCATAAACGTCTAATTGAGAAGTTTTATTTAAAATGCCTTGTGTTGTTGTGAAAATAAAGAGGTGTTTTCAAATTGAGAAGTGTTCGTTGAAAAAATATCTCCAATAGATAGATAGATAGATAACATTATTGTGACACAAAAACAGAAATATTACAGTAAAACACTTACGAACTAGCACCACAAATGGCGGCCTTATTGCTTAGAGCAATTTCTTCCAGGCAACCATCAGGCCAACCAATAGGGATAATGACTGGGTCAAATATAATATATATCATTCTAATTAGTCCATCAGGTAGATTTCGAAAAAATATGGGACACGTATATTTTGTTTTATCAAATCACTAGCAGCGCCCCGCAGTGTTACCCGCGATGTTCCCGTTCCCATTGTTCCCGTTGTTTGTTCGGGATAAATAGTGGCCTATGTGTTCTTCCAGACTATAATCTATCTGTGTTCCAAATTTCAGGCCCATCCGTTCATACGTTAGGACGTGATTGAGCAACAAACATCCAAACATCCATACATTGGCATTTATAATATTAGTAGGATTAAAAATCGACAAGATTATAGAGTATCAAACTTCCGGAGTGGGAGGTTGTGACGTCAAGTCTACATAAAAATTGTACATAGCAATGACGTTAGTCGAAACTTCTAAGCACTATACTCGTATTTTCGTCATTTCTTATAGTTTTTTAAACATAAGAAAAAGTACGTGTACAATATATTTTAATAATCTGACTGACGAACTAATTAGTCACCAAGCCTATTTCGGAAACCGGAAACAAAGACTATCTAAAATTGCGCAGCTTACTGTTATATATACCTAATACTGTTATATGTTATATATGTATTTGTTCCCATATATTCAAATGATGTTATGAATTTGTTGGTGTAAAGTAGAACCACTGCCGAGTTTTGCACTTCAAAGTGCTTCCTACCTTTCGCAAAAGTTTTAAATACAATGCTTATTAATACCGACCTAAATATACCAGTGACCTTTCTAAAGGGTTAGTGGATGTCACCCAACTATGTCACGTCGGTAAAATGTCAGGCATTACTCATCATGCATATTACATGGTGAAATTAGGCTCTAATTTTCCATGTTGTTTCTTTTTTGTTGATCATTATCCACTAGACTCGAACTGGTAAGACTATTTGTGGTTTAATGATATTAATTATTTATGATGTTTTTTGTGGGACGCCATGAAAATGTAATAAATGTTTTAACATGGCAACTCTTGCTGTTTACGAATATATGTTTTGTTTTGTTGAGGCTTTTTACGCGTATTCATGTTTCGACGTAAACAACTTGTGTGTGTAGCTATAAATTGTGCAGATTTTAAAAAAACTACGGAGATTCTTCAGACAACGAGAATTCAGTTTCAGAGACGTTTTAAACAGCGTTTATATTTATATGTTTCACTTTTTTTTAATTAGTGTAAATGTAATATAAACTTATGAAATGCTCAAAAGAAACATGAGTTCTTACAGTCAATTGAACTCTTCACGTTGAAATAATAGCGTGTTACTGTTATGGATAGACATACTACTTGTCCGTCCGTTGAATGTCCGTAAACCTATCTTATTTAAAAATGCAAAAATAATTCATTTGATAAAGCAAAAATGAGGACCTTTGAAATAACATAGTATGTACATAATTATGCATATTTATTTACAGTAAATGAAGCCGATTTTAAACTCTCTTGAGTAAAGTTAACACGTATAAATTTATTAACAACTACGCCACAGTCTTAACCACTGACAGGCTAAGCATGCTTACACACACGAGCTTATTAATACAGCCTACTTGTTCTAATTCAGTCAGGTTAATAAATTCTCCGTAACACGTTAAGCTTCTCGTCACGTTCGCAGTTAAAACTCTCATACGTTTGATAGCATTACGAGGGCGTGGTCACGCTTATAGCGAAGAGCGGAGCGACAATGAGTGACAGCTAATAATAATGTATATATTGTGTTGAAGTAGACAGAGCCTTTACTAACATTAACTCTTTCTAAACAAAAAAATAAACCGACTTCACAACCACATTTATGCACTCAAAAGCTAAAAGTAGGTTAATATAATTATTGTTATAATTATCTCTATTAATAAATATTTGTCAGATGATTTATAGTAACAATATTATAGTTACACACATAATAAAATTATTATCCTTTTTGGAAGTCAGTTAAAAATTTAAAAAGAACTACACTACGCTACATACTTAACTAACTTCTTATCTATCTAAAGACCGAGGAAAGTCCACCGATAATCAAGATGTTGATTGTGTATGTACAGAACAGTATCTACGAGTGTGTAGTGGCCCACATTACAAGCGATGTTCCCGTTTCTATTTGAAAAAATAGTCTATGTCCTTTCCAGACTATAATCTAATTGTGTTCCAAATGTCAATGTCTAATGATAAAGCCGATGCTAACAAAACTTTAACTGGCAGAAAATAGACGTTATAAGTGGACATAGACATAAATAATAAATAAGTAAATAAATATTGGTGGACAATTCACACACAACACCATCTGACCCCAAACTAAGCAAAGCTTGTATGATGGCGGCCAGATAGCTGATATAATACTTATATAGTTTTAAAAACATACTTATTATACACATAAACACCCAGACACAGTGCAAACATTTGAATTCATCACACAAATATTTGCACTGGGTGGGGATCGAACCCACGACCCTCGGCTTCGCAGGCAGAGCTACTACCAACTAAGCCACGAGGGTAGTCTCATAAACATACTCACAAGCTTAGGCAAATCGCCGGTAGCACTGCAAGATGCAACTAGGACTAAATAAATGACTTACAGTAAACCATATGATTAATTAAATTTTTTTTAGTAACCTTAAAAAAGTTTAAAATAAAAAAACTAACTACTGCTGCTTGGTTATTCTATTATTAAATCTGATCATATCACGCCTCTTTTGATGTATGTTTTTTCTTATTTTCCTATAATGTATCATTCTATTATACTTACTCGCTAGCGTCTCGTAACCGCCATAATAAACGCTACTTTCCGATTTCCGCTCCTCTAAACGCTGTAACTGTGACCAACCCGCTCGCACGTATGATGGTGTTATTATGGAAACTGGAACAGCGTGCGTGCGCAGGGAATCATGGCACGGAGATAGGTGCTTGAAGAAGGGTGGAACTGAGAGATTTGCATCCTGGCTTTAAAATTATGTATTTCAGGATTATGTTTCGAAAGAGTGACGTAAAGATGTATCCACAAGTAAATTGGCACTCGGTCTATACAAGTAAATAAATATTGGTGGTTTTTTCTTGCACAGCACAGTCTAGCCCAAAACAAAGCAAAGGTGTTATGTACCATGGGATCCAGACTATTGATACGATACTTACATAATTGTAAATATATACTTACTCGTACATAGAAACACCTACATAGAAACAACAAATATTTGTATTCAGCTATTAAAAGAGTCCGAAGTAATTACCTAACATTACACTAAGCTCGTCACCCAGATATACAAAATGATTTATTTCCATCCAATGTAATGTTTCTGGAAAAAATGCCCTTCAACCCACAAAGTGACATTTTGTCCTAATCTTAGATCATAGTGTGTTAAATACCTATGATGGTAAACATGACAGATTACTGAAACAAATTCAAATTCAGTAATCTGTGGTAAACATAATTGCATTTTTTCAAAAACATGAATGTTTAATCATTATCGTTATCATCCACTCATGTTTAGTCCCACTGCTGGCTATAAAACTCTCTCATCCATTTTATCTGGCTCCGTGCTTTTCGTGTGGCAAATTGATTCTTATCTAATTCGTCGTCTGTCGTGATTTGGACTCTTCATGTTCAAAAAGCTGAGTTGCACTGTAAGTAGTTGTGGAGAGTCGTTCATCTCACCATCAGGCAAAATTATCTCGTAAAAAAAAGTCGAGAAGTACGTCGTCGCCGCCGTCATCGTATGTTTTATTCTAAAATGATTGCACACTTTATTAAGTTTAAGAGAGTAGTTTATACCACAAAATGAACGTTGGACCAATGGTAACAACATTTTATAGCTGCAGTAAAATTCTCTGTACCAATGATCTGCACTTCATAGCCATAAAACCTGTTTTCCGCCAGTTCCACATGTTGGCTACCCAATCAATCATTCACAACTAAATTACGGTAGGCGTCAAACCATTACCAACTTTTACTTGCTCGCGTAGGGGTAAGGAATTTGTAGAACTAAAACGAAATGTGTTAGTTATTGATGTTACCGTAGAAATAAGATTTCGTAGATATGGTTTGTTACTAATGGTTGTCATTTATAAATATACGGATTAGATTAGATGATCTTCCTATTTGTAATCATTGATGTTTTTTTTTTCTGTGTGTTCCTTTGGTGGCGCAACGAGGCGCCTTTATTTATTGATTTGACTTTACTAAAACATCGAGTAAAGTTTTTCTAAATATGGCAATATTTATTTATCGTTATTTGATTTGGTTCCCTACAGTTGCTGTCATATATACAGGTTCAAACAAAATCAAAATTAAAAAAAAAATATTTCCAGTAAAGCTAATACTTAACGAAGATAAGCAATTTTGAAATTTTACACACAGCCAAATATTGTAATATTTGGCCTTATCGATGAAAACGTGGTCACTTCAAGCAACGTTTGGGTGGAGATGGTTTTGATTAAGAAGTTTTTAAAAGGTGTGTAAAGTTTCAAAATTGCTTATCTACGTTAAGTATTTAGATTTACTGGTTTTTTTTTTTTTAATTTTGATGTTGTTTGAACATGTATATTTGTATATATGACAGCAACTGTAGGGAACCAAATCAAATAACGATAAATAAATATTGCCATATTTAGAAAAACTTTACTCGATGTTTTAGTAAAGTCAAATCAATAAAGAAAGGCGCCTCGTTGCGCCACCAAAGGAACACACAGAAAAAAAAACAATGATTTGGCTAATTTTAGTTTTGAAATGTTTATCGTAGCTCAGGGAAGGTTTAAACAGTGAGAAAATAAGGAAAAGTTGCGAAGATACTATCTAGTAAAAACAACAATTTCATTTTCTCATTTAAACTGTTGTATATAATTTCCAGTCAAACATTACACAGATAAAAAAAAAACAGACATTTTATCGAAACGAGAGTTTTAAGTTATTGTTAAGTTGTATAGTTTTAACGAAACAGTACCTATATAAGTTTTTTGATGTGTCTCCCGTCGTTCAGGAATAAAATTGAGAGAATAGTTTAAAATTAATAAGTAATCCAACCTCTTTTTTTAATATTTAACATTTGGCAACCAACCATAATATCCATGCTCTATGTCGATCGATACCTCAAGGCCGATTTAAACTGAACGAACATAGAGCTAGAGCTGGAATAAGAGCATTCTTTCTCGATCTTTTAGTGTAAACGAAAGATCGTTCTTAGCGTTTTCCATATTATATATTCCATAGAATCTTTGCGAACGCAAACAAAACAACGAAATAATGCTCTACGTTTGTTTACACTAAATGAATTTGATACATTATGGCCCTTAACTTAGGAAAAACATGCTTCCTAACATTTAACTTGAATGGTAAAGCAGCCAACCATTTCTCGGTAGCTATAGGCAATACCGCGCTCCAACAAGTTCGGAGCACGAAACTCCTAGGCTTCCACATTGACGGCGCGTTGACGTGGGAGAAGCACATCGACGAGCTGTGCGGGAAACTGAGCCGCTCGTGCTTCGCGCTCCGGCGGCTCGCGGCCACCGCCACCCGCGACGTCGTGCGCTCCTGCTACTTCGCGACCGTCCACTCCAACATCACGTACGGGCTGGAGCTATGGGGCCGAGCTGCGGACTACAAAAGAGTGTTTGTGATGCAAAAGAGAGCTATACGAGCAATGGTTGGCGCCACTAGTGACACTTCATGTGTTGAGTTCTTCAAAGAACTCCATATTTTGCCGCTTCCCTGTGAACACATCTTCCAAACGTGTATATTCGTGCAGAAAAACATAGAGTCGTTCCAGCGGAGGGGTATTAACCCTAACGTTGATTTAAGGCGTAACAAAAAACGACACCAACTAGTCACTCCCCCCCACAGGTTGAGTAAGTCTGAGAGGTCGGTCTATGTTGGAGGCCCCGCGATATACAACCGCCTGCCGACGGTTGTACGGGACGCACCTTCCGCCGCGGGATTTAAACGAAAGTTAAAAGCTTGGTTGCAAGGGCACCTCTTTTATGCCCTTGACGATATAATGAAGCTGCCAGAATGTTAATAAATAATACCAGAATATGTTTTTAATTTTAATTGTATTAATTGAATTGTAAAATTATTGTAATTTATAATTATTAATAATGTATAAGTATACAATTTCTCACACACACACTACCGTGTGTTAGTGACAACATTAAATTGACTTGTAACTTTGTGTTATCAATAAATGATTTGTATTTGTATTTGTATTTGTATTTGTACAGTGGGGAAGAATGAGCATTCGCTCGTCTGATGTAAATCGGCCTTCAGACACAGAGTCCATTCTTTTATCATTGTGAGTTACAGTTACTGCTTTATCATTACATAGTATAAAACAAAGTCACTTCCCGGATCTCTCCGTCCTTATATATATGTACTTAGATCTTTAAAACCACGGAACAGATTTTGATTCAAGTTTTTTTAATAGATAAAGTGATTCAAGAGGAAAATTTATATGTATAATACGTGCATAAAATAGTAGAGAAACACTGATAATTTTAAAAGTTTGTAATGTAATGTCACAAATAAACACATTTTTTTGTGATTACATTGTAAACGCTGGCTGAACCCTACGAGATAATATATCAAAGTAATGTAAAGCAGTATTATATACCCCTTCAAAAGGTCTACGAAAAAGTCCTGCATGGTATACGTCGATCGCTCAGCAATAATAACCCACACTAACCATTTTTATTAGTATATTTAAAATAAGCAATGCACCCGTGGGAATCCTGCGCTTGTTATTGTATAAATTCAGACCAAATCAGGATAAAAAATAGCCAACGTGGTTTTTCAGACTATAGTCTGTGTTCCAAATTTCAGCTGGTTCGTTCATACGTTGTGACGTGATTGAGCTACAAACGCCCAAACATTGACATTTAAATTATACGTTACATTCATGTTATATTAGATTCATAACATGTACTAACATTAAAAAATATATATCGCATTTAAATGCTTTACTTCCCAGACAATGATCTTAATAAACAAAACTAAACCACAAACTCCTTCAATCATTTGCAAAATACGGCAAATAAAAGAGCCCGTCAAACAATCTATCACTTACACACCTTTCTCTGCAAACCTTCGTTTTCGTGTGATCCAGCGTTTTTCCTTCCGGCGGTCAGCGGCACCGTCAATAATTCAACTGGGTAATTCGTTTGGGAGCGGAGCCACGTATCTATTATTCAGGGCTCTGAAACTCGGACGGACGGCCCTAATGCATCTGAAAATGTTTACTAATTCGAAAGGATTGATTGACTGCTCGATCAAACGGCTTTCTCACTGTTTTCGTTGATTGGGCCCGTAAAAGCTGGGATTAGCGGTTCTAGAACATTCGGTTGAACCGTCGGTTAGAAAGTTTGTTTCGAATTGGGCCTAATGTGTTTTTGTGTTTCCAATGTTCGGAAGCATTAATAACATTAAAGTAATTTATCGAAACTATGAACTACTAGCAGGGGCCAACAATTTTAACTGCGTATTTCTCACTCCCGTTATTTCTCCATGATAAAAAATAGCCTAAGTTTTGTTCTGTGTTCCAAACAACTTATTTTGTTCAGTCATTCCGATGTGATTGAGCAATATACATCCGAACACATAAACTATCACATTAATAGACATACACTCACACACACACACGCGCTTGCATACGCACACACAAAGAGAGAGAGAGAGAAGAGAAAATTGTACATTGTTATAGTGAGGAATTTAGGAATATTGTTCCTTTAATTCTGAATTTTGTTGCTTTCGGAGTTCATTTTTCCACTTTATATATTTAGTTTATCTACTACGGTCTCCCCCAGCAGTAATTACTAGTGTTTTGCATAAATCTTACACCGGTTACCACAACACGGGCCACAGTGCCTAGTGTGGGGCCAATGGTCAAGACTGGGAGAATCTTTGTAATATGTATTTATATGTAGTACCTATTCTAATTTTGTTTCATATGTTTATTTTATAAGATTCTTGTATGTGGTTATTGGTAATAAATAAATTTACTTACTTACTTAATAAAATTTGTATGATGCACATTGCACATTATTCGCATATTTTATAAGGTTTGTTCGGCTAGCAGCAATGTTTTAAGACTCTCATCTTAACCAAAACAAAAAATGTAGGTGTCTTCATATACATAGACTACAAGCCCGTGAACAAAGTTTACGTAGTAAATAAACCAATTAAGTTGTGTTTTCAATACCTCTCCTAATCCATTATTTCGCAATGCCGTACAAAAATCATGCGACAAGGAGAAATGATCAAGGGTTGCAACTCCCCCTCTTCGACTGCACTCAGTTGGACAGCTTCAAGTGACGGCATAGTGCTGAATCTTATTACTTCATACCCTTCTATCATCCTACATATGTAGGTCTCCTGTGGTTCATTTACTACGTCAATTTTGTTCAGGGGCCTGAAGTCTATCAGGGTAAGCACGTAACACTTTTTCAAATACCCTAGGCCTTGTCTTTAAGGGTAAAGTCAAGGTCTAGGGTGTTACATATACTTACCCTGAAGACACTTCTACATTTTTTGTTTTGCTTCACCGGGTAATTGAGGGCTGTTACCTGGTAAAGCAAAGTCAGACGTAATCGTAATAGTAAAAATAAGTTGTTTTTATTGTATAGAGTGACGGAATGAGCACGGCTTATCTTTTTTTTTGTTTTTCTCTTGACCACCATCTCGCCTGATGTTAAACGACACTGAAATTCATGATGGAGCGTGCTTACTTAGATGAAACCGATTCACTCTCGATTTGAAGACACCAAGATTGCAACCATCGGGAAAAACTCACTCAGACAACGCATTCCAGTCTACTCTTAGCCTATTCATATCAAATGATTTACATTTATGCCCTGTAGTAATTTGTTTGATAACATTATCTTTAAAACCGGAACAATTACTGTTGGGCGGTGAAATAACTGGCAAAGATATGATACTTCTCCAGGCGAATTTTGCAAAGGGTTTACAAAATGTTATACATAGGTACATGTTATACAAAATGTTATACTAATAGCGCCCCGTAGTTTAATGTAGTGTTCACACAGAGGCGATCCGAAACCGATAGCGATCCGATAGCGAGACGATATTTTTTGTAATGTTCCAATTTGTATGCAACCTGACACACAGCAAGCGGGCGCGATCCCATATTCGGTATCGGATCGCTCTCGCTATCGGATCGCTATCGCTACCGGATCGCCTCTGTGTGACCCGGCCTTTAGCCGCGTAGTTTCCGTTCTCGATGTTTACCAGCACTGAAAAGTCTATTTTAGTGAATTTGTTGTGATAACTTCATATATGTATATTGTATATATATACAGTGATGATCCATTCGTTGGCTATACAGTTACACGCGTTATGGGTGTTCATGTAGAGGATTGTTTTCATAAATCGACAAACCTGACATGACTGTTCATTACCAGCGGACAACAAAACGATCCGGAATGGAAACTAGTTAATATTCGAGTCACCACCGATAAATTCTGCTTTTAGCTCCACAATACGAAATCCGAATGAGCGTGCTGATGCTGCAATTTTCGGCTTTGTTAATGAGACATTGAGTTGCTTTTTAATCGACGGTTGTGGAGTGGTGGACATAACTGTTATGATAAACTAGCTTTGTCCTGGCAGCACGGGTTTGCTTACGTGTTACTGGCTACGTGCTTTAATTTAACTTAATGTACAACAGGGTTGGTCATTCTTTTTAAAAAACGCTTAAAATTACTTCAATTTGTCTACATTTATTAATGGTCCAAGAGCTAGTGAACCCTTGGAGTAACGGTCTTCCCGTAAGGTTAGAAACTTGTACCTACACTCATGATTTACAGCATGCTAAGAGCAATAGCCATGCCCGGGCTATATGTATGTATGTAAAGCTTGAAAACAAAATTGACAGGCGATTACAATGAGCAAAAGTATGTGACAGGTGAATTGAAAGGAGCACAGAGTTAATGAGGTAAAATTAACTTGCTCCTGTGCAGTTGAAACTTGGATATGTTTTTAAGTAAACGTCTCAGAATATATTTTTTTTTAATAATAAGTGTCAATTAAAAACAAGCAAATAAATCATGTCTATTGTGTTAAAGCCCCCTTACATGTTTATTTTTTCTGTTTCATAATATTTGTCGTTCGAGCAGCAACATAAATACATCATTTATGAGAATTTCAACTGTCTAACACGGTTCATGTGATACAGCTTGGTGACAGACAGACAGACAGCGGAGTCTTAGTAATGGGGTACCAACCCCAACCCTAAAAACTGCCATAATATGTATCATTCTGAAGCATAGGATACAGCATAAGGGTTCATGAACAGATATGTAACATGCTTCATCTTGTCGTGTCTGGCCTCGTGGTTAAGTTTTTTGTTAACTTTTATAAAAATACAATTTGATATTTGTTTTCCGGTGACATATAAATATTTAAAATTATGTTTGTACCCTCTGACAAAAATATTATTTTTTGCGTGGAATTAATTATTTGAACTTCATTGATTTAATTTGATATATCTGTGTACTAAATTATTATAATGTTAATAACTTCTGGTTTGTCATTTGTGGCCTGATTGTATACTTAATTAGTTTTTTTTATTCATTTTTTTTTTTAAGTACCTGCGACTTGCCCAGTGTAACTATAGGTATTGTTATAAGGTCAATAAATAAATCTAATCTAATCTTGGTAGCAAGTCTGCCTGCGAAGGTCGTGGGTTCGATTTCACCCAATGCAAATCTTTGTGTGATGAATACAAATATTTGTTCTGTGTCTAGGTGTTTCTATGTGTAATAACTATGAATTTTACAACAATATAAGTATTATGTGTATATCCGCTTCTTATATCTAGCTCCCATTTTACAAGCTTTTCTTAGCTTTATATCCACCAATAAATATTTATTAATTATCTTAAACCACGTTATAGCTCGTCATCAGCAAGACATTGTGTAGCACTGGCCTATCTTCTATTTATATTATATAAAGATGAATGTTGGTCTGTACGTCCTTTATGAAATCGTAAGCTATGCATCTGAGCATGTGATCTTTAGCAAAGTTCTTATACTTGAGCCAAAGAAGGTTTTCGAGTTGGTAGGTACGAACAGTATTCGACAGGTGGCGTAGCAACGCGTGCAGGGTACAGCTAGTATTGACATGAAAAGCTATATAGGCAGCTGCAAAGATTCATTGAACTGTTTTAACATGAAACCTCGCATCCGCTCTATGCTTATTCTGAGTAATAGATATAGTATTTCGATGTTGATTACCTGATTACTGATTCAGTAGTTTCAGAGTTTATTAAGACCAATAAAGAAACTTGCTCCTGTTGTTGGACCTATCTGTATATTTACCTGAATCAATATATATTTCGAGTATCTATTGCCAGTATTGCATAATTAGTATTGAAATTTTAGATTTACTGCTCTATCCCTATTATTTTCTTAAGGTTTAGTTAAACCAGACAGGCTGACTTATTTGAAATATTAATATCTTAATAAAGTAAATACATCCTTACAGCGCCACCACCTTATCTGTAGAACGGTCAAAAGCGGAACTACTGAGTTACGAGTGTGAAAGAACACAGAAACTGTCTGATTTTGCAATAACTAGAAATTGTCAATGGTGGCGCCATCGCTACATTCTACAAATAAAGTGGTCATACTGTACATCCCAGCATCTAAATATCTAGACTTTCACATTTCTAATACCCACTAGGCTTGTTTTCGTCATCTTCTTACTAACGTGGATAATGATTTACCTAATTGTTATATTTCTAGATGTTGTTTAATATACCGGCGCTTTTGCTAGTGAATATTATACCTACCTCTTATTTTTTTAACAGTATATAGTGACGAGACGAGCAGCAGGACATTTGTGCATCATGGTAAGGAACATAACTGCCACAAAACAGCACAGTGATACGTAGCTATAGGAACAACATGAAGAATACACGAGAGTTCAATTTGCAGATGGCCATCAAGGATAGAAATGCAGTCGTGGTGGAGGCGCTGAGCCGGGAGGAGGCGACTTAGAAAATAAAATAGTCCTAGAATTAGCAAGAAAATGTTCCCTACTCTCCCCTATTTCCTTTTCTTCTCCAATCCAAGATTCATGTAATAAAAAGAAAACGATTGACAAAGGTCACGGACCCCGGAGTCTGTGGAGCTGTAAAATTTTAATAAAAAAAAAAAAAAAACATGAAGAATACAAAAATCATTATCAACAAGAGATAGAAGATGTTTTATCTCAATGCCCTGTGATTTCACTGGACACATTTCCCTTCAAACCGGAACACAATAATGTTTCCACACTACTGCTTGGCGGTAGAACAACTGGCAAAGGTGTGGTTCTTCCAAATACGGACTCTGAGAGTCCTACTACAACAAAATAGTTGGCATGCCTGTAACCAAACATTACATTTAAAATAGGGTAGGTATACGAGAAATAAAACAGCGAATACCAAATTATTTTATACACAACGATTTTTTTTTATTTATTTTAGGAAATTTTACAATAAAAGTCTTGATTGGATCTTATCCATAAACGGCAAATATGCACAGCAAATGTAATATTTCTTAAATTAAAAAAAAAAGATAACTTAACTAACTACGTAATTATGAATATTTACAGTGTCTTTATGTATTGAAATCTCATTTAACAATATTGTTAGAAATTAACTATTAGACTTTGAGCTCGAATACAAAAATGTAGTATTAGATTGTCGGAGCTTAATCAATTTGAGTAATGTTTAATTATTTTTTTTTGTAGATGAAATTTAACGCCACTGTTGAACACTTTTAATCAGAAAATGATAAGGTTTGATATATTTTAAATCAGTAATTAGGTGAATTGGGTGAAAAATAGTACTTAGACCTACTTAATAAAAAACGGTCACTCGAACACACTCCCTTTAAAAAAGCCCGTTGAATGCGGCTGAAACTTTTGTGGCATGAGCCGATATTTATCAGGGACAATTTTACTCAAAGATACAAATCAGTAGTAAGTATATTACAAAATTGTCCCCTTTCATTCCTATTAATCTCTTTAAACTGTTCATCAGGTTCATTTTCGAATTTACACGTTTTAAATTACATACATATATATATCAAGAAAACAAAACATATAAGAACAGGCTTGGATTTTTGAGAATTAAATGTCATATTAAAATTGATTTCATAGCAACTTTTTTGACCACAGCACAATCGTAACTTTACTTTTCACAAAAATTGTAGGCATACGTGATTAAGCTCCGTCACAATACATTAAATAATTTTGAAATTAAGGTTTACAATCATATGAATAAGGGCGAATATTATTTTAATTTACAATATTGTCCAAATATAGATCGCCCGTGACAGCAAATTATATTAACGTACGTACATGGCTTACCCTGTTGCGAAAGAATTACGTAAATGCTTATAAATACAGCCGTGTTTTATTGTACCCGTACATGAGTGCATTTAAATGATACATTGTAATGTCATAGTATAAATTATGTAAAGTTTTGTGTCTTGTTACTGTTACTAGGATGTAGCACTAATTTTCATGTAGTATTGCAGCCCAAGTACCAATATAACACAAAAATTTAATCCGCGCCTCAGATAAAGTCCTGTGACAAAATTATTGAACTTTACTAAGTATATATCCGTTTTTGTTAGAAAATACGATAGCGGCGCCAATTATCAAAGGTTATGAATTATGGCGGGGATTGTATGATTCTTGATTCGAGTCAGATTTTTCGAGTCTACCAATGTCATGTCACCTTTTAAATTTTTGCAATTTTTTTATTATTTCTAACTTGTTATGAAATAATGCCATTTTGTTTACTTTACAGTGTAGCTGCAACAAAGAAAAATGCGACAGTACAATTAATTTATTTAGCATATTTAGAAAATTATAGTACTAGAAAATTTAACTTGTGCTGCTTATTCTTCTTGGTAGTACTGATTAGCTGAATGACGTATACAATTAAGCATAATATATTTGAGTAACAGAAATAAAAATAGTATTCTTAATCAATAAAAAACATATGGGTAAAAATTATACCAAGTTGATGAAAATGTTTAAATTGCTTCTTAAATTGGTATAATTTTGGTAGCATTTAGGCCTGTGTTCTCACGTCTAACTACTTTTTGTTTTCTTTACAAGAAAGGTTCAATTATATACATCGTGTTACAATACATTTACAATCTATTGCTCGTATTACGTAAATATTAAGAAAAATATCTTATGAACATCGATTCTGTACAGTTGAGTTTTCAAATTAAACTTATCTTAAAACATGAAATACACAGAAAGCTATTCTTTTGCATATCATTTGAACAATTGTGTACCTAAAATGACACCTTGCGTGACACTGCGTTTATTTGGTTATTTTTCTTAGAAACCCTTTGGAGCTTTGACTAGCATTACTTCTCTGTGTGAAAATATTCATAACTAATCATTATAACTTTATATTAATTATACAAAATAAAAATAATGTTAAACTGCAATATTCAAACTTAAATTACTAAGTGAGTATAATGGAATGGTAATAATTAAAATTAACAAATGTTTTAATTTATTAAAGTAAACATTGAATACTTTTGACAGCCGCTGAATTTTGTGTATTGTCCATAGATGAAGAATTTTTTTTGCTACGCAAAAAGATCAACAAAGCGAGTGAGCGAGAAATCATTTTCAAGTGGAAATCGCTCGAGAGAAGAAGAGAAAGTGAATGAAGTAACGTCATTACAATATTTTAGTATACCCGCACGTAACAGTCTGATTTCGTCGCGGTGAAAATCGTGTATTTTTTAATTAATCCTTGGATTGCAGACGATTTTATTAAATTATTTATATTATGGCATGTTCTGTGCGTGAATGTGATACAAGACGATATTATAATCCGAATCATTACACTAGTCACCAACACATGTAAATATGATTTTTTATCAGGTCTCCGAGCAGCCTTTGTGTGTCTTTTACATTTGACGTCTTTGGTATTGTCTACTTAATGAAACAAATTTCAACAGCCAATAATCACAAACAATAGATGGCTATTGTTTGTTTCTAACTCTTGAATGATGTGAAGCAAAGTGTTCGCTCATAATAGCACATACGCTCTAAGTAAGATAAGATCTAATATCTATCCAGTAACTAGCAGAACAGTCCAATGAAGTTTCATGTCCAAAACATAATATTTATGAAAACTCATTGGTTTATTTCGATAAATGATTACTAAGCTAATTGATTAATTTAGAGTGCCTTGTCGACCCCAGTATTTTGCGATATTTTAAGCCCGATGATATTTTTTAAACTAAATTATACACCTAGCATTATTAAAGTATCCAAACGTCAAATGACTATCTCCCAGAAATACATCGCAAACTCTGAAGTCATAGCAAGAATGATAATTTTACTAAATTTATGAAAATGTCTTTCGTAATATTTTGTAGCATCAACTGACATTTTTTTCTACGATATTTTCTGTTTTAAACTAACTCTTTATGACTTTAGAGTCAGTCAATGTAGTATTTTTAGATCCAAACTAAACCTTTTATCATTTACACCAGTTTAATGATTCAGTGGATGCTTTGCCTTACATACTGTGTCATTGAATTTCTTATGGATTATATTTAAAAGTTTAAACGCAGGCAAAGGATTGTGATTTCTAATAGCGTGTGAGAAATGTCAATCAAGATTTATTACTTTATTTCCTTGTTCAAACGCTGGATTAAGGTCAAAATACAAAAACAGTTTTTTTTTTAATTAAAAGCACTAATTTGACACTGAGCAGATGTTTAAAGCGGCCGTCAAATGCATTCTTATTAAGCTTTAAGGAAAGTACATTGTTATTTAAGCTCCAAATAGAGAAATCGTTTTTATTTATTAATATTTCAGTATTCAATAACAGTGTCCTTCCATAAAACGTTCCAAAAAAAGAGAATTACGTATGTCAATCGAGCGTCAAATTAACTTTGTCACAAGCCAAGATGTCTCTTACAGAGAAGTTTCCGAATGTCGTTATATTTTTTATATTTAGATGTCATTTATTATTTTATTTCTTTTAAAAATTTACATAATAATTTGAGCGAGCGCCGGTAACAGGATTATCGACGCAACGGTGTACAGACTTGTCCCTGTGAAAGAAAATTTTAAAGATAAAATTATTCTCTTGTCAAGTATCAATTTACACAAATGGAACCTTCGCTTTTAATAAAAAAAAGAAATTTAATCTGGCAGTCATTATATATTCTATAATTACAATTCTAATTGGAGGGTAAGTCGACACTTTAAAAAGGACATCGTATCAATTTCCATCAAAATGTATCAACGGCAAAGGCAGGGAAGTAATAATTTAGCTGATAATGACTTTGTGTTAATTAAATGAAAATACTTAAGTATAGCAGCAAGATAATAATGAGTTTGTGGTCATATTGTCCACCAACATCTTTTTTATAATTTGACTCGTATCAGAGAAAATGTTTTGTATAAAACTTGGTATGAACACTTAAGATAGGCATATTTTTTCAGAGACCAATACATTTTTACATGGTTCTTATAATATTAATGACAAATTAAAATTATAAAGTAATTAATTTTTTTGTTTTTTTATATGATCAGAATTTCAAACATCAAATCAGGCATGTTGTTACAGGGACATTCTCAAATCCCAAAATAAAGCGTACAATTAAAAAAAGCTATGGTATAATAAAATTATACTTGTTTTTCAAATAGTCGATAGTTTGAATAAATTATAAACACATGGTCCATATATTTAACAGAATATATAGAACACCAACCTGACCAGGCCTTGCTTTGGTAGCGCCCGCAGTTTTGTCCGGGTAGTTCCCACCCTTCTACCACCTAACTAAACTGGTTATGGCTTTGATATCGCTATCTCTTTCATTTCAAGCGAGAAGAAACGAGACAGCAATGTCAAAGCTAAGACGGTTTTCGTTAGGCGGTAGAACCCCCGGTCCCATAATTTTCCGCCGTGAATAGTACAAAAGTTACTCTCAACTAAAATCTATTTTCGTATCAAAGTTTTCTCAAAATTTAACAAGTAGTTTTGAGTGAAAAAGTAGTATACATACACTCATCTGATGGTAAGCAACAAGCGTCCCTAGGCGTTGCCACTTAGCTATTTTTACATGAAGAGCCCAAATTACCAAAGGATCAAAATATATCAGAAGTTAGTATAAGAAATTGCAGAGAATCATCTTTATTTCAACAATAATATACCAGAAGTTAGTATAAGAAAATGCAGAGAATCATCTTTATTTCAACAATTTTTATGGTATTAGTAAATTTTATTAGTTTCAAGTAAATTAGTTTTTAGACACGTATTTAGAGAATAAAGGCACCTAGTCGCTAAAACGAAAATGATAATAGACCGAAAATAATTAATTTTGTTTTACTTCATAAGCATCATAAATAATGATCTTTAACAAAGATGGAAAAGTAAGCAATTTACTGCTAAAGCTGAATGTAAGTAATAAAGATATTCTCTCCGTTGGAAGAACTATTATATTTCTGCTTTAGAAAGACATTTTAATTAAAATTAATAATTACCTTTCGATCCCACGGCTGCCGCAAGCTGCATATCGGCTGCAGTCGGCATCTCGGGAGTGGTGCTTATTGGCCCTGTGAACAAAAGGTAGTAAACTTTAGTAAAAAAAAAAAAAAAATTATAGGCTTACACTTGACCGCCATCTCGCCTGATGTTAAGCGACGATGCGGTCTACGATGGAGCGTGTTTACCTATAAAAACCGATTCACTCTCGATTTTATGACACAAAGATTGTAACCATCGAAAAAACCCACTCAGGCAACGTATTCCACAGCTTAGACGTTCCTATCACAAAAGTAGAGTCAAATCTCTTCGTTCGTGTCTTTGGAACATCAACCATGAAACGATGTCGCTTTTTCGAGCTACGAGCATTCCGATAGAAAAAAGGATAAGGTGGTATCAGATCATGCAAATCAGTCGCACACTCTCCGAAGTGTATCCGATAAACTGATAGGCTAGCGATTTTTCGGCGATGTTCAAGACTTTGTAGTCTTTTTCGCACAAGAGTGTCGTTGCCTATGAGCCTTTTGGCACGTCTCTCGATCGATTCCGGAGCCTCCAGCTGATACTTAGTCGATCCATCCCAAAGGTGCGAACAGTACTCCATACAGGAGCGAATCTTTGCTTGGTATTATGTAATCAACTGTTCAGACTTGAAGTACCTTCGCACATTTGAGAGGACACCTAGTTTTTTGGCAGCAAGTTTAGCCTTGGACTCGATATACGAGCCAAAGTTTAGCGTAGAGGTCAAAGTAACGTCTAAAAGCTCAAGATGGTCGGTAAAAAAAAATACAAACTTAAACTATACAAAAAAAATTGGCGTCAGTTATGTAATCGTCGGTGTCCTCCACTTCGTCTCGTTTCAGGTGCAAAGAATAGCCATCACCATTCAGCGAAACAATGCGGGCAGAATTTTAAGTATCTTTGCATAGAGAAAAGCTCAGGGCGGTATGTTTGCAACAATTTAATTTAGTTAACGTAATTGTGCACGTATTCTGATTTTGAATGTTACCATTAAACAAATGGCATAGCATAAGCAGCCCACCTAGGCCTTCTCTCGCAATGATAGAGTCAAGCCCATAATCCACCACGCTGGCCCAGTGCGGGTTGGTTGATGACACACGACCACGAAAGATTTTAAGTACATGTCGGTTTCCGCACGATATTTCCTTCACCATTTTGAGTTAGCAGCATTACACACATGACTTCGAAAACACAGTAGTGTGCGTGGAAATTGAACTCGGGGTCTCCGGATCGGCAGTTGTCGTTCTCCCGACTAGACCATCCGTAACTTTAACATTATACAATTATATTTAATTCTGTTCTAATATGCTACATTAGAGTGAAGCCAGAACGAACCGCTGATAGGTATTATATTTATATTTTTTTAAACAATTTTGTTCCAGGTTTACCTGCACTGACTTGGTCTTCCTTCCTGGACCTACGTAAACTTGAAGATAATGAAAAGTCAACAAGCGCTGCTATGTTTCAACTACGTGAGTACATTACTCGAATCTACAAGACTGTGCAAGGTAGGACAGAAAGAGTACCTACTCTGACTTAACAGGAATTCTTTATGTTCACCATAATTTATACCAGTGTACTGAATGACTCAGTCAGTCATGACAGTGATTTTTTTATTACAAACAATCCAAAATTATTATTTTGTCACAAAATGACTACTCTAAATGAATCAGTCTGATCCAAAAGACTGCCGATAGACGAGAAAATTTATGATTTTAGAGCAAAAATGCAGCACAATACGCCACCACGCCGCTTCATAAGCATTTAAGTGTCTCAAACCCATAAGATATTTACATTTTTACTTTTAAAATAACGCGTAGTGCAGCACTGTAGTTATGGGCAAATATATGTAGAAAAACATTTACAGTATGAACCAAAGAGTTTACATATACTACGTATAGAGTTAGAACAAACGCTTTACACCGAAATCACGGGTATGATCGCTCTTGTCTTGTCGCTCTTGTGGAAGTGCCATACTTTTGTCGCGGCACATCACTATGTTGCCATAGCTAACATACACCTCATCTGCTTACGATTAGTACAAAGGAACTGTGCGGAAAAACCTGATCTATTTACTTATTCTTAATCTAAAGTATGAACCATCTCTTACAGTTAACATATTGTTTATGAGTAACCCCGAAGATAGTCTCGAAAAATCTTTTGCGATTGGACGTTGAAAGATGGATTGTTATGATGGATGGGCCTTTTTCTTTGTTATATGAGAGGACCTCCCAGGGGCAAACAACACTAATTCAGTGTCGAGTGCTATGGACGATTTAGTTTTCACAGGGGACACAAGTTTCTTGTGTCTGCTGATAATTGAGAAGTTCAGAAATAAGTAATGATTGGGGTTTGTTTTGTCAAAAACTAGAAATAAAATGAGTACAACAAATCACATTCAATACGAGAACCTTACGACTTCTAACCCCAAGTTTGAAACGTGAACACTGACAGTCAAAATGGTCTGAAAGCGAGCTATGGAAAAAGCTATGCTTGGGGTTTCTCTGAGAGATTGCATTCGCAATGAAGTAATTCGTCAGAGAACTAAAGCCACCGACATAGCTTAGCGTATTAGCAAACTAAAGTGGCAATGGGCTGGTCACAACTTTCGCAGACCCGATAACCGTTCGGGTAGACGAGTTCTGGACTGGAAACCGCAAATCGGTAAATGTAGTGTAGAAAGCTCTGAGACTAGATGGAGTGACGATATACGAAAGACGACTGGTGGCGGTTGGAAACGTAAGACCGAAGATCAGGCTCAGTGGCGTATTATAGGCCTATGTCCAGCAGTGGACGAACACGGGCTGATGATGATGAACCCCAAGCTTATAACACAGCGCCTTTATTTTTTTCAGCACTCAAATTATTCTACCGCACAAGTAGTAATGTGCAAACTGTTCCGGTTTGACGAGATTTCTTTGATGGGAAAAAAAATCTTATGTCTGGCTGACGAGTGCAGTGCAGTGTTTGATAATGATTTGGATTCTTCATGTTCCAATAGTTGCGTGACGCTGTGCTGTTATTGGGTAGGCGTGTTGCTTACCATCAGACACATGGTCTAGTGCTGCTGCTCGTCCAGTCTTACTAAATTATATTTAAAAAAACCTGGCGATATTTCTCTTTAACGTTAAACTAGCGTTTTAACTGTGACTATAAGACTATGAGGGCTATAATAGGTAGGTAAGTACATTTTCACTAGGAATAAAAATTTTTTTTTTTTTTTCGAAAAAACAAAACCTGATTTCAACTTAAAATTAAATTCTGGCACTCGACCAAATTTGATAGGAATCTGTCACTACGTCGCATCGTCTAAATACATGGAAGCAGATTTTACTATTATTGTTCATATTTCAAAAACTATTCTGTCTCACCAATTTTGATAAAATTAATAAAAACCGAGGTGGTTTTTATTAATTTCTTTAAATTTAAAATCTGCTTCCATGTATTTAGACGATGCGACGTAGTGACAGATTCCTATCAAATTTGGTCGAGTGAACAAAAAAAAACCATCAAAATCGATTCACAATTGGCGGCGCTATCAAGTAGCATGCATACAACTGAATGGAAAACCTCCTAATTTTTTGAAGTCGGTTTAAAAATATTCAGAGATACAAGTGGAATTCAAAGTTACGACCTCACAATGAACGTGAAATCGCACGTTCCAATCACCACTAACTACGCGGTATTTTTCCACCGTCCACCTTCTGAGACCATCTAAGTGAACCGTGCAAAGTTTTATTCACAACAGCTCACCTTTGCCCACCTCGGTGAACCGTAGAAATTTACCACCTTGTTAAATAACCAAATCGGACAGGTTAGGTCACATAGGACTCAGATCCGACTCGGAGCACCCCGAATCCACCTAGTCTTGTCACTACTACCCCTAGAGTGTATGTAAAAAATGCAGGAGCCAGGAGCTTAAGGGAGTTCCTGAGTGGAGCGAACCATGAGAGGTCAAGCGTGGCGAAGGGCTTGCGAAGCTAGCCGGCAACCTCCTTAATAGTGAAGCGCAGGCCGAGTATGGAGAAGCAACACTCAAGGCTAACCGCAGAGCATCTGGCGCGAGCCCTACCAGAGTCAGAAAGTGTATCATATTCTTAGGTGTACCGTCACCAATATCAAGTTAGGAGCTTTCAAGTTTTATCAATGAGGTGAGCTGTTGTCCAAAAAAACTATCCACGGTTCACTCAGGTGGTCTCAGGAGGTGAACGCTAAGTAAAAACTGGGACTACGGTAGATGTCCTAAAATTAACTATGATATTGCATGGTAGTTTAACGTCCAGGGACGTTAGGACTAAATTGAAAAGTTAGTAATCTCCACGTGGCGTTTCACTAAAACACATTTATCCAACAATAGGGCTAACGAACCGTGAAATTATCCCGCTACGGAAACGCTCACTCCCCGTCCACTCAAGATAACTGTGTACACAAACGTCCCTCTGATAAAAAGCTTAAATGGCCCTCTCGAAAATTATGCCGCGAAATTGTTATTTTCTTGCCTCTTTTAAAAATATTTTCATGGCCTATTCTTTCGCCACGGTTTTAATGACGTCGGCGGACTTATACAGTGGTAAGATTGCTTTTTGCATTATGTTTTTATGAAATAGCTTTGTTATTCATAGGGTAATATTTTTTGCCTTCTGGTTTATCTACTTTTAACGTTTGGAATGAACTTATGCAGCCATGATTAGCAAAATGTTTGAAGTATTAAGAAGATCTTTCCGTAAAAAAATCTTTAAACGTTTTTTAATGTGGGATGTCAAAGCCCAAAACATCACCAAAAATCGCTTGTTTATCGGTAATTCTATGGGATACATTTTGGAGAGTGTGCGAATGATCTACATGATTTAATAGCACCTTGTCTTTTTAGGGCTCCGTAAACCGTAAAACGGAACCCTTTCAAACGGAACAGATTCGTCATGTCTGTCTGTATGTCCATCCGTATGTCTCTACCACTTTTTTCCGAAATTATAAGAAATATGTATTTTGTAAGCCATTTTACAAAAAAAAAACAATGAATTTTGGGGGTGCTTTGGAATATTTAGGACTGAAACTCAAAAAAAAACATTTCATCGAACCCATACGTGTGGGGTGTTTATAGATAGGTCTTCAAAAATAATGATGTTGAGGTTTCTAAAATCATTTTTTTATACTTAACAACTTGCACGAGAGACACTTCCAAAGTGGTACAACGTGATGTGTCCTTGTAACTTCTAAACTAAAACAAATATGTTATGGTACAATATTACCATGGAAACTTCCACCGAAAATTGGTTTGAACTTGATCTAGTAAGTAGTTTTTTTAAGTATGTCGTAAATACCCTATTATTAAAACATCGATCAAAGTTACAACGAAGTACAAGAACTTACATTATATTATGTTACTTGCTGCTACGGAACCCTTCATGGGTGAGCCCGACTCGCACTTGGCCGCTTTATTTTCTATTGGACTGCTCATAGGTAAAAAAGTGACAGCGTTTCATGATTGACGTTCCAAAAACTCGAACGAGGAGGTTTGGTATTTTTTTTGCTCCGTTTAAAAATTTAACGCTTAAGCTATGCAATACGTTACTTAAGTAGATATTTTATATTTTTCCGATGGATACAATCTTGGCGTTTTAAAATGTAAGGCATGCAATCAATTTCTTTTCAGTAAACACGTTTCTTCGATCGTCGATCGCTTACCATTATTAAAAAAGAGAGCGGTAAAGTGCAAACCAAACATAGTCTGTTTACAATCAAATGTTTGCACTGTGTCTGGGTGTTTCTAGTTTCTATGTATAACAAGTATGTATTTAAAACTAAATAAGTATTATATCAGCTATCTGGCCGCCATCACACAAGCTTTGCTTAGTTTGGGGTCAGATGGTGTTGTGTGTGAATTGTCCACCAATATTTATTTATTTATTGATTTAATACAAAGACATCCCTAGGTATATTTCGGTATACTTTAATTCGTTGTATAGAATCAGTTTCACTGTAGTATTTCAGAGGGAGTGACAAAAGCTTCAGATCAAAAGATACGCAATCTGGCAGTTGCCCTTGAAGAAACTTCTCACAGATATTATTCTGAGAAATCTTTTACTCGCTGATATAATACCACGGAACGCTTGGTCGACGCGACGCGTGACCAAAATGCTGGCGTTTATTTGGCCCAACGCATAAGCATTGCCATTCAGCGTGTTAATCCCGCCACCATGCTGAGTACGCTTTTGATTGGTAGTGGGTTTGAACATCTTGATTAACTGTAGACCTTCATTGGTCTATGGATAATTCAGGTGTGCTTAGTGTAAGTAGTTAGTTAGGTATGTAGCGTAGTGTAGTTCTCATTGTATTTTAGTTTTGTTAATAAAGGCTCTGCCCGTTAAGAAAAGACCACGGAACTATACTCAAGATTTGATGTAACTATTTTTTGTTTGTTTCGAGAAAACTAATACTTAATAACTATAGTAGCATCTCACGGTTTCACCCGCGTAGTTTCCGAGCCCGAGTAATGTTTCCGGGAAAATTAGCAAATGTGTTATTCCAGATTTGTATCTATTTTGTTCCCTTTAGCAGTGTTTGCTTAAAATAGTTATAAAATCCATATAATTATGTATATGTTACCGGAAATGTATGAAATCAAGGAATTGTATACGAATCCTAGGAAATGTGTACAATTCCGATACTATTTAGGAAATTTATAAAATATTGTTTGAAAAACTATTTAATACATAGATATCCTAGGAAATGTATAAATTTCCTCGGAATTGTATATAATTCCAATATCGTATTAGAAAATATAATAGAATAGAATATCTTTATTAGCCTTATAACTACATAATATGTTATACCAGGACGTCTACTCTATTTCTACGAAAACGTAATTTCGAAAAAAAACTCGCGACTTTCCTACTCCCGTTCTACTTCGTTTCGTCCGATACAACATTGTTTGACGTTTAAATGTTCTAAGCATAATTAGAGGAGGCTTAGAACATTCAAACGGACAAAACGACGGATCGGTAGAAGTAGAATCGGCGTTGGAAAATCGCGAGTTTATTTCGAAATTACGTTTTTGTAGAAAGAGAGTTGACGTCCTGGTACGTCACAGTTTACAATGATTAAATCATAAGAATAAGAAAATCTAAATGTCTAGTGAAAACGTATATAGTAAATGCTTTCTGTAATAAAACTCTAACCTAACCTGTTGCACGTTGCTTGTCATCAGGCACATGTCCTGCTCGCCTCGTCACTCTTTATTAAAAAAAAACCTAACCTAACCTAAAGCAATACCCCCCCCCCTCGTCCCGCTGTCCCCGCGTACCCACCAATATCTTAAATGTTTTACATTTCCGATTGCTATTTAGGAAATGTATAGATTTCCTAGGAAATGTGTAATGTGTAAGGTATAATATAATTTATTTCACACATTTCCGTGCGATTTTAGGAATTACATACATTTCCTAGGAATTGTATACAATGACGAGTTACATACATTTCCGTTAACATATACAACATATTACATTCCGTTAACAATACTATTAGTGGGACAAATTGACATGACAAAAAAATATTGATGATTTTATAACTTCAATTTTTCTCAATTTGTTGTAAAAATGTATTCTAACAAATTGACAGATAACTTGTTTTTAGAAAAATAAATGATTTGACAAATAAGCTTCAATAAATAATCATACTATGAGAACATATAATTATTAGTTCCAGTTTCACTAGGATTAGGTTTGTTGCATTACTGAAATTCCGTTTATATGATAGGTTAGAGCCGGTTTTCACGGAGCGGTTGCCAATTTGTATGTAAAATTGAATTCAAAACTCACGACGCGGTTTACGGTCGTGGTGGCTGCGGCTGCCGCGCGGCGCCCGCGTGGCTGCGTGCGGTTCTTGCGCAGTAGCTTTCCGCAGTAGCAACCGCGAAACCTGCGGTCTCGTGAGTATTGAAACAAAACCGTCGCCCGCCGCGGTGCCGCGCACGCGCGCGGGCGCGGTTGGAATACGCTCCGTGAAAATTGGGCCTTAGTGTTTCGTCCAGATTTTGGCTAGTAAATCTTGAAAAAAATTGTAAAAATGTCACTATTCAAACAATTGAAAGCAGTCTAGAACTAGAGAAAAGTCTGCTACAGAACGTATCTCATATCTTGTGCTACTGCTAAAAACGCGAAGAAACGTGATGCCAGCTCAGTTTCTTTCAGTGAATGGGAAAAATTAACATTTACATTGTTTTCTTGGCAATAAATCGTGAATGCAAGAGTGCAGGAAAAATTGTTTGTTTGGGAACTTTGCATAGATAACAAACAATATTGCTTGGGTGGGAACCATTTTGTTTTCGTTGAATAAAGGTTGTATATTGCATAGATGCATTGACAAGATAACTACAGCAGTACACTTGAAATGCGTTTTTTATGGTTATGATCAAGTTTCAATATTGTTTAAATAAAATCCGACGATTTGTTAAAGGTAGGTTATTGACAAATTTATTTAAGGTGGTTTTAAAATAGCGGCCAGGACATAGCAGGACGGTTCGACTTGTCTGTCCTATCTCGGCTCTCGTTCAGATGAGCTACCAGAATGAGCATGTGGAATGACCTACCAGAGTGGATTTTCCCCATTAGTTATAATCTTGGTGTCTTCAAGTCGAGAGTGAATCGGTTTCTTCTAGGTAAGCACGCTTCATCGTAGGCCGCATCGTCGCTTAACATCAGACGAGATGGCGGTCAAGTGTAAACCTATTCAAGTAAAAAAAAAAAGATTGTTGCTGTGAACCTACTTTGGAGGGTCCTTCCTTTTGAAGAAAGTTACGAATAGGGTGGGGTTTGAAGTATGCTAATTGCAACAGTGTTGATGACATTCACTAAGGCCTTTTTCTTTGCGGCTGCCTCATTTAGATGCTACAACTATTTTAACAGCTGTCTTCTGTTGTGTTCTTTCGGAACCAGTTCGCATGGTCGAACTAGGAACTGGATATTCCCCAGCTGTCGGTTGCATTTGTTTGGTCGAGAGCAGAAGCTTAGGTTCTCTATCCTATTCCCGTATATGACAACTTCGTTATGTTATGAGATCTCAATGCGACCCAGCCAATTTTTTTGTTTTTTACTTTTATTTGTTTACACTTGACCGCCATTTCGCCTGAAGTTAAGCGACGATGCGGTCTTCTTCTTATGCTCTTGAAGAAACAGCAGAAGATAAAAAAATATAAAATAAAGTAGTTGAAAAGGTAAATGTTGTCAGTCGCTCCTCCAAAGAAAATTCCAGAGAAATGAAACAATTTTATTACAATAAAATAAAAAAATATTCACCTGGATAATAAATAGCTTCTTTTCTAACAGCATACTTCGCGAGTGCTATCCTGAGCGTGCAGATGAACTCCGCAGGCGAAGGTAAGTCTGCATCCGTGAGGGTCACTGATGATACAGCAGAGTACCTGCCGTCCACCAGCTTTAGGTTATGTGCGACGCCTTCTAACCGCCTGTAGAACAACGAAAAAACATGTTTAATGTTACATCTGATACAGATATTTACGTATTACTAACTACCAGTACCCCGCAGTTTTACCGGCGCAGTATTGTCATTGCCTAGCCGTAGCCTATGTGTTATTTTCAGACTATAATCTAACTGTGTCCAGATTTCAACCCGATCCGTTCATTCGTTCCAACGCGATTGAGCAACAAACATCCAAACATTCCCATTCATAACATTAGTAGGATTAAAGTTGTTGATAAGATTAATATTAGATTAAATTATTTACACGCCAAATATTAATATTGAGTAAATTATAAGTTTAAACTTTAAACAGTTGAGTAAAGTGACGACTTTTATGTCCGTACATATCGTAGCTCCGTTTGATCGAAACAGAAGACGTCAGCAACATTGGCTGACACGACATGAACGACTCCGCGCCTCGCTTCCAAAATCAGAAACCCAAATTATTTCAATAAATTATCACACTATTTTCATTAGAATATGAACTTTTCATTAGTATGATCCTGATAGTCTAGATTATATTGAATAGATACAATACACGTCATTGTATTCAAGTAGGTCTTTTGAAAAATGAACAATAAAAAATGTAGTTTATACTTTTGCTGCTATAACGTTGTTTTGTCATTCTACTTTTGTATAAAAATTGCTCTCTCATTTTTCCACACTTTTGCTAGCCGGTAGAGATTGTAGATCTCCAAAACCGACGGCTACCTTTTTTTTGATAATTTACTTTTTTGTTATTCTCTGTTTCTATTCTCTTAAAAAATGTGTCCAGTTTTAATATCGTATTCAATTCGCAAATCATTTGTAAGCCTAAATTATGTGTTAGCACACTTGAAGTTTCTCAAATTGTTTATTTTCTAAGCCAAGGAATAAACTAAACTTACGTGAAACAACAACTTTCTAATTTAAGTTCATGTAAGCAGCATTGCGAACGGCGACCACATATTTGTTCTTCGAAAGTTATGTTTCACATGCCTCAAGGGAAATAATATCTCAACTGGTACTGGAATACTCATGGAATACTCTGGAGTATTTTACAATTTGACATGTTTTATTTTTATGACAAATTATTATCACTCCACGATTTTACCTGCGTACAATATGGTCCTGTAATTTTCCTTGGATAAACTTTGCCTATGTGTTCGACTAGACTAGAATGTTATTATTCTGTTATGCAAATTTCAGCCTTATCAGTTCATACGTTATGAGGTGAGATGAGCAACAAACATCCATACATCCAAATATCCAGACATTGACATTTACAATATTTTTATGACAACTTTTGCGTGTTTAACATTATGAGCGCCCCGTAGTCGTTTTTGATTCCGTTATTTTCTCGGAATCATATGTAAACTACATATGCGTTATCCCAGTCTATTTTCTATTTATGTATTGAATTTAATTCAGATTCCATTCATTGTTTTTGCGTGAAAGAGCAACAATAAAATCATGAATAATTACAAAATTTCGTGTTTATAATATCGGTAGGAGCTGGGATAGTAGGAAATGTAGAGATTATAATTACAAACAACAAAATGTTGCTGACAAAAACTTGACCTAATATTAAAATTAACGTTGAACCCTATTCGGAAGATACGGTTCAGAACTAAGAATAAACCAGTCACCATCTCTTATAATTACAGCTAATGAATACAGATGTGACAAGGATATTATCACTTATTTCAATCCCGAACCTCGTGCACAAAATTGGGTCATTACCTACTTATTTATATCGAGTCAAGTCGAGAGAGAAACTTACATGTGTGAGGTGTCTATCGATAGGTCTTCAAAAATGATGTTGAGGTTTCTAAAATCATTTTCGTCTACACTGAATAGTTTGCGCGAGAGACACTTCCAAAGTCGTAAAAAAACTTCTAACGTAAGAGAATGAAAAATCTAAAAAAAATATATGATGTACATTACCATGTAAACTACCAACGAAAATTGGTTTGAACTCGATCTGATGAGTAGTTTTTTTGAGTACGTCATAAATACACTATTATTGAAACTTCGATTAAAGTTACAACGAACTACAAGAACTATGTGTACTATGTATTTTATGTTACTTGCTGCAACGGAACCCTTGATGGGCGAGTCCAACTCGCACTTGGCTACTTTATTTAGCCTTAAAAATTGAAGTTATAATATTTTCAAGGCATATATAAGTCAATGACAAAAACCCTTACTCGGTAAAATCAAAATGAAAATTCTCTGAAAACATATTTTGAAGAAAACGCGATAGTGTGCCGGCAGGTGGCGAGTAGAATGCGACTGGGTTTAATCTTGCGAGCTCCACAGTCATGCCAAGTTCTTTGTCCGACGAGCGTTCACCTCGAATAATTCGTTCGAAGTGTTAATTTTGCAGAAATTGCAGCTTTTACAGATTTATGCATTACGTATTATAGATGTTTTACTAGCGTTCTGCCCGACTTTGCTCGTGGTACTTATAAATATAGTCTATAGCACTCAGGGATAACATACCGAGATAAATAAATAACCAGCAGTGAAAGAATGTAATTTGAAGTCGGTCCACTAGTTCCTGAGATTAACGCGTTCAAACAATTCTTCAGCTGTATAATTATACTATAGAGGTAAAGACTAATGAACATATGAACTAAGTTACTTATAGAGTGATATTCCTGTCACCCAAGACTTATGTCATCTTACGAAAGATATTTTTTTAGGATCGGTAGATGAAACGTAAACTTGGAATGTTGGAATTAATACTCACTAAGCTGAAAGCTACTTTATAGCTTAAAATGATACACGTTTGGGATGACTGAAACTTTGGACCATTAGACCACCTGAACTAAGACAAAAGGCTCGTATTCTACTTATAAGTTTGGATGTTTGTTTGTAAATCACGATGTAAAGTGAAAGGAAGCTGAAATAATACCACCTTGCCCTTTCTTCCATCGGAATTCTCGTATCTCAAAAAAGCGACATCGTTTCATGGTCGATGTTCCAAAAACGCGAACGAAGAGATTTGACGCCACGTTTGTGATAAGAACGTCTAGGTTGTGGAATGCGTTGCCTGAGTGGGTTTTTCCCGATAGTTACAATCTTGGTGTCTTAAAAGCGAGAGTGAATCGGTTTCTTCTAGGTAAGCACGTTCCATCGTAGATCGCATCGTCGCTTAACATCAGGCGAGATGGTGGTCAAGTCCGAACCTATTATAGTTAAAAAAAAATTAACTCATCTCTATCTCTTATAGAACAATGAAGCTGGCAACTTATTCCCATACCTTCGTAACTAATAATTGAACGTATGAGGAAGAGGAACCCAAACCGTTTGATATGAATTTTGGGAAGATCAAATAAAATTCCTTGGCCTTTTTTCTACTGGTCTGCTCGTAGCTCGACAAAGCGACATCGTTTTACGGTTAACGCTCCGAAGGCTTGACGTTTGACTCCACTTTCATAATAAGAACAAATAAACTTGGAATGCGTTGTCTGAGTGGCTATTTCCGGATGGAATTCCTTATCAGTGTCAAGTCTAGTGTTAATTGGTATCTTCTAGATGAGCACGCCCCATCATGGTCGTCAATCGTCCTTTAACATCAAGCAAGATGGCGGTCAAGCGTAAACCTATGTCTGGCCTCGTCGCTTTTTTGGTAGTGAGTCTGCCTGCAGAGCCGAGGATCGTGTGTGTGATTCCCACCCAGTGCAAATACTTGATGAATTCAAATATTTGTATGTACTGTGTCTGGGTGTTTTATGTACTTATACGAGTAATAGGTTTGCATTTACAACTATAGTATTATATCAGCTATCTGGCTTCCATAGTACAAGCACAGTATACTACCAGTAGTTCATCGCCTTTGATCTTGGTAGAAACGCCGAAAATGTCTACACACAGGTAGGACAGTCTTTTAAAAACGTGGCACCAAAATAAAATTAAAACATACGGAACACGTCAGCCCTGAGCCACGCTCCTGCAATACTAACATTGTAGTGTAGGCAATGCAGGAGCGCGCTTCCCGCGTCTCACCCCGCACGCCCCGCACGATTGCCGCGTCTAAACGGCTTCGTAGAACGACTGTATGATTTAATAGACTGTGTTACCTACAAGCTTTGCTTAGTATACAATTAGATGGTGTTGTGTGTGAGATGCGCACCAAATTTTTTTACCGATAAACAATCAAATATCTTAGATCTCTGGGTGACGAGCGCAGTGCAGTGCAAATCAAATCAAATCAAATCAAATCGTTTATTTGTTAGAAACATGGTCGTAACACATACATTGACTGACGTGTACAGATGTAATTCACATTTTGTTTCACATGTTCTTGCCTGTTTCGACGTACAAATGTTGTTACAGGAATGTTTAATTTCATGCATAGAAATAAATATTTTTGATTAACAAAGTCATTCAAATATCTACCCGTGACAATAGGTACACACATTTGGGTCATCTTGTGTTATACTCGTAATTGATAAAACACATAAATTCCATAATATAACAAATAGTAGCAATGTCAAATTAAAAATATAGTGAATGTCAATATAAATTAATAAATATTAGTTATTTTAATATATCGTTCAATGTCATGAAATCTAAAATCTAAAAGGCCGAGCAGTGAGTAATGTCTTAATTATAGTAAATTATAAAATATATGCTAATTATCAGTAATACTGTGTATTTTGTCGCTAAGAAATTCAGCTATCTCATAGTAACATTTTTTCTTTAACAACTTTTTTAGTTTATATTTAAATATGTCAACATTTAAGTCTCTGACCTCTTTGGGTATTTTGCTGAATATGATGGGAGCCATACAAAATATGCTCTTACGCATGAGTGCTGATCTCGGTTTAGGTAGGCGAAGTCGTATTTCTTCCTGTCTCCGAGTTCTAATACCGTCACTAGTCCAGTCACAGAAAAGTTGTGGGTTGGTTTTAACAAATATTGCTACTTCCAGGATGTATAGAGACGGCAACGTTAGAATGCCCTTATCCAAAAAATAAGGTTTGCAGCTATCAGATTTATGCAGATGGAACATTGCCCGGATGCACCGCTTTTGGGCTTTGAAAGCAATCTCTTTATCGACAGAGTTACCCCAGAATATTATACCGTACCGCATAATTGACTCTACCATTCCATAATATGCAGTCACAAGACCATCCATGTTGATTACTGATGAAAGTTTGAATAATGCATAGGACGCAGAATTCATTCTTTTTGTTAATGTGTCAATATGTGCCTTCCAAGTGAGTTTATGATCAATATTCAAACCTAAGAACTTCGTGACATAAACTTCTTTCACAACTGAGCCATTATATTGTAAAACTGGGTTTTTCATATTTGTGCGTTGTTTGAAATGCATTATAAATGTCTTTTCCAGATTAATTTTAAGATTGTTATCACTCATCCAAGCAATCATCGATTGTAGGCATCTATTTATTTCCGAATCGTAGGTGTCAGTGTCTTCACAACTTATGATTGCTGTACTATCGTCCGCAAACAATGTTATTGGGTGACTTAGTGCTCTAGGTAAATCATTTATATATGCGACAAAAAAGAGAGGGCCGACGACGCTACCTTGTGGTACACCAAAGTTTGGAGAGCGAGCTTTAGATCGATAAATAATTTCGCGTTTCTTTGGTATATTTATCTCTACTATTTCTGTATAATTTTGTCTATCCGTTAGATACGATCTTATAAGGTTTAGTGCATTTCCTCTTATTCCGTATGCCTCTAATTTTCTTAATAATGTTTCATGTCGGACATAGTCAAAAGCTTGAGTCATATCGCAAAATATTGCGCAAACCGGTTTCCTTGCATCGACATTGGTCATTACCTTGTGTAAAAAATCGTATATTGCTATATTTATAGTTTTATTTTCTCTGAACCCCTTCTGTTCCTCACAAAATATATTTTTCTTTTCCATATAGTTATAGAGCTGCGAGTGAATATACTTTTCTAGAATTTTGGAAAAGATAGGTATCAAAGATATTGGTCTGTAGTTGTCTATACACTCTTTACTATTTCTTTTAAATATAGGCTTTATTATAGATATTTTTAGTGCCTTTGGATAGGTACCGGTATTAATACATAGATTCATTATGTGGCTTAAATGTCCGCAAATATATTTAGCTACGTGTTTAATTACATTAGTAGAAATTCCATCGTATCCTACACTATGCGTATTTTTTAGTGAATTAATAATATTAAACATGTCAAACGGAGTACAAGGTTGCATAAACATTGAATTTAATTTGGTAATTATCGAAGAGTTTGGTTTACTATTTCTTCTAGAGTCAATAGGTTTAATTTTATTAATAAAATAGTCATTGAACAAATTGCATATTTTCCCAGGGTCAGTGATAGTATTATTATTTATTTTCAATCGCCACGAGTATTCATTGGGTATTCTAAATTTTGAATTTTTAATAATGTTCCATGTACATTTTGATTTATTTGTTGCCATTTTGATAGCGTAGTCATTTTGGGCCTTTTGTGTCAACTTAATTATTTTTTTGAACAGCTTGGAATAATTTATTAACATATTCTTATTTGCAGCAGTAGGATACCTTCTGTAGTGCCATAGATGTTTTCGCTTCTTTTTACTACAGAGCTTGATACCACGAGATATCCACTTAGGCTTTCTACAAAGTTTTATCATTCTGTTTACAAAAGGAAAACAAAGATCAAAAATCAATTTAAAAATGTCAATGAAATAATTATATGCTTCGTCAGGGTTGTCAATTTTATAAATGTCCGAAAAAGATAGGTCCTTAATATACATTACAAATTTCGAGATATTTTCATGACTAAAATCACGTCGTCTGGCTGACCAGCTGTCAATAACGGTTTTCTTATCCACTGGACATACCAACAGTTGAGATGTATGGTCCGACAGAGCAAATTCAACAACTTCGGTTTTTACTTTTTTCTTAAAATCATGTGCAATATTGTCAATACATGTTTTACTGCTTAACCTTGTCGCTTGTTTAATGCCCAGCTTTAAATTATAGCACATTAACAAACGCTCTAATTTTCGCGAATTGTTATCTGGTTTTAATACATTGATATTATAGTCCCCGGCAACTATTAGGTGATTATATCGTTTTTTGGATAATTTTGTAAGTATTTTATCTAATTGTATAAGGAACATTTCCATATGATATGCTCTTTTCTTTTGCAAAGGTACTCTGTAAATGCATACCACAACTATTCTATAATGGGTGAGCTCTATAGCACAACACTCAAAAACGCTAACTATGGATAGAGCTTTTATGTCTGGAAGTTCTGCATATTGTAGTCCATCTCTTACTAGGATACATGCTCCACCTTTGGAAGTTGTCCTGCAGAAACAAGAGGCCAACTGGTAGTTAGGTAGAAAAAGATTGCTTTCATAGCCCAATTTCATGTTATGTTCTGTTATGCACAATACATCAACATTAAGCTTTTTAGTAGTAAATAATTCATCTAGGCAAACTGAAAGTTCATCAACCTTTCTAAATAACCCTGAAATATTTTGGTGCATTATACATGTATATCTACTCACGAAAAAAGTCCATATTGGACTGTTTATTGTTTGTGTAGCAATATTCAGACTCATCACTCACTTTAGACTTCACCTTTGACTGTGATTTTAAAAAGGTTATTCCACATGTCACGCTACTTATTATGGTACGCAGACCAGCGTTATTTATACTTCCAGATCGCATATTATAATGTCTACCATCACACAACAAGTTCAAATTTGAGTCAAAAACGCTCGCATAATTATATGTTAAGTTATCCATATACAGTAATTTATTAAAATTGTCAATTCTACTATTACAACAGTTCAGACTAGTCATTATTTTATTTTCTGTAGAGTACCTAAATGTAGGAAGACATACAAGGAAGTTTGTATGTTTTATACTAGACAAAACACTCCTAATTAGACAGGTAAGTTCAATGTAGTCATCGCTTGCATTAAAGTCCTCCTCTCCAATCAGTATAACACAGTAATCGTCGATTGTCAAGTTATTTACTTTTTTGTCAAGTCCCTGGAACATTGCCCTTATGCCTCCGTTAGATGACAGATAATGTCGCTGAAAAATATTCCCATTTGAACCGTCTAGAACATTTTCTGTAATTTGTAATACGTTATTTCTGTTGTTCGAGCTAACTATAACGATATTACTGGGATTTTGTGCCGTTTCTGTTCTGTGTGTTATGTGTACTGGTATTTTATTCAAATAAGTTTGATTTCCAATTTTATCTTCGGTGTGTGTAGGGTTCTTTTTACTAGTTTTTGTCTTTTTATTTTGGCAATTATTACTTTCAACCTCTAAAATCATATCAGTCTGGATTCCTTTACTTTGGAATACTCTATTTTGGATGTGTGTTCCTATCGAATCATTTTTTCTACATGTCTTTTTTGGTGTCAAATTTTTTTGTTTTGCAGGGCTTTGTGTAATTTTTTTATATAATTTGTTTTTCTTTGTCAATTCATCATTTGTTCTCTTAAGTGTACTATTTTCAAGTAAAAGTGTTTCAATCTCCAGATGAGCACTGCTTAGTTGGACCGTCAATGTTTCTATTGTATCTCTTAATTCCCTAGTCAAGTCGGTGTCTTCGTCATCGGATATGTCAGGTAAGCTATTGACAGTTGCATTTAAAGTTTGAGACAACATTTCTGTTTCACAATTTGTATTGGTATCAGATGTTGTTCTAGCACGTCTAAAAGTAATATTGTCCAGGAAGTTCATGTTTAACAAAATTACCTTTTTCTAGTTATAATAAAGTAAAACTTGAAAATTCACAGGTGTACACGCTATTTACTTGTCGAGAACTTTTTTAGTAGGTATATAATAATTCTTATTCAATATAGGTAGTGCATTAAATGACCCAATGTCGCTTCAGTTTTCTACGGAAGTCAAACTTTGAGCCTATTGATGATTTGTTTCAGCTTTCGATAAAATCGGATAGATGGCGCTATTTTCAACAGCTAGTTTTTGCATCGGGTTTTGGTAGATGTCGCATTTTTCAACCAATTTAATAAAGCTCTTTTAATACACCTAGCAACACTGTATGATTGTTATTTTTTGACTTAACGACTTTTCAACTTTGTATCTGTAGCATGAATCATCAATGTTTATCTTTGCGAATTCGTTTTTTATTTTTTTAGTATTATGGAAATAATTGCAAACAATGATGTACTTACAGTTTATCAGGTTAATATGGGATGTAAATTAAGTGCTTCTTTCTGTGTTTTCGTGTGTGATCAGAGATAAAGATGGCCTTTAGACATCCAATATAGATATCGCAGTGGTTCGTGTTTATCATATAACAACGATCGACGGGTGCCTTCCAATTATCACTTTGTTGATTGTAACATATGTAAGTGATTTCTTCAGCGTTTTGGTCACGTTTATAACTGTTTTATTAATATTTAGTAATTAAAAATACGGAGCTACTTCTTTACGTTTTGACAGCTGTCAACTAGAATAGTGCTAGGTAATGATTTGGACTATCATGTTCCAATAGCTGCGTGTTACTGTGCTGTTATGTGGCAGGCATGTTGCTTACCACCAGGCACATGACCTGCTCGTCTCGTCACTCTATGCTATAAAAAAAAAAAAAAAAGATGACACAAATGTACATACAAAATGAGAACCTATTTTATTGGAGTCGGTTAAAAATAAACGCACAACTCGTGTTAGACTGATACCCGTGGTCTAATCAATATATTTTTATTTTATTTCTGTGTGTTGGAAATGGCGTCAATCCACGGATCCACCATTCCAATTTGATTAATTAAAAACACTCGAATACCAGTTGACGAATGAAACGAGTTTTCGACAAATGCGTGTGAATAAAAATCCGCTCTTGAAAAGCACACAGTTTAATCTCATTACATTTTATTCGATGGAAAGAGAAAATTCTTTTAGAAATGCTTTTTCCCAAAAAAATGATTTGTGTGTGCTGCGTTTGCTGTAATATGTATAAATCTAAGTATTACCTTTAAAATGCTTCAATTGATCGAATTTCTCTGTTGTAGATATTTAAGCATAGTTGATACACAATTAATGAAGTACTTATTATAGTGTGCAAACAGTACTGCGCTCCGGTTTGAAGGGCAATGTTTCCAGAGAATTTACTGGGCTAAGAGATATAGCACGGTTTTCACGGAGCGGTTGTCAACCGCTCCGTCACATTTGTATGTAAAATTGAATTCAAAACTCACGACGCGGTTTACGGCTGCGGCGGCTGCGGCAGCCGCGCGGCGCCCGCGTGGCTGCGCGCGGTTCTTGCGCAGTAGCTTTCCGCAGTAGAAACCGCGAAAATCTGCGGTCTCGTGAGTATTGAAACAAAACCGTCGACCGCCGCGGTGCCGCGCCCTCGCGCGTGCGCGGTTGGAAACCGCTCCGTGAAAATTGGGCCTATATCTCCGGGTGACGAGTGCATTGCGTTACTAGGTAATGATTTGGACTATTCATGTTCCAATAGCTGCTGTCACTGTGCTGTTATTGGCATGCATGTTTCTTACCATTAAGCACATGTCCTGCTCGTCTTGTCGTCATACGTTATAATAACCTTCCACTGGTTGTTAGTTGTTAGTCATTCCGCGTCTTTTATTCTTCAATCCTCCTTTTCCATCCTGCGATATCTTCCAGGCAATCTTGGAAGAGATCGCTCTTAACGATAAGGTTTGTATTTCTTTTTTGTTTTTGTCTTCTAATTAAAAGCAATAAAGAGTTTATCTATCTATAGGTAGGTACTATAAAATAAAAGTATACTTTAAAAATTGTGTATGTATTAGTATGTATATTATAATTGTGAAAGTTTAGATATTTGGATGTTTTGTTCCTCAATCAAATTGGAACCGCTTGAAACGGATCAGGTCACGGGATCAGGTTGAAATTTGAAACACAGATTATTATACTCGTTGTCTGGAATAATACGTAAACTTTTCATCGCGGTAAAGTTACGGGAATGTGAACTACACAGGTAAAATGACTGTTTTTTTTTTTACTTTTATAGCTTTACACTTGACCGCCATCTTGCCTGATATTAAGCGACGATGGACGATGGAGCGTGTTTACCTAGAAGAAACCGATCCAGTCTCGATTTGAAGACACAAAGATTGTAACCATCGGGGAAAATCCACTCAGGCAAATTATTCCAGCAAATTATTTAGCTTAGACTGTTATTAGTTCGTTGATATGTACAAATACCTACAAATTTTCCAATTGTTGGTTCAATTTACAGGTAAGATATTGTTTTTAGCTTCTTAGTCATTATCTTCACAATTGAAGGTAGTGCCTAGTCTAAAGTATTGGTCAATCGGTGCACTATGTTATTTCACGTTTCTCCTTTTTTTTTTCGTTTTTTTATAGTATAGAGTAACGAGATGAGCAGGATGTGTGCCTTATGCCTGAAGCAATACGCCTGCCTACCCAAAAAATCAGCACAACGTCACACAGCTATTGGGACATCAATAATCCAAAATCCAAATCATTACCTAGCACTGCACTACGCTCATCATCCAGAGATATCAAGTGATTTATCTGTTTGCACTGTAGTTTCTGTGCATTAGGTTAAGTAATAAATGCCGTCTGAATTCAATTGCTATGTCTCAAGCCATGTAGAGTTTATCTTTTGATAAATACTGTACAGAGTCGTCAAGGCATTAGTGCGTATCTTGAACAATATAGGTATCCTAAATGTGACCCCATCCATTATTATAGCTCAAATGTTAGGCTCCAAGCAACAAATTTTGTCTTACCATGATTTTCCTCTAATTTCTAGTGAATCCCTTGACAAGGATATGAAGTGGCCAACATATTCCGGCCTTCCCCTGCCCCCTCGCTTTCAGTCTAACTAGGTCGTCGAGAAGCGTCGTAATAGAATTTGATATGTCAGATTAGACTGGTTGGTGCTTGATGTATGAAGTTACCAATGCCGTATATAACTAGCGACCGCACTGCGGGAAGAGCTCGTGTTATGCACTAATGCTGCAAGCAATTTAATATGAAATGTTGCTGTGAGCAATTGTCTCGAATTTGAGGCAATGTCATGGGTTATGCAGTTCAAAGCGTTTGAATTATTTGCGTGGTTGTTTGTGGTTGAAGTGGTTCCATTTACGACGCTTTTTTAAGTTTTGTACTAATTACGTCTGAAATAAGCTACCAAATTTATTAGTCAGCTTAATTTGCTTTTAAAGCTTAAGGTAAACACGTTTGGCGGCCTTTAAAGTTATTAGACTATAAAAATTTACATACACTTAAAGAGCTACTATAACTCATTCGGTACTATAATTTGAAATGTACTACGCATGTTTACACGCACATTTTTTAAATGCTTTACAATATTGGCCTATTTGGCATTGTTATTCAACATGTTAAAAATAATTCTCACATTATTCAGTGTTAATATTACTGAGTTCCGAATTAAAGAACTATGCTTCCGCAATAAATATATGTCATTTCATCATAAGGCATAATATAGGTATAGCTCGAAATGTTTGGCCATGAAAGGATTTCATTTATAATAGAGGTCATTATTTTTTTTTAAATGTAACAGCCAATATCAATTTAAAAATGAAATTCACAAAGTAAATTTTAATACAATTAATAATTACTATTTTTTTAATTTTGTTGATATTACAAAAACCGCTGAATCGTGTCGATAAAATCTATATGAGACCACTTCTAAAGTTTTATCTCCGAACCAAAAAAGAATCATTGAAATCGATTTACAATTAGTGGAGCAATCACGTAACACAAACAATGAAAAAAAAAACACATAATTGAGAAGATCCTGCTTTTTTAAAGTTAGTTAAAAATAAATTAGACTAACACGTTTTAGCCATTTCAATTGGGTACAATCTTTAAATAAAGTTCGTCAGTTAGATTGTTAAAAGATTTTCACGTATTTTTGCTTTTGTTTCACAAACAAAAACTGACGCAGATCGCGTGACGTCACTTTTGGGTACGATTTTTACCCACAAGTGATGTCATCACACATCTCTTGAAGTTTGATGATCTATGTTTTTAATAATTTGATGTAACAAAAAAATACGTATCCCGTATGATCCCATGATTTAGCTGACGGACTAATTAGTACCGTTTATTTTTGACCCAGTCCGCTACCCTATTGGAATAAAGGGCTGTTCACACCGGAGCGGTATTTGCTACCGCTGTGGGTAGAGGTAAATACCGCGCGGGATCCGCACAGGTTTCGCGCGGTGTTTTGTACGTACCGCCTGGGTACGCGGTATTTTTTGGTGTGAACAGAAATATTACCGCGTACCCATTCGGGTTTCGCTACCGCAGGCGGCAGCGAATTCCGCTCTGGTGTGAACAGGCCTTAATGTTGTAAGAGAAATCACAATAAAAAAGGAAGCACTGTTATATATAGCTGGGCACAAATTCAGGGGAGTGCTTAACAGTGGTTATGAGTTTTTCATATTTGAAGTCCTGCGTTATTTAAAAAAAGGTTTATTCGTTTTTTAGTTGCTCGTGCTAACTCGACAAGCCAGTTATTGCCATGAAATTGGTCTCAAAAACCTCTTACCCTATATTAATATTGTCATTAATATGAACATTTTGACCCACTTTCTCATCAAAGAGGAACTGCCGAACAAGTGAAGTCTATTTCATTTTATATAACCGTAGTGGTAATAAGAACTAATTAATCATTTATTTGAGTAAAAGGCTTATTACACTTTGGCTAAATTTAGTTGTTTGAATTTAGTTTACTGAATGCTTATTATACTTCACTGAATTCAGTAGTGACTAAATTCAGTCGGCTAAATTTAGCTAAATATAATAAGTTCGTTTCACTAACTTTAAAATATTAAGATGAAATTCCTCTTTGTTCGTAATTTCCTGAAAATAAGACACTTTAAATTGGAGAAATGTTGCCAGAGAAATTACAGGAAACAAAGAAACAGTTTTATAACGCTCGGTTTAAATTCACTTGCTTATAGACTACAGGCCTGTGAACAAAATGTATGCATCAAATGAACCACCAGGAGACCTATGTAGGATGATAGAAGGCTATAAAGTAATAAAATTCAGCACTATCCTGTCACTTGTAAGCTGTCCAACTGAGTGCAGTTGAAGACCTGGTTGGGGAGTTGCAACCCTCGATCATTTCTCCTTGTCGCATGAATTTTGTACGGCATTGCGCAATAATGGATTAGAAGAATCCTACTGGTTCATTTGACCCATACTTATTGACTGGCCTCGTGGCTTAGTTGGTAGTACCTCTGCCTGCGAAGCCGAGGGTCGTGGGTTCGATTCCCACCCAGTGCAAATATTTTGTGTGATGAATTCAAATGTTTGCACTGTGTCTGGGTGTTTCTATATATAATAAGTATGTATTTAAAACTATATATGTATTATATCAGCTATTTGACCGCCATCACACAAGCTTTGCTTAGTTTGGGGTCAGATCTGATGGTGTTGTGTGTGAATTATCCATCAATATTTATTTATTTATACATTTTGCTCACGGGCCAGTAGTCTATAAACAGTGATGTGAGTTTTTCATGTTTTAGTCAAAGCATTGTTTTAAATAAGTTCGTTAAAAAAAAATCTCGACTTTTTTTCACGAATTCATTGACTGCACATCCAAAACAAAACAATAAAACTGGCCACATCCCACGGGCGGGTCGCACAGTGGTCACGTATTTACGTGCTAACAAACCATAAAAACCTTACGGTGAAAAAAACGTCTAGAACTGCGGTCGTAGATTCCGTAGTTTATTTTTCTTTTATTTTGTTTTTATCTGTCTTTTAAAGCGATTTTATTATTTGTTATATTATTTTATCACTTTGTGCTGCATTCGCACATTTCAATTATGAGCCTTTTAGTTTAAATGATAATTTGCGTCGGATGTTAGTAAAGAAACAAAATTTCTAATTTTTACACTATCATTTTGAGAGCAATGCAGACATAAAATTAAAATGGTTCAGATTAAAGTGGTACTTAATTTTTTTTTGTTCATTAAAATACGTAAGAAAACTGAAAATGACAATAATTTTTTATTTGCGTTTCTTCATTTTCGAAAAAATTAAATATAATATTTAAAATACTAGTCACTTACCTATTTAAACGCACGACGATGTCTTATCTCTTATTTTGATTTTTACCTTTGCCTTATGGTTCAGTTTCTATATAATTCTTATTGACATAGTTTTGTTCCAATTATTTAGAAATTTTTTTTGTGAAGTCAAATAATTGTAATAACATTTTCAGAAGTGAGACTCAAATATAAGCCGCTATCAGTCACACTATTTATTATATTCTGAAAGAAAACACTATTTTATAGGCCGATAATAAAAAAGAAGATGTTCTAAGAAACGCATCCTCACGCGTCAAGGGATCTCTAAAAACCACACGAGAGAACAAAGACTGCGGAAACGGGACCCGAGTCGGACATTAAAAATTAGAGTCGGAAGCGAATCGATACCTTACACGTTCCGACGCAGTTGGTGGGACAAAAAATCGGGACATCACTAGGAGTATCGATTTAATTCGCACGATTAGGGTTCTGTGTGTTAAGTAAAATGTGGGAGGAAACTATATTCCAACTTTTAACATTCATTGCTGTTCATTCTTGAACGAATGTTCTGTGGTAATAGTGTTGTTAGGTAATTATAATTTCCTCAAAATACCTAATTTGAAATTGCATTTGGCCGAAGTGACATTATAGTATCTAGGCTAAATATAATGGTTTTAGAAGTGGTAACGATTTTTGCAGAACCTGTCTAGAGAAGTCCCTCACCGTTGCCAGTTATTCTACCGTCAAGGAGTAGTGTGCAAATATCACTATGCTCCAGTTTGAACGGCATTTTTTCGGAAGAAATTACAAGACATAGAGATAAATCTTCTAATGTCTTTGGGTGACAAACGTAGTACAAAGTTAAGATAGTTGGGCTCTCCATGCCTAAATTTCATGACAAGCGTTGCAGCTGAAGCTCAGATAATATAATATACATTTATGCAAAACAAATTCGTTTAAGGTATTATTAGATAATGGTACGGAACCCACTCACCTCTCCGGCGTGGCGAGCGTCAGGTTGGGCGCAGGGAAGGCGCCGTCCGCTGCGCAGATGACGTTGACTGTGTCGTCATCCGTTTTGTTCTGGATCAGACGGAAGTTCGTCTCCGGCACTGTAACGGGATAGCTTGTGGTCAGTTTGCTGTTTGACGACATTTTTTTGCAATAGCTCCAAAAAGACTATATGTTTTTTTAATACGCTTATGGCATTTTAAACAAAATAGACGGGTAACTCGCGTGTGATATAGTCAGTCCAGTCCGACTCAAGTTTCGGTCGCGTACTTTTCCGATTGAAACTTGGGTCAGTCCATTCTATATCAAGCGTGAGTTACCCCAGTATTTTATTTAAAATGTGTAATAGCCACGTTAGTTTTCATATGGTTATTGCAGTTGGCCTCAAATGATGTCTTATACCTGCCAGAATTAAAAACACGTCATTTTGGGATTTAACGCTAGTTGCACCTTGCAGTTGTACTAGCTTAACCTTAGAATTAGTAAAAATTCTCTTCTACAAAGGTTTGTTTGTCAAAGACAAACGAGCTTGATTTGTTTCTCTATTATGTATAATGTAGTAATAGGACTCCTTGCAGAGTCTTCTTTAAGAAGCGCCACGTTTTACCATTTATTTTATCACTAAACAGCAGTATGCAAAGAGAACGGTGTTCTTAATTGAAAGGTTATGTTTCTAGTGAATATATTTATACTGGGAAAAGAGATATTTCGTTTTAAATATCTTGGTAACAAGTGCAGTGCAGTGTTAGGCAATGATTTGGATTCTTAGTATTCGAATAGCTGCTAGGCACTGTGACCGTTACTGCAGATGTGTTGCTAATCATTAAACGTACATCTCGCTTCTTCCATGGTTAATCCGTATCAAAAAGTTTAATCTCAATTCGTTAAGTAGATGTTGCGAGAACGAGGAATAGTCTTCTGTTTTCACACAAAAGTCAATAGATACCAACTTAATAGTAAGTGATATTTTACATTAGAATGGCTTGTTTCATTGTTTTGCCATAGATACGTTTTGTTCTGGACTAACCAAAAGTTAACGTAACGGGACGACATATACATAGTAACGGAATAGATTATTTCATATTGTGTCTATGTAGGCATGCAGATTAAGCTTAAAAAACGCTCTTGAACCTCTTTAATTTACTATTGTATTATTTTCCAAAAAAAAACTTTCTAATCTATCTTATGAAAAATAAAACACACAAAAATGTGACAATAATATCGTCTCTTAAAATATAATAAGCAACATTATGTTAAGTATTGCGAAACATCATCGTAACGTCAACATTATTCCGCGATATTTTGGAGAAGGCTTATAAGTGGCGGAGCGAGATGTGAGTCGGATGGCAGATGTCGGAACATAAAACTGGCTTACCTTTTGGTGCAAGTTATGAGGTACTACCGATATGTTTTACTAATATTATAAATGCTAAAGTTTTGATGTGTTTGCTCAATCCCATTGGAATGTTTGAATGAAGAATTTAAATTTAGAACATAAATACGTTTTTGTCTGCCATGATATTATAAAGGGTACTTTTCAGCGCGGGATACTTGCGAGAACGGAAACTGCGCAGTTGAATCGGTGGTACGATGCTAGTAGTAATATAAATGTTATTGTAACTACGGCTATGAATATGTTTGTTTACTTTTTAGTGTCTGTAACTAGTTTGGCACACACAATTTAGCACATTCCACTTTTAAACATTGTCTTGAAAAATATTTTAATCCTACCGATACCTGCTAGAAGAGATCGTTTGTAACAATAATTGTAACACGAGGTTTTATTGTTTTCTTTCTATTTTATTATTTTTATGACGATTAAAAAGTATATATTTAATGGAAATATCATTCATGTAATTTTAATAATTTAGTTTACAGAGATTTGATTGGATTTAATTTCTGTATGTTGTTGGAAGATTTTTGTAAAAAATGTATATTAAGAGTAACAAATGTAATAGTTTATATGTGAAAATTTGAATATGTTTAATTTACTAGCTGCGCCCCACGGTGTAGGCCGCAGCGTAGCAGCTTTTCGCTGTAATTCGTTTTCGTAAAATACGATTCAGAAGTTAAAAACTGGTAAAGAAATTTTCTGCGACGTCAAAATAAATCATAAAAACAAATTTGTGTTGTCATACTACCCAATTAAATACCAGGAGCGCCCCGCGATTTTACCCGCGTAGTTCCTGTTGTTCCAGTTTTTTTTGGGACAAAAAGTAGCCTAACTGATGTCAGCTAACTCCATATTAAATTTTACTTAAATTGGTTCCGCCGTTTAGACGTGAAGAAGTAACAAATACACACTTACAAACTTTTGTTTTTATTATATTAGTGCTAGGTAATGATTTGGACCCTTCATGTTCCAATAGCTGCGTGTCACTGTGCTGTTATGTGGCGGGCATGTTGCTTACCATCAGCCACATATCCTGCTCGTCTCGTCACTTTATATTTAAAAAAAACCATATGATTACTTTCAATGAGATAGAACACTATTTTAATATTTCGTCAAAGGGCTTATAACTTGGACCACACAGCTCACGTCTGCGGCAGACGCCAGCCGAGCCAGCCAGCGTGTCACACGGTCAAGTAAGCGCTTTACGAGAATCCGCCCAAAATATCAAGTCGATTCCTTCCTCGTTGTTTTATTTAACCTCGTCGGGTAGCTTTTGACTTATGATGAAACCGCACTGAAATTCCGTCTATGCAGAGGTAAATTTAGAAAAAAAAAATGGTTGACGAAAAAAAAAAAGAGAAAAATCAAAAGTACCTCCTTTTTTTTATGACAAGCTTGTTTTGGACAGCGATCTTTAATTTCTTAAGTTGGTTTTTGGTAGTCACTATAAGATTTATTCGATGACGTTAATACAATACATACAAATATTTGCTTATCTATCTACCAACGATTGATTGCAGAATAAAAATGATGGTGAACGCAATGCATTAGTTACGCCCCTTTTCCATATCTACAACTTTGTATTTATGTACTAAGTGGTTTTGCCTGCGTAATTTTTATCGTTGCCATAGTTTTTCCGGAATAATAAGTAATTGTAGTCTATAATCTTCATATAACTAATTTCACTCACACCCGTTCATCTTATCTATCCGTAGTTCTGTTGATATGCATACACTTTATATTTTTTTTAATTAGTAGAATTATATGACGGACCGCAACCATTTCATTGATTTCTGACAAGAAAATCTGAGTATTTTCGTCAGAAATACCACAAACTCTCAAGACGGAAGTCTACCTTTTTATATTATTTATTCTCGGCTATGGATACTAGTCCTTCAGCCGACTAAACTCCACAATCAGTGAGTGTTGCCAATGATAACACAAGGCACTAAGATGTGGTCGCTCACTACTGGCATGATACATGAGCTCAAAGTTGCGCAACGGGCAATGGAGAGCTATGAGTTTCACTGCGTGATAAAATGCAAATCGAGAAAATCAGCAGAAGAATCAAGGTCAACGACATAGCTCTTTAAATTAGCTCTTAAAAGTTTAAGTCGCAATGGCCAGGGCATATTTTATAATTTGAATAGAACAACTTTCAGAATCGGTACTGGGCAAAATTTAGTAGCAAGTATCTTTATCATCGTCTCAATTATGTAGTAGGTTTTGACCTTTATCCGCAAAAGTTTGATAGTTCGTGCCGAAATGTGTTAGCTCCTCATGTTTATAAATTTACTTTTTCTGATCGCGGTTTGTTTTATATGAGATCAAAAAGTAAAAGGTTTATTCGTCGAAATTGGACGAGAGCGTAAGTACGCAATTGTGCCAAATACAACTTTTATATGTTTGCGATTGTAAGGTTACAGTTGCATTCTTAAACTATATTAAAGTTTTTTTTTATTATAGTGTGACAAGACGAGTTTAGGACAGATTTCTAATGGCAAGCAAAATGGCTGCCCATAACAGTCTTCTTCTTCGTGTCGATGATGTTTCTTCTTACTTGCTATTGTTTTTGTTTCCTTAATACCTATTTTGTAACTATACCTACTATCTAAATCAATTTTTTTTTTTTTTTTTTAATTTATGATATTTTTTTTAATTTTTTTTTGTGTTATGTTTTTGTTTCTAAGAAAATTAAATTTACGTACAATTATTGTTATCAATGTTTAAATATGTGCTGCCCAGTGTTCAGCAACTGCAACTCCTGGTAGCGAGGCCTCCATCAGGTCGGTTCTGGTGCAGCTGGTTGGGCACCGCGGGCAGGACAGCAGATGCTGCATGGTCTGAGTGGCGCCACACTCGCACAGGATGTTACTTGGATCGGAATATCCCCATTTTGCCATGTTAACTTTGCAGCGGCCCACTTGGGTCCGGAGTCGGTTTAGTGACTTCCACGTGGGCCACGCTAAGTTGCTACCTGGGGCAAGCTCTTCGGCTGGGGCCACGAACTCATGCGGAGGGGGGCAGATCTCGTTCCACTGTTTGCAGCGGGACTCTCTGGGTGAGTCAGGCATTAGTTTTGTACAGCTAAGAAAGCTTCTGCGGCTCTTGAGGCGTATGCTTGGTATTTTTAAGTTGTAGAGTGGATGTCTGATGTCATTTTCTTGTTTTTCTTTTTCTACTGAGCAGGTTACACTTCTACGGACTTTTGGTGGGGCTATTCCGGCTAGAGGGTAGAGTGAGTTAAGAGGAGTGGGCTGGAGACAACCTGTTATTTTCCTACATGTGTCATTTAGTGCAGCATCAACTTCTTTCGCGTGGGCAGATCGGTGCCATACTGGACATGCGTATTCTCCAGCAGAAAAACACAGTGCTAATCCAGATGTTCGTAAATCCCATAACAGTGGTACGCAGCTATTGGAACACGGTGAGACCAAAAATCATTACCTAGCAATGCGCTGGTCGCCCTGATATAAAATGTTATCTATAAGTACCTGTATTCTCTGTAATTTGAATGGAAACATTGCCCTTCAAACCAGAACACATATATTTCCCCATTACTGCTTGGCAGTAGAATATCTGACAAAGATGTGATACTTCCTCAGGCGGACTATGAGTGCACCACTACAACCGATTGGCACAGTTTTTAGATAAGTGGCGCTACCGTATGTTTGGCAACATAGATTAAAGGTAATAAGTTCTCAATTATTTTATCTTAAAGATACATATTTATTCTGTATCTACCTTACCTAACCTAATTTTCTTACAAGGCAGAAAAACGATAATTTGTTTTACATTTGATTATTTCAAGAAATGTATCTTTACTTTTGTGAGACGTTAGCTTATTTGAAGATTTTGAGTGAAATAGGTTTTAGTTTGAATTAGTAGCACCCAACGGTTTCACCAGCACAGATATTTATGTTGCAAAATGATATTTCAAACTATATTCTAATGATATGATATTTCATCCAGATTTATTTAGACATTCCGAGTTCCGACAAACTTTTCATCCAAACTTTTGCAATTATAATTATAGTAGAATTGGGATGACGACAGGGTCAAAAATATGGCATTCTAATTAGTTCTTCAGGTAGATTATGAAAAAATAAGGGACAATTGTTTTTTTGTTTTAGCAAATTGTTAAAAATTAACAAAGATATAGATCAACAAACTTCCGAAGTGGAGAGTTGTGACGTCACTATAGTAAACATCGTACCATAACGTGACGTCTCTCGAAACTTCTAAGCACTGTTTCTTCGTAATTTTTTTATTTTTGAAACATAAGAAAAATCCGTACCTATACAATATTTTTTAATAATCTAACTGACGGATTTATTAGTTTTTTTAGTTAGTAGTATTATTTTATCCAACAAAGTGACTGTTATGATAATTTGCAGAATGGACGATAGTTTATTAGTTTTCACAAATAAACTAGTCCAGTAACTTTATACATAACAGTATGCGTTAAATCCGCTAGATCTGATTTTTTGCAGACTTGTTTATGATGTTGGCCTAATGATTAATCGAAGTTTGTGCCTCGAGCGGCGAACGCAACTTTGTCAAAAATCGAAAAAACCGCAAAAAAATCGTTGAGTTTTAAAATTTTGGCGATTATAACCCCAAGGCGACTAGTTTTTGAACAAAATTTCATATGACGTTTATAAAGAAGACTAAATATGCTACAATGATATGATACTAGAATTGTCTCTGTGCAGTGTACACTCAATAGTTTCTGAGAATAAGTCTTTCAATTTTTTTCATTTTTTTCGAACTTCGCATTTTTTCCATTATTTCAACTCATACTTGACTACTTTATGGCATAGTTACGGCATAGTTACTTTTTAACCCCCGCCCAAAAAAGGGGTGTTATAAGTTTGACGTCGATGTCTGCCTGTCTGTCAGACAGACAGACATACAGGTCTGTCTCTAGCCTTTTTATTTGATACTAGTCAAGCCTTTTTATTTGAAAAAAAAATGATAAACTTTGAAAGACTTATGTTCAGAATATATTGGGTTTACATAGACAATTTTAGTATCATATTGTAGCATAAATATTTAGTGTACCTACTTTATAAACGCCATAAGATTTTTTTTTCAAAAACTTGTCGTTTAGGGTTATAATCGCCAAAATTTGAAAAATAAACGATTTTTTCGCGGTTTTTTCGATTTTTGACAAAGTTGCGTTCAGCGGTCGAGATCACAAACTTGGATTAATCATTAGATCACCATCATAAACACGTCTGCAAAAATCAGAACTACCGGGTTTAATGCACACTACTCCATACTTTCAGGCGACAAAGTTACTGGACTATATTTTACGCGTATGAAATTATTATTTCATAAATTTTCCTGGCAAGTTAAGATTTTACCCTTTTAGCTATTGCTTGGATTTTATAAACATTGATTTGTTATAAATATTGCAATAACTGCAAGCAACATCATCATTACACTTCAGATATGACAATCGTTTTCCAGCTTATCTGGATAGAAGTGATAAAATAATAAAAACTAATGTTGCCAGATCTTAAGCGAATAAATAAGAAAAATCAAAAGCTTATTGACATCTAATCATCATACAAAAGGCAAAATAAGGGTTCAAACGGGGCTCTTTCCATTTCGGTTCGTAGGTAGACAATCTAACTACGTTACAATTTTAATACTATGTTTACCCAAAATGTATTACCTGTCTACATCGCCTAATGATGTGGTAATACTGAAAACCATATATCTGTAAAGTTCAAGGTTAACCGACAAGGTTTATGGAAAAACTGATATATTTTTGTGAATCGAGGCTTAATTTCGTAACAAACTTTCTTCTTTTTGACTTACACATACCCGGTTTTGCTTTTTTAATTAACACGCTTTTATTAGCTTGGTACAGTCCGCGAGGTATAAGCTGAGCTTTGCATTAGTGTGAATGATCACATGCATACGCATCTATTACCAAAAGTACAGTCAGACAACAAACTCTTAAACAACAAGCTGACATTAACTATCCAGGATCAATATGGTCATTGCGAAAAAAAGTATCTCTTTTAGGATTCAAATGGTCAAGGACAGAGAATAACAGAAAATTTTTAATGGAAAAGCATGAGATCCGTCACCTACGTATAACTTATTTACTTAAAATTTCCGAATACCGTATTCAGGGCAGGCCTATCGTTTATACCGATGAAACATATATTGACACCACTCACACTTCATCAAAATCATATTCAGATGGCAGCACTTCTGGTTTGAAGAAACACCTTATTAAGAGAACATGGTCACAGCGTCCTGCGTCTGACTGTACTTTTGGTGATCACTCACACTAATGCAAAGCTCAGCTTATACCTCGCGGACTGTATGTATGTATCTATGTTACTATAAATCTATGTATGGGCAAATGGAATCTTTGAATGTGATTGTCACCACTTACTGAACTACGAATTGATTTAAAACTTTGCACAATAGGATACCGGACTGGGTCAAAAATACACCATCCTAATTAGTCCGTCAGCTAGATCATGGAAAAATATTGGACACGTATTTTTTGTTTTTTCATAATATTAAAAATCGTCACAGTTATAGACCATCAAACTTCGAGAGTGAGGGGTCGCGACGTCACTCGTGAGTAAAAATCGTACTCACAAGTGACGTCACACGATACTTCGAAGCGCTGTATCTTCGTCATTTTTTGTTTGTGAAACAAAAGAAAAAATACGTGTACAATATTTTTTGGCAATCTAACTAACGGGATACTTAGTTTTTTTGAGGATTGTACCCTTTTATTAACACGCTTTTATTAGCTTGGTATGTATGTATCTATATTACTATTAATCTAAGTATCATAACCTATGTAGGGCTCTTGGTAGAGTCCGCCTGGGGAAGTACCACACCTTAGCCAGTTATTCTACCGTCAAGCAGTAATGTGTAAGCGTTACTGTGTTCCGGTATGAAGGGCAATGTTTCCAAAGAAATTACTGGGCTTAGAGATATAATATCTTAGATCCCTGGGTGACGAGCGCAGTGCAGTGCTAGGTAATGATTTGGGCTCTTCATGTTCCAATAGCTGTATGCTGTTATGTGGCAGGCATGTTGCTTACCATCAGGCACATGTCCTGCTTGTCTCGTCAATCTTTAATATAAAACATATGGTTCCTTTCACTGTCAAATTCAGTGGTGATGAAAAACTCGTAACTCTGTCCTTGGAAAAATATTCAGTGGTGCAGATGATATTTGAAACTGCGTCCTGATAATTGTGAAATCGTACATCTTACCTTAATGCATTCAATAGTTTACACATAACAGACATTAAATTATTAATATACTCACCAAAAACAATCATTTGCTTAGTCCTGGAGTCTTCTTCCATAAAAGTAGACACTACACATGTATATTCACCAGAGATGTCTGTATTTGGCTTAACTATTCGCAATGCTCTATACATTTTGAGAGGGTCATTTGAAACCCTATACGTTAGATCTACTCTTCCTCTAAGGATGCCCATATCCTGGGGCTTTTGGCTTGATATCCATTGATATACAGGCCGGGCTTTGGTCTTGAAGAACCATTTCACTACGAGTCCAGATGTGTCGTTACCTAAGTTGTAATCACAATCTAATATCACCGCGTCCTGAACACCATATTGTATTATTTCTGGCACTACGATTTTCACTATTTTCAATGCGTCCAGACCTGCAACAAAAGAAAAACGATATTAGTTACAATATTTTTTCAAGTGGTCTTGTCTTGTATCAACCCATAAAGTCGGCACTGCATGATTCTCCATCTAACCAAATAGGTAGACCAACGTCTATCATGTAATGATATTGCCTTTTCGAGATACCGTTACATATCCGTAGTTTTAGATCATGCAAAAGAGCTGATCACTGTTTTTACTTTCCCCGATTCCCTATCAACCCGTACGAGGTCATACTACTGACGCACGGGACTTTCCATAGGCCATAGTCCACCATGCTGGCCAAGTAGCAGGTTTGCAGACTTCTCTGGTCTTTGAAGACTTAAATCTTCTCCGTAATGTTCTCACGATGTATTTCCTACACCGTTTTTAAGTTTGCTGCACTACGCTCATGACTTCTAAAATACATTGGTGCGCTAGGGTTAGAATCTACAAATTCTTCCAACTAAACCAGCGAGCTGTAACATATCACTAGTAGGTAGTAATATTTACCAAATGATTAGAAACTACGGCTCATTTACCATCTACTGAAATTTTTTTTTTTTTTTTTTTTAACTGTGATAGGTTCGCACTTGACCACCATCTCGCCTGATGTTAAGCGACGATGCGATCTACGATGGAACGTGCTTACCTAGAAGAAACCGATTCACTCTCGATTTGAAGACACCCAGATTGTAACCATCGGGGAAAACCCACTCCGGCAACGCATTCCACAACCTTGACGTTCTTATCACAAACGTGGAGTCAAATCTCTTCGTTCGTGTTTTTGGAACATCAACCATGAAACGATGTCGCTTTTTTGAGATACGAGAAATTGCTTAATGCCACTTAATTGCTTTCTTATCATTATTTATGCTCAACACTAAAGAAATACTTATGACAAACAAAGCTAGGCGGTAGACTTTTCGGCGATTTCATAAGTATACGGCCTATATTCTATAGCTTACATTACAGCCTAAGTATTATTCTCGTGGTTTTTTTGTTGTATCATTGCAATACAGTTAAACTACCATAGGTTTCGTTAAAAATCCATTGTTAAAAAATGTTGAAGTGTTTTGCGTCGATTTGTCTTCTTGAGCGAATGCTAGAAATACAGCCATAAGCTATAACATGCGTTTTCGTATATCGTAGTATTATGTACATACTAATAAATATATACAGTACACACAACTGTAGTCACTGTTTATCTCATTAAAGTTAGCAATTGTCAATCTAGTTGCTACATCACGGGACGCAGCTAATTATTCACAGAATCAATTTAAAACGAAACGATGCCTTTCATTGTATCACTAAATAAACATAATCGTATTAAAAGCTCCGATACTAATACCAGCGGCCGGAAACGGCATTAAATTTTCAATATCGACACTGTAAATATTCCGGCATTAATAAACACTGTTGGCTGTTTTAAGGGATCGGTCAACAAAGAGCATTTCCGAAACGAAAACATCTTGAAACAACAAAAGTTTGTTCATTTTTCGGCTAAGCAAGCGCTTGAGTGACGAAGGCCCAATACGTCAATACACCGTGGAAATAATGTAAACAATTAATATTCAGCAAGTAACAATTCACGTCGCCTTCCTCAAGAAAATCCTGCCTCCAGCTAATCCATATCCATCAGTCCCGTAGCCTTGATCATTAATATTTATGCAATCTCTGAGTCAACATCGTTGAGAGCTTATTTAAATTCATCCGTTGTATTATTTTAAAGTGGGGGCTCTGTAGTCAAGGTCTGAATTCGAGAAAGATTTACTGTTGAAACATTATTTATCTACACTGCAAAAAAAAAACATTTAAAATTTCATGTCACCGTAAAAATATAAAAACCGTCAGATTATACTCTAACGACGTTAGATTACAAAGTAACCTAACCTACCGTAAGATTATAATCTCAATAAAAAAATAATAATACAGATATTAAGATGTCAAATAAATATAATATGACTAATAAACAGTCTAAAGTTATTGAAATTACGCTCTTATATCGTTTGTTTTACAGTTAAAATTAATTATTTAATTGTATAATACTTAGATACGTATTTCGATTGTATTTCTATTTAATTTTAAGCTATGACGGTTTTTACTATACTATTATTAATTAATATGTATTGCGTTGGTTGAGTTTCACCTGTACATCCCATAATTACCTATTAAATAATAGTAGTGCAAAAATATTATATTTAAAGCCAAATATTGTTAGCTGTTCACATTGGTAATATAACTTACTTATAGTTATATTTAATTTCTTCTTTCCTAAATCAGAGTTTTCTTGATTTTACTCCACATGTTCTGTTGGTATCTTTTTTCATATGGCCTTCAGTTCATTTACAGATGTTTTTCGGAACAACTTTCCCGTTTTTGCATGAAATGTTAAGAATTTAAAGAGAGATATAGTGTTATTCTAGAGTATAATTTATGTTTAGTATATTTCAAACTATCAATTCGTAGTTCCAATTCTTGTTATTTTTTCGCGTTTAAAAGATTGAAGTCTGGATTAGAGCATAGGCTACTTTTTTTTGCGGGAAAATAACGGGAACGTGTTGCGCGGGTGAAGCCACGGGTTGCTGCTAGTTTTTTGTATGTATATACAAATAATATTCATGAAAGTTATTAACTTAGTAAAAGTGAGCGAAATAGTAGGTGCAATAAATAGTGTAGGTATTATTTTATCTGATTTAACTTCTGTTCCTACAAAAAAATCGATTCAATACCGTAATGCTGGGGCCATACTAACGAGAAATGCCAATAATTATCGCGATAATGGACGTTAACCGTTGATGTAAAATACACCTAATGGGCATAGACCGTAGGTGTAAAATACACCTACAGTTAACGTCCATTAACGCGATAATTAATGGCATTTCTCGTTAGTGTGGCCCTAGCATAATAAAAATTCGTAAGCCGAACCACTTAGTTATTAGTTTGTAGGGTTCATTGAAGCGCGAATAAGAGCCTTTAAAAGTTTGTATGTTATCAACAAGTTTCCTTGACGAAGGTAGAGTGTAAAATGTAAGCAGCGATGAAGATTTCGACGTTTTATGCGTAATTTCGTTTATCAAATAAATTAATACTCTTATAAGTAATGATAGGTATTGATTGATCTATGCTTTTGCGCTGTTAAATTATTATAGAAATGAAAACTTCCTTTGGCGCATCACATACAGATTTTTCGTGGGCTTTGAATTAAGCTCAAGCGTCAAACTCGGAAATAAAAGAAACCTTCGGGAAAACTCGGGACCATGGCCATCTAGAAATACTTCAGCATTTCTAGATGGCGTGCTACCATGGTTACCATTACACATATCTAGTCCAGATGGCCATGCTTAGAAGTCTTATTCAAATTACAATGCTTTCAAGATTTATTCCAGACTAGCAGCGCCCTCCGGTTACACCCGTGTAGTTTCCAAAGTGTGCTATCAAATTCTGAGTTATAAGTTTTCACTTCTATCGGCATTCCCTATGAATGCCAATTTTTCAATTGCAGGATATTTACTATGGTTATAAATATGGTGGTGTCGTCAGTGTAGTATGTGCTGTAACTTGTGTGTAGCCATAATCTAACTTTGTTCCAAATTACATCATTTTTCAACTGTTCCGGCGTGATTGAGCAACAAATGTCCATATGGACATTTGTTGCTCAATCCAAATATATATAATAACTTTCACGTATTTAACATTACTAACAGTAACCATTGGTTTTACCTGCGTAGTTCCTCCAAACTATTTCTACGTAACAAATTTCGTGTAGATCCCTTTTATAGTTTTTGCTTGCGTTTTCGTACAATACTTTGTCACCGTAAAATTGACAAAACCATCAGAATATAATCTAGCGCGTGAGATTATAATCTCACGGTAGGTTAGGTTATAAACAAATACATGTGTAACTCAAGTTTGATATAGCCAGTCCAGTCCAACTTAAGTTTCGGTCGCGTTCGGCGACCTTTTTCATGGAGAGTGCGCGCGCGTGAGTGAATTAGCTCGTTTAGCATTACACTGTTCAGTGTGCAGTGCTAAATGAGCTGCGATCACGCGACAGACGGCAGCCGGACGCGACCGAAACTTCAGTCGGGCTGGACTGACTATATCAAACGTGAGTAACTCGTGTATTTATTTAAAATAACCAACTGTAATAACCATGTTAGTTTTCACACTAAATAAGGTTATAAAAGTGTAATAATCACGTTTGTTTTCACACTAAATTTGGTAAGGTTAGTTTGTAATTTGACTTCCTTAGATTATAATCCCGCGAGTTTCTTTTAATTTTAGGGTACAAATACATTTTTTTTGCATTATAAGATTAACACGATTTAAATAAAATAACATTACACACTGTATCATAATCCACTGCAGGCTGTCAGGAGTGGGCACTTATCTGACAAGAACTTGCCCTACGCTGAGGCGTTAACTTATCTCGCAACACGAAACAGTTTGTCAGAGGTTTTTACTGAATAAAACTACAAACTTTTTATGTAAAGAAAATTAATCGTTGAGCCGTTTTTTTAAATGACTCTTCAAGGTTGAGAGTCTTTTATAAGACGGTAGGTATATGTGGTTAAAAATTTAGGTAAGATTTCTACAAAAAAAATAATTATGGATGGATATTGATGACAAAGATATCATAAGATTTTCGCATTAACTGAAATTTCATAGCATAGTTATACTTGTACTGAGGCAGGAAACTATCTTGATATTGTCTGTTTCAGAGAAAATGAGATGGTTGAATAATTTATGTATTTACGGTGACGGTAGGTACGTACTACCGTCACCGTCACCGTACACGTCTTTTCTCTGCGATGAACTCATAAACTACTTAACCGATTTTAATAAAATTGGCAACGTGTTCAGTTTGATCCAACTTGAAAGATAGAATAGTTTTTATTTTGGTTAATAATATTTATATGATAAAATCTGATCAAAGCCGGAACGAGCAGCTAGTTTTATTAAAAAAAAAAACTATTTCATAGAACTTTACGCTGTAAAATAAACCATTTGTTACCTATTTTTAATTAACAATACATGAGACAAAAACATTAACATGGTTTAAAACAGTAGACAGAGTTACAATACGAGCGAAATAACAAGATGGTAGTCAAAAACATGTTTATTTATTAGCAGCGCGACAACGTCACGTACTTACTATTTCGAACAAAATAAATATAGTGTTGAAATAACAGCACTACGATAAACATCACTTGGATAAATAAAATGATTTATGATTTCGCCCTGTAAGAGCATAAGAGCACTACATTCAGCTAAAAAAACATTTTTAAACATAATTTCTCAATTTTTGCCAGTCAACAGTTCAGTTCAGTTTCAGAGCAGTTCAGCTGACGGTACAGTCGAGTAACAACGGTCACTTGACCGCAGCTGACAGTGAGGTCACCTTGTTAGTAGAAACGTTGAAGTTGCACTTACGACAATGGAACCGGCCATGTCGAATGTCAAATAAAACTAGATCTAATGATGTACCTAGTTTTGGTTTTGAGTTTATTTGTGTCCCGTGTTTGAAATATATCATTTGTGTAATTTTGTAGCAAAGGATTTCTATTGCAATTCAACGGGACAATGCTGCCAGCATTTGGGCTCCTTTGCACCAGGGACAGTGCAGGGTGGGTTATGTGATAACTTTTAACATAAAATTTAATTGTCATCGTTATTTATTATTATTATTACTTGGTGTTTGTGTTTAATCTTAAGTTTTTCTAAATTGTAAATTGTTTTATCTTTTTGTTGAATTAAGTCCTAAATGTGATTTTTATATTCTCGTAATTAATCAAAATTGTTAAAGTTATAAATCCTACTAATATTATAAACTAGCAGCAGCCCGTGGTGTTACCCGCGTAGTTCCTGTTTTTCCCTTTGTTTTATCGGGATAAAAAGTAGCCTATGTGTTTTTCCAGACTATAATCTAACCGTGTTCCAAATTACAGCCCAATCCGTTTATATGTTAGGATTTGATTGAGCAACAAACATCTTATCTACATCTATCCTACTTAATCCTACTAAGATTATAAATGTCAATGTATGGATGGTTGGATATTTGGATGTTTGTTGCTCAATCACGTCCTAACGTATGAACGGATCGAGCTGGAATTTGGAACACAGATAGATTATAGTCTGGAAGAACACATAGGTTACTTTTTATCCCGAAAATAAGAACAACGGGAACAACTGGAACGGGAACTACGCGGGTAAAACCGCGTGGCACTGCTAGTAATTTATAAATCTGGAATATTTAGGAATAAGAAAATGCAGTGAAGTAGGTATGAAATTATTAAGTTGCATGTACTTTCGACAGTGGAGCCAGCCGTGCATAATATTTAACATAGATATTATTATGTAATCAACATATTTTTTGAGTTTTTTTTATTTGCCCAATAACCCACAAGCATGTTTACCCAATAGCTTAAATTTATACGATAAAATTTATCAAAGCTGAAATTCCACGAATCATCACTAACCAGAAATTTTCATCATTTTTAAAAATGTATGATGTTACTGAAATATTTCAAACATTTTACTGACTTAAATTGCCATCCAAACGTTTTAGTTATATGAAGCCTGCCAATAAATTTATTTATTCCAATGAAAGTTTAAATTGCCAAAGGCTGAAACGCAAAGAAATACAAAAGTTAAAATGTTTTTTGAGCTGACGTATAAATAAGATGTTTATTTTTTAACGAATTGTACTTGCCAGTACAAGGAAATTTTCACGTTGCCTCAATTTTTTTCACCGCTGTCTGAAAGTTAAACTAGATATAATGTATGCAAACAAATACGTATTTAAATAATATAGGTAAATTAGTTTTTAGATTCTCATACAAGCTGTTTTGGGTTTGCTAACAACAGTGTTGTTTAAAAAATATCGATCAATATTTATTTATTTACTTACCTAAATTAGTTATTTCTTCTAAATGTAAGTAGTTTTTTTGCAGGGTAAAGGTAGTTTCGATTTTAGGAAAATTATTGACATAAATCATAAGCAGCCTAGTACTAGGTTCCTACAACTGGGACTTTAGGGCATGCCCGTTTCCTCACGATATGTTTCATCACCGTTAAAGCCAGTGGCGATGACAAGTTTTTGCATCTGCACTTGGATAAGTTCTCAATTGGTGCAAGCAGAATGGGAACTTCAGACTTAATGATTTGAAATCGCACATTTAAGCCCCTAAAAATGTTTCTAATAGCCAAGGAATAGCACGGAACTGAAGAACTTTAAACCATATAAATTAACTAGCGGTAAGACTCTTTGTAGAATCCACCTGGGGAAGAACCAATAATATTTATTTACCGGTTATTCTACCACCAAGCAGTAATCAGACATCACTGCGTTCCGGTTTGAAGAGCAATGTTTTCAGAAAAAATACAGGGCTTGAAGATAGATCATCTGATAGATCACCTGATAGATCATCAGATCTGATCTCTCTGGGTAAAGAACACAGTGCAGTGCTGCAGGTAATGATTTTGACTCTCCATGATCTAACTGCGTGTCACTGTGCTGTTATGGGCAGCCGTGTTGCTTACGATCAGGCACATATCCTGCTAGTGCCATAACTCTATACTACAAAAAAACAAATTATTGTAAAAAAACGTTTAAAAGCAGCATATTTTGGTATGATATCAACTTCAACTGTCTAATTTCGCGAGTGAATATACTCGAAAAGTTTGCTAACCGACTTTCTTCAGAGAAGTATTCGCCATCAAACGCTATCTTCCTGACAGGAAAAAGTTTGAAGCGTAGTTAACTAAGGGTACAGATAATGGAACAGAGTAAAAAGCGTGAATTTTGTTAAGAATGTGCTTGAAATATTTTTGTCTATGATAGAAAGGCGAGACTGAAATTATTGCTACAAGGTGGTAAGTAATACGCCTGCTCATAGTATCACTGTGTTAGATAGAATTTTGGTTACAAAGAGTTCAAATCACTACCTATTTATTACCTGGGAAGCTTGAAGTAATGGCTTAGTGGAGAGCCCAAACGATTCACAATAGTGAGATCGTAGGTTCATTTACCGTCTGCACCTCTGAGTATCTTTTAAAGTGGAGGTACAGTATTAGTGGAGCACAATAATAAGTTTGTTATGATCAATTACTTTATCGGTAAAGGATAACATAGTGCGTAAACCGCCATGTTTATAGAATCTTTCGAAATTGTCCATCACCCATAAACTTCTAACCAGCCTTGTCTCTCTCCTTGTAAGAGAAAGCCCCTTGTCCTAGTGGAAAAATTGAGTCAATGCTTAAGTATACTCCACTAACATACTCCACTGTTATAGTCCACTGCGATCTAGACTATAGTATCTGCGATACTATAGTCCACTGCGATCCTAACTTGAGACGTAACTTATCTTTTTGTCCCAATAATTTTTATACGGACGGTTTTATAGCGTTATTTAAAGCAAAGGCTCAGTTTGTTTTCTCACTGCTGGTAATCGGTGCCTTTCCTTACTAGCAGAGTCAAGGCTGCAATCCACCACCCTGGTCAAGTGCGTGTTGACAGACGATTAATGTCATCAAATTATATCTTTCTTAGAGCAAGCAGGTTTTTCTTCAACGTTAAAGCTAATATGATAAACTTGTACTTCAGCACTTGGAAAATACTTAAAGTAAATAAATAAATAGAAATAAATGAAGTGTAGGCGGGATTCGAACCTGCAACCTCGCGATTGTGAAATTAGACTTTATCGTTACTAAGCCACCGTGGTTTTTTCTAGATAGATAGGTAGATAGATAAATATATTCTCTTTATTATTTAATTTACCCACACCATTAATGTACACACCAAAAGCTAAAACCCTTAAACAGGAGAAGAATAATTAAAACTAGTGTTGCAACCGGCGGATTTATCAGTAAAAACGATATCTTCCAGGCAAGATTGGGATGGAAATAGTTTTTAATAATTCTACTGTGCCGCTACAAGTGTTAAAACTTGCCTTGGCTTGGTTAAAATTAATCTATCAGAAATGTAAATTCGTTGAAAGTGTTAGAAGCTACGTCCTTCAGTTTTAGAAATTTCAATTTATTTATCTCAGAATCCTAGTATTCCAGCGAGTGAATCTCTAGTCACGTAATTCATTACGTCTTGTTAGATCCATCTGTCATTTTATCTTTTCACTAGAATTGCCTTTAATTTCAAAATCCACAGTGACAAGGTGACTCTGTCAAGTTGGCTGAAATTGGTTGTCAAGAGACCGCAATGTGTCAGCGTAATTTTGGTTGACCGATATGATATTCTTGAAGTTTTATAAGGTATTATTACAATTTTTAATATTTGATCAGGTAACAAAATGTGATGAATTTATGTTTTTTGACGTGACAACGTCTTATAATTCGATGAAGCCGGCTGCACGCACGCAAAACATGACGTCATGCGTTGTTACCGCCGTTACCTCGCCGCATGACGTCATGCGTCGTTACCGCCGTTACCTCGCCGCAGGACGTCGTCAGTACCATTCCATCAGTATTTTCTTAAGACGTTGTCACGTTCAACTATCGTCAGTAAACCGACTTTTCAGACAACCATTTTTTTCTTCACTGTTGCATTGTCATGGTATAGGTATGTCCGTTACATAAAGTTTTTTTTGTACCCATTGCCTTTTGTTTTATTCTAGACGAAAATCTATATTTGAATCTTGTTTATTTAGTAGTTTTTGCAAGAGAAGGCCCCGAGTCCTAGCAGTGGCAATATTTAGTGGGTTGCTTATGTTAATATGCTAAACAAACTTTTGCAATTATAATGATAGTAAGATTATTGCGATTAAGATAGGGTTGATCGGACATCGGATCGGATTAAGTCACGCTGCACTGACTATCGCTAGTGCGTTACTCGTAAATTAATTATTTAGGTAGGTATATGTTACAACTACGTTAGTATTCATACTGAAATAAAGTTGGTTGGTTTTTTCGATTCGATAAAATTTCAGTTATTCGAGAAAGTTACGTCCCATCGCCGCCGCCGTCCTCAGTCGAACGAAGCTCAATATCGGTAGTCGAAGCATTATTATATTTTAATTCGATTCGCAACCCTGGCAGACCCTCCAATGTTATTTATATTTTTATTTCGCTCGCACTGGGGCGTTGCCGAGAAAATGTCTTAGTAATTGCTTGAAAAACTTAGCTACGGTTCGAAACGTCTTCGGAAAAAGTTTTTTTGTTACAAGTTGGATACATTTTTATCGGCACTTTGCTTAGATACTGTTCCTTTTAAATTGATTTTTTAATTTTCTTCGAAAAAACCAACACTCACTTCAAATTAAAACTTAGACTTGAATAGACACATGACTAAACGTGTGCAAATTTTAGACTTTTGTTGATTTTTTTGGAACCGTTGAACCGTTTTCTATAAAACATTGTATGGCACCTGTAAAGTATGATAAACTAAAAAAAATTATTACAATCGATTTAAAATTTTCGGAACTATAGCATTAAAATGCGTTAGTCTCTTGAGACTTTTTTGGCGTTATATCTCTAAAGCTTCTAGTTTTCTAGCCTGGTTTACATTCCCTTAAGAGTGGGTACTCTTATGATTCAGATTAGGAGCTCACGTAATCCTTGAGTAAATGCTTGAAGTACGACGGTCAGTAACCTCATTCAACAGCAATTCTATAAGCCGCAAAAGATGGTAATATTGCTCCGTCGCAAAATACCGTTGAAACATCTATTAATAATGAACTTCCGTTGCTCACGTTACCTGCATCTGACAGAAGCGATAGGACTCATGACCGTTGATGGCGCCACTATATCATGTACTTAATTTTAACACTCGAGAGCAGTTGTATAAAATAAGTTAGTTCAACGTTTTCATCACAAAGCTTGAGTGCGGGCGTTACTCTGTCAGTTTATCATGAAAACTTTTATAATTTTAAATATTTTCTGTTGACACGGTCCAGTATCTTTCGTCGCAATTTGTAAATATTTAATACAGGTTATTTCATGGAGATGTGCTTATTTTAAAAGTAATTTTATTTATTTCATTTGTTTTGTTCTTCAAATAAATACCCAACTTTCCTTAAAAAGTATTCACTTTAATATTAATTTATGTTTTGAAATTATACACCAAATAGGTATATATTCCAATAATAAAGTAATCTTAACCAATGTAATGTTGTAATTTCTACGAATATTGGACCTGAGTTAGCAGAATGGTTATCCAACATTTTAACATGATCGATTCGCATTTTAGCGGCGAAGTTCTAACTCCGAACAGTTTTATATCAGGAATCATCGATATCTGTTGGACTTTAGAAGGATTGTTTGATTTTGATCCAACTTTAGCCGAAAATTTACTTTAAGTTTAATTTCAAACTAATCTGACTAAAATATTAGATTCAAATCGTTTAGAAACCATTTTGACACGTGTAGAAATTCTCCTATGCGTTAATGTGGCTATTTATGATTATCATTAACATCATCGACATCTTTCTCTATTTCACTGTTGTATGTTAAAAAAATACTCTCATATCTTTTTTTGATTTGGTTTTATGGCAATCGAATTCAGGTTCGTCCCGCGATAATTACAATATTTATTTTTTATTCACAAACAATGAGAACTTTAACTAGGTATACAAAACAATATTTATATTTTTGTTTAAAAAAATACGAAAATTAAATTAGTCAATGAAGTAATTATGAGTAAACTGCAATTTATTTTAATATCAGACGTGATAACGATCAAACGTAGGCTTATCAAAAACAACGAAAAATATAAATACAAACAAACTAATACGCCTCTGTAGCAAACTATTTTAAAAAATCCACCAAGGGAATTATCACACGATTGTACCTAAATTATTCAGCCGTCAATTAGTACAGCGTAACTAGGTTTTGTAAATATGTGTACTCTTTGTTTCACTATGTATCAGGTGAGCAATTTTAGTTAACTGTCAGGTAAAAGAGAGATTTATTTAGTCTTTAATAACGACGTTATAAAATATGGATAGCGGTAGAGGCACAAGGTAGAGGTCTCAGCTGTGGGGAAGGTACGTATTGCTATGCGTATCTTCTGAACTACAATGTTAGTTATAAACTGTAGGATAAGAAACTGTATGTGTAAGGATAAAAGCAAATTAAACACTGTTATGGTAAGCTTATGTAGCGTAAGCTTATAACAGCACATGACATTTTAAACAATATTGTCTAACTCATCATTTTTTTCTCATTCGACATTAATTAAAATTAGCTTGTTTAGGAATATGATATACCTTTCTACAATACTTAATCGTGATCTAAATAAATAAATAGATGTTTGAAGATCTAGCTATCTAGCTAGCTATCCTCAAACTAAGCAAAAGTTGTACGACTGTCAGAGTCAGATAGCTGATGTATTGTAGGTAGTACCTACAATATATCAAAATTGATATTTAAGAATAATAAATCCTTATATAAGATATAAGAACAGATACATCAATACATATGATTCATAGAAAACATCCACGCTGAACTAATATTTGTCCTGAGTGGGCGTCGAACTCGCAACCTACGTCTCAGCGGGAGATACCACTGAGGCCAGTCTAAACGTTGGGATATAATTAGTAATAATTTATCATATTAAATTCTGTTCTACGTAATGCTTTGTTCTGTTCGATTCGCTATTCGTTATGTTCACCAACTGCTTATCACAATGACCATAGTTCGTAAAGCTCTTTCGAACGCAGCTGTACCTATTCAACATATCGAATATACACGTACTTATCCAAACAAATTTCGAAGTTTTAAAACATCAACAATTCACAGTTTTTGCTCCTCCAAATTTCACATCTAAAAACCAACATGAAAATGAACCAGTTGTAAACATCAAAGTCAAAGAAAAACGCAAAGTCATTTGAAACTGCGGCCACACTAAACTGATTACGTTTTAAGCCCAGCACTTTGTATTGTTACCAAATTATAACAGAAACAGCGGCATAATGAATGAAAAGCTAGAATGCAAGCCAAAGTTGGCTTTGTACAGAAATATCATTACCTCTGAGCGCTGGAATTCAGGTCGTACAATCGGAACTGACGCATATTTTTGGACCAACCGTAGAGTGTAATGGTGCACTATTGTGAATGAAAACCGTTTTTTGTTTCAACGTTGAATATTTCCAGTTAGATTTTATGTAACGTAACGATTAATCCTACTAATATTATATGTATATATACTATATCCGACTAATATTATATATATCAATGTTTGGATGTTTGTTGCTCAATCACGTCGTAACGTCTGAACGGATCGGGCTGATATTTGGAACATAGATAGGTTTAGTCTGGAAGAACACATAGGCCACTTTTTATCCCGAAAAAATAATGGGAACAACGGGAACGGGAACTACACGGGAACTGCGGGGCGCTGCTAGTAAAGTATAAAACAGTCATTTTTGACCGACTTCAAAAAGCAGAGGAGGTGCTCAATTTGGTTGTGGTTTTTTTTGTATAGATGTTACGCGATAGCTCCCCGAATAATTAATTGTGAATCGATTTTGATAATCCTTGTATTTTTTAGTAGAAAATGCTTCAAAAGTAGTCCTCTACAAAATCTTTATCGAAATTGGTTTGGTGGTTTTCGAAATATCAACAAAAAGCTAAAATGATGATGATGACATTACCAAATATCATTATCATAGCTCTGTATTCAAAACGATGTTAAATGTCAGTAAACTGAATCGTTTGGTCGTTTACACTAATTAGAATTTTACCCTACCAAAACTAGCAAGGAGCCTAAAACAGTTTTCGTTCTAAAGAAACGCTTGATGACATGTTCGGGACACGCGGTGAATGACTTTATGAGCAGAGATACCCTACGGCATGAGTAAATCAAGTTCTGGCAAGTCCCAGCTCTACAGGCGTGTAATTTCTTTCCATCTCACACCTTCGCTAATGGGATGACACATAATATAAGTTTTATCGAAATCGATTTAGTGGTTTTTAAAATATCAACAAAAACTATAATAATGATGATGACGACACTACCAAATCTCATAATCATAGCTCATAACGATGTTAAATGCCAGAAAACTAAATCGTTTAGTAACTGACGCAAAGTCGCAGGATTTTACCCTCCCAAAACTAGCAAGGAGCCTAAAACAGTTTTCGTTCTTGGTCGTTGATGCAAAGTAAGATTTACCCTGCCAAAACAAGCTTTTTATTCATAACGATGTTGAATGTCAGAAAATGCTCATTTTTTGGTACACTTTGCATTACTAAACAATAATTGTTTGGTAATGCAAAGTCGTAGTATTTTACCGTACCAAAACTAGCAAGGAGCCTAAAACAGTTTTCGTTCTAAAGAAACGCTTGATGACATGTTCGGGACACGCGGTGAATGACTTTATGAGCAGAGATACCCTACGGCATGAGTAAATCAAGTTCTGGCAAGTCCCACCGCTGCGGGCGTGTAATTTCTTTCCATCTCACGCCCCCGCTAAGCCGCGTCCTACACAACACGTCGACCATTCCGTCTCTGCAACTCGTGTTCCACTGCCCTATATTACGATTTACAAAGCTTTGTATTACGAAGAACGGAGAATGTGTTTCTCTCTGTTGAGCTATTAAATTTTAAGAAAAGAAACATTTATTGCGAAATTAAATGTATACTGTGATATATCGTACTAGTTACACACACATACACCCTTGTACTGTACTATATACTAGTACACATACACAATTTAACATAAACAAAATTATATTTTAAAACAATTTCCACATTTTTAATCAAATGTCACATCATTATATCTAGGTAACTATTCTTCACTACAAATTGTCGATTAGAAAATAAACAAATAATACGGTAGAATAAAACTCAGTGTTTTGCACTAGAAATAATATGAAAAACGCAAGTGGGATATTGTAGTCAAATACGGCAGTTGATATAATTGGATTAAGATAAGTAATAGGGTACAATCCTCAAAAATACTAAGTAGCCCGTTAGTTAGATTGCCAAAAAATATTGTACACGTATTTTTTCTTTTGTTTCACAAACAAAAAATGACGAAGATACAGCGCTTCGAAGTTTCGTGTGACAGTCACTTGTGAGTACGATTTTTACTCACGAGTAACGTCGCGACTCCCCACTCTCTAAGTTTGATGGTCTATATCTTTGTCGATTTTTAATATTATGAAAAAACAAAAAATACGTGTCCAATATTTTTCCATGATCTAGCTGACGGACTAATTAGAATGGTGTATTTTTGACCCAGTCCAGTACTCTATTGTAGTATCGTACCACAGGAACAAATTTTACAATTAAAACATTTAATCCACCCCAATATATTTTATGTATTACTAATTACGGTAAACTTACTGTGGTTGCACACTGTGTTTTCGACTACTATCTAAAAACATGTAGTTAGGCCCAAGTGACACCACTGTAGTTCTTCAGACGAATTGCTAAGTTTCAATAATGATAAAACTTCACTGAGGCAAGTTCATTTATTCACTAAATTATACTGTAGAGTGAGTGTCTGATATTTAATTTCAATTTCCTGAGCCACGTTTATGCGTTAACTGAAAAAACTAACCCGTGAAAATGAAACATGATAGTGCATCAAAATATCAGTGAATCGTTTCACGATAAGATGACAGTAACTGACAATACTAGTAACGTTAGTTATGTAATGTTAGTTCAAAATAATGATTTTGTAGACAAATGACAAATTAAATGTATAAGGATATTTTAAGTGAGAATTCTAATTCCGAAGTTTAAAAGAACAAGAGATCACAATTAAAAGAGAGCTTTTTAATTTAAACGTGTTACGTAACATTTTTTAATCATGTTGGATAGTAAAAGAAACTGGAATTAAGGTCGGCTACTAAAAAATTCAGTTCGCTAATGAAATTATAAGAAAATAAACTTACTGAGAAACTAAAGGATAATTTTCCTCTCTTGGCTTTTCTTGAAAATATTTAATAGGGACGACCTTAATTTTAATTTTCTTAAAATACGAAAGCTATGAAAATGTATTCTATGAAATTGTACTAAAATAGTGAACAGATTTATTTCTATGAAGTGGCGAACAAGACATATTCTTGATGGTAAGTAACATCCTTGGACATTACAGCATAGTATACTCGTACTGCTATTTGAACTTAAAACTTTAAAACTGCACTGCACTTATTACCCTGACATATTTTATACAATGTTAATGATATAAAATTATATCTTTGCCCTGTCATTTCTCCAGAAATATTGCCTTTCAACCCGGAACACAGTAGGTTGTACACAGTAGGAGTTGCTTGATGAAAGAATAACTAGTAATAATGCGATAATTGGCCAGGTGGACTCTGGAAAGAGTCCTACCACACCAAATTATAGTTCTAACGCCAAACAGTCATAAATATGAAGGAAATAATGTCTTCTGGTTTAAAAGGCAATGTTTAAAAAAAATAACACAGGACAAAAGCTATGTCGTCCTATCTTCAAATTCTCTGTTAAAATCCTTCAAATAATTTGCTAAGATTTTTTGTATTTAATTCACATGTCACCACATGTTGCTGAAACTATTTCAAATAGGTCAATACAAGTCATCATGCTATTGTTGAAAATAAATTAATACCTGATTACTATATATAGGTATATGTATATCACAAATAAATCTAAGGAACAGTTATTGGAAAAAACGACATCACAGGTTACACTATACAATAAATGTAGCGTAATTATCACCAATATTGCTTTCAAAGAATACATGTCTATTCTTATCTAGTGCTGCTAACATAATATCATAAACTTATTATACTGTTAGCTTCACATATAAATAATTCCTTTTACTTTGAAACGTTATCCAGTTACTAATGACAATTACTCTAATGATGTTGTCACACATTTTCATAGTGTCCATTGAAAAGTTACATTTGGGGTTGCGTTTTTTAGAGGACGCAATTTTATTTTTTTGATGTTTAGGGGAGTTCAGTGTAAAGTTAAAACCAAGTTTGTGGGGTCGCAACCCTTGTCCCACGGCCGCCATCTTGAAAATAGGGGTTGAAATGGTTTCTACGGTATATCTCTGAAACTATTTATTTGATAAAAAAAAAATTGCCATTTTTTGTTGCAAATTAAATTCTCTTCAACTTTGGTCTAGTAATTTTTTGTCGTAGAACTATAAATAAAAAAGTTATAAGCGAATAGCTAATAAAAAGAATATAGTTATCACCGAAGTTGAAATCGTATCTAAAATTATTCGAAATCGTCTTCACAATTAAAAACAGAATAAAATACATCCGCACGTGGAGAAATATGTAGCACAACTAAAAGATATAGATTAAGTGACAACTTCAACACAATGTTATGAGCTATTCTTACAGTAACAGAGGTTAGGAATAATAATAACAATAGCAGGCAGCTGTTCTTTTATTCCCTCATGCTCACTTGGGTATTATCTGCCTGAACAGTATTCTCGGTAACGGCTATCAGATTTAAAATTATTTTAAAAATCAATACCTAATTGTTAAATTCTGTTATGGAGTGAAAAAGAGTGCAAAATTTTTTTTATAATACTTATTGCAAAATTTATAATTAAAAAGTTATTATAACAAAAAGAAAAAAAAACTGATTACATATTATTAGTACACAGTACACACGTATAATAAAGGTATAGTCAAGAGTTCTGAAAAATAGTACTCACTTCGGAGCGCTGTAAAACCTTAGCTATTGACTTAATGAAAAAATTATGCGAATAAAAGTTGTTCCTCAAAAAACGATATACCTTTTTATATAAATTTTTCATTTATAGTTCTACGACAAAAAGTTATTGGACCAAAGTTGTAGAGAATTTAATTTGCAACAAAAAATGTTAACAATTTTTTTATCAAATAAATAGTTTAAGAGATATACCGTAGAAACCATTTCAACCCCTATTTTCAAGATGGCGGCCGTGGGACAAGGGTTGCGACCCCACAAACTTGTTTTTAGCTTTACACTGGCCCCCCTTACACATCAAATAAATAAAATTGTGTCCTTTAAAAAACGCAACCCCAAATGTAACTTAAACCTAAAAAATGTATCATTTCAATGGACTAGACTTGTAAATAAAATATTTGATGTGGCGTTTTTTTTTTTCAATGCCAGTAATAAAATAAATCTATGCGAGCTATGGAAAGAGCTATGCTCGGAGTCTCTTTGCGCGACAGAATCCGTAATGAAGATATTTGCAAAAGAACGAAAGTGGCCGATATAGCTCAAACAGTAAGCAAGCTGAAGTGGCAATGGGCAGGCCACATCGCTCAAAAGAACTGACAACCGATGGAGAAGGAAGGTTCTCGAGTGACGACCACGAACTGGAAGACGCAGTGTTGGACGGCCTCCCACTAGATGGACAGATAACCTCACAAAGGTCGCTGGAAACCGCTGCCGCTGGTTGCAGGTTGCGCGGGACCGTTCGTTGAGGAAGTCTAGGGGGGAGGCCTATGTTCAGCAGTGGACGTCTTGCGGCTGCTGATGATAAATAAAATAAATCAACATAAACATAATGTCCTCTATTTTCTTAGAAACCATAAAACAGCAAACAAAACAAATAGCTGCTTGACACTCTGATATCATGAGCAAGTATATTGCTCACTATTAAGCGAATGTCTTGCTCGTCTCGTCACTCTATACTATCATTGGGACTACCGATAAAAGTGAAAACTTATGACTTAGAATTGTATTTTAGTATTAAACAGCGGATGATATTTTATTTTTAGAATTTTATTTTAGCACTACGACGCTACATTATCCAGCGTATCGGTGACACGAGCACACAAGATTTGTCCGTACGAAAAAGTGCTCAAAGCAAATAAAAGTTTTCTCATCAAAAAACTCCATTATTGTTAATTCTGTATCATAATTATTCATTACAACGACGCGACGTCCGCAACATCGCAACAGAAAGTCGAATAAAAACGTATTACATAACAATGTAACTCTCACTACTCAATGAGCTGCGCCAATCTGATCTGTATGAATCCCTTTGTCTGAATATCGGACGGATTTGCAATTGAAACAGTTCGGTGTCTCTCCTCCCATTTGCATGATTTGTGCCGGTTCCTCGTTTGTTTGTGGCAGTATTGCGTCACAGCAAAGCGAAGGGGAATTAATAAATATAAAAACAAAACTTACGTTACCATAATATACATTTAGCGTGATTTTTCCTATGATGGCTAATAATAGCGAGTGTATAAATAATGCTGCTAATTTAAAATCAGTGAAGAATTGTGATTGACGCTTCAGATACCAGAGAAGTCTGCCAACCCGCAACTTAGCCAGCTTGTTTTTTTAACTTATTTACGTTTACATTTGACCGCCATCTCACCTGATGTTAAGCGACGATGCGGTCTACGATGGAGCGTTTTCACCCAGAAAAAAACCGATTCACTCTCGATTTGAAGACACAAAGATTGCGTGGTGGACTATGGCATAAACCTACCTACTACGTTAAGAGGAAAGCAGTGCCCCAACAATGAGAACTCTATAGGTTGATACGGGATTCAGCATATTATAATATAGTAGAGCGAGTCTGCGATATTAAAGGAATTAAAGATGTATTAGCATGGATACAGAAATAAATAGATTCAAAGACATCGACAATTTTTAAAATTCATGCCCGATTCGTGCCCGATTTTTTAAAAATGAAATTTGTTAGCTAATTTAAAGTAAGTTTAGACGGGCATAAGAGCGGTTAATATTATAAATGTCGATGTATGGACATTTGGATGTTTGTTGCTCAATCACGTTGAAACGTCTGAATGGATCGAGCTGAAATTTTAAACATAATATAGATCATGGTCTGAAATAGCACATAAATTTATTATCCCGAAAAAATAACGGAAACGACGGGAAAAACGCAGGTAACATAACGGGGCGCTGATTGTATTCACTTATTATTCAACACGCCCTTGCCAATTTGCCATGTACAATTAAATTTAAAATGAATCAAAAGTAATAATAGCCAGTGGATAAAAGAACCAAAAGCTGATATCAAATCATTTTACAATCAACGTATCTGACACAGCTACGTTCTTTTATGGTAATAAGTTTGAAAGAAACGTGGGAGAGGAAAACTTACGACCACTAAAAATCTGCCTTATGATACGTCAAATCAAGGACCGAATCCAAATCTTATCTACTAAGTTATCAACCAAGACCCGTAACAAAATTTACATCATACTTTGAGCTAAATGACCTTCCACATTAAGGGTTAGCTAACATAACATCAACTAAAGGCCCTTCAAGCCCTTGAAGGGCACCATGCGGCCATCAAAATAAATGATCTATGCAAATGACAAACGAGCTACGTCAGCTTGGCAATAATTAATGAACCAATCTACAAATTGGTGCAGCTAGCGCAAAATAGAAATGGACGAAGGGGCAACTTATAGAGGTATAAGACGACATAAAACATTCCATTTGTCTATGCTTCGGTATTCGTACATTTCAAAATAATCCTATTTAAATTATAAATGTGAAAGTTTGCAATTTTGTTGTTCAATGACATCACAACAGCTGAACGCATTGCATTAAAATTTACAACATAGGTTCAACTGCTTAGGAGCTACGATGACACAAAAATACACAGAGGGAGAGAGAGAGAGAGAGAGAGGGAGGGAGAAACACATCAAAGTTATAACACCTCATCGTTTTTGGGTCGAGGTTTAAAGACAGACACAATTTCGAAAACATCACTTACATGTCCCTAGCTCAGAAAAGCTGAATACGTATCATTTTAGTGTCAAAACTGAAGCAGAACCGTCCGCATTTTGCTTCCACTCGCATTTCCGAGTCCAGTGTCTGTACGAGTATCACGTGTCAAGAAACGCGTTTCTTGTGCTTTTAAGAAAATTGCTTCTAGCGTCGGTGACATTTTTATCTCCAAACTAGAATTCGTTGTCTCTCAAGTGTTCGATTTGGTCCCACGCTGTTATGATATCGGGAGGATGCGATAGGTCGTCTTCAGTTATTGCACTGTAAAAATGTATGAGAGTAGCGTGGTGATCGAGTGGTAAAATTTATGACGAAGTTATATTAGATATATTTCAAATATATAACAAGTAAAGTTATACTAAAAATGATGATTTGCTAGTCTGTTTTTAGGCTAGGCCAGCACAAAATACCTAAATACGTCAAAAAAAAAAAGGGTGTCTGTGAAATCGGTTGGTTTACCGACGATAGTTTAATATGACAATGTCATAAAACAATAATATAGATGCGGGACAAGCGTACAATGAGCGTAACGGGACAATGAGCATAACGGGACAATGAGCGTTACGGGACATAACGGGATACTTTTTCGTGCATCAGCCGGCGCAGCGTTCATGGATTCATTAGAGGTTGTCACGTCAAAAAGTTAACTATTTTCAGTAACAAAGTAGTTTTTTCAACTTACATACATACTCTACAGAATACTAAATCTAAATCTGTTGTTATGTATTGTAATGTACTTCTACATCATATTATACAGTATAATATTGTAAAAATAACGGAACCGTCTCGTATAATAATGTAATTCAAACTTTAAAGTGGTTTACGCCATAAAGTCACGCCATTTTTAAATATGTCTTGATGGCGTGCATTGTAGAGCTTAAAAATATGTGACATATTAAAATGATACTCTTTTCACACATTTTAATAATTAAAACTAGGGTTTATTTATCAACTTCAAAATTAATTAGCACGAACATGGGTACATTGTTTTTCCGGTTAAATGAGTTTCAAAAAGTTTCAAATCACCCTACGTATTAGAACGCGATAGTACGTTTTTTATCTTAAACTAGCGACCCATTTCGGCTTTTCTCAGATTATGTCATTAACTATAATACAGAAATAATAACTTGCAATAAAAAACTTTGCGACTATAAAAATGTAGTTATGCTGACAACAGCACGTTGTCACGTGACCATGTAAACTGCCTTAGAGTCCAAATCTCTGCACTACGCTCGTTGCTCAGAGAAATAAGCAGATTTATCTCTTAGCTTTACAATCTCCCCAGAAAATGTAATTTTCAAAATCATTTTCAATATTGTACTTTCGTTGGTGACCCTGACGTGATTCTGGAACATTCGACGTGTGACTTCTATTGTATTATTTCCGTAACTTAAATTTGTAACTTATAATTATATTTTAAAACAAATACACGGGTAACTCACGTATAAAATAGTCAGAACAGTCGGACTCGAGTTTCGATCGCGTCCAGTAATCGAGCTGCGAAGATGCGCGCGCACTCCTTCCTTCTTTGAAGAAAGAATCCTTGAAGAAGATCGCCGGATGCGATCGAAACTCGAGTCGGACTGTTCTGACTATTTTATACGTGAGATACCCGTGTATTTGTTTTAAAATGTGTACACATGTGTACACAAATGTGTACACAAGACAATATCCTGATGAAACACAAGACGTTGGCGAAATTGTGCTCACCAAACATTTATCTCACACAAATATATATCACAACCAAATAGAAGCCAGAAATGAATCGAAGATGAAGAATCAGATGACATAAATAAAAACCAGAAATTAATAGAAGATGAGGAAGAATAAGACTTTAATCAGCTCACTATTATTAAAAAAAAAAAAATTTGTTTTTATTTAAAAACTAAGACTAACAAATTGTCTTGCCAGACATATTGCATGCCTCTCGCAGAGGCCAGTTTGTATGGGGCAACTTTTAAAATGTTTTGTATTATCTTATCTTACCTACAAACAGCAATAAAGATTTTTTGTATTTGTAATAACAACGTTAGTTTTCATATTTATTATAATTCTATGGTTACAAAAAAAATCGTTTCATTCTATATATTTCTCAAGCAGAACACTATAGATCAAGATTCAACTGCTTGGTAGGAAATGAAAGCTACTTCCATTTTTCACATCCCAGCAAAGTTATAATGGGTTTTCTTAGCGAAAGCACCTAGATTGTGTTTTTAAATAATGCTTCAAAGTTGTGGAGAGGAGAACTTTGATGTTATTGTCGGCTTCAATTGTGGAATAGTTTTTTGCTCATTCTAAATGCACAAGCCTGAGAACCACTTTCTTACAAAATATTATTTAGAATGTTAAATTGAGTTCTTTAACAGCCGTAAATTAATATTTAAGAATTGTATTTCAAAAACGCATAAATTTAGGAAGATGCATACAAAACTCATTGTGGTGATAGACACAAAAAATAACACAGATGCGCATTTAGAGAACATTAAAAAACAAGTAATAAAATAATGTTTATTTTTTGTATGAAAACTTGCGCGGTTTTTCCATATAATAATGGATAAATGAAAATATTTATTAGCACATAAAAAACTTAAGTTATTTATAAGTACCACTTGATAACTCACGCGTGTTATTGTAAGGCCAGTTTGACTTAAGTTCGGCCAATGCCAAATAGGTAGCGAACATGCGCGTGCACTCTCCTTGAAAAAAGCCGCCGGACTCAGCTATAACTTAAGTCTGGATCGATCATATCACACTTAAGATACCCGTGAGTTAATTAAAATATTCTCAAACGTTTATAGATTAGAGTGAATAAGTATCGTTTACTGTGTGTTACTGTTACTTCAGTGATCACTGAAAAATATTTCTTGAATTCAGCCATCGAATGTGGGCTGAAGCGAGTGATGGAAACAAAGTAGGGAATACTAAATAACCGACTCAAAGCCTCACAGCCAACCTACACAGAGCTTTCCCGAGGGAAAAGGAGGCGCTTCTTTCCTATATTACCTAGAGTGGCTTGACAGTTCATACATAACTTACATTACGTTGGAATTTATCAGGTCATGAAGCTAAGTCAAGAAACCAAGAACCTTTCCGATCATGATGCCATGATGATCGTAATTTCGTTTAGAATTTGTTTTTTTTTTTTATAAATAAAGAGTGACGAGACGAGCAGGACATGCGCCTGATGGTAACCAACATCCCTGCTACATAACAGCACAGTGACACGCAGCTATTGCAACATGAAGAGTCCAAATCATTACCTAGCACTGCACTGCGCTCGTCACCCAGAGATCTAAGTTGTTATATCTCTAAGCCCTGTAATTTCTCTGGAAACATTGCCCTTCAAACCCGAACACAGTCATGTTTGCACATTACTGCTTGGCGGTACAATAACTGGCAAAGGTGTGGTCCTTCCCCAGGCGGACTCTGTCAAGAGTCCTACCACTGCTACAGAATGCCTCTGTAGTAGTAAAAAGCTTTTCATAGTCCGCCCGGGGACAAGGCCTATGCTAACTATTCGGTTTATTCCCCACGGCACTACCAAGCTGCACTACTGGTAGTGTCGTGGGGATTTTTTTTTCCCTTCTGCACTCTGATGCCAATTAGTAATGTGCAAATATTTACGTGTTCCAGTTTGAATGACAATGTTTCTAGATTAATAAATCAAAGATATATTTGATCTTATAGTGCAGTGCAGTACTATACTGCGCTTATCACCTAAAATGCAAATTATTGTGGAAACCAATTTTGATTCGTCGTGGTCAAATAATCGCGTGATTCTCCGCTGTAGATGATGTCCCTACACTATGTTTAAAAAAATGCCCCAGATGGGTACACAAATACATAGACGCATTCATTAAACCTCTCCTATTACGTTAAGGATAAAAAATTGGAGCTAATAATTGTAATATTCCGTAAAACGTAAGCGTCACTAATCTTTTAAAATTAACCGTAACCGTTCCATAATTTCCCGGCACTCAAACTCTTGGAGGAAATGTTTCGAACACACGTTATAAAATGACTCGTGAGTTATGAACCGGTTTTCATTACATTACTTATTTAAAGTCACCTCCTTGCCTTTGAGGTGGAGTTCAAATTTATTATAGGGCTGTCACTCGCCAGGATTTTTGTATTTGTTTTGAATAAATTATTTGAACTGATTTTTATATCTATTGGAATTACTTTTCTTTTTACGGTTATAATGAACAACATCATGTTTAACATATAGTTTAAACACGAGACAAATATAGATTTATGACAGTAACTTAATTGTGATAAATTTAACAAATTGAGTTTTATGCTCATTCTACTAAATATTATTAAGCCTAAGATAAACTTTAAAATATGCAATATGTTATGTAATACTTATATCAGTATAACATGACATTGATTATATTATAGGGTTACATATTTATGTTATTTTTACATTTTGTCTGTTTAAAATTAGCAATTTAAGAAACCGGTTTTCGTTTAAAACATTGTATCATAAAACGTATATATGTTATTATTCAAATAAATTATTTATTGTGCTTCCTTTGTACGGCTGCAGTTTTTGTTTGGTTATTCGATTTCGATTCTTTCGATTTTTTCTCCTGCATTACTTAGTCTGTTCGAATTTCGACAAATTTTAGGTGTAATTGATAAAATCGTCACGTCCCAACAACATGCAAATTACGGCAAACGTGGAATACAACTCGCACTTAACCAGCGTACCGTAGCTCCAAATCCTAACAGTGGGAACGAAAGGCGGTAAATTTGTGTGTGATCGCCAACCCTACCGCATTCCGCTCAACGGGAGAATATGACGTGTATGTAATTACTTAGCGCGGAGCACCGTCATGCCTTGTCACTTTCGCTAACGGACAACCCTGGCTCGATCCTAGTTAACGGCCAGAATCATTTGTAATTTGAGTGTTGACGTTTTGTTGAGTTTACAGCTTACTGTGATAAGAGTTTTTGGAATTCCCTCTATTTGGATTATTCCCTTTACTTGCTAGAGGAAGGCGTGCTCTACTTCTACACGAAGGTGTGCATTCATATATTGTACGACGCGTCTCAAAAGAGTAATGTTATGCTTTTAGGATTTGTGCAAAGTAAGAAGTAACGGTCCGCCCTGGCTTCCGCCATGGTACATAATATAAACAATTTAGCTGATAGTCCTCAGTGATTACTCAACTTTTGTTGTTATTGTTTTCATTTTTAATCATATTAATAGTATTTAATTCCTTAAAATTTTAATAATAATATCATTGTTATAATATTATGACATTGTATGTACCTGCTATGAGTCAATTTGTAACTTGAATTTTTTTTTTTTTTTTTTTGATTTTTCATTTGATTACGTAAATGAATAACGGTGATTTTTTGAAATCGATCTAGTTGTTCCCGAGATTAGTGCGTTCAAACAAGAAAACCTCTTCAGCTTTATAATATTAGTATAAATGTAAGAATTATTTTTGTTTTTTACAGCTGCATAATGTTGGCTAGAAAAAGTTTGGTTCTTTCCCTGTCATTTTGTCGAACAATATTTTGAAACAAAATTCATTCTTACGATTGTGTTTGTTTTCGTTTCTTGATATCATTTTGCTATTTTTTATCTTTACTTTTTTTTATATTACTGGTGTGCATAATAAAGTGTTTCTGTCTGTCTGTATGTCTGTATTTTTTGCGTTGTTCATAATCTCCGAATTGAGAACCTCCCCCTTTTTTTTTGAAATCGGTTAAAAAAGAAGAGAATCAGTTTTATCGTTACGCCCATGTGACGGTTCCCTCGATTTCTACTTTGGTCTACTAACACCCTCAGAACTTCCAATTACTTTAAGCATAATATTGATACGATCACAGATTTCAGAATCTATAATCTGTGGATACAATGATAAAATTATCTCGTTTAAAATGCCACTGCATGATACCTTGCCCTTGACTGTACTGACGATAACCTCAAAAAAAGACATCTTTCCATGCTTGACGTTCCAAAGACTGGAAAAAAGAGGGTTTAATCCACTTTTGTGATAAGAACGTCAAGGGTGTGGAACGCGTATCGTTAGTGGGAGTTTCCCGATGCGATATTTACAATCGGACGAAACGAAGTAGAACTGGAGTAGGAAAGTCGCGAGTTTATTTCGAAATTAGGTTTTTCGTAGAAATAGAGTAGACGTTCAGGTGAGATAGCGATCCAGTGTAAGCCTATTATAGTTTAAAACCACTAAGAAAAATCACACAATGTTAGATCTAAATTTATCTTCAAAGAAAGAACTTGCCCTAAACTTTTTACTACGGTCGAAGAACTTCAAAAAGAAAGAAATGTAATTTTCTTTTCCAGCCGAGTTGTTTGTGTTTATTAACCAGTTTTAGTAAGTTTTTTTTCGTACTTTAGTACCAAGATTTTAGTACTTAATTTTACAGATCCGTTAAATTCTTGAAAAGTAGGGCGTTGCAAATATTGAACCGTTTCAGTTTGAGTCGAGTAAAAGTCAGTGTATAATTTTATAGCTTTAATTTACAAGGCTTTGAAATTAAACGAAACTTCAATAACGCCTTTTTTACTTTTACTAATTTACAACACGGAATATATTATTACACTGTAATTATATTTTTATCGTAGTATTGTGTTTAGTCTACTAAATTTAAAATAGGTATGTACCTAATCGTTTTTATTTTTAATTACAAAAAACATCCAATAGTTTTTGATAGATAGATAGATAGATTTTCACACTTCTGCCGTGCGTTCATTTTTTAATGCACTATTGGTATACTGTACTTATTCTTGTAAAACTGTTCAGTATTGAATTATTTTGCCATAAACACAATATTCAAAAACAAAAACCACAAAAAAAACCTTTTTGAGTAGAAACCACTGACGATTTTCAGTGGTTTCAACTCCAAAAGGTCAAAAATCCTCCTAAGATTATAATTCAAATGACATCGCCCTCACTTTCTTGCCTTCTTCTTACACAGTAACTTATCGCCTTGCTCCTTCTGCAATCATATCGTCACACAATTCATTTATTCGTTTTTTGGGTGTCAAAAATGGCATCACACTTATTTCTATACGAGCACGATATATATCTATCTGATAGTGAGCAACATACTGGACAGTAACAACACAGTGTTGCGCAGCTATTGAAAAATGAATCCTAAGCATTACCTAGCATTGTACTTTGTTCATCACTCAATATGAGATGGTATAACTGTGATACCGGGCATGATTCTGCAAAGAGTAAAATAGGTATTAAATATAAAGCAAACATCGTTTAGGTAATCGTTTTTTTAATGAAAGTTTAATCTATTGCACTTTTGCACCCAAATAAAAAATATATTCCCACACCACTGGATAGCGTATCTTTTGCTCCAGATGATTATCTTTATTTTATTTCTAAAACCAATCTAAAATGTCTAGTTAGATCCCAAAATCTGATAAGTTACGGTGGTCTGATAAGTTACGGTGGTCTGATAAGTTACGGTGATCTGATAAGTTACGGTGGTCTGATAAGTTACGGTGGTCTGATAAGTTACGGTGGTCTGATAAGTTACGGTGGTCTGATAAGTTACGGTGGTCTGATAAGTTACGGTGGTCTGATAAGTTACGGTGGTCTGATAAGTTACCGTGGTCTGATAAGTTACGGTGGTCTGATAAGTTACGGTGGTCTGATAAGTTACGGTGGTCTGATAAGTTACGGTGATCTAGTCGGAAGAACGGCGGCTGCCAATTCAGAGACCCCGGGTTCAAACCCCACACGCACCACTGTCTTTTCGAAGTCATGTGCGTAATGCCGCTAACTTAAAACGGTGAAGGAAAACATCGTGAGGAAACCGACATGTACCTAGAATCTTTCGGAAGTCATGTGTCATCCGCCAACCCGCACTGGGCCAGCGTGGTGGATTATGGCCTTAACTCTCTCCTTGCGAGAGAAGGCCCCGAGTCCCAGCAGTGGGAACGTTTAGTGGGCTGTTGATGATTGATGATGAGTTAGATCTATCAATCTATCAATCTATCAAAATCCATAATGATCACGTGTTGTGAACGTTTATTAAGTTTCAATAATATATTCTTCTGTTTAAACGCTTCAAAAATATAAACTTCTTGCGTGGTCGGTTAATTATTAATTGAGTATTACCACACACAAACAATACCAACAAATAATTGCGCTAACAAATGATACAGAACAATGGGAAACAAACACCAATAAACGAACCGTATTTATTCACCCCTTAATAACTTTTGATGAACACTGTCCGTCTGTTTGTCCAAAAATATTAGGATGAAAAATGACCATTGGTATCCGTATTTGCATGGATTATATGAAAACACAGAGGTTAAATTACGTGCGTGTGATTTGTTACGACCAACGTTGGACGTGTGTTCAGTATATTAATAGCACAACTTTGTTTTTGAAGTGAAAACTTATTTTGGGGAACCACAGGCAGATGTTTCGTTGGCTGTGAATTGAATTCTAACGTCACGTAAGAAATCTTCGGGTAAACTCCGGACCATGGTCATGCTCTGCCATGCACTTCGTGCCCTCTATGCCCACCGGCCACCGGTTTCACCCCGCGTATTTTCCAAAGTAAGCTATAAAATTCTGAGTTATAAGTTTTCATTTCCATCGGCAGTTCCTATGACCTGCCATAAAGTCACAAACGTCAAAAAGTTCTCTAAAGATTTGGTTTGACCAAAATTTGACTGTGCGATTTTTGGTTGCAACCGTGAGCAAATAAATACTTAGAATGTTGTTGTACCCATCGTATGAGAAAATCCGATTTGAGGTCAATTTGAACTCTTTTACAGTTTAAAGTAGAAAATTTGTATTATTATTTGACTATGCTTTAAAAACTTTAATAGTGTTGAAGCCTACCTAGCCATACATAACACATTGGTAATCAAATTCAATTTTTTACGAATGTTTACTTTCTTGCTTACTCAAGATGTTTGTCGTAAATTTCTATGTAAGTTTTATTTGCAAACAATAAAAAAGTACGTCTGTCGTAGGTCACGGCCTTCGAGAATTTAAACTTATTTTTATTTACTTTAATTGTCCATCTGTATGCTCTAATCTGCAATATTTACGGGCAAAATAACCGCACGGTTGCAAATTCACTGGATATTTTCAGCTAATACCGTGTGTTTGTCGCAGGAACGAAAGCTTGCACGCGAAATCGAAAAACGGTTATTTTAGCACGATTTCATGCGTTATTTGTACGTTGCACGAAATTCAAATAAATCTATTGAATCATTACAAAAACATTCATGATTTTCACTAACTATATTTACTTACTTTCATGTTTGCAGAGTTTAATAAAAACGTATTTATGACAAAATGTTTTCCTCTGCATCGAATACTAGCGGTTTGCGCTTATTTTGGTCGGTTGGTTTACATTATGTTACGTTTCATACAGATCCTAGATCCTAGATCAATATTGGATAGATAAATAAATTGACTTATTATTGCACTTAGTTAGAAAACAAAATAAAGTAGCCATAGGCGACCTAACTATTTGAACAATCTCTTTCAAGCAACTGCAGGATAGACAAGGAGAAATCAAGAATATACGTCTATACCTATATACATTATAGCTTCCTCAATTATTTAAATAACCAGTCTTTACCTTCTATTACCAAAACATGATAAAAGACAAACAGTAATTTTATTTAAATGTCAGTTAATTATTATATTAGCAATTATCTACCACACTACCCGAAAATGAGAAATTCTCCCCAAATATTGTAAAAATACTATGTAATTTAACAACTGAAAACATATTTATAAATAAACCACCAAATCAGGTTGACCGAAAAATATTCATGGAATTTAAACCTTTACAAAAATGTATATTTCAACCGATATTTAGTTGGTAAAAATCTATCAAAAGCTAGCTAACGACAAACAATTTCGGTAATGATAAGTTAACAGATAACACTTATGTCAAACGTCGCTTAACACGAAAACAAAACACAACAAAAGGCAATAAATATGTCAGTTCATAATCGACAATCAATAATTATCGTTCGGGTAAATTCTGCGTAATTTATCATTCAGTGACGTGAGGGCCTTATGTTTGGTGATTAGCTTCCGTTAATGGTGTGTTGTGTTACCCGATCAGAAATCTACCTTAAAACCTTTGGGTAAGCTTTAAAATCTGCTGGCAGATCGGTGACACATCCAAACTCTATGATTAACTATGTATGTATCTATAAATTGAAGTATATAAGTGCGTAGAATAGATCACTTGATTATAATGTGTCACATTTCTGGTTACGTACTTATATAATTTGTGAAAAGGGTATAGAGCCAGTGATACTAGGGTTCTTTGCAAGGTCCGTCTGGGGTAGTTCCACACATTTGCTAGTAATTCTACCACCAAACAGCATTTTGCAAACATTACTGTGGTCCGATTTGAAGGACAATGTTTCAAGTGAAATGACAGAACAACGCGATAAATCTTATGTATAGATTTCATGTTCAAATAGATCCGCATTTGCGATGGGAAAGCGTGTTGCTTACCATCGCTCGTAAGTCGTGTGTGTTGCGGCACTGTATAAAAAATAAGATGTATAGTAACTGTTAGACAATGGTAATTTCTAACTTTAAATATGTATCGGATTGATTGGTAAAAATAACTCTATCTCCTTTTTTATCCTACGGTTGCTCTTAGAGATATGGCCGCTAGTTGCTACTTTATTACAAGATAAGAAAAACAAATACAGAAAAATACCTATTTGATTTTTTATAATTAAGTGTGAAATTAAAAATGCAATGAAAATTAAACATTATATTTAGCACATCACAAGTACATTTTATGATACAATTTAATTCAAAGTAAGCTTTTAAGTTCACTATACTTAAGTAAGCTTAAATAATGTCAAATAAATAAATAAATATTGGTGGACAATTCACACACAACACCATCTGACCCCAAACTAAGCAAAGCTTGTGTGATGGCGGCCAGATAGCTGATATAATATTTATATAGTTTTAAATACATACTTATTATACATAGAAACACCCAGACACAGTGCAAACATTTGAATTCATCACACAAATATCTGCACTGGGTGGGGATCGAACCCACGGCCCTCGGCTTCGCAGGCAGAGCTACTAACCACTTAGCCACAAGGCCAGTCGAATATAAATAAAATATCTACTCTAATATTTAAAATATTTACCTAGTATTTTTTAGATTATTTTTATCGTGTAATATGTGTAGTTCTCAGGGAAGTCGTAAAGATATTATTTATAACGTAACACAAACAATATTATGATAACCTTTTAAGGAAATAAATATCTATCGGTTACTGAACCGATTGATAAACGCAATAGGATGCGATGCGATTGACGCAACACTGTTATGCATTTCTGAAGTTTATTCAATTCAATAACCATCAAATAGTACTCATAAAGTCTCATGAGTCAGCTTGGTGAATTTTAGTCTTGGTTTTCTTTTTGTGAGAGAAGGCTTCGAGTTTCCGTTATTAGGAGCACAAAATATGCCTACGCCGTAAAATAAGACACAGAAAATAACAGGGTGTCAAAACAAATTAATCTTTGGGCTAGGGGTTTTTTAACTGAGTAGTTTTCCCCGATGGTTACAATCTTTGTGTCTTTAAATCGTGAGTCAATTGGTTTTTTTTTCGAGGTAAACACGCTCCTTCGTAGACCTCATCGTCGCTTAACATCAGACGAGGTGGCGGTCAAGTGTAAACCTATAAATATATAAAAAAAAGAGTCCAACAAATAGTTAACGCAAATCCAACATAAATAATTGTTAGTTTTGTGTTCCGTTACATTTTGTACACAGATACTAAATACATAAATTGTTATATCTCTCCAAATAATAAGCCTGGTATTACATCTTCAAATGCCTGCAAAGTTAGTCCCCCAATATGTTAGCATTAAAACCTTAACTCCTTAAAAATGGGTGCTAATAGCACGTACCAGTTTTAATGTCCCGCTCAATAGATATATCCTGTACATAAAGAGTCGAACAAACAGTTTACACGTTAATCATACAGAATAACGGGAAATACCCACTCAGGCAACGTATTCCACAGTCTTGACGTTCTTATCACAAAAGCAGAGTCAAATCTCTTCGTTCGTGTTTTTGGAACTTCAACCATGAAACGATGTCGCTTTTTCGAGCTGCGAGCATTCCGATAGAAAAAAAGGCAAGGTGGTATCAGATCGTGCAAATCAGTCGCACACTCTCCGAAGTGTATCCGATAAAAAACCGATAAGCTAGCAATTTTTCGGCGATGTTCAGGACTTTGCAGTCTTTTTCGCACGAGGGTGTCATTGCCTATGAGCCTTTTGGCACGTCTCTCGATCGATTCCAGAGCCTCCAGCTGATACTTGGCCGACCCATCCCAAAGGTGCGAACAGTACTCCATACAGGATCGAATCTGTGCTTTTTACAACGTAAGCAATTGCTCAGACTTGAAGTACCTTCGCACCTTAGAGAGGACACCTAGTTTTTTGGCAGCTAATTTAGCCTTATATGTTAGAATTAAAACCTTAACTCCTTAAAAATGGGTCCCAGTTTTAATGTCCCGCTCAATGGATATATTCTGTACATAAGAGTAGCAAATAGTTTATACGCTAATCATTCAGAATTCCTTGTTTTGCGTTCCGTTACACTTTGTTCACATAATATTTTGTCTCTACAAATAATAAACCCGGTATTACATCTTCAAATGCCTGCAAAGTTTAGTCCCCCAATATGTTAGCATTAAAACCTTAACTCCCTAAAAATGGGTGCTGATAACATGTCCCAGTTTTAATGTCCCGCTCAATGGACATATCCTGTACATTATCCCGTACGTTGTGTCAAGTTAACGGTCGACCGGCCCGGTTAGGGTGTTCCGGTTCCTCGCCGGTTCCGGCGTTTCGGTCAGCAACGATTTTATACCCTTATTGTACTTTTAGGTCTGTTTTTTAACTCCATTTAGATGTGTGTATTGAAATACTAGAGCAGTTTGTCATGATTTTACCCGCGTAGTTCCTTTTCCTGGTATTTTCTTGGGATTAAAAGTAGCCTATGTATTGTTCCAGACTATAAACTAATGGTGACTAAAATTTCAACGAGATCGGTTTAGTCGTTACGATGTGATTCAGCAAAAAACATCAACATACATTGACATACATTGACATTTATCATGTTCTTTATACCCTTATTGTACTATTAGGTATGTTTTTTAACTCTATTTAGTTGTGTGTATTGAAATACTAGAGCAGTTCGTCAAGTTCGTAGTTCCCGGTCCAGTTGTTTTCCTGGGATAAAAAGTAGCCTATGTATTTTTCCAGACTATAATCTAATTGTGTTCCTAATTTTAATCTAATCGGTGTAGCCGTTCGGACGTGATTAAGAAAATATCATCCAAATATTTGAACTTTCGTGTTGACAAGATTTGAACGAAATTAAACTCATAGTATCTTCATTATCTTTATATTTAAACTAGCGGCTTCGCTCGGATCATAACCTAGACACTGTCTGCAGCACCATCTGCCGGGCTTATTTGTGCATCTAAACCATCCTCGAATCAACTTGTCCACACACAAAAAAAAACATTCAAATTGGTCCCTCCATTTAGGAGGAGTTCACTGTCAAATGATTAAATTACTAAAATGGCTATTAAAAAACGGAGGTTGGTGATAAAAGGCTAAAAATTTAGGGTTGTGTGTATTTTTAATGCCACATTATAAAAAAATAAAAACAAAAAAAATTGTCACAAAAAAAAAAAAAAAAAAATTGGGGTGAACAACCCTTATCACCTAGGGGTATGAAAAATAGCTAGTAGCCGATTCTCAGACCTACTGAATATGTATATAAAATTTGGTAAAAATCAGTAAAGCCGTTTCGGAGGAGTAAGGTAACTAACACTGTGACACGGGAATTTTACATATAGGAAGTAGCGATGGGCACCGCTACTTTTAAATTAGTAACTATAATTTAAAGTACATTACCGTGGACGCAGCTAGTACTTCTTTATAGTAAAAAGTGAGGAGACGAGAAGATCATCTGTCTGATGGTAAGCAACAAGTGTGCCCGTAGTATGAAGAGTCTCAGTCATTACGTAATACTATACTGCGTCTGTCGTCCTGAGATAAATGATGCCCGGTAATTTCGCTGGAAATATTCCCCTTGAAACCGTACTTTCGTATGTAATTATACATAAACCTAGATTTCAAACTCTATTAAGTACCGAGTATCTTATCGTGTACATAAAATTATTCAACCCCGCCTGTAATTAACTAATCGCAAGACATACTTCACTCGCGACCTACATTAACGACCTGCAAAGGCTTCGCAACCCGACATTGCAATTTGCAAACAGTATTTTCAGCACAAATGTTCATAGTTTAAATTTCGAAGCTCGTAAGTAACGGAAAGGTTTTGACGCCAATTTCGTAGGAAGAACTATTTAGACTATAGAATGACTTGACTGACTGGGTATTCCTTTACGGATAAAATCTAGGTGCTTTCAAATCGAGAGTGAATTGGGATCGCATGGTGAAGCGCGTTCCATCGTATACCGCATCGTCGCTTAACTTCATGAGAAATCGTTCACAAGTGTTCGATCATGTACTTATCAAGTTAAGTAAAAAAACTCTATACTAAGTTTGGTTTTTATAAATGGCAATTGGTCTAAAGGCCGGGTCACACAGAGGCGATTCGGTAGCGATAGTGATAGCGATCCGATACCGAGTATGGGATCGCGCCCGCTTGCTGTGTGTCAGGTTGCATACAAATTCGAACATTACAAAAAATATAGTCTCGCTATCGGATCGCTATCGCTATCGGATCGCCTCTGTGTGACCCGGCTTTAAAATTGTCTACCACACTTCAAATCAGCGTAGATGAGGCGGGACCTACTGACTTAATCTTATTAACTATACTAGTTTTTTGTAGTGATAGGCCTCTTGCCAGGTCTACCAGGGGAAGTATCCCTGGTTACCTGGTACCTTTGCTAGTTCATCATCATCATCATCAACAGCCCACTAAACGTTCCCACTGCTGGGACTCAGGGCCTTCTCTCGCAAGGAGAGAGTTTAGGCCATAATCTACCACCCTGGCCCAGTGCGGGTTGGTGGATGACACATGACTTCGAAAGATTCTAGGTACATGTCGGTTTCTTCACGATGTTTTCCTTCACCGTTTTAAGTTAGCGGCATTACGCACATGACTTCGAAAAGACAGTGGTGCGTGTGGGGTTTGAACCCGGGGTCTCCGGATCGGCAGTCGCCGTTCTCCCGACTAGACCAGCCGTAACTTAGTTTTTTATTGCCGATCATTAAGAGTGCGCCTAAAGCCAGGAAAAAACCGGATTTCACCCGCGCGACGCGTTTCTTAATGTGATGCACATAAAGTCGAGAATAGCATGACACAGTTTGGAGGAAAAATCAATATTTAATCAGGAGTCCATTTTTGACCAAGTTTTATTTAATTACTCAATAACTAAACATAAATTTAAAAAAGTATTCGGTTACTTTACTAGAACATACAAATAGGAATTTTATTGCTAAAAAATAATGTGGGGTCTTCGCTGATAATTTCGAGTACTCGAATTAAAACGGGTTTTTTCGGTGTCATTTTTATTTTTTTATTGTAAAAAACTCTGATCTATTTTGAAAATTCTATTCGGTTATTGTGCTTCTTCTTGATTGTACCCACACGTCAATATTTTTTTTGTCATAGTTTTTAGTTTCTTAACTTCAGTGAGCGGCGTCGAAAATGTCCTTTTTTCGTTTTCTGGCTTTAGGCGCCCCCTTAATGTGGAAACATCACTGTGTTCGCGATTTAAAGGGCAATGTTTCCAGACAAATTATAAGGTATTTCGGGACAATCGTGTTTTCTTTACTTTAGGTTATGACTGCAAGGCAGTGCTAGAAAATGATTCAACTCTTCATGTTCCAATAGCTGCGTGAGACTGGCATCAAGCATTTTTCTGTCGTACTGTCACTAGCTAAATTTATAAAAAATACTTACTTATACACATTGAATATACCTACTATAAAATACTAAGTGTACTACTGATCTTGCCATACTACAGGTATTGGTATGTGTGGTGGCCCGAACAACCGCCTCAGCAAACTTTGTCACTTTGTAATAGTGCAATGAGTTATTAATTTCCAATAGACCTTCTACTTCGAGATTTTAGGAATATAGTTTACTACTTATGCTTCAAAGTTTCTAAATACCTATTAGTGGATTCGTAGACATTTTACACACAACACCATCTGACACCAAACTAAGGAAAGCTTGAACCATGGAAGCCAAAAAGCTGATGTAATACTTATTTAATTTTAAATACATACTAATTAAATATACATAGATAAATACATAAATATACAAACAAACAGACCTCTTTATGTTGTTGGGACCCGGGCTTTCTTTCACAAGCATCTAGTGAAGAACATTATTTTATTTATCACTATGACCAAAAGTGTGTTAATGCAATTGATGTTTTGTTGGTTGGTTGCTTGTGATATTTTAAGACAACACCTAAAAAGTAGGTACTTTTTAATAGTAAATTTAATTTAAAAAAAAAACAGCAGCATCTGCCCATAGAAGTTAACACTTACAATTCAAATATTAAAAAGCTATAATGTTGCACAATTATTTCACAATCTATTCATTCGCTACCTGTTTAGCTACCGATAGAGTTATACTGCTATTGCGTCCATAGGTGTCGCAAATTCCCAAAATTTCACCTGTTCAAGAAGCGTCTAGCACGCCTGTATCGCTCAACTCGCCTCCATCCCTCGCCGTTTCAACGCTACGCGACTACGCCGGCCGCTGCCACCGCCAACGCCCGACATTAGCGTGTTTTTAACGAATAGCCATGAGATTTTCCCGTTCCAAAATATTCCAATATTTTTTTAATTCAAACAGAAAAATAATACTAACAATCAAATCATCCTATTCCGCCAAGATTAAAAAACTTCCATATAATTTCTCCAGCCGTTTAAATTTGAAGACCCCATTTGGGAAGTTCAATAATTTCTAGAATTTACAGTAAAAGGCGTTAAAACAAATGGCCGGGTCGTACCTTAGGGCGTTCTGGTACTAACACGTTCTTATCGTTCTCCGGACGCGAGGGTGGAATACTAAGCACTTCGCCCGTAAGTTTCTATTCGTAAGCGTTTCTACCGCGTTTTTAAAGAGGTATTGGCAAGCTTTACGCGATGAAAACGTGGATTCTGTGAGAATTGAAGTCTTCAAGACTTCTTGTTACCAACGTCTTAGTTATAACAATTGTATTATATAATTTATGTATCCTCAAGTACATTGTGCCTGATTGTTAGTAGCACAAATGAGTCACAGTGCCACGCAGCTTTTGGAATATGAAGAGTCCAAATCCTACCTAGCATAGCAGTGCGCTCGTCACCCACTCATATACTACATATTAATTTCTGTAATTTATCTGGAAAGATTGACCTTTGCTTTCTTTCTATCTTTCCAACAGGTTTTCAACTATCTTTCCAAATCTTTAAAACAGGTCTCATAAATTGGTCTTACACTACGTTTGCTTATACTTTTGAATTACACATACATCCACATGAAACTTGAAATGGAGTGACGATATACTTAAAGCAGCAAGCAGTAGATGGGAAGTAAGACGTAAAGCTGAAAAGATCGGGCTGAGTGGTGTGTTTTGGAATCGGTCTATGTCCAAATTTTGGACTAGGGTTGGCTGATCATAATGATAAGATTGGTATGGTTTATTTTAAAGGGATCTATGGCAGTTGGCTCCAGAAAAAATCTACCGTATACCAAATTGGTGCTTGCACCGAAGTTCCCACTTTAAAAAGTTTACTCCGACAAACTCTTCTTCCGGAATAGCCGACTCCAAGCGACCGTCCGAGGGTAAGGAAGGACAGTGTGAAGCGTGATACTTATGCCAATTCGATACAGACTTTACAGTTTGGGAAGACTTTGAACAGATCTAAGACAACTGGAGTGAAAACATAGCTTTTTTAACAAGGACCATTGTAAAATGGCCTTGTAAAATAATTATCATGAGTTTAATTGTTTTTTTTAACCATGATAGGTTTGTACTTAACCACCATCTCACCTGATGTTAAGCGCCGAAGGAGTCAATGATGGAACGTGCTTATCTAGAAGAAACTAATTTACTATTTCAACACATCAGGGTCACATCCAGTGCTCATTTTAATTATATGGTTTCATATACCTACCTACCCTTGGCGTTATCAAATATCACTCTGGCCAATTTTCTAATCAACAATACTGATCGTAATGATATCTGTTAAAAGTAAACATAATTGATATCCTTTCGAATAAAAACTTCGATATATTTTTTTGGTTATCCAATGTAAAGATAGATAGGTACACATGCTCTTTATTGATACAACAAAAAAAGAACAAGTACAATGATAAAATAACAATCGACTTCAAACAAATGCCACAGTTGTCAGCATTTTCTTTCTGAAAGTTATCGCTTTTACAGCAGTTGTCTAAGCACACCTAAACACTAATCACAAATTAAACTGCAAGAGTTCACTGCTGAGTTGCACTGATCAAACGGCTCACATCAACATAACGCTGCAACTAAACCGAACGATCCAGAACAGTGGCCAGTAGCCCATCAACAACAAACAAGACACTGGCGATGTTGTGGTTATGCTCCATACAGAAGCCAAAGATAAAAAGATGAAGTTATCGCTTCAGTAAGTACGAAAAATATGTGTACATAAAAGCTGGAAGTTAGAGCTTAAACGAAAACAATGAAGCATTTTTACCAAACCTTTAGTTCGTAAAACTTGTACCTAAATAGCTACATTGTTTACACTCTACTGCGCTGTTTGAACCAGCCCATCCTTCTAAATTAGCCCGTAAAACGTTCTAAAATTGGGTCCCTTGACACAGATTTTTCGAAAACTCCCCATTTTTCACGTAAACGGTCATTTGCGTCAACCGCAAGATGGCAGCCCGCGTAAAATATGATATTATAATGTACAGGCCACTCTGAAGTACGGTCACTTTACATAGTCGTTTATGTGAGATTTGCGAATCATGGGATGCGATTAAGTAGGTTAATTTGAGTATGTGTGATAGCATATTTTGACGTGTAAATCTAGTCACATTTAAAAAATAATAATTTGAAGCATCATTAGGAATGTGAGTTGTTTGATGACTATGTAATGTAATTTAATCAAGAGCGAAGAGGAGAAGTAAAAGTTGAAAGCAGATCCAACAACATGTATGATACCTATATGGCATAAAATGAGAGATAGAGAGAGAGCAATTTACACTATAGTTTAAGTATGAAGCACATTTAAATAAAAATAATGTACTTATGTTAAACTTTAGATAATAGAATAGAATACATAATTATTATAATAATTTTGTAATACACTGCGATCAATGTACAAAAATATTTGTCACCATGGGAAGGAACTAGCCACCAAGATACGGGTTTTAACACCCAATTTGCTGGATAGAGTTACCTGACAACATAAATGTACTATTTTTTGCCGAATAAATGATTTGATTTTGAAAAGAACTTCTTTATACTATAATTTTTTAAGGTACTACATCTTGACAGTAATAATTAAAACTATTTTGTCATTATTTTCATACTATTTACTTTTTGGTTTTACAGCTAAATTTTAAATACAATTTATACTCTAATTTCTAACAGCAAATTGAAGCTAACGGTACTTCACTGAATTTTAAAACATTTGTTTTAGGCTATCAAAACGCATCTGCATCACTTCGTGAATTATGCGCATCGGACTCACACTTAAAAACGACTACAGATGACCCCTGAAATCAGAGGAAGTTCGTATGTAGCCTCTTTAACTATCATCTCACTAACATCAAAATCAGTACACGTAACTGTGGCAACCGGACATAGCGGCCTGTGAGAGGAAGTGCGCGATGCTTCTTTTATAAGTGGTTTTAAAAAGAAACCAAAACACGAGCTTGTTGATAAGACATTTTCAACATTCTGTGCGGAAGCCTATCTTGGGACAGACTTCCGCTTGACCGCCTTCTCGCAGCGAAGCGACTTCGATGTGGTCTGATGAAGAGATGGAGCGCGTTTACATAAGACAATCCAAATCAACATTGATTGGAAGAGACTCATATTGTATTCATTGGTACTATTTGGTATATTGGTTGTACTATTTTGCAGTAAATACTCGGCTTGGATGTCCCATAGCTTGGCCAAATTTGTTACAAACATAGTTTTAAAGTTCTGGAACATTTATCTGTTATTTATCTATATATATAAAAGCGAAAGGTCACTCATCAAGGAATCTCAGAAACTATAAATGCTAGGAATCTGAAATTTTGCATGAAGGTCCCATTTAGCACGTAGGCGCTCGCTAAGACGGGGTTTTGCGAAATTCAACCCCTAAGAGGGTGAAACAAGGGATGAACGGTTGTATGAAAATTCGTCTTTTTAAAGTTATCTAATTTTGTGTCTAGACACGTTACACGAAGCAATTAAATGTTTGTTCTATCAATTTTGTAATTTCAAACTGTACGGGGGTGAAATTGGGGTAGAAATGAGGGATGAATGTCAATATGGAAGTTCCCAACCGTTGAAGATAAAACCATGAAATTCTGTAAATAGGCACTTGACACGAAGAGAACAAATGTTTGTTCTAGCTGTTTTGTAATTTCAAACTGTACGGGGGTGAAATTGGGGTTGAAATGGGGAATGAATGTCAATATGGAAGTTCCCAACCATTGAAGATAAAACCATGAAACTCTGTGTATAGACACTTGACACGAAGCAAACGAATGTTTGTTCTAGCAATTTTGTAATTTCAAACTGTACGGGGGTGAAACTAGGGTTGAAATGGGGGATGAATGTCAATATGGAAGTTCCCAACCGTTGAAGATAAAACCATGAAACTCTGTATCTAGACACTTGACACGAAGCAAACCAATGTTTGCTCTATCAATTTCGTAATTTCGAACTGTACGGGGGTGAAATTGGGGTTGAAATGGGGGATTAATGTCAATATGGAAGTTCCCAACCGTTTAAGATAAAACCATGAAACTCTGTTTATAAGCACTTGACACGAAGCAAACTAATGTTTGTTCTATCAATTTTGTAATTTCAAACTGTACGGGGAGAAAATTGGGGTTGAAATGGGGGATGAATGTCAATATGGAAATTCCCAACCGTTGAAGATAAAACCATGAAACTCTGTATACAGACACTTGACACAAGGCAAACGAATGTTTGTTCTTGCAATTTTGTGATTTCGAACTGTATTGGGATGAAATTGGAGTTGAAATGGGGCCCAAATGTATCTTACGCTTTCAGATCTAAACAACTGAACCGATTTTGATGAAATTGTATACAATTGTTTTAGTAACCGTTAATGTGTCTGGGTAAACAAATAGGTACTGCCTGAGTTACCTTAGTATTTATTTCGCGCGGACGAAGTCGCGGGTAACAGCTAGTTATTATTAAAGTTAGCCACTTCACAGACTCCCGGGTTCGTGACCTTTGTGATTTGGGTCTTTTTTTAACATTTGTCGTAGATTCGGAGAAGAATAGGAAAACAAGGGAGAGTACATTTTTATTTTATTCTAAAGACGATTTCTTTTATTATTTTGCTTTTTCTGGTTTCAGAATAGCCAATACAAAAATGAGTTCGGTAGTAATTAGATCACGAAGATCAAGGATATTTTATAAAAAGGTATCTATCTCTATGCTAATATTATACATATGAACAGTTTATTTTTTTGAACGCACTAATCTCATGAACTACTGGACCGATTCCAAAAAATCTTTCACCGTTGGATATTTACGTGATCCCCGAGTGCTATACGTACGAATAGATATGTACCAGGGATGTAACTGAGGTCATTTTATAGGAACCGAAGACGAAGTCCGAGTTTTTAAAATTTGATTTATCGGAGTCGGAACCGAAGTCGCAGGCAGGATCAAAATTGATGTCAGGAGATACATTTTTACTAGGGATAATTATTATTTTTTCCGAACACGTGGACGTGTAATTAAAATACAATAAACATTGACGAGCAATTGATTTAAGGGGTTGAGATTTTGTATTTCCATTTACTTTCCACCACAATACGGGATTATCTTAAATAAATTATACACCTTACCTCTGATTAATACCTCCGTTTTAAAAGTTTCGGAGCCGAAGTCGGAACCGAATGTGTTACAAGAATCGGAAGTTCCGACTTATCGGAGTCGGAATCGAAGCTCCGTAACATCCCTGATTATAAGTGTGGAGTCGGACGGACGACTAGTTTGGTGAGAATTTTACAATTAAATTTTAATGCGTTTTTTTTGTAGTGAGCTTTATTTAGCATCTTGACTTCTTAAACTTCATCAACCGATAGATAATTCAGATTTGCTTAGTGTAGTAGTCAATAGTGGTGTGTAATTTACACGGTAATTTAGTTTTGTTAGTTAATATCGGTAACTAATGTAACTTAATGTTTGGTTGTTAATATCTATTTCTGTATGTAGGTTTATGACATACAAAGCCATAAACAATAGTGGCATGACAAGTAATTAAGGAATATCATTAGGACAAAAAGATCATGTTAACACGTATGTTGTTAACATCAGCGTATGTACATTTATTTTATGTGTATATAATATCCCACTAATATTATAATTGTCAAAGTATGGATATTTGGATGTTTGTTGCTCAATCACGCCTTAACGTATGAACGGATCAAGCTGAAATTTGGAATACAGTTAGATTATAGTCAGGAAGAACACATAGGCTACTTTTTATCCCGGGAAAATAACGGGAACGACGGGAACGAAAACTACGCGGGTAAAACCGTGGGGCACCACTAGTAATTAATAATTATAATAGCTATATGGCCACCATAGCTTTGCTTAGTTTGGGGTCAGATGGTGTGTGTGAATTGCCCGCCAATATTATTGTTCATCATCAACATTTTCATAATCGCAAAACTCATCTCTAAATACCTGTTATTGGTAATTTTTTTCTAACCTAAATTATATTTAAATGTTTGGCCTCTAATTATAATAATAATTAAAAATAAACATTACTACAAATAACAGACTACTGTCTGACACAAACTACATTTGCTGTATTTTGGTAAGATAACTCGATAAATAATATGTTGGATTATACCCTCTCAAACTGGACTCTTCGAGGGGCATGTTTGGCAATAGAATTCGTTTTAAGTCATAAATGGATTAATTATAAGACATATTATTCATCATCCGCCAACCCGCACTGGGCCAGCGTGGTGGATTATGGCCTTAACTCTCTCCTTGCGAGAGAAGGCCCCGAGTCCCAGCAGTGGGAACGTTTAGTGGGCTATATAATTCATCAATTCAAGATACTTGTACAATTGAGGTAGCTCGTAGAAAGCTTTGCCCGAGTGGGTTTTCCCAAATGTACATAATCTTGGTTTAAACCAAGAGTGAATCGGTATCTTCTGAACTCCATCGTAGACGATATCATCATTGAAATCTATTATTCACAAGAAAAAAAAAACTGAGACCAACTGTCAAAGGTCTTGTTAAAAAAAGCGATAAACTAACAGAAAGTAAACAGAAGTTTCATGAAACATTTATAATCTTTACCTAGCACATTAGGATACACTATCTGCGATGATTTACCAGCCAGTGTTCACTACATTATTGATGGCGTGATTTCTTTGATCGATGATGCCCAATTCAGTCGCTGGCTTCAGCCTACAACGCTATATATTATTCAGGGAAATGATAAAGGTTGTATAATATTGGGTTTATTAGGCAATGGTGAGTAGGTGTTGGAATTGAGATACTTTTTATTTGGTAAATTTCAGCAGTTTCTATTCCTTGATAGATATTAACCAAGTGGAAATTTGAGGAGCCATCCTCTAATTTGCATTCGCATGCCCTCAAAATATGTATTTCTTGGAACTCGATTGTTTTTCTTAAGATGTTGTTCACTGTACATCTCATACATCTGCCATAAGCCACTACGCCTTTTCAAAGTACTGAGTAACCCATGTGGGTGTCTATTTTGAAGAAGTATTGTAAGTATTATTTTTCTAATGGTTTGCCAGACGTCACTAGCGACCCAACCTTCCTTCAACTCAAAAAGTTATATATTTCTTCATTAGCTACATCGACAAAGCAATTAGTACGAGAGCCCACGACCAAAACTTTTGTCTCATAGCAATACGGCAAAAACCCTATAAAATCGTTAGATTGTATGATTCTGAACCCGACTAGGTGTGTAGTAACGGTCGAAAGTGTAGCAACTGCGTGAGAGGCCATTTCTGCTGTGTCAAAAAAAAAAGGCAGTCGGTATTATAGCAATACGTCTGATAGTGAAAATGTACATAGATTTTATAATTGTACTACAAAAAAGTTTGTTTTCAGACATTTTGTGCGTAGCACATAGCCTGAGCGCATTTTTGAAAATGTCAACAAATTTAGCCGACCTGTATCATAGCAATACGGATAAATTTTTTTTTCAACTTTTCGTATTGCTGCCTTGATTACCAAAAACCTGTTTTCAGACACTTTAAGTGTAGCATATACTCCCAAAAATGTTTTGGTCGTGGGCTCTCGTACTAAATGTTTAATGTTTGTTGTTTTGTACAAGATAGAGTTTCAAGACGACAACACGCCTAGCCATAACAACACAGTCTGTCATCAAACAGAGATATCAAATCTTTTATCTCTTTATCCTGTCATTTCTCAGAAAATAATACGGAACACAGTACAATTTCCAGATTCTTGTTCAGCGATATCATCTATACACAGGATAGTTATAACCTGAGACTAAATGAAGTGACGATTTACCAAAGGCAGTTAGAAACGTAAAGCCGAGGATCGGGCTAAGTGGCGTATTATCGGAGAAGACTATTTTCAGCAGTGAACGAATGTGGGCTGGTTATGCTGATGATGGTAGAATAACTGAATTTTGTAGTGGTAGGACTCTTAGCAGAGTCCGCCTGGGGAAGTACCACACCTTTGTCAATTATTCTACCGCCAAGCAGTAATGTGCAAACGTTACTGTGTTCCGGTCTGAAGGGCAATGTTTCCAGAGAAATTACAGGGCTTAGAGATATAACAACTTAGATCTCTGGGTGACGAGCGCAGTGCAGTGCTAGGTAATGATTTGGACTCTTCATGTTCCAATAGGTGCGTGTCACTGTGCTGTTATGTGGCAGGCATATTGCTTACCATCAGGCATATGTCCTGCTCGTCTCATCACTCTTTATTAAAAAAAAAACTGAAAAAGGTGTGGTTTTTACCAAGGTGGACTCTGCAGGATAAAAAATAATTTTTAAGTTTAACTTTGTTTTAAGCTAGTTTTTGATACACAATAAAGAGTATATGTCTATCTTTGAATTTGTGATAGTTATACAATGATACCGATGAAAATATAACATAATAGAGGCTGGCAGTAATGGTCATTGTCTGGAATAGGTAATCGCTCTATTGTTCGAGAGGAATTAGTTCAGGAACGGAACCAATTTAATACACCTACTTAGTTTTCGAGCACTTCAAGTGCCCTAATAGAATACACAATTAAGTGGGAACTCTATCTTGATAGATGTTTGAGCAATATACATTGACACATATTGTAAGAATGAGCATCTTTTGCAATTGTAGCCTTTTGTGTTTGGTGCTCAATGGTGCTAAAAGAGATCAGGTAGATATTTGGAACAAACAACATACTATGCTGTATATTTTTTCATACAGAAATTTTGGTTAAAATCACAGGCTCTAAGCAGACAATTTTGCGTGCAACAACTATTTTAACTGTCTTCGAAAAATAATGTTTCCCTTTTACCTATATATATGTTTTTCGGTGTTGTGCAAAAACATCCAAATTGTACCTCAGAATTCTTGTAATCCATCAAATTAAACTAAAAACCACATCTTCTCATGACCACAGTTGCAACGTTGTCTAAAACAAGGTAATTAAACAATAATTTGGAACGTGATTAAGTCTTGTATTATATTTTACAGTGGCAGTAAAAAAATCATACCTAAAAACCCACCAGTGACATAAACCAGCCGAACAAAGACAAAAACAAAATAATCCTAAAAAAAAGTAAGCTGATTTGATTAACTCAAACAGCGGTTGTTTTAAAACCCCAACTCAGAAATAAACAAATACGCACCCTTTTTCACGTTTATGAACTTTAAAACGCCCCCGAGAGTGTACAAAACGGAGGTAATACAGAAGAAAAAAAATGTCAGGTTTTCATTTCACACAGTACAAATATCTCACTGCAAAAGGCAAAAGTCGCAAAACATTTTATGCGTGCCATTTCAACTGAATCGCTTGACAGTTTTTTATGCCTGAAAAAATTCTACCCATATCCTGTTCTTTTAAATATTCATAAGACGAGATATTATTTTTCGGCGAAAAAACAGTACCATGTAGCTTTTACTGGCAGAATTACGAAGGTTGAAACTAGGCATTTAGGGCTGTCATAAAAGAGAAAAATTATTGCTTCGATATTAAACGCGTTTTCATGTATTTTAGATGATAATTCGGTGGTAGGGTATCTATTTTACTTTGTCGGAATTTGCGTGTTTACGCAATAAAAACATTATCTATGATATAACGGAGCTAATTTTAAAAATATTTAGGTTTCACGGAAAATATAGACCTAGTACCTAGTTAATATTAATCAACTTCAAAAAAGAAAGAGGTTCTCGGGTTTAGGGTTTCAGGTTAGGTGTTTTTTATTGTACTTATGTATGTCACGTGATAGCTATTGTAAAACGATTTTGATGTTTCTTTTTTTGTTTGGTAGATCAGTTTAGATGTAGTCTCATATTTTTGAAGTGAAAACTTTAGGCGCGCTATAGACAGAATTTTCGTGGGCTGTGAAATGGATTCATCAATCGTCACGCTTGGATATGATAATGGATCGGATCGGATATGAAATCTTCGGGTAAACTCGGTAAAAACGGCCAGGTAGGTACCAGGGCAACAGAAACAGTAAAGAGTTTGTATTACCTACCTCCAACAGCCCAGCGTTTATCTCCAGATACCAGGACAACAGAAATATAAAAGAGTTGCGTTTGCCTCTAGGTACCAGTACCAGGGCAACAGCAAGTTTTCACTTCTATCGGCAGTTCCTATGACTGCCAATTTTTTTTATCGGAATGGGGGTGGCAGTTTATGAAACATCAACAAGAAACTAAAAATTGTTTTCATTTAGACTTTATAATAGCTTCTTGTCGAGTGTCTGAATTTAATTTTACATTGAAGTTGGGTTTTGGAGAAAATAATATTTTGTATTCTCAATGACTTTGGCTTGAAAAGGATATTGGCATTTGGAAATAGACGTTTATGATTAATCAAAAGAAACGAACTAATTATTCTAAAGGGCACAACTTAAACACGTCAATACCGAAAATAAAGCTGTAAGCACAATCAAAAGGAAGAGAAAAAGAAAATTTACATCACTTTTATAATCGGAACGTTATGCTTGATTTATTGTGATTTTTATTTTGTTGCAAATTTTAGTGATGCATTAATTTTTCTGTGAGTTTTACCTAATTGTATCGATTTAAAACTAGATGTATGTGTCAATCAGATTTCAATTTGTAAAAACAAAATTTTGTTAGAGTTACAAACGCCACAATCATGTAATTTATTTTATTTATTAGCTTTGAAATAATAACATATAGGTACTAACTACATTTTGTCCGCAGAATTGCATATAATTTACATAAGCTTACGCGATCCGAAAATCTGTCAAATTTGTAAGTCGGGTGAAATCGTAGTAGAAATTTCAACGCGTATTTTGAGACGTAATGTGCAAACTATTACTGTGTTCTGGTTTGAAGGGCAATGTTGGCAGAGAAATTACAGGGCTTAGAGACATAACATCTAAGATATCTGGGTGACGAGAGCAGTGAAGTGCTAGGTACTGATTTGGACTCTTCATGTAACTGCGTGTCACTGTGCTGTTATGTGGCAGGCATGTTGCTTACCATCAGGCAAATGTCCTGCTCGTTTCGTCTAAAAAAAAAAAGGTCCAGCGAACTCAAAGAGACAGAATTGAGCTGTATTAAACAGTGGATAGTTTAAATTATTAGTTTAGTTTATGTCAGTAGGATTATAATTAGACAGCCATTCCCGAAGGCTTCAAGCTACCGATCTACAACTCTGCGTTAGTTATAAAGTTTAGTAACAAATTAATTAGTTGTTTAAATTTCTGCACTGTAAAATGACTAAGGTTCATTTTAAATCTAGTAATCAACATAGTACTATTTAATGAGTTTCTAAGTACTCTTTTTAAGTTTTTGGCATTAATATTTTACAATCTGATTTGCAACTTGTTTTCACTTTATCAATTCGAATACTCGTCTTTCTTCTTCTTTGTTAATACTATTTAATTATATATAGTATTTTTTTCATAGCGAATTATAAATCTACTTCCGAAATTCCATTCATGTCTTCACTAATTCTCTAATAAACTTTATCATTTAAGTCTGGCTGCTACCGACCGGCCTAAACCGCTAGAAGCTGTTTTGTTTGCGCAATGCAGACCTTTTGTTTGGAGATATGTTTTTAGGGTTCCGTAAAACGTAAAAACGGAATCCTTATAGATTCGTCATGTCTGTCTGTCTGTCTGTCTGTCTGTCCGTCCGTATGTTACAGCCACTTTTTGTCGAAACTATGAGAACTACACTGTTGAAACTTGGTAAGTAGATGTATTCTGTGAACCGCATTAAGATTTCAGCAGAAAAATTAAAAAAAAAGAAGATTTAGGGTTGCCCCCCATACTGAGAACTGAAACTCAAAATTTTTTTTTTCATCAAACCTACACGTGTGTGGTGTCTATCGATAGGTCTTCAAAAATAATGTTGAGGTTTTTAAAATCATTTTCGTCTACACTGAATAATTTGCGCGAGAGACACTTCCAAAGTGGTAAAATGTGTGTCCCCCCCCCCTCTAACTTCTAAAGTAAGAGAATGAAAAATCTAAAAAAATATATGATGTACATTACCATATAAACTACCAACGAAAATTGGTTTGAACTCGATCTGATGAGTAGTTTTTTTTTAGTACGTCATAAATACACTATTATTGAAACTTCGATCAAAGTTACAACGAACTACAAGAACTATGTGTACTATGTATATAATGTTACTTGTTGCAACGGAACCCTTCATGGGCGAGTCCAACTCGCACTTGGCCACTTTATTTAAACTCTGTTTCAAAGAAGATCAAATTAGGTTTAAATGGCTGTGTGAAGTTTACGTAACTCGGAATGCTCATACATTTTGAAGCATTTGAAGTCAAATAAGTACAAATATTTTATCCAAATATGTCACAGCAGCTTTCGACAACAATAAATAATTAATAGTAAAATATGTGTCAATTTCACAAATCAGTAATTATTTATAGGTTTTACTTTTATATATTTGTTTCATAGCAAAGAACTCAAAGTTACAAAAACTTTCAAGTACCTAATACCTTGGCTTACGGATATTCGAATGATATATTTGGGTTTCTGTTGCAACCCCGTTTCTTTGTCTAGTCAGTGAAAATTTACATATATTTTATATTACGAGTATCTTGCGGTTTCAGTCGTGTTGCTCCCAATCTCATTATTTTCCCGGGATAAAAATTAGCCCATCACTACTTGCAGAGAATGTATGAGAGCACGTCCAACCTACACCGTGTCTTGCGCTAGAAGCTAGAATGAACGATTTAACATAACGATACCCTTTCTGAACAATACAATTATTACAACTTTTGTTAAATAATTTGGGTACGTATAGACCTGTAGATATAATTGTAGACAAGTAAAAGCAAAAGTGTAACGTATTTTGGTGGAGAAGAAACGAAAAGAAGCAGCATGAAGGTTTTTAAAAAGAAACGATGGAAAAGTTAGCGTCAGTAAATCTCTACCATACATATCCCTAGTATATCTACTAGCGGAATTAAGTGAAGATATTTTTTTACTGCCCAAGAAAACTGATTTATGTTCCGAGATAAGTGGCGTATACGACGAAAATAAAATTATAGAGGAGATAAGTTTTATGAAAGGAAAAATGTTTCCTAAATGAAACGGGTGATTTGAGTGTTTATTTCGAAGGGTGTGAAGGTAAGCCTTTTTTTATTTCACTGTACCTATTTGTGCGATGAAAGCTATGTAATTTTGTCGGTGAATGTACACGTAGATGAAACATTATTGTTGGGTCTTATTGTGTGTATGCGATTAAATTAGTTATACAACGCTATTATTGTAAATAACGTATTTGGTGTGAAATTGAATGGAAATTTACGTACATGTACATCAAGTTATTTCAGTTTTATTGTTTTAGGTAAAATACCGCTGAACTGATTTCGACAAAATTTTAGGCACCATTCCGAAACAACATTATTTTGAACAAACAATTTGTCATCAAAATCAGTTCACCCAGCTTCTGAGTTACTGAGCATAATACTGTGTAAGAGGCAGTCTTACTAATAACATTACATGTTTGTGTTTATGACATTCTGATATCAATTTATTCAATGAGCATTTGTATGTTCTTTGAATAAATTGATGTGGGTAGTACAATTCACACAAGATGACTGTGTTCATAAGGTACTATGAGACAAAATAAAACCTTTATCTGGCTCATTTGTATTTATTGGCAAAAGTAGTAAAAGGTACTTTGTAGGTAGGTACAATGACAAAGTTCTGGGCATAAAATATATAATGGGTGTAAGAAACGTCCTGTTTCAATGCTGTAGAGCAGGGGTCGGCAACGCGCGGCCCGCAAACTACCTCCTTGCGGCCCGCGACGGTTATAAAAATAATTTATTCCCGGCACAAAACAAAACTATAGATATTATATTTTATAAATTGCAAATATATGTACAGCTAGCTATACAACTAAACAAATTTATTAATTCGCTACCTATGCGGCCCGCTTCTATCTACTTTTTTCACAATGTGGCCCATGGCTCCCAAAAAGTTGCCGACCTGTGCTGTAGAGCATTGTCTTGCATAATAGTGACGCGATGAGGAACCTGATTTTATGCCAGCCCTATGCATGCTACGCAGCTATTTGACGATAAAATGTTCAAATCATTACCTAACACTGCGCTCTTCCCTTGAAATATTTCCTCGCTGTAATAATTCTCCGGAAACATAGCTTTTCAATCTGGAACACAGTAATTAATACTCAGCAGTAGAGTAACTTGAAATGGTGCGATACTTCACCAAGTGGACTCTACAAAGAGTTTTACTACTGTTACTATCGACTATGTGAAAGCATAATTTGTAATAGATTCCAACTCCCCAAATCCTGAACAATGCAACGTTCTATTTTACAAAACCATAACTCTGCCTGTTACAAGCCGGCTGCATTGTTTGAGTTCACAACACATAGATGGCGTTATCTAGTGCAGGAAGCTACGTCTTCCGGACCGAGCCCAAAACAAACATATCGGCTTCGGTTAATCGGCCCGGCATTATGCTAAGATGGACAGAGTTGGCCGTTACGCAGAGTAAGGAGTGACAGAAGACCAACTCGGGTAACAGCTTACCCGAGATGGGCTTCAATTGTTTATAATGTATTTCCTGCCAGTAAGAGGTTTCGACAACCTAGTGGTTTTAAAAATAAGTATAAATTGTGGAAGTTTTAAGGGTATAACTTAGATCTAGTCTATTCTTCGTGTTACAGGGACAGGCGAGGTCAAACTTAGGCATATTCAATTAATAATTATTTTATACATCTTCGTGAATTTAAAAAATGTGTTTTAATTTTACTACATATATTTTAGTAAATAATAATTTAGAAACCCAGATTTTTTTAGATTATCATGCAAGTTTGACCAATTTTGTCCTTTAATTATTATGTGTATTTACCACACAATTTTCTGTCTAGTATTTACTTGACAAATATAAAACGATGTTGCTTGTTAAAATTTAGTTTTATAATAAAATTAGTAAATCAACTTTCTGTATGTAGGTATATAATTTTATTAAAATTACTTTCATTTTGATATATGCAAATGTAGACATTTAATAATTTAATTTAAAAAAAACAAGGCACAGAGCTATATGCCACATTATCTACTAACATCAGGCAGATTGCGGTCGGTTCTACTTAAATCAAAAAATCGAACTACGTAGGTATTCAAATATTTTGACGTCGGATAACTATTCAAAGTTTAACCAAAAAATATGCGAGCCAAAACTGAGACTAATCTTTAAATTAGTATTGAAATATTTGTATATAATCTGAAACAATATCAAGGAAACAAAACTGAGCTCACGTAAAACTTTGTAAAACGGCTGTTCGATTTTGTAGTTGTTTCTCTGTAGTGAAATAATCTGTTGCCACTCAAGCACATCCTTATCCGGGTAAAGCTTTGGAGATCAATTTGGTGATTGCCAAGACTAAGCAATAAACAAATCTATATTGGTAACAAACCAAGGATCTTATTACACTTTCCTTGATATTGTACATGGTATTCTCTTGTTAATAGTTTGGTAAATATTGTTACTCTTGAAGATATAATATGCCCGATATACGAAGCGGAAGACACAACAGAAGCGTTTTTCCTGTAAGAATAGATTGCTTACACAGAGAATAGGTATGATATTTCTATCTTACAAAAAAAATTGTTTTAGTAAAATAATAATAAATTATTTATATACTTTAAACTGTCCATTCCAGCTTTGTACTCTGATAAGAATTATAAAACTCAATAATTGTATGATTATAAATAACAATGAACATTTCTCACACAACATCAAAAAGAACAAATAAATAAATATATATTGTGTGCCATTTTTTACAAAGCTAAATGAGTCAAATAGCTCAAATAATACTTGTATAGTTAGTTGTAAACATTCAATTGTTATAGTAGACACTCAGATACAGAACAAATATCTGTATTCATCAAACAAATATTTACACTGAGCGGGAAAACCCACGAACTACGGCATCCCAGGCAGACTACCACTACCACTAGGCCAGAAAAATAATAATAACATCATGAACATGCTCACACCGTTTTCACTCAGAAAACAAGATTTTCTTCTATGCGGACCGTACTTAGAAACCGTTGATACGAAACCGAATCTAACAAATTAATTTAAAACCCAGTAGTACGGTACAAGCCGTATTCTTATCTATTTTGTAGTTTAACCCAACCGCTATAAAGATTGAGACGAGATCGTTGTAGATTTCATGCCACATTTGACGGGGTGTGATCGTCGCTTCGTCCTTCCCAAAGTTCAAGGACAATCGTAAGAAACAATGTAGAGGACCGATTTGGCACTTTGTCGTTTGGGACCTCTGATGCGATTAGCATAATTTTCATATACAAGGAATACGTTACATTTAACATTGACTGGCCTAGTTGTTTATATATATTATAATTATAATTTATTATGTATGAAATATTATTATTATAATAATAATAATTTTATAATTCACTCTTTCCCTGAGGGTCTGGGGGAGAGAAGCTCAGTAATCCGAGGCTAGCCCGAGTAAGAAGAACACCTCATCATACTAATAATAATAGTTTATCATTTATGTATATAATAATATAAGTGTACCTGTGAAGTCATAGGTTAGGTATAGGTTTGATTCTTACTGTGCGATGAATGTCATTATTTGTTGCGTTTTCGAGTGTTTCTATGTGTCTTAAGAATGTGTTAAGGTTCTTACTATTATATAAGTATTTTAATTAGGTTCTATTGGCACCATACCATACAAATTAAAGTATAGAAATTAAAAAACATTGAAAAAATAAAATAAACTATAACTAAAAAAATATAGATGTTTGGTTTGAGGAAGACTTTTGAGCTAATGCTTGGATTTTGGTTTTCAAATAGCTAACTATTTCACTGTTTTCGTTCGACTGAGTTTCACTGAGTTTATTCTAACTTTTTTAATGTAACATTGTATTTTTACTCACTCAAACGTATAAATGTCTGTTTTTTATGTAATATTGAAGAAATGAATTCCTTTCATTCAAAGGCCAAGGTTTGTCTGAAACCCGACAATCAGCTTCGGTTTTTTCCTATCGTTTTCAATTGTCAATATTTTTGATCCCTTTGAAGTAAATTAGATTGAAACAGTTTTTGTTACTTGGAAAGTCTATTCGAAACATTGTTGTAACCGCCTTTTCTGAAAGTTCAAGGCTAAATGTTAAAGCCTTTTAGAAAGGTCAAAGACCTTCGTGTATGCTTATATGGTAGCTATTAGGTCTACGTAATTATGTAGTACAATACTTTAGGTATTACCTTGGAGAATATTGTGAATTATAAAGAATAGTAGTACATTACTAATTGGTTTTAACCAAAAGGGTTATTATGGCTTGATCTTCTGTTTCATTTTATTTCTTGACAAATTTTCCGATTTTTGTATCAATTTAAAATAGTGTTAATATAATCCTTTAAAAATGTTTATTGACGTAGGATGGACAGTCTTATAACCATTTAGATTATCAACAAACGAGTTAATAAAATATTATCAGGTTATATTAATTTAAAATTATTATTATCTTAAAATATATATCCCTATTATAAACTCGACGATATCAGTTTTGTGGTGTGTTAATTATAGTATTTTTTTTCTTGTGGTAAATATTTTATATAAATAGGTATACTTATCTGTGTGTTTATCAATCTAGTTGTTCTATTTTATTTGAAATACTAATAATTTTGGAGCATACAACAAGAATTTAATTAGGTAATTATAAATTAGTTATATGTATCTATGGGTGTTACTACCCATAGATACATATAACGAGTACAACGCATGCTACAATACAGTAATGGTACAAGATAATTTTTTATTCTATGCACTATTCTGCTATTTGCGCTAAGACTAACAAATACAATCATAATTTTTGTATGATTGAAAAGTGATCGATAGTTTATTTGTCGATACAATATTTTAAACTTTTTTGTCTCTAATTTCTGTGACATTTAATATGAAATCTCGGAACACAAATTTAATTTCCAAATCGCTCACGAAATTAAAATCTTGACCCGCGTTGAAGACCTTAGAACATTTTATATCAAAACTTCCCCTGTATTTAAAGCTTTTAATATTCTCAAAGAGATCTAAGAATGACAACAATTCACAGTTCCAAGTTTGATATCTCGTCTTGAGTGTCGAAATCAGGAGCACGGCTCGAAGTGTTTGTCTTAACTTATTTTATACGGCACTAAGTTTTAAGTAAAGTTGTATTCAGATGAAGAGATAAAAACATTATTTTAAACGTAATTTTGTAATTGTAACTTAATATTTATTTGAAGTTACGCAAAAACTCGAATACCTTCGTTTTCTAGGAAACACGTTTCGAACTTAAAAGTTAATTGTAGCTGTTTTTTAAACATAATATTTATGTATGTTTTAATACTACAGTTATAAATAAATTATTTAAAATTTTAGGCGTGGGGGTGCGTAATTAGCCGGGATTAGCCATCACATACCAAGATAGAAGCAAGTTGTTACGTGATGCCCAGGGCGGTTCTATATATCATAAGTTTTTTTAAAATAAAGATTGACGAGACGAACATTTGCCTGATGGTAAGCAACATACCTTCCACATAACAGACAACAGTGACACGCAGCTATTGGAACATGAAGAGTCCAAATCATTACCTAGCACTGCACCCAGACTCTCGTCACCCAGAGATGTAAGATGTCATATCTTTAAGCCCTGTAATTTTTTTGAAAACACTGCCCTTCAAACCAAAACACAGTAATGTTTGCACATTACTGCTTGACGGTAGAATAACTGGCAAAGGTGTGGTACTTCCCCAGGCGGACTCTGCTAAGAGTCCTACCACTACTAAAAGTAAAAAAGTATGTATTTTATCAGCTATCTAGCTATATCTCTTCGTACGAGCTTTGCTTAGTTTGGGGCTAAAATATGGTGTTATGTGAGACCACCAATATTTCTGTGAGACCACCAATATTTCTGTGTTACCAGGTACCACATAACAGTCGAATTACAAAAAAGTATTTAATTTACTTAACACGGTATAGACTTTAAATAACTTACGTTTTGTGCGCCACGCAACGAACGAGTTAATTTACTTTGTCTTTAGTTCCAAAGTCTCAGAAATACGCCGAATATCGCTCGACTGGTTATACGGTGTTTCGAGTTCAGCCTAAAGTCGTTCGCTTGTTTCTCGGTCGAGTGCTTCTGTTTTCACAGCTGTTTTAATTCGTACAAGTTTTGTAATATACCTATAGAACATTGGATTTTCAATTATATCGAGAATATTTTTGGTTAGTTTTATATGCCTGCTTAAGGCCGATTTAAACTAAACGAACATAGAGCTAGAGCTGGAACAAGAGCATTCTTTCTCGATCTTTTAGTGTAAACGAAGGATCGTTCTTAGCGTTTTCTATATTATATATTCCATAGAATCTTTGCGAACGCAAACAAAACAACGAAAGAATGCTCTACGTTTGTTTACACCAAATGAATTTGATACAATGGGGATAGAATGAGCATTCGCTCGTCTGATGTAAATCGGCCTTTAGATTATGTTCTTTTTTTTGTTAATTTAGAATCTCTAAATATTTGGTGCAAAGTGCAGATAGGTATATTACATCCATGTAAGTTAGTTAACACTACTGGTTTAAACTCCCATTTCACACTTAGCTACGTGGTGGATTCCGGCTTTAACTATCTTCTTATCAGATCTGCGATTTTAGTAACGTCAATAAAATGTTCCTTACTCTCCCCTATTTCCTTTTCTTCTCCAATCCAAGATTCATGTAATAAAAAGAAAACGATTGACAAAGGTCACGGACCCCGGAATTGTAAAAATGTAAAATTAAAAAAAAAAAGCTACGTTAATAGAGTTAGGAAGTGGAATAGGTAGTAATAATAAAACACCAGTATTACTAATTACGGGATATTTAGGGAACTCAAATAGTAGAGAGTCTCCTTATACCTCAATGCCGTTTCATGCAGCATGTTCTGAATGTACCCGTGAATATACATGATACTGAACCAAAATATCGGGAACTCGCTCCGCTATTCAATTTAACCACAGTAAATATATAATTTAACAATATTACATACTATTGTAGTGGAAAATCGTAACAGCTTAAAACAAAGTTAGTGGGAATATGAAGCAGTCTACTTCATAAACTTTTGTAAACAAACGCAGCTTTTGCTGCTGTTTGTAGATACAATTAAAAAAAAAAAAATTTTGAGAGTTCATTTTTTTTATAACACAATTTTACGTATAACCCTATCTCAGAATGAATATGTATAGAATATCGAGTTCTATGAAGAAAAATACTTGCCCAAAACAGTGTTAGCGGCTTAGTATACTTGACGGTCTTTTGAAAAAAAACCGGGACCGGAACCGGAGACGGGTACTAATTTAAAAATATCTGTTTATATAAATCAAAATGCGTATTACTTTGTGCTGAGTAAATTCTAGTTTTAGTTCTAGTAGTTCTATTTTTTGTAGTGGTAGGACTCTTAGCAGAGTCCGCCTGGGGAAGTACCACACCTTTGTCAATTATTCTACCGCCAAACAGTAATGTGCAAACATTACTGTGTTCCGGTTTGAAGGGCAATGTTTCCAGAGAAATTACAGGGCTTAGAGATATAACAACTTAGATCTCTGGGTGACGAGCGTAGTGTGGTGCTAGGTAATGATTTTGGCTCTTCATGTTCCAATAGCTGCGTGTCACTGTGCTGTTATGTGGCAGGCATGTTGCTTACCATCAGGCACATGTCCTGCTCGTCTCGTAACTCTTTATTTAAAAAAAAAAAGAAAAAGTTTTTAGTTTCCTGATTGGAGTCAGTTCCAGTTTTTTTCTTAAAATCACGTTATGTTTAGTAAAGGTTTATATAGTAAAAGACGTATATGCTAAGCTCAGGTGGTCTCTACCTATCGCATTGTGGGCAAGCGACCTCAGGAAACCCAATCAACGTATCAGACGGAGTCAAACAGACAGCATTGAGCTAAAGTCAAGATATCTAATAGGTTAATAGGTACGGCAGCTGTTCCGTGTTCTGTGATTTGTTATGTAATGTAACTTGTTCTGAGAAATTTAAATTTTATGATTATTTGTACGCTAAAGATAGTTGACGTGTCGAAAAAATTGAGCTAAGTAATTTTTCGTAAAATGGCAATTGTTTCGTGATTTGTGATTGGTTACGTAATGTAACTTGTTCTGAGAAATTAATCAAAAAATGTATTATGTGTATGCTAAAGATGGTTAACGTGTCAAAAAAAAATGCTAAGTTACTTTTCACAATATGGCAATTGTTCCTTGTTTTGTGATTGGTTACGTAATGTGACTTGTTCTGAGAAATTAATCAAATAATAATTATTATTTGTATGCCAAAAATTGTCGATGTATCAAACGAACTAAAACGGATAAAATTGAGCTCAAGTAAATGTTTGTGAGACGGCTGTTGTGTTCCGTGTTTTTTGGTTGGTTGCGTAACGTAATAGGTAGTAAGTTCTGGGAAATTAATAAATTATTAATTATTATTTGTATGCTAAAGATGCGTTGGTTGTGGCCATTCAGCGCAATAATTCTACCAGGACGATATAAGGTAGGATTTTATTCAAAGCCATAACAGAGTACAATAATTACGAAATAAACTGATACTGTCTACTATCCTTTTGACATTTCTATTGGCGGGCTTATTGATTAGAGCGATTTCTTCTAGGCAACCATAAGAGTTACCAGTTTCTTTCAGCACACCTGGATTTTGCACTGGGGATAGGTGGATACGATTTATTCTGTTTTTTTTTTACAATTTTATTAATTTTGCTTGTGTAACCAGATTTATACAAAATGTGAAGAAAGTACTTAATTTAAAATTTTACGCACCTTGGCATGCTATGTTAATTATAAAAAAAACTTTTTGATTTACTTTTTTTCAATATTTTTTTTATGTAGATAGGTTTGTTACGTACTGACGGTGATTCCGTCTAAACTAATACTAACAGCTTCTACTAATATTATGAAGAGGAAAAATTGTATGTTATTACGTTTGTAGGAAATGAAATCTAAAATTCCTGGACCGATTTTGAAAATTTCTTTTCACATTAGAATGCTACAATATCCCTAAGTATTATGTTTCATAGTGTTTGATTTTAAAAATTTAATACATTTTTACTCGTGTGATAACGTAGTTTATAGCGAGAACCCACATCCTAGAAACATGTTGGAAATAAATACACTTACCTACTTACTACTTATGTTACCTAATTTGTTTTTAAATTTTAAGTTCTATCAATGTATAGAAGAATAAACAGGTGTTTTAATTTTCTTTTACAGAGATATTTAATGTTAATATTACTTATGTTGTTTTTTTAAAAACCTATAATTCTTTAACAAATAAATAATTAAAATCCAATCTCTCTCTTTACATTTTTATGAAATAGTATCACCCCTTAATTCCTTTTCCGAGCTGGTGGACGCAAAGTGGTCCAGCGGGTGGACGCAAATTGGATTGTATGGACGCAAACTGGGTAAATCGCCTAATTCTGAAGTTTGTGTCTCTTTAGAAAAAACGCAACATTTTTCTAACAAAACTAGACGTTCAACCTAAAATAGACTATTATAAGCAACACATTACATAAACTTTTCATTGACATGAGTGCTGGGACATATTTATTTTCTCCTTCAAACTTGCCAACTGCACTAAGTGGACGCGAACAGGCGAAACGACCCCATATTGCATTTATCAAAGAACACCTTTATGGGTAACATACAAAGAGAAAAATACCTAATTTTTTTTTGTAGGTTGAAGGACATGTACCTGATGGTAAGCGATACGCCTGCTCATAACAGCACAGTGTCACACAGCTATCGGTACATGAACAAATCATTACCTACCACTGCGTTCGTGACCCAGAGATGTAAGATGAATTATCTACACTCCCTGTTATATGTCTGGAAACATTGCCCTTTAAGCTGGAACACAGTGATATTTGCACATTACTGCTCGACGGTAGAACTGGCAAAGGCTTGTTCTTCTCCAGGCCAAATTTACAAATTTTTACGACTACTTCTTTGGAAACAGGCTCTCTAGTAGATAAATGTATGATTATTGAGTAGGATTATTTTCTATTTTTTACGTTCCTCGTATGAAAATGGGTTTCTGCGGTAGAGATCCTCAAAATGAAGCGGGGAGTTATGAATCCCTCGAAATTCCACATTCACACCACAGAAAATGGAAAATTTGCACTCACTGGTGAATTAGGTACCAAAGGCTTTTGCGAATGGCACGCTACCAAATTAGCGAAAAGCTCTACGTGTTGAAAATGACGAGCTTTTTGAAATCTAACTAATTATTTATGATGAAACGTTTTTCGAATTAAATCTTTTTTTTTGGTTTGACTATTTTTTTGTTAATATTTATTTGGTAGTTTTTTTAGTTCACTTATATTGCAGACCTACAAATTTTTATTTATTATATTTTTTTCTATGTTTTAGTATTATTTTTATCACAGATGCAGTACACTATTTACACAGTTTTAAAAATATTGTTAATTCACTAGCAACGTTATTTGTTCAAAGTTCAGTAATAGACCGTAATTTATTTTAGCTAAATTTATGATGAAACAGCCGTTAGGTAATTTTATTAAAATGTTCATAAGTGTAACGAACAGAACGGAAACGGGCCCAAAGGAACAGATCGGAACATTCCACCTCCAACGGTCAAGACCACCGAACCGCAACGGTCCAACCCTTACCCAATTCGATATTTAAAACACAACTTACCGTTGAAACAGGTGATGAACCACAGCAGTGTAACACAAATGTGCGTGAAGGCGACACGCCTCACTCCACGTTTACGCACCATCTCACCAAAATCATTGAACCACCATGCCACCAAATTCACCCAAAAGGGACACTCGTAATTTCACCCTCGGGCAATGTCGTGACGTAACCGAAAGTTTGAATTTCGAATAAGACGTCTATTCGCGGCGGAGCGGCCCGTGCGACTGAACCCAACGGTACAGATAGGGGTAGGGGAGGGACAATATCAAATGTTTTGTATCCTCACACAGCTATTTCCCTCCAGAGTAGGGACCACGTGCCGTGTTTAGTCAATTTTCGTCTGAATGGCCACTGGGGCTATTTGTATTTTTATCGTCGTCGTTAAACGAAACATCATTAGTAGCGATCGTACTTTCATGTCATTGCTACTGTTTCAGTTAATACAATTGGAGCTTTATGTGTTTTTATGGTCTTTTTCGTTTAATTAAACGTCGCAGTTGATCCCTTTTTGATTTTGACTGGAAAAATATAAATTCGTAATTGAGTTTCGGAGATTTTGGCGAGAGGAAAACATGACGTCGATTTTATAACGATAACGCCCCGAAACACCACGAAAGTCGTATTAAAGTGTTCGGCAATGGGTAAAGTTCGGTCGGTTTCGTGCTAGGCCATCTTGACGGAAGCTCCGCAGAGAGCCGAGTGTTGAGACCTCGTGCTAAACTTTGGGGTGTACTACTCGATTTGAGAACTTTTATGAACATCGAAAAAGGCGTAGCAAATTTGTCTGAGCTTGCACTGGATTCGTTGAGTTTATTCAGTATAATGTGGAGTTATCTTTGTTTTAAATTTTCTAGACACGAATTTGGAATTTGCATCAATTGTGAGTGTGGCAGCTGTGAAAATATTTAATTTTACGTTGTATCTAAGCAATCATTTTAATATTTTATGTTGGAAATTCAAGTTTAATGAGCTATATTGAGTAGAGTTTATTCGTTGTTTTGAATGTGACTTTGTTGTTTTGAATGTTACAAAATGTAAATATTTTAGTATTCAACCTAAAATGTGCAATTAACGAAAAAATAAGATTTTGAAATGCTTAGATGAAAGCATATCATATGATAGTGGTATCAGATGGTAGTATTTAAAGACACACTGATATCTATGTATATCGTATATATATCTCAAAAAACGGTGGTAACCTACCTATTAGATAAAACGCACGATTTACAACCGTATAAATGTGACAATAGATTAAAATAAGGTTTTCTAAATCTGTGATTAGTGACTTAAGTTTAAGTGGCAAAGTCCTGACATGCTCATAGTCGGGGTCTTGTTTGCGGGCCGGGCTGAAAAAAGCTCGGATATAATTAAAAAAAAAAAACCCACCTGCATAGGTCAATATTTAAATAAACAAGTTTGTCATTATAACTGGTTTTAACGGCAAAGGAAAATATCGTTAGTGCACCGGCATGATCCTAGAATCTTTCGAGATCACGTCATACCTATATAAACCCTAACTGAGCTAGCGTCGTGTATTAAGACCTTGAATCTCTTTATTTCAGAGAAGGTCGAGGTCACAACATTGGGAATATTTAGTGGGCTGCTAATTTTAAACTTCATCACAATTTTTCAAAAACAGGCTCTTTTTGAATATCGACAACTATTTCTTGTCTCTATCCTTTTATTAAATTTATCAACCGACCAACTAGGTTGTTGGTTAAGAATAAAAATTACTAACCGACCAACTAGGTGGACAGCGTGGTTGGTCGGTTGGTAATAGACGCTTTTTTTTATAGTTTAGTGTGACGAGACGAGCAGGTCATGTGCCTGGTGGTAAGCAACATGCCTGCCACATAACAACATAGTGACACACAGCTATTGGAACATGAAGAGTCCAAATCATTGGCTAGCACTGCACTGCGCTCGTCACCCAGAGATCTAAGATGTTATATCTCTAAGCCCTGTAATTTCTCTGGACACTTTGCTCTTCAAACTTGAACACAGTGATGTTTGCACATTACTGCTCGGTGGTTGAATAACTGGCAAAGGTGTGGTACTTCCCCAGGCGGCTTTGCCATGAGTCCTACCACTACTAAACTACTATCCTGCGCTGGTCTCATCAATGGTATGGTTCCCGTTTCCAATTTTACTGAGTCATCTAAATAAAACCATACTTATGTGTACAAACTTTTTAAAATATCACATTATAAGCATATAATAATTTGTGTAAAAACATTCTCCAAAATATTTGTCCATCAAAATCAAACAAACTTGTTAAATTATAAGGAAAGGATTGTGATGTTAATCCGTACCAAATTCAATTATTTGCTCGAAGAAATTCACAAGCACCGATTAAAATTGCGGTCGAGTTAAAATTTGTGTCCTTATTTTTATTTAAATTTTGTTTCTCGAAATAGAAAAAAATATTCTTATGAGAGAAAATGTTTAGAAGACTGTGTAATCGATATCAGAGTTCTCATTGGCTGTTAGAAAATTAGTTATAAAAACCAGTTTTTGGATTGGCGGCTATTTATTTCTAGCTAGATAAGGTTTCTAAGTTATTTTAATAACAATACACCGTATTTATCATTCCATGTAATCGAAACTGGTGTGGTCTCTGCAACACGGGTCTTCCTAGTGAATAGGAAGTGCTTCAATAACTTATGTAGTGGTAGGAATCTGTAGAGACCGCTTGAGAAAGTAGCCTTTACTTGTTGATGTCTTGTCAAGTGGTAATGTGCAAAGTTTGCTGTATTGGGGCTTATTTTGCAATACTTTTAGAGAAATACATCATTATATATTTCCACGTTATGAACGCTACGCAGTGGTCAGTAATTTGTGCTCTTCTAGTTCAAAGACTGGATTTGTGCTAGCGTGTTGCTTACGATCTAGCGCAATGCATATAAAACGCAACTTATTTACTTACCTAACTTTTGTAAGTTAAATATTTTGGTTGTGTATCTTCTAAGTATTTGCATTCCACTGTAGGTTATCTAATTTATAGGAATTTTAGTAGGGGCACAATGTCACCTCCCATGGTGTCGAGCCCGACATACCCCACCATGTCCCCGCATGGTGGGTATTCGTAAATGCATTTCCCCCACATAAAAAAGGTTAAAGGTATATTACTTGTGAATTCAGGTTATTTTGTTAAGCCATTACGGTTTTTTAAACACCAAATACCACGCATACCGCATACGGCGTACCGTAAAATAACCTTTTCTTATATTCTAGGTCGTTGTTTCGAAATGACACACACACTGAGATATTGATCGATCAACCCTTTTATAATTGTTACGGATTCTTTTGTTTTGTAATTACGTTGATTATTATGGCATGATATGTTATTCTTAAATGATATCTTATACCTTTAAACGAGCAATTCTTGTACCTACATAAATATGTATATATATCTTATACCTTTAAACAAGCAATTCTTGTACCTATATAAATATACCTATACCTAAATGTACCTATATATATTATAGAATCTGAATCTCGGAAACGGCTCGACGGATTTTCATGAAATTATGTATGCAAGGGATTTCGGGGACGATAAATCGATCTAACTAGGTCTTATTTAAAAAAAACGCATATTATGCGCGTTTTTAAACAATGAAAAACTGTCACATTAGACATTAGAATGTGAAGGTAAATTTCGCCGCGTGACGCGACAGCATAATTAGCTCAGACGGGAAGTCGGGCGCTCATAGCGGTCACTAATTAGTAACTCCGGGTTCGAATCCAGACGGGTTTTCTTTTTTTTCAATTCGTTTTTTTTTAAGAAAATCTATTTCTTGGAGTCTTTTATCTGTAGGTAGGTATCTAAGTATATTTAGTATTTAAACCGAGCAAAGCTCGGTCACCCAGGTACTTATTAATTATGTGTACAGTATATTACAATAGTGTGTTAGTTGACGCGTAAAACAATAACGTAGGAGTGTCTGTAAGTAATATCAAATTTCCATATTTTTAGTATAAAGGGTATACCGTAATTATAATACTTTGTTATCTAACAACAATTTTTTAATTTTTATCTGTCGGTATGTTTGCTCCGGCTAATCTTCGAAACAACTAAATTGATTATGACGGGACTTTCGTATTCAACTAGCTGATTATCTAAGGCATAACATAACCTACTTACTATAACTTGAGGAAAATAAATAGGGTTTTCTAAAAAAACCTTAAAACGCGAATAAAGCCGTGGGCACAGCTAGTTATAAAATATAACATAACTATGAATAACCTGGATCACGGAGATTAGCTCGGTTTTTCATTTCTAAACCACGCATAAAAAGATGTTTTCTAAAACGGCAACCTAGCTGAATCGATTCATCGCCCAAACGCCCTACATACCAAATTTCATGAAAATCATTGGAGCCGTTTCCTTGATTCAGATTATATAACATATACAATCATATACACAGGAACTGCTCGATTAAAGGTAGATGTTATCACAATAAGATTCTCTATTCTTGTCCTTCTAAAACCTTAGCTAATTTAATGGTAATGTCCTTTAGCAAGCCTAATTCTATAAATGTATGTCCAGCACTTTTTCACCCAAGGTCTACCGTCCCCCGAATTTCTATTCTCCATTAAACGCGGTACCTCTATTTCAATGTCTTTGTTCCATAACAAAAAAGCCCAAACTAACCCCGTGGCCGGACATTTATGTATTTGAATAAAATATAGTTGGGCACCATTACCTAATAGGGCCATAAAATGTTTCCGAGTGATATCGCCGCCTATTTTCTACAAGATATACTATCTACCGGTGTGTACGGCGATTCTTTTATTTTCCTTTTCGTGGTATGTTCGTGGATGAAAATGTGCACTTTGGGTTAGCTTAAGTTGCCATTCATAGAGGCAAATGTGCCAGATGGTAAGCGTAATGCCTGGTTTTAAAAAAAACAGTGTCACGCAGCTATCGAAACATGAGTTCAAAATATTATCTACTACTATTACACTGCGCTCGTCAACCGGAGATACAGCTTTATGAATCTCTAAATTCTTTAATTTTATAAACACATTGCTCTTTAAACAGAAATGCAGTGACGATTGTACATTACCAAAGGTGTAATACTTCCCCAGGCAGACTCTTCAAAGAGGCCAACAATTATAAGGTACTACCTGTACAAGTTCATCATCAATAATCATTTAAGAATCACAGAAAACATTGCAAAAAAGTATGTTTCAAAAATCTTTCGAGGATATGTCATCCGCCTACACACACTTGGTCAGGGTGATCGATTATGTCTTTGGCTCTCCTTGTGTGAGAAGCCCTGGAGTCTCAGGAGTAGGAATATTTAAAGTTTTCCATTTATTTATTATTTAAATCAAAAACTTGGCTAAACTATAACATCATGTACTAAGCTCATTACAATTTAGTTATCTGTAATATAATCCACAGAGATTACGACAAGAACGGTGGAATCACTTTTGAGAGCCAATGTTGACAAAAGTTTCAGTGGTCTTGTAAACAAGAAAATTGAATGGAAAATTAATAAAATGTTCAGTGTTGCTTTCCAGGAACGTTTAAAACGTCGTAATAAGATTCGAACTTCAATAATATAATTTATTGGCAAAATGAACTATAAATGCAGATGAAATACATTCGACTGACCTTAGTGGCTTAGTTGGTAGTAACTCTGCCTGCAAAGTCGTTGGTTCGATACAAGCCCACACAAGGCAAATATTAGTATGACGAATTCAAGTATTTGTTCTGTGTCTGGGTGTTTCTATGTTTAATAAGAGTGTATTAATAGTTATCGAAGTATTTTATCAGCTATCTGGCTTACATAGTACAAGTTTTCTTTAGCTTGGAGCTATATAGTGTTGTTTGTAAAGTTCCGTGTTTTTTTTTGGCTAACAATTGTCCTAGATAGATATTGATTGTTTCTTAATTTGAAATATTGAAATTTTCATACTAACAGATTGCAGGATAAATATGTCAAACTATTAAATTTAAACGTTTCTAATAAAATGAAATATTAATGCTACCTGTGGTCTAATTGAGAACTATAAATTTGGATTTATTCCTAAAATTTGATGTTAGAAAGCGTAGTTAAATTTGTCGGTGACAGACATTAACCACTGCAGTAAGAAAAGTCCATTTTATATCTTTCTCTGAGTTTGGTTTACGGCACAAACGGGGATAATATCGAAATGGGTTTGACTGTACTAGAAAATTCGGAAGAGTTTTCTCAAATAAATTGAGTAAATTTTAAATTGATAAGACAAAAGATTTTTTAATCGCTCTTGGAAATAGGCACTAAATTCAATCAAATTACGATCAAGTGGTATTAAATTTGAGGGCTTTGACAATATTATAATACTTACGAGTACATATTTCGTCTAGACGACAAAATTACTTTGGATAAGTGATTTTCAATTCGTGCTATTAAAATTGCCCAAAATTAGTAATTTTATATTATTTGTTTTTCTGACCTCAATAAACTATTTATACAAATTATGGTTATTATTTTTACATCATTTCATTTTTAATCACATGAGTTTTGCGTGAATGTACCTAGTTATTTTTAACAATAATATACTTGCACTTGACTGCCATCTAAGTGATATTAAGCGATAGTGCGTTCTACGATGAAGTGTAACAGACACTAAGCTAACATAGATGTAACAGACACACTTTAATAACATGAGATTTGAGTGAATCTACCTAGTAATTTTTAACAATAGTAGGCTTGAAAATATCAAAATTTTGTACAACGAGGTAACCCCATTCAAGCAGCGCATTTCAGGTCCATTTTTTTAATGCAAGTAGAGTCAAATTCTCAAGATTTTTGTTTGCTTATGGAATGACAACGATCAAACGATGATACTTTGTCAAGGTTTGAAAAGTCCAACAAAAAAGTGCAAGACCACACAGATCAGTAGTAGGTACACTATCCGAAACGCACCCTATACAACGTAGCCACTTTGTGGCAATCTTCAAGACCTTGAAGACGTTTCGAACAAGGGTGTCTATCCTGTAGCCTTTTTGGTATATCTATCTCTCTTTAATTTTCTCTGTTACTCTCAAAGATAGCAGAAACGCATATAAACAAACAAATCTACCTACTGCTACTCTCATATTTAATTTTCTAAGGAAAGAATCGAAGTCATAATCATAAGGTAGCCAAGTGCCACTCATGGTCACATTACCTATGTAGTATGTTCGTTCTCAAAAGGTGTAACCTTTGGAAATCGACGTTAACGTCATTATCCAACACATGATATTTAGCAGTATAATGGTTTCACCAAATCTCTAGGATTTTTCAGTATATCCCGTGTATTGAACTAACACTATAAATGCGAAAGTTTGAATGTTTGTGCAACAAATACGTCGAAAGGACCGAACGAATCGGGTTGAAATTTGGAGCACAGTTTGATAATTGTTTGGAATAACAAGTACGTTTTTTATGCCGAAAAAGTTACAGGAACAGAAATTGCGCGGGTAAAACCGTAGGACGCTGTTAGTGATAAATAAAAATAAACTAATACACAAAACTCATTCAAATCAGTGCAGTTATCTCAATGCTACAACTGAACAAAAAACTGGCAACCATCCAAGCAGTCTGAAGTAATTCGGATAAGGCAACACGACCGAAGGTTTGCGTGTCGGGAATCTACATAATTTCCTACTGGACAGCCTAGATAGTTCCGATGTTTAAGTCCCGACGTGCACGTGTTAGCTATTTTCTAGCCAAGCAATGTACGATTGTCGTACAAAAATAAACTATACAAATTTTAGTCTTTTTACAAGCTTTTTTTTAGCTTCACCTGTCCGATGCCTGTCTGGAACCAAATCTTACAAGTGTACATTTGAACTACTTCTCGGTTTCTATTGAGCTGACATTTTGTACTCCTATACAACTTAGATGACAATACATTAATATGGTACCACTGAGCTAATCTGATGCCAAAACATCTAACTATAAGATAGGCACGGTAACTCGGTAATTAAACGACATAACCCCGTAAAGTTTGGGCTCGTTTGATTTGTATTGACAAGTACTTTGGTGCTAGATAAAATAAATAAAATAAATTGGTGGACAATTCACACACAACACCATCTGACCCCAAACTAAGCAAAGCTTGTATGATGGCGGCCAGATAGCTGATATAATACTTATATAATTTTAAATACATACTTATTATACATAGAAACACCCAGACATAGTGCAAACATTTGAATTCATTACACAAATATTTTCACTGGGTGGGAATCGAACCCACGACCCTTGGCTTTGCAGGCAGAGCTACTACCTACTAAGCCACGAGGCCAGTCCAGATAGACACCAGGGTCTGATGATGGAGCTGGAAGATGACCATTTACTTTTTTATTTTTTATTAACCAGTACTAAAATAATATTTTAGAAAGTGTTTTTTAAATTAAGCTTGTTTAAAGCATAGAGTTACGAAACAAGCAGGATATTTTTAGTGTCGCTGTATATGATCTACTAGCAGGGCAGTTTCCGGTCCTGTTAGAGCCAGTTTTCACGGCGCGGCTGCCAACAAGCCCGCGCGCGGTCGCGGCAGATTTCCATATAAAATTGAATTCAAAACACACGACGCGGTTTACGGCCGCGGCGGCTGCGGGAGCCGCGCGGCGCCTTCGTGGCTGCGCGCGATTCTTGCGCAGTAGCTTTCCGGAGCAGAAATCGCGAAAACCTGCGGTCTCGTGAGTATTGAAACAAAACCGTCGCGCGGCGCGGCCCAGCGCCCGCGCGCGGGCGCGGTTTGAAACCGCGTCGTGAAAATTGGGCCTTACTTTTCTGTTATAGAAAGTAGTCAATGTGCTATTCCAGACTATAATCTCGGATATAATCGGACTAATGATCGGACTATAATCGGAATACAGTTGTATTACGAATTTCAACCTGATTTTTTACTTTACTTGAAAAACAATCAAAGGTGCAAACGGGGTTCGATGTTATTTCGGGGTTCCAAAACTTACGACCTCACAGTAAAGTTAGACTTTTTACTACTAAGCTAATACGTTTTTTATTTTATTGTATCCTTGGATCTCAAAAATTCTTATTATTAAAACAAAGCAACTGAAACTATAGAAACAAACTGGTCTCATATTAATCATATTCACGAAAAAAGTTTATCGTTCTAAAAGCTTTTAACGTTTTGTGTAAAAAAAAAACGATTTGCTTAAACGATTATTTTAGGAGCACTTTGAGTAAAATTTTCAATATTCTGCGATAAAATTACTTTTGCATGCCGATATTTCGACTTTTGCATGCCAAGTCACGCCCCGGCCAAGTTGAATTTACTTTAAAATATCAGGATAGAATTGCTATATCGGTTAGGTTAGCCTCGGCGATTGAATATTTCCATCGTCCAAATAGATTAAAGTTGGCACTCAGTTGTGGCGAAGTTTTCTAAAGCAGTCTTTCTTGTTCTTTACAGTTTATTTTTTAGACTGATTTAGAATATTTGACTAGTTTATTTTTATGGCCTAAATGAGTTAAGAAATGGTTGATTGAATTTTGTTGACTGGCCTCGTGGCTTAGTTGGTAGTAGCTCTGCCTGCGAAGCCGAGGGTCGTGGGTTCGATTCCCACCCAGTGCAAATATTTGTGTGATGTATTCAAATGTTTGCACTGTGTCTGGGTGTTTCTATGTATAATAAGTATGTATTTAAAACTATATAAGTATTATATCAGCTATCTGGCCGCCATCATACAAGCTTTGCTTAGTTTGGGGTCAGATGGTGTTGTGTTGTCCACCAATATTTATATTTATTTATTTTAAGTTTTGACGCAAAAACCAGTGTTGTAAGCAAAGACGTCAAATGTAAAAGACACACAAAGACTGCTCGGAGACCTGATAAAAAATCATATTTACATGTGTTGGTGACTAGTGTAATGATTCGGATTATAATATCGTCTTGTATCACATTCACGCACAGAACATGCCATAAAATAAATAATTTAATAAAATCGTCTGCAATCCAAGGATTAATAAAAAAATACACGATTTTCACCGCGACGAAATCAGACTGTTACGTTCTATGGTATACTAAAATATTGTAATGACGTTACTTCATTCCTTTCTCTTCTTCTCTCGAGCGATTTCCACTTGAAAATGATTTCTCGCTCACTCGCTTTGTTGATCTTTTTGCGTAGCAAAAAAAATTCTTCATCTATGGTTGTAAGTTTAATATATCTCTCTCTTTGTATGTGCGTGTGCGTTTGCGTGTCGGAAGTGCTCTTAGCTATTTTTCATCACAATTGGTACAAAGATTTAAAAGTAATAAGTTATTTTGTTAGCTGTTGTAGGAATTTTAGACGCATAATTTTATTGAAATTTCCTTGACTTGCAAACATACGTGTGTCCTAAATCTTCAAGCCATTATTATAATTTAAACATTCACTGCCACTGAAAATATTCGAGTAAACTAAGATCTAAAACAAACAATTCATTTTATACCCAAATCAACATTTTCCTGATATTAACTTTACAAAAGAATTAGACAACTGCGTTAGTTTTCTCACAAAAGTGTTTATGATCTATAAATCTATATATTGTATTAATAGCCTGATGCATTTTAATTAGCTGAAATTTTATCGTAACGTTAAAGTTTTTGCTAAATTACTACGTAAAATTCGACAGTTTGTAGTATCAAAACAGTCGGATACATTATTCCCAATTATGCATTTCTATTCCAAACTAACAACAAAGTTCGCTAAGGTTAGTCAAGCGTAATGGACACCATAACATGGCTACCCTGTCCACAAACTGTTGACAACACCTGCACTTTAACGCACACTACGAACGTGCATTCAACACATACGTTTACTTATAGCTAAGAGCCGTATCTTTTCACTCACACAACAAATATAAAGACAGAGTAAACCGCACACAGGTGGCACACACGCACAGTCGACCACAGACAACAAACAACTGACCGTGTGTCGCGAACCCACAAAACTTCGCTTCTAGTTTGTCACTCACAGTCAAAAGTTTGACCTCCACTTGAAACAGTCGCGACTTTGTGATTTCGAACGAAACTTTTTACTAGTTTCCGTTTTATGACGGGTGTCAATTACGGAATATCTTTTGTTCCTTTATTGGAAACTTTTTGAAATGTTATCCAACTTTCTCGTGCACCGGCTGGTCGGTTATTTTTGTTTCTGTAGGAGATTTTGCACATTTTTCTTGGATTCAGGATGCTAATTAAAATTATTTATTTATGAATAATCACAACATCACAACCTTGATGTCTTGTTTTTCAACCTTGCCTTGGTTGAAAATTTTGGTGTCTTCAAATCGAGAGTGTCTTGATTTTTTATAGGCAAGCACCCTCCATCGTAGACCGTGTCATCGCTGAACATCAAACGCCATAGCGGTCGAGTGTGATACTGCAAAAGTTAAAAAATATATACATTTATAAAGAATGTTTGAACGTTGAGGTGATAAGCGGGGTAGAATGATTGTTAATTTTTTTGTTATTATGATGTTACGAACCCCATCGTGGTGCAACTTTGGGATCAGTCGACAACAGTCCGAGTACTCGAGAGGTTGAGATCCTCTCCTAATTGGAGCTGGACACCTGAGGACTCTGCCCTGAGGGAAGAAAGGCAAGGATCAAACGGGTGGGCGCTTGCTTCCAGCCAGGTGCAGTATGACTTACGTTACGCTGCCGTAGTGGGTGATACAACTAACCAATCCTTAGTAAATTGTTGTGTACTGATTTAGCGATCAGTCAGCGATTCTGACAATGATGGAGACTTCTATGCGTGTTTATCTCTCTTCGAGCAATGTAAGTAAAGACTTTGAGGTTGGAAGAGTCTGAAAAGATTTGGGAACGATACTTGGTTAATTTTATTATCTGGCCAAATAACAGTCAGCTATAATCTATTTAACGTTAGTCCTAGGGCCTTTGATATAGGATCTTAGGTTAGCAACGACTAAAACCAATACAGCCAAATATAGAGCACATTCCTTTCAAATTTGGGTAAATATATTATAAAACATAGCTAATTGAACCACAACTTTTTTACTAGTTGCATAAGAATCGACGGATACTTGTCCAAATAATATCTATTTGTCAAAAGATGTTGTAGTACTATCTTTTCCAATAGTTTATTTGATTATTTGTATACCTCCTATAATCCTGATTTATAGATTATGTATATTTTGAATCCTCCAAATGCCTTTAATACATAATAACGTAGGGATCACTAAACTATATAGAAATAAAGGTAAAAACCCGTATGGATTGGGTTGAATCGTCATCCAGTTCGAAAAATAATCCTAGAAAAGCCAAACTGGTCAATACTGAACATAGGCTATTGTTAAGCAATACCAAAACACATCGAAATAGTTTTATTATTGACTGGCTTCTAACCACGATTTCACATGCTACTACGTTTTTTAAACTAAAAACACCTTTAGCGACTACGATCACTTTTTGAAAATTTTATTGGTGAGCATCAGCGACACGCCATTGTAGTGGCATAGTATCGAAGCGACGGCGGAACAGCGGAGTGGAACGTATGAGTTAAATGCTAAGATATAGAATAAGTAAATAAATCCGGTTTTTCCGTACAGTTCCTTTGTACCAATCGCAAGCAGATGAGGTGTATGGCAACATAGTGATGTGCCGCGCCAAAAGTATGAGCTACGGCTGGTCTAGCCGCAAGTAAGCTTTTTGTAGTGGTAGGACTCTTAGCAGAGTCCGCCTGGGGAAGTACCACACCTTTGTCAATTATTCTACCGCCAAGCAGTAATGTGCAAACATTACTGTGTTCCGGTTTGAAGGGCAATGTTTCTAGAGAAATTACAGGGCTTAGAGATATAACAACTTAGATCTCTGGGTGACGAGCGCAGTGCGGTGCTAGGTAATGATTTTGGCTCTTCATCTTCCAATAGCTGCGTGTCACTGTGCTGTTATGTGGCAGGCATGTTGCTTACCATCAGGCACATGTCCTGCTAGTATCGTCACTCTTTATTTAAAAAAAAAAAAAAAAAAGTGCAACAACAGCCGACCCGGAAGCCAGGGTTCAAGTCCTTCCACATCCGTCCGTATAATTGTGCTTTTAATTTTTTTTTTATTTAGTATAGAGTGACGACACAAGCAGGGCATGTGCCTGATGGTAAACAACATGCCTGCCACATAACAGCAGAGTGTCACGCAGCGATTGGAACACAAATAGTCCAAATCGTTACCTATCACTGCACAGAACTCGTCACCCAGAGATCTAAGACATAATTTCTCCAAGCCCTGTAATTTCTCTGGAAACACTGCCCTTCAAACCGTCATGTGCGTAATGCCGCTAACATAAAACGGTGAAGGAAAACAACTTTATGAAACCGATATGTAGGCTAGAATTTATTTGTTGGGTATACGGGTAACTCACGTGTATTATGGTTGGTCAATCCGACTCGAGTTTCAGCCGCGTTCGGCGGCCTTTTTCAAAGAGAGTGTACGCGCACGGTGGCTGCCCGTTTGGTAGCCATTTTAAGTACCTAGAATATTTCAATGTTTTGTATCATCCACCAACCCGCACAGGGCTAGCGTGGCGGATTATGGCCTTGACTATCTCCTTGCGAGGGAAGGCTCCGAGCACCAGTAGTGGGAACATTTAATTTTAAACTAACACCCCATTGCTATTTTTAAAATCTATATTTGAAAATTACATGATAGAAGACAATTTCCATTTCTATGAAGATTTATAGCGCCACAAAGTGGAACAATTCTATTCCGATTTGATTTTGGTATACCTAATTGACAGCGCTTGCAGTAAGCTTCTAGGAAATGTTTGAGAAACGGTGAAAAGATTTGGAAATACTTCAGCTCTTCTCGAATCCCACAGGGTCATCTTATTCCTTTATTTTTATTAGTTTGAGCTTTTTAGTTAGTGTTAGTTTTCTTTTTAGAATCAATGAAACTTGACATAGTTTTAAATAGTAGTTTTTTACCTTTTCCTTCACATGGACTTCCAATAATAAAATAGTATTCGTTAACGGATGTAGTTCCGCAAGATTATAGCGTATATATAAGTAAATTAAAGTGTAAAGAAATAAATTTAAGAACATCTTAAGATTTCAAAGTTTTGATTTCATTCAAACAATTAATATGTTATAGATATTGTTTTTTTTCTCATTACTTCGAAAATAATCCATTCGACACTCAGTGCTTCCGAAATTGTAGCTTTTCTGCTTTTAAAAATAGTGAAAATTCATGTCAGTAAATATTAATACTACAAAAAGATCGTAGGCACATAATATGTTTGTGTTGCTATTACTACGTGTATAATTAGCAATGTTTCAGTTACCACAGGATCAAAACAGTAAGAAAATATATAATAACACATTCATTTCACATTTAAAAAAAAAAAACAGTAACAATAGATTTAACCATAGTTCAAACAAATCTAAATTTTGTATTTCTCATTTGAATATTTTTTTGCTGGTGGAAAAAAAATACTAAATCACGTGAATCACGTGGGAACGAATTAAGGGATCAAGTATAAAATTTAGCACTTATTTAATAAATATAGTCTGAAATAGTTGAAATAGCCTACATTTCTTCGCGAAAAAATTACAATAATCAGAACTGCACACTTAAAACAGCGGAGCGCGCTTAGTGACTAATGCAATATGAAGCAAGTGAAACTATTACTAGACGACTGGATTAAGGATCAGGTGGCGATTTTTGTCAAGTGACCGACGAGACGTAAGAGTCACTTTGTCAGGAGTCTCCTCACTCTGCAACCAGAACCATTGGAAGCTTTAACCACTGGAAACAGGCTACTGAGAGCTACTTTGAATCAGTTATTATCGTTGTGTTTCTTTTTATCTAATTTTATCTAAAATAAATAATGTGAAGAATAGCTAAGTACCGAACTACGTAATGATAGAACTCATCACATAATAAACTTGACTTACACATAGGAAGCTCTCTCAGCAATCAACGCTAAAAGTAACAATAGCTACCTTTAACCCAAATACTAAAAGGTAAAGCATTATTTTAATACTCGGTCAAGTAGGCATCAGCCGAACGCCTGCAGCGATCAAAGGATATTGAAACAGTACTCTAGTTCTATAATTATATTTTATATCAAAACGAATTTCATGAAGGCCTCACTATTTAGAGTTTCAATCGCAGAATATTGCGTAATATAAATAAAAAACAGTATAAATTATTTTAAAAAAATTATGAAAACTTACGTGGTTGTTACATTTTTTTTCGAGCACGCGTTTTCGCTCCTTGAGAAAAACCGTCAGATGCAGCGGATTAGATATACGACTATATCACAGACCAGGTAGAGAGATATCACGCGTCAGTTACCCTGACTAAAAAAAAACAATTTTGTGATCGCTAAAAAACACGACACCCAAAGAACAAGACGAACTCAAAAGTTTTCATTCGTCAAAAAATCGTCTAACGCGCAACTCCCGCTCCAGTGATCCTAAGCCGTTTCAACGCTAATCCGCTGTACCACAGTAGTCGCTGCCCAACGTGAGGATGTTGTTGACGTAAACCAATAAGATTTTTCTCTACCAAAAAAGAGCTCAATGTGACGTTATAAGTTTTCTGTTAATTTTAATCAATTACTAGAAATAAATCTATAATATCTATACTTCTATACTAATATTATAAAGCTGAAGAGTTTGTTTGTTTGTTTGTTTGAACGCTAGGATCTCGAGAACTACTGGACCGATATGAAAGATTATTTTTCTGTTGGATAGTGCATTTATCGAGGAAGGCTATAGGCTATTTAACATTACGTTACTATCAACAGGAGCGGAGCATGAACGAAAAATGTAACAAAAACGGGAAAAAATATTGCTTTTTGCGAGCTTTCCTTGCGTGACAGCATGTGTCTTTTAAAAGGTTTCGTCATTAGAATCTTAGGTAACCAAGTTTGTTCTAGATTTGAATTGGTACGACCAATTTTCGATAGATGGCGTAGCAACGCGCGCACGATTCAGCTAGTACAACATATAAAGAAAATATATAATACAAGTCGTAACATTTAAATACCTAATGATCATGACATAAATTGTCCAAAGTTTTGTCGCTGCTCGATTTGTGTGACTACGCTACTCCATTCCATTGTACATTTTCCAGCAAAGTGGCTGGAAGGCTGAAAGGTAGCACATTCATTTGCATAAAATGTTACAACAACATAATGCTGCTTTTAACTCGAGGGAATATCGCATTTTGTTTGAAATCACAATGGATTTTTTCAGCGCCTCTGATTGATGATGATGAATGGGGTCACCGAACTTGCTCTCATCGGGAAAGGGTTAAAAGAAAATCCAGGAAAGCTTTTTGCTTTATAAGTTACGTAATATTTGAACTTCATTTGGCGTAGCGTTATGGTGGACTTGGCATTATTTCAATTTGTTTTAAATCACAATTATTACCTACATAGTAGCATCCCGCGGTTCCACTCGCAGAATTACTGATCTACATATGTGATATTATCGATCTTTATGCCAAAGCTTAAATAGATCCCTTTCGTAGTTTTTGCTTCAAAAAGCAATAAACAATCATACAAAACTTTGCATTAATGATATTACCAGCGCAGCAGTGTATCGCGTTTTCACGTAGTTTCTGATTCCATGTTTTTTCTGGATAAAAGGTAGCCTATGTATATTTTCAGACTATTGTCTATCTATTAATCAAATAACAGGTGAGCAAATTGAATTGAAATTCAAAACAGTTAAATTATAGTCTACAACATACAGCACATAAGTTACCTTTTATTGCGGAAAAGTTATGCGAACGGGAATGTAGGATTCTAGACGACGTAGTCATAGCTTCTTAAGAGATTAGCCGAGCGTCTGAGTTTATTTTTAAATTGTATTTTTTTCAGAGATTTTTTTTTTCAAATCAAATCAAATTTATTTCAACTAATATAACAAATAGGTATAGGAATACAGAGATATATCTTATCTATTAGTTTAATACAATAAATAAGTATGTTTTGTTGTAAAGTAAAGTATGTCATTTATTTTTCTTATATGAAAATAGGAGTGCTATTATTAGGGTTCCGTAAAACGTAAAAACGGAACCCTTATAGATTTGTAATGTCTGTCTGTCTGTCTGTCCGTCCGTATGTCACAGACACTTTTTGCCGAAACTATGAGACTTTGAAATGATGTTGAAACTTGGTAAGTAAATGTATTCTGTGAACCGCATTAAGATTTAAACAAAAAAATTAAAAAAAAAGAAAAATTAGGGTTGCCCCCCATACCGAGAACTGAAACTCAAAAATATTTTTTTCATCAAACCTACACGTGTCGGATGTCTATCGATAGGTCTTCAAAAATGATGTTGAGGTTTCTAAAATCATTTTCGTCTACACTGAATAATTTGCGCGAGATACATTTTCAAAGTGGTAAAATGTGGTTGTCCCCCCCCCCCCTCTAACTTCTAAAGTAAGAAAATGAAAAATCTAATAAAATATTTGATGTACTTTACCATGTAAACTACCAACGAAAATTGGTTTGAACTCGATCTGATGAGTGGTTTTTTTTTAGTACGTCATAACCGGTTGCTTCACCGCGGACAGTGTAGTGTCCGTTTTCTATAGTTGCTTAGTTGCTCAAAAGCAACGCGGACACTGTAGTGTCCGCATTATTTTTTCGCGCCAGACTCAGTAAAATTCTCTATCCTGCTTTTACTAAGGAAAGAATGCTTATAGAATGAATGCTATCTCACTCGGGTTGAAAGGCACTTCAATTTAAGCAGCGAGAACATTTTATACTCTATGGATATTATAAGAAAAAAATAAACTTTTCAGTCAGTCAATCTTGTTTGCGCTTGTGTTGGTCGGCTGTCGAAAAACAGGTCTTTAAGTAAATAAAATCATATAAAGCTGGTGTTGTGCAGAAATATAACTTCGAAAACTTGTAAACGAGGTTGGTTACAATATATTTTAAGTTGTCCAAATGATAAAATTTGCTGTACAAAGGGTTTTAAGAACCGTAAAGTCAAATGTTGAGAATGTGGTACTCTTGTGACTCTTTCCCATATTTTAATGTATTGGTTAATTCAATATCATCTCAATTATTACCTAGCTTAAAGGATGAAACAAGTTTTACGAAAATACTAATATTTTTATTGTGCATGTTATGATTGCACAGAAAATAATTTTAAAGTAGAAACAGAAAAACTCGCGTAGCAAAACTTCATTTGGTGGTTTTCAAATGTGCGTTTTAAAAAAAATTAAACACTTGTATGGTGAGGAATTTTGTCTTTATAGTGTAGATTTAGTCTATTATTAAATATAACTTGTAAAAACGTACATTATCCCTTTACTTTTTTAAATAAAAAAATGTATAGTTCAAAGTCCATTTTTTTTTCAAAATAGCGGTTCTACACTGATTTATACCCATACAAGAGTCACAAATGTTAGTATATTAACTACCATTTGAAGCGTCTATTCAACTATTCTAAGAAAACAAATAACAAGTGGGGTCTTTGTTCCATATTTAAGTCATAAATATCGTTCAAGTGCATGGCCGTCAGCCGCGCGCCATGCGAGAAAAAAACGTTGACGCGCAGGTTCGTCGACGGCAAAAACACCGCGGCGCGGGGTGAAGCAAGCGGATAAATACACTATTATTGAAACTTCGATCAAAGTTACAACGAACTACAAGAACTATGTGTACTATGTATATTATGTTACTTGCTGCAACGGAACCCTTCATGGGCGAGTCCAACTCGCACTTGGCAACTTTATTATTTTTTCGTTTTGGTGATTTATTTTATTATTGCGATGGTACCAATCTGAAACTTAAACAAATACAACGAGGTTAAACCAATTTTGAAAACTATTTCACGTATATTGTCTGAAAAGTGTATAAAGGTGTATAATATAAAAAATAATGTGCACAGCAAGTGTTAATTGGCACCATTTAATAAAAACAAACGCAGCGAAACGTAATCATGCTCAACTGGACGTATTCTAGGACTGAATCGGGGCATCTCTGATTTTGATATTTATTTAACCGTGGATTAGAGTTCAGATAATACACTGGCAACACTAGCCAGGAAAGCATTGAAGAGTGAATGCTGATCGTTTTTAATTATAAATATTGGATAAGTGCTATCAAAGTTAATAAATGAGTTATAATTATAAAGTGAAATTAACCTGCAAATCAAGTGGCGGTATTGGACAGCTTTGGTGAGACGTATCAACTTTTAAATCACAATAAACCATTTGAGAAACATCGTTATGAATTTCAAACTTGCACGCACACACTAATGAATTTACTGTAAACCACAGACTAAGATCTGTAAGCACTAATTACATCACTGTAAGCGGTTAATAACAGAAAATCAATCTTTTGCCGGTAAACTCAATTCAACTCAACAACCGCAGTCAATGACATTTTGACAACTGAATAACCAGCCTGAACTGACATATTGACTGAGTTGACGTATTTGGAATCCAATGACACTTACCGGTCCGAAACATACTATTTACTTCTATGATTTACTCAAACAAAAATTGACAATGCAGATATCAGTTTAAAACAGTCCTCATGAATGAACTAAATATTCCGAAACATATTACAAAGCTTGTGTTCGGAGTTAAGTTATTAGTTATTTTTTATTAATTTGGCTATAACCACATACAATATTTGCCAGAAATATTCTATCTGAAGATTATTTGCCTCTTTTGTTTTTACACTTATTAATTTATTAATATGAAAACAAGGCAGAATAGCATTCGAGAATTAGAACAAAAACTTAAAGAAGCACTATATGATTTGCAAAGCACTAAAAATGAAAACAAAACATTATTGCAAGAAAGAGAAGAGGGAGAAATAGAGATAAAAAATATTCTACAGAAAAATTCGAATTTGAAGAATGATATGATTAGTTTTGAGCAAAAAATAACAGAATTACTTGCGGATAAGGAAAATTTAACAGAAAAATTAAATATTAAGGAAAATTGGAAACATGAACTGGAAGATGCACATATAAAAATAGCAAACCTACAATACGATCTAAGCCGAACACATACACTAATGCATAGTTTAGATATTCAGAAAATCAACAAAGAATCACAGAATATTTTAGATCTATATAATACACTTATTGGAAATAAAAGTAGTCCCAAAATAATCGACACAGTAGATCTCACTGTAGAAACTAACAACTCAAGCTTAAATCAAAATAAAGTTAAGATTTCAGGACGAAACAACCTCAAAAAATACTTAAAAATAACACGGCTAATACAAAGGCGAAATAAACAATTAAAATGTCATTATCGTGCCAATTTAGTATTAATAAAGGAAAAAATGACACTAAGAGACATAATAAAAGAAGGAAATATCTCTATTATAAACTATAAAAAGGAACAAGAGGAAGAGTTAAAGACAATACACAGATTAGAAAATAGCTTAAAAGACTTGAGCCAAAAGTACAACTTGGCTCAGAAAGAAATAGAACATCTAGTAACTGCACTGAATAACTTAAATTGTCTTACCGCAAGTCCGCCTAAACTACGACAATCTCTGCCAGGAATAAATTTCAGTTTCAAAGAAAATAACACACTCACATGCAACTTACCATTATCTATGACATGTGATCTGCAGCGGAATATAGGATATGACAACTTTACTTTAATGGAATCCTTGAACAAGACTGATAAGATACATAGCACAACTCGGCAAGATCAACATGCTACTTGCAAGAGTGAAGTAAAAACCAATGTCGGTAAAATAGAACTATTTTGTGACAGCATAGGCGTTGGGATAGGAGACATTTTCAATAATATGCTTGTTCCGGAGGATCTAAATGTAGTAACCTCGACCTTCCCGAATATTAGGCTTGATCAACTGATTCAAAGAGTAACGCTCAGAAATTTTAAGAAAAATACAAGTGTTATTATAATGATAGGAAGCACTTTAGGTGTAACAAAACGCGTTCTGATAAAATGTGTTGATTCACTTATGGATTTGCATAAGTGTGGAAATATAAACAAGATTATGTTTTGTACTTTTCCTTACTCGTCGTTGTTGAGCCAAAAAGAAAATCAAAGAATACATTTATTAAATTTAACTTTACATAATCTGCTTTCAAACAGAAACCGTGAATTTTCATTTTTCGATATCAATAATTTCATTAATAAATTTAATCTTATATATAAAATTCTCGTGTCACAGTGTTTGTTTCCTTACTCCTCCGAAACGACTTAACTGATTTTAACCAAATTTTATATGCATATTCTGTAGGTATGAGAATCGGCTACTAGCTATTTTTCATACCCCTAAGTGACAAGGGTTGTTCACTAAGGCAAAACAACGTTTGCGGGGTCAGCTAGTTTTAGCTATAAAAAACAATTCCTTGCACGACAATTTCAGGTTAAAATTGCGAAACTGATTTTATTTTCTTTGCTGAATGACGGTGATAGGAAGAGACCAAATTCACGAAATGTAGTAATATCAATAGACACAAACATGGACACTAGTTTAAACTAAACTACTCGACAAGAGGGAGGCCTTACCATGTCACTACAAAACGTAAAAATGCTCAAGGCCCCCCTTGCAACAAAAAGTCAAAAAATAAAGAATGTAACGGAAATTCTATAAATGTTTTATATCAGAATATAAATAGATTAATAGGTAAATTAGGCGAGATTGAAATGTATTTAGAATCTGCAAGCCACCACGATATTATTTGTTTCACGGAGACATGGGTCTCCAAATCCACGCTAGGCTTTTGTCTAAATAATTATATTATTGGCAGTGTATTTTGTAGAAAAAAAGCTTTGGGGGGAGGATGTATAATTTTAGTTAAAAATAATATTAAGTATAAATCCCGTAAAGATATTGAGAAACTAAGTGTACAACAGCACTGTGAGTTAGCTTGTGTTGAATTAGAATCATATATAGTTTTGTGTGTCTACAAACCCCCTAATGCTGAATTTGAGACCTTCTTGACGGTGATGGAAGAGGCCTTATGTATTATATCTGCTAAAAGTAAGCAAATTGTGGTATGTGGTGACTTTAACACTGATATTTTAAGAGAGTCATCGACCAAAAGTAAAATACTTGCGCTATTCAAATCGTTCAATCTTCTAGAAGTATTTCGCGAACCAACGAGAGTAGCAACCACAAAAAAAAGAACGTCTTCTACTTGCATTGATAATATATTTGTTAATTGTAATTTTTTAAATTCTGAAACTCTAAACTTTCTACGTTCCGACCATAAAGGATTAAGCATAACTCTCCCTTCGGAAATAAAACAAACAGAGGTAAAGGTTATCGTTAGACCAATTACAAAAACCCGTCTTGAACAATTCAAAAAAGTAATATCTAACTATTTTAAGGAATTTCCTGATGACATAACAATTGATAATAATGATAATAATTTTGACATAAAAATCAGTAATCCCGCTGACATTGTACACAATAATTCTTTTGACATAACAATAAATTACAATAATCCTCTTGACATGCCAAGTAATTTTTCTGACATGATCATTAAAAATCCAAATCGTAGTTACAGCTCATTTTTTGACATGCTTAGTAATAATTATAATGACATTTTTGAAACTAAAATAATAAATATGAATGCAAAAACAAAGTTCGCGGAGTGGGCTACACCGGGCTTGTTCATAAGTAGGAACAATTTGTATAATTTGTATAGACTAAAAACATATTGTATTGATGATGTTACAAACAATTATATCAAAAAGTATTCGAGTACATTTAAAAGAGCCTGTGAACAAGCGAAATCTATTTTTATACGAAACCAAATTAAAAATTCAGATAATATGAGCAAAACGGCTTGGAAAATTATTAATAAAGAGGCTGGGAAATCCAAAATACGTGACAAAATTAGCACACTAAAAATTGACGGTAAAAATATAACTAATTCATCCGACATTGCCGATGCCTTCGGAGACTATTTTTCAAGAATACCTACAGAAACAACGAAAAACCTTGCATCTTCTACGTTACGTGCAGAAGCTCTGCTTAAAGAAAATATGAAAACACCAAATTCTACTTTTATATTTCATGAAGTAAGTGCTGTAACAATTATTAAGACTTTCAAATGTATTAAGAAGAAAACAACTGAAGATTTGTGGGGCATCTCTACAAAAGTGATTGAGAGTATTTTAGAAAACATTGCACCGTATCTAGCAGCTTTGTTTAATTCAAGCGTTAGCAAGGGCATATTCCCGGATTTAATGAAACACAGTAAAGTGCTGCCGTTATTTAAATCGGGTGAAAAAGATGACCCTGGTAACTTTAGGCCAGTCTCTATTTTACCTTGTATAAGTAAAATATTCGAAAAAATAATATTGAATCAGCTACAGTATTATTTCAACTCTAATAAATTACTACACGAACAACAATTTGGATTCACAAAAGGACGATCAACCACAGATGCAGGAGTGAGACTTAATAAATATGTATTAAATGCTTGGGAGGATTATAGCGATGCAGTTGGTGTTTTCTGCGATCTTTCGAAGGCATTCGATTGCGTAAGTCACGAAACTTTGCTAAAAAAACTAGCTTTCTACGGAATATCTAAGACGGCTTTAGCACTCATATCGTCCTATTTAAAAGATCGCCTTCAAATAATAAATATCGACGGAGTACAGTCTCAAGGGTCTTTTCTAAAAATGGGGGTCCCACAGGGATCAATATTAGGGCCTTTCTTGTTTCTTGTCTATATTAATGACTTACCTTTTATGACAAAAAAATTTATTGATTGTGACATTGTTATGTTTGCTGATGACACATCGTTATTATTTAAAACTAAAAGGGGTGGTACGGATTTCACATTAATTGATTTTATACTGACTAAAGTATGTGAGTGGTTTGATGCTAATAATTTAGCTCTGAACCCAAAAAAAACCCAATGTGTTAGGTTCTCCCTGCCAAATGTAAAAAAAGTTGACTTTCACATTAAACTAAAGGAGGAGATTATTCAGCCCACCGAAGTAGCGTCATTCTTAGGGATCACAGTAGACTCTAAGCTGCAGTGGGGTACACATATAAATAAATTGACTGACAGACTTAGCTCGGCAGCACATGCAGTTCGGCAAATAAGAAAGATAGCAGATGTTGATACAGCTAGGTTGGTGTATTATGGGTACTTTCACAGTGTAATGTCCTACGGAATATTGCTCTGGGGATCAGCAGCAGACGTGGATGCTGTTTTTATTTTACAGAAAAGAGCAATTCGAGGACTCTATAACATACCAACAAGGTGTTCACTTCGGGAGGTTTTTAAGTCAATAAAGATACTTACCTTACCTTCATTATACATATACGAGTGCATAATGTATGCCAGGAAAAATCGATCCACTCTAACAAAGCTGTCGGATAACAATGCCAACACACGACATACCAATAAATTTGCTTTTCCACAGTGTAGACTCCAGAAGACAATAGGTTCCTTTGTCGGAAATTGTGTGCTTTTTTATAATGTAATTCCTAAGCAGCTAGAGGGTCTCAACGAAACAAAATTTAAAACTGCCATAAAAAGATATTTACTCAAAAAGGCTTACTATACGGTCAAAGATTTTATAAATGATCGTAAAGACTGGGCTAAAACTGTATGTAATGAAATGCAAGTTTAATAAAATTTATTAATGACAGTAACTATACAAATATTTAATAATTGCAATTTTAATTTATTGACATGTTTCATTATTTACTTTTGTATTTCATGACATAATTTATTATTTTAATCATCGTGTAATGACCTAATATGACAAAGCTGCACAGCTGCACCTATTGACAAGGCCTCTTTACAGCCGCATTTAATTGTTGAAACTAAATGATGTATACGAAATTTCTAATTTATTAATGTTTCATGTGACGTTACCAAGTGATGTAATATCCTAAGGTTCGAAAAAATAAATTGAATTGAATTGAATTGAAGATATAGAAATTTATGTCAACTAAAATATTTTAAGCAAAAAAAATATTTACTCCAATAACCAAAAACCGAATTCAATTTAAAATTAAATTCAGACACTTGATTAAATTTCATAAAAAGCTATCTAAGGCATCTTGATAAATGGAAGTAAATTTATATAAATTTTTATATAAAAAAAATTATATAAATAAACAAAAAATTAACGGCCTCACTAATGTCAAAAACCGCCTTACCAATTTTGATAAAATTTAATATGGAACCACCTCGGAACAACTATACTTAGTCCACTTAACAAAAAAAATGGTTGTCTGTAAAGTCGGTTTAATGACGATAGTTGAACGTGACAACGTCTTAAGAAAATACTGATAGAATTGTACTGACTAGTATTTGTGTTAAGCGCCATCTAGGTAAAACATTCTGAAGCTTTTTGAAAAGCTGTTCAAAGTGCCATCTCTGGGTACATCATTGTAATAGCACAAGTTCTTACTTCATATCGTCGCTTTACTAAAACATGGACAGACTCCTTGAACGTAATACACAATCTAGTGAGTGAAATCACTCACTAGATGGTGCGAAAAGTAATAAGGCGAGGTAACACGTTAACGTTACATGACGTCATGTTTTGCGGGCGTGCAGCCGGCTTCATCGAATTATAATAAGACGTTATCACGTCAAAAACCCATTAAAATCGACTTGCAATTGGTGGAGTTATCGCGTAACAAACATGCAATAAATTGTCACACCGATTTCGATTATATATTTTTTTTATTAAAATTGGCGGTTTGAAAACATTATGAACAAAAAACTAAAGTTTACTTTAATATTAATTAATATTATAAATGTGAATGTATGGATGTTTGGATGTTTGTTGCTCAATCACGTCCTAACGTGTTAACGGATCGGGCTGAAATTTGGAACACAGATAGATTATAGTCTGGAAGAACACATAGGCTACTTTTTATCCCGAAAAAACAACGGGAACAACGGGAACTTCGCGGGTAACACTGCGGGGCGCTGCTAGTTTCGATTATATTTTTTTTTATTGAAATCGGCGGTTTGAAAACATTATGAACAAAAAACTAAAGTTTACTTTAATAAAGACAAGCTTTGCTTAGTTTGGGGTCAGATGGTGCTGTGTGTGAATTGTACGCCAAATATTATTATTTCTCTAGACGACTTACTGATTAAAAAATTTGGTCGAGAGACTGTATTTAATTTTAAATTGAAGTCTGTTTTTACTTTTGCGGGGGAAAATAATACATTCGTTGTTATTAAGTATAGCTTCTGATTTCACGCCACTAACATAATATAGCTAACATATGATATAACGGAGCTCATAGCTTCAACGGCATTATAATGTGACAGTTAGTATTGTGTACAACCAATGTTTACAAATTAAATAAATTGATTATTTATAGTTTAACTAGCTGACCCCGCAAACGTTGTTTTGCCATATAAATAAAGGTATGAAAAATAGCTAGTAGCCGATTCTCAGACCTACTGAATATGCATATAAATTTTGGTTAAAATCAGTAAAGCCGTTTCGGAGGAGTAAGGAAACAAACACTGTGACACGAGAATTTTATATATAAGATATAGTACAACTAGCGGCCTATTCCGGCTGCGCTCGGATATTGTCATTTAAAGACTATTAATCGAAATAAAAACTATTCTATCTCTCAAGTTGGGCCAGACTGCTCACGGTGTGCCAATTTAATTTAGAATCGGTTAAGTAGTTTAGGAATCCATCGCGGACAAACATCGTGACAGGAGATTTATATATATTAAGATTATGGTAGGATCTAAATATGTTTAACTAAATGGAAGGGAGAAAGAGGCCCACCATTTTTCAGTACTTAATGCGTCCCCTAATGTTTTGTTGCTGCAAACGAAGGCTTTATTCAAAGGCAGCATAATCACGAGTTTGCCACGGGCTATCAAAGATAACGGTAAAAATTAACGAAAGCACCGGCTATCGCATGAAAATTCTTACTCGCTTTGATTTTATAAACGCTATTTTAAAAATGTTTCTATTGAAATAGCTAGCTAACATTGTTAGAGTTGAAGATGTAAATAAGTCTGAAAATTTAGACTTCAATAAATGTTAGTGTTTCATAACACATGGGCAAGTTATTACTGTTTTTAGGGTTCCGTAAAACGTAAAAACGGAACCCTTATAGATTCGTCATGTCTGTCTGTCTGTCTGTCTGTCTGTCTGTCTGTCTGTCTGTCCGTCCGTATGTCACAGCCACTTTTTGACGAAACTATGAAAACTACACTGTTGAAACTTGGTAAGTCAATGTATTCTGTAAACCGCATTAAGATTTTAATAAAAAAAAATAAAAAAAATAAAAGTTAGGGTTGCCCCCCATACTGAGAACTGAAACTCAAAAAATTTTTTTTCATCAAACCTACACGTGTGGAGTGTCTATCGATAGGTCTTCAAAAATGATGTTGAGGTTTCTAAGATCATTTTCGTATACACTGAATAGTTTGCGCGAGACACACTTCCAAAGTGGTAAAATGTGTGTCCCCCCCCCTCTAACTTCTAAAGTAAGAGAATGAAAAATCTAAAAAAAATATATGATGTACATTACCATGTAAACTACCAACGAAAATTAGTTTGAACTCGATCTGATGAGTCCTTTTTTTTTAGTACGTCATAAATACACTATTATTGAAACTTCGATCAAAGTTACAACGAACTACAAGAACTATGTGTACTATGTATATTATGTTACTTGCTGCAACGGAACCCTTCATGGGCGAGTCCAACTCGCACTTGGCCACTTTATTTTAATTATCTTAGTCACTTAGTTTCATAGTCCTTTCTCTATATAATGTACTACGTGATCAAAACTGCGGTAAAATGCTAGGAAAGTTCATAAGCTTTAAGTGAAGTAAAATGAAGAAGCTTAAGTTTTTCTTTTTAAGAATAAATCATATCATCATAATGATTATGATATATTATTTCCCTTCATAAAATCAACCCTTGCCTACGACATTCGTACAAAACAAACATAATACAAAAGAAAAGTCAACTATTTTTTTATGACTTCACATTCCTGTTATTGTATTCTTTGGCCGTCTACAATTTTATGCTTCATAAAAATTTACTGTATAGGTACTTAAGTTTGTGCTTATACACAACGTCAGCTTTGTTGGGTTTTATTTCAAGTTTACTTTTTAAGGGCTATAAATCTAAGCTTACTGTATTACCTATCATAATCTAGCTGTCTTTATTACAAATATATACTTGAAGTTATAAGGAGTAATGTCCATTTTTTTCAATAAATATATGATTTAACTTGACCGCCATCTTGCTTGATGTTAAGTTATGCCGTCTGCAATTAAGTGTGCTTGCCTAGATGAAACCGATTCACTGACGATTTGAAGATACCGAGATTATAACCACCGGAAAAATTAACTGAGGCAAATCATTCTACAGCCTAGACGTTTTTATTAGGTATAAAAATTGAATCAAACTCCTTGTTTCAGCTACGAATTATCCGATAGAAAAAAGGACATGGTGGTATTAGATCAAACAGTATAGCTCCAGACGGTAGTAGATCCTCCGCACAAATAAAGATATAATTGATTATAGAAAATAATGATTGACTTGAAGAATTAATAAAGGGAGTAACTATAAGTAGAATAGATGGTCTAAACTGTGAACAAAGTATTTTAGGCACTTACCTTACAGTTTTATACCTGAATATTCATTTTTTGTGTATATATCTATGTAAACTTAATCAATCATACTCAAATAGCAGTTTTTCGGTGAAGTGCAAGACTTAGAGGAACTTTGAGAAAGTATTTGGGTGCGATCCCCACCCAGTGCAAATATTTGTATGATGTATTTGTACTGTCGTACTCTGCCTTGGTGTTTTCTACGTATAATAAGTAATTTAAAAATATTAAATATCATATTTATCAGCTATCTGGCTCCCATAGTATATAAGCTTTGCTTAGTTTGGGGCTACATGGTGATGTGTGTGAAATTTATTTTCCTAACAAATCAGAAAGAAATCAGAAAGAAAGAAAAGAAAAAGAAAAAAATAAGAAAAAAGTCGTTGCAAATTAACCTTATGGCACGTCTCTTAACCGATTCCAGAGCTACCATCTGGTGCTTCGCAAACCTATTCCAAAGGTGCAAACAACACTCCAAAAGAGTGCGACTTTGTATGCTTGTTATACATGACCATCAATTCAAACTTGAAGTACAGGCTATGAGAGGGGGACCTAGTTTTTTGGCAGATAGCTTTGCCTGGGACGCGACGAAAAAGTTCCGTTAAGACAGTTAAGTTAATAGTTTCCGTTAGCACCTAATTTAGTTCAAAAGCAATACATTTTACTTTAGTGCTCTACAAATATGTATAATTCAGCCAACCTCAAATCGGAGTAAGCTGGTTGCGTGAGCAGAATATATCGCGTTCAGTGAGCAAAGATTTCTACAGAGAGGATGTCATCGACCAGTCTACCCCAGGGACCTCCAACGCGATGGAGAGCCGATCTCGGAGGTTTTTTAAAAAGGACTGGATTTGTTGTAGTTACTAGGCAGTCAGAGTATTATTATAATTTGGTGGTCTTTATTTTCATTTGAGTCAATTATTTTGACGGTACTTTGATAGAACTACTTTTGTATTCATCGTTCAAAAATATATCTTTGAACTTATTATTACGGTCTATCGTAATGATAAGTTACACCCTCAAAGAGCTTAAATTAGTAAAACATGTTACGAAACGTGGAAGTGCAAAAGTCGATGTTTGCAAACAGTTGGACGTCTGCGTGTGCATTCATTACGAGGCTGACCCGTCCGTGCTGGCGCATAATGGTCGAGGGATGTCGGAGTGATGTTCGGCACGGCCGTTCGTTACTTCGCGATAAGGGACAGAAATGCGCGCTTTAGGCTCTAGTTAACTCAAAGGGAGCGGACCGCGGTGAAAAAAAATCTATCATTTTTTATGTACACTCACAGGCACAATTAACCGCCCTGCATTTCAGAAATCAGAAATCGTTAACTTTAATGCATATTTCATGGTAGAACCTGCATTGAAATTTATTATTAAGCAATAACAAATGAAAATATTGAAAAAACAAACGGTGTTTTAAGAATGATCGCACAAAAACATAATCAGAATAGAAAAGAATATTGGAATTTGGAAAATATTGGTTTTCGACTTAAGACAACTGGTTGTAATACTCGTAGGTACTAGTTTTTGAAAAAAGTTCTTAAGACTGCCCAGGCTTGGAAGATATAGGAATTTTACCGCGTGACCGAATCGAAAAAAAGTGATACTAATTCCGTAACGAAAATAAAAAATAACGGAAGTGAAGTGTACAAAATTGCCCGTGACCAGTGTTGCAAACTTTATTTTTAAGATGATCGTGAATTTATTGTGATATTTTTTTTGATTTTTTTCTATATCATCCGAAGAAACTTCGTTCCTATTTGGGGCCCCATGACACCAATAGTTTTATTATTTTCCTCTTCTCTCTCTTGTCTCTTGTATGAGTAATTTTGTTTTGATGTGTACAATAAAGATAAAGATTACCAATTCAGAGGGGGAACGCAGCGAGTGTCCTGGGCACGTTCGGGCAGGGGTCAGTGCGTGGTGGTCTCTTCGACCTAATTTGATGTGTTTTTTTTAAAGAAAAATAGTATTTAAATATACTTACCAAGACTCTATTCCGACACGACGCTTCCCAAGCCAATAAAGATTATGTATTTGTATATGTATAATTTTTATAGTTTTGTATAGTTTGGTGTTAGTGTTCTTTGTAAATGCCTACCAACTATTTTCGATCTATAGTAAGATAACGGAATGGACTTTGATTGTCTTCCAGCCGAGTTATCTGTTTGGCGAGACCCTAAAACTTACCTTACTCCATTATGCAAAAACAAAATAATTTACGTGTTTTTCACGAAAAACACATTTTATTCTAATTTAGAATGAAAATCTACGCACGTTTCAATAAATTTTTAAGAACAATAAAATGACTTTCCCGCTGTTTACAACGTCAGAACTTGAAAAGATAAAATTTATGGCAATCGTTAAAATTTTACGATGGTTAGGAGTAGGTACCTCGATCGACCAATGTTCGTGATAACTTAGCATGAACCGACGAAGACAGAACAACTTGAGAACAATTAAATTAAGTTATTTCGTAAAGTTCTACCTTTTTAAATATACAAGGTTTTAAAGTATAGTTCTAGTGGTCCTATGAAAGGTACGCTTGGGGAACTACCACATCTTATCCCGTTATGTGTAAAGTGTGTTCTGGTATGAAGAGCAATAGTTTCCGTTCTTCTAATGTTCCCGTGATAAAAAGCCTAACTTATAGTGTGTCAAGCGGTTTCTATGTGATAACTCTAATCTTATGTATATAATACAAATCCAAATTCAAATCTAGATCTAAGGGCTTAGGTTATTGTTTGTAATCAATAAATCAGTTACGAAGTTCAGTGTGGGCGTAGATAAAGATTTTCGTATATAAATTTGGCTGGTCAGTTTATTCTTACATTTTATTGCATAACATAAAAGCTGTCAAGACCTTCAACAAACATCCAAACTTTCATATAGTATATGTAGGAAGGCCGAGTCTCGCCATCATCATCAGTAGTCGCATTCTTCTGCTGTGGGCGTAGCCGGTGGGTAGTGTTGGATGAAAACTCGCGAACTCACAAACACAATAGGATTTATTAAGTTCAGGTAACAAAGTAGGTTGGCCTATTATTGCTTCTTGGCAGCGTGACGTCAGCCGCACCGACGTTATTCCATTTCAAGGATAATTAACACAACTTCACTTAAGTCAAAGTTTAGAGACGAACTTCTTGGCTTCACCTGGACTCACCGTGCGGGTGCCGGGTCCATCGTGTGGCAGAGAGAGAAACCCCAAGTAGACCCCAAGACTTGCGACTCGGGCGTAGGTTTAAGGGGCCCCTTTAAAGCGCGCGCTGACGCTCACCTTGCCTACTCGCATCTCTCTCCCTGCCCAGCCATATGCATGCTGTAATCAGCATAGATTCCAATAGCTTAGGTGTTCACTCTCCGAGCGCAGGCAAGCGACTGTCCGCTCCGCTCCCGCTCCGAGCGTAGGCAGCGATGACATAATGTTGCTCGCGCCGACACGGCTATCCTGACATGCGCAAGTCCTCGTGCGCCTCTCGCCTCTCCTTTGGCTCATGTTCAGTTAATCTGTCAAGGAAGAAATAAAACCACTAGGATCACCATATTTACTATGCTCGTCCTATCCTGACATAAAAGACCTAATTTCACGCATGTACGCGTAGGTGAATACAACATCCCTCATTAGACCTCATGCAAATGAAACCAGCTAGAGGTATCCCTTCGACCAAGACTCGTCATCTCTTATGACGACATGGACCGGACGAGCCCGCAGCTTTCCCTGATACATACGTACACTGTGTGTGCTATTCGACCTCGTGCAAATAATACTCGACCGAGGTGTCCCTTCGACCGCATCATTATCTCATATGATGACTTGGACCGGACGGCCTCGTCGCTCGACTAGATAACCATCTCATATGGAATACTCGACCGAGGTGTCCCTTCGACCGCATCATCATCTCATATGATGACTTGGACCGGACGGCCTCGTCGCTCGACCAGATAACCATCTCATATGGTAACTGTGAAGGTGGTCAAAGAGCATACACTGCAATACATAGCCATCTACAATTTGATCGTATGAACTGACGTATTTTTTCAAACTACCTTCAGATACCATTTTAAGTAACCTACAAAAATCTCGAAATATTTACCGACTCACATTTATCAAACGGGTCATTTTGTGCGTATAGGTACCCGCTGTCAAAATAGATTACGATTGCTCCAACTAGCCAGTAATGTTAACGCACTATGCCAATGAGTGAACACATTTTCTTCAATAGTGAAATTTTCTCAAAATTAAACCAATCAGATTTCTAAAGTAAGTAGGTAACTGTGATGATAAACTTGATGAAACTGCTTCATGAACTCAACTTGGCATAGGGTGTGATATTACAGCGATTCATCATCATCATCATCATCAACAGCCCACTAAACGTTTCCACTGCTGGGACTCGATTACAGCGATTGCAATCTTTAAATTAAAACTGAATGAATAGGCACTAATGACAACTAGAAACGAACACACCTGATTGACATCTGAGGCTCCTCGCTGAGCGTAGACTTCCGACTCGTCATCTTGATCTCGGTGCCGGCCAGCAGGCAGCACCTCGACAGACCCGCTGTCCAGCAGCAAGCACGATGGATTTGCCAGCCAACAGGCAAGCACCCGGGCGCGCCAGCCCAGCAGCCAGGCGGATCACGAAGACAGACCAGCCGGCAGGCAGGAACGTCTACTTTTGGCTTGATCTTCGGTTGAGATGAATTCTTCCGTATTCCGTCTGCTCTCCTCTCATAGTAGCTTCATTGATACATCGACTTGTGGGTTGTGAACCTTCGATGCGGTAATTTCATCTTCATTTACGTTTTTCCAAGAATTAGGTAACAAAGTGATTAATCGGCAAATGCGGGTAGTTTTCGATATCTCTTGGGTTTTCGCGATTCATTTGAATAACAGCACCCACTTTCGCTTCGGTCGAAATGTAAAAGCACCTTGTTTCCACGTAATTCCTTTGTAGGGCAATCTCAGTTAACCACGATGATGCTTCACCTCGAAACGCCTTGCTTGTGGTCGATTGCCACTGGGTCGATTTTCTTCTTTGTTCTCATCCATCACGAATCCCGCTTCTGATGTAGGAAGGCCGAGTCTCGCCATCATCATCAGTAGTCGCATTCTTCTGCTGTGGGCGTAGCCGGTGGGTAGTGTTGGATGAAAACTCGCGAACTCACAAACACAATAGGATTTATTAAGTTCAGGTAACAAAGTAGGTTGGCCTATTATTGCTTCTTGGCAGCGTGACGTCAGCCGCACCGACGTTATTCCATTTCAAGGATAATTAACACAACTTCACTTAAGTCAAAGTTTAGAGACGAACTTCTTGGCTTCACCTGGACTCACCGTGCGGGTGCCGGGTCCATCGTGTGGCAGAGAGAGAAACCCCAAGTAGACCCCAAGACTTGCGACTCGGGCGTAGGTTTAAGGGGCCCCTTTAAAGCGCGCGCTGACGCTCACCTTGCCTACTCGCATCTCTCTCCCTGCCCAGCCATATGCATGCTGTAATCAGCATAGATTCCAATAGCTTAGGTGTTCACTCTCCGAGCGCAGGCAAGCGACTGTCCGCTCCGCTCCCGCTCCGAGCGTAGGCAGCGATGACATAATGTTGCTCGCGCCGACATATATAATATTAGTATGATTTGATTGTACAATATTGTGTTATTGATAATTCAAATTACATAATTTGTTATCTGGATTTTAAGGGTGCTTAATAGATACAGATGGGAATGCTTTCGGTAGTAGACCACCACACACTGGCTTCCGACAGGCATCATTTATAAGGAAAGATTCAGAAAGTCAACTCATTAAAATTGCTTTATTAATGGTAGAGCTTTTTTAAAAATTCAACTGAGTAAGTATCATTAATATCGAGGAGAAATATGCCTACTTCACTATATTATGCACCACCAAAATATAGTAAAGTAGGCATATTTCTCCTCGATATTAATGATAGATACTATATATACTACTATATTTTGGTGGTGCAAAATATAGTAAAGTAGGCATATTTCTCCTCGATATTAATGATACTATATATACTACTATATTTTGGTGGTGCAAAATATAGTAAAGTAGGCATATTTCTCCTCGATATTAATGATACTATATATACTACTATATTTTGGTGGTGCAAAATATAGTAAAGTAGGCATATTTCTCCTCGATATTAATGATACTATATATACTACTATATTTTGGTGGTGCAAAATATAGTAAAGTAGGCATATTTCTCCTCGATATTAATGATAGATACTATATATACTACTATATTTTGGTGGTGCAAAATATAGTAAAGTAGGCATATTTCTCCTCGATATTAATGATACTATATATACTACTATATTTTGGTGGTGCAAAATATAGTAAAGTAGGCATATTTCTCCTCGATATTAATGATACTATATATACTACTATATTTTGGTGGTGCAAAATATAGTAAAGTAGGCATATTTCTCCTCGATATTAATGATACTATATATACTACTATATTTTGGTGGTGCAAAATATAGTAAAGTAGGCATATTTCTCCTCGATATTAATGATACTATATATACTACTATATTTTGGTGGTGCAAAATATAGTAAAGTAGGCATATTTCTCCTCGATATTAATGATACTATATATACTACTATATTTTGGTGGTGCAAAATATAGTAAAGTAGGCGTTTGTTTGCAAGTGAGAGAGTTTAAAAAAAAATTAGGTGCGTTCTGTGAGTTATTCTCGATAGATCCAATCTTGGTGTATTCAAGTCGAAAATGAATGGTTTTTTTAGGTAAACCCGCTTAATTGTGGCCCATTTGAGTATTTCAATAAGGTTAATTTGTCTGAGTCGTAGAACGTATGGTCATTTAACATCAAGCGAGATGGCGAGCAATTACAAACCTATTCATATTGTATGTAAAAAAACATAACAAATTAAGTTACTGCCTGTACTTCCACTGCACTGGGCTTGTCACCCAGAGATATTATCTCTTTACCTTTTTAATTGATTTAATTCTATTCTTCAGCAGCGAAATCATAGGCAAATACTACTTTAAAATAGTATAAAGTTAGAGTTATATTACTACATAATTTTTTTTAATAAGTCAATATTAAATCTTTTCTGACGCAACGATTTGGATAAAATTCAATCATTTTTCCAAAAGTTACTGGCAGAAATCCTTGAATTTAATAAATTTTTGCTGCATCACTGCTTGTCAAAGTGTCTAGAACACTTTGTATATACAGGGGTCAGCAGAACTATGACACTAATTCAACAGGAGTGCAATTTACTAGTTCTTATGTATTATCGTAAGCGGACTTTTTCCCACATCTGGAACTCGCATCGTTCTCTCACAATGAGAAGATCTGACCGCGCTGGTCAAGTGCGGCTTGTTGAAAAATCTTGATAAATGTTTTTCTTCGAACATTTCAGTTTTCGCAAACAGTTTTCCTTCAGCGCTAAACCAGTGGTATTAACAAACCTGTACGTGTGTACTCATTGTACACTTGTAAATTATACTTTAAACCTAAATCGAATATTATCTCAAGAAGACTACCACGGCTATTCACCACAATCATCATCATCAGTCGCAGCCTTTGTCATCCTATCGCCGTATCAGCTTGTATCTTACTAAGTATATTTCTTTCTTAAGTCATGACGTCCCAGTATTTATGGTCCAGTTAGCTGGATAAAATAAAAATATTATTTTTCAAAAAAATATCGGTAAGGGTATTTCTTAATAGGCTCGCAATTCTACTATTATTATAAAAATAACAAGGTTTGGATGTTCGTTGCTCAATTACGTCGCAACGGCTGAACGGATCGGAATGAAATTTAGGACACAATCAGATCATAGTCGGAATTAACACATAAGCTACTTCTTGTTACGGAAAAATAACAGGAACGGGAAACACGCGAGTAAAACCGTGAGGCGCTGCTTGTGTATAATATTATTGAACGTAAAAATCAAATTCGGTGTATTTTTTTTACTTTTATGTAAATGTTCAATTATTATTTGTTTCTTTCTGTTTCATTCCAATCACTTTCTTGACAAATTTCCGTCAAAATAGTCATTATATTTTTTCCTTATGAATATTATGTAATATTAATATTATTCCTTATATTATGTCCTTATTGAATGTCAGTCCAATGCTCATACAAAAGTATAAGGATGGCAAAAAAATGTATATTTGATTGTCTATGGCTATGCATGTGTCTATCTATGCTAACGCTGTCCTTATCCATGCCCACTTCCGTTGTACTACTGTTACGTTGTTAGAAATTAGAAACCACTTAATATGTTACTTATTAAAAGTTTCTGTAAAATATATGACAACTTCTTTTGTTTTTTTTTTTAATAAAGAGTGACGAGACGAGCAGGACATGTGCCTGATGGTAAGCAACATGCCTGCCACATAACAGCACAGTGACACGCAGGTATTGGAACATGAAGAGTCCAAATCATTACCTAGCACTGCACTGCGCTCGTCACCCAGAGATCTAAGTTGTTCTATCTCTAAGCCCTGTAATTTCTCTGGAATCATTGCCCTTCAAACCGGAACACAGTAATGATTGGAAAAACTCAGCGTTTCACTAAAATAATGTTAGAGAATAATAACACTTTGCTGATAGGTGAGAACGTGACCCTATCGTCAGTGAAGGTGTTCTGCTTAACCTTATAGTAGGTACTAGATTTGAAATGTGCAGTGCAATCATAGCTTCAAGTGTCGTCGGAAACTGGCAGTCTGCCACAGAATGATGTCGAGTAAACAGTTCTGTTTTTCGAATTTAGTGCGAGAACTGTCACGGCATTAACTAATGGATGTTAACTCATTTGGGTAATGCGAGAGCTTTGCTTTATAGTGGACGAATTTAGGACGATTTTATCTTTGAATATAAATACTCATGCCAAAATTATTTTTTTAATAGCACTGCAACTTATTTTTGAGCCTGAATAATGGTTCGTTTTTAGGATGTAAATGGATCTGTCCAAGATAGTTCGCTATTTCGCTAATGTGACGTTTACCTTTCTGAAAGTTATCTAACCAAATAAAACATTGGCGCCACCTATGTATGGCCAAATTGAGGAATTATTTTTGAGAGGTTTATTTGATTTTGAAAAATCCTCGTTCTAATAATAATTATTATTGACAAAGATTTCACGGATAGCTCGGCTGTGTTCTAGAAAATTACCACTATTTAAAACTTTGATATTTTTTTTAGTGTCATGATATTATTTCATCGCAGGAAAGTGAAGGGAACGGGAACGAGGCGGGTACAACCGCGCTAGTTTTGTGATATTTACATAATTATAACTGACGACTTTCAATGGGTCTTTTCACACTACGCCGATATCGTGATGTTGCTCATGCTACTCCCCCCTCGATCCTGCGTCACCCCCACCGTGTCGTCACCCGATATTTATCACCCTACGATATCGTTGTCATTATCGGCCTATGTGAAAACGTTCAATGTCAAAAGTCAAAGAACTTTATTCATAAATGTACAATTTACACGTCAATTTAAAAAAATAAAAACAAAAGAAAGAGCTCACAAGTTGGACACATTTTCAAAATTAGAAATGACCACTTCACTGTATTATAATAATTATCGTACAGAAAACAGACAAGCATTATACAAGTATACCTAATATGTTTTTATTACAATTGACTTTTAAAATATTTACTTGTCCCACATAGGTATACCCAATTTTTAAGAAAAAATACATTTTGCAAAGTGCAACAATCATTTTATTCTGCCAACTATTGCTGTCATCGTGCTCAAACAAGACAAAATGTACCGTTTAACGCGTTAACCCCAGACTGGTGGAATCCGAGTGGAGTTGGCTGTTAGCCAAGCGAATACGCACCTTAAAGGTTGTACGTACCTATATACAGGAATACTTTCAGTACGATTGAGTCACTTAAGAGCATAGTACTAAAAGCGTTTGCCTATTATCACTCTATCCTACAAATGTTATAAGCTAGCAGTGCCCAGCGGATTTACTCGTGCTAGTCCCATTCCCGTTATTTCTTCATGATTTTAAGTAGCCGATGTGATATTCCAGAGTATAATCTATCTGTGTTTCAAATTTCAGCCTGATCCGTTTCGATGTTTCGACGTAATTAAGCAAGAAACATCTAAACATACAAACAACCAAGTTTTTTGGCCCAACGCATAAGCATTGCCATGAAGCGTGGTAATGCCGCCAGCATGCTGGGTACGCTTCCGATTGGTAATGGGCTAGTGGGAACATCTTGAGTATCTGTAGATTTTCATTGGTCTATGGATAATTCAAGTGTGCTTAGTGTAAGTAGTTAGTTAGGTATGTAGCGTAGTGTATAGTTATCATTGTTTTTTTTTTAATAAAGAGTGATGAGACGAGCATGACATGTATCTGATGGTAAGCAACATGCCTGCCACATAACAACACAGTGACACGCAGCTATTAATGGAACACGAAGAGTCCAAATCATTACCTAGCACTAGACTGCGCTCGTCACCCCGAGATCTAAGATATTAGGTATATCTCTAAGCCCTGTAATTTCACTGGAAACATTGACCTTCAAACCGAAACACATTGTTTGCACATTGATGAAATGAAAAAGCTTCTAGTTTTATCATAATTGCCAAGACTAGTGTATCTTCAGTTTTATAGGCCACTTAACATCCTCCGTTAAGATCAGCCTGCTAAGTACGGTGATTATTATTTAAACATGTTTTTAGTGTGATCTTTGTAGAATCTGAGAAAGAACCATACTTTTACCAGCTATTCTATCGCCAAGCTGTAATATACAATCATTACTGTATTCTGGTTTGAAGGACAATATTTCAAGATATAATACAAAAATATAAATAATCTTATACATCTCTCTCTGGGCGCTGAGTGTACAGACATGATAGGTCGTGTTTAAGACTATTTATGTTCAAATTGTTGTTTTGCTATATAGCCTGTAATAGCCGGATTTATAATAACATCAGGTGAATGATATTCTCGTCCCGCCATCCTATAAATAAAGAAACATCCGTTCCGTACTTTTATAGGTCTTTATTAACTCGCTGTTGCATAAATAAAACCCAATCTCCGCTAAACAAACCGATCCATAATCAACTAAAAAAGATCCACAGAACCGGCGCCCGAACTTTTTAGAAACTAAACAAGCGTAGTTTGCGAACAACAAGTCAATATTTCACTTGAAAACAAACGTATTTTCGGTACCGGCCTTAACGGTTGTCCGGAATAGTGCTGCGTTGGCTGCCTACGACAAATTAATAGGCCATAACATAGAATATATAGTTATTGGCCCACAGGTGTCTATTCGCAAAAAGAAGGAACCGCACTGTGGGCAGTTCGCAAAAAACGTGCATTGCGGTTTTTACGGTGGCTGTAAATGGGATTTGAGCACCGATTCGGGTTAAAGGTGGGTTTGTAGGAAATTGTTTACTTGTCTCAATTCTAATATTCCATTGGCAAATAATGGAACATTAGAAGTGGGACTGTATATGAAAAGTATTGGACACATTATTGGTGTCGTCAAGTCGAATGAATCGCTTTCTTTTAGGTCCGTTGTAGACTGCATCTCATCGTTGAGATGATGGTCAAATGTGAACCTACAAACGTCATAAAAAACGTAAAGATATATAAACGTGGCATAAGCTGAATCAGTCCACATAATTTCCTTAGTTTTGTGATTTGGTGGTATTTTCAAACAAAGAGTGCGTCAATTCCTTATTTTACATAAAGTGAAAGGCCATAATACATCACATTGCCCAAATGCAGGTTACGAGATGGTGGTTAAGCGGCGATAACGTCCGATTCGCATTCGTAATGTCGTAGGTTCGAATCATCCCACCTGAAGCTGTGAGTTTTTTTAAAAATCTAAGTTTGTGTTCAAAACAGGCTTTTACAGTAAAATATTTTTTTTTTTTTTTATAGCTTAGTGACGAGACGAGCAGGTCATGTGCCTGATGGTAAGCAACATGCCTGCCACATAACAGCACAGTGACACGCAGCTATTGGAACATGATAGTCCAAATCATTACCTAGCACTGCACTGCGCTCGTCACCCAGAGATCTAAGATATTATGTCTCTAAGCCCTGTAATTTCTCTGGAATCATTGCCCTTCAAACCGGAACACAGTAAAAAATTGTGAGTACACGCCTTCTTTCAAACTACCACTGGACCAGCATGGTAGTTTTGCTTATGCTTCGCTTACGCTGACCATAGGCTTCTCTACGTAGACATCAATGTCTTGATCCTGTACAAGTGTAAGTAAGTGTAAGTGTAAATGTAAATTTTGTACATACATAAATAAAATATAAAACTAAAATACAATGAGAACTACACTACGCTACATACCTAACAACTACTTACACTAAGCACACCTGAATTATCCATAGACCAATGAAGGTCTACAGATAATCAAGATGTTCAAGCCCACTACCAATCGGAAGCGTACCCAGCATGCTGGCGGCATTACCACGCTGAATGGCAATGCTTATGCGTTGGGCCAAATAAACGCCAGCATTTTGGTCACGCGTCGCATCGACCAAGCGTTCGGAAAGGCTTTTGAAGATGAGGTGAGCTCCCGGCCCCCACGGACCCAATGTCTCAACCCCAAAGGGCTCAAATATGTAACCTCTTCCGAGGGTTGCATATTTGCGCCGTTTGAGTCGCTCAGCTGAATTAATAAAATATTGTAAATACTGTAAGTGTAAATATTATTACAGTACCTATAGAATACTAGCGGGCCGATAGGAGTCGTCTGTACCTACACATGTCCAAAATCCAAAAAAATGGTTAATTTTATCAAAATTCATACTCAAACACACGCACAAAGTGTTTTTCTGGGTGTAAAATAAAGATGAAAAAATTTGACAGTTTCGACGATACTTTTTGATTGAACGAAGTGATTTTCAGGTTATTTCGTAAATCCTACATCAATCAATGAATCAATTCTAGTTCATCCCAAACAAAGCCGAGAGTTAGTAACATTAATAAAGTCATTTACTCGTTTTCAAAATGAGTTTCTGATTATTTCCAACACTAAAAGCAGAAACGCCTGTTATATTTCACACAATTTCGCGAAACCACTTATGAAATATGGGTAATTACTGATATAAAAGGTTGGCAGCATTGGCCAGGGAAGTCTGGAGTGCTGCCAAAACTTACCTTGGGAAAACTCATTTGATAGAAATAACTATCATAATAAATTGCGCTGATTTCTAATTTAGATCAGGATACTATTCCAAAAGTTTATGGTCACTTACTGGTTATTTAAAACCTACTTGTTTTATTATGTGGAAATATCTGTATAATATTGTATAAATTTTTAATTGTTAGTTATATCACATACTCAATATCAAATTAATTAAAAGCCACAAGATCAGAATATAAATTACAAAACATACTACTTATTCTTAATCTGTCCCGCGATCGTCAGATCCCCGCCCAAAAGTGTCCATTGCAAATTGTGTATATACAAATGTCCTGTCCCTGTTATTAAAATAATCTTATTTATATAGGGACATTCAAATTACATTTTTCACGCGTTCGCCATAACTATAAAACGACTGCTCGATAAGCCAACGCTTCAGTCTCGATTTAAAGCTACAGATAATTTAACATTGTTAGAAATTTCTACTTGGTTCTTTTATACTTTCCGACGTGATTGAACAACAAACATCTAAACATCCAACATTGACATTTACAATTTTCGTAGGATGCACTCGTAAAGTCTTTCGATGACTGTCGCAAGTGTCGTTAGTAAAATTTCCTTGTATTATTTTTTTAGCTATTTCTTGGTGTGTTCATGTGTTGCTCGTTATTCATGCTATTGTTGGTGTATTTCCATAAATAGTTTTATACCAATCTACGTATTTAATAATATTCTCATATTTCACTGTCATAACTTGATTTTCGGAAATCGAACTGAATAATTTTATCTGCTAATTGACTGTTTCATAGTCAATTAGTATGAAAACTAAAATAGGCCGCCAGCGAACTATACATAAATGTTGAAATTAATAACGTATTTGCCAATCAACGCTGTGTTTTTGATAATTATCAAAATAGAATTTATATAAATTTTGTCAAAATAGAAGATATTTCGCAGGTATTTAACGAACAAGATTATTTTGAAAATACATATCCGAAAGTAAATGCTAAAATTGTAACTCATAAATAAGTTAATATTGGTGGTTATCGTAATATCGTATGCATATTATAAATGTCAATGTATGGATGTTTGGATATTTAGATGTTTGTTGCTCAATTACGTCCTATCGTATGAACGGATCGGGCTGAAATTTGGAACACAGATAGATTATAGTCTGGAAAAACACATAGGCTACTTTTTTCCTGGAAAAACAACGGGAACAACGGGAACGGGAACTACGCGTGTAACACCGTAGGGCACTGCTAGTAGTAATATACATATACTATGTTTAACAAATCGTGACTCTAACTCAATTTAGTTTGTTTAACGTCACAAAAATAGACTAAGTATATTTTTATTTATACATCTGACTTTGTAAAGTTCTTAGCTCACATGAACTTTGAGTAAAATCGTGCATAATAATAAACCTACTATATTGATTTTGTGTAAATATTTTGTGTGGTAATACTAAGAATAATTTTTATTTTTTGAAAATAAAATAAAATTTCACCTGTTTTCAAATATTGACGTTTTCTTTTTTAGAATAATAAAATTATGATCGATTAATTTTAATTTGTTTGGCCGATTATCACTTGCTAACTAACGTTTCGCAGAATTTTATTTCTTCGAATAATCATTTGCCAAACTTTTGACATAGCTTTGTTTTATTTCCCAATCTAACAGATGACATTTGTACGTTTGTTTGCGTACGTTCTGCTTTTTATAATGACAACCTTTTCAGAAGGCCAACTTTCATATAGGTAACGAATGTTACAGTTAGATTATTATTCACTTAGTTGTATAGTTTTGATAAGTATGCGAGTTAGATTTCGAAAAATCTGCTATACTGAGTCTTCCATTAAATTTTCAAGAAATTTATGCACAAAGATGCCATTATAACTTAGGACAAATTATACACAGGTTGCTGTTATTATTATTGGATTATTTTCCATAATTATGTTTCTAATATGACACATTTTCAAGTACTCTGTACCACAGTAAATACATTCTTTACTGTGTCTGTACGGTGATTTGGTTCAGGCACTTCGCCGGCCGCTGCCGCGGCATGATCGGCTCGTGCATTGTCAGTCACAGTTCTAATCTAACTTAACCTTACTGATTCCTTTCGATTTCACCTAAATTTCTTTCTGAACATTGAAATTTTGCACATGTATATGTAGATTTCTGTTGCTATAAAATTGCATGTAAAATTAGTTAATTTTTTACCATTATAATTGTACGAAAAGGAAACTGTTACACAGACAAAACGTTATTTGTATAAAATTTGTTTGGCCTAGTGAAAGATTTGACAAACGATGAGTGCCTTGAACGTGTTCTATCATTATAATAATCCGTTTAACAATAATTCTACCAAATGAAACGTTGTCATACAAAAATTTGACAATCGTTAGTAGTCAAAGTGAAAAAAAGGTGAACCGTTAGTTGGCAAGTGATAATCGGCCAATCAATTTTCGGCGAAAAGGCCGGATCTCAAATAAATTATATACTACACCTACTAAATAAATTGTTTGAATATCAGAAAAATATATTTTTTAAGAATACGGCATGCATTAATATCGTTACAAAAGAGAAAACAAGTTTTCCGGGTGCTAGTCATCCTCCATAATACCACGCACCAGAAAAAACAGGTCAAAAATAATATTATGTAAAATCAAAATTGAACATGAAAAACATTAAAATCGACAACCGTATTCAAGGCACAAAGAGCAAACATTGCCGTTACCAAATTCACAAAACTTGGCAGTCCCCTACATCACGTTATAAGGAGATAAAGAAATTTTATAAAGTTTGGATGCAAAGATTTTTGTTGCAAGTATCTACTCTTACTATAATAATACGTGCAACCCGATCTGTTCATAGGTTACGACGTGATTGAGCAACAAACATTGAGATGTATTATGAGTAGGAAGTACAATACAAAACTCTTTATTAAAAGCCAGAAAGTACAATAAATGAATTACAAAACAAAAAGCAAACGTAAGCTATTCAATTCAACGGTATCATGCGGAGTGGATCAACTTACTCCATAATTGTGGCTTAGTGGGTAGTAGCTCTGCTTGCGGAGCCGAGGGTCGTGGGTTCGTGTGTTCCCACCCAGTGCAAATATTTGTGTGATGAGTTCAAATGTTTGCACTGTGTTTGGGTGTTTCTATGTATAATAAAGTGGCCAAGTGCGAGTTAGACTCTCCCATGAAGGGTTCCGTTGCAGCAAGTAACATAATATACATAGTACACATAGTTCTTGTAGTTCGTTGTAACTTTGATCGAAGTTTCAATAATAGTGTATTTATGACGTACTAAAAAAAAACTACTTATCAGATCGAGTTCAAACCAATTTTCGTTGGTAGTTTTCATGATAATGTACATCATATATTTTTTTTAGATTTTTCATACTCTTACTTTAGAAGTTAGAGGGGGGACACACATTTTACCACTTTGGAAGTGTCTCTCGCGCAAATTATTCAGTGTAGACGAAAATGATTTTAGAAACCTCAACATCATTTTTTAAGACCTATCGATAGATAACCCATTCGTGTAGGTTTGATGAAAAACATTTTTTTGAGTTTCAGTTCTCAGTATGGGGGGGCAACCCTAATTTTTTATTTTTTTTATTTTTTGTTCAAATCTTAATGCGGTTCACAGAATACATCTACTTACTAAGTTTCAACAGTGTAGTTCTCACAATTTCGGCAAAAAGTGGCTGTGACATACGGACGGACAGACAGACAGACATGACGAATCTATAAGGGTTCCGTTTTTACGTTTTACGGAACCCTAATAAGCATGTATTTAAAACTATATAAGTATTATATCAGCTATCTGGCCGCACTCACACAAGCTTTGCCTAGTTTGGGGTCAGATGGTGCTGTGTGTGAATTGTCCACCAATATTTATTTAGCATTTTTTATTTTTTTATTTTACAGCTCCACACTCTCTCTAGGGTCCGTGACCTATGTCATTTGTTTTCTTTTTACTACATGAATCTTGGATTAGGAGAAGAAAAGGAAATAGGGAAAGTAGAGAACATTTTCCTGCTAATTCTAGGACTAATTTATTTTCTAAGTCGCCTCCTCCCGTTATAATTAATTTATGTATCGCAAATATGCAGTTTTCATTTTAATAGTATACTCATCATTGTTAGGTATAGTCAGTGCAGTTCAAAATTCCGTTCTCCGAATCTCAATGACAATCGGAACTTAAACTCAAATCAAAGTTAACTAATTAACACTAACACTGAATACTGATACAAAGGGTTCCGTTTTTACGTTTTACGGAACCCTAATAAGCATGTATTTAAAACTATATAAGTATTATATCAGCTATCTGGCCGCACTCACACAAGCTTTGCTTAGTTTGGGGTCAGATGGTGCTGTGTGTGAATTGTCCACCAATATTTATTTAGCATTTTTTATTTTTTTATTTTACAGCTCCACACTCTCTCTAGGGTCCGTGACCTATGTCATTTGTTTTCTTTTTACTACATGAATCTTGGATTAGGAGAAGAAAAGGAAATAGGGAAAGTAGAGAACATTTTCCTGCTAATTCTAGGACTAATTTATTTTCTAAGTCGCCTCCTCCCGTTATAATTAATTTATGTATCGCAAATATGCAGTTTTCATTTTAATAGTATACTCATCATTGTTAGGTATAGTCAGAGCAGTTCAAAATTCCGTTCTCCGAATCTCAATGACAATCGGAACTTAAACTCAAATCAAAGTTAACTAATTAACACTAACACTGAATACTGATACAAAGGGTTCCGTTTTTACGTTTTACGGAACCCTAATAAGCATGTATTTAAAACTATATAAGTATTATATCAGCTATCTGGCCGCACTCACACAAGCTTTACTTAGTTTGGGGTCAGATGGTGCTGTGTGTGAATTGTCCACCAATATTTATTTAGCATTTTTTATTTTTTTATTTTACAGCTCCACACTCTCTCTAGGGTCCGTGACCTATGTCATTTGTTTTCTTTTTACTACATGAATCTTGGATTAGGAGAAGAAAAGGAAATAGGGAAAGTAGAGAACATTTTCCTGCTAATTCTAGGACTAATTTATTTTCTAAGTCGCCTCCTCCCGTTATAATTAATTTATGTATCGCAAATATGCAGTTTTCATTTTAATAATATACTCATCATTGTTAGGTATAGTCAGAGCAGTTCAAAATTCCGTTCTCCGAATCTCAATGACAATCGGAACTTAAACTCAAATCAAAGTTAACTAATTAACACTAACACTGAATACTGATACAAAGGGCCGTTATCTGATACCGAAGCCGTCTGACCGGTAAATCGGATTACCACCGAATAATGACACCTCTACGTAACGTTCCAAATATACCGGATTAGTACGTTCGCACGAATATACCGGAATGTACCGGATTAAGTTGGTACGACCGGCTTTGTTGATGGAGTATTTACCGGATCGGGTTTCACTATTGAAGATTGAGATCGATACAACATCAACAGCCCACTAAACGTTCCCACTGCTGGGACTCGGGACCTTCTCTCGCAAGGAGAGAGTTAAGGCCATAATCCACCACGCTGGCCCAGTGCGGGTTGGCGGATGACACATGACTTCGAAAGATTCTAGGTACATGTCGGTTTCCTCACGATGTTTTCCTTCACCGTTTTAAGTTAGCGGCATTACGCACATGACTTCGAAAAGACAGTGGTGCGTGTGGGGTTTGAACCCGGGGTCTCCGGATCGGCAGCCGCCGTTCTCCCGACTAGACCACCGTAACTTCCGAGATCGATAGCTTAGTGATATTTTAACTTGTCAACTGCTTACGTACCCACGCACCTGTTTATATCAGCCTCAGCGCAATAACACATAGCGTTCAGCGTAAGCTAAGGAATTGTCAGAGTCCGCCTGGGGAAGTACCACACCTTTGCCGGTTATTCTACCGCCAAGCAGTAATGTGCAAACATTACTGTGTTCCGGTTTGAAGGGCAATGTTTCCAGAGAAATTAATGGGCTTACAGATATAACACCTTAGATCTCTGGGTGGCAAGCGCAGTGCAGTGCTAGGTAATGATTTGGACTCTTCACGTTTCAATAGCTGCGTGTCACTGTGCTGTTATGTGGCAGGCATGTTGTTTACCATCAGGCACATGTCCTGCTCGTCTTGTCAATCGTTATTTAAAAAAAAAACTTTTCTTGGGTGTACAGCACTAACTATAGCATTTCACGTTAATTTACCTAAATGAAATGAATAGAGGAAGTAACTTATGAATGATAATTTATTTTTTCCAAAAAACAAAAATCGACTTCCATTTAAAATTAAATTCAGAACTCGACCAAATTTTATAAAAATCTATCACTATATCGTCTAAATACATACATGAAAGCTATTAATAAATTTTAGTTTTTCGTTCATATTTCCAAAACCACCTCACCGATTTCGATAAAATATATATATGTAGGACCACCTCTGAACTACCTATATAACAAACAAAAAAATTGGCAGTCATAGAAACTGCCGACAACAGTGAAAACTAATAACTCAGAATTTGATAGCTTACCTTAGAAACCTACACGGATGTAACCGGAGGGCGTGGCCTGGGCATCATGGCATGGCCGTCTAGAAATGCGTCAGTATTTCCCATTGGCTCACGCATTTCTAGATGACCAGACCACGCTCTTTCAGCATTTTCCATTGGCTGACGCATTTCTAGATGGCCAATGGCCATGGTCCCGAGTTTACCCGAAGATTTCTTATCATACCCGAGCGTGACGCTAGAATTCAATTCACAACCCACGAAAAATTTGTCTAGGCGAGCCAAAAGAAGTTTTCACTTCAAAAAAAAGAACCACCAAAATCGATAAACATTGGGCAGCGCTATCGCGTAACATACCAACATAAGAAAAAAACATACAACCGAATTGATAACCTCCTTCTTTTTAAACGTCAGTTAATTGTTTAAATAGTTTAGGTTATAAATATGTAGATGCATGGTTTTTTTTAGAAGTCTGATCTAATATTTAAGTCTTCCTGCATTAGACAAAGGAAAATAACAAAAAAATAAATGTATAAAATGTTAATAAAAGGCACGGACCTACGAGTCCGTGGAGGAGAAATTTTTCAAATCAAAAAAAAAAAAAAAGTCAGTTAATAACTCATTCGAAATAAGCTGCAGTCAATGATAACCAAAATCACAATGAGTAATCTATACTAATATTATAAAGCTGAAGAGTTTGTTTGTTTGTTTGTTTGTTTGAACGCTAGGATCTCGGAAACTACTGGACTGATACGAAAGATTCTTTTTTTGTTGGATACTCCATTTATCGAGGAAGGCTATAGGGTATATAACATTACGCTACTATCAATAGGTACGGAGTATGAGTGAAGAATGTAAAGAAAACGGGGGAAAATATTTCTCTTCGAGAGCTTTAGTTCCGTGAATGTAAATTCTCTTTGGTCGCTGTAGTCTGTGACGGCGCGTGTCTACATTTGAAGTTTGTGTCATTTGAAGTAATCTTTGTTCTACAACAATGCATTGTTGCTTATTTACGTAGTTTTAGGGTTCCGTAACGTAATAAAGTGGCCAGCAATGGATATTTTAGTATGGATTTTCCTCAAATAGACGCGGGTGAAACCGCGGGGCACAGCTAGTATGTTGATAAATTGAAAATTGAGTTTGTTATTATCATTATTAGTATTAACTAAGTGTTAAGCTAATTTTTAAAAGTTTGTTTCGTCACAGACGATGGTTTTTTGTTTACTAATTTGCCTTTTCACAACAATTGGACAAGTATTGGGCTTACAAGGGTAAGTTTATCATATTTTTGACATCAAAATATTTTTGTTCCGGGGTTAAGTACCTACTTTATGTAAACAATAATAATCATTTTGATTTTTATATTTGTTTTGTTGTCAATTGCTCTCAATTATACTACTTGTGTACTATGTGTTGGTTTTTTTTTGTTACCTATTTTATCTTTTGAATTGATAAATATGAATATTCAACAGCACCTGTGACTTTTGAAGTTACCATCCGAACAGTAGTTTACTTGTTAGTTATTAAATCAAGCTTTAAAGCACTCTTCTAGATATCATTTTTTACAGAAATTACCGCAATGCACATTGTGTCATTTAAAACTCTTTAAAATCGCGCCTTTAAGCCTTTTACAGTCCCCCCGCTTCCCGCGTTTTTCGGTACACTGTAAATCGGCGAGACTTTGCGTGTGCGCTCGGCGTGCGTCCTTGCGCATTATTTTATACCTAGTAATCGATAAGTTCTATCTAGGCTGCTTTGAGTTACTTTATCATAAAGCTATTGAAATAAGCTACAAAACGATATATAATTGTTATGTATTATATTTTTACTTAATTTTACACAGATTTTTCTTCGTACCCGAAGTCGAAAAAAGTTACACTTTTGAAAAAGTGGGTGTTTGTATAGAAAATAAATTGTTTTATGTATTGGTGGTTATGTTTTTTATAAACAGCTATATTTACCCCTTATAAATCAAAACTAAAAAGTATATGCTTTCATACTTATATTTTGATATTTTCGACTTTGAAAATACCTAACAGAACAGAAATTGCATGCCGGTTCGGACCGGTTTTTTTTTAAATTTCGTGTGGTACGATTTAGGTATTTAGGCATTATATTTATATACCGATCGATAGAAAATATATTCAGGAATCTTATTAAAATACAAGTAGAACCGATAATTAAAATAATCTTTACTCGATTAGGCAAAATGTGAGGAACGACAATTGAAAAATAGCCGCCATTTTCGTAAGTCACATGACTTATTTCGATCTTTGTTGTCAAAAATCTAAAACACATTATACTGTTTTGAATAGTAAAATAGGTTGCTAAAGGGCACAAAAATGTTTTATTAAATATCGACTTACCGAAATATAACCGGAACAAGCACTAAAACACAAAATAAATCACCCACAACACATATCACACCACAAAAACCGGTGCGCGTCATGGCGCCAAGACCGACGCGCTAGAACTGGCGATAGTTTAAAAAAATGTTCCGAGTGAATATCGTTCTCGGTCTCGTTTTGAAGCTACATCCAATAGGCCTTATGTCAATAAAACAGTTATGGAATATCAACCTTCGCCTAAACAAAATAAGGTCCAAAAGCAGCAACGGTCTTACTGTGACGATTGTCCCCGTCCGATGTTGACGGACACGCGATTGTACTGTAAAACAGTTCATGGGAATATCAACCTTCGCTTGAACGAAATAAGGTCCAAAATGGTCCAAACGGTTTTACTGTGACAATTGTCCCCATCCGATGTTTAAGGGTTGGGTTAGGTTGGGTTTAATATTTTTTTGTAAATGCCTAATAAATTTCACTTAATTATATATCATATGATATAATTCATTATAAAGTGTTAAGCCAAGATCTCCAGTATTTATTTTGTTTATATGTTTGCAACCTACTCTGGAATTATCTTTAGCCGCCCCGACAGGAAAAACCCGTTTTTTGGATATCTGTATATCTTAGTTGTTTAACCTAGGTGTACAGCGCCCAAGTGTCCAAAAATGAAACGCACGTATAACATCAATAAAGATTATATTCCGTTCGTTTGCAAATGCTGAGCCAAAGCATAACAACGTGTTAAAACATAGATAAACGAGTGATTCGTCTCGTAAACAAAACATCAACGCGTTTTAAGGCTTACTAGCGCCATCTAGTTTTGTTCGAGACAAACCAATAATTGTCTAAAAACTAGAAATTAAACACTAAGGTTAGTGCGGTAAGCCCCTGAAGCTATTATATAACAATATAGAACAATACAATACAATACAATACAAGTTGAGTTACTCAAAACAGCTTATAATTTCTCACAATTATATTCCCTTCAGAGTATTCCTTAACTATAGATATTGGAAGTTCATTCCACGCCTCTGGGTCGATAGGAGAAATTTTGCTCGTCATCTTTCTTAGTAAATTTTGCTCATCATCTTATGGGGTTCGCTTTACACCTCCGTTTCCATCATACGTACCTGAGATAATAATTTATAACAAATTACATTACTTCTTGTTGTTCTTGCAATAGGTAATATGAGTTTTGGGATTTTGACACGACAGGTCAATTATTATTGTTGGGTTCATTTGAAATTAAAGTAAATTAAAAGCGGCCAAGTGCGAGTCGGAGTCGCCCATAAAGAGTTCCGTAGCAGCAAGTAACATAATACATAAGTTCTTGGAGTTCGTTGTAACTTTGATCGATGTTTTTACTAGATTGAGTTCAAAGCGATTTTCAGTAGAAGTTATCATGGTAATGTACATCAAATATATTTTTTTGTTGTATCATTGTCTTATTTTAGAAGTTACAGGGGGGACACATTTTACCACTTTGGAAGTGTCTCTCGCGCAAGTTATTCAATAAAAAAAAAACAGATAAAGTTTCTTGTTTTTTTAATATTTTTGTAAAAAAATCTTAATGCGTTTCACCGAATACATGTACTTACCAAGTTTCAACAGTATATTTCTTATAGTTTCGGAAAAAAGTGACTGTGACATACGGACGGACAGACAGACATGACGAATCTATAAGGGTTCTGTTTTTACGTTTTACGGAACCCTGAAAACAACCATTGGTCAAATTTTTTAAACCGTTAATATTTCGGGTTTGAATTTTACAAAAATACATTAAGATTTTTCTTATGAAGACAAATATCTTTTTGACTCACTTCACAAAGAAAGAGGAAGTTCTAAATTCGGTTGCATGTTTGTTTTTGTTTATATGCTACGCGATAGTTCCGCCTGGCGAATTCGCCAGGCGGAACTATCGCGTTAAAACCTTAAAAACCTTAAAAACCTTAAAACCTTAGGTTAAATATTATGGTTATTTTTATTTGACTTGGGGAAAATGCACTTACTACGGCATACTCGCCGCCTGGGACAATCATGATGCTATAACGGATGGACCGACCCCACTAAGGTACGTTTACTAAATAAAACACCCACGGTGGTCTTTGATACTGGTGGCGGGAACGCGAGTGTACTTTGAGTATTCTTCCACGAACCCAACGCTGTTTGCTCATCTCCGAACTCTCCTATAGGTCAACATATATCTGTCGTTGGCGCCACAATGCACTTCTGCTACGCTGTGATCATGTTAAGCGCCTACTAGTAAATAGGTGTCATACGCTTCCACATCTGGACATCCTTAGTTCCCTACCACAGGCCAGTAATAATTAATTAATTATGATGATCCCTTTTTCGTTAAGATTTTTTTTTTATGTATACAAATGATGAGACGAGCTGTGTATTCACCTGAAGCGTCATGCCAGCCCATAACAGTTGGTGTGCTACCCATTGCTTTGATTTACAAAGTGATTGCACTGCATTGTGCTCTTCACTGTGAAACGCCATTTCTTGAGTCTCATGTGTCCAGTACTTCACTAGCTGCAGTGCCCTTCAAACCGAAACAATGTAACGTTTACGCGTAACTATTTGGCGGCAGAATATCTGGCACTGCTCTGATACCCACCTAGTCGTACCTTGCATAAAATGCCTACCACCTGGTATTAGAGTTTAGGAGTGGCCTCATTTAAATTAGATCAAAATCGGTGCAGTGGTTTTTGAAATACTAACAAAGTGTACTTTGTTATTTGACGACGTAGTTGATAGCTTCTTATAAAATATGGTCCAGAATCTGAATTTAATTTAAACTTATTGTTTTTTCAAGCTATCAGAAACCCTATATAATTTTTTATTCATAATTTTTCTCCCAAGCAACTACCTTACCAATAATACTAAATCCATGACCAAATAAATAAATAAGTTAATACTAAATCTACGGCTCAACAATTCCAAAACTAATCCCAAAATAGAAGACCTTTCACCTGTCTCACTTCCATTACCAAACGCAAAAGAATTCTCTACATTACTCCGTTCAACAAAATGCTCCCCAACTTTAGTACCTAATGCCACGCGACCCGAAAAATTGTCTGTAATATCAGAAGCAGTATACACGTCCTTCCATAATGAGCCAGTGGACAGTGTCCGTTGAGGGTCGGACCAAATTGAAGAACCGGCGCACCCATTGTGTTTCAAACACCCAAACACTCATTTTTATTATTACGGGGCGCCATTTAATTTTCTCCGACCCTGCCCGTGTTTTAACTGTCATACGGACCGTTTCTCTGAGGGACTTTTTTCGGGTGGACTTTTTTCGGTTCGTGCGTGTATTGGGATGGTCGGTTTTAATTTGAGGTGCAATTGGTTTTTAGCTTTGATGTTTGTCAATGTAGATTGAGATTGAAACCCGGTTGAATTTGTTTGTAGTTGTGTATGAGACACAACTCTATAAACCAGGTCTGAGGATATGTGGTCCAGGTTATATACCCACTGCTGGGGCTCAAAGCCAAGCCCATAGTGCGTGCGTCAAGCGTGGGTGACAAATACATTCGAAATATGACTTTGTTGGAACTAACCGGTTCCCTTACGATAATTTCCTTCGCTGGTAAATCTGGTGAAATAGATAAACTCGTACAGAACCACACCCCGGACACTCGGCCTAAACTCCAAACAAACGGTGAAGTCGACATACCTACACTCACACAACTACGCATATGTCGTTCGAACACATTTACGCATGTGTGCGTGTCATCTAGGGTTACTAAATTATTTTATGGAATAGCTGTGACCCGTGAGTTCACCTGCCTATGTTAAGTGGCTTACAATCTTACCTAGTTAGTGTTCGATCTTTAATGTAGGTAAATATAATAACTTTCATCAACAATCAGAAGGGAGAAGATTTAAAACAAAATAGGAGATAATAAAGGTACCATGTACGAATTGATTTTTAGTTAAGTACACTTACCCAAAGAGAAAACTTTATTCTGACAATATATTAATTAATCACTCCACACATTTTGTTAAATAATACAGCATCATGGTCGTATTCTCATAGAAAATTATCGTCCGATATAATAACCCTTCGTTGAGTCCGCCTCGCGTCCGCGAGGGGGAGGAAGCTTGAAATTGGCGGGGGGTGGGGAGTGTCCGTTCTATCTATATTATCTATTCTATGACAGAACTTAAAATAATATTACAGATGTTGCCGGTATTCTTTCCACCCTTTGTCATCACCCCTTTGGAATAAACAGCTTATCTGCTCCGCTTTTTTATCTCATGCATAACTAGATAGCTACGTATCGTCTGGAAGAAGACATAAGCCACTTTTTATCTCGAAAAAATATCGTAAACTACGTGAATAAAACAGCGAGACTCTACTAGTAAAACATAAATTCTTAAAAATATTTTATTTCAGTCAAATTAATTTTTAATTTCGGATGACGAGCTTAGAACAGCCCTGGTCGTTGTTTTGGACTCTTCATGTTCCAATTGCTGATTTATAAAAAATAGTTGTACATTTGCTGAGTTCAGCAAAATGTCAGAAAACACAGAAATATAGCTAGATTTTTTTTAACTATAAAGTATGGGCAAAGCCACGGGAGTACGTATAAAGTCAAATCACACTTACTAAGCACTTTTATTCATGAATATTCATAGCTTACTTTATACTTAGCTCCTAAAACATAACATACATTTCCAATTAAGCATCAAATTAAAATCTATTTACCTACGAAACCCTTGCCAAGGTTTTCTAAGCACCGTTAACGTTTGTTCAAAGCAAGCACCTTTCTTATTAAAGTTATTACCACTAAATTATTATTATTACCTACTTGAAACCGAGCTCATAATATTAAAACCATTTATACAGTTTAGATGTAAAACGGGGCAATATTCGTTAGGTTGTGGCTTAATCCGATTACGGGTGGAGATATAGAACCTGGAGTTGTTTTCGGGTTTTCTAACACAGTTTTATGAATTAACGATTTTATAAAGAGCATAGAAACGTTTTTCTTCGCTGTCGTGCCGTGAGGATTATAAGTAAATATTTATTTACATAAAAAGCTTTATAACAATTACTAGTTTACCCTGCCTACGTTGTTCTACCGTAGTAATTGTGGTGTAGTTTCGTAGTGGTTCTCTTTGCAGAGTTCGCCTGGGAAAGTACCACACCTTTGGCAGTTATTCTGCCGCCGAGTAGTAATGTTAAATATACTACTTTGTTCTAGATTGAAGGGCAATGCTTTCAGAGAAATTACAGGACATAGAGATCATCATATACGGCTGGGTGACGAGCGCAGTGTAGAGCTGGGTAACCAATCTTAGGGGCCAATCATCCCCTAAACTCAATTTTAAGTCAATATCTTATATATAAAATTCTCGTCTTATATATAAAATTCTCGTGTCACAGTGTTTGTTTCCTTACTCCTCCGAAACGGCTTTACTGATTTTAACCAAATTTTATATGCATATTCAGTAGGTCTGAGAATCGGCTACTAGCTATTTTTCATACCCCTAAATGACAAGGGTTGTTCACCCCAAAAATTTTTTTTTTAATTTTCGGACAAAATTTTTTGTTTTTATTTTTTTATAATGTAGCGTTAAAAAATACATATAACCCTAAATTTTTACCCTTTAATCATTAACCCATATTTTTTAATAGCCATTTTAGTAATTTAATCATTTTTCATCCCGCTCGATAACTGATCAATTATAGTCTTTTTAGGGTTCCGTAAAACGTAAAAACGGAACCCTTATAGATTCGTCATGTCTGTCTGTTTGTCTGTCTGTCCGTCCGTATGTCTTTATGCCACTTTATGCCGAAACTATGAGAACTACACTGTTAAAACTTGGTAAGTAGATGTATTCTGTGAACCGCATTAAGATTTTTACACAAATAAAAAATAATAAAAAATAAGGTGCCCCCCATACTTAAATTAATTTTTATTTAAAGTTAGAATTAAAACTCAAAAAAAAAATTTTTCATCAAACCTACACGTGTGGGGTGTCTATCGATAGGTCTTCAAATATGATGTTGAGGTTTCTATGATCCTTTTTGTCTACACTGAATAATTTGAGCGACAGACACTTCCAAAGTGGTAAAATGTGTGTGTGTGTGTGTGTGTGTGTGTCCTCTCTAACTTCTAAAATAAGAGACGGATAAAACTAAACAAAATATATGATGTACATACTACCAACGAAAATTGATTTGAACTCGATCTGATGAGTAGTTTTTTTTAGTACGTCATAAATACTTGGCTGCATTTATTTGTAAATACTTTTCACTCTATTTCGATTAAAACTTCCCGGAGCTTATGGCAAATCTAAAATCTATAATATTAAAATGAATCGCAAAATGTGTTGGTAAGCGAATCTCTCAACAACGCCTGGACCAATTTGGACAATTCTTTGTTTTAAATGTTCGTTGAAGTTCAAGGATGGTTTTTACGGCAAGAAAAAAAAAGAATAATTGCCGGGAAAATTCTAAAAACAACCTTTTTCTTTTTCCTATACAAACGTTTTCTAACTAAAATGTTAAGGCAATTTGAGCTTTATTGCTATTGAATAAAGTTCATATTAAATGAAGTGCTTTCCCATACAAACGTTTTCTAACTAAAATGTTAAGGCAATTTGATCTGCTATGAAATAAAGTTAATATTAAATAACAGGCACTCGCTTATGTCTAAGCAATATATGTGTGTTTCTAACGTCAAGGAGTCAATTCGCACTTAATTCCCGCTGCACAAAGTTCAAATTCCATCATGTCTATCCAAACAGTTGGAGGAGGAGGATCTAATGTCACGTTCCGAAACCCACTCAGAAGAAACTCAACAAAAGCGATAATATCGCGAACCAAATTAAATTGAATAATCACAAAACGTTAGACTCATTAGTACTGATGTTCAATTTGGTCGGCTTCACGATATTATTTACTTTGATTTAGTTTCGGCACGCGATATAAAATGCGTCAGTTTTCACGTCACTATATCAATCAAGTGTCAGTCAAACACAAACCGCGTTACCAAAAGTGTTTATTGACTAATCCACAAAGAGCCATTAATAAAAAAAGTGTTTTATTATTTTGAGTTATTGATTTAATATCACTATCTATGCAAAATGATTTGAATACACACGTTTGTGCTGTGGAGTGCAATATTATTGGAATAAATCTCACGGACAGAATACGAAACACCATACTGCGTTCCAAAACCGGAATAGCCGATGTGACTTAAAAAGCAGCCAATTTAAAAGTGGGATCGAGCTGGACGTGTTTGCTGCATGTCGGATGATTATTGGGCCAAAATACCACGCAAAGGATACCAGATTGCAAACGACGACGCGGCAGGCCAAAGAAACGATGGCAAGACGACCTCCACAAATATCGGAAAGACTGGACTGTATCAGCCATAGAAAGGGAAAAGTGGAAGGAGGGTATGGAAGCCGTTGGCCAATATTGGGACAAGACAGCCACATGATAAATAAATATTAAATATTTATTTTGTAATGAGATATTATGTAAATGAGATAGATGCAAATGAATTAAATTTCAAAATTCAAGAACAAATTACAGGCGAACTGAGGATTTATAAATCAGTTGATTCGATTCAAGATGATGTCGTCAACAACTACCTATCCACCGGAATTTTTGAACTCGCTGGATTTTCCAGGATTGCCACCTCATACCTAATCTTCAAGTTGGATCGGTAGTTAAAATGTTGTGAAATATGAACGAACCGCGTTTTTGCAACGGCACACGGTTAGCTACAAAAAATACTGAACAACGTGATAGAAGCATTTATACTGAAAGGAAAGTATAAAGGAGAAAACGTTTTGATACCACGCATCCCAATGATTCCGACTGATGCACCATTTGAGTTTAAACGACTACAGTTTCCAGTGCGGCTTGCTTTTGGTATGATCATAAACAAGTCCCAGGGGCAACCTTAACACGCTCAGCGCCATTCCCTATATGGAAATACTACCAAATTTTGACAACTTTTAATTTTTGTTTTTTAGTGTTGTGAGTTGTGAGGTGTTAAAATAGTATAGAAAATAATCACACCCCCGCCCCCGTCATCCCTTCTTTTACCGGTGTGTATATTTTTTTATACACGTGGCCTGGGAAATACTTTAAGGTATATAGATAAACTATTCCCCAGGCCATGTGTATCAATAAATAAAAGAAACACATTTCGTAATATTATTTCTCTGTTTCTCTCTTGAATGCACATTTATTATTCAACTAAATAGTATCTCAAGAAATTTACTATCACTCAATTCAGGGAACAAATAATTGTAGTTTTACTAAAAAGATCTGCTAAGTTAACCGGAGATGAAGTGCCATCAGCCTCTATTATGACAAGAAGACCGTCTAATAGAAAACATTATCACATAAGTAACAAAGTTGGAGAGAAAATTGTACGCTGAAGATGAGCAGAGGTGTTATAGTGTTTGTGGTATTAATCTAGAAAACCCATGATTCTGACATGGTCAATTGTATGTTGCATATTCCCTCCCGTGTTCGAAAACCATCAGATTTGTTTGTACATGTGCCAGGTAATCAAACAAAAAACATTGTATATCACAAAGCACTACAATGAAAATAAAACTAATTTTTGGTAATAACTTGATTAACAATAAAGGGATTCATCATCATTATCAGCCTATTTAATATTCGTCCACTGTTGGACGTAGGCCTCTCCTAATGAACGCCACAAGGTGCGGTCTTCTGTATTCTGCATAAAGGGATTACTTGCTTTTATTAAATGCTTATATACGTTGAAGTAAAATGTTATTAACTGTATCAAGTTTCAACAGTATAGTTCTCATAGTTTCGAAAAAAATGGTTGTGACATACGGATGGACAGACAGACAGACATGACAAACCCATAAAGGTCCAGTTAGTACGTTTTACGGAACCGTAAAAATGGATCTTCAAAATGTATGTACGCTCATAACTTTTGAATGAGTGCACCAAATAGGATGATTCTTTGTTTGTTATTGTCGGGACAAGATTTGTACAGCAGAAAGTCTAGAAAATCTAGACGAAAAAATACTTGGTGGTACGAAGTTCACCGGGTCAGCTAGTATCCTAATAAATGTCTCACTTAGTCTCTCGCTCTTACCCATAGAGGCATAGTTGAGCTTAGGAGATGATTGCCCCTTAAATTGGTCTATCTTATTAGAAAAAGCTTCAAAATAGTTGTCTGGCGAACATATTTACAAATGGAGCATGAGAATTTAAGTGAAGTTAAATTATTATTTTGGAGTAGTTAAGCAAAACGGCCGACGGAAAGTGTCTGGGAGTATTGGGACCTTGTTTTTAAGGATATTGCCTACAACAAACGTGAAAATCACTTTTTAGAAAATACGTGAAGTAATGTTTGTATGTACCTTCATTACCCCATATCTCATAATTGGCCGTCTAAGCAAGTTAGCGAGTAAGCATGTGTTCTTAGTACTTACTAACTCTACTCAATCGTCCACATTTCATTCATCAGAAAATAAGTGATGTCTGGCAGCACTGGGATCTCGGACTACAAGCTAAGACTATCACAAAATTAAACTTTAGAATAGTTCTCTTTTTTAGCCCCCGATCAAAAAAATGAGTGTTATAAGTTTGAAGCCGATACCTGTTTGTTTTTCTGTCTGCACCGTAGAGCTCAAACGGATAGACCGACTTCAATGCGGTTTTTTATTTGAAGGCGAAGGTTCCGTGCATTGGTTTTAACTATGTTAGGTCACCGATTCAAGATGGCCGCCTCCACAAAATTTACATCTTTTTATTGACGCTCCCTCAATATGGGTAACAAATAAAAGAACTAATAGAGTGTTTGAGAAATTACAAATCTGAGATAGTCGGGGGTAAATAAAAAAAAATGTTTTTGTTGTGTAAAAGAATGAAGCCCGCATTATAGTTGTCAATATTATATGAGAGGTGGCCTCTCCAAGCCTTACTATCTTCCAGTTCAAACTATCTTTAAAGCTAAATGTTTTTTGGAGAAAGGCAAATATTGTGGTTAAACTTTTATTTCTGACCCCGAATTCAGGGTCAAAGGGAAGTCTACCTAGAAGACCTTGAATGACTTATAATGACACGTCATAGATTTCACTTCGTTGCTTCCATATATAACATCTGAAATCGTTATCTGAGAAAGCAATTGCCTGTTAATTATACACTAGAGTTTATCGATCATTTTAGGCTCGGATTCAACGGGCCCAAGTCACGATGGTAGGAAGTGGGAGGTACCAGCTCGTAGTAATGCTATAGACTTTGAAAAGCATACCTAAACTTTATCGTTTCGTCTACCAATAAATTTATTTTTTTTAATTTTCAAAACTTGACTTAGTTCAATTTCGTCTCGCCTAGTGGGTAAGTTGATGGTACAGCTACCTGCAGAACCGTATTTCTTGGATTTGATTCTCCCACTTAGGGCAAAAATATGTCGAAAAAACGTGATCTTTTAACTTATTCTTTATCTAAGGTTTATATTGATTTGACTTGACTCGAAGATTTGACAAATGTCAGGGTCGCGTAAATCTTAAAACAAGCTTAAAGCCATAAAACAACAGTGCTGATGTTGAAGTTCTGTCTATGGGGTATACTGTGCTGTACCATGGCTCAAAGCACGAGTGGCATGGTGTGAGAGCGATAGCGGATAATGCTTTAATTGATGGCAGAAGGCGCGGGTGAAATATGTTACCGGGATTTGGCGGTTCCAACGCAAATGCGTGAGAGATGCCGCGGTTGTGGTACCTACGTTCGGGACGTTGTAATAGGCTGCTATTATATTTTGTAAATCTGAACATTACAATAAAGAAACGTCGATGGTTTTCATCGTCAGTTGTTTGTCTTACACGCTTTTATATTAGACATCTAAATAAAAACAGGATCATCATTATTGTTGTGTTATTACAAACGAGAAATGATAGAGATTATAGAATAGACATTCACTATTACTTTCAAATACAACAATAACTTCTCAAGTAATTGCGTCTTGAAAATATTTAAGAAAAAATGAAAAGAAACCAAATAGCTTTCATCTTTAAAATGAGCTCTCATAAAGACGTTGTAAGAAGAAAAAAATCTTAAAATTCACCTAATATCATGTATTCTTTTGAATTTATAAGCATCGCTGGACGGTTTAACATGCATTGTTCCCGCTCGTTTTATTTTCCGTACTCAGACACAGAACAAATTTTAATTATTATCACAGGCAAACTTATTACCAACAAAGCCAAAGTCCAGTCAATCTATCAATATTCTAAAATTCCGTTCCATATGCGTTCCGACGTTACTCAGCAACAAACATCAAAATACCCAAATTTTCGCATTTATAATATTAGCATGATATAATTTTAAAATAGGTCTAAGTGTACTAAACTTTGAGGGCATTTAAATTGAAGAAAAAAGTAGCGACACAATTATTAATGTGCGTTTAAGCACATATTTTTCTAAAAGTAACAATATAAATAACTCGTTGTTTGCCTTTCACGCTAACTTCTGTAACAAAATCTGACCTCACAATTCGTTCGTCACGCAACACAGGGCTTTTTAGGCTGAACGATTATTTAATAATAAATTTATTTCTACCATAATACGTTTACATTATACTTATAGCAAATCAGACGCCCGTTGAGTGGCGAATAAATCGTGTTTCGTTGCCTTCTCACTTCGTTTTAATTGAGTGAAATGAAATATGAGTTGCATTTATTCGTATTCAAATACCCTACTAATACTTATAATGGCTAAAGTTTGCAACTTTGTTTGTTACTCTTTAAATCTTTAATGCTAAAACATCTGAATAGTATTGGACGACATTTGAAACAGATAGATTTTAGTCTGAAGAACCACATAATCTACTTTTTATTACGACACAATTGGTTTCAACAATACAATATTGTTTCAGAATCACATAAACGAAAACTACGCGAGATTGGTGCGCTACTTGTTTTTTCACGTGTAATTTAAATATTTTTAGTGCTCAAAAACTATAGATTTCAAAGGAACGTACTCGCTAAATAAATAAAAAATTAGTTGTCTGTAAAGTCGGTTACGCGATAGGTTTATGGTAATGTATGGTTTTTTTGTATGGTAGAACATGGTTCAGAGGTGGTCCCATATACATTATATTGAATTCGGTGCGGTGGTTTTTGCAATGTGAACAAAAAACTTAAATTTACTTTCACATGCCTCGAAAACATCATGATTGCTTCTTTTGAAATTTGATAGATTATCTGAATTGAATTTTAAATTGAATTCGGTTTTTGTTTTATTGAAGAAAATAAATGATGAAGTGAAAACAAAACTAGTTACCAAAGAACTTTCCAAATTCAAATTGTAACGCTTTAACACGGTTACTGTGAAAACGAATCCTAAATTAAGCAATACAGGGGCAAAATAAATTCCGTGCAATCTCGGTAATTATGGGTAATACCTACATAATTATGTAACTGTGTGGAAAAGGTCACATTTCTAGAAACCTTCATGTGATATTGCAGTCGGGCATGCAAGCAGCGGGGAAACACAACACAGCGCTGAACCTTTTAAACGGGTTTTATAAAAGATGATGGAGCATGTGATAAGACTTTTTTTTAAAAGAAAATATAAGGAAAGTTTTTAAAGAAACATGTTGCGGTAGGGTTTAAATAGCGTTTACTGTTGAATTCTATTGATTTTTTTTTGCTTTTTTTGTTGGCTTTTCAATTATTTCAGTTAATTCTTTATGTTATTTGTTCACTCAAAACTTTTTTGTATCTGTTGTTTATTTTTGTTTAACGTATTGATAGAGTTAAATAACTAATTTTATCTGATTGTTTTGTAACCTCATACCAAAGAAGCTTAATTTTGCAAGCCCGCAAAGGGTAAAACTGTTGTTTCTATATATCTACTGTATAACATACATATTTGTACACAGTTTACGCAATAAAAAAAATCTGATTCTGATTCAGAAGTTTAACCTTTTAATTCATTCGGAAACATATTAGAACTAAGTTAGAACAAGTGATAAGTTTCTCATCCCATCCATATTATTTTACACTAAGCACAAACGGTTCGATTTTTTTTTAAACTAAGGGCTAGAGCACAAACGGTTCGTTTTTTTTATAGATACAATTTTAATGTCCACGAGTAGAAAATGAATAGGTTTTATAAAAAAAAAATGGTTGTCTGTAAAGTCGGGTTACTGATGTTAGTTGAACGTGACAACTTCAACTACGCCTTAGAGCGAGGTAACGCCGGCGGCGAGGTAACGGCGTTATCGGCACATGACGTCATGTTTTGCGGGCGTGCAGCCGGCTTCATCGAATTATAAGACGTTGTCACGTCAAAAATACAGCTTGAATTTAAAACAGATTCATGAATTTAAAATACAACAAGTAGTTAACAGAGATAAGATTAGCAAAATCCTGGCAAAGTATCTACTGAAAAGACGCTTCTGCATTTACCAGTTCATGAATTAAGCGTTTCAAATTTAAAGTTTCTAAAAGGAAGTACCTTTCTATATTTTGTACCATGTATACAGATCTCATGGCTGCTGTGGAGTTTCACTATGAAACTTTTTTACATCATTAAAGTTACACCCAAAATTTAAAAACGTTTATTTGACAGTGACCCTGTGGACTATGAGATGTTCTCCTGTCTGATGTCTTCAAGGGTCTCATAAATATGAGACATATCAAAAAGGCTCTTTAGTTTTCTTTCCGGCTGACATACCGTTTGCTATCTTCAATCTTAAAATTATGTATAAGTCAGTAAGTGTAAAAAATGTTTCTTTATTTTATGGTTGTAACAGACAATTTTGAAACAAACTTAACAGTTAGTACAAACTTAAAAATAATTAAAAAAAACTTTAAGTAAACACAGTAAAAACATCGTCACAGCAATTATTGGTTAAATTGAACCATCAGAAGGCGAGGCAACACGTCAACCCTCCGATAATTGGCTAAGTGGGTCTCGGAATTAGATCCCACTTCAGCTGTGGTCACGCGATCACCTACGAGGGTTCCACAAGGTAACTACTCGGCCCCGAGTTTTTCCTTCTCTTTATTATGTTGCAGGGAGCGCTAGTGAATGGGGATTGGCTTTGGGGCGCAAATCTTTGTGATTACCTTACGTCAGGTTCGTTAATGCGATGTTATAGATTTAGCTGCGTGGGTAAACGGAGCACTGGGTTAATCAATCTTTAGATGGGATGCAAGAGGTTTTTACGACTGCGTATCAAGACTTAGGTTGGCATTCGCATTTTTTGGATAACTGGCTAGCTGTTGCAACAATAAAGTACTTATTATCCTATAAATATAACTATTTTTCTCGTAATAACAAAAATGAAACAATCGAAAACAATGAACAAAAAAAAATGAAACAATAAACCTATTTACCATACATAAGATTCATCCTAATATTTTTTGACATTTTTTATGATTTGAAATACATACCATCCTTAATTTTTCCCTTCCACCCAAACCCCCGTTTTTAGTAACGACATTAATAATGTAATAATATTCATAATCTACGTGGCAATTAAAGTTTACTGGGTCAGCTAATAATATTTGTAAACCTATGCTCAATTCAAAATTCACACCATGGATCTTACTAGCCCTAAAAGTCAAGCTAATGACCTGAAATTCATTTACGAATTTTCGTTTCGTTTTGTAAATCATATTCCCAACAAACATAACAACATAATTTTTATCAGTTTGCCATAATAATACCATCTGTTGTAAAAATTTCAACTACAGACTTTTTTTATTTTTTTATTTAAATTAATCACTCCACAGACTCCGGGGTTCGTGATCTTAATCAAATACAGACTTACTAGAGTGAAAATGTATGATACATACGATGAGCCAAACAAAAATGCATATAGGTAGACAGATACACACATACATACAAATAGAGATTGGGGTCTAAATAAGTTTAACCATAAAAACACATTTATTTTAGTTCGTATTTAAATGCTCTAAAATAAAGAAAAACCTTTTAATTTGATACCCATATTGTAGAAATACATTAAAAACAACACTTCAGCCATCTTGGATGGTCCGCCATATTGGATTTTCGTGTATAATCCAAATCAAACGCGTACACAAAAATTCAACTCAATCGGTTGAAGATCTCTATAATATAAATAAAAGCTTTTAATTTAAAAAATATGATACGGTGCTCTGTAAGAAACTATAATCTTATACATATGTTTCACCGACGAAATATTCTACTATTATTATACATGGGAAAATTTGTATTTGTAAATGGACGTTTGTTACTGTTTTAGGAAAAACTACAGAAACTGATGAAATTTGGTACATAGAGAGACAACAGTCAAAAATCAAGCATGGGCTACTTTTTATTACAAAAAAAGAACGTGATCAGGAACTATGCGACGGGAGTAAGCACAATTGCAAATGAACAAAGTGAATAAAATGCTAGCACAAAATAAAATTACTCAAACTTATGCAAAATTGGACTGAAAATTTTAAATCAAACGTCGGAATTATGAAATATTTGATCTGAAGTTCCATAACTCGTCCACAATAATAGAGCACTTGGTGTGCGGTCTCAGACGTCGATCCTCTAACTATGAATACGAAAACTCGTGCTGGAATATGGCCGCCGGAATGCTGCAATCGAAATCGCGATCAAAGGGTGGTTTTCTAAATAGTTCTCAAATGGTTTATACCAGTTTCATCCGGAGGGAGATGGTTCAAGTCATAAGATAAAGATATTTAGGTAGGTATTATAATATTTAAAATGCTAAAGTTTTTTATGTTTGAATTTTCATTGGTCAATCAAGTCGAAACGGGTAATCGGAACAGATTGAAATTTGGAACGTAGTTAGATTGTTCCAGAGAAATTTCTGGGCTTAAAGATAAAACACCTTAGATCTCTGGATGACGAGCACAGTGCAGTGCTAGGTAACGATTTGGACTCTTCATGTTTCAATAGCTGTGTGTCACTGTGCTGTTATGTGGCAGGCATGTTGCTTACCATCAGGCACATGGCCAACTCGTCTCGTCATTCTTTAAAGGTGCGCTTACACGAGGGTAATAATTGCTCGGCGACACGAATGGACCGATCTGGAGCAATTAATGGAGCAATTTCAACAAATTGCGGAAATTATTTCGGCGATATTGCTTCTAATTCCTCCAGATATGTCATATCGCTCAATGTCGCAGATACGAATTGACAAATATCCAATGGGCTTGGAAATTTCTAGCAATTTTTGTTTATATCTCATTCGCACTTCTTTCTTTTGCGGCTTGCCGTCTTGCTTCCGCGCGGAGAGCGAGAGGTCGGGTGGCGCCTAGTTGATGAAGTTGTGCCATATCGCTCAATATTGTATTGCGCAGTATTGATGCTTGTTGCCGTTGCCGTAAATTGCTTGATGTAGTCGTGACGTCATAGTTGACGAGTATTGACTGGAATTGAGCAATTTTAGTTGCCCGTATAAGCGCACCTTTATGTAAAAAAATAATAAGTTGTAAAGTTTTATAATGTTTTTATGTTCTTTTATATAAATATTGTAAAGAAATAGATTTAAAGAAACAAATAAATACGTGGATAATAACAATAGTTTGGAATTGAATATTGGCTACTTTTTTTTGCCAGAATGTTAAGAGAACGGCGACTATGCGGGTAAAATCGCGGTTCACTCTTAGTCTTAAGGTCTGCGCCCACTTGTACGACTCCGCTCTTACCTGACAAATAAAATAAAGTGGCCAAGTGCGAGTTGGACTCGCCCATGAAGGGTTCCGTTGCAGCAAGTAACATAATATACATAGTACCTACACATAGTTCTTGTAGTTCGTTGTAACTTTGGTCGAAGTTTCAATAAAAGTGTATTTATGACGTACTAAAAAAAACTACTCATCAGATCGAGCTCAAACCAATTTTCGTTGGTAGTTTACATGGTAACGTACATCATATATTTTTTTTTAGATTTTTCATTCTCTTACTTTAGAAGTTAGAGGGGGGAGGACACACATTTTACCACTTTGGAAGTGTCTCTTGCGCAAATTATTCAGAGTAGACTAAAATGATTTTAGAAACCTCAACATCATTTTTGAAGACCTATCGATAGACATCCCACACGTGTAGGTTTGATGAAAAAAAAATTTTGGAGTTCCAGTTCGCAGTATGGGGGGTGTTGGCGATCAACACATGTATATATAGTCTAGTTTTAGTAAGTTTTATAATGAGTACGGTAAAATTGTAATTCGGTTAAAATTAATGGATGATTGTTAAGTAAATAAGGTTTATTTTGGTAGGAATAGGTTGGGCACACCTAATAAATATGGTTTTGATTCAGTTTGTTCGGAAATATAGGTAGGGTGTGAAATATGGTAACTTATTTACCTAATTTTAGGGAAATATTAGAAAATTTGATGGTTTTTGCGAAAATACTGAATTGTAAGCTAAGGTACCCCTGAAATAGTTATGTTGTTTAATAGACCTGGTCGTGGGCTACATTTATAGTGGTCATTCGTCAGCCTACGACCAGGAGTGGCAAAGTTATGGCCAAAAAAGTGGTCATAGCATAGTGAAAATGGACCGAAAAGAGGGCTCAGAATACGGGGCTCTCTTTAAGGTAAAGGTAAGGGGGTACCGTAGCGATCATGATTTTGTTCGGAGCATAGGTCCTCCGTGTGTGTGTTCCGCGCCCCGTCGCACCAACCACATACGTTCGAGGACTACAGTCGTCTGCCCCCCGTACCTCTGCCGGCCGTGGTCGTAGTCCTCCCCCGTGGGAGTTGACTCCCCGCCGCAGAGCGCTCGTGCCGCTTACGACACATTCCCGCGTTCAGTCCGTTCCGTCGAGCTCCGCCGCGTGCGTAGAAGCTCCGGGCGGACCACCGCATCGTGCTCCGCACATCGGACGCCTCCGCTCTGCTGAACCCGCTTCGTGAAGAAGCGGCGGACAGCCAGCGGCCCGCCCGAAGCACCCCCCCACAGCACCCCGCACCCCCCCCCCTCGTTGCCTGGTCCGCGGTTACGTTCCCGCGTCCTGAGTGTGTTCCGTTGTGCCGATCGGCTTAGCTGGGCTTCCCGTACGGGTTCCACCTGGCTGGGTCTGTATCGCCGCGGAACATATACACTCGGACGCCTGAACCGCGTCGACCAATCAGAGCGAGGCAGCGTGCGGAGCTGTGATTGGTCTACACTGCCACATTGAAATTTACTCCCTGCGTCGGCGAGCTACTGTTTGCCGACGCAGTTTTGATATACCCGGACGAAAACCGCTCAGTCGACTCCCGCTAGACCGGTGAATGACACCAGGCCGGCGAGGCGTCTCGACATGAAGCTGACCAACCAAGCCGCGCCGATGCCTGCGCCTGAGCGCGCGCCCGCGGCTTCACCTGCGCCAGCCGCCACACACGCTCCTGTTGACGTATCAACGACGCACTCTTCGCCGAAACCCCCCGCGCACCCCGCCGGGATAAAGGCCGGCAAGACATCCAACCCGCCGATCATAGTGGACCGCCTGGACAACTGGGCGGCCCACTTAGGCGCACTCAGAGAACGCCTAGGCTTCGCGCCTTACGTAAGGCCCTACAATAAAGGCCTACGGATCCGCACCAAGTCCGATGACGAATTCCGGACGATACACCGCTACCTAGTTGAGGAGCGAACAAAGAACCCGCGGGTCGAGTTCTATTGTTACGCCCTCGACGAAGACAAGCGTTGCGAAATGATCGCCGCACCCGCCACCGTACCGGCGCCTTCCGCCGTACCAGAACCCGCCAACAACACTCCCGTCGCCGAACCGACGCCTGCCGCCGTACCGGCACCAAACCCGCAGCCTGAGTACACACCGGCCGGCTCAGGGATCGGGCCTAGCGGTGAAGACGATGTTCTGCCGACGTCGCCGTCACCCGCCCCGTCTCGAGCCCCGTTGTACTCAGAGATGACGTCAAGAACGCCATCCCCCCCGCACTTCCCGCCGCAGCCCCCCGCGCATCCCGCCGGGATGAAGGCCGGCCAGAGAAGAAACCCGCATAACACCCGCCAGTGCCGTGTCTGTCGGAACGAGGCGCGCTGCAGGAATAGCATTCCTAGCGTGCGCCCTCCAATCCAGACAGGGACACGGGCACAGGCGGTGTTTAAGAAGAACCCGAACCAAGGGTCCCTGGCGGCCCCGGCCTTGCGGCCGGGCGGGCCGCCCCCGGGACCCGCGCCGAAGCGTGACAACAAGTTGCCGCGCACATGGGCCGTCACCGCGCCGCGCGATAGCGCTTGGCACGCGGTCGGCCCTCCAACCCGGACCGCGCCGTCCGCCCCTACGACCCCGGCTAGCTCAGGCCAGGGACGTCGTAGGCGCAAGCGGAAAAGACGGCGCGGTTCAGGAAGAAGAAAGCTACCTCCTGCGGTGGTCCATAAGGCCCCACCGCGGTCTGAAGGGGCCCCACTATCCTCCCCGAAATCGGGGAGCATATTTATCCCGATATCGCCGGTACCGCTGGGTGCGGCCTACGCCCGCCCGCGTGAACCGCGACCCGCGGCGCGCAATGCGCGCCCAATGCAAGCTGAGCGGATGAGCGCGCTCGCTTGCACGCCCAATCCACCACGAGTAAGGGCCCCTCGACCGCGCCCGACACCCAGGCTTCGTCTCGAGCTGGGAACCGGGCAGCGGAAGGGACCCCCACCGATAGTGCCACCGAGCGCCGTGACCCCGCCGCGGTCAGCGGAACGCCTTACGTTCCCGGTACCGCGGCCGGCCGGTCCGGCGCCGAATACAGCGCCGCCGGGCTTTGCCCCGCGCCTCCTCAGCCCGCAGGCGGATTCTACAACGGTCGCCCTGCTCGGGTCTCCCAGTTTCGTATTCTGGGAGGCCCTGAGCGGCGCCTGTGCGGCCGTCGCGGCGGCGAGGGCAATGTCCGCTGTCCTACAGCGACTGTACGGATAGCGGACGTGCCGAACACCATCCCGATGTCCCTTTACGCGTGCTTTACGCCGCGGAAGGGACGAAGAGGCCTGCTCAGCGAGTGGGCGGGCCCCGCCAACTCCCGGGCACCAGAGTGTGCCCGAGTCCATCTCCAGTAAAGAGGTATAACCTCAAGGCTGGCGCCTGACTTCCCCCCTAGGGGGAGGAAGAAGAATTCATGTGTGTGTGTGTTCGGAGCATGCTCTACTCAGCGGCTCCAGTAAGAAGACTCAAAAGGAAGAAAAATAAAAGGAAAACTCAAGCAACACCAGCGTTTCACTACCCCGCTCCCTGCTCCCCTACAAGGTCCGGCCAATAGGATCTCGTCGAGTTGTCATCGTGTCCGCACCGAGTCATCGCCGAGAGTACTTCGGCGGTTACAGCGAGGGCTCGTCAGGGTCACGCCGACGTGTTACGTCGAGGGGTCACGGCGGGGGTCACGCCGAGTGTCACGTCGTGTCATCGCCAAGGACACGTCGGGTGTCACGTCTAGTGTCACGTCTAGTGTCACGTCGAGTGTCACGCCGAGTGTCACGCCAAGTGTCACGCCGAGTGTCACGCCAAGTGTCACGCCGAGTGTCACGCCAAGTGTCACGCCGAGTGTCACGCCGAGTGTCACGCCGGGAGTCACGTCGAGTGTCACGCCGGGAGTCACGCCGAGTGTCACGCCGGGAGTCACGCCGAGTGTCACGCCGGGAGTCACGCCGAGTGTCACGCCGAGTGTCACGCCGGGAGTCACGCCGAGTGTCACGCCGGGATCAAGTCAAAATCAAGGTCACCCAAGGTCAAGCCAAGTTCACATCCAGGACGAGTTCGAGGATTGTCCCACAGCGGTCGCAAAGTGAACCCAGGGACGAGTCTACCAGCGCCCGTCGGAACGAGAGGGCACGTACTCAAGAGACCTACTACTTACAACAGGTCTCTCCCCCTCTCGCTGCCGGCAGACCAGGCTCGTCAACGCATAGCGGTCGGTCACATACGGCCGGTCCGCGACAGGGGGCAACCCTAATTTTTCATTTTTTTTTAATTTTTTTGTAAAAATCCTAATGCGGTTTACAGAATATATCTACTTACCAAGTTTCAACAGTGTAGTTCTCATAGTTTCGGCAAAAAATGGTTGTGACATACGGACGGACAGACAGACAGACAGACATGACGAATCTATAAGGGTTCCGTTTTTACGTTTTACGGAACCCTAAAAACACTCAAAAATGGGCTTTATATCATGCCAGTTAAGATAAGGATTACATTGGCAACATAAATTATCAGACAGTTGGAAGCGAGCGGTTTGAGTCGTATCGCAGAAGTAAGTCGCCGGCGTTGCTGCGGACCCGCGCGATTACCGCGCGTGCCGCCACTAACCGCTCTATACATTGGTGGCTGCCTGTCTGTGACAATAGTCCACTTCGATACATGTGGACGGCGTATCAAAAATCAACTAATAGGTGATTTATATTACTATCTATTCACATTTATAGACTTTCATTTAATTTTAATTTGGCGTCGAAATTTTCTTTCAGTTTTAATCTAATTTGTTATGATATAATATATGGATTTACATATAATTTGGATTAAATTAATTTCATTTCATTTAGAAAATTGCCTACTATTTTACTATTCATTTTCTCGGAAGACAATTAAATACAGACACTTGACTACATTTCATGTTTTTGTGCAATCAACGAATATGTCCTACAGGTGGAGGTAGATAAGCAAATTTTTAGTTTTTTGTTTATATTTCAAATCCTGCTACACTGATTTTGATAAAACATTTGTATATAGGACTACCTCTGAAGGTATTATCTACGAAACAAAAAATCCTACTCCTACTAATATTATAAATGTCAATATAATATGGATGTTTGTTTCTCAATCACGTCCTAATGTATGAACGGATCGGGCTGAAATTTGGAACACAGATAGATTATAGTCTGGAAGAACAAATAGGCTACTTTTTATCCCGGAAAACAACGGGAACGGGAACTTCGCGGGTAACACCGCTGCTAGTAATCTATAAAATATATTCAAAATAGGGGGAGCTACCGCGTTACATAAATACAAAAAAAACATCAAACTGAATTGACAACCTCCTACTTTTTTGAAGTCGGTTAAAAATTGACACGATCTCTTCAGTTCTTACGACGTTATTGATGAACACACATTTAAACTTTCAAGCTCAGAATATAATATTTATAAGATTTCGAAAACATTTCCACATCGTAATTTACACGAACATTTCAAATCGTTTTCAGTTGTTGACTTGCATTATTTATTAGAATCTCTAACTTTATCGAGGAATGCTGTGCAGTGGTTTACTGGCTTATAACAGTTTGTGTTTGATGAAAATAATAACTGCCGTGTTGGGAATAACGTAGTAATACAGTAAACTTTATCAATTTCCCCTATTTTTCAATATAGATAAATTTTCGGGATATAAATTCAGCAATGACTTTAACAATTCGAAATTAATGAATTACATGAAAAATTGTTTTCATCAAGTTTTTGTGTTACAATTTTTAATTTTTTAAACTTATTTCATTTAACTGACCATCTTTAACCTCAACGCAAAATGAGGGTGTTGAAAATGTGGCAACCTCGATCGGTGCGTGTCTTTATGTCAGTCCGTAGAACCGTAGCATTAATACAGGTTGGTGATCCGGTTGCGGTTTTTTACTAGAAAGCAAAACTTATGTTTCATCAAAATTGGTTAAATTGTTTCAAAGTTATTACCATTTTTTTATTTTGTAGGCGAAATTCTATGGATGAATAAGAAAATACGAGCATCTTGATTCCAGAAATATTTACATTAAACTATACTTATGTTAATTTTTTTTTTTTTAAGTTTTATAGATTTACACTGGACCGCCATCTCGCCTGATGTTAAGCGACGATGCGGTCTACGATGGAGCGTGTTTACCTAGAAAAAACCGATTCACTCTCGATTTGAAGATACAAAGATTGTAACCAGCGGGGAAAACCTACTCAGGCAACGTATTCCACAGCCTAGACGTTCTTATCACAAAAGTAAAGTCAAATCTCTTCGTTCGTGTCTTTGGAATATCAACCATGAAAAATATAGATAGAAACTATTTATTCTGACAAAAAAAACTTAAAATATTACAGAGACACATTTATTAACTAGCGCCACAAATGGCGGCCTTATTGCTGAGAGCAATCTCTTGCAGGCAACCTGCTTTAATGTTTTTAAGTCCCACTCCGTCAATGTTGATGTAATCTTAGCTCACATCTACTGCTGGCCTAGAGTGTACTTATTGCTTTTAACAATAAGGTGACTTAATTACTCTTATGGTAACTTTTGTAAATATTTGAATGTACCTATATATACTATCACTATAAAAAGTTCGCAACCCAAATATCTTACTCAACGCTAATTACGAGTACAATCTCTTCCAGACGTCCGAGAAATAATTGTGTACTCTTTTTAATACCAAAACAAATGCTGCGCGACTCCAAGATAATGCCTACTGCGCAGTGCTTCACGTCAAATAGAGTGTGTTAAATATTTAACAGATAGCGAAATTGGCGACGGCCCCAACACCGAGGCACCTTATTCCTTTATCACATTCCCAAACATTAAACAAATAACGTTCTCTTCACTGTTATATAAACGAGTGGCGGTAGCTAATGTCCTTACCACTGGCTATGGTCATCTGCAATATTGAAGACACTAGCAATGCCTTGTTTTCAAAACTAGGAGCTTAAACTCTCTTTGTTGACAACAATGTCAACAATCCAAGTCGTATTACACATGGTAAGTTGCATTTAAACATTTAAAAAGGAGTGGAAACTACTTTTCCGTATTTAAAAAACATTATTTAAAAACAATCATTGTCTGCTTTGTCTTGTTGTTGAGTTATCTTTACAAACTTTAAACATAACAAATTTTATTTTACACTTTTATAGACCGGTGTGAAGTTGGCAGCCAAAAGTTTCTGCCAGTTTAAAAAAATGTTTTTTTTTTGTAAGATTTGCTTAAATCAATTCTTCTTGTGCTTATGCTTCAGAGAATTAAGGAAAAATGGTGAAACGCGATACTTAAAACTTGATAAAGCTCAAAAACAAACCAAAAAACTATATAAACCCAGGCGCACTTTTTTCGCCAAGCCCACGTTTCCTTCAATAATGCGACCTGACGGCCCCTGAAATTCTAAAATATTATGTATAATTATTGTAGCGTGTTTCATGCGCTATCAAAAAAACATAGTAAAAATGTGGCAGAATGGTTTCTACTTAGAGAAACTATCATCTGAAATCATTCGGGTACCGAAATCTTAGGAGGAAAAGTTGGCTGCTGGCTTATTGTGAACTCCCATAGCTGAAATTAGCCAAAACTCTTATCACATAATCAAGGTCTATACATATCCTATCGAAGTGAGTCATTTCCGATAAGGCTTCATGCCGTTTTAACCCTAAACATTCCACACAACCAAAATTAGTGAAATAATTAAACCTTAAAACACAATATGCTCGATTACGACCCGTAGGCCCCTGAAATACTGAAGTTTTTAGGTTGTATTCTATAGAATGATACCTATTCTATCTAAAAAGTATAGTCAGAATGTGGCAAAGCGATTGCTTAACCCTCAACTGAGTTCATGGAAAATTTACAAAAAAAAATTTCGCCAAGTTCAAGTTTCCTTCAATACTTACTGCGACCTGACGGCCCCTGAAATTCTGAAATATTATGTATTAGTATTGTAGCGTGTTTAATGCGCTATCAAAAAAATTTAGGAAAAATGTGGCAGAATGGTTTCTACTTAGAGAAACTATCATCTGAAATCATTCGGGTACCGAAATCTTAGGAGGAAAAGTTGGCTGCTGACTCATTGTGAACTCCCATAGCTGAAATTAGCCAAAACTCTTATCACATAATCAAGGTCTATACATATCCTATCGAAGTGAGTCATTTCCGATAAGGCTTCATGCCGTTTTAACCCTAAACTTTCCACACAACCAATTTTTTTTCTCGCGGAAGTCGTAATGTGTTTACAACACTACGCATGAATGTTGCAACGTAAGGGATTGTAATTAAACACATTTGTGTAATAAATATATACCACAAAATACAAAAAGCGTATTTGTTTATAAACATGCTGCAGGGAGTTTAAATTATATCTAAGAACTATGGTACTTATGTTCAGTTAAATTCAACTAGGTACTAGTGACGCCTGCACTAGGGTAGACCTTTATGACAAGGGTCGGTCCAGATGACGCTTACTGATCTTAAGTACCTACGGCACGCTGATAAGTATATCATGATTATCTGTCAAAATTAGTAGAACTACTTACAAGATCAAAAATTAAACAAAATTAACACATTTTAAATTTCATTTCATTCACAGCATTCCAAATACCTGAGTATTTTGATGAAAAAAAAATCCAAAAAAGTTCAATAAATAAAAACAGACATTTCTCACACAATAAAATATCATCTCAAACGAATATCTTTTACGGAATATTATTAATAACGTCACCCTTTAACCAACAATATATTTTTACTGTAAAATTTCAAAATTTTTGTATCTGTGGCTCATCAAATACGTGTTATCTTTCAGTAAACGTAATATTCCGAGATCCTAGAGCTGCCAGACGTCACCTATTTTCTGATGAATGAATTTTGGACGATTGAATAGAGTTAGTAAGTACTAAGAACACATGCTTACTCGCTCACTTTCTTAGACGGCCAATTTCGATATATGGGGTAATAAAGGTACATACAAACATTACTTACTTCACGTATTTTCTAATACGTGATTTTTATGTATGTTGTAGGCAACATCCTTAAAAACAAGGTCCCAATGCTCCCAGACACTTTCCGTCAGCCGTTTTGCTTAAAAACTCCAAAATAATAATTGAACTTCACCTAATTTCTCATGCTCCGTTTGTAAAAATGTTCGTCAGACAACTATTTTGTTGCTTTTTACAATAAGATAGACCGATCTAAGGGGGCAATCATCCCCTAAACTCAACTATGTCCTATGGGTAAGAGCGGGAGACTGAGTGAGACATTTATTAAGAAATATTGAGTTTAGGGGATGATTGGTCTGTCTTATTGGAAAAAGCTTTAAAATAGTTGTCTGACGAACATATTTACAAATGGAGCATGAGAATTTTAAGTGAAGTTAAATTATTATTTTGGAGTTGTTAAGCAAAACGTAAGGGGGTGTAAGGGGGAAGCGCTTAACATCCAGTTTCCCCAAATGTCAACCTCTCCTGCGCGTGGTACACCCTGCTGCCAACTAACGAGGCTCTGACGACCGAACCAATGGCGGTATATCCATTTAAAAGCCAGTCCTAAATTGACCTGGCCGGTGACGGGCAGCGGCGTCATCGGTGCAAAGGACTGGCTCCGCGGTCACCAACCCGCCTGCCAAGCGTGGTGACTATGGCAAACACCCCCCCATATGATGGTCACAAAAAAGAAACGGCCCCTAGTCCCCGGCGGCTCCGTTATTCCAGGCGTTGGTGGCAGCCTTGGTTCCGGCGGAGCATGGGGTGCTAAGAATCCCCGGCAGACGCCCCGCCACCAAACCCAACGACTCGACCTGGCAACGTATAACGCACGGACGCTGAGGGCTGACGAGAAGATTGTGGAGCTGGAAGAAGAAGTGGACAAGTTGCGCTGGGATGTCATAGGGTTATCCGAAGTCCGTAGACAGGGCGAGGACAGAATAACCCTCGAATCCGGCAACTTGTTTTACTACCGGGAGGGAGATCAACAATCCCAAGGGGGTGTCGGGTTTATCGTCCGCAAGTCTCTTGTCAACAACTTGTTAATGATCGAGAGTGTGTCGAGCAGGGTTGTATACCTTGTACTTAAAATAACCGACCGGTATTCCTTGAAGGTCATACAGGTATACGCACCGACCTCGACACATCCCGACGAAGAGGTTGAGACCATGTATGAGGACATCTCCAAAGCCATACATGTCTCGCCAACACATTTCACAGTTGTGATGGGAGACTTCAACGCGAAACTAGGCAAACGTAGCGGTGATGAGTTGAGAGTGGGACAATTCGGATATGGGCAGCGGAACCCAAGAGGGCAACGTCTAGCTGATTTCTTGGAAAGGGAGAGCCTCTTTATGATGAACTCCTTTTTCAAGAAACAGCCACAACGAAAATGGACATGGATTAGCCCCGATGGTTCCACAAAAAATGAGATCGACTTCATTATGACCACTAAACGACAAATATTCAGCGATGTCTCTGTGATCAGTAGGGTTAAGACCGGCAGCGATCACCGTATTGTAAGAGGCACGCTGAATCTAAACATTAAGTTCGAACGATCACATCTAATGAAGTCCACGCTCCGACCAAATTATGCTCAAATCGAAGATCCCGATAACTTTCAACTCGAACTTCAAAATCGCTTCGAAGCCTTAGATGAATGCGTAACGGCGGACGAAATAAACGACAGGCTGGTGGAAACTGTTCAAGCAGTTGGCAGGAAATTTTATAAGAGCCGACGCCAGCATAGAACCCAAAAGCTCTCCGATCATACTCTAAATCTCATGGCGGTTAGGCGAGATATGCGATTGCAGTCTTCGGTCGACATGACGGTATACAGACGGCTCAATAGACAGATATCTACTTGTGTGCGACGCGACATACGCTGCTTCAATACTTCGTGTATTGAAGAAGCGATCAAGCAGAACAAAGGCTCGAAAGTGTTCGCAAGAAATCTGTCTCTTGGGCAAAGTCAATTGACCAAACTGAAGACCGACAGTGGTAACGTCGTCTCGTCGAAGCCCGAGATTTTGGGGGAGATTGAGAGGTTCTATGAACAGTTATACACCTCTACGCAAGCACAACCTGTCGTTAGCATGGCAAAAGACCCCAGAGCCAAGCTGACCCGACACTTTACCGAAGACATCCCGGAAGTCAGCCTGTATGAGATTAGGATGGCCCTCAAACAACTTAAGAACAACAAGGCACCTGGCGATGACGGAATTACGACTGAGCTTCTGAGAGCGGGTGGAAAACCGGTACTTAAAGTCCTCCAGAGGCTGTTCGACTCCGTCATACTTGACGGTAATACGCCAGAAGTGTGGAGCAGAAGTGTGGTGGTGCTCTTCTTCAAAAAAGGTGACAACACCTTGTTGAAGAACTACAGACCCATCTCACTTCTGAGCCACGTTTATAAGTTGTTTTCGAGGGTAATCACGAATCGTCTCGCACGCAGGTTTGACGACTTCCAGCCACCCGAACAAGCCGGTTTCCGAAAAGGCTATAGTACCATAGACCACATCCATACGCTTCGGCAGATTATACAGAAAACCGAGGAGTATAATCGGCCACTATGTATAGCGTATGTGGACTATGAGAAAGCCTTCGATTCCATCGAGACCTGGGCAGTGCTTCAGTCTCTTCAGCGATGCCGCATCGACTATCGCTATATCGAAGTGTTGAAGTGTATCTACAGCAAAGCCACAATGTCTGTCCGATTACAGGACCAGTGCACAAAACACATCCAGCTACAGAAAGGCGTGAGACAGGGAGATGTTATATCTCCGAAACTGTTCACTGCCGCGCTGGAAGATGTTTTCAAGCTACTGGACTGGAACGGATACGGCATCAATATCAACGGCGAATGCATCACTCACCTTCGGTTTGCCGACGATATAGTCATTGTGGCGGAGTCGATGGAGGACCTCGGTGCTATGCTCAGGGACCTCAGTAGAGTATCCCAACAGGTAGGTTTGAGGATGAATATGGACAAGACGAAGGTCATGTCAAATGTTCATGTCTCACCTGTACCGGTTATTGTTGGGAATACCACACTCGAAGTTGTTGACGAATACGTCTACCTGGGTCAAAAGATCCAATTGGGTAGATCCAACTTCGACAAAGAGGTCCAGCGAAGGATCCAACTCGGATGGGCAGCGTTCGGGAAACTACGGCACATCTTGGAGTCCAAAATACCCCAATGCTTGAAGACGAAAGTCTTCAATCAGTGCGTGTTGCCAGTGATGACTTATGGAACTGAGACGTGGTCCTTAACTGTAGGCCTCATAACAAAGCTCAAAGTCACACAGCGAGCTATGGAGCGAGCTATGCTCGGAGTCTCTTTGCGCGACAGAATCCGTAATGAGGATATTCGCAAAAGAACGAAAGTAGCCGACATAGCTCGAAGAGTAGCTAAGCTGAAGTGGCAATGGGCAGGCCACATCGCTCGCAGAACTGACAACCGATGGGGAAGAAAGGTTCTCGAGTGGCGACCACGAACCGGAAGACGCAGTGTTGGACGGCCTCCCACTAGATGGACAGATGACCTCACAAAGGTCGCTGGAAACCGCTGGTTGCAGGTTGCGCAGGACCGTTCGTTGTGGAAATCTAGGGGGGAGGCCTATGTTCAGCAGTGGACGTCTTGCGGCTGATGATGATGATGATGAAGCAAAACGGCCGACGGAAATTGTCGTGGAGTATTGGGACCTTGTTTTTAAGGATATTGTCTACAACATACGTGAAAATCACTTATTAGAAAATACGTGAAGTAAGTAATGGTTGTTTGTACCTTCATTGCCCCATATCTCAAAATTGGCCGTCTAAGCAAGTTAGCGAGTAAGCATGTGTTCTTAGTACTTACTAACTCTACTCAATCGTCCACATTTCATTCATCAGAAAATAGGTGACGTCTGGGAGCTCTGGGATCTTACTCTATAAGAAAATGACAGAGATAAGCGACTGAGTGACAAAATATACACAGTACTTAACCGAGAGGCGACGAACGCCGCAAAGGGCCGGGTTCCGTTTTAATTAGTTTTATTTCACGAATCCGACTTACGAATCTTATAAAACGTTGTGGTTGAACAATTTTAATGAAAGGACTCGCCCACTTCTTTGAGAACTTGTTTAATTTAAGTCAAAATTGTGTCTTAACGAACTGTATAGTGTTTTGGCTATCTGTTGTTCTATCTTGAATGGAATATCAAATTCTCGTAAAGTAATTGTTTTAATTATACTACAGTAAACACTAAATAATGTGTAACTAACCTTTTGTCTACTGATTAAGGTAAACTTTTGTTTCGTTTCGTATTCTAAGGAAAGTCGTGGACTTTCGTAATTGTATAAAAAATAATATCTGTTTCCTTCTTTCAATCACAGGTAAGAACGATAGAATTCAGTTTAGTTTCAGTCATTGTGAGCTTATAGTACGAGATCCGGCTGCAGAATCTCTACGTTCATCATAATCATAATCATAATCATAATCATAATCATTTATTCAATTACAACATGTACATAACATTGACTTAAAACTTAAATCTAGTAGGTACATGACCCTGTTAGGGCGTAGCAACACAATTAATTACAATAAAATAATAGTTACGATATACAACTAGTTATTTGACTGAAATAGCATAATCATGTTTTTGTCCTACAGGATAACGCTACAGCGTTAATGACGTGTGTTTGAGACATATTGAGATTCTTCCAAGAAATCTTTGACGTTGTAGTAGGCCTTAGTAAGTAACATGTTTTTTAATTTTGTACAAAATATTTTTTCGTTTTCTTCTTCTCTTATATAGCGTGGTAATGCATTAAAAATTTTAATTACCATGTACTCTGGGCCTTTTTTTATTATTTCTAGTCTTGGTTCAGGGGCTATAAGCTGATATTTACGTCGGAGGTTGCTGTTAAACGTGAATAAGTTAGGGTGTTTCTTAACGAACATGGCAGCTTCTAAAATGTAGATACTGGGTAATGTTAGTATTTGTTGTTTAATGAAAAATGGTTTACAACTACTGCTTTGGTGGATATTTGCTAGAATACGTATACATTTTTTCTGGGTAATAAAAAGATTCTTTGCATCTATACTGTTTCCCCATATTACGATACCGTACCTTAACCAGGAGAAAGCATATGCATAAAAGGCACTTTTAGCGGTCTTTAGATCGGTATTTGAGTTTAGAATAGATAGCGCGTATATGAACTGAGACAATTTTGTTTTAGTTTTGGAAATGTGTGCTTTAAAATTTAAATGAGAGTCGATGTCAATACCGAGTAAGGTAGAAATATTCGTTTCTTCGATGTTCAGAAGTTTTGAGATAGTATTAAGACTTATAGGGTTTTTTGGAAAGGCTGAAATTGGATTATTTTTGATTTTTTAATATTTAATTCTAAATTGTTTGATGACATCCAAGATTGTATGCGCGTGAAAATGTCTTTGATTTGGTGTATAGATGTAGTATCAGAGGAACATTTAAAAAGTAGTGATATATCATCTGCAAACAGTATGCATGGAATATTTAACATTTTCGGTAGATCATTAATATAAATAAGGAATAAAACACACCCCAGAACACTACCTTGTGGTATTGACCAGTTTAAAGTTATTAGATCAGATCTAATACTTTGTTGTGTGGCACTATTTTGATGAAAGTGATTGATTTCTACCAACTGTTTTCTATCTGTAAGGTAAGATTTTATCCAGTTTAGGGGTTTACCTCGTATTCCAATATCATGGAGTTTTGATAATAGTATTGTATGTGATACCCTATCGTAAGCTTTTTTCATATCAAGTAGCATACCGACAGCGTGCTGTTTTTCTTTAACGTGGTTTAAAATTTTCTTAATGTATTTGTATATTGCAAGAGTAGTTGTAGAGTTTTTTCGGATAGCATGTTGATTTTCGTTTAGTAATTTATACTTTTCTAGAAAATTGTAAATGCGATTTGATATTAAGCTTTCGAAAATTTTTGAAATCGCAGGTAATCGTGCTATAGGTCTATAACTATTTGTGTCATCAGGGTTTCCAGTTGTTTTTAGGATTGGTCTTATTCTGGCAATTTTTAGCTTTTCTGGAAATATTTCATCCTCTATTGATTGGTTGAGTAGTTTAGTTATCGGCTCCGTTAATTCAAAGATGCATTTTTTTATAAGTGTGGGAGGTAGCTCATCAACCCCAGTACTATGTTTGTTTGGTAGTTTTTTAATGATGCTGAATACCTCTTTTTCTGCGGCCGGGAATAGATACATAGAGTTAGTTGTTGGTTCTCTAGCGTAATGAGTTTTTGCGTCAGTACTTGATGTATTAGGTTTGCCAATGGACGTGAAGTATGCATTGAATCTATTAGATATGTCAGAAGGATCCTGTAAAATTGTGTCTTTGTATTTAATTTGAAAATTTTTATTGACTTTCGTTGCTGTTTTGTTTGTCACTTCTTTTATTATAGTCCACATAGTTTTCGTTTTGTTTTTTGACCGTATTTAATCCAATTCACATTTGAACAAACATTTATAATTAGGAGAATACATTGATAATAGGTTGCCAGTCAATAAGTGGCCGCAAGTAATTTTAACTAAACTGATGTTAATTAATTTTCGAAAAAAAATTGCGCTCACTAATTTTTTAAATAAAATATCATCCACATCATAGCAATGTATGTAAAGAATTCGAAAATCGATGGGTGCCGGTGCAAAGTCGGCCGCAACTACTTCGCAGCCAGGTGTAAACAGGTAATATTTTGGTGTATTTATACGTTCATAACGTACATTTATGATTTATATATCAAATGAAAGCTAATTTTTTTCTGTTTATTATGATATACGGTTGCTTAATTAAATCTGGCCGCAAATAAGGGTTGCTGGCTGTTAAAAATGACAAATCTTAAAGATAGAGTGAAAGAGAGCTAGCGTGTAACATCACTAGTCAGACGAGGATAGCGATTGCCAGCTGCACGATGCTTTAAAGGTATTGCGCATGCGTCGAATCCTAGTGTTCTCAACAGCTGCAACATTTTTATTCTAACATGAAAATCACGTTGTTTTAGAGTTCGTTATACATAACGTTATATATCGATACCTTTGGGTAGAAAGGTCGTATAAACCATTTTGGCCAAATCAACTTATTTAATATAAACCACTAGCTTTTGCCCGCGGCTTCACTCGCGTTTTGTAAGTCGTTGGCGTAAAGCCAAAGCGTTTATAAGAAATTTTCATCCTCGTTAACCATTTTTTTTTCGGGTTTATCTGCAATCTGCTGTGCTATAAGCAGATGACTGCTGATAGCTGATAGCTGATGGTGCTGAAGGCGGGTTTAGTGTGGTCCCCATTAGAACCACTACTCTATATTTATAACTCATGGATTGTTGCCATTAAACCATTGGAAACATGTCATTTCTTTTAAGACGTTTAGTAAATGGTAATGTCAGCGAGGCAGTCGCAAGTGGATTTAGGTGCAGCAACAGTCTTCTCCCATAGCACGTACTTCTTCCGCCACTGTGGTGATATTTGCATATTGATGTATTTCGGAGTTACGAATGAACCATGGTACATTACGTATGGTGGAGCATTCTGCATTCTTTGCAACATTTTAATATCTTTGAGATTTGTCATTTTTAACAGCTGGCAACCCTTATTTGCGGACAGATTTAATTAAGCAACCGTATATCATAATAAACAAAAAAAAATAGCTTTCATTTGATATATAAATCATAAATGTACGTTATGAACGTATAAGTCGTATAAATACACCAAAATATTACCTGTTTACACCTGGCTGCGAAGTAGTTGCGGCCGACTGTGCTCCGGCACCCATCGATTTTCGAATTCTTTACATACATTGCTATGATGTGGATGATATTTTATTTAAAAAACAAGTAGTTCAGTTAAAATTACTTGCGGCCACTTATTGACTGGCAACCTATTATCAATGTATTCTCCTAATCATAAATGTTTGTTCAAATTTGAATTGGATTAAATACGCGATGAACGTAGAGATTCTACAGCCGGATCTTAGACCATTAGTAGTAACAGCTCACAAACTTACTTAATCTGATGGTCAAAAGTGAAAGTCACAATATATTAAATAGAAAATGCTACATTAATGACAGATTTAAGCGGTGAAGTTTAGATTGTGCATATTACGTGATAATTTAAATGCCTGTCCAAGCATAACGTGATTAATTTTGAATCATAATTATTTAAAGAATAAACATCACAATCATAATTATTTCAAGCTTTTTTTTATATTTTCAGTTTTATTATTGTTTCTATTAAATGAACTTTATATTAATGTGGTGAAATTTACTCTCAGACGTAGAGTTACATACGTTTGTGGGCTGTGTCTGCATGGCCATAATAAGTTATACTACCTGTCAAGTAGCCAGTTGTCTCTAACTGTGGTTCAACTTTTCAGCTAACAAAAATCAAAACAAAATAGCAAAATAGCTTTGGCACTCAAAAGTATAGTTTAAGCGACAAATGAAAGAAACATGTCGTTGTTTTGAGATCTTACGGATAGATGTACCTATATTCAAGATAAACATGAGTTTTAAACCTAAAATAATGTTCAAGCTAACGTGGTAAGTATAGACATTTCTGACCTTGAAATATCAAAACACAAAGACAATAATTGTGGCTCAGTAAAGTTTACAAATGGTCACTACTGTTCCGACACGGCAGTCTAATTGGGCTTTTGGGTGACGCTTTGCTGGTAGCGGCGTCTAAGTTAATTACTTCAAACTTACACTGTTTATGTTACATACAAAGATTAAAAAACTAAATTTGAAAGTTTGCTTTTATTATAAAACTTGTCAATTTACTCTGGTACACTAGTCTACTTCAGTGGCCAAATAAAAACTTCAACAGAACCGTTCCATCACCATTGCTTTTAATAAAGCAAAAAGGGAGCCGATTCAGGCCTCGTGCGATGTGCCCAACTTTTCGGCCACAAATTTGTCGCACACAAGATAAACAAAGCCTCAGAAACGACGCAACGTGGAGTCGGCGTCATGAATATAAACAGTTAAATTAGGGAGGACGTAGCGTTGTATGATATACAACACAAACTAGCTACGTGCAGATGGAACAAAAATCTCAGCGTACGGTCTAGCATCAGTAGCACACTAAATGTTCGCACTGTTAGACTTGGGGCCTTTATCAAAAGTAGTTTTTCCTGTTAGAGCGTAACAAACTTACATTCACATTTGTAATATTAATATGTATTGCTTTATTTGTGTATGTTTATCTGCGTATCAGAAGGACCTAAGAGCAAAATGATACGTAATCATAAACGCGAAGAGACTAGCGGCCCCTAAGTATAACATGCATTTTAAGGCTAGCCGCACACACATATAGTCATTACAAGATTGTCAAAAATCTTCATCAGTATTTGGCCCGCACATTACCTTTATATTGAACAATACCGCAATACAGGCCATACACACGCACTTTATATTATTGACTAAACAAAAATATTTTACTGTCAACATTATTCCGTGTGTGCGGCCAGCTTAACATAATAGAAATGTTATAAACTCTAAGGACCATGACCCAGACTCCTTGAAGAGATTACTTTACATGGAATAACTATCGCGATACCTTGAAAACCCTTAAATTAGTGTGACATGTTGGCGGCCCTATAGCTTAAAAGCTAAAAAAGATAGATTACTTTACCTATAGGAAAAAGAAACATCTGTCTCTTTCCTACTCTGTATGATATACAGTGTGTGCGCCTAATTTAATTCAGCTCGCCAAATTTAACGTCCCTGCGACGCAGGTTTAGCTTTCGAGCATAATTTTGTGAACGTTTCTGGTATTAATAAGGTTTAGGTTCACAGCTGTGGGTTCAATGTGTATGGAAATATCGGAGCAGGCGTCAACAGGCCAATAAAGAGCGCTGAACAAAGTAAACTCAGTTGTGCTTGAAATTCGATACAGTGTGAACAGTAGAATGACTTTAAAATTTGATAAAGCAGGATATATTAGAGAAATTAAAACGTACAATTTTAATAAGATTTTTGTTTTGTTTTTGTTTTACTTTCCATAACACGTCTTTAACAATTCCTCTTCTCTCTTCTCAATCTTATGATTCGCTGCGGAGTCTAAAGACTGTAACTGATAAGCTGGTGCACTGTTCTACATATGGAACTAGTACTCCATGTAAAGTTGCACCTGTGTTTTGTAAAACACAAGCCATTGTCGCGGAGTGAAATACTTCTGCGCTCTATTTAAAAAACTGAGCTTCTTATCAGAAGAAAATTCTGGTTTGGCCTAAAATCTCCTCGAGGATCTCCCCAAAATGACCTGAACTTTGAAATATGGTGCAGTAATGTGCAAACATTACTGTGTTCCGGTTTGAAGGGCAATGTTTCCAGTGAAATTACAGGGCTTAGAGATATAACAACTTAGATCTCTGGGTGACGAGCGCAGTGCGGTGCTAGGTAATGATTTTGGCTCTTCATGTTCCAATAGCTGCGTGTCACTGTGCTGTTATGTGGCAGGCATGTTGCTTACCATCAGGCACATGTCCTGCTCGTCTCGTCACTCTTTATTTAAAACAAAAAAAAAATTAAGCGCAGAACGCACAAACTTCTGTCTTAGTGGGTAGTTGTTTTCCCACACCGAGATTTATTGCAGAACCACCGCAATATTAGACACACAAGTACGTTTCTTTTACTGTCCACTTCAGGAAATCTGGAATAAGGTTGTGTGCATCACCAGTGCTATCGTTCGTTTAAGAATGTATAATTAATGTTCAGGATAAATAAACGTAGACGACAACATGAAATTATAAAAAAATTACCTAGCATTGATAGGTTAACATGTGCTATCTACCACGACTTCAATGTTTCATCTTTGAGAAAGCTGACCATCTAATTAAAAAACCCAGTGGCCACGTTTATGAATCGGTTACGATGAAATCACTCTTACTAATTCTATTCCACTGTGGTACAAAGTTATGTGTTTATCAAATAAAAAAGATCCCCATCCATCATCTGAGTAGTAATTTGATCATCTCCAAAACAATAGCAGCCAATGGCGTGATTTGCTCCTCAAATGAAATCGGGCCGCGGGACAAAGAAGATAGATTAACGTGGAAACGTCCAAGTAATTGTGAAAAATGCGAATCCTTTCCGAGCAAAAATGGAGATTTCAACAACTCGGCGCGTCGACAAATTGGTATTTAAATCGTGGCGTTTCGATCATTTGGATATTTCTTTCAATTGGCAAGCTAAGAAGATATTGAGATACTCTACAGTTTTCCGGGAGCTTTTACACAGAATTTAAAAAAAAATATTGTAGTCACCAAAATTCACGCACAGACTAAAACTGCCTAACAGACAAAACAAATTAGTTTTGTAGTCGTAGAACTTGTTATATATGTTGCTGACCATCACCGGATGGTCAGCTTTCTCAAAGGTGAAACAATAAAATCGTGGTAGATAAGTCATGTTCATATGCTTTACCTAGCAATGCTAGGTAAAGCATATTCATTAATTACATACCCTGCTCGTCTCGTAAGTCTATAAAAAAAGGTTGGAGCCTTTAACCTCAATCTTGTCTGGTTCTATAACATCGCTGATGCTCTCAGCAAATACCATTACCTCTATTACAGCTCGCCGTAAATATTCAACGTGACCATAAAAATATTTGCAACTTCATTTCGCACGCCATTAAAAACATTGTATTTACACAGTTATTTAGTACGTGTCCAACATGCGACGTGCAGAATTACGTAATGGCTTTTTTGAATTCCAACTCGGTTCAAATGAAGTCGTTGAATGGAATCTCGGACATATTTTCACGAATGATTTTTTGTACTTGCACATGTTACAGATATATTACTTAGTTAGTTTAGCGGGGCCTTTTCCGCACCTAGCCTCTTTATGGGGCCATTGTACGTGACTCATACTTCCCTTTTCTACTCCAACCAGCCCAGGCCGTTCTAGAAGGCAAGCGTCCTACTAAGGTTGCGATAGGCATCCGGAACAAACGACGGAGATTGGAGGAATTCTGCCCGTTGATCCACCACGCAGGTGCACTCCATAAGTACATGCTGTGGCTTTTTTTCTTCCTCCATGCATCCTCTGCATAGAGGACTGTCTGTTATACCTATAGTATATAAGTGCTTATTTAAGGATACACTAGTACCTTAGTATTAGTATAATTAACACATAGGTATATGTCACGGCAACGGTAGTATATTACTATATCTGCCGCGCAAAATTACCGATGCGACCACGAGAGGGTCATGATACAAGCACAAACTAAATGATTGGTTTATTAAGAAGTAATTTAGTAGGTACTCTAATTTAATTGAAATAAAAAAATAACAATTGAGGTAGATTGTTTACGCGTCACATTGTTTATCTGCGATGGACTCCTAAACTACTAAATCGATTCTAAACAAATTTGCACGCCGTGTATAATATAATCCAACTTAAAAGATAGGCCATTTCGATTAATAGTTTTATCTGACAATATCTAAGCGAAGCTGGAAGAGGTCGCTAGTACCTAAATAATAAGCATTGCCTTAGTTTCTAATTCAAAAAAATCATTTCATCATTCCCGAAACTCAACACCTATCGCCCAATTTTTCTCAATCCAAAATACCCGGGTCTAATAATAAAGTTGGACATCATTTGACTCCGCGAAGTTGCCTCTAAATGTTCGAAAAGGGAGCCCATTTTAGCAGAATGCAGCTTAATTAAAGTTTAGCCGTGCTGTTGAGAGGGAATAGCCCACCCTCATAATTTATTCCTGTGGGATATAATTCGGTCGGATTTAGTAACAAACGCGGCGACTAAAATGTTTAGGATTAATACAGATTTATAATTAAGTATGTATTTTAGTTGCTAACTACCCCTCTTAGGTGTTGTTGTTATGTAGAAGTAAATAGCGAACCCATTTTCTGCAAATTTACTGAAGTGAAACTTCTTAACCCGTGATCAAAAGTAAATGTTAAGACAAATTGTATTCATTTATTTCACTAGTTCATGGTATTTTTTCTGTTGCCCAGAATTTTTTTTGTTGATTAACTTTCACTTATGATTTGTTTTGTCAAATTTTTTGAGGGTAGTTTTTTTTTCACTTGTTGAAACATCCGGTGCCGAACCCATGTGGGTTCCGCGCCTCATTACGTGTTTTAAAGCATGTTGAGGATTTGTTTGAGATGGAAAAAAAAACAATTGTTGTTGCGACACTGTAATCGTTGCCGATTAGTATGTAATGTACATACACCGTAACCACCGTCATAACCGTTATGTCACCGTAAAATTATAAAAACCTTTAAATTACAATCTTACAAAGTAAGATTATAAACTACCCTAATCAACCGTGTGATTATAATCTCACTCGTTATACTGCTAATTGACGGTGATTGAAATTTCACTTTAACATATTGATCGTCCCTTCGCTAGGACAAGGGCATAACTGTCAAAAACTCTTCAGGTTTGTGTAACCAAACAATTGAACGTAATGTCTATTTTCAATATAGTAATTTTACGCTTTCTTAGATAATAAAAAAAAACAATTTATTACCTAAGAAAGCGTAAAATTACTATATTGAAAATAGACATTACGTTCAATTGTGCCCTTGTCTTACCAAAAGTAAGATATGTACGTCATAATTGTTCAACTTTTCACTTCTGTCGGCACTCTTCTGAGTGCCAATGTATTTTTTTTACCTTCGCATGTTTTACATTGTCTTTCAGTATCTGTTTTTGAGACTAATTCGGAATATACTATCACATAATAAATAGAGAAATTCGGATGTTTGTTGCTCAGTCCCGACGAGAGATACAAACGGTTCTCGTTCATTTTAATAGCAACCGACTAAAAACTACCTATGTAAGTCCGATACAAAAAATCAGAAATATCTACTTATCGCATTAATAGTAAAAAAGAGGTTTTGTTTAAATGTATATTCAATAATTTACCCTTACATGCAAGCCAAAATAAAAGTATATTTAGCTTATAAGAAGACCACAATACTTAATGATTTTTAGCAAAGTTAAAGTCACCAAAATAATAGATTTCAAATATGTTAGAAAATCGAAATCTATCAAGCACTAATAAATGATACAAAATCATACTTCCCAAAGTTAAAAATGTAAATACTATCATTTTATGAATGTCTAAGGGTCCTGATATTTAACATGTTTGTTGCTCAATCACGCCAGCTATTCAGCTGTGGATCGGGATGAAATTTGGAAAACAGATTACAGTCTAGAATAACACTAAAACTGGAGTTTTATTGCAAAAAAGAAACTACGCGCGTAAAACTACAGGTGCTGCTAGTACTGTATTTTTATAACTTAATAAAGTTTATATCCGGATTATCAAATAAGCGTTTATTGCGAAAAAAAAAACAAGTGCCTTAGGAAATAGTATTTTTTTAAACGTCCGTGTAAGACGAAGTCGGGAGCAAATTCTAGTTATTAGATTATTATTTTGGGTATTCCCAAACATATTTATTATAGAGGTATAATAAACGAGCAAAACTTTGCCCATTAGTCTACCATTTTTTTGTATTTATGAGTGTTGTATGTAAAAGAACGTATCTTATTAGACATTTCATCCAAATACCTACATTTGTAAAAGCTAGAAAAATAACACAAAAACACGTCTAGATGTAGCTAAATTTCCCTCATTTTTGTACCATATCTCGGGCCGATGTGTACGTATGACAATAATGAAAAACAACAAAAAGCTTTCTCAGTTCTGGCAACAAAAGCCGTAACTTAGAAGATAGCTTCATGACACGAGTCCTTTATTTTCTTTGTATAGCAAAAGGAAACTTGTTTATCTTTGCCAAAAAGAAGGCAGTATTCTATTATTACATCAAAACAAAGTAAAGATCACAAACACCATCAAAACGGGTATTACGATGGTAATAAAATATTATTTTCATGGAGAGCCTACGAGAGCCTCTCAACTGTTCCGTCTGACACTAGCCACGGAGACCAACAGAATTTAAGCTGGATATTTACAAAATTACCTCTGCTCCCATTCAGAAATAATTTAAACTCTATCTTCAAGATGCTAAGATATCTTAAACTGTAGATTTATGTTAGCACGAGTTGCACATTTGGCTGCTACCCAGCACAGATTCCGTACGGTCTGAGGACAAATCATTGGTGGAAAACAGATTTGAGCGGCCATTGCACGCGACTACCGACGGAAATACAGTTTGTTCTTGTTGTTTACTTGCCTTTATTTATATAGACTTCATGAATTCTTGGAATCGAGTGTTGGACAAATAGGGAAAGTTTGATTGAAGCGTTTTGAGATATCTTTATTGAACTGTCGGGAGGGTATTGATATTTTGTTGCAAAGAATTCGCGTAACCGAATTGTGGGCAAAAGCCGGAGGTTTATCGAAAGTCGGGCATCGAGTCGTAGATAACAATAGAAAGAAAGTCAACTGAATGATGTTGTTTTCATTGAATTAAGTAAATATTGTGTCTGTTAGTGTCAACTAAAACATAGCAAGGATTATTAACGTTTAAAAGGATACTAATTCTGATCTCAAGACATCCTACTAATGTTATAAATGCGAAAGTTTCGATGTTCCTAATGGATAAACAGCTAGGTACGGTAGCTTTACATTTTATCGCACTGGTTTCAAGCATTTAAATGGATGTGGCTTGTGAATTATTTTTAATTGGTTTTCAGGCGAGATGGCGATCAAGTGTAAACCTATAAAACTAAAAAAACACCCTAAATTCGCTCCACGTATCTTAATTGTGTAGATGACTCATTTAACATTGATTTAATGGATAAACTTTAGTGGGTTCTACAAAAAATTTTTAAACAAAATTACTTTTTATCTTGATGTATAATTAGAAACATACCGCTAGACAAACATACCACGTTACATTCCCTTCTGAGGGTATTTCAGTTATTCCTCAAAATAATGAGTCAAACTCATTCGTTGTGCCATAATCTACCCCGCTGGTCAAGCGTGGTATTTGTAGATGACTGCTCCTCGAGTCTTCGAGTCGAGAAAAATGTTTTTTTGCGATCATGCCGTGTAGATTGTGTAGATGACTCATTTAACCACGGCACGGCAAAACCGGCACGCATCTTAAGATGCGATGCTATCCTGCACTATTAAAGTTACACAGGCCATGGAAAAATATCAATATTAAATCATTTTAACAATTTTTTTTTCATTAATAAATTTTCGCTTGACCACCATCTCGTTTAATGCAATGGTCAACAACTAGAAATCTTATATATAAAATACTCGTGTCACAGTGATTGTTTCCTTACTCCTCCGAAACGGCTTTACTGATTTTAACCAAATTTTATATGCATAATTAGTAAGTCTGAGAATCGGCTACTAGCTATTTTTCATACCCCTAAGTGACATGGGTTGTTCATGCCAAAATTTTTTTTTTAATTTTCAGACTAATATTTTTTTTTTTTTTTATAATGTGGAGTTAAAAAATACATACAACCCAAAATTTTTACCTTTTTATCACCAACCCTTATTTTTGAATAGCCATTTTAGTAATTTAATTATTTCTCATCCCGCTCGATAACTGATCAATTATAGTTTTTTTAGGGTTCCGTAAAACGTAAAAACGGAACCCTTATAGATTCGTCATGTCTGTCTGTTTGCCTGTCTATCCGTCCGTATGTCACAGCCACTTTTTGCCGAAACTATGAGAACTACACTGTTAAAACTTGGTAAGTAGATGTATTCTGTGAACCGCATTAAGATTTTTACAAAAATTAAAAAATAATAAAAAATAGGGGTGCCCCCCATACTTAGAACTAAAACTCAATTTTTTTCTCATCAAACCTACACGTGTGGGGTATCTATCGATAGGTCTTCAAAAATGATGTTGAGGTTTCTAAAATCATTTTCGTATACACTGAATAGTTTGCGCGAGACACACTTCCAAAGTGGTAAAATGTGTGTCCCCCCCCCCCCCCTCTAACTTCTAAAATAAGAGAATGATAAAACTAAACAAAATATATGTTGTACATGCAAACTACCAACGAAAATTGGTTTGAACTCGATCTGATGAGTAGTTTTTTTTTAGTACGACATACATACTTGGCTGCTTTTATTTGTAAATGTTTTTCACTCTATTTCGATTAAAATTTCCCGAAGCTTATGGCGAATCTAAAATCTATAATATTAAAATGAATCGCAAAATGTGTTGGTAAGCGCATCACTCAACAACGCCTGGACCAATTTGGACAATGCTTTGTTTTAAATATTCATTGAAGTCCAAGGATGGTTTTAACGGCGAGAAAAAAAAGAATGATTGCCGGAAAAACTCTAAAAACAGCCCTTTTTTTTCCCATACAAACGTTTTCTTACTAAAATGTTAAGGCAATTTGAGCTTTATTGCTATTGAATAAAGTTCATATTAAATGAAGTGATTTCCCATACAAACGTTTTCTACCCAAAATGTTAAGGTAATTTGAGCTTTATTGCTATGAAATAAAGTTCATATTAAATAACAGGCACTCGCTTATGTCTAAGCAATATATGTGTGTTCCTAACGTCAAGGAGTCAATTTGCACTTTATTCCCGCTGCACGCAGTTCAAATTCCATCATGTCTATCAAAACAAATGGAGGATAGGAGGATCTAATGTCACGTTCCGAAATCCACTCAGAAGAAACTCAACAAAAGCGATAATATCGCGAACCAAATTAAATTGACTAATCACGAAACGTAAGACTCATTAATACTGATTTTGAATTTGGTCGGCTTCACGATATTATTTACTTTGATGTAGTTTCGGCACGTGATATAAAATGCCTCAGTTTTCACGTCACTGTATCAATTAAGTGTCAGGCAAACACAAACCGCGTTACCAAAAGTGTTTATTGACTAATCCACATAGATCCATTAATTAAAAAAAAAAGTGTTTTATTATTTTGAATTATTGATTTAATATCCCTATCTGTGCAAAATGATATGAATACACACGTTTGTGCTGTGGAGTGTAATATTTTTGGAGTAAAACTAACGGACAGAATACGAAACACCATACTGCGTTCCAAAACCGGAATAGCCGATGTGACTCAAAAAGCAGCCAATTTGAAAGTGGTATCGGGCTGGACATGTTTACTGCAAGTCGGATGATTATTGGGCCAAAATTACCACGCGGAGGAACCCAGATTGCATACGACGACGCGGCAGACCAAAGAAATGATGAAACGACGATGAAAACGCAAGACAACCTCCACAAATATCGAGAAGACTGGACTGTATTAGCCATAGAAAGGGAAAAGTGGAAGGGGGGTATGGAAGCCGTTGCCCAATATTGGGACAAGACAGCCACATGATAAATAAATATTAATACCTATTATGTAAATGAGATAGATGCAAATGAATTAAATTTCAAAATTCAAGAACAAATTACAGGCGAGCTGAGGATTTATAAATCAGTTGATTCGATTCAAGATGATGTCGTCAACAACTACCTATCCACCGGAATTTTTGAACTCGCTGGATTTTCCAGGATTGCCACCTCATACCTAATCTTCAAGTTGGATCGGTAGTTAAAATGTTGTGAAATATGAACGAACCGCGTCTTTGCAACGGCACACTGTAAATAGGCTGATCAATAATTACTAATAATCCCTTTATTAACAATAAAGGGATTCATCATCATTATCAGCCTATTTAATATTCGTCCACTGTTGGACGTAGGCCTCTCCTAATGAACGCCACAAGGTGCAGTCTTCTGTATTCTGCATAAAGGGATTACTTGCTTTTAAATGCGTATATACGTTGAAGTAAAATGTTATTAACTGTATCAAGTTTCAACAGTATAGTTCTTATAGTTTCGAAAAAAATGGTTGTGACATTCGGATGGACAGACAAACAGACATGACAAACTCATAAATGTCCAGTTAGTACGTTTTACGGAACCGTAAAAATGGATCTTCGAAATGTATGTACGCTCATAACTTTTGAATGACTGCACCAAATTTATAATAACAAACAAAGAATCATCCTAATGATTCTTCGTTTGTTATTTTCGGGACAAAATTTGTACAGCAGAAAGTCTAGAAAATGTAGACGAAAAAATACATGGTGGTACGAAGTTCACCGGGTCAGCTAGTAAATTCTGCACATGGTTTTCATTCAAAATATTGTTGGAACTCTGCTGACAGTCGCCGAAAGTGAATTAATCAATCAAACGGCACGCGATGACTAAAACATAATTATTTCCTTAATTAAAATCAGTTAACTCCCAATTGCAATTCATAATTTCCTTGCCAAGACCAATAAAATTAGATTTGGAACTCGTCCAAATTTTTTTACTAGTAAAACATCTGTTTAGTAAACTTGTAGATATCACAGTAAAGAAAACCGCTACGCTTGGGTCGTAGTTTCATCTTAAGCTGTAGCAATTGCAGCGTAGCTGTAGCGCTTCTCGTTGTAGCTCTTTGGCTACAACATTAAATTGCCACAATGAACATTTTCCATCGTTTTATTTTATTCAGAATTTTGGACTCATAAATTTAAATTGAAGAATGGAATTATACATAATTTAGTTCTAGTACTTAGAAAATGGAACAACAGCAAAATCATTATTCAGTCTGATTATAGTCTAACTATAAAAATGACTTCTTGTTCTCCCAAAATCCATTTGTGTAGAAAATAAAACTCTTGGATTTTATTATCGTTTCTTAAAATACAAACATATTTTTTTTTTTAAATAGGACATTATGTACCGTTTTTTAACGTGATATAATATATCTGGTATTTAGTTTGAGTGGTTTTAAAAGGGATTTTTCGGTACAGTTCAAAATAGAATAGTTATAAATATATCTCAAATTCACTCAGTTTGTTCGCCACGCAAGCATGACGCAGTAGAAAAAGCTATCAAAGCTAATTGTGTGCCAACGAAAAGAAATTCCGCTGGAAAGCCCCTGATTGACCGATAAGAAGCCATTAAAGTAACTAGAAGCCTTCGACTGGTGCATGCTTTTAGTGCGTGTGTGTTTTTGTTTTAACCGGCAACGTATAAATTTAAGTAGCATAATATGTTCGGAAAATCACAATTTTTGACAGGTTTTTAAAGAAACATTTCTATTGTTTGTGTTTGGTAATAAAAAGCACGGGCCTTGGTGTTTCTGAATCGTAATGTGGAATATAAAATACCGGTGTAATGAGCTCACTTTTGCGAGACTTTTTGGGAATGCACTGTTTCTTTTTTTTATGGTATTGAGTTACAGGAGGAGCAAGACATGTGCCTGATTGTAAGAAACATGGCTGTACTGAACTGTGCTCATTATCTAAAAATGTAAAATGACCCATCTCTATGATATGATATATCTCTTCACTGGAAACTTTGCCCTTGAAACGGAAACACAGTGATGTTTACATCCAGTGATACCGAAACACAGTGATGTTTACATCCAGTGATACCGAAACACAGTGATGTTCTGTTCTGTTCTACTCTACGCTCCGATTTCTACGCTCCGCTTTCTACGCTCCGATTTCTACGCTCCGATTTCTACGCTCCGCTTTCTACGCTCCGATTTCTACGATCCACTTTCTACGCTCCCATTTCTACGCTCCGCTTTCTACGCTCCGCTTTGTACGCTCCGCTTTCTACGCTCCGCTTTGTACGCTCCGCTTTGTACGCTCCGCTTTGTACGCTCCGCTTTCTACGCTCCGCTTTCTACGCTCCGCTTTCTACGCTCCACTTTCTACGCTCCGCTTTCTACGCACCGCTTTCTACGCTCCACTTTCTACGCTCCGCTCAACGCTCCACTTTCTACTTCTCTACACTATACTCCACAGAATAGAATAGAGTAGTTCTGTTCTATTCATATACTACTTGGAGGTAAAATAACTGGCAAAGTTATGGGTACTTCTCCAGATGGAATTATTTCGTTACTTTTTTTAGTGTTCCGTAAAACGGTAAAACGTCAAAACGAAACCGTTTTAGATTCGTCATGTCCCCTAAAAATGTCCCCCCACTTGTAACTTCTAAAGTAAGAAAATGATAAAACTAAAAAAAGTAAACGAGTATGATGTACATTACCATGCAAACTTCCACCGAAAATTGGTTTGAACTCGATCTGGTAAGTAGATTTTTTAGGACGTCATAAATTACACTATTATTAAAATTTCGATGTAAGGTAAACGAACTTCAAGAACTATGTGTACTATATGTATTATGTTACTTGCTGCAACGGAACCTTTCATGGGTAAGTCTGACTCGCACTTGGCCACTTTTTTTATGACACATGATTTGAATAAATCTAGAGCATCATTTTCAAGCTGTTGCGGTGACTATTATATTCGTTCAGAACATATGTAGATCCTACAATATCTTTTTATATAATAAATTTTGGTGGACAATTCACACACAACACCATCTGACCCCAAACTAAGCAAAGCTTGTATGATAGCGGCCAGATAGCTGATGTAATACTTATATAGTTTTAAATTCATTCTTATTATACATAGAAACATCCAGACACAGTGCAAACATTTGAATTCATAACACAAATATTTGCACTGGGTGGGAATCGAACCCATGACCCTCGGCTTCGCAGGCAGAGCTGCTACCAACTAAGCCACGAGGCCAGTCACGTAGGCCACGAGAGATAAGCTTAAAGCTTGTGTATTTTTTGGCACGTTGTGTTTTTAAACTGTACTTTAAGTTAGTTACAATATTTAAGTTCATTTATATTTATTTGCGAAAATAATAAAATTAAATGTGTTATGTAAACGGCCTACCATGAAGCGCAGAAAAAACAACAATTCACTCTCGATTTGAAAACTCCAAGATTGTTAAAAGGTGCGCTTGAAAGTGCGCTTAAAAGGTGTCTAAAGGTGCGCTTACACGAGGGCAATAATTGCTCGGCGACACGAATGGACCGATCTGGAGCAATTAATGGAGCAAGTTCAATAAATTGCGGCAATTATTTCGGCGATATCGCTTCTAATTGCCAGATATTTCATATATTGCTCAATGTCGCAGATACGAATTGACGAATATCCAATGGGCTTGAAAATTCCAAGCAATTTTTGTATATATCTCATTCGCACTTGTTTGTTTTGCAGCTTGCCGTCTTGCTTCCGCGGGGAGAGCGAGAGGTCGGGTGGCGCTACAAGCCGCCGCAGCAAGAACAATATCGTCCATAGCGAGCGAGCGAAAAATTTTTTTTTTTTTTTTTTTTTTTTTTTTTTTATAGCATAGAGTGGTGAGACGAGCAGGCCATGTGCCTGATGGTAAGCAACATGCCTGCCACATAACAGCACAGTAACACGCAGCTATTGGAACATGATAGTCCAAATCATTACCTAGCACTGCACTGCGCTCGTCACCCAGAGATCTAAGATATTATGTCTCTAAGCCCTGTAATTTCTCTGGAATCATTGCCCTTCAAACCGGAACACAGTAATGTTTGCACATTACTGCTTGGCGGTAGAATATTTGGCAAAGGTGTGGTACTTCCCCAGGCGGACTCCGCTAAGAGCCCTACCACTACTAAATGCTCGTGTAGGACAGTATTGCCTAGTTGATGAAGTTGCGCCATATCGCTCAATATGGTATTGCGCAGTATTGATGCTTGTTGCCGTTGCCGTAAATTGCTTTATGTAGTCGTGACGTCATAGTTGACGAGTATTGACTGGAATTGAGCAATTTTAGTTGCACGTGTAAGCGCACCTTAAGATTGTATCATGGGGAAAAACCTACTCAGTCAACGCATGCCCGGGAGTTAGATGTTCTTATTATGGAAGTGGAATCAAACCTCCTAGTTGTTTAAATGTTTTAAAATTCATTCATTTCCGAGCTATGAACACTTTGATTGAAAAAATGGAGATATGATATTAGATAATGTTAAACAGTTGCACACTTTCCGAAATCTATACTAATATTATAAAGCTGAAACTTTATTTCTTTGAACGCGATCAAATCTTTTTTTTTTTTTTTTTTTTTAACATTTATAGGTTTACACTTGACCACCATCTCGCCTGATGTTAAGCGACGATGCGGTCTAAGATGGAGCGTGCTTACCTAGAAGAAACCGATTCACTCTCGATTTGAAGACACCAAGATTATAACCATCGGGAAAAACCCACTCAGGCAACTCATTCCACAGTCGAGACGTTCTTATCACAAAAGTAGAGTCAAACCTCTTTGTTCGTGTCTTTGGAACATCAACCATGAAACGATGCCGCTTCTTCGAGTTACGAGAAGTCCGATAGAAAAAAGGGCTAGGTGGTATTAGATCATGCAGATCAGATGCACACTCTCCGAAGTGTATCCGATAATAAACCGATAAGCTAGCAATTTTCCGGCGATGTTCAAGAGTTTGCAGTCTTCTCTGGAACTACTGGGAGTATTTCAAATAATCTTGTTGTTCAAAAGGTTGTCGTTGTATAGGAGCCTTTTGGCACGTCTCGCAATCAATTCCAGAGCTGGTACTCAGCCGACCCATCCCAAAGGCGCAAGCAGAACTCTATACACCAGTACAATCTGTGCTTAGTGTAATATGAACGGCTGTTCAGAATTGAAATAGTTTTGCGTCTCTAAGGCTTTATTAGCTGCTAAAAAATGTGGGTCTTCACAAAGTTTGATTCAATTCAAGAAGATTTAACATCCCTCCTCCAGGATCCTGCAAAGTTCCCAGCTTATCGATTTTTTTATCGAATGCATTTCCGACAGTGTGCAGCTGATATTCATGATTTTTAACACATTGGGCTTTTTTTGTTGACTAGCTCGAAAAAACGAAATTTCATTATTAATGATCCAAAGATTAAAGGAGAGGTTCCGTAGAAAGAACGTCTATGCTTTGGAATGCGTTGCCGGAGTAAGTTTTTCCCGATGGGTAAAATCTTGGAGTTTTGAAACCGAGAGTGTATCGCTTTTTTCTAGATAAGCACGGCATAGGATACCACACACACAGAAACACAATATCTTACTTTCCAATGCAGTACTCCCATTGCAGTACTGCATTGAGAGTCTCCCAATGCAGTTCTACAAAAATCTTCTCAAGGCTTTGGCAAGCCAAAACTTCCCATATCTCTGTGTCAAGTTAGAATACAATAGAAATTGATCCAAAACCAATACATAGTTTTATAGAAAAATAATGATATTTACAAACATATTCTCAGAATCATTGGTTTAGAGTAACAGAAGTTCCTCGTAAACTGCACCACTACTTATAAAAGTCGACAAGCGCCGCTACTATTTCATATTATTAAGTAATTGGAAAGCTGTTATATGAAAGTTGTAGTTCAACATTTTCGTCATACGTTACAGTAAGATGGTGCGTCCAGTAGTACTCCAGTTTGTGTTTGCGCAATATCTGCCCACGTTACTTCCTAAGTTTCAACAAACCTGTGAGCGTGGGTTGATATTTGTACAAAGGCGTGGTGAGTCGTACACGTAACACCTTCTATTATTGTATGACTTCCCATAAAAAGCGTGATGTGTTCATTAAATGCAAAATGTCGCTAAATCGCTATAATCTTTTGATTTTTAAGGAATGTATTATATGAATAAAATAAATAAATATTCGTGAACATTTCACACACAACAACACCTAGCCCCAAACTGAGCAAAGCTTGTACTATGTGAACCAGATAGCTCCAAGATAAGTAAAAATAGGCATATTTATAAAAATAATCATCACTCTTGATTCCATTCCTGCTTTTGAGAGCCCCTAAGATATGTAACAGAATGTTAAAAAGTTCATAAATATAAAGTACTAGCTGAACCCTGCGCGCTTTGCTACGCTATCTATCGAAAATTGGTCTTACCAATTCAAATTTTAAACAAATTCGGTTGGTTACCTTAGATTCTAATGACGCCACCTTGAAAAGATAGACATATGCTGTCACGCAACGAAAACTCTCAAAGAGCAATTTTTTCCCGTTTTTGTTACATTTTTCATTCATGCTACACTTCTGTTGATAGTAGCGTAATATTAAATAGCCTTCCTCGATAAAAGGACTATCCAACAGTGAAAAAATCTTGTAATTCAAACTAGTAGTTCCCGAGGTCCTTCCGTTCAAACAAACAAACAAAAACTCTTCAGCTTTACAATATTTATTAGTATACAAGATATTTACTATGGAATCTTAGTATTCTTTTAGCATAGATTTTATTTCTCAATTTCGTATCAGTGCATCTATTGTTTGCTAGTTTTGCTGCACATTTCTTGAAGCTAAGAAATAGGGCAGCTTTGTTGCACCTCGGGGTTTAAATAGAATTGAATGGAAAGTCGCAAGTCGCAACATATGGCCTCGTTGTGTACCCCCGAGCGAGAATGGTAGACGTCATCTGGGATTAGAGACAGACAGACACCTACTTTGGTTGATCATATTTGTTGATAAAATAAAATTTAAAAAATAAATACATGACAAGCATAAATCCACTACCAGTCCGTCCTGGCTTTGCCCGTGGTATATAGTATGTAGCTTATAGCACTCAAGAATAATGTACTAATTATTGAAATCAATCCAGTAGTACCTGAGATAAGCGCGTTTAAGGGGGCGCCTAAAGCCAGAAAACGAAAAAAGGACATTTTCGAAGCCGCTCACTGAAGTTAAGAAACTAAAAACTATGACAAAAAAAATATTGACGAGTGGGTACAATCAAAAATAAGCACAATAACCGAATAGAAATTTAAAAATAGATCACAGTTTTTTACAATAAAAAAATAAAAATGACACCGAAAAAAACAGTTTTAATTCGAGTACTCAAAATTATCAGCGATGACCCCCACATTATTTTTTGGTAATAAAATTCCTATTTGTACGTTCTAGTAAAGTAACCGAACACTTTTTTAAATTTATGTTTAGTTATTGAGTAATTAAATAAAACTTGGTCAAAAATGGACTCCTGATTAAATATTGATTTTTCCTCAAAACTGTGTCATGCTATTCTCGACTTTATGTACATCACATTAAGAGTGCGCCTAAAGCCACGAAAAAATCAGATTTCACCCGCGCGACGCGTTTCTTAATGTGATTGTACATAAAGTCGAGAATAGCATAACACAGTTTGGAGGAAAAATCAATATTTAATCAGGAGTCCATTTTTGACCAAGTTTTATTTAATTACTCAATAACTAAACATAAATTTAAAAAAGTGTTCGGTTACTTTACTAGAACGTACAAATAGGAATTTTATTACCAAAAAATAATGTGGGGTCATCGCTGATAATTTCGAGTACTCGAATTAAAACGGGTTTTTTCGGTGTCATTTTTATTTTTTTATTGTAAAAAACTCTGATCTATTTTTAAAATTCTATTCGGTTATTGTGCTTCTTCTTGATTGTAACCACACGTCAATTTTTTTTTGTCATAGTTTTTAGTTTCTTAACTTCAGTGAGCGGCGTCGAAAATGTCCTTTTTTCGTTTTCTGGCTTTAGGCGCCCCCTTAAGAAAAGCGTCGCGCGGGTGTAATCTGATTTTTTCCTGGCTTTAGGCGCACTCTTAAACAGCATAGCTTCTTCAGTTTAATAACATTGCTATATGTATTTTATGAAATAAAGTATATACGTTTCCGAATGACTTACATTTTTAAAAATATGTACCTACTTTAAAATTTGAAACATATTTTTTTACGTGTGCATCAAAACATTTATAGGTACTAACTAATAAATTGAAAAAGAAGAGTTGTTTTAGTATGAAAACTAACGTGGTTATTACACATTTTAAAACAAATACACGGGTAACTCACGTATAAAATACTATATATGTATAGCGTGCTAATCGAGCTGCGAACATGCGCGCGCACTCGCCTTGAAGAAGATCGAAACTCGAGTCGGACTGCTCTGACTATTTTATACGTGAGTTACCCGTGTATTTGTTTTAGAGTGGTTTTTTTCCACACAATTTTTTTCTGATTTGAAATATCTCTTGATAGGAATTTTACGTTAATTAATTATTGTTAAAAACTTGTTTTTTACGTAAAAAACAAATACAGTGATATTTTAGTACAATAAATAATAACTGGTAACATGTCATTATTACTAACCGTGGTCCAACGTTGCCCATTTGTCATTTTATAACCTGTGCGTCCGAGTGAAGGTAATCGGTTGAAAGCTTTCGCTGAACAAGGCAATGGGAATTTCACACGGTTATTGAATTTTGGTGTGAAATTCAATATCTGTTGCAACTAAACTAAAAAACTAAAAATGTGAGTTATTTTTTTTTACATAAATTAATCATTTTCCTGAATAAGAATTGTTTTAAAAATATTGCTGTTGGAAAAAATCCTAATATGCTGGGGTGTAAGGGGGAAGCGCTAAACATCTAGTTTCCCCAAATGTCAACCTCTCCTGCGCGCGGTACACCCTGCTGCCAACTAACGAGGCTCTGACGACCGAACCAATGGCGGTATATCCATTTAAAAGCCAGTCCTAAATTGACCTGGCCGGTGACGGGCAGCGGCGTCATCGGTGCAAAGGACTGGCTCCGCGGTCACCAACCCGCCTGCCAAGCGTGGTGACTATGGCAAACACCCCCCCATATGATGGTCACAAAAAAGAAACGGCCCCTAGTCCCCGGCGGCTCCGTTATTCCAGGCGTTGGTGGCAGCCTTGGTTCCGGCGGAGCATGGGGTGCTAAGAATCCCCGGCAGACGCCCCGCCACCAAACCCAACGACTCGACCTGGCAACGTACAACGCACGGACTCTTAGGGCTGACGAGAAGATTGTGGAGCTGGAAGAAGAAGTGGACAAGTTGCGCTGGGATATCATAGGGTTATCCGAAGTCCGTAGACAGGGCGAGGACAGAATAACCCTCGAATCCGGCAACTTGTTCTACTACCGGGAGGGAGATCAACAATCCCAAGGGGGTGTCGGGTTTATCGTCCGCAAGTCTCTTGTCAGCAACGTGTTAATGATCGAGAGTGTGTCGAGCAGGGTTGTATACCTTGTACTTAAAATAACCGACCGGTATTCATTGAAGGTCATACAGGTATACGCACCGACCTCGACACATCCCGACGAAGAGGTTGAGACCATGTATGAGGACATCTCCAAAGCCATACATGTCTCGCCAACACATTTCACAGTTGTGATGGGAGACTTCAACGCGAAACTAGGCAAACGTAGCGGTGATGAGTTGAGAGTGGGACAATTCGGATATGGGCAGCGGAACCCAAGAGGGCAACGTCTAGCTGATTTTTTGGAAAGGGAGAGCCTATTTATGATGAACTCCTTTTTCAAGAAACAGCCACAACGAAAATGGACCTGGATTAGCCCAGATGGTTCCACAAAAAATTAGATCGACTTCATTATGACGACTAAACGGCAAATATTCAGCGATGTCTCTGTGATCAGTAGGGTTAAGACCGGCAGCGATCACCGTATTGTAAGAGGCACGCTGAATCTAAACATTAAGTTCGAAAGATCACGTCTAATGAAGTCCACGCTCCGACCAAATTATGCTCAAATCGAAGATCCCGATAACTTTCAACTCGAACTTCAAAATCGCTTCGAAGCCTTAGATGAATGCGTAACGGCGGACGAAATAAACGATAGGCTGGTGGAAACTGTTCAAGCAGTTGGCAGAAAATTTTATAAGAGCCGACGCCAGAATAGAACCCAAAAGCTCTCCGATCATACTCTGAATCTCATGGCGGTTAGGCGAGATATGCGATTGCAGTCTTCGGTCGACATGACGGCATACAGACAGCTCAATAGACAGATATCTACTTGTTTGCGACGCGACATACGCTGCTTCAATACTTCGTGTATTGAAGAAGCGATTAAGCGGAACAAAGGCTCGAAAGTGTTCGCAAGAAATCTGTCTCTTGGGCAAAGTCAATTGACCAAACTGAAGACCGATAGTGGTAACGTCGTCTCGTCGAAGCCCGAAATTTTGGAGGAGATTGAGAGGTTCTATGAACAGTTATACACCTCTACACAAGCACAACCTGTCGTTAGCATGGCAAAAGACCCCAGAGCCAAGCTGACCCGACACTTTACCGAAGACATCCCGGAAGTCAGCCTGTATGAGATTAGGATGGCCCTCAAACAACTTAAGAACAACAAGGCACCTGGCGATGACGGAATTACGACTGAGCTTCTGAGAGCGGGTGGAAAACCGGTACTTAAAGTCCTCCAGAGGCTGTTCGACTCCGTCATACTTGACGGTAATACGCCAGAAGTGTGGAGCAGAAGTGTGGTGGTGCTCTTCTTCAAAAAAGGTGACAACACCTTGTTGAAGAACTACAGACCCATCTCACTTCTGAGCCACGTTTATAAGTTGTTTTCGAGGGTAATCACGAATCGTCTCGCACGCAGGTTTGACGACTTCCAGCCACCCGAACAAGCCGGTTTCCGAAAAGGCTATAGTACCATAGACCACATCCATACGCTTCGGCAGATTATACAGAAAACCGAGGAGTATAATCGGCCACTATGTATAGCGTATGTGGACTATGAGAAAGCCTTCGATTCCATCGAGACCTGGGCAGTGCTTCAGTCTCTTCAGCGATGCCGCATTGACTATCGCTATATCGAAGTGTTGAAGTGTATCTACAGCAAAGCCACAATGTCTGTCCGATTACAGGACCAGTGCACAAAACACATCCAGCTACAGAAAGGCGTGAGACAGGGAGATGTTATATCTCCGAAACTGTTCACTGCCGCGCTGGAAGATGTTTTCAAGCTACTGGACTGGAACGGATACGGCATCAATATCAACGGCGAATGCATCACTCACCTTCGATTTGCCGACGACATAGTCATTGTGGCGGAGTCGCTGGAGGACCTCGGTGCTATGCTCAGGGACCTCAGTAGAGTATCCCAGCAGGTAGGTTTGAAGATGAATATGGACAAGACGAAGGTCATGTCAAATGTTCATGTCTCACCTGTACCGGTTAATGTTGGGAATACCACACTCGAAGTTGTTGACGAATACGTCTACCTGGGTCAAAAGATCCGATTGGGTAGATCCAACTTCGACAAAGAGGTCCAGCGAAGAATCCAACTCGGATGGGCAGCGTTCGGGAAACTTCGGCACATCTTTGAGTCCAAAATACCCCAATGCCTAAAGACAAAAGTCTTTAACCAATGCGTGTTGCCAGTGATGGCTTATGGAACTGAGACGTGGTCCTTAACTGTGGGCCTCATAACAAAGCTCAAAGTCACACAGCGAGCTATGGAGAGAGCTATGCTCGGAGTCTCTTTGCGCGACAGAATCCGTAATGAGGATATTCGCAAAAGAACGAAAGTGGCCGACATAGCTCAAAGAGTAAGCAAGCTGAAGTGGCAATGGGCAGGCCACATCGCTCGCAGAACTGACAACCGATGGGGAAGAAAGGTTCTCGAGTGGCGACCACGAACCGGAAGACGCAGTGTTGGACGGCCTCCCACTAGATGGACAGATGACCAAACAAAGGTCGCTGGAAACCGCTGGTTGCAGGTTGCGCGGGACCGTTCGTTGTGGAAATCTAGGGGGGAGGCCTATGTTCAGCAGTGGACGTCTTGCGGCTGATGATGATGATGATGAAAAAATCCTACGATTTTTTTTATCAACATTATCATTTGCCTATTATAATTTTATTGTAGTTTGTAGCAGTCTGAAATGTATATGTGATTTCTAAAAAAAATGGTTTCATCATGTCTATTTCAATTGGTGCGAGGTCACGTTTAATCTACAGATTCAACAGTTCTAAAAAATGGTCAGACAAAGCTTTAAATAAATATTTGGAATACGGCGATCAGACCTTTCAGATCAGATCTAACCTTGCAAATAACTCTTTATTATCATCATCATCATCATCAGCTTGTGTTCGTTCACTGCTGGGCATAGGCCTCCCCTATAATATGCTACTCAGCCCGATCCTCGGTCTTACGTCTCCAACCGCCACCAGGTGCCTTTCGTATATCGTCACTCCATCTTGCCTCAGGGCGTCCTACACTATGTTTATCGATTCTCGGACTCCACTCCAAAACCCATTACTTTATTACACTTAGGTACCACAATTTCAACAGCATATCAATCCGCAGCAAAAGCATGCTTTTTTCAGGCACATAATATGTTTGAGTATTTAAAGCATTACTTACATTTTTATACTCCGATGTAACTAACATTACAACAACTTATTAGGAAGCATTCGACAAATAACTTTGAGCCTTGCTTACTTCACGACAAAAATTTAAATTGACCCAAATAGTGGCAGTTAATTAAATAACTCCAAAATTAAAAACACAACACAGTAAAGATCACAATCTACGTAATTTACTACGCAAAGTAACAGTATAACGACATCGTAAATCATACTCTATTTAGGTGATAGTCTGGTGAAGGGGAAAATAACAGGACACGTGTTTACATCGAAAACATTATTCAAGAGACAATATTATTACCTTAATTATGACGGCTATGAGTACTGATACTAACGACTACGAAATCTCAAATATAGTATCTTTTCAAAAGCCTTTCCGAGCGCTTGGTCGACGCGACGCGTGACCAAAATGCTGGCGTTTATTTGGCCCAACGCATAAGCATTGCCTTTCAGCGTGGTAATGCCGCCAGCATGCTGGGTACGCTTCCGATTGGTAGTGGGCTTGAAGATCTTGATTATCTGTAGACCTTCATTGGTCTATGGATAATTCAGGTGTGCTTAGTGTAAGTAGTTGTTAGGTATGTAGCGTAGTGTAGTTCTCATTGTATTTTAGTTTTGTTAATAAAGGTCTGTCCAAAGTAAAAAAAAAAAAAAAGTATCTTTGAAAATACATATTTGACCCTACAAAACTGTTATGTGTTTTGCTAGTAAAAAAAAGTTAAAACTGAGTGCAAAACTGTTAAAAGTTTTTGGTTTGGGTAAATCTTTTAAACATGATCAGTTTTTAATTGATCACCATCTTACTTGATGTTAAGCGACGTTTAGTCTACGATAGAGCGTGCTTACATAGAAAAAACCGATCCTCTCTCGACATGAAAACACCAAGATTGTAGCCATCAGGGAAACCCCACCTCAACGAAAAGTTTGAGTAAATGTTTTGAATTTGGGACGAGCAAGACAAATGTCTGATCACTGAAACATGTCTGTTCATAAGTGCCATTTAGCTTTTGGATTACGTAAAGCTGATTGATGATTTATTACTATCCTCTAATTTCTCTAGAAACATTTCCCTTCAAATAAGCGCACAATAATACTTCTACGTTATCGCTTGGCGGTAGGCTAACTGGCAAAGGTATACAATTTCCTTACAATAATTCCTTCTTTCGAAAGGAGAGTGTCAAGCCTTAATCCAGCTGTAAGTCAGTGCGGACTGGCAAATGATGTCGAATAATTCTTGGAAAATGTTGTTTTCCTCTAGATGTTTTCTTTCAATGTTAAAGCCTAACAGTGATGGCAACACACTTGTACATAGGCACTTAAAAAATACTTAGAAGTGTCATCATCATAAGCAGCCCACTAAATGTTCCAATGGGACTCGGGCCTGCTCTCGCAAGGTGAAAGTCATAACCCGTCGCCGCAAATGCCAGTATGGATAATCCGCCATACTGGTCCTATGCAGGGTAGTGGATGACACATGATCTCGAAAAATTCTAGGTGACTGAGAAGTGTAGGCGATTTTAATCGGTGCTGTGTGTGAATTGTCCACCAATATTTATTTATTTATTCTTGTGACCTTGATTGATTCTAGAATCCTTTAGAACTCATCTATACATAATATATATATAAGCGAAAGGTCACGAAATCTCAGTAACTACAAATGCTAGGAGCCTGAAATTTTGCATTGAGGTGTCTTGCTAGGTATAGGCGCTCGCTAAGACGGGGTTTTGCGAAATTCAACCCCTAAGAAGGTGAAACGTTCAAAGAAGGTTTAAAGTTCTAAGCATGAAACTTTGTGTTAACGTTTTTGGTTAATAGGAAGTAAAAATGAGTATTATGTGTGTATGTAGCAATTGTTTATAATTAAAAATGGTTGTTTAGAAAACCACCCTCCTCGAAGGTGAAATATAAGGGTTGAAGTTTAAAATGGGAAGTCTGTAAATTTTGAAGATAAAACCATAATACTTTGAATCTAGGCACTTGACACCAAGGGAATAAAATAAATATTTGTTCTGGCAATTTTGTAAATTCGAACTGAACAGCGATGACATATAGAGTAAGACCCCAGAGCTCTAAGAGAACTATGTCATATGGGTAAGAGCGGGAGACTGAGTGAGACATTTATCAGGATATTTTGACTTAAAATTGAGTTTAGGGGATGATTGGCCCCTTAGATTGGTCTTATTAGAAAAAGCTTTAAAATAGTTGTCTGACGAACATATTTACAAATGGAGCATGAGAATTTAAGTGGAGTTAAATTATTATTTTGGAGTTGTTAAGCAAAACGGCCGACGGAATGTGTCTGGGAGTATTGGGACCTTGTTTTTAAGGGTTATTGCCTACAACATACGTGAAAATCACTTATTAGAAAATACGTTAAGTAATGTTTTATATGTACCTTCATTACCCCATATCTCAAAATTGGCCGTCTAAGCAAGTTAGCGAGTAAGCATGTATTGTGTTCTTAGTACTTACTAGCTCAATCGTCCACATTCGTGGTCCGATTGCTCGAACCAACGGGAAAAAAAAGTTCACGTGGTTCGATTGATCGAACTACGCTGTCGAACCACGTGGCCTGGAGGATATTTTTTGAAGAACTATTTCTGTTTTCTAAAATGAAATTATATTATAAAATAGCCTAGGTAGGCTAGGGTACTCTTAGATCATCGCTTACAAGCCAGTTAAAGTCCCACTAAAAAAGGTCAAGCCGTTTTAAATATAAACCGGAACAAACAGACATACAAAGAATTTTATTTATATAAGTAATTTAAATATGTTTCGTGTTGTACATATACTGAAATGATGTTAATTTAGAACTTCAAACAGACACTTCCGTTTTATTTATATGGATAGCTGAAATAGATTTAAATTCCATATAATTGGGTCATGTCAATCCAAATTGTTTAACATCCATTAGTTTTATTAGTGTTTAATGGAAATCCGATTTGGTACTCCGGTACAAAAACAATTTGGTCTGATTGATAACATCGGAGTTAAAATCTATTAAACTTGAATGGAGTAACAAGCGAATGTTGTGATTGGATTTGGGTGTGGCGAGTGTTGTATTGGGGCATGAACTTTGTAGATACAAGGATTAAAATCTTAAAATTCATATTGTTTAAGCTCCCTGCTATTTTTATTACCTAAAACAAACGATTATTTTGACGTTTTAATAGTAGTGCTATTTATACGTAAACACTAGCTTCGTCAGTTGATTGTTATGTTATTTATTTATTATTTGAAGCCAATTTTTTCCATATCAAGGTAGACTGTAAAATAGGCAATACACAAAAGTGTGACAACAACGAAAAATTTAGGTAAAATATTAAATAACCTTATCTTATTAAGGCTAACACGATATCCGATAGGATACGATTTGTTGTACGCCATACATCTTTCGCAAATAGCTTAATTTTTGAAGTGAAAACTTCTTTTGGCGCGCCTAGACAGTTTTTTCGTGAGCTGTGAATTCGATTCTAGCGTCACGCTCGGGTATGATAAGAAATCTTCGGGTAAACTCGGGACCATAGCCATTGGTCATCTAGAAATGCGTCAGCCAATGGGAAATGCTAAAAGGGCGTGAACTGCCTATCATGGCATGGCCATCTAGAAATGCGTCAGCCAATGGGAAATGCTAACGCATTTCTAGATGGTCATGCCATGATGACCAGGCCACACCCTCCGGTTACACCCGTGTAGTTTCCAAAGTAAGCTATCAAATTCTGAGTTATAAGTTTTCACTTCTATCGGCAGTTTCTATGACTGCCAATTTTTGAAGTGAAAACTTCTTTAGGCGCGCTATAGACAGAATTTTCGTGGGCTGTGAAATGGATTCATCAATCGTCACGCTTGGATATGATAATGGATCGGATCGGATCGGATCGGATATGAAATCTTCGGGTAAACTCGGTAAAAACGGCCAGGTAGGTACCAGGGTAACAGAAACAGTAAAGGGTTTCGATTACCTACCTCCAACAGCCCAGCGTTTATCTCCAGATACCAGGACAACAGAAATATAAAAGAGTTGCGTTTGCCCCTAGGTACCAGTACCAGGGCAACAGAAACAGTAGAGTTGCAATATTCTGTATAATTACGTTGATATAAAACTAGATGGCGCAACCATCGATTTAGCTGGCGGTGTAGAAATTATGCGAATGCACATAGACCTACGATGGTTTAACAAATAATTTGTCTTCTGACAAGGTGATAAATAAATTAGACAATTCAATTAAAAGTAAAACATTTGAGTCACAAGTTTTCACTTCTATCGGCAGTTCCTATGACTGCCAATTTTTTTTTTATAGCATAGAGTGGCGAGACGATCAGGTCATATGCCTGATGGTAAGCAACATGCCTCCCCATAACAGCACAGTAAAACGCAGCTATTAGAACGTGGAGAGTCCAAATCATTATCAAGCACTGTACTGCGCTAGTCACCCAGAGATATGTGTTAGATGTTTTATCTCTGTATTCTGTAATTTCACTAGAATCATGGCTTTTCAAAACGGAATATTGTGATGTTTTCATATGACTACTTGGGGGTCCAATAACTGGCAAAGGTGTGGTACTTCCTCAGGCGGACTCTGCAAATAGTCCCACCGCCATCACTACACTAACTATTATTTTTGTTACTTTCATAGGTTAACACTTCACTGACATCTCGCCTGATGTTAAGCGACGATGTGGTCTACGATGGAGTATGTTGATTTAGAAGAAACCGATTCACTCTCGATTTGAAGACCCTAAGATTGTAGCCCCCGTGGAAAACCACTCAGGCAATGCATTGCACAGCCTAAATGGTATTATTCTCAGTTCTACAGCACTGCAACTGGTTAAATAGTTTTTGTTTTATAGTTTTAATAGAAATAATGCCGTTTTAATAACTCCATCAGTTGTTTATAATTAAAAAACCTACCCATGCTGACATGTTTCCCTCGCGTGAGACCGAAACGTTCACCCTTGTTTTAATTTTCACATATCAACCACATGGTGCACTCGCAGCGATGTCGCACGAGTATTTAGTTTATGTGACCGTGTTTCAAATACATTTTAGATTTTATTTTATGGTAGGTATAGTTTTGTTGTATTGTTTACATTGAACAGGACTTTATAACGATTAAATTAATATTTTAATTGGTGGACAATTCACACACAACACCATCTGACCCTAATTTAAGCAAAGCTTGTATGATGGCGGCCAGATAGCTGATATGATACTTATATAGTTTTAAATACATACTTATTATACATATTTACCTCGACGTTCTGTGTAATTTTAACAATATGTGTTCAAATTCAAAAGATTAAAAAACAATAGGTTTGTGTAGGTGTAGGTTTTAATGTCAAGAGTGACGAGCGGGATATGCGCCTTAAGGTACGCAACACGCCTACCTATCCTAATACAGGATCACGCAGCTATTGGAACATGATTCCAAATCACTATCTAGCACTGCACTGCGCTTATCACCCAAAAATATAAGTGGATTTATCTATAACCTTGTCTTGTCTTGTCAATACTCTGGAAACATTAGCCTTTACACCGGAATATACAATGATGTTTGGTGACAGAAAAACTGGTTAAGATATGGCACGTCTCCAAGCACACTCTGCTGAGGATCTATAAAAATCAATACAAAAACATAGCACCCTAAACAGGTCCAAGCAGTACAAAAACAGATATAAAATCTTATTGAACAGATAATATATTATATTGTTCCAGTGGATTGTGAACACTCTCCGAAAGGAAATCCGTTAAATTTCAATAGACAAGGCACCTACTTAATAATAGTGTCCTAGGCTAATCAGTTTTATTTAGATTATCATCGCCTACGACGTAAGTTATAATTTCGGCATTTTCACAGCATAATAAAAAACTGGCATCTGTAACGCTCTATTTATTTCACTCTTCCTGTCTCTCTCATCTCCTTTCTCTGATTTTTCTTAGTATCTACCTTCTTCTCTTGTTTTTTTCTGTGTCTGTATCTTTTATTTACAGCAAAAATAAATTTAAGTCAATACCATAAATAATTTTGTTTGACAGCGTACAAGTTAAATCCAGGATAGCGACAATATCCTTATTTCGTCGTGGTGCTGAGTGTGTATAAGACACAAGTATATTCTGAGTATGTGTGTATAATTAAACTACTTTACTGTCGTTGATGGTGCGACTCAGAGATTTAATTCCAGTCTTTTGTTTTGTGAGCAATTTGCTATTGTCTCGACAAAATTCAACGTTTTCAAAGGAAAACAATGGTTTATAAACGGGTAATATTATACAGGTCTTTGGACTAATTAGTTCATAGTGTTGTGCTTCAAGCGCTTTACCGTTTAAGTTTGTTCATTAAGAATTTAGTAAGAAAGTATTTTGTTTCTGGTGAAGTCTATAGTTTTCGTATTACTTTTGATACGTAAAACTCGCAGTTATGTAAATAAATATGAGTTTTATATTACGTATTTAGGTTATTGTTTGGTTATATGGTAGATCAATAATATAAATAAATAAATATTGGTGGACAATTCACACACAACAACATCTGACCACAAACTAAGCAAAGCTTGTATGATGGCGGCCAGATAGCTGATATAATACTTATATAGTTTTCAAATACATACTTTTTATACACAGAAACACCCAGACACAGTGCAAACATTTGAATTCAACACACAAATATTTGCACTGGGTGGGAATCGAACCCACGACCCTCGGCTTCGCAGGCAGAGTTACTACCCACTAAGTAGCCAACGAGGCCAGCCATATAATTGCATCAAATGGGACAAAAAGTAGTCAAATGACCTATATTTATATAAAATAATTTTAACAAAAAAAAGAACCGACTTCAAACAGTAAACTAAAAAGTAAAAAATAAATCTCTTAACCATAAAGAAGAACGTATTTTGATTAATTTGAACGGACATGATTAAATAAGTATTTAACAATTCTGAAGTCGGTGCCAAGTAAAACAACTACAGCTGAAGCTAACATTAGTAGAGTAGTAAATCGAACTGACATTTGGAACATAGACAAGTTGTTGGGGACATATGTATGATAGACAGGAAGGTTGTTGCAACATTTACTTGGCACCGACTTCAGAATTGTTAAATACTTATTTAATCATGTCTGTTCAAATTAATCAAAATACGTTCTTCTTTGTGGTAAAGAGATTTATTTTTTAATTTTTAGTTTACTGTTTGAAGTCGGTTCTTTTTTTTGCTAAAATTATTTAATTTTGCGATTTTAAGTGATGGTTAGATGAATAATTCTTGAATTAGGTGAGAAGATAAAGAAAAAACTTGACTAGTAGAATAATATTCACTATGATAAAGTGTTCAAATCCAGGACGGTCGTTGTACTCAGATCTGTAAAATGGTCCTCAGTACCCATGTGGGTGCCAAGTTCTCATCAATATTTAAGAGTACATGAATCAAGCACAAACAATAGCTACAGTAAACCGTTAAACAGTTCACATAACTGTCCTTTGTCTTCATCGTCAGACCCCTAATAACAGTCACATCCCACCTAGGTATGTGTAAAGTGCTCATCGATACAGCTTTATCAAGCCTATATAGCGTTGGTTGGCAGTGTGCAGCCTCGTTCTACTTCCGTTTTCCCACCGACAATCACTCTCAAAAACTAATATGAAAAGTAAAAACAGAAACATAGTGAAACAGCGGCTGCACTCCTTGTCTCTCAAAGTGCACCTCACTAATATTCGAGGTCTGCACTCTAATATCACCCCAGTCCACCATCACCTCGAGACTGAGCAGCCGTCACTCTTGTTTCTTACGGAGACGCAGATAGGATGTCCGTCGGACGTGGCGTACCTAACCTATCCAGGGTATACCTTGGAGCACAACTTCAAGCCGCGTGCTGGAGTGTGCCTGTACGCCCGTGACGATATCTGCTGTCGGCGTCTCCGTAATCTTGAGGACACCAGGTTCTCTGTTCTATGGGCGCTGATAGACACAGGCATCGACAAAATTGTCTATGCCTGTGTCTATCGGTCGCACAGTGGAGATCAGGAGACAACTCGGCTCACCGATTATTTGAGTGAGGCAGCGGACGCGGCTCAGCAGAAGTACCCATCAGCCCAATTAGTGTTACTGGGGGATTTCAACGGCCACCATAAGGATTGGCTGTACCCATACCGGGACACTGACCATGCTGGGCTGGAAACGAGAAAGCTGGCTTTGTCGTTAGACCTAACCCAGCTGGTCCAAGAGGCGACACGGGTACCAGACGTTGAGTCGCATACTCCCTATTGCTTAGACCTTCTGCTGACAACTGATCCAGACCGATACTCCGTGGCGGTATATTCGCCGTTAGGCAGCTCCGACCACTGTCTGGTGAAATCAGTATCCGTTTACCATCCGCCCGATCTCAGCCCCAGAGGCAACCGGCGGCTATGGAAATACAAGTCAGCAGATTGGGACGAAATGCGTTCTTTCTTTGCATCTTACCAATGGCAGCCACTGTGCTTCTCTTCTGGTGACCCGTCAGCCTGCGCGGATGCTGTGACTGATGTAATACGTACGGCTATGGAATATTTCATTCCATACTCTGACGTTTCATTATCCAGCAAAGCTCGCCCATGGTTCGGTTCTCAATGTAAAAGTGCTGAAGCATCTAAACATGAGGCCTACCTAGCCTGGGTTGATGCTCGACAGCGTAAGGCAAGGGATACACACCGCAAAAAGAAAGCGTTTAACAGGGCTGCTAAGGCATGCAAAAGGGTTCTTCAGAGGGCTCGATTTGACCACATTAGTCGAATAGGGAACAAACTAGCTTCGTATCCTGCGGGTAGCAAGGCGTTTTGGTCCCTAGCTAAATCGGTCGAATCGAACTTCTGCCGCTCTTCACTGCCTCCAATGCTGAAACCTGATGGGGCGCTGGCTCACACCGCAATGGAGAAGGCAAACTTGTTTGCATCTCAGTTTGCGGAATCTTCGCGTCTAGATGCTGGTAGTGCGATTCCTCCTACTCCACCTGGCAGTCCGACTTTGATGCCGGAAATGCATATTCGCCAAATGGAGGTTCGTAAAGTGCTACGTAATCTGGACGTGAATAAAGCCGGCGGCCCGGACGGAATTCCTGCCCTAGTGTTGAAGGCTTGTGCACCTGAGTTGTCTCCTGTACTAACGCGCCTGTATAGACTCTCTCTCCAAACTGGGCAAGTACCGAAATCGTGGAAGCTTGCTAACGTGCAACCTGTGCCCAAAAAGGGTAGTCGTGCTGACCCTGCCAACTACAGGCCCATCTCGGTCACGTCCATACTCTGCAAGACTATGGAACGTGTCTTAAACCGCAGGCTCCTGGCATACCTAGAATCTAACGACCTCCTCAGTGACCGGCAATACGGGTTTCGCCGAAACCGGTCGACTGGGGATATTCTGGCGTATGTCACTCACATCTGGAGTGAAGCTATCGAGAAACACGGGGAAGCACTTGCAGTCTCCCTGGATATCTCGAAGGCTTTTGACAGGGTTTGGCATGATGGCCTTATTATCAAGCTTTCTAGTTATGGTTTGTCTCCAGGTTTTATTGCGTGGATATCGGACTTCTTGAGAGATCGGTCCATACGAGTTGTCATTGATGGCTGCTCGTCGGACCAAATGGGTATCAATGCCGGAGTCCCTCAAGGGTCGGTACTCTCTGCGACGCTTTTTCTGCTACATATCAACGATCTGCTGAAGCCCGGTATCTTTGGGTACGCAGATGATAGCACCGTTGTGGAGAGTTACATGTCTAGCGCGAGAGCCAGCGGTCAACAAACTAAGGTATTGAGAGAGAGTATGGTCGAGCGTTTGAACTTGGCCCTTGAGGCAGTCTCTGAATGGGGCGAAACCAATCTGGCCAAGTTTAATGAAGGAAAGACGCAGGCGTGTCTGTTCTCCGCAAAAAGGAGTCAATTTCTACAGACTCCTACTTTTCGAGGTGTATCCGTGCCGGTTACTGATCATCTTGAGCTTTTGGGTGTTACCCTGACATCTACACTCAACTTTGGCTCATATATCGAGTCCAAGGCTAAATTAGCTGCAAAAAAACTAGGTGTCCTCTCAAAGGTGCGAAAGTACTTCAAGTCTGAACAATTGCTTTTATTATATAAAGCACAGATTCGCTCTTGTATGGAGTACTGTTCGCACCTTTGGGATGGATCGGCTAAGTATCAGCTTGAGGCTCTGGAATCGATCGAGAGGCGGGCTAAAAGGCTCATAGGCAATAATTCTCTTGTGCGAAAAAGACTGCAAACTCTTGAACATCGCCGGAAAATTGCTAGCTTATCGGTTTATTATCGGATACACTTCGGAGAGTGTGCATCTGATCTGCATGATCTAATACCACCTAGCCCTTTTTTCTATCGGACTTCTCGTAACTCGAAGAAGCGGCATCGTTTCATGGTTGATGTTCCAAAGACACGAACAAAGAGGTTTGACTCTACTTTTGTGATAAGAACGTCTCGACTGTGGAATGAGTTGCCTGAGTGGGTTTTTCCCGATGGTTATAATCTTGGTGTCTTCAAATCGAGAGTGAATCGGTTTCTTCTAGGTAAGCACGCTCCATCTTAGACCGCATCGTCGCTTAACATCAGGCGAGATGGTGGTCAAGTGTAAACCTATAAATGTTAAAAAAAAAAAAAAAAAAAAAATACACAAGGTAACTGCTGTAGATCGTTGAGGAGTAGCCTCAACTGTCTTTCGGCTCCTTCATCGGTTCGACTCCAGACCTTCATTCAATTGAAGTACTTTAAAATACTTAATTGAAACATTTTCAAACGCACTAGTCTACCCTTGCAGTTTTTAAAGGTCTAACGATTAATTAATTAGTTACAACGCGATTGAGCAACAAACATCCAAACATAGACATTTATAATGATGATGGAAGGACTGTCCCAAGACATCTAGACGTAAAGTGCTCATCAATACATATTAATCAAGCCCAAACACAAGATAACTGCTGTAAATCTTTGAGGAGTTCCCTCGACAGTATTTTGGCTCCATCATCAGATCGCTTCCAAATCTTCATAGTGCCAAACCAAAATAAATTGTAGTGCTTGTAACGGAAAAATTAATAATCGCGCTTGTCGCCCCTACAATTTTTGCAAGTTCTCTTCAATTTCTGCAGGATTCCATCATCAAATCCTGGTTTCCTTATCATGGTACCACCCTTGGAATGTCTCCTATCCAACAAAAAATAATCATCCAAATCGGTTCATAAACAACGAAGTTATCCGCGAACACACATAAAAAAAAAAAAAACTAATATACGGTCGAATTGAGAAACCTACTTTTTTTTTAAAGTCGGTTAAAAATAGCATTGAGCCACAATTACTGTTTTAGACTAGAAGGTAGAACGTCTAGTTTCATAATCGTTCAGTTTTAATTTCGAGTTATTATCATAAGTGCGAAATTAGAAGTTTTTTAAAATACTCGCTTTATTTACGACAAAATATCGAGGGGAAACCCGGAGTTTGAAGAAAAATATCTTATCTTATACCCATTGTTTGCTGGCATGGTTGGGTATAGCCTTGACTCTTTTTATGACAGAAATCTCCGTGTCCTAGTAGTGCGAACACTTCGTGGGGTCTTAAGCTTTATAAACGCCTAGAAAGTATTGATTGCGAAAGATTCAATAAAGCAGCATCCTCCATAAATTTACTGTGCATGTAAAGAAATTTGACTACAAATTATTGCATTAGCTACAAAAACTAAAACAAAGTCATCATCAATTAGCTTTGTTTTGTGGCCAATATTAGACTTGCACTTAACGGATTTCAGAACATCAACCATTACAGAACAAATAAGCGCTTGTTGACAATATAACATTCATTTCACACTGTTAACTCATTTTTATAGAGTTGAAACACCCACGACTAGCTTATAATATCCCTTTTTCATTGTCAGTGTGGAAAGAAAGTGGGATTTTCATAAAATAATCATATTTTCTTTAGAATTCTCCGAGCATATTATTAACTAAATACTCAATGGCTTTAAATCACAAACTCTATCTTCACTTAAATTACAGTACAGGGTTGTAACCTAACAACTGTGTTCACCGCTCTCATATTTTACGAAAATGTTATACCAAGTAATAGCTGAATATATTATGAAATAAAATTATAGTCTATAAATAAAATACGAATATCCCTAACCTAAAAATTACAGAAGGTTACACAAAATGCATGTACTTGACTGAAAAAGACACGTTAGGTCATAGTTAGGTCATTGTTATGAGATACTTTATTTTAATGGATCTAGACTCATCATCGTTATTAGTCTATTTTACTCCACAGCCGGACATAGGACTCTCCCGTGATTTGGGACTCAGCATTATCCTCAGCTTTATGTTTCCAAGGAATGCCACCACATCACCATATAAAACCGCAAAAAGTCTCGCTAAACGGTGTCAGGATTGAGCAGGTACTAAACACGACATTTTTGGGGTTTGATATTACAGCATGACGTGGAAACACCACATAGACAAGATGCCTGCAAAGTCTTACACCACATTCGCAGAATCGTGGTCTACACTCCGGAACTTGTCAAGATCTAGACAGAATTTGTATACAAAATAAGTTATTACACAAGTAAACTTTATTTAGCTCCGGCTCAGAGAAATTATTCTCAATTCTCTAAGAGCACCAGAAACAATAAAATAAAATACATAAAATATTAATACTGCCATGGTTTGATTTTTTTTAACGAAAAAAGTTTTGCTCTTTTGGATTTTCCTGATTTAAGCTACTATGCGACCATGACTAAGCGGACTAATCTAGAAAAAATCAACTTATGCAACGAAAACATTGCTAGTTGGGAGTTACAATGTCAAAGGTACACACACAATTTTACAGAAATAGAGAGAAGGAGACACGTCAAGCCTATACATACTTTATCATCGTTTTTGAGGGGGGGAGTGAGTGGTAAAAGTAATCATATATGTACACTATTAGGGATCGTATAAGAAGGTAAGGGTCAGCAGATAATGATGATGACAAAACGAAGCATTGAACTTGGCAAAATGTATGGGTCAGGTATAAGTGAGAAGATGTATTACTTACTCGTAGTGATGAAAACAACACGAAGTTTTAGGCTAGAACATCTGTTCTGTGTAACCTAGTATAATAAGAAACTGAACCAAGTACCCCGGGTTGCTCCAAGTGGTAGTATATTTCTAAATTTCTCTCTGGATGACGCTACACAACTGCGGCCTCTTTACGGCCTCCGTTCAAAATGTACGTGAATATTTTAGTTGGGTATTGTTCGGATACATTTTAATATATTTTAGTTGTTTTATAGTTTTGACTTTTATTGCGATTATAAGTCACTGTTGTTTATTGGTGGATACAATATTTACATGCGAAATATTAACGATGAGTTAACTAAATACATAGAATTTTTAATTTAAATATAAAAAAACTCACATATAGACTACAGGCCCGTGAACAAAATTTACGGGTCAAATGAACCACCAGGAGACCTATGTAGGATGATAGAAGGGTGTAAAGTATTAAGATTCAGCACTATGCTGTCACTTGTAAGCTGTCCAACTGAGTGTGTTTGAAGAGGGGGGGTTGCAACCCTCTACCATTTCTCCTTATCGCATGATTTTTGTACGGCATTGCGGAATAATGGATTAGAAGAGGTATTGAAACTGTATGGAACCAATGCCGTACTTAATCAAATGACCAAATTTGCTCTGTAAATTACTCATACTCTGTAAATTTTTTCGGCAAACTAATAATTAAAAATTAAAAATTTATATTTTTTATAGTTTCAATACCTCTTTTAATCTATTATTCCGTTTATATATGCTTACTTATACTTATTTGAAAATATCTACCTACTGTAAAATGACTTGCCTTGTATAACCAACATGTTATTTGGCCAATAAAGATCTGAAATCTGAAATCTGAAATCTAAAATCTGGTTCATTTGACCCGTAAATTTTGTTCACGGGCCTGTAGTCTAATACTATTCTGAAAATGATAATTTTCCAAAAAAAATACACCATTTTTAAATAAAAATTAAAGGCACAAAAAATCACAGTATCAGAAAAATTTATATATGTCATTTTCATTATTTATTGCTTATTTAAGTATCATAGGTCTGGTTTTCAAATGCCGAAGCGTGCTTCCTTAGAAAAACCCGACCCACTCTCCGCTCAAAGACACCAATCTGAACTGTAACCATCGGGAAAAACCTCACTCAGGCAACGAATTTTACTGCCTAAAAGTTGTAATTACGACAGCGAAGTTTAACCTCCTCGTTCTAGTCTTTGGAGCGTAAACATTGAAAAGATGTCATTTTTTAGAGCTTCAAGCAGACCAGCTGCACACTCCTCGAAATGCATTCCATAAAAACTGCTATGGTATTACTGTTTTAGCATTTTTGGTTTTGATAGTTTTTTGAACAAGGATAGTTAGTCTATGTGCCTTTTGGCACCTCTCTCGATAGATGTCGATGCAAGATGAGAACAATACTCCATACAAGAATTAATCTTTTCTTTAACCTCGTGGAGTAGTTTTTGGCAGAGGAAGTCTAATGACTTCGCGTCTACGACATGCGTAATGGCAGTATATCGGTAACTATAAAGGTTTCAGTAGTAGTTCAGTAACTTTATACATTACCGTAGGCGTTAAATCCGGTAGCTCTGATTTTTTGCAGACTTGTTTATGATGTTGGTTTAATTATTGTCCCAAGTTTGTGACCTCGAGCGACGAACGCAACTTTGTCAAAAATCGAAAAAACCGCGAAAAAATCGTTTATTTTTCAAATTTTGGCGATTATAACCCTAAACGACTAGTTTTTGTAAAAACTTTCTTATGGCGTCTATAAAGTAGACTAAATTTGCTACAATATGGTACTAGAATTGTCTCTGTACACTCAATAGTTTCTGAGAATAAGTCTTTCAAAGTTTATAATTTTTTTCGTACTTCGCAATTTTTAGCAATATTTTAACTCCTACTTGACCACTTTATGGCACAGTTACTGCGGTTTTTAACCCCCGACCAAAAAAAGAGGTGTTATAAGTTTGACGTCGAAGTCTGTCTGTCTATCAGACAGACACACATACAGGTCTGTCTCTATGTGTATCTGTGTATCTGTCTATGGCACCGTAGAGCTGAAACGGATGGGCCGATTTCGGTGCGGTTTTTTTTATTTGAAGATACATTTTTGTGTTGATGTTTTGAGCTATTTTTGGTTAATATCGATTCAAGATGGCCGCCTCCACTAAATGGAAGACCAAATATTTCATCACAATCTACCTCAATACGGGTATCAAATGAAAGGGCTTGACTAGTAGAGTACTATACAGTATAACAAATTGCAAATCACAAAATGGCGAATTACATAATTTGTTTTTTCACTAATTGCATAATATGGGTATCAAATGAAAGAGCTTGACTAGTAGACTACTATACACTATGAAAAATTCATATTTATACCATATCGAGGTATTTGTAAAAAAAGAAACGTATTTCGTCATTTTGTGGTTGCGGCCATCATGGATTTGAAATTTGTCATAGTGCATAGTAGTCTACTAGTCAAGCCCTTTCATTTGATACCCATATTAAGGCATTAGTGAAAAAAAAAATTATGGAGTTCGCCATTTTGTGATTTGAAATTTGTTATACTGTATAGTACTCTACTAGTCAAGCCCTTTCATTTGATACTCATATTGAGGTAGATTGTGATGAAATATTTGGTCTGTCATTTGGTGCAGGCGACCATCTTGAATCGATATTAACCAAAAATAGCTCAAAACATCAGCACAAAAATGTATCTTCAAATAAAAAAAACCGCACCGAAATCGGCCCATCCGTTTCAGCTTTACGGTGCCATAGACAGATACACACACAGACAGATACACATAGAGACAGACCTGTATGTGTGTCTGTCTAATAGACAGACAGACTTCGACGTCAAATTTAGAACACCTCTTTTTTTGGTCGGGGGTTAAAAACCGCCGTAACTGTGCCACAAAGTGGTCAAGTAGGAGTTAAAATATTGCTAAAAATTGCGAAGTACGAAAAAAATTATAAACTTTGAAAGACTTATTCTCAGAAACTATTGGGTGTACAGAGACAATTCTAGTACCATTTTGTAGCAAATTTAGTCTACTTTATAGACGCCATAAGAAAGTTTTTACAAAAACTAGTCGTTTAGGGTTATAATCGCCAAAATTTTAAAAATAAACGATTGTTTCGCGGTTTTTTCGATTTTTGACCAAGTTGCGTTCGTCGCTCGAGGTCACAAACTTGGGACAATCATTAGGCCAACATCATAAACAAGTCTGCAAAAAAACAGATCTACCGGATTTAACGCATCCTACTCCATACATTCAGGCGACAAAGTTACTGGACTATAGTAGGTACTGTTCAATAATAAACATTCTAAGTTATAAGTATTTACTTCTATCAGCAGTTCCTATGTCTGCCAATTTTTTGGGGTAATCTAGTTCAAGCAATTTAGAACTCTATAAACCGCTGTAATAATTGGATAGATAGCCTATTTCGCTGTAAGTTTCACCGCGGCTAGTAGCCCAAGTTTCGAGCACCATACATGCAGCCACAAACAGATGCAACTTTAATGTGTTTCCTTCTTCTAGGATGCATTTGCATTTTGCATGCACTTGTCTTATTGTGCTGACTCAAAGACACTCTATTATGTTTCGTGTTCGAACTAAAATAGTACCACATTGTATGTAGCTTTGTTCTATTTTTGTTCGTGTTTTTGAAGTTTTCCGAGCGATTGACGGTACTATGTTGCTATAAATTTACTTACAAACTTCTGTGGACAGATTTATTTTAGAATGTTCTACTTTTTCAAAGGGACCTATGATAATTGGCCTAAACGGATCATATAGTAGTTTATACTGCGTGCCAGACTTGAAACATACATATATTTCTCTCTCTTTTCTTTACTTATGTAGGTATCCCACACGGTGGGTAGGATCAGCCTTTTTACTTTGCTGTATCTAAAACATCGTAATTCGACAGCTCGCATTATTATGTGTAACAACATGGAGCTTGAATTTATCGTGTTGAATATTACAATAAAGGTTACTTTTCACCGCAGGAAACTCACGGGAATGGAAACTACGTATATTAAAACCCCGAGCTGCCGCTCAATTATATTTGCCTCAAACAATAGGGTACAATCCTAAAAAAAACTAAGTAGCCCGTTAGTTAGATTGCCAAAAAATATTGTACACGTATTTTTTCTTTTGTTTCACAAACAAAATATGACGAAGATAGAACGCTTCGAAAATTCGTGTGACGTCACTTGTGAGTACGATTTTTACTCACGAGTGACGTCGCGACCCCTCACTCTCGAAGTTTGATGGTCTATATCTTTGACGATTTGTAATATTATGAAAAAACAAAAAATACGTGTCCAATATTTTTCCATGATCTAGCTGATGAACTAATTAGGATGGTGTATTTTTGACCCAGTCCGGTACCCTGTATATGGTACCATGATACTATAAATAAGTATAACTTTTTTATAGTTCAAAGTAAATCAATATAATGGTTACCATAAGCTAGCATAAACCCGTCACCTTAAGATTTATGATGATATATCTCTATGCCCTGTAATTTATCTGGAAACATTACCCTCAATCCGGAACACAGTAATGTATGCACATTACTGCATGGCGGTAGAATAACTGGCAAAAGTGTAAATAATTGGTACTATCTCAGGCGTCACTCCCAACAGGCCTACCACTACATGCTATGAGCGATAACAAAACTCTTAGCAACTAATTTATCTGAAAAGACCGCTAACTTAATCATAGCAGTAGCTTGTATAACTATAATATATTATGACCACAAAGGTAATAATGTCAATGTGACCTCAAACCGATTGATATCGCTTCAACCCTGATCAATTGTCCTCGCTTCGATTTAACCCATTCAAATGCATAAAAAATGCCCCTCATAGTACCCTACTCACGAGTTAAATCAACCGTTAAGTTCAGGTTACGGCACCAGTAATTAACGTGAAGCCGAATGTGGCACTGGAATCATTTATTAGAGTTGGTCAGACTGGAATCAGGCATCAATCTTCGGAGTTGAAGGATTGATGCATCAATCCATACTGAAGCTGTTTTCGACAGATTGGTGTGATTTTAAAGTGAAAATTTCTTTGGCCGCCTTGAGAACTGTTTGATAGGAGAAAATGTTATGAGTCAGCGTTACCGATATGATAATGTAGTGACGTAGCGTCGGAGCGGTGTCGGAGTAACGAACAACAGGAGTGCGTGATACACGTTTTATGGTATGGATACTCGAAAAATCTTGATCGTTCGCGTCTCGTACCCGCCTTTGTACCGCCTCCCTAATCCGCTAAGGCTTTGCTTTTGTTGTCTCTATCATTTCAAGCGAAAAGAAAAGATAGAACAATAGCAAAGATGAGACAGTTTTAGTTAGGTAGTAGATAGACCCCCTGATATCCATAGTAGCTATAAAAGTAACGTATTATGCAGGATTGGTGTTTTTTTTTTATTAAATGTTATGTTTTCACTTCTATCGGCAGTTATTTTAACTGCCCATTATTGGTTTTAATTATTGCAAGGTATTCTACCGCCAAATAGTAGTGTGCAATCATTACTGCGTTCTGAAATAAAAATAATAATTATCTGACTGTTACAATGTCTTAGATATAACCATTTACACGAAAAAGTATAGGTGCAATAGTTACTATTATTCTAATTAAAGGACTATTCCAGATTAGTAACAAAATTAGAAGATAAAAATTGGCTAAGTGCGAGTGTAACTCGCGCACGAAGGGTTAAGAAGTTAGTTAAATTGCTAATGGTACGGACCATTAGCAATTTAACTACCAAAATTATTAAAATTTACCAACATTTAACTTGGAAGTCTAAATGATTCTAACAAAGAAGTCGATAGTGTGTTTTATTCTACTAGTGGCACCCTCTAGTTTGCTTTGGACGGTACTAACCGAGCAAGAACTAGTAAAAGTCAAGTTTGTTTTATGGGATCCCCCTTAAATATTTATTTTATTTTTAGGATAATTATGATGTTATAGCGGCAATAGAAATACATCATCTATGAAAATGTCAACTATCTATCTATCACCGTTCTTGTTATACAGCCTAGTGACAGACAGACGGATGGACGTTCGACTTGATTTTTATCGTTTCTTGCTCAATTAATACCGTCTGAAGCAAACTAGATGGCACCACTAACGACTGTTCGGCTAGCGCCCACTCGAGTTTTTTACGCGAATCTCCCGCGCGCTACTAAAATCAATATTTCTCCATTTTTTCTTTTGACTGGCCTTGTGGCTAAGTGGTTAGTAGCTCTGCCTGCGAAGCCGAGGGCCGTGGGTTCGATCCCCACCCAGTGCAAATATTTGTGTGATGAATTCAAATGTTTGCACTGTGTCTGGGTGTTTCTATGTATAATAAGTATGTATTTAAAAAAACTATATAAGTATTATATCAGCTAAATGGCCGCCATCACACAAGCTTTGCTTAGTTTGGGGTCAGATGGTGTTGTGTGTGAATTGTCCACCAATATTTATTTATTTATTATTTATTTAAACTACCTAAGAATCATATATAATTGGAATTGTCTTGAATGCAGCTTATAATTTATGAACATATCATGCAATTTTATTGGTATATGTATTATCAGTTTAAGCTTAAAAGTAGAGATACCGATTTTTTTACCTATTTCTCATATTTATGTCTCAAAATAAAAATAAATCGAACAATTGTTCACAATATTATTGTTGTATTTTTACAATAATTTACCAATATACATTGTTTTAACGATTTATCACACCTCTCCATACATATTTTTGACGTAACAAGCTTGTAGAAATCCTTACTCGTATTACGTAACCCGAGCGTCGAACAAAAAATAGTCTATGTTTATAAATGGAAATATTGAACTATTTGAATACTATTTGTGAATTAAACTAATATATTTTAGACATTTTATACATATTAGTATTTATAGTTGATTTGGAGTATTAAGTGGGAATTACTTGAGAAATAAGCCTAATGGTGTCGTAGTAACCGCCACCCGGTGGTAATTTTACGTAAAATAACACATTATTGCCCATATTTTGAGCAAATACACATATAATGTAGTCTAAAACTGTTTAACCTCACTATTCCATGTTGATCCGTCGCAAAATTAACACAAATTCACAACACAAACACCAAAATTCAACAATTTGAAATTCGAGATGACACTCCGTTCAAGACGCGCGAACGATCACGACTGACAATGAAATGTCGTTAAAAATTATCAGGCGATGGTATTTGAAACTTAGTACATATTCATCCTTGTCTTTTCTTCTATCAATCTCCCAGATTAAACAAGGATAGGTGCATGTTTCACTTCACAGTAAAGTCAAATAGAAAGCGCGGGAGAATCTGCCTGCTCCCGTCCGCTCGCCAGATGCGCACTTTATAAAATCGACCAGGAGCAGGCCGCGGGGCAATTGAGCGGCTAATATTATAAAACGATATATCGACTTCTTTGTTAGAATCATTTAGACTTCCAAGTTAAATGTTGATGATTTTGGTAGTTAAATTGCTAATGGTACGGAACCTTTCATGCGCGAGTCACTCTCGCACTTTTTTATTTTATTAATACAATACTAGGCCACCCTGCTTCGTCATATATATTTATGAATTTAACGGACTCCAGGGTCTATGTTTTTTAGTATTAAAATTCCTAGGTTATTATGTACAGTGCTTGTAACATTCGCCAGGCAAGAATAATCACGAACATATATGTTTTTTTTTCATACAACTCCTGTCTCCAGAGAATTTCGTCCCGGCCCCAGAGCCGCCATCACCACCGCGTTACGACGCGGGAAGACCGTTGACCGTGATGAGGCCGCAACAGATATCTGGGCATCTTCGTTTTTAAAATGAAGTAAAATGGAGGTCAAGTGAAAACCTATTATCGATAAAAAAAATGGTTGTCTGTAAAGTCGGTTTACTGACGATAGAACGTGACAACGTCTTAAGAAATCAGTACGCTGATAGCGCGAGTAGTGATACCGCTCGACTCGACGGGTGGCGCCTTCAGCGCTCAGCTTCGTCCGCATGGCATGGAAGACGTACTAACGGTAACGGCGGAACGTTACAGTTTTGCGGGCAAATTTTGAATTCTACATTTAAAAAACCTGAGTGTAACAGCTTAAGCTTTACGTGCGCTCGTTAATTGTAAATGCTATAACAGTAAATTGGAACTGAAAACAGTCCTATTAGTTCAACTTCAATTTTCGATTCAACAGCTAGGCTTTATTCCCTTTGGAGCTCTAAATATTCTGATCCAATGTCCACTCCATTGCCGTGATTGTGAGGTCTGCTATATAGCCTTTGATTTCCATTCACTGAATTCTGAAAGCCTTTCTACAATATGGTGGGCTTGAATAATTTGCGGTCGCACCTCAATAGTGGAACACAATCTTATTTATAGTTCTGAATTTCTACATTGTGCGGTGAAATCAGTTAAACTGAGATGGAATTTGGTTTAAATTTGTAATTTTACATTTCATATAAGTCGAGCGTGAATTGGTATCTTCTAGATATATTATGTGCTCCATCGTAGACCGCATCGTCGCTTAACATCAGGTGTCGCTTAACAATGGAGCGTATTTTAACGATGATACAAAATGTTTAAATATAAAATTCATGTGACCTAATGTTTGTTCCAAGTAAACACTGAGTCAACCGATATTTCCGAGTTACGTTTAATTAGGTTCAAGTTGAGACAGATAATAGTTTTTATATGACAATATTTGAGCAAAACCGGAATAGGCTGCACTTAATTATTCAAAAACAGAAGTCAACGTGAGTGAGTATGGTGATATTATTAGTATCGTTCCCAAAATCGAATTTTTGATTACAATTGAGACAGAGATTGATGTTTTGATGGCAAAACAATTTTATTGCAAAAAAAGTGGGCAAGTGCGAGTTGGACTCGCCCATGAAGGGTTCCGTTGCAACAAGTGACATAATATACATAGTACGCATAGTTCTTGTAGTTCGTTGTAACTTTGATCGAAGTTTTAATAATAGTGTATTTATGACGTACTAAAAAAAACTACTCATCAGATCGAGTTCAAACCAATTTTCGTTGGTAGTTTGCATGGTAATGTCATCATATATTTTTTTTAGTTTTTTATTCTCTTACTTTAAAAGTTAAAGGGGGGGGGGGGGTACACACATTTCACCACTTTATAGACAAAAATTATATTAGAAACCTCAACATCATTTTTGAAGACCTATCGATAGACACACTACACGTGTAGGTTTGATGAAAAAAACATTTTTGGGTTTCAGTTCTCAGTATGGGCAACCCTTTTTTTTTTTTTTATTGTACAAATCTTAATGCGGTTCACAGAATACATCGACTTACCAAGTTTCAACAGTGTAGTTCTCATAGTTTCGGCAAAAAGTGGCTGTGACATACGGACGGACAGACAGACAGACAGACCGACAGACATGATGAATCTATAAGGGTTCCGTTTTTACGTTTTACGGAACCCTAAAAACTAAACATAGCTATGGACAAGTTGCGGCTCTAAGTCACTTGTATAGCTACACATATACTGTTATTACGCATGTGGATACTGTAAGCTCAAAAGATTGGTCCCATCGATAAAGCATCTGACACACACGTCTTGTTGCTCCACTGCCGCTCCGACGTCACTTCATTAACATGTCAGTGCCCCGAATCTATAAAATGTTCTTACCAAAAAGTGCTCAATGAAAAATGTTTTCAAAGAGATCAATACCTATTTATAGAATAAATCATTATACGTGGCAATAATCCCATTACAGCTAGCCCGAGACACCATAAAAGATTGTACTCCCACGTGATCCATTATCTAACATTACCGTAATATGCTTACAGAGAAGTCACTGAAGTATAATTTACATACGTAACAATGTTAGCGAAGTAAAAAACAGAATTCAAACTTTTTGATTTACCCTCTTATTTTGGATCTGATTATTATTACCCTCTTATTTTGATTTAACTGGATCAACATCCAAAATTTATTTCGTTAAATTTTATGTAACGTATCTAAAAAAAAAAAAAAATGTTAATATGAAAACTAACGTGGTTATTACACATTTTAAAACAAATACACGGGTAACTCACGTATAATATAATCAGAACAGTCCGACTCGAGTTTCGATCGCATCCTGCGATCTTCTTCAACGCGCGCGCACTCGCCTTGAAGAAAATCGCCGGACGCGATCGAAACTCGAGTCGGACTGTTCTGTTCTGTTGGTAGTTAGACTAAAAGGTAAGTAAACGATTAAACTAGATTTTGTAAAGCAGTGTTGTTCGGACTTGGTCTCGGACTCAGATTATGGATTCGTTATCACAAACTACTTTCCTGCTTCAACGATTTTATTTCGTCTGCGGACTGATCCGTGCAAAACATCTGTGCCATCGTACATTATATAATTTAAAATAATGTATCATATAATGTCTATAAGCCGATTTAGAAGCATTAAGGCACTTATAGCAACAATTAACACGCTTTTTGTGAATCTGTCAAAAATATGAACTGGGATGATGACTAGGTGAAAAATATGTCATTCTAATAAGTCCATCAGATAGATTATGGAAAAATATGGAACACATATTTTTTTGTTCTAATTATTAAAAATCGCTCCTCAAATCGTTCTTTTAGCCGCGTAGTTCCCGATCTTGTTAATTTCCCGAGTAAAAAAAACTAATGTGTTATTTCAAACCATTATCTATCTATATAATGACTGGCCTCGTGCTACTACCAACTAAGGTTGGTAGTAGCTCTGCCTGCGAAGCCGAGGGTCGTGGGTTCGATTCCCACCCAGTGCAAATATGTGTGTGATGAATTCAAATGTTTGCACTGTGTCTGGGTGTTTCTATGTATAATAAGTATGTATTTAAAACTATATAAGTATTATATCAGCTATCTGGCCGCCATCACACAAGCTTTGCTTAGTTTGGGGTCAGATGGTGTTGTGTGTGAATTGTCCACCAATATTTATTATTTTTATATGACAAATTTAAATAAAATCTCTTCAGTAGTATTTACGTGAAAGAGTATCAAACATGCATCCACACATCCATAATATTTATATACTCTTACAAGCTTTCGAGTTTATAATAATTGTAGGGATTGAATTAGATTACCCCAGCCACAAATGAGAAAATAGTTATTTCATCCCGAGCGAAGCCGGAACGGGCCGCTATTTATCGAAAAAAAAAAAAACAATGCATCGCTAAGACAAAAAGTATTGTTGTTAATTAATTTTGTTGACAATAAATATTCAATATTCTATTCTATTGCCACTGCATTAATACAGAATTTAAGGTTACATAAACTAATAATTTGTGTACTTTCAGTACTGTTTCCAGTGTATACTTCAGCATTACTGGCGGAACACGATGGGAACTCTCGCATGTGTTGTTTATTTGACGACGTATTAATTTGACCTCAATAAAGCAGGATTTTATTTAAATTTGCCTTTGTGGAGTTAACTTATTGTTGCTGTGATGTTTTACGTAATTTTCTTTTGCCTGTATTTTTTGTGGCATGTAAGCTGCAGTAGCATTGTCGAGGGAGCAACTAATTCAAAAGAATACATTTTTTGAGATACATTTTTATCCCTCGATCGTAGGACAGAGAGAAAGTAAAAGTGAAAACAAAAAAAAGTGTTTGTTTACGATTTTATGCGCTTTTTTATTAATTATGTGTAAATCGTATATCAAAATGTATAAATAAGAAACTTTGACTTTGTGCTTGTTTGGTATTTTTTTCGCTATCAATGAAACACTATTGCATATTGTTACAAGAATAAATAAAAAAGCATCTTGTTCAATGTTCTGAAATATTCTTGATATAGGCATTAATCAATTTGTATTATAAATGTAATTGCTTAAGTGCAATATAAAGTAATTAATGTATGATAATGTACGAGTAAAATCATTATTATTAAAATTGTGTTAGTCAATGATTAGTATTTGCTACGTTGTGTGTTTTGGTAGAAGGTTTCTCTTTTCTCTGTTTTCTCTTGTAGGAGATCCCGCTATACAACGACCTTCACCGAGATGTTTATTTGATGAAACGTATTTTATATGTAATTTAATAGGTCAATAAATATATTGCACATGGGTTGCCTAACAAATTTTAGTCCAGAGTATGATTAATAAATAAATGAAAAAAAATTACATCGATACTGCATTTTGAAACGGTCTGATTATTGAATTGAAATTAAATAAAATGAAAGATTATTTTATCATGAACACGATGTTATAGGGTTGCCTGCGAAAAATCAGTCTGAAAGTCCGGTTGCCTAACTTTTAAAAGTTAAATATTGCTGCAACCTTTGCCAATATCTCGGTAACTATAAACTTTAGGGCAAACATTATTGAGGTCGTTACTGTAAAAAATAAAATTTTGCATCTTTTGTGGCATGAACACTTTTCTGTGACATGTACCGTTTACGATTTAATCAAAAAAAAACATTTATTAATTAATCATACTCTGGACTAAAATTTGTTAGGCAACCCATATGCAATATATTTATTGACATATTAAATTACATATAAAAAACGTTTCATCAAATAAACATCTCGGTGAAGGTCGTTGTATAGCGGGATCTTAGACCATTAGGAACTCCATTTTGAATTCTTCCTTTATTTTGAATTAAAAATTTGCTTATTGTAACTATACGAGTAAATTTAAGTTGTTTTCTAAAGACGTTTTTGTTTTAGTAAGTTTAAAAAAGAGTTTATCTATCTTCCTGCTTTTTTTTTTTTTTTTTTTTTTTTAACTTCTATAGGTTTACACTTGACCGCCATCTCGCCTGATGTTAAGCGACGATGCGGTCTACGATGGAGCGTGTTTACCTAGATAAAACCGATTCACTCTCGATTTGAAGACACAAAGATTGTAACCATCGGGGAAAACCCACTCAGGCAACGTATTCCACAGCTTAGACGTTCTTATCACAAAAGTAGAGTCGAATCTCTTCGTTCGCGTCTTTGGAACATCAACCATGAAACGATGTCGCTTTTTCGAGCTACGAGCATTCCGATAGAAAAAAGGACAAGGTGGTATCAGATCATGCAAATCAGTTGCACACTCTCCGAAGTGTATCCGATAAAAAACCGATAGGCTGGCAATTTTTCGGCGATGTTCAAGACTTTGAAGTCTTTTTCGCACAAGAGTGTCGTTGCCTATGAGCCTTTTGGCACGTCTCTCGATCGATTCCAGAGCCTCCAGCTGATACTTAGCCGATCCATCCCAAAGGTGCGAACAGTACTCCATACAGGAGCGAATCTGTGCTTGATATAGTGTAAGCAACTGTTCAGACTTGAAGTACCTTCGCACCTTTGAGAGGACACCAAGTTTTTTGGCAGCAAGTTTAGCCTTGGACTCGATAAACGAGCCAAAGTTGAGCGTAGAGGTCAAAGTAACGCCCAAAAGTTCAAGACGGTCAGAGAACGGCACGGATACACCTCTAAAAGTTGGAGTCAGTTGGAAAGGACTCCTTTTAGCGGAGAACAGACACGCCTGCGTCTTACTCTCGTTGAACTTGACCAGATTGGCATCGCCCCATTTGGACACCACATCAAGGGTCAAGCCCAAACGCTCGATCAGACTCTCTCTCAGTACCTGAGTTTGCTGCCCAGTGGCTCTCGCGCTAGATATGTAACTCTCTACAACGGTGCTATCATCTGCGTACCCATAGATACCGGGCTTCAACAGATCGTTGATATGTAGCAGGAAGAGCGTCGCAGAGAGTACCGACCCTTGTGGGACTCCGGCATTGATACCCATTTGATCCGACGAGCAGCCATCAATGACGACTCGTATGGATCGATCCCTCAAGAAGTCCGATATCCAAGCAATGAACCCAGAAGACAAACCATAACTAGAAAGCTTGCTTATAAGGCCATCATGCCAAACCCTGTCGAAAGCCTTCGAGATATCCAGGGAGACTGCAAGTGCTTCCCCGTGTTTCTCAATAGCTTCACTCCAGATGTGAGTGACGTACGCTAGAATATCCCCGGTGGACCGGTTTCGGCGAAACCCGTATTGCTGGTCACTGAGGAGGTCGTTCGATTCTAGGTACGTCAGGAGCCTGTGGTTTAAGACACGTTCCATAGTCTTGCAGAGTATGGACGTGACTGAGATGGGCCTGTAGTTGACAGGGTCAGCACGACTACCTTTTTTGGGCACAGGTTGCACATTAGCAAGCTTCCAAGACTTCGGTACTAGCCCAGTTTGAAGAGAGAGTCTAAATAGGCGTGTCAATATCGGTGACAACTCAGGCGCACAAGCCTTCAATACTAGAGCAGGAATACCATCTGGGCCACTGGCTTTATTCGCGTCCAGATTGCGTAGCACTTTGCGAACCTCCTTTTGGCGAATGCGTATCTCTGACATAAAAGTCGAACAGCCAGGTGGAGTAGGAGGTGTCGCGCTACCAGCATCTAGACGCGAAGATTCCGCAAACTGAGTTGCAAACAAGTTTGCTTTCTCCGTTGCAGTGTGAGCCAGTGTCCCATCAGGTTTCAGCATTGGAGGTAGTGAGGAGCGGCAGAAGTTCGATTCGACCGATTTAGCTAGGGACCAAAACGCTTTGCTGCCCGCTGGGTACGAAGCTAGCTTGTTCCCTATTCGACTAATGTGGTCAAACCGAGCCCTCTGAAGAACCTTTTTGCATGCCTTAGCAGCCTTGTTGAACGCCTTCTTCTTCCGGTGTATATCCCTTGTCTTACGCTGTCGAGCATCAACCCAGGCTAGGTAGGCCTCATGTTTAAATGCTTCAGCACTTTTACATTGAGAACCAAACCAAGGGCGAGCTTTGCTGGATAATGAGATGTCGGAGTATGGAATAAAATATTCCATAGCCGTTCGTATTGCATTAGTCACAGCATCCGCGCAGACTGAGGGATCACCAGAAGCGAAGCACAATGACTGCCATGGGTAAGACGCAAAGAAAGAGCGCATCTCATCCCAATCTGCTGACTTGTATCGCCACAACCGCCGGTTGCCTCTAGGGCTGGGATCAGGCGGATGGTAGACAGATACAGATTTCACCAGACAGTGGTCGGAGCTGCCTAACGGCGACGATACCGCCACCGAGTAACGGTCTGGATCAGTTGTCAGCAGAAGGTCTAAGCAATAAGGTGTATGCGACTCAACGTCGGGTACTCTTGTGGCCTCTTGGACCAGCTGGGTTAGGTCTAACGATAAAGCTAGCTTTCTCGTTTCCTGCCCAGCGTGATCAGTGTCCCGGTATGGGTACAGCCATTCCTTATGATGGCCGTTGAAATCCCCCAGTAACACTAATTGGGCCGAAGGGTACTTCTGTTGAGCCGCGTCCACCGCCTCACTTAAATACTCCGTGAGCCTAGTCGTCTCCAGATCTCCGCTGTGCGACCGATACACACAGGCGTAGATAATTTTGTCTATGCCTGTGTCCATTAGTGCCCAAAGAACAGAATATCTAGTGTCCTCAAGGTTACGGAGACGCCGACAGCAGATGTCGTCACGGGCGTACAGGCATACTCCAGCACGAGGCCGGAATTTGTGCTCCAGGGTATAGCCTGGATACGTTAGGTACGCCACGTCCGACGGACAACCTATCTGCGTCTCCGTAAGAAACAAGAGTGTCGGCTGCTCAGTCTCGAGGTGATGGTGGACTGCAGTGAGATTTGAGTGCAGACCTCGAATATTAGTGAGGTGCACTTTGACTGACAAGGCGTGCAGCCGCTCTTTAACCTTGTTTCTTTTTTTGACTTTGTTCATTGTTTATTTATTTGGAAAGGGAATCGGTGGGAAAACGGCAGTAGAACGAGGCCACACACTACTGACCATTGGTCACAACACACAACACGAATACACCAGTGGGGAGCTAGCCTGGAGACTGCGGGGACGCCCGAGCCCCCCCGGGGATGTCTATCTGGCCTTGTCATCCGGTCGCCAACCGGCAGGATAGCGCATCCCGGGATTTTTCGCTAGATGGCGGGGCAGCCTTTCATGAGTGGCTAGCTCACTACTTGGGCCCCCAACTATCTGCGGTCGGTGCGGCAAACCGTGCCTCGGATCCCGCTACCCTCCATGACTAGCTTCCCGATGTACAGTATTGGTGTGTGACAGACCGGTCTTGCAGTTGTGCAGCAACTGTTCTGACCCGTTTTCCCTTAATGGTGTCACTAGACAACACGACGGAACACGGCTAGGCCGCTTGGCGTCGTGACTTAGTCTAGTGGGTGGTCACCAACCACGGCCGAAGCCTACCACCGGTAATTTGTCACCTGATTAGCACCACCCAGGGACCACGTGTGAGGTTTCAATATCTAGGTGCTTCCCCACGGACGAAGGTGACTCGGTCCCCAAATGCGGTGCTTTTGCATTAACAAAGCACTTTCAATATAATCCTGCCATATTTTCAGGTGGTAATTTCATAACACCATGACTGTACTAAAAGCTTAACCATAATCAGGTGACCATTATTACCCCAATTGAAAGAACATTTTAATAACTCCATTCAGGCAGCATGGGCAATGGGCATTCCATTTAAAGGGCGCCCATTTTTCCACGCCAGAGTCGGAGCGGCTATTTTAACTCTCTCATAGAGATGGGAAAAAAATCTTACTCGAATAAACGTAGAGTATTTTGAATAGATTTATTCGATTATAAAGTTACTGAGATATCATTTAAAATGTTTTCAAGGACAATGGCTAGAAATATTTTGTTAAAACAAGTAAATAATTTTTGAAGATATTTTAATTAATCAAATAAAAAATATTGATAGATATTTCTCACATATCACCTATTTTATTTTAAAATAATACTTTGCGTCACACAGTTTAACAATTAGCAAAACTTGTGTTACATTTTACCCTTCATTGAGGGGATACAATGCTACCACTGTTTTGGTATTTTTTTCATATTTATGTATTTGAAATAAGATAATAAATTATTTATGATTCATTTGTAAACTAACTTATGATGTATTGTAACTTTTTAAAATTAGTATCAAGTTCATTTCAACAATTTGTAAAAAATATGCCATCTTATCAAACTTACGCTTAATTATTGAGCTATAGCAAAATCATTTGATTCGAGTTCGGGATATCTCAGTCAGATATTTTAAGAACAATTGTAACTGTTATTCTCATTCCTAGTAGAGAAATAAAGACCTCGATTACCGAGGGTAATGGAGAGCGCACTGATAGTATTATTTTTGTGATATAATAGTTTTAAATGAGAAAATGTAAAAAGTCGTTTTGCATTGTCTAGCCAGCGCAAAATTACAAAAAGTTGTAATAAAAAAAAAAAGTATTATGAAGTTAAAGTTGTAGTATCTGGGGATTTTACCCGGATACTTAGTACTCTTGTTGTCATTGTCTTGCAATGATAAGAAACTTATGCTATTCCAGATTGGTGGCGGTGGGCAATTCACACAATACTATTTTACCCCAAACTAAGCAAAGCTTGTAATATATATATTTCCAAATAGCTGATATAATACTTATATAGTTGTGAATACATACTTGTTATACATAGAAACACCCAGACACAGTACAAATATTTGAATTCATCAATCGTCAATCGATTCGGGAATCGAAACCACGACCCTCGGCTTCGCAGGTAGAGTTACTACTCAGTAACCCACGAGGCCAGTCAAACTTGATTGTAGTCCAAACTTACACGTTTATAATTGAGACTTATCATAGGAAAATGTTGCTAATGTCATATGGCAGCCAGCTAGCTGGCGTGGAAACATAAGACCGAGGATTGGACTGAGTAACGTTTCATGGGAGAGATCTATATCCAGCATTGGGCGAATACAGGTTCTTACTGATGATTACTTATATTTATTATAAAAGAGAAAATTTGAATGTTTATAAATATGTTTGTTGCTCAATTACGTTGGAACACATGAACGGATCATGTTGAAATTTGGAACACAGATTGATTATAGTCAGCAACAGGCTACTATTATTCATCTATACTATAATATTATAAAGAGGAAAGATTTGTATGTTTGTTTGTTTGTAATGAATAGGCTCCGAAACTACTGGACCAATTTCAAAAATTCTTTCACCTTTGGAAAGCTACATTATTCCCGAGTAATATAGGCTATATTATATTTAAAAAAAAATTAGGGATCCTTACTAAAACTCCAATAATGTAACATAAGGTGTAAAAAAATGACCTGAAAAATTCCTTACGTCGCGTGCGCTGCGAAAACTATTGATGATAGAACAAAATCATTTACTACGACTTTGCAGAACTCATTATTATCTACAAAAAGTGTCGCGACAGCATATGTTTAAATATTATAGTTATGTCACAGTAAGCAGTTTTTTATTCTAAAATATCTATATATATAAAAATCAATGCCACTTTTCGTTGTTATTGAACTCCTCCTAAACGGCTAGACCGATTTGAATGATTTTTTTTGTATACGTTTGGGTAGGGTCCTGGAAGCTTTAGATTTACAAATCAGCCCGGCAGATGGCGCTGCAGTTGATATCTAGGTTATTATTCGAGCGAAGCCGGAGCGGGCGGCTAGTTCCAGTAATATAAAGGTTATTATAATTTTTTCACAGTTATTATCCTAAGCCGGGTCAAACACACGTAATTATACAGATTTTATTACATACCTCCTGGCGTCGTCTATTTACTTACATACAATCTTAAAATACCAACTTTGAAACAAGTCTTTAACACAAATTCCGATATTTCACCTTAAATTTCAAAACAGACGTAATTAGAAAACGGGCCGAAGTAGACCCATATTTAGCAAACTTAATTAAAACATTTCAAAGGATATCAACAAAATCAAGAATTTTATTCGTTCGTTACATAAATTAATGTTCTAATTAACGCTTCTATTTCAAGCCTTGCTTCGGCATTCTGTAACAATTGCTCCAGAAATATTAAAAGCAAACAATGCTATTTTAAGGGTTTAAAAGAAATGTAATAGAGATGGAATTTATTAAATTTCGTCCATTGCACAGAATAAGGAAACAGCATAACAACTTCAGCGAATCAATTGTGTTATTGTAAATGTTTTAGACAACGAATATTCAATTTTGTTTCTAAGTTTTTGTCAATAGATGGAAGATGTGCTATTAAAATACACGTGTGAAATACTTGTCGATCACTTCAATGTATAATTTTCATGGTTACATAATTAACGTAATATATTACTGCAATTATTTTAAACATGAGAGAATCAACTTGTACGTCGAAACATAACGGACTTCGGTATTTCTGTCATAATGTAGAGGGTCAAGGCCTTATTCCACCATGGTAGCCAAGATTGGGTTGGCAGATAAGGCACAAATATTTACCTATATTTTCTTTCCTATATTCCCTTACTAAATAACGAACTTCAATAAAAAAAAAATAGTTTTTACACTGAGCTAATTTTAATAAATTTTGTGACACCATATGCGTAAGATTACTTAAAAGCACTGCTCTAACGAGCTAGCGAGGCTTTGGAGTAAATAACAATAATAGGTATCATCAATTTTTAAAAAATCGGTCGGTTCGATCGGAAACTACGTGGGTGAAAACGCGGTATGCTATTAGTTCATAAGCTATCTAAACTAACTAGCGGCACGGCTTTGCTCGCATATTCTTCGCTCTCGTTATTTTCCCTCAATAATAAGTAGCCTGTAGACATGTAATTCCAGCATAATTATAAGCGATATCTACACCAAACTAGTAGTACGAGTAGAAGTACGTACGGTAGTACGAGTATTAATTATCACGATAGAGTAAACATCCATATCCATACTTTCACGTTTATATTTTTTTTTTAAATAAAGAGTGACGAGACGACCAGAACAAGTGCCTGATGGTAAGCAACATGCCTGCCACATAACAGCACAATGACACACAACTATTGGAACATGAAGAGTCCAAATCATTACCATTGCATTACCATACCATAGGATTGCACTGCGCTCGTCACCCAGAGATCTAAGTTATTATATCTCTAAGCCCTGTAATTTCTCTGGAAACATTGCCCTTCAAACCGGAACACAATAATGTTTGCACATTACTGCTTGGCGGTAGAATAACTGGTAAAGGTTTGGTCCTTTCCCAGGCGGACTCTGCCAAGAGTTCTACCACTACAAACTATAATATTAGTAGAATAAGGTAAAAGTGGTAAAAATCGCGTCAAAATTCTTTACAGCTAATTTACGGTACATTTTGTACTGAATGCACTGTGTCTAAGCTACGTGACCGCCTCAGGCCGGGGTTTCGCCCCCATTAACCTTGTCTCGCCATGATTTAAGAGGGAATACGAATTTTCCCCTATTCCCCCTTATTCTGCTTTTCACCTTTTACGCGGAACAGATTTTTTGTTAGATTTAATAAACCGACACTCGGTAATGAAGGGAATTATACCCCAGTACGTTACGAGGCTTTCGCATTTCGAATTCTTTACTTGAATAAAATAGACTGAGGTACCTATTTGCTCGGTTTTCCGTTCGTTGGTTGGGAAGACGTTTCATTTAAATTCTTTATTTCTTGTTGTTATGTTCCTTGTTTTTTATAATTTTTAACTACTAATAGTTTTATTTATCAACATGTACCTACTATTTAAATATTTTAAACCCGCAAAATTTACTGTTCTAAGTTCGCGAGTCTTCATTTTAAGATGATATTTCTGCTTTGTTTGGGACCTTTACCTTACTTAACGTTTCTACGATGCAATCTTAACTTATTTTGTAATGTTATTGTATGCCTGAATATTTTACTCGAAACGGGAATGACATGGGAAGGGATAAATTAATTGGTTTTAAATTTGTAACGTGGGTAGAATTAGTTTCTTTCGTCAAAATTTTCAGAATAAATTAGAAAATATGAATTGAATTATTGTTGACATACTAAAGAATTGCGTTTAGTATGTGAACAATAATTCAATTCATCTATGTAATTATCATAACTAACCAAACTAAAATACAATGAGAACTAAACTATGCTACATACCTAACTAACTACTTACAACACTAAGCACACCTGAATCACCCATAGACAAATGAAGGTCTAAAGATAATCAATAATAATTATAATTGACTTACGTTTTTGAATAATATATGAACGATGTTACGAGTATATTAAAAAATAAAGTAGCCAAGTCCGAGTTGGACTCGCCCATGAAGGGTTCCGTTCCAGCAAGTAACATAATATACATAGTACACATAGTTCTTGTAGTTCGTTGTAACTTTGATCGAAGTTTTAATAATAGTGTATTTATGACGTACTAAAAAAAAACTACTCATCAGATCGAGTTCAAACTAATTTTCGTTGGTAGTTTTTATGGTAATGTACATCATATATTTTTTTTAGTTTTTTCATTCTCTTACTTTAGAAGTTAGAGGGGGGGGGACACACATTTTACCACTTTGGAAGCGTCTCTCGCGCAAGTTATTCAGTGTAGACAAAAATTATATTAGAAACCTCAATATCATTTTTTAAGACCTATCGATAGACACCCCACACGTGTAGGTTTGATGAAAAAAACATTTTTGAGCTTCAGTTCTCAGTATGGGGGGTACCCCTAATTTTTGTTTTTTTAAAAAACTTTTGTAAAAATCTTAATGCGGTTCACAGAATACATGTACTTACCAAGTTTGAACAGTGTAGTTCTCATAGTTTCGGCAAAAAGTGGCTGTGACATACGGACGGACAGACAGACAGACAGACAGACAGACAGACAGACAGACAGACATGACGAATCTATAAGGGTTCCGTTTTTACGTTTTACGGAACCCTAAAAACGCGTATTATTTCCATTACGAATGAAATATTTTTTACAATGTTTGGAACCCCAATGGCAAAAATCGTCCATCGCTTCATTAAACATCGTTAAGAGTACCTATGTCTAAAACAAACAAATCTTTGATCTCTACAAAATTACCCCAGAAACTCACCTTACTGCACCCAAACAATCGTATTTCCTTCATTTATCATTAGAGACGTTGAAAGGAACATTTCCGCTGGGCTGTCACCTTGAAGACAAAGGTATAAACCGCAACTATCGGAGTGATATTGTTAAGTTATTATTGAATTATTAATATAATATTAGTTCAAAACCATGTTCAGTGGTTTTTGATGACAGCTCTGGTTTAATTAATGACCGGTGTTGGATTTTATGTATTTAATGTAGATATAGGATCATAGGTCAGAACTGACATACCAACAAATACCATTGCCTATTGCGTATTTCTATATTTTTTTAGTTATAAGTTATGGAATATATAAATGTTCATTATATTGGTGGACATTTCACACACAACACCACCTGACTCCAAAGTAAGCAAAGCTTGTTCTATGGAAACCAGATAGCCAATATAACACTTATATAGTTTTAAGTACATACTTACTAAACAACAACAGAACACCCGGACACAGTACAAATATTCGTATTTATCACACAAATATTCGCAATGGATGGGAATCGAATCCACGACCCTCGTCTTCGCAGTCAGACTTGTTACCAACTAAGCCATGAGACCAGTTATTATTATAATTAGTCGTATTAATATATTTATCATATTTATGTATAAAAGCGGCGAGGTACAGTACTGAGGTCATCACTTTCAGTTATATAGGTATGATGTTTAATATTTTTGCTCTTTAGAAACATTACTTTTCAAACCAAGAGACAATAATGTTACATGTTTGAGCTTTACAAGATGACGTTATAATAAATCTAGCAACAGTGCGGTACTTTCTAATGCTGGATCTACAATGAGTCTTATCACTACAAAATGTAATCAATATCTGTAATTGTAGTGGTAGGACTCTTAGCAGAGTCCGCCTGGGGAAGTACCACACCTTTGCCAGTTATTATACCGCCAAGCAGTCATGTGCAAACATTACTCTGTGCCGGTTTGAAGGACAAGGTTTCCAGAGAAGTTACAGGGCTTAGAGATACAACAACTTAGATCTCTGGGTGACGAGCGCAGTGCAGTGCTAGGTAATAATTTGGACTCTTCATGTTTCAATAGCTGCGTGTCACTGTGCTTTCATGTGGTAGCCATGTTGCTTACCATCAGGCACATATACGGCTTGTCTTTTCACTCTTTATTTAAAAAAATGAACTAAAGTATTACTTGTCCAAACATTATTTAGCTACTGTTATCAATCAGACGGTCGTTTTTTTGTCGTTTGTACTGAAAAACACTAGTATTACTTTTATTTTGTCCCGCAAAACTACCCTCTCACCAACAGATAAAATTTAATGGCCCAACTTACCGCAAATGACTCTGTGGCAAAATATTTTTCTTTTATTACTCTACGTTGGAGCACGCTCTGTGCCTACAAATAGCATTCTACATCATTTATTGTTGTTGAAAAACCAAAATTGACTTATTTTAATAATGAGTTTTAACAATTTTCTGTAATAAAATACCAAATCATTTTTAAAATTGTTTCAGGTGTTCAGAGCTGCTTAAAACATTTGAAACCATGTTATAGAACCATAGATGCTAACTTTGTTAAGCTAAGAGGATTATTTGCAGTCTGTTATAGTCCGAACAGCCTATCATCAGAACCAAAAAATATATAAATACTTGTACGTACAAAAAATAATAAGTTGTCATATTAGACTGACTTCGTCGCTTAGTTGGTAGAAACTGTAGAAAGTGAGACCTAACACATACATCATATTTATTTATTCAATTTTCTTATTTTGTAAGTTTCAAAGTATTAATAAGATTATAAAAAACTTAAGAATGCCGCCTGCAGCGGGGCAGAGCCCAAACTACCGGTGGTTAAGGCTGCAGACTGAGGAATCTCTTAACTATGCGTGCGGTGTCCAGAACGACTGCCTTTTGTATCTGAGCCTTGATCCAATCGTCTAGCGAATGTCTAGTTATTATTATTAAATCATGCTCACTTATACGTTCCCACTGCTTGGACTCAATGGGTCATCCAACAAGAATGATTTACAATCATGTCAAAACGATTCAAGAAATCTCAAAAGATGTATTTTAGAATGGATCGCTTTCCTCCTGATGGCTTCACTGTGTGAGAGCTAGTGGTATCGACTATTTAACTCATCAACACTTGTAAAATACTCGGCAGCGCATATGGGATACGAACCCACTACCTCTCTCTCATGAAATGGGACGTTGTCAATGAGCCACCATGGCTTTTGTCAGTGAGACATTATTAAACTCCCGGAAAATATTGCCGGACATTGCGACAGTATCATAAATTCTCGCTTAAAAAGTTGATGTTTATTCTAATGCGCTTCCGCTGTGTCACTCATTTGGAAGAGCTTTGTTGCCCGAAAGAAAATTATTTTTCCTTTTTTGTGGTTTGTATAAATTAGAGCTTTGTTCGACTTTGTTTGTGTATCTTTGAAAGTCACTCATATATTGTTGATGTGATATTAAGTAGGTTTCATATTTTGGTAGAAAATACCATTATTGCGGTCGGGGATTAGACGAGCGTGGAAATTAAATCAATTGCTCGAAACTTATGTTTACTTTAATGTAATAATATTTATTATTATTATTCAATTATTAAGCAGCTAATGCTGTTGTGCATTGTTTAAGAATTTGTTGATTATTGTGCAAGAAGAACACTAGATACCAAACTAAACAAAACTTTTAATTACTATGGAAACTAGACAGCTGATAAAACATCTACATAATTTATAAATACGTATATATATATTTACGACGCATAAAATCATTCGCATTCATCACTCAAATAGTTTGTACTTGGTGAAAATCGAACGTATAATTTTAAATAGATACTTGAGAAACAGAAAAACTTCCAAAGAAACATCCGTAATTATCTACTACATAAACTTTTATTAATTGATATTTATTGTTATAGTAATTGCAAAAATGTACAAATCAGTGTTCATTTATAAATGCCAAAGGGCAGACGCGAGTCCATTGTATTAAAATTTTGGTATAATAATGACATTGTTTTAATTACGCACAATAATATTATGTGTTGTACGAAGTAAATTAAAGTTGTCGGTGCCCAAAAACACGTGTAAAATATTCAGCAAAATATTGTTACCCGCCCGCCAGATAGCATAACAAGTACGGAATTTAACCAGATTCATTATATTCGTCTTTTTTATACGTGCATAAACAACCCACTAAATGTTCCCACTGCTGGGAGTCGGAACCTTCTCGCGCATGGAAAGAGCCAGGGCCATAATCCACCACGCTGGCCCAGTGCGGGTTGATGCATGACACATGAAGTCGAAAGATTTAAGATACGATGTTTTCCTTCACCGTTCTAAGTTCGCGACATAATGCACGTGATTTCTAAAAAATAGTGGCGTGCATTGGAATTAAAACCAAGGCTTCCTTAAAGGTAGTCGCCGTGTAATACTTACAGTGCCTTACTAAATAACAATGAAAACTACACCATACCTATTACATACCTAACAAACGACATACTTGCACTACGCATATCTAAATTATCAACAGGTCAATAAAGGTCTAAAGACAATCAAGATGATCAAGTCCACTACTAGTTTGAAGTATGTCCAGCTTGCTGTTGGCATTACCACGCTGAATGCTGATGCTTATACATACATATGTATTTTAAGCCAAATAATTGCCAGCATTTTGGTTACGTATCGCGTTCACCAAGGCCTCGGAAAGATTTTTGTAAAATTTATTGGAATGTTTTATTTCATAGCAGTTTTTCAAGTTAGTTGATATAATTTCTTTAATTTTTAAGCATTAATTTAATTAAGTAAGTTAAGATATTTCAACTAATTATTACTTACTTAATCTTGCCCAGTGAGCTTAACTGATGTGTAGTGTAGACTGACAGACAAAACTAGGAGGCAGTCATATGTCACCTCCATCGGGCGTCACGAAGAGCAAGCTGACGCTGCAACTCGTGTCAGTGCGCTAACTCGAGAAAGTGTGGGTCAGCATTGCAGCAGTTTCAATGGTTGAACAATATTAAATTGGTGGTATTCTAATAAAAATACAAATAAATGACGCCAGTAAACAAATGAAAGACGCTTGGTACCGTAGCATATTCATGTTGGGTACAGATACAAAACACCCATTGATTCCACTAGTGGATCTAGTTGACTATTTGGTATACCTAGCTATGCCAACAAACAAATAATTCATTTGAACATTTCACTGGCGGTTACTAAAAGGCTAACACCATAAGCGCAATGATTGCGTCGCACGAAAACGAATACAGCTGTATGTGAAATCGTGTTTTTCAAGGTTGTTCTAAGGGGGTTATTTTTTTTAATTATTTAAGTGTAGGTAATTTCTTCAAATCGAGAGTGAATCCGTTTTTTCTAGGTACAAACGCTCCATCCAGGCGAAATGACGTCCAAGTGTGGGTAAATCTATAAAAGTTCCAAAAAAATATCAATATAAACATGTTGATGTAAACAAAAATGAATTTGTTACTTTTAACGGTATACAGGCTTTAGAATAAAGGCTAAAGAATAAATATAAATTTATGCTTTAGAATGAAGGCTAAAGAATAAATATCAATTTATGTTCAAAAGCAATCGAATGGGCGCCCAAGTTAAAACAAATATAATATAACTGTGAAACAGCAGAAAAAATAAATAAAACAAGAATACTGTATATAAATCGTTTAGAAAGCATAAAAGACTAATCCTAAAACTTATAAAACTGTGTGTTAAAAAATACGTCGCCCACTAAAAATTTTGTGTTCTTTTTATTGAAAAGTACCTTCAATTTGGAGTTTACGAGTGGATTCACGATCTCCACGTGACGAAACGGATGGTGACATTTTTACGACACGTCCTGGATAGATTACAAATGTGAATTTAAGATCTTACGACATGATCAGAAATTATACGAGCCATTTTACTCTTTGAATCATCTTTGGAAAATGTATAATTTATAATTAATTAAAAACTAAATATAGTAGGAGAGCTATGTGACAACTTATCCTAAATCTAGATATCCATAATTGTCGTCGAGAACTGGCACCAAATTTTAGGTAGTTATTTGAGGCAAGCTGAAAACTTGTGATATAGCTCTACTGTCACCCCGACACGGAGGTGCAGACCTGGCTGGTGAGAAGCGGGGCAAAATGAATCCATATATATTATTTAAAAAAAATGCAATAAAATATGTTATATGCATTTTTGTATGTTTTAGTGTTAAAAAAAAAGCTTCAAAAATATACAAAATTATTTGGAATTTTAAACTTTCATTGGGTATTATTTTTACGACAAAAAAATTTATGACAAAAAAAAAATTAATTCTCAATAAGATAGACCTGCATCTCAGTGTTGGGGAATAACAGGAGAGATATGTGACAAGTTTTCAGTTTGCATCCAAAAAATAGTTCCAGCTCTCGGAATAAAAACAATGTTTTGAATGATAAAAAAAAAAGACTACTGATAACATTAATACCAACACCTTCAACTCTTAGTATATGGCTTCTATTATGGTTTAGTCTCACAATTCCGCCAACCAACACCTTACCTACCCGAATACCTTACTATTGAATACCTTAAGACTCTATGGTGCAAAATTACTTAATCCATTCTTGCAAAGAATAAATTATTTAATTTGTTTGTTTTCAAAACGGTCAATTGTGTATTTTTAATTAAAACCTAAATCTAATTCTGAAAATCAGAGTGGTTTAGTTTTCAAACAGTTTATTTTGAGACAAAAACTATCTTAAAACCTCCCATATACCTCATATACATTATATTTTTTTGTTCTCAAAGCCATGTTGATTCAACTACGGAATTGAAAGTTTTACTAAATCGAAAACCAAAATAGCAACCGAATGTCACGTTTCTACCTGTTAGTCGCAAAATCAACGTTCCATATTTCAATTTCCAAGTAAGAATTTTGTACAGCCACAATTTTTCTATGTTCAGAGCTAGCTCGTACCTTGATTTTCGTTGAAAATTCTAAATATTTCATAAAATATAAATATAAGCAAAGATATTTTGCCGGGTTAGGCGGAAGCCGACGTTTGACGAACGTTTTCCGACGTACAACCCTACGTGCATATAGCCTTCGATATGTTGACAGAATTTAAAATTAAAAAGAGTCACTTTTATGAAATTACGTCAGCGTTGCTGTACGGAAATTTCAATATTACGCTGTCAGCCTTTGTACAAAGGACTGAAAGTAAATATAAATATCCCGTGAATTCGAGACAATTATTTGTTTTAAAGTACAAAGTAGTATGAAATCAATGACAGTACTTTGTTTTTTATTTCCTAACATAGATAGACATTTCTTGTACCTATGTACAGAATTTTAGAAATTAAAAACCAATATAAATATGATGGCTAGAGAGTACATAAAATTTACAAAACACTTACACAACTTTTTTCCACCTATAGGATATCGGACTGGGTCAAAAATAAACCATTCTAATTAGCCCGTCGGCTAAATCATGAAATAATAATTATGCAATACGTGAATTTCGTTTTATAAAATTATTAAAAACCAACTAAGATATAGATCATCAAACTTCCAGTGAGTCGTGACGTCACTCTTGGGTAAAAATCGTGCCCACGAGTGACATCACGCGAAACTTCTAAGCACTGCATATTCGTCAGTTTTTGTTTGAAAAACAAAAGAAAAAATACGCGTACAATATTTTTTATATATTGTATATATATTTTTTTGCAATCTAGTTAACGGGTTAGTTAGTTTTTATTAGGATTGTAGCCTATTGTGTAAAAAAAATAAAAAATATCGTACATTGTCTGGCATCTGTCATCATACAAGCTTTGCTTAGTTTGGGGTCAAATGGCCCACCAATATTTGGCACAAATGTGAATTGTCCACCAATATTTATTTATTTATTGTCAGCCCACTTTAACACCCATGAATAAATAAAATATATGCGTATGTATACGTGAAGATTATACTAGATACATGCAACATTGATCTAGGTAAATTTTAAATAGGGTACAATCCTCAAAAAAACTAAGTAGCCCGTTAGTTAGATTGCCTAAAAATATTGTACACGTATTTTTTCTTTTGTTTCAGCAACAAAAAATGACGAAGATAGAGCGCTTCGAAGTTTCGTGTGACGTCACTTGTGAGTACGATTTTTACTCACGAGTGACGTCGCGACCCCCCACTCTCGAAGTTTGATGGTTTATATCTTTGACGATTTTTAATATTATGAAAAAAAACAAAAAATACGTGCCCAATATTTTTCCATGATCTAGCTGACGGACTAATTAGGATGGTGTATTTTTGACCCAGTCCGGTACCCTATTCTTATTTAAACATTTAGGTAAGTAATTATTATTGTGTCTAGTGTTGACGCGTGTTAATTCCCATCGGGCAAAAATGAACGAAGCGTATTTCTACTAAAACAAGCTTATAAAACGTTATAAAGCTTGTAAAGTACGTAACGAAAGCTTTGGAAAATAAAATGTAAAAGGTGAAAGAAGTGGTCGTTCAGGTGCTCTACTTATTTTATGACTGATTATAGCTACTGAATAACTACAATCAGTCTAACACACAAGCTACTGTTATCCCGCGAAAATAATTACTATAGTAATCTATTCATATTCAAAAATTTTACCTGATCCTTTCAGGGTATTGATTCTAAATCCATTCGGTTGCATCCGAAACGGTATCTCATCTCTCGGTCTTTGACTTATCTGTTTAACATGACAGAAACAAGGATTGTCATTCCGATTCCGAACCATTCGAAATCGCATTTAGAATCGCTACCCAGAAGTTCCGAAATAATAGAGCAACGAACATCCAAATCTTGACATTTATAGAATTAGTGCATGAATGCAGATATTCGTCCTATGTATTTGTGGGTGACTATTTATGACAAAAAGGTGGTGTATTTTTGTAGTGGTAGGACTCTTGGGAGAGTCCACCTGGGGAAGTACTATACCTTTGCCAGTTATTCTACCGCACAGAAGTAATGTGCAAACATTACCTTGTTCCGGTTTGAAGGCCAATGATTCTAGAGAAATTACAGGGCTTAGAGATAAGATCTCTAGGGGACGAGCGCAGTGCAGTGCTAGGTAATGATTTGGATTCTTCATGTTCCAATAGCTGCGTGTCACTGTGCTGTTAAGTATGTGGCAGGCATGTTGCTTACCATCAGGCACATGACCTGCTCGTCTTATTACTCTATACTGTAAAAATAACGACCAATTGTATCCTACTAATACTATAAATGTCAAAGTTTGGATGTTCGTTGCTCAATCACTTCAGAACTTCTCAAAGGATCGAGTTGAAGTTGAGAATACGATTAGACTATAGTTGTCATTTTCCCGGGATAAAAAGTAGCCCATGTAATTAACAAAACGTACTTCCTGCCTATTTAATTATATATAACCGTTCAGAAAATCAATGAGATTTAAGAGAACACACAACATAATATAGACTTACAAATATATATAAACTTTCAGCTTAGTAATAATTATATTAGAGTGTAGAGTACATTCATTTCTCTAAACACTAATACATTAAAAATTTATCTAAGAGAGTATCATAGAAAAACGTATCTAAAATATTACTCCATCACACCCACATCAACGTTTATGCCATGAGTTTCAAAGAAGCCAGCTTCAAAAAATAGTAACGGCTGGTCTAGTCGGGAGAACGGCGACTGCCGATTCCGAGCCCCCGGGTTCAAATCCAATCCTCACCACTGACTTTTCTAAGTCATGTGCGTAATTCCGCTAACTTAAAACGGTGAAGCAAAACATCATGAAGAAACCGACACGTACCTAGAATCTTTCGAGGTCATTTGTGTCATCCACCAACCCGCACTGTGCCAGCGTGGTGGATTATGACCTTGACTTTCTCCGAGCGAGAGAAGGCCTCAAGTCCCAGCAGTGGGAACATTTAGTGGGCTGCTTTTGCAGCTTTTATATAAACTTATATCCCTTTATAAACTTTTTAAAAACATTCTTTCTTCTCCATAATTCAATGAGTCATTTAACCTTATTCACGCAAGCTCTCAAACATTTCACAAACTCCATTCCATGCATTTTGCTCGGCCATTAAATTTTCACACGTGGCCAAAGAATGGTCTGAAACATGTGTATTTTCTAATGCAAGTTACGAGTTCAAATAAAAGAGGAAACTTGTGGGTGAAATAACTCGAGAAAAGGTTTAATGGCACTCTGATAGTTCCTGTTACAATGGAAATGTTACTTACGTAGGTACATTTAAGTATGTCTATACCCTATTAAAGCGTTTGTTACCAGCGAGCGGTCTTTCTTTTTGTTTTTACTCAGACCGGATTTAATGCACTGTGAAACTGCTTTATTAAATGGATGTAACGGATTTGGTTTAAGATATTTTATGTTAAATAATTTAACACTATATTTGAAAACTGTTACGACAGCATACAGAATAAAAAGCCTACTAAATGTTCACAGTGCTGGGACTCGGGATCATTTTTCATACGAAAACAGTAAGGCCATAATCCACCACGCTGACCAACTGAAGGTTCGTACTGAGTAAGTAGCTACTGTATCATAATCATTTATTTCGTAAAGCCAATTTACATGTCAGAATTGTAAGTGTAGAATAACAGAACAAAAAATAAAAAATAATATTCGGTATATCTTTGCACAAAATGGTAACAAATATTGATTAAAATTTCATATCATTGCTTATACTACATGAAATTCAATAAATATGGTATAGTTCTATTTTTTTTAAAGTGAAAGTTTTATGACATCGCCTCAAACTTTTTCGTCCATATACATACGTATTACATGTCGCGTGACGGTCGGCCGCGGAGTAGGGGTAAAGTGAAAACCGCTCGACAGAGCAGCTGAGGCCAATATGGCGACGTTACTCGTTAAGTTACTTAAATTACTTACCTTATTTACTTACAGAAATCGAATATTTTTTCCCAAAAAAATAATTATATGTATACAACGTGGTGGATTTACCCCCAACAATATTTTAACAGTCCATTCTAACACTGATGTAGACTTTATCTCCCAAGGTCTCTTTCTCCTCAGCACGGTAGATCACGAGATAATTTGAGTCAAAGTTTGACGTAAAATTTCCACCAAATCACCAGCTTCAACCCTAAAGCATGTACAGCAGGCAAACGACCTTGCCGCCGACGCCGCGACGTCGTACAAAAATCAGTGCGGAGATCTGGCCATTAGGGGTATGTCAAATGAAATAAAAAAAAAATAAAAAAAAATTTATGGATAAAATTTTTTGAGCTTTCATGCGTAATTTTCACATACATGATTCTAAACTTAATGTAGATGAACTACCATAAATATTGTTGCACCTTTCTGCAACACCTTGTATAATGCAAAAAAAAAAAAACTTTTACCGTGCTTTTATAAAACCACACAATCAGTTACTTACCTAAATTGCGGTGCGGTAACTTGCGGTGCTGTTAGGTATGCTAAACGTGTTGCTCTTTTGATTTTGTCACTCTTTCAATCAAAGTTAAAACACTGTAAATAAATGTCACTTGTCCTTACATACTTCGTTATCCAAACACTTGCTTTATAGAAAGTAAAATCAATAGATAGAAAAGCCCGGGTTCTTCAAGGCCCGCGTCGGCGTCGCTTTGGAACGCTTAATCGCACGGAACAGTTTATGGCTGCCTTCCGAATATTTCACCGTGGCTCGGTTAGTGCACGCGGATGCCCGAAAATACTCTGGCCGAGTGTAAGGCACATGTTGTTAGAGCTATATATAAAAGTCCGTAAGTTGTTTGTATTTTGTTGTGCTAGCACTAGCACTTATTGCAGAGCCTGCCTGGGGAAATGGCACACAAGACCGTGCTTTGATTAAGTTTAGTAACACAGCAGTATATGTTTTTGCAATCTAAAGTGACAAGACTGGACAGCAGGGCATGACGGTAACATGGCTGCCTATAACAACACAGTAACACGCAGCTATTGGAACATGAAGAGTCGAAATCATTCCTTAGCGCTGCTCTGCGTTCGTCACCTAGAGATTTAAGACGTATTATCTCTTTGCCCTGTATTTTCAATTGAAACATTGTTGTTTCAATGTTCAAACCGCAGCACAGATGTGTTCAAATTTATTAAGTAGGTACTGCCTTGCGGTAGAATAACTGACAAAGGTGTGCTACTTCTCTCTCTGTCTCTGCAGAGAGTCTGACTTCTACAAAATTCTTCTTTAGGAATTGCAGAAAACAATCATGTAACTTAAAAATAGCATTACGTATCGAAACGTATCGAACTGTACCGACCATCGAGCTATCGTGAATAAATAGAAAAGAATCTGTAACTTTTTTAGTTAAATAATTTGCTCTCTATTTCTATTCAGAACACGTTTAAAATACGAGTACCTATGATAACTCAAATTATTATTCAGTTAGTCACTTAAAATTACATTTAGCATTAGTTAAATTACCCAGTCCGCACCGTACCCGGTGCAAAGCAGCTTAAAATACTGGCAGCGTTACCTCAACGTTACATTGCCGTTACCGTTACAGTATATTTTAAAATAACACTAGCGGCCCGTGCCGGCTTCGCCCGGATAATAACCTAGATACCACCTGCAGTGACATCTGCCGGGCTGATTTGTGAATCTAAACCATCCAGGGCCCTACCTAAACGTGTACAAAAAAAATCATTCAAATCGGTCCAGCCGTTTAGGAGGAGTTCACTAACAACGAAAAGTGGCATTGATTTTTATATATATAGTTTTAAAATAACATTAGTATAGAATAGAAATTAATGTGTTTTCATGACTTAAGGGTTGACCCTCAGACCAACTAATATTTAGGTCAACCTTAACGTCGTGAACACACATCATAGACTACAGGCCCGTGAACAAAATGTAAGGGTCAAATGAACCACCAGGAGACCTATGTAGGATGATAGAAGGGTATAAAGTAATAAGTTTCAGCACTATGCCGTCACTTGTTAGTTGTTAGCTGTCCAACTGAGTGCAGTTGAAGAGGGGGGGTTGCAACCCTCGATCATTTCTTCATGTCGCATGATTTTTGTACCGCAGTTTAGTAGGGTAGGTAATATATTATAATGTTAGTCTTCTAGGTTGTAAAAAAACATCAGCTAACTAGATCTAGCCAATAAAATCATCTATAACCGGGTTACGACCCTGATCGTAAACATCAGATTGGTATCGAGGTAATAACATTGAGTACGTTACTATTTGCATGTTTCGATGTCGTTTGTATGGGTTTGTTAATAAATGCGCTCGCTACCGTTTACTGTCCGAGTTGGCTTCCAATCCTACTAATATTATAAATGTCAATGTATGGATGTTTGGATGTTTGTTACTCAATCACGTCCTAACGTATGAAAGGATCGAGCTGAAATTTGAAACACAGATAGATTACAGTCGGGAAGAACATGTAGGCTACTTTTTATCCCGAAAAATCAACGGAAACAACGGGAACTACGCGAATAACACCGCGGGGCGCTGCTAGTAATAATATTATAAATGTCAATGTTTGGATGTTTGGATATTTGGATGTTTGTTGCTCAATCACGTCCTAACGTATTAACGGATCGGGCTGAAATTTGAAACACAGATAGATTATAGTCTGGAAGAACACATAGGCTATTTTTATCCCAAAAAAAACAACGGGAACGGGAACTACGCGGGTAACACCGCGGGGCGTAACTGGGTGTTTCTATGTATAATAATAAGTATGTATTTAAAATTATATAAGTATTATATCAGCTATTTGCCCGCCATCTTACAAGCTTTGCTTAGTTTGGGGTCAGATGGTGTTGTGTGTGAATTGTCCACCACCACCACCACCAGCACCGCGGGGCGCTACTAGTAAAATTATAAATGTCAATGTATGGATATTTGGATGTTTGTTGCTCAATCACGTCCTAATGTATGAACGGATCGGGCTGAAATTTAGAACACAGATAGATTATAGTCTGGAAAAATACATAGGCTACTTTTTATTCCGGAAAAACAACGGAAACGGGAACTTCGCGGGTAACACCGCGGGGCGCTGCTAGTATCGATATAAATCAAAAGATGTGTCCCTGAGCACATTGAAATTGTTAACAAACTGCGTCTCTGTGTGTAGCGTGAGTAGTTTACAACTACCAATTTACTTGACCCCTAGAAACGCTAGCGGCGAGGTGTGTTGCGGTTCTACTTATTTTGGTTGTCAACCACGAATAGTGATAGATATGAACGTCCGGCGTTCACTGCTTCCTACAACCGACTAAAACGGAAAGAGTGAGTTCACTCTTCCCAACGATAACAAAATTCTGTGCGCCTGAAGTTTCGAAGGGCACATCCTCTGATTTATTTTGATGGCTTACAAGGGATTTGTATTACTTTTACTTGTTCAAACAGTTTGAAAGATTTTTATATTTTTTTAGATTTTTAGACATTTGTTATAATTATTGTTTATAATTTGAAAGGCAATGCTTACAAATATAACAGAACAAAGCTTTTGCTTGTTCTTTAGTTTCTACTATTGTAGACGCTTTGTCTCAAAATTTGAACTTTCTGCGCCATGCTGGTTTTCCCAGCTCTTTCCAATAATGCATGGGATAGTGCATACGTTAGATAGCGCTTCAAGATATCCTTTCAGCGTATCAATAGTTAAAATTAAAATACTTTATCAATTTAAAACTGAAAAGTTGACCAGTTTCCTAAAACGCCTTGAAGTATTTTTCTTCCTGCCAGTAAACACATAAATAATCTGCAAAATATAGGCCCCTACCATGGGAACTCATTACGAGGAGTGTTTTTTAACATTTGTAGGTTTGCACTTGGCCACCATCTCGACTGATGTTAAGCGACGATGGAGCATGTTTACCTAGAAAAAAAAAGTTTCACTTTCGATTTCAAGACACCAGGATTATAAATCATTAAGAAAAACCCACCCAGGCAAACGTACTCCATATCCTAGACATTCGAGTCTTTGGAACATCAACCATGAAACTTAACGATGTCACCTTTTTGAACTATTGAGTCCGATAGAAAAAAAAATGGCAGTCATAGGAACTGCCGATAGAAGTGAAAACTTATAACTCAGAATTTTATAGCTTACCTAGGAAACTACACAGTTCTAACCGGAGAGCGTGGTCTCGCCATCATGGCATGGCCATCTAGAAATGCACTAGCATTTCGCATTGGCTCACGCATTTCTAGATGGCCATGTCATGATGGCGAGGCCACGCCCTTTCAGCATTTTCCGTTGGCTGACGCATTTCTAGATGCCCAATCGCCAAGGTCCCGACTTTAGCCGAAGATTTCTTATCATACCCGAGCGTGACGGTAGAATTCAATTTACACCCCACGAAAAATTTGTCTAGGCGCGCCTAAAGAAGTGTTAACTTCAAAAAGGGCATGTTCGATTTCATTCGACACTGTTACTACAAACACAGAACTATAAAGAAATACTAATAGACTGAGCCACTACTGATACTGTTTTCATTACTGATAAACCGCGGGCTACTAGTTAAATAATAAGTTCGTAATAATTCAAATAAAATTGATCTAAATGGATCAATTTTATCAATATTTTATCAATTTTATCTAACAAATGTTTGTAAAGCTAAGATATGATTTTGTAAACAACTCTAATAATTTGCTATTTTACGCCAAACTGTCCGCTTGGCGTGAAATATGAATGGCGTAGTTTTTTAGCATCATACACCCGATCGCTTTGAACGTGATCTAAGGGATGTGCATGTATAATATGTACTCTATTTGCTCTAAGTCGTAAACTATTAGAGATCACGTGTTGATTATTTATTTGTGAAGATTCACTACATTTGAAGCCTTAATTCAAATAAACAATACTTGTTAGATTTTATTTTAAATAATTAATTCATGCAAATATCACGCGTACAAAAATTCATAATTGCATTTTTAGATTTTTTTAAAGATTTTAACTCAGCAATAAAGCATCACACGAAAAAAAATGTACACACACAACACACACGCCTACTAGAAGTATCAGTGACCAGAGTATGAACAAAATTCACGACCTCATATTTTCTTCGTTGTCCGCTTGGCGTGAAATGTCTCAGGTACTAGTTATCATGGTACAGGGTCTAGGCGATTTTCAAAGCGGCTGTACAGGAATCGGCTCATTATGCCAGCTGCTTGAGTTGTGGCGACGCCGCCGCTTCGCCTGACCCGGCTTTGTGCTCTGAAATATGGGGTATCGAGATTTGTAGTCCTCAGTTCACTAGTTCTGTGAATTGAATTTTTATTCAGTTGAGTTCTCTACTGTTGATCTGAACGGTATTACTGTGATTTCTTTGGTAGTTACTAAATAAATTATTTTCTACTTAATCTGAAATTAGTTCAATTTGGTACGATGTATAAAATAACGTTGATATTAAATGTAAAATTTGCCAACCTAATAGAAAATTAAGTATGATTAAAGGTATATATTTTGGTTATATTACTCAGAAGTGGAGCTCGCGGTTTTCCTCGCGTAGTTCCCGTTCCCGTTACTTGCACTATATAAAAAGTAGCCTATGTGTTTTCCTGACAATAATTGAACAGTGCTTCTACTTACGACAATTAACGACGTCATTAAAGTAACAAACATCCAAAAATCCGAACTTGGGCATTTATAATATTGATAGGATTATCTCGATTGCGCTGTAGGTACTGATATGGGTAGGCTAATATATACCATCAAATGGTTGGATCTTGTATGGCCCGTAATGTTCTAATCTGTATTAAAATAATACATTTTCTTTGTGAAAACAAAAATAAGCTAAACTAATTTTATAAGATTATATCACGATGTCGTCTAAATACAGTATACAATATTTTTTTTTACATTTTGTTCAGTTTTCAAAAACTGCCTCACCAATTTCGTTATAATTTATATGAAACAACATCTGAACTGTGATCTACCAAACAAATTAAAGTTGGTTAAAAATAACCAACACAATTACACAATAATTGGCGACGCCATCGCGCCACATACGTACATAAACATAAACAAAGAAAACACATACCTACAACCGAAATGAGAATCTCCTCCATTTTTTATTTCGGTTAAAAATGTATCAAAACAAAATTAGATCTATTTAAAAATACTTATCAGTAACTTGTGTTCTTGCTTCTATTTCTACATCTATTCGAAGTTGTAAGCCCCACCAGTGGAGGCGGTATCCACCGGCCACAACTCATGGAGTCGTCGGCACAATTAGCCGTTCGTTTTGCATAAACGCTTAGAACAGTTGGTCTAAGTCATATTCAAATGTTATCAAGATGTAGCGTGGTGTCTTAGTAAATTTGTATTAAATTTAGTCGTAAGATTTGAATTAAGTGTGTTTAATTAGTACATGGTTTAGTTACGTAGATGTGTTTTAATCGGCGGAATCCGGCTTTGAAAGTTTCAACCGCATTTGACCTTTTTCAAAGTTTCAAAGACAGTGTCGAAATAATCTGTGAGTATTAAACAATGGTAATGTGTAGGGGTTACATTTCATATTTTTTTGTCAAACGGATCCCTAAATTTTGTAATTTTACAACAACGTTTAAAGTTTTTGTTTTCTAATGGTATAAATAGGTATAACATTAGAACAAAATGTACCCTAAAAATCTACTAATAAGTAGTGGTTTTGAACACCTTGATTATCTGTAGACCTTCATTGGTCAATTGATAATTCAGGTGTGCTTAGTGTAAGTAGTTAGTTAGGAATGTACCGTTGTGTAGTTCTCATTGTAGTTTAGTTTTGTTAATAAAGGCTCTGCCCACCTTTAAGGAAAAAAAACAATATTATGTAATATAAAAGATAAATCAGTGAAAATTTTAGTATTTTGTTCATGATATTTCAAAATCCACCTCAATGATTTCGATTAAATTTAAATGGGACTATTTTTAAAGTTCGTTTTTTATACTTAGAATAAAACGTCAAAATCGATGAAAGAAAAGAGACAATTAGCGGAGCAATCGCGTAACATATAGAACCGAAGTTGAAGAAAATATAATTCCACCCATTACGATTTTTTTGATAAACTTGATAGTATAACTCTGCAAATATTGATCCTAGCGTAAAACCTATATGAAGCAAACTTGTGAGAAATTAAATTTCCAACAATTTTGGTGGCCATAATTTTTGCTCTAAAGTTGAAAATGAACGAGTTATTTCACAAAAACTTTAAAACAAGATGGCGGCGAACCCTCTACCGAGATTAGTTAGAAAATCGAGATTTATACTTCCAACAACCCTCCCCGACGTTTCATAAAAAAACCGCTCCCCGGATTTTAAAAAAATTAATGCAAGTCTAATATTATGCCCACTAAATTTGTTAGGTCTTGCAACAAGTGTGTGGGATTACACATAAACATTTAGTGGCGTTATTTGACAAAAAAATAACTGTGATATTCGGATGGTTAATAATAATAATTTAAATCAGATCCGTTCAGGCGTTTCAACGTGATTGAGCAACAAACATTCAATCTTTCGCGAATGTAATATTAGTAGGATTATAAATTATTATAACATGGTAACAATCCCCTTAGTCATAATAATCTATTTAATTTTTATTCTTAATAATCTTAGGAATTAATGATCATTAATAGCATTAACTACGTCAATTACGGCAAATCCAAAACTGTAATATGGTTTTGACAACAATATTCTTATATTAACCCTTATAACTCAGCCACGACAATTTCAGAAGAAAATCCAACAAAAGAAGGAACAAACACAAAGAAACAAACAATAACCATCGAAACACGTTCACTAATTGTCCAAAGAGCAATATCATTCTATTAGAAATCAAGAGAGCTATTCGGTCGGTATGTCAAAGGTCCTTTTATATCATACTGTTTTTTCATCTTCCTGTATCCTCCTGTGTTTTTCATCATAGCTGTTGCGATAGAATTCGTGTGAGATTTCATTTTTCAAAGCCGTTTATGCCGCAACGAGAAATGGTTTAAGTCTGGCCATAGTATAAGTATGACATGCGAACATATTTTTATTGAAATGAAAAGTTTAGCAGCTATGATACCTTTTTAGTGATAAACTTAAAGATTTGCGTTATCGGTATACTAATGTACTTAGTGGTATAGCGTCAGATCATTTTTTATTTATTTATTTATAAATTACAAACGATGTGGCATACAACCAGCACTATTAAACCTCGCAGAGGTTTGTTTTTACGCTAACGTAGTCGAAAGTCAATAAAAAAATAATTATTTTTGTGAATACATTAATCAATATCATAACACACAAACAATATTAATCAAAATATAACTTTAATAATACATTATGTTGTTTGATATCAATAAACAATTTCTCTCTCTTGTTCTAATCAAATTTAGACGAAGGCAGGCATACAGAAAAACTTAGGTACCCACATCCAAACAAAAATCAATGGCACGGACACACACCAACCGCTAATGACATTTGTTGCAGGTATAAAACCAGTTTCGACGATCTAACGCATTAAGCTTTACACAGGTTGTTCCGATAGTTTATTAAAATAGTGTCGCTTTAACAGTCTTTTAAAATTGAGCGTCGTGATTTTATTACGTATTTCACTAGGTAGGTTGTTGATTAGGCACGGAATTAAATATTGTGACGTATGTTTAGCATAAACATTGTAATGTGTAGGTAATAATGTGTCACTTGGCATACTTCTTTTAAAAGAGTTCGTAGAGTTTGCGAGCAGGGATATTTGTGTTCCATTATGTTTTTATATCACGGTTGATCCAATAATTTAAACTGACAATATATAAGTATTGGTGGACAATTCACACACAATACCATCTACCCCAAACTAAACAAAGCTTGTATGATGGCGGCCAGATAGCTGATATAATACTTATATAGTTTTAAATACATACTTATTATACATATAAACACCCAGACACAGTGCAAACATTGAATTCATCACGCAAATATTTGCACTGGGTGGGGATCGAACCCACGACCCTCAGCTTCACAGGCAGAGCTACTACCAACTAAGCCACGAGGGCAGTCGAATGAATGAAAAAAATGAATAAATGCTATTTTACTGTGACATAATTATATTGAATAAGTACAAAAATTACTCTGCACTACAATTTATTGTATTTACTATGTATGTACTATAATTTGTATAATCAGATCAAATCACAAAATCGGGAACCTTGCTGCGTCAGATTAATTTTCTAGAGTGTACAACAATATAGTTTCCCTCACTAACGCCGACCTTCTAAAACTCCTTACTCAGCTTGACCTTTACCTCTCCGCCAATAACGAGCTCGCCATAGATTTATACGATTAATTAACATCTGTTATCGACGTTTTTTCTTCGGCTGCTCCCTTAATGGACCCTTGTTACGCGGTGGCTCAGCCGTTAAATTGAATTTACTTGCCCGTTTCCCTGTTAGCCGAATAGTAGCTTAGGTTTCCGTGTTAGTTGCTACGCGTAGATTGCGTTCGTAAGGTTGGAGTATGAAACGCTTGGGTTGGATGTGACAAACAATTTTTTTTTCATATTGGAAGACTAGAACATTTGATTATTTCACGTTGTTTAATAACATGTTCACATTTTTATATGAACTTTTATTTATACTACTTCTTAGTACCTACTTATATTTATTATGACTAGCAGCGCTCCGCGCTTTTTCTCGAGGAGTTCCCGTTCCCGTTATTTTGCCGGGATAAAAAGCCTATATGTTTTTCCAGACTATAATCTACCTGTGTTCCAAATTCCAGCCCGATCCGTTCATACGTTACGACGTAATTGAGCAACAAGCATCCTGACATTGACATTTATAATGTTAAAGATTACGTCTGAATAAAGGTCTGTTAAATATAGGATCATTTAGTGCTTAGTTCACGGACTTGGCGTAACAAGAGCTACTTACTACTGCTTGGGCGCGGGGCATTTCCATTATATTGATTTTATTAAGAGTGCGCCTAAAGCCAGGAAAAAAACAGATTTCACCCGCGCGACGCGTTTCTTAATGTGATGTACATAAAGTCGAGAATAGCATGACACAGTTTGGAGGAAAAATCAATATTTAATCAGGCGTCCATTTTTGACCAAGTTTTATTTAATTAGGTACTCAATAACTAAACATAAATTTAAAAAAGTGTTCGGTTACTTTACTAGAACGTACAAATAGGAATTTTATTACCAAAAAATAATGTGGGGTCATCGCTGATAATTTCGAGTACTCGAATTAAAACGGGTTTTTTCGGTGTCATTTTTATTTTTTTATTGTAAAAAACTCTGATCTATTTTTTAAATTCTATTCGGTTATTGTGCTTCTTCTTGATTGTACCCACACGTCAATATTTTTTTTGTCATAGTTTTTAGTTTCTTAACTTCAGTGAGCGGCGTCGAAAATGTCCTTTTTTCGTTTTCTGGCTTTAGGCGCCCCCTTAATGTTTCTTTATATATTAGAGAAAGTCACTAGAAGAGCAAGTATCGTGCCTGATGGTAAATGGTAAGCCCATAAGAAATGGTTATTTAAATATGAAGATATCATAAACAGCCCACTAAATGTTCCCACAACTGGGACTCGGGGCTTTTTCTCACAAGGAGAGAGTCAAGGCCATAATCCACCACGCTGGCTCAGTGCGGTTTGGTGGATGACGAATGACCTCGAAAGATTCAGGTACATGTCGGTTTCCTCATGGCGTTTTCCTTTACCGTTTGAAGTTAGCGGCATTACGCACATGACTTCGAAAAGACAGTGGTTTAGATGGGATTTGAATCCAGGGGCTTCGGATCGGCAGTTGCCGTTCTCCCGACTAGACCAGCCATAACTTGAATAGATCAAATAAGTATTAATAGCTGAACATCCGCAGATCAAGTTGATTTATAATACCCTGGGTGCACCACGTGGAAGTTCCTGAACCTCGCACCTCTTGTAGAGATTTCCAGCTTTAGTCAATTGATAAATAATTGAGCCCATATTACTTAACTTTCACAGATAGTGTAGCCATACATGACTGATTGAATTTTCAAACTCAATTCAGTTTGGTAAAACACAAATTTTCACCTTAAATAGACATTTATTTTAGTTCAAAACCAAACAAGTTTGGAACAAAATATTTTTAATTTACATACTACTAATTCACGTGACAAGTGAAGAGTATCCATGGCCAAGAATAAATTAAAAAAAAACAAGACAAGTGAAGGTCACTGAATTCTACTCAAACTATAATGAATCTGGACCTACTATTTCACACGTAATTCATTAGGAATACTAATATTCTCTCTTGGTTATCTCTATTTATAAAAAACATGTCTAGTTATTTGTTCGCGATGAACTCTTGAACCACTAGACCGATATTAATCAAATTTTTCACAATGTGTGCAGTTTGACCCAACATGAGAGATATGATGGCTTAAACCCCAATTTGCTTGGTTAGCGCTAGTACACATTTATGTAACATAATACTATTATAATAGACGTTTTTAAGGTTCCGTAAAAAGTAAAAACCTAACCCTTATAGATTCGTCATGTCTGTCTGTTTGTCGGTCCGTATGTCACAGCCGCTTTTTTCCGAAACTATAAGTACTATACCTACCGTTAAACCTTGGTAAGTAGTTTTTTTTTTAACTTTTATAGGTTTACACTTGACCGCCATCTCACCTGATGTTAAGCGACGATGCGGTCTACGATGGAGCGTGAAAGTAGATGTATTCTGTAAACCACATTCAGATTTTTTTTTACAAAAATATGAAATAAACAATTAATTTTGGGGGTGCCTTATACTTAAAACCGAAACACAAAAAAAAATTCATCAAATCCATACGTGTCTATCTATGGATAGGTCTTCAAAAATGATCTTGAAGGATTTTAATATATTTTTTTTCTATACTGAATAATTTGCGCGAGCAACACTTCCAAACTTTCACTGAAAATTGGTTTGAACTCGATTTGGTAAGATTTTTTTTTAGTAAGTAGGTACGTCATAAGTACACTATTATTAAAAGTTCGATCAAAGTTACAACGAACTACAAGAACTTATGTCCTATGTTACTTGCTGCTACGGAACCCTTCATGGGAGAGGCTGACTTGCACTTGGCCGCTTTATTTAATCTTGCGGGTTGATCGAAAGCATCCAAACAAATGCACCGATTAAAATAAAAATTTGGTTAAATAGTGAGTTAGTTGAGGGCTACATTTCACAAAATTCGGTTCAGCCGTTTCGAAGTTATTAATTTTGTTTTGTCAGGAATCTTAGTAACCTGTTTTTGAATTACTTTTGAACATAATATGTGTGACGCTCAATTTGAAATCGAAATCGTTGAGGGTTTTTTAAATTTTTAATTTAATGTAGGTATACAGAGTATACACTCATGTTAAATTATGTCTCGTAAAAATGATTCCCAATCGCATAGAACATTTCAGCCTTGATTATTTTGATGACGTTTACGTGAGCAAAGAGGTAGGTTTAATTAACGACTACTGAAATGGGATATTTCGTGAAAATGAAAAATTAATTAATTTAATTTGTCGTATATCACTTGATACCGAACGTACGCTACAACTTTTATAACAGTAAGGGCTATTTTGATTATCTTACTAACATTGGAAATGCAAAAGTTTTGATGTGTGTAACTCAATCAATGACTTTACAACGTCTGAACAGTTCAGGTTTTAATTTAGAACACAGTAGGTAATATTATATGTCTACATAACATAGGCTACTTTTGCGTGAAAATTATGCGAACGAAAACTAAGTGGAAACTAAAACTGCGGAGCTCTGTTTTTTTTTGTTTTGTGTAGAATAGACTGCCAAGACGACCAGGATACCAGGACACCAGGATACCAGGACGTCACGCACCTATTAGAACATGGAGAGTCGAAATCATTACCTAGTACTGCATTGCACACGTCACCTAGAAAAGTGCGAAGAAATATGAATAGAAAATGTTTTAAAATTAAATTACTCGTATTTTGTGAGCCTTTTTTTCATATTTAATAGAAGACATCATAACAATATTGTAATAATATTAATATTTATGTGCAATAAATAAGCAAAAGCAATACTTAAACCGTATTTCATTTTGTTAAATAAACATTTTAATTTTTCTACTGTAACTTCCTGTGTTGCGATTATTGAATCGCTATACATATCTCTGGGACATTAATTACAGTCAGTTGGAGTACGCTTGGGGACGCATTAGCTTAATTCAAAGCCGCGAAACAGTTTCGATTTTATTAATTTTCACATTCACATAGATATTTGTGATGATTCTAGAAGTGACAAGAGTTTTTTGGTTAAAAAATATTCGGCTACAGCAAGTTTAATTTCTATAGAACTGTGAAATTTTGCAATAATGTGGTAGCTATCTTCAACATCGAATTAATTTTACGTAGTATCGGTACAACATGGCCTCTTCTTTCAATAAAAATTGATCGAAATCATCATTATTCACATTTACTAATCCCACTTCATATGAGGTCAGTACAATATGACCACTTCTTTCATGCAGGATATATTTAAGTCATAGTAGTTACCCTGCCTCTATTGAGGCTGACGAAATTGTAGACTTAAAGATGAAGGAGAAAGGACAATAGATTAAGACCAGATATCTGATAGATTGAAGGATAGACCGGAGTGGAAAAATAAAAGCAATAAACCTTATCTCACTACGCTATGAGTACTATGGGATATATTTGGAAAACAAGTCAAAGTTTTGGGTTCGTCAAAGTATTTACCCGTAAAGCGGCACGGAACTCATATCGGTTCGGTGCCAGATTTGACTCATAATGTGAAAAATTAAAAAAAAATTGAATCTACACCAAAAATTTTGAGGTTAGTTTTGACAAAACAGATCATAAGTGAAGGTTTATCAAATAAACATTTTTCAAGGAAGCAGAAGAAAAAAAACCAATCTAGTAAAATAAATAAATAGAATTCGTCTTAAAGATTGCATACGATATCTTATACCTTTAAACGAGCAATTCTTGTACCTATATAAATATGTATATATATATAGAATCTGAATCTCGGAAATGGCTTGAACGATTTTCATGAAATTGTGTATGCAGGGGGTTTCGGGGACGATAAATCGATCTAACTAGGTTTCATTAAAAAAAAACACATATTATGCGCGTTTTCAAGACAACGAAAAACTATCACATTAGACATTAGAATGGGAAGGTAAATTTCGCCGCGTGACGCGACAGCATAATTGGCTCAGTCGGGAAGTCGGGAAGTTCGTGGCGGTCACGAATTAGTAGCTGCGTGTTCGAATCCAGACGGCTTCTCTTTTTTTATTTCAAGTATTTTTTTTTTAAAGAAAATCTAAGAGTATCTAAGTATTTTTAGTATTTAAACCGAGCAAAGCTCGGTGACCCAGGTACTCACGAGTTTAAGCGTGTACTGAACAACAGTAAATATTGTTTGAGTAAAATCTCAAAAATAAAGTCTGAAGTCATGTTTTGTAAAATAGTAGTGAGTCTCTTCCATAAGCTTTACTTCTACGTTCCCTATGGCGTCGTATGGGAAACGTGCATTAAGGATTCGTATCGGTAAAATACGACGCACGACGTCACTGGCAATCATGACGGGTGCTTTTTATTGCTGATCAGAACCTGTATTCTGAATACATGCAAAAGATTGCAATTCGAGAACGCCAACAGTCTCTTTTGCTTTCAATGAGAATGAGCAACTTCAATTAACAGAATTTGTAATTTTTCTAAATCGTGGTGTAAGTAATATACCTAGATTAAGTTTGTATAAGGATTAAAATTTTTGTATGTATATTGTTATTTACATTTGCGTCCTTTATTTACATAAAATGTGTCAATGTTTGCTAATGTTTTGTTAAATTTCCAATTACAATTAAATTTGTGAAAAATTATATGAAGGCCAAGAAGGTACACGACCTACTCGGGCCTTCATATAATTTTAATCTCTTTCAACTCGGTGGTTGCATGGAAAAGACGCTATTTAGCTAAAGATCTTCATTTTTTTCTTATTTTTGAAATGAAATGAAATGAAATATTTTAAATTGAAATTTTAATATTTTTAATTAAATATTTTTAATACTTATTTTTGGTATCATCATAGTGTTATTTTGATGTTGTTTTTTAGTCGTGTACAGTACATATTACCCATACAGTAACGAGATGAGCAGCAGGAAATGTGCCTGATGGTAAGCAACAATCACGCTTGCTCATAAGAGCAAAGTGTCATTCAGCTAATGTAGTTGCAGTTAAGTGCAATAAAAGCATATCTACTTACCTGTTTAACGGCGAGTCTAGATTTTTAAATTAAAAAAAATTATTGCGAACACATCATAAAGTCGGTTTGCAGATATATTATTATGTTCATGTCAGGTAAAACTAGTCTTAAACAGAAATAAAGTTGTAAAGGTAGGTAATAAAGTAAAAGTCGTCGTAAAGTAATGTCAATTAAGTAGTTACTTATTTTGCGTGTCTGTAAGTATGCGTTAAAACGAAGCATGTCTGTAATTGTAAGTCAAAACTATGTTTTATGCAAAAACGTTAATGCCGAGAGTGGTTGCTAATTAGGTACCGAAAGTAAAAAGTTTGTGGGCGGCTAAATTATAACGCTGGCGAAATGGAACCTTTTAGCTTGAACTTGCAACTACTAACGATTCGTAGGCTTTTTTGTAGCTGTAAGATGTTTAAAACCGCGTTGTGTATAGTATAACAAAAAAAAGGCACCCTACTTTATGGTTATACTTCTGAGACTCCGGTCTACCTGATGTGACCATACTGAAGATAAGAAAATTATTTTATCCTTAAAAAATAAACAACCGATTTTAACTTAAAAATAAATCTCGTACAGTTTACTACTTATAAAAGAATTAATTGATCAATGTGTTTGATTATTTTTTGTTGATATTGTAAAAACCGCTCCGTAGATATTGATTAAAAAAATATATGTGGGAGATTCGGGGAGTACCTATGGATATCCGTTCGAAAAAAAAGAGAATTAACAAACAAGTATACTTTCGACAAAAATATGATTTTACTAAAAAATAAGTTTGGGCTAAGACAGAAAATCGTAAAACATATATACAAATATATTTATGGTTGTCGAATTGATAACATTCTCCTTTTTTGAAGTCTTAAATTTAAGAGAAATAATACATTGAAAGATTAGGGAAAAATAATTATAAAGACACAACAAACAAATTTCAACTACTGCTTTAAAAATCATTTCAATCGGTGGCCTTTGGTGTAAATAACAAAGAGTATCTATCTATAAGTGGTCGTGTGTTTGAACATGAAGGTAGTCGTTATATTTTTCTGGGTAAAAACATTGTTTAACGAAACTGCAGTCGTAAACCATTTATTCAAATTAATAAGCCGGAATGAAGCACAATAAAGTGATTTCACCGCCTTACCTAGTTATTACCGACATAGTAATTGAACTAAAACCAGTATTTGTGCCACATAAAGTTGCTATTTAGCATAATAAAGTCTGTTAACTCTTTTGTAGCCATAGTGTAATTAAAGACCTTAGTTCTTTGAATATTTTATAGGCCTCGGCATTTGCAAGTTAAGTGTAATGCTAAAATTTTATGAATTAAAATAAATTGGTTGTAACTTAAATGAATGTATCGTTTGGTTATACCTACAGTCCTACATATTGTTTAAACACACATCAAAATTTGTAAAAATAAAACAAATTAAATTAGACGTTTGTAGATATTAAGAGTGAATACGAAAATAGCATGACACAGTTTGGAGGAAAAATCAATATTTAATCAGGAGTCCATTTTTGACCAAGTTTTATTTATTTACTCAATAACTAAACATAAATTTAAAAAAGTGTTCGGTTACTTTACTAGAACGTACAAATAGAAATTTTATTACCAAAAAATAATGTGGGGTCATCGCTGATAATTTCGAGTACTCTATTTAAAAGGGGTTTTTTCGGTGTCATTTTTATTTTTTTATTGTAAAAAACTCTGATGTATTTTTAAAATTCTATTCGGTTATTGTGCTTCTTCTTGATTGTACCCACACGTCAATTTTTTTTTTGTCATAGTTTTTAGTTTCTTAATTTCAGTGAGCGGCGTCGAAAATGTCCTTTTTTCGTTTTCTGGCTTTAGGCGCCCCCTTAAGTTTTGTAGTTTTTTTTAAAGATAGATAGATATGAGATATATGAAGGAAACTTTTTATTTACTTAAAATATCTGTTGTAGCTACTGTGATATCTATTTAATTTATTTTTGTCTGTTCATATACCTTTAAAGGCCTCGTCCACAAAAACCAAGTTGCACAGCGAGCTACGGAAACGGCTATGCTCGGAGTCTCTCTGAAGGACATAATCCACAACGAGGATATCTGACGGAGAACTAAGGTACCTGACTTAGCCTTGAGAATAATCAAGCTGGACGTTGGGAAAAACTGGTTCTGGAGTGGAGTTCACGTTCAAGACGTCGCGTGGGACGACCTGAGCTCGGTGGACCGACTACCTAAAGAGAGGCGCGGCATGCGTGAATGTGCGTAGTGCCGATGACGGGATTTGATGGCGCAACATTGGAAAGGCTTATGTGCAGCAGTGAACGAACATGGGCTGACGATGATGATGATATATACATTTAAGAAAAACCATTCACTTAAAAAAAACTGCGGCACAACGGGAGTGTCGATAAGTGCGAACACTTCAACAATTATGTATTAAGTACTTGCACGTTATAAGCAACATGTATGCCCATAAAAGCACAGTGAAACACAGCTATGGAAACACTTGAGCCCCTAGCGGCCAAATTTGGGCAAACCGGTTTTTGGGACTTTAAAACCTGATTTTTACATGATGTACATACTCGATGATTAGTTTATTTTGATGCCTAAGAGATGAGAGATTATATTAATTAGTACCTACATTGTCGTTTACAGACACACAAAATTTGGTTTCATTTTTGAGTGATAATTTTTTTGTGTGTCGTCGCGACGCCGGCGGCGTCGCTGCACGGGATGTAGCACTGCACTGCACTCGTCACCCAGAGACACAAGATGTTTTATCTCTATGCCCTGTAACTTCACTGGAAACATTGCCCTTTGTAACAGGGAAAGGTATGATACTTCACTAGGCGGACTCTGCAAAGAGCCCTACCATTACATCTGAGGCTTTTGTAGCCTCTTTTTAGAAAAAATATTAATTTTAGTACAATTTATAATGTTAGTCTAGTTATTATAACTGCTACATTAATTTGACGATAAGCGACGCTTGGTGCTACGTAGAAAATCTGTCCCGACGAAATGAGATAGGCAATTCATAGTTTTAGTCCAAACCCACCTAAAACAGGATTATGCAAAACGCGACCATCACAAAATATCGGTACCATTCATGGCTATCCCACAATTTAGAAATTTAAATTAAGGGACAGACCTCAATTTTAATATTTCAGTATTTCATCCCTGTGTGTGTCAGGGAATTAATTATGGAAATTAGTTTGCGGTACCATTGAATATTACCGGTCATTATTTGGTTAATGATGCATCTGATAGGATGTTTCTGAGTTTAAAAGCGTAATCTAATGGTTCATACGAGATAGGCGGGGGATGTTATTCTCAAAATGTAAGTGTATTATGTAGTACGTCGCGTCGGGATTTCATTTATAAAAAAAATACTTTCTAAACTTAAGTATTAGGTCTAGAGTTTGAATTAACGAGAGTTATTTTTGTTAACTCCATATATGTAGCACTAGCAGCGCCCATCGGTTTTACTCCCATTGTTCTCGTTTTCATTGTTTTTTCAGGAATAGAAAGTAGCCTATGTGTTTTTCCAGGCTATAGTACATTCTGTGGTTCAAATTTCAACCCGACTCATTCATACGTTACGATGTGATTGAGTAACAAACTTCAAAATTTCCAAACATTGACATTTATAGTATTAGTAGGATTATTTATTCTTTATCGATTATAGATTTACACTTGTCCGCCATTTTGCGTGATATTAAGCAACAATGCATGCTTATCTAGACAAAGCCGATGAACCCTCGAGTTGAAGTCACCACTATTGTAACAAATCGGGAAAAACTCACTCAGGTCATGCCATGTCAATTCGTAAAACTTTTTTTTAAATAGAGTTACGATACGAGCAGGACATTTGGCTGATGGTAAGCAACATGCCTGCCATATAACAGCACAGTGACACGCAGCTAATGGAACATGAAAAGTCCAAATCATTACCTAGCACTACACTGCGCTCGTCACCCAGAGATCTAAAATATGTGTTTCGGTAGCTCTTAAAGGGTGAGGATTGCAAGTGAAAAGTGTTTTAGATTTGACGTATGTTTATTATTGTTAATTGAATGTTATCGAATGCACCCGGTCGCGGCGGTTCCGTAAAGTGCATTAAAAATGTTTGCGTTTCATGCGCCGACAATGCTGACGACGCCGACGCATGGCGCGGTAGGTAAATTGTGTGTTTGGTGTTACACCGAACATCTTGCCGGGGGCAAACGAAAACATTAGAAAGTACAAAGTTTAAAATCATAACTACTAAATATGTTTCAAAGATAACGCATAAAAAAATTAATTAAAAGATAATTTTCTAAAGGTTGGGGACGTTCCGTGATCGGAGGTACTACACTCGACACTATTGTTTTGTTTATAATCGCGCACTTGCACTTTTTCACTAATAGTATTGTAAATGTCACTGGCGCGTGCGGCGGGCTGCGGCGGGGCGGGGGCGGCGGCGGCGCGCGCCTCGCGCTTGCCGCCCCCGGCCCCGTCGTGGACGTCGCTCTCTGCCTCTTTCGCCGTCGCACTCGAATTACCAGCTGTTCTTCTTCCTTGACAGTTACTCTTCGCTCTCCGATATACGAATGTTGTTATGATAAGTAAGCCCAAACCCCACAGACAGTATATGGCAGAATATTGATGGATATCGTGTATCGAAAAATCATCCGAGATAGGCTGACTTTCTTTCATCACCTTTATCCGCTCACCGATGTTTTTAAGCTCCTCGTCATTGTTAAACGTTATGTTTTCTTCCAGAGCCTTGAAAGAAATATTCATTATTTTGTTTATGGGGTCAATTTTTGGTACTCGTATATCAAATTTTAGGTCCATGTTACTCTCCATCACTTGATGAGAATGTACTGTAAAGTCATCCGATTTTAAGATGCAATTTTCTTCCAAGCTAATTATATTAGTTTCAGTTAAAGTATGTGAGGTAATCTGATCCTTACACATAATACGTAGTTGGCATGGATTGCAACAAAAATAGAAATATTGGTTAAATTTTGATAAACTAATCCATTTACTCTGGCAAGTATCTATGTTGGTTTTGCATTGATTTTTTACATCCTTTACGCATAAATCTCCATCGACTGACATTTTGAATATAGGCACTTTTAGGTAGCACATATATTTATGTCGTTGTGTCACCTGATATGCATTGTTGCAAGTCCTTGTTCGAAATAGGAATATATGCATCCTTTTGTAAGTTTATTGCCAGATGACTTTCTATCGGATTTATCCATATCATGTTTTCGTCGGTACGGCGCGGAATAGGAATTATGTTGAATAGATCGTAACTATCTCTAGTTATTAGTGGGATACGAATCTCAAATATCATGTGGTCGTCAGTTATTCGTGCCTTGATTTTCAAGAGATGGTATATACTTTCTAAGCCTTTCTGAATGTTTTCTATGGGGAGAGTCAGGTCGCCTACTAAGTGTCTAGATATAGTATTCAGTTCGAGTTGTAGTTGTTGGGGGTCGATAATGTGTATATTCATTTTGCCATCATAAACATTGGTGATGGTATCGAGTAGGGTTTCTTGAATGTTTCTCAGGTGAGTAAGTAAGTTGTTGGCCGCCATAGCTACCATCATGAATTGAGATATACTTTCCGCGGTTGATAATTCCTTTGCCATAGTGTTTGTAGTCTTCTCTAGCGATAATTTTATAAATGTTGATTTATCATTTTGTGCTGTTTCTGAATGGCGTCCTCGGTTCTTTTTAATACATTATACTCAGATTCTACTATTGAAGTCTGGTTCTTCCATAAATTTACAAGATGTTTCTCGTTGTTTTTAATTAAGTTAATGTCCTTTTGATATTGCTCGGCAAACCGGTCATCTAACACGCCAAACAATGTGTTCGCAAGGTATCCGATTCCGTTTATTAGACCACGTCGTTTACGTGTCTTTTGTTTTAATTGATGTTTTAATAAAATTGTATTATAGTGTTGGAGTTCATTGTACGACTGACGTAACTGTAACATTATAACATTACAGTGCGCTAGGTTTTTAACTTCCTTGCATATACTTTCGAGCTCGTTGTGTTTTATGTATGCAGATGTTCCTTCCCAGTACGGATTCATGTTATAGTATGCAACCAGTTTCCATTCATCTCTGATTATCTGTATTTTCCCCAATCTATCAGTATAACCCTTGTGTTTTGTTTAAAGATGTCACATCAATGCAGTTCCCAGTTGTTAAAATCATTATAAAAACCAGTAACATCATCCAGAATGTTGTTAAATAGCTTCCCTTTCTTGTATCACCCGTTTTATCAGCCTTCTCAAGTTTGTCTTTTTCAGGTTGTGTTTCGTTTTCTTGTCTCGATTTCTCTAGAGGTAAGACAGACAATTTTACTACTGGTCTTTTCAGCATTCCATTCTTCGTTTTTAAAGTCACCACTCTAACGTATCCATCGTGTCCCGGATGGACTTCCACAACTCTGCCCAACGCCCACTTTCCTGGTGGTAAATTCTCCTCCTGGATTACTACTACGTCTCCTGTTTCAATGTTATGTTGCGGTGTTTGCCATTTGCGTCTAGCGGTCAGCTGGCTTAAGTACTCCATTTTCCACCTCTTCCAGATATCTCCAAACATTTTTTGAGTTAAACTCCACCGTGTCCTCGCGTCTTCTTCTGTATCAATTATAGTTACACCCGATCTTCCTGTTAAAAATTGAGCTGGTGTTAGAACTTCAATGTCATCTATGTTTTCAGACAGCGAACAGAGCGGACGTGAATTGAGACAAGCTTCTAGTTGACACAAGATTGTCGCGTACTCTTCAAAGGTAAGTTTCTGTTCGCCTACAACTCTCTTAAGATGGTATTTTAAACTCCGCACAGCTCGTTCCCACAATCCTCCTGCGCTAGGCCAAGAGGGAGCGTTAAAATGGCACTCTATTTGCATCTCTGTTATTTCCGTATAGAAGCCATCGTTGAAAATGTTACAAAGTTGTTGCCATTCTTCTTGCAGTATTCGGTTAGCGCCAACGAAGTTGGTTCCGTTGTCGCTGTATAAGTGTCGCGGGGCTCCTCTTCTCGCCGACATACGTCGCAGCGCAGCGAGAAACGCTGAACTTGTTAGATCCGTCACTAGTTCTAAATGTACGGCCTTAGTTACCATACAAATAAAAATGGCAATGTAGCCCTTTAGAGTTTTACTTCCGCGTCCTTTGTTGGCCTTGATGTTCACAAACCCGGTATAATCTACTCCGGTATGGTAAAATGGCATGGCTTCGTTGACTCTTGCAGAGGGTAAATCTCCCATTAATTGTTTTTGTGTTCGTCCTTCACTCCGGCGGCACGTAACACACTGTCTTAGCTGTTTCTTTACTACATTATTTCCTCCTACTATCCAATATTCATGTCTCAGTTTGGCCATGGTCAACGTAGCTCCTCCGTGAAATGTTTCTTTATGGGCCTTATCAATGAGTAGGGTAGTTAAACGACACTCCTTCGGGATTATTTTCGGGTGTTTCATTTCAGGCGAAACGTTCGCTTCTCTTAAGCGACCTCCTACACGCAGGATGTTTTCACCGTCAATAAATGGATTTAAATGCAAAAGCAGGCTTTTTGATTCAACTCTACCATGTTTACGTAAGTAATTTATTTCCGTTCCTAATTCATTTATTTGTACGTGTTTTATTATTACGGACTTTGATTTCTGTAATTCTCGTAATGTGAGATATGTTGTAGGCACTTTGTATTGTTTCGGGGTCAGCGCGCGCAAAACCCAGGAAATGATGCGTTGCACTTTTGTGAACGTGCTATGTTTTTCTAATAAATTGTCAATTACGTTATTATTTTTATTTTGTTGAACTGGATGTGAAGTGTATGATTTTTTCTCCTCTTCTTTTGTATAATATGTTTGTTTTTCAGTTTGAGGTATAAATACGGGTAGCCACGACGGACCTTCCCACCACAGCGTATGTTTAACTAACTGAGATGCGGTCAAACCTCTGCTTGCAGCATCCGCCGGATTTTCCGAAGATCTGACGTATCTCCACTCTTTTTCAGGCATCACCTCTTGTATCTGTTTCACTCGGTTGGCAACGAAGGGTTTCCAGCGGCTCGGTTCACCTTGTAACCAACCGATAACTATCTTAGAATCAGTCCAGCCATACATCTCAATTACATGTTGGTTTAATGACTGTTTAATTTTGTTCATAAGTTTTGACAGTAAATATGCACCGCTCAACTCTAGTCTCGGCAATGTTAATGTTTTCTTGTGTGGTACAAGTTTGGATTTTGCGGCGATAAGAACAATTTTGTTTTCTTTTTTCACTTTCGCGTATATTACACAGGCGTACGCTTGGATAGACGCGTCACAGAATCCGTGTAGTTCAATGACATCACGTTCGCTCGATGATATCCATCTAGGTATTTTACAATCATTTATTTTGTCAATGTCCGCTTGTAGTTTAGACCACTCGTTATAAATGTTATCTGACACCCACTCGTCCCAATGCGTGTTCTCTTTCCAGACTTTTTGAAATATAATTTTTAATTTTGTGCTTAGGGGTTACAACCAACCTAATGGGTCAAAAAGTTTGGATATTTCGGCCAATAGGTTTCTTTTTGTTGGTTTCGATGTTAGCTTGGATATGTTACATTTGAATGTAAACGTGTCATTGGTTGGGTTCCAGCACAACCCTAGTGTTTTAGAGACAGCGTCAGTTTTGAATTTAAAAACAGTTTCTTCTTTCTTACTGTTCGTTTCTTTGTTAATGTTCTCTAATACTTCCTCACTGTTTGACGACCATTTTCGCAGGTTAACTCCTCCCGACTTCAAAAGATTAATTAAATCATCGATCAGTTTCTTTGCTTGTTCCATAGTATAAGTTCCGTGTACTAAGTCATCCATATAAAATGACTCCTCCACCACTTTCGCTGCGTCGGGGTAGTTTGCCCTTTCATCTGCTGCTAGCTTCCGTAATGTCATCATGGCCAAGAAAGGGGCACCCCTAGTGCCATATGTTACTGTTGAAAGTTGAAATGATTGTAATGGTTGTTCGGGACTATCTCTCCATATTATTTTTTGTAGTGGCTGATCAAGTTCGTTTACTAATATCTGTCGGTACATTTTCTCAATGTCAGCAGTAAAAGCATATTTGTATTGTCTCCACTTCATTAGCAAAGACGTTAAATCTTGTTGTAGGTTCGGTCCAGTAAACATCAAATCATTCAATGAACGTCCTGAAGATGTCTTGGCGGAGGCATTAAATACAACCCTCCATTTTGTAGTGGTAGATTCGGCGCGTTCTACTCCGTGGTGTGGCAAATAACACTCTTGCTTCGAATAACTGTTGACCGGTGTCATATGTTTTAGATCACTATACTCTTGGATAAATGTCTTATACGCTTTCGCTAACTTTTCTTGTCGTTCAAATTTTCTTTCCATGTTTCTGAATTGTGCTATAGCCTTTGTTTTTGATTCTCCTAATTCTTTTTCAAAATTAGCCTTCATTGGAAGTCGTACTTCGTACCGTCCATCTATGTTTCGTTTCACGTTCTCCTGGTAATGTTTAATGCAATTGAGGTCTTCATGTGTTAATTCTCCCTGTTCTTCAATGTCTTCCACTTCCCAGAAATGTTTGATGTCCTCTAAGCAGTTGATTACCACGTTACAATGGTATGTTCTCGCGTTACCACACAAAAGCCAACCAAGTTGCGTATGTTGCGCTATTGGTTGTGACGCATCTTCTGTTTTAATTATCCCACTCAAAAGAATGTTGCTGTATATGTCCGCCCCGAGTAGTAAGTCTACGGGACGACTGACGTAGAACTGGGGGTCGGCTAGGTTAAGATTTTGTATAATAGGCCACGATGGTTTAGCAAATGTTTTGTTTGGTAGGCTTTTAATCAAATTATTCATAATTATTACCTCGGCCTTAAAGATAAAGTTGTTGTAAATAGAACTGCAAGTAATGTTAAGTTTTCCCTTACAGTTGTTCTCTCGCTGTCCTACTCCATATATAACTCCTTTGCAGTTCTCTCTCTTAATGTTAAGTATCTGAGCAGCCTGTTCCGTTATTAGAGAAATTTGAGAGCCCTGATCGATAAGAGCCCTTAATGTATAAAATGTTCCATCCGCTTTTCTCACGTTTAATAAGGCAGTCGCTAACAAAACTTCCGTATCGTCGTTAGGTGATAGTTGAGACGTGTTTACCGCATGTTTCTTATCGCTTGTTAAGGCTGTCGCCGTGTTAGTTAATGAAGCTGTTGTCTGGTTTGCTGACGTAGACTTTACGAAAGCCTCATGTATAAGTGTGTTATGCTGACCATCGCACTTATGGCAAGTTTTTAATGAATTGCATGCATTTCCATTATGTGTAAATAAACAGTTAACACATAATGCAAGTCGATTAATTGTATGATATCGTTTTTCCACCGGCATTTGCAAAAATAATTTACAATTATAAATTCCGTGCGCATTGTTACATAGAGGACATTTGATACCGTAAACATGATGCAATTTCGCAACTGTGGGATTTGCATTTGCATAACTTCGGTTGATTCCATGATTTTGGTTATTACATTTGTTGAAATTTGGAAATGTTTTTCTCGGTGCGGGCGTTGGTTGTTGTGAATGGGCTTTCTGCGCCGTAGACTCTTGTTTGCGTCGGGATGACTCTAGCGTAGTGAATTTACTTTCCATAAAGTCTAAAAACTCCTGCAAAACCGGTATTTCTCTTGAATTTTTAAGAGACTCAATATAGTTTTGGTGTGTCTCTGAATCTAGTTTCTGGGATAAAACATAAACTAGCATGGGATCCCAAGTGCTAATATCTATTTCTAGATTCCTAATCGCATGTAGACATTCCGTAGTTGTGTCATACATTTTTTTAATTAGGCCTACTGACTGTTGCTGTATGTTAGGTAGCCCGAATAAAATGTTCATGTGAGAAGTAAATATCATTTTTTTATTGTTATATCTATTGTTTAAAATGTCCCAACATACTGAATAATTATCGGAGCTTATTTGCAAATGTTGGATGAAGTGCTCGGCTTCTCCCTTAACTTTGCTCTTCAGAAACTGCATCTTTTGTGCATTGGATAGAGCTGTGTTGTTATGAATAGCCTCATTGAACAAGTCTTTAAAGGACACCCATGAGTTATAGTTTCCATGGAAGATTGGAATGTCTAGTTTTGGAGTTGATTTGTCCCTGTGTGCGACCGACCATAGTTTTTTGTTAATTTGTTTCTTTAAGTTGTTATATGTCTTTTCCTCTCGGTTAAATACTGCCTCATACATAATGTCTCTTTCGTATGCTTCACTTTCAATCTCCCAATGCAATGAATCGATAACCGACCAACGAGATTCAAGTGATTTGAGAGCATCGTCGAATTCCCACTTTTCTATCAATAATTCCACATCGATGTTGTTCACAGTCCGTGTAAAAGCTTTCATATTCACTTGTTGCTTGCGGTACATCTCATCAAGTTTGCTAGGCGAGCTTGTGTCTTGTTTCTTTGGCGAGAAAAAGGCAACATTTCTATCGCTCTTGTTAGACGGTGGCAGCAATGGCGGCTGCTCGTCATCTTCCTCGTCACCCGATTCAGGCTTACTTTGGCTGGATGTCCCCGCAAAGTCCATGGACGCAGAATCTTTTGTTAGTTTGTTATAGCCGTCATTTAATAAGGTGGAAAGTTCTAAGAAAGTATCCCGCGTTTTTGCATAACATTGTGTTGAAAAATATGTATGTGTCCTACTTTCGGAAGTACATAATATTTTATCAATTGACTCAAATTCAGCCCATAGGTTGGTTAATGTTTCGGAACGTGTTTTAAAATATTCCAATTTCGACTTTCTCTCAGCCCCATCTTTTTTAAAGTTAGTAAATAGTGTTATAATCTTCTGTTTAATCTCCAGCTGCCTCTCGTAATGTTGTCCACCTTCCATGTTGGCTTGATAATTTAGTAAGGAAAGATCTTACTTGAAATCGTAGAAATTGTTAGATGTTGCGTCAAATCTTCAAACTCCTCCTTGTGACACTGAAATCCACACTCTTTCACTAATGTTAATGTTCACTAGTTCGTTTTGTCTCACAGTTCACACACGAAACGTACGAATCGCGAGATCCTTGACTAAAGACGAAATGTTTTACGTTTGCTCGAAGGACCAATGTTTCGGTAGCTCTTAAAGGGTGAGGATTGCAAGTGAAAAGTGTTTTAGATTTGACGTATGTTTATTATTGTTAATTGAATGTTATCGAATGCACCCGGTCGCGGCGGTTCCGTAAAGTGCATTAAAAATGTTTGCGTTTCATGCGCCGACAATGCTGACGACGCCGACGCATGGCGCGGTAGGTAAATTGTGTGTTTGGTGTTACACCGAACAATATGTTATATCTCTAAGCCCTGTAATTTCTCTGGAAACGTTTCCCTTCAAACCGGAACACAGTAATGTTTGCACATTACTATTTGGCGGTAGAATATCTGGCAAAGGTGTGGTACTTCCCCAGGCCGACTCTGCCAAGAGTCCTACCACTACTAAAAGTATTGAGTATAATTAAGTATACAGTCTTATCAGGCTTTAAAATTAAACGATTAGGCAATTGTCTACAGTCTACAATTTATAATGTTATACTAGGGTAATGTAATGTTAGGGCAGTTTAATTGCTATTTATATTTAAATCTAACATACTTCCAACGTCCTCAAAACGGAATATGAAAACGTAGAAGCGTCGTTCAAAACGAACAGTTATCAAACATTTTATGTAAAACATTACGAAGATGCGTTTTTTAATTTAACGCGGCCGAATAAAAAAGTTTTTTACTCAAGTTTTTGATAACGTTTTGCTCGAGTATTATTCAAATTGGCACTTTACCTCGGCATTGTTTAAAAAGTAACAGCCGCCTACATTTCGGGACAAATAAAAATGTCACGATGAAATTTTTGATAAGAGATAGGAAAATATTTTCACAGCGAAATTAATTCAGACACTGTTCGGTGAGAAAATTTGAGAGAATAATGTTTTTTTTTGACGTGACAACGTCTTATAATTCGATGAAGCCGGCTGCACGCCCGCAAAACATGACGTCATGTGCCGTTAACGCCGTTACCTCGCCGCATGACGTCATGCGGCGTTACCTCGCTCTAAGGCGTAGTTGAAGTTGTCACGTTCAACTATCGTCAGTAAACCGACTTTACAGACAACCATTTTTTTTTTTTTTTTCAATTAATATTGATGTCAATTAGAATTAGACGTTTACACGAATTGGGAGTTACGGCTGGTCAAGATTAGACCAGCCGTAACTAAGTCTCGACTAAGTCGGGAGAGGCAACTGCCGATCCGGAGGTCCGGGTTCGAATGCCACGTGCACAACTGTATATTTGAAGTACAACTGTAAAGGCCGATTTAAACTGAACGAAAATAGAGCTAGAGCTGGAACAAGAGCATTCTTTCTCGATCTTTTAGTGTAAACGAAAGATCGTTCTTAGCGTTTTCCATATTAAATATTCCATAGAATCTTTGCGAACGCAAACAAAACAACGAAAGAATGTTCTACGTTTGTTTACACCAAATGAATTTGATACAGTGGGGATAGAATGAGAATTCGCTCGTCTGATGTAAATTGGCCTTAACATGTGCGTAATTCCGTTTACTTAAAAACGGCTAAGGAATAACATCGTGAAGTAACTGGAATGTTCCAATAATAATGTTTCGTGGTCATGCGTCATCCACTAACATGCACTGGGCTAGCGTGGTGGATTATAGGCTTGACTACATTTGTAGGAGAGAAGGTGCCGATTCTCAGCAGGGAGAACATTATTTAATGGGCTGCTTATACAATTGAAATTGGGGGAGACCTACCTAGTGGTGGGAAAAAACCAATGTCACTCCGAGAGTGCCAACAGAAATTCAAACGTACATATATACTTACAAACAAAAGTAACGTAACAATGTCGTGACAACACAATCACTCGTTACACTAGGTTCAATTGTGTTTATCCATCTCAAAAAATATCAACATGTATGTGTATCTTTGCGCTCACAAACGCTCATACACATATTACTAAAGTCTGAAGTTGAAAGACAAGGTCGTCTTATAAAAATCCAGATGTTCAATAGATTCCCGTACAGCATAGATACAAAACTAGATACTAACGAATTTAGAAATAAGATAAAGCACTTTTTTGTGAGCAATTCATTTTACAAGCTTAGTGAATTTATATCAATGAATTTATCTGAATCTTCATTTTTGTATAAAGGACAAACGGAAAAAAAATGTTAAATTTATAATGACGAATTAATTTCATTTTTTGTTCATGTTTACAAAATATTGATGACTTGCCTATAATCTTTGTAGTTTTCACTTCAAAAAATGAACATCATTTCGATTTTTTTTAATTATCTTTTATTTGCCATATCTACCTTATCCAATACAAAGTAATCTAACGACAGGAAGTGGTTTTAATTTAACTTACAAGATTTGTCCCATACTAACATACTAACAGAGTAAGTAGAATAAAAGCTTATAAGAAACAGGAATCGTCAACTATAACAAGCGTTAGCTTTTCTAGATATCTGGATTTTATGCTGACGCATTATATTTTAAGCTGCTTATATATGCTGACACATTTCTAGATGGCCACGCTCACGGCCACGCCCTCCGGTTTCACTCGCGTAGTTTCCAACAAGTTCTGAGTTATAAGTTTTCATTTCTATCGGCAGTTCCTATGACTGCCAACTTTTTTTACTATAAAAGTTCTCATAACTAAGACTTAAGACCAAAACAAAGAATGACGAATACTAGGTTTGTTTTAATTTAGTTCTTTATTTTAGATGTTATGCGAAATAGGTATATACCCAATCGTATTTCCATACTCAAATGACGTCTAAAATAAAAACTATCATTCAAAGATGTCTAGGAAATACAGATTAAATAATTACCACCGTGCAGTCCGAAACTAGACGGTATAAAATTGGATTAAACTAAGTTGCTTCCGACTATTTATAAACTTCGCTACTCTGTTGGTCTGTAAGCGACAGACCCCCGGCTGCCTTAGGCTAGATTCCGAACTGATTTCCAAGTATACTATCGAATTTGGGTCTAGACTGAACAAAGTTTCCGGACTAGGAATTAATTCCAATGGATTCCGTAGACACGTTCGCTCGAGACGAGAACAGTAATTCATTTGTCTGTTAATGGTGTACCTTTTAACGATCGAAGATGCTGAGTATGTTTTTTAGGGTTCCGTACCCAAATAGCAAAATAAGGGACCCTTGTAGATTCGTCATGTTCATCTGTCTGTATGTCTGTACGTCCGTATGTCACAGCCACTTTTCTCTGAAACCATAAGAACTATAATATTGAAACTTGATAAGTAGATGTATTCTGTGAACCGCATCAAGATTTATGTACAAAAAAAAAACCAATAAATTTTTGGGGGTGTTCCATACTTAGAACTGAAATTTAAAAAAAACAGCAAAACCATACGTGTGGGTTATCTATGGATGGGGCCTTCAAAAATAATATTTAATGTAAATATTATTGAAATAAATAAGTTTACTGAATAGTGTGCGCGAGAGACTCTTCCAAACTGTCCAAAGTTCTAAAATAATAGAATGACAAAACTAAAAAAAAATATGATTTACAATTACAATTACCACGTAAACTTTCAACGAAAATTGGTTTGAATGAGATCTAGTAAGTAATTTTATTTTGATACGTCATACATTTTTCACTATTGTTAAAACAGTGACTAAAGTAACAACGAACTACAAAAACTTTTATATTACTAGCGGCCCATTCTGGCTGCGCTCGGATATTGTCATTGAAAGACTATTCATCGAAATAAAAACTATCCTATCTCTCAAGTTGGACCAGACTGCTCACGGTGTGCTGATTTAATTTAAAATCGGTTAAGTAGTTTAGGAATCCATCGCGGACAAACATCGTGACAGGAGATTTATATATATTAAGATGTTACTCGCTGCTACGGAAGCCTTCATGGATGAGTCCGACTCGCGCTTGACCACTTTTATTGTAAGTCTATTATTGCTGGCACATTGCCGATTCCGCCTTAAGCTAAGCTGAAGTGCATCTGTTAATTTGTTTTTTTTTTCATTTCGGAAACAAATACACAATTTTCTTGGTTGTAGGGGTCTTTTTTCTATTTGGAAGCCGTGTTGGTGTCGTGGCTAGAACTTTAGTTCGGACTGGACTGACTATATCATACGTGAGGTATCCTCATACCTCATCTCATACCTCATCCTCATACGAGTATGATGATGAGTTAAAACTCATCATCATACTCGTATAAAATTATGTCATATTTATTTATTTATTTAATAATAGGCGAGCACCATTAGCTGATATGCCTATATCTCAGTGTTGAAATATGTAACAAAATTACGGGTAATTGTCTGTTTAAATGATATTGTCTTTTGCTATCCATTTGTCAAGTTTGTTCTTGAAAGAGTTCAATGATTTTGCCGAAATAACATCCTCAGGCAACCTGTTCCAGTTGTAAACCACTCTGTTGCTGAGGATGTGATGTGCAGTGTTCGTCAGTGATGGTGTATGGGATAACTGGGACTTATGACGCCAACTGTCTTTCCTATGCTCCTTCAATCTGTACAGGTTCCGTATGTATATAGTAAAAGTAAAAGTAGAACATATCCTAATTATCCGTGATTTAGACATTCTTCAAAAATCGTTAACATTATAAGTGTTTTTTTTTATGATTAACACCTAAGTAAATTGCAATGAGAAACTACACTACATACTTAACCACTTACACCGAACGGAAAATCAACACATTTGTTCTTTAAAAGCACACAGGTAACGAGAAAACTAAAAGTAAACAGGCGTCTAAAAGCATCCCAGGACAAACCTCAGCATTAGCGTGTAATGCGGCACATACATCCGATCCGGCGGTGACCAAGTAACAACTCACGTGTATTGCACTCACTATGTAATGGCTGCGTTTTGTCTACTGCCATAGTAGTGCTCTGGACACAGTTGCAAACGAGACGGTTCTACATTACATTAGGAGTAGGACACTCGAACGAAGAGGTTTGAGTCTACTTTCGTGAGTCTACTACGTCTACTCACTTACTCAGGCAACGCTGAGGACTGTGTTGCCTGAGTGGGGTATTCCTGATGGTTACAATGTTGATGTCTTCAAATCGAAAGTGAATCGGTTTCTTCTATGAAATCACGATCTATTTTAGAGCGTATCGTCGCTAACATAAGGCGAGATGGTAGTCAAGTGTTAACGTATTAAAGTTTAAAGAAGTTTTGAAGTTTTTGTTTTATTACCAATAAGCATCAATAATAATGGTATGGGTATTAGAGTAAGATCCCAGAGCTGCCAGACGTCACTTATTTTCTGTTTAATGAAATGTGGACTATTGAGTAGAGTTAGTATGGGGATGATTGCCTCTTAGATTGGTCTATCTTACTGGAAAAAGCTTCAAAATAGTTGTCTGACGAACATATTTACAAATGGAGCATGAGAATTTAAGTGAAGTATTTTTTTTATAGTTAAATGTTTATTTCATTAAAAACTGTAAACTATTTGCAACATGTAAATTCCTAACAACTACTCTCCAAATAACCCACCCCGAACCGTTCCCGGCGCAAAGGTGCCCATGATGCTGGCTGCGTTCCCGCGTTGGATGGCAATGGCCAAACTTTGCTCCAGGAACAAGCCGGAGCGGGAGTCACCCGTATATTTATTATAAATTAAATTATATATTTAGGCAACGAGCGCAGTGCAGTGCTAGGTACTGTTTTGGACTGCTCATGTTCCAATAGCTGTGTGTCACTGTGCTGGTATGGGCAGGCACGTTTCTTACCATCAATCGATACTACCACTTTAAAAAGGTAACCTAGTAGCTAGAATGCGCGTTGTGACGTCCCGTCTACATAAAAATCGTAGACGTATCGTCACTCGAAACTTTTAAGCAAATCTTCGTGATTTTCTGTGTGACGAACTAATTAGTATTTTTAATCCCCATGCTTATTTACCTATGTTTTGACTAATTCCATTTCTACAACTGATAAATTGGTTAGGCCTTTATAGGAGTTGAACCATAAAAATGGCACTGGACAAATGGAGTTAGATGTTTTTTTATTTATTTTTCGCGGCCATAACGCCCGTTTGCAGCACCCTTGCAGCTGCACTTTGTCACGGACGCTGGTGGCGTCAACGCATTTTTTATCGCGTTCTAGTTTCCGTTGAAACGCGTCCACAGCTTTGCTTTTAGCTGGATTGCGTTATTGCTTTCTGGTGAACTCTTGCTGGTAGTCATTTGAAAATCTTTCGTGGCGTGTTTTGTAAAGTATAAATTGAAATGGAAAACCTGAAGTGGGAAAAATGTTTTTGAAGTGGAAAGTTGAAGTTTTTTGTTACGTTGATAACTATTTCGTAAAAGGTAATTGTATGGGTTTGTAACAACGATATAGTAATGTAGTGACATACATAGCTGTGTAGTAGCGTGGCTACGTAGCGGCGTAGCTACGTAGTGGCGTAGCTACGTAGCGGCGAACGCGAGAACGAAAGCTCTTAATAAGCAATATTTGTTCCCGTTTTTGTTACATTTTTCATTTCAGCTCCGCTCCTGTTGATAGTAGTGTAATTTTAAAAAGCCTATAGTGTTTCTTGATAAATATTTATTTATTTTTATTTATACGTCTCGGCTACCTTATGCCATGCACTTTAAGATAGAGATATTACATTGGCAACACGTACCGAGCGCATACCAAGATCGAGGCGCGTAGTTATAGCTCGCGTTTCTTCCATTTATATGAAGTCTAATTACTGTTAGACTACAGGCCCGTGAACAAAATGTATGGGTCAAATGAACCACCACGAGACCTATGTAGGATGATAGAAGGGTCTACAGTAATGAGATTCAGCACTATACCGTCACTTGTAAGGTGCAGTCAGAAACTGAGTGCAGTTGAAGAGGTTGCAACCCTCGATCATTTCTCCTTGTCGCATGATTTTTGTACGGCATTGTGAAATAATGGATTAAAAGTATGAAATCATACCCAATCATTTTATGCTCAAATAGTCTGAAAATAAATTAAAACTTTTTTCGATCAAATTCAGTTTGAAGTTAAACCACTCGTTCATGTGAAGGAATTTCTGAAAATAACGTACACTTTTCGCTTTAAAAGCACAACCGGGAAAACGCAACCATTTTAAGTATAATATCGCAAAACATTATGCTTAAAACTTTTAACGTTCTTGATAACTATACTAAAGCCACTACCACTTGAAACAACTTGCATACCACCAAACTTATTCGATCTCTGGAACAACTGCACGGAAAAACAGATCGTATTTTGTAGATGTTATAGAATATAATAGCTTGTGATAATAAAGTTAGAACAATTTTTGATGTTATGCAAAACAGACGTATGAGTTATAGGCCTTTGGGGTATTTGTTTTGTAAATAAATTAAAGCATATTAGCGTAGGCGGGACATAGAAAAGCCTTTTATTTGGCTGTTACGTAAATTAACAGAATGTGGCGACCTTTTGTAGCTGTTTCATGTTGTGTATGTCTATTACGGACGTACGGATGAGGGAGTTGATTTTTATGTCGCTATATTTTGGGTTGATATTTTACAGTACATTTGTTAGGTCTACGTAAATACCATGTCTTATTATTTAGCTGTTTGCTTATTTTTTTCTCGTATTCTAGGAATAAATATCTACATATATATTCCTCCAGCGGCAAGCAAATTTTTGAGTAAGTATTTAGGGTAAGTTTGTCAAATATTTTTCATACATCAACATTGAGATGCAGACCTGGTTGGTGAGTAGCAGGGCAAAATGAATCCATAATTAAAAAAAAAAGGTTTTTGTAAATAAATATGTATCAGGCAATGTGCAATAATATTTATGTTGTTGTTTAACGTTTAAAGAATTTACAATATAATAAGTCATATAAGTTATTTAGTCGGGGGTTTAACAATGCCAGACGCGTGCAAAAATATTTTGCAAACAATATAAAAATGTATTGTAAATTAAGTAAGCAAGTTTTAGTAATTAGCAAGTTAAAATTTTCATTGGGTGTTATTTACAACAAAAAAGTATGGATTCCCAAAAAGACCGATAATTTTGTTGCGACTTTCTACCTTAATCGAGGGATTCATTTGCCTTTGATTTCATTTGAGGGATTCAGGATTTCATTTGGAGGGATTTGCCCCGCTACTACTACTCACCAGGCTGGTGAGTACTCTCTCGCTACTCATCTCTGTCTTGGGGTATAATAATAGGGGAAGTTTGTGACAATTTTTCAGTTTACCTCGTCGGGCAGCGGGCAGCGGTCACGCGCGAGCACTCTCCTTGAAAACGGTCACTGGGCTCGGCCGAAACTTGATTTGAAATGGACTGACAATATCTAACGTGAACTACCCGCGTATTTTATATACAATGTGTAATAACCACGTTAGTTTTTGTAGTAAAACTTATGAGTTGACTTCATTGAAATGCCAATGTAGCAGCATCTATCGTCGGAGCAACGGAGTATGAGTACCTACGCATTAGAAGATGCTCTTTGGAGTGTTGAAATCTTGTTACGAGTAGTTTGCATCACCGACATATAAAGTTGTAGCAGTATTTATGTAGCTATACAGGTAATGCATTGCAACATTAGTACTGGTTAGTACTAAAATTCTTCGTTTAAAATTTTCATATCTATTGGCAGTCCCCATGTCTGCCAATTTTTTTAATGCATCAAATATTATGTTTCATTTATTTATTTACTATTTTCAGGATAACACGGATCCTCTGTTGATACGCGAAAGCAACGTGTTGCACCGATTCTTAGGAATGTTTTTTATCAATAAACCAGTACCGAACTCGCAACTGGATTTTCTATTGTCGATATTACATATATTCAAATATAAAGAGTTGCGAATCTGAGTTTTCATCATAAAAATGATGATGACGATGACGTGGACTAAGATGAACCACGCTTAACTAGAAAATATCGATTCGCTCTAACTTTGAATACACTTCAATTATACCAAATCAGGCGAATAATTTTAGAGTTTCCGCATAGAAATATCAAGGAAATAAGTATTTGGCTGTAGAGAATATCTTTGACGCTTACCATATTTAGCAGTACATATATAATTATTATTTGTACATCTTATTTCGTCATCATTCCAAAACAGCTCATTAAAATAACAAAACCCCAATCAAGTTTCTCATGCGAAATTTAACAGAGAAATGTTCACCAAATCTTGAAACTTCGCACCTACAAACAATTTCAAACAAACTGGACGAATTAATAAAGGTCTACGGTTTCTCTCGGAACCTTAAAAAACATAATTAAAAAAAAGAATTTGACCTGACCCAAGATCAAATTAACACGACTTTGCCGTAACTTTTCGTAATTATAACGTAAAAAAAAAACTTTTTGGCAAAAGCTGTTTTCGAAAGAGATGGGCCATTTCGAGGAAACTGTAGCGAGCAAGGCAGGTAGGAACGGTTTTTACGCCACCATTCAGCTATAATAACTTTGCGCTAGAGCAGGCATGCTCTCTGCTCTAGTGCAAAGTCTGCAAAGTAAGGTAAGTAAAATTAAAATTCGGTTAAAGTAAACGAATGCTATTTTGAGTATTATTAAATGTGCAAAAAATACTTGATCTACAGTATTTTTTACACATTTAATAATGAAAACTCAATGCAATTGATTTATATGTGAAAAGAAAATGTATCCACAATTAATCATAGAAAAAACAGATAAAATATCTATTATCTTTTCAACATAGCGGGACAAACAACATTGTTTGTGAAACTTTGGGCCCTTTATTACAAGGTCAAGTCAAGGTCACATTCACTATGCTGCATGGTAAAGTTCATAATGCCGGATAAAATAATATGGCGGGAAAAATATTATCTTGCAATCTGTCAATATTCTCACGTGATGATAAAGTTGGATCAACATCTTGAAAAATACTCAAAGGTGCTGCTGAAATGTATACTAAAGTTAATAAAAAAATGGGCTCCCGCGATTTGCGCCTGTGTCATTTTCGTATAATAATAACAGTGTCACCTCCAAAAGTTTCTTCACAGCGCAACGTTCCAGTCTCGTATTTTTTTACTTTTCAATCGTTGTTTTTTCTTTTTTCAGAACTCTCATTAAAACTTTCGTGACGTGTTCGAGTTTAATTGTAACGGAGTCTTGTTAGCACTGAAGACAATAAGGCACTTTGTTTCGGCCAAGTTCGGCTAAGTTCGGGAGATTTCGTGCAGATACGAACGTGCGAGTTAAGAACTTTTCAAGGGATGGGTTGTTTTAAGGTTAATCGCTTTTTGCTTGGTTTGATGATTGCTTCTAATTTTAGACTTACATAAATATACATAGCATCCTAAGGTTTAACAGTCTTGTAATATTATTATATCTTGTAATAATATAATATTCCAATAACAACAGACATAACCTAGTAGCCAGGATCATCCACCAGTAGCTTGCTCATCACCACGGTCTTGTCGAGTCCGAAGTGCCGTACTATAAGTACGCAACTCTGCCAGTTCTCGAGAATGGTCGTGCGTTGCTCTACTGGGACCGCTCTATCATCACGGACAGGACTTTTGTCGCCAATAAGCCTGATATCGTGCTGGTAAACCGGTCTCAGCGCCGGGCTGTGATCGTTGATATCACCATACCACATGACGAGAACCTCGTGAAAGCTGAGAAGGACAAGCTTAGCAAGTACCTTGACTTGGCTCATGAGGTTACCGCCATGTGGGATGTTGATTCGACGATCATTAGTCCCAATAGTCGTGTCAGCAAACGGCCTTAGAGCGAAAACTCTCGACCAACACCTTAAGAGACTTTCGCTAGATGGTTGGATCAAGGGTCAGATGCAGAAGGCGGTCATCCTCGACACAGCGCGCATTATCAGGAGGTTCCTCGCAGCCCTTACTACCGGTACCTTGGGCCCTGCCCCGTTGCTGGCGGCTATCTAGGTTTAAGTTTTCATGTTCTTTTATATAAATAATGTAAAAACTTAGATTTAAAAAAATAAATAAATACGTGCATAATATTCAAAGTAATTCAAAATAATAAAACTGAAATGTTTTACTTTCATTTTGAGGTTTTGTTATAGTTAGCTATTACAAAAAAATATGAACTCAGGCGAAAAGTTTGAACAGCAATATATTTAATTAAAAAAATAACGAAGCTAGTTATATGCCAATTTAATTGAACAGACCAAAAACATTAACATTTCTGATTTAAGTTTCATTGTTGGCTTTAAAGTTGAAGGAAAATATAGTGAAGAAACGGGCTTTTTGTCAAGAAAGACATCTTACGAGGGTATGTGTCTGGCTGTCTGGTATGGATTTGGTGAGTATTTGGCCTTGGCACCTTGGCTCTCCCCTTGAGGTAAAATGACCTAAGCCCCAGCAGTAGAAACATAAAGTAGACATTCATCGACTGCTTGTACTACATGAGCATAAGCATAACCTATTTTTTCATACAGTACAAAGTGACGAAATTCCCAAGATATTTTATACGCCTGATGGTAAGCAACATGCCTGCCTATAACAGCAGAGTGACACGCAGCTATCGGAACACAAAGAGTCCAAAACATTACCTAGCACTGCGATACGCTCGTCACCCAGAGATATAAGATGTTTTATCTCTATGCACTGTAATTTTAACGGCGGCTGCCGATCCGGAGACCCCGGGTTCAAACCCCCCACACGCACCACTGTCTTTTCGAAGTCATGTGCGTAATGCCGCTAACTTAAAACGGTGAAGGAAAACATCGTGAGGAAACCGACATGTACCTAGAATCTTTCGAAGTCGTGTGTCATCCGCCAACCCGCACTGGGCCAGCGTGGTGGATTATGGCCTTAACTCTCTCCTTGCGAGAGAAGGCCCCGAGTCCCAGCAGTGGGAACGTTTAGTGGGCTGTTTATGATGTTGATGACTGTAATTTTACTGGAAACATTGCCCTTCAAACCTGACCACAGTAATGTTAGCATATTACTGCTTGGCGGTAGATTAACTAGCAAAGATGTGGTATTTATTCAGACGGACTTTACAAAGAGTCCTACCACTACAAAAATTTAACTTATTACAAAATTACTCCGTAACTTTCTGTAACGTAATGTAGAGATACATTACGTTACAGAAAGTTACGCAGCCAAATTTTAAGGAAAGGAAAAAGTTGTCTCGTATGAATAATCTAGAAACGTGAAATGCAAGCCTGTTGGTGACGTCATTGCGAAAACTTTTCAACAACATAAATTTACTTCTACCCACAAAACTAGAGCCGTACAGAATAAAACTTTTCGACAAATGAACCGGTTTTTTTTCGGTTAAATCCAGTAAATATTTTGAAGCAGTTTATTACGTCACACAGTTTCGAACAACTGTCTCGAAAGTTGCTGTGTTATATTTTTTTTTTTTGATAAGTATTTGACGTCAGGATTAAAATTTATTTTGCGAATAAATGTTATAACCAAATAAACTGATTTAGCCTCGTGTTTTAGTTGGATGGGAGTTTGACCGCGAAGCCCTATGTCGGGAGTTCGATTCCCACTCGAAACAAATATTTGTGTGATGATTACAAATATTTGTTTGATAGTAATAGTAATTATTTCATGACCAGATAATGTATATCCATACTTAAACAAATTATACATATTTGCTGTTTTATAATTATAATGCTACTTATAAAATTAAAAATGAAATGAGAAAAAAAGCAATGTGTGTTTTAATTAATAACATGTTATGTTAATAATTAAAATATTATAATAGTATGTCTTTGTTTCCAAAAGCACCCGAACTAGCTTGAAGCTGTATTTCAGGTATCTATGGCCTCCCTTATTAGTGCAATTTGCAAATATTATCATTACTTTAATTTATCACAATACCGGAATTAAATCCACTGAAAAAAAAGGAGAAAAAAATCTAAACAAAGTACTTGGTACTATACCTATATATCTAAAGCTAAACCTTAATTCTAATCTAGAGCTTTCTTGCTACTAACAACATGAACATTAAATCAAGCACAATTTGGAAATTTAGAAATAATAATCGTTAGGTAATTCTTTTCATTTTAGTAATCCTCCTATCGTCAATTTTACAAATCAGGATAGTCATGCAATGACACGTCACTTGATGACGTGACCAAATCATAAGACTCTGTGATTGGTCGATACGTCAGATTGCTTTTCAAAGACGTTATTGAAACCATTCAATTATTAATTATTATTATTTTTTACTGAAAAACGAAACTGATTTACTTTGATTAATAAATTAAAGTATAAAACATTGTTCATTATTTTAAATTAATTGATACATATTAACTAGTATATGATTGTATTTATCTTCAATGCATGTTATTTTTTGTTCATAATTTAAATATCAATGCACCAATCTTAATAAAATTTAAGTAGGACTTTCTTATTGATTTTTTTGTTTGAAAGCAAAAACTAACAAAAAAATCATTATCACCCAGATCAATTCAATTGTTACAAATACCTGTTCTATTTTTCAGTCCGTTAAAAATAAATTATAATGCAGAATTATTAGCATAATTAAGTACGTCTAGCGTAGCTAGTGGCAAATAATAAATTTTATTACCCTTTAAATTGTACTACAGGACATGGTGTTTATGTAAACTTAACTTTATACTACACTTGCAATTTCGTGTTTGTGAAACTTTCACCATATAAAAAGCAAATTAAAAAAAACTTAACTACGTGTAAAAGAATCCTACCATAGCTTAATTCCATTTAAACCTGCACTGCTTAAAAAACCTCACGCTGTTTAACGAGGTAATAGTTTTAAATAAATTATGATAAATCACGTAGAAGTTAAAACAGAGGCTGCTTATTTAATTATTCTCCAAGCCGCAGGGAGCACTTGCACGCAAAAGTTAATTCAACTACGTAAATCAAGTGAATTTAATTTCGAGTTTATTAAGTTTCCTACCACTATGAAAATTTGCAACATTTGAGAGCGCTTTAGGCGTTCTTGATATGAGTTTCACAACTTGATTCGTCTATAATGACCTTATTTTTTAATGAAAATGTGCGAATAAAAACAATGAGTAAGTTTGACGCTAAAGGTACAAGTTCGCGCGGAGACCGCGACACGAGACCGCGACAGGAGACCGAGACCGGAGACCGCGACAGGCACTTGACACTATGGAATTGTATGGACGCCAGTTCGCGCTGAGACCGCGACAGGAGACCGAGACAGGTCGCGGTCGCGGTCGCGGTGCGAACTGGCGCCCATACAATTCCATAGTGTCAAGTGCCTGTCTTGGTCTCCGGTCGCGGTCTCCGGTCGCGGTCTCGCGTCGCGGTCGCGGCGCGAACTTGTACCTTTAGCAGTGATTTAGCCTCTTCGTGTACTTATAAATGTGTGACACGGTGTTGTAGATAGCAGACGCGTTGCTATCAAGCGTATGTCTTGCTTATTCTGTCACACAAAAACAACAAAAAAAAATGGTAGGTGTCTGTATCATTACGTGTGTATGTGACGTACCATTTTTCTAAAAATTAACCGGATGGAAACGATCCTTAGCTAAAAATGGCGCCAATGTCAATGACAATAATAATTTAACATAAGCCACCCATTTATACCTCAGATATGTTTTTCCGATAACGTTTCTATGAATCTATTGTTGTCTCGGAGAAACCATAAAGTTATTTTTAGAATAAAATATAAAATAGTAATAAAACATAAGTTTCTACGTCCCAATGATGATGTTTCGATCCTTATGTAATGTGATAAAAGTTCATAATGATATTCACTTTCGTTCATATCTGCCTCAACCTTCCAGGACGTGGAATCATCTAATTTCTTCATGTCTTACCTTTCTTGCGTCGTAAACGTACACAACACTACTAAGCCCTAAACTAGGCAAAGCTTGTTCTATGGGAATCTTCTCCCAGTATGAGATCCATGCTACCCCTGGAACTGGTGAAATTCATGAATAATTAATTAACCCTGAGAAAAAATAGGTTGTCACCACGACACACAACACTAACCCCATTATAGATCCTGATCGTGATTAAGTTCTGTGTAAAATGTTCACTATGATTTCAAATAACGAAAGTTTTAAAATGTTATTAAAAAGATCGATCGAATGAAATCATCCAAAATGAACAAAATTCGTTCAGCATGACATCATCAAAAAGTCACCTTGAAGTTTCGTTTACAGCGTCTCATTTCCCAACCACCGCACGATGAAAGTAAAACTTGGAGATAACTTGAAGAGTGCAAAGAGGGGTATCCATTTATTTCGAACTTTCCGTCAATCGGGTGTGGAAAGTGAAAAGTTTCGTGATAAAGTGAACGTGAGGTGAGAATGTCGACGGAGCGATGAAAATATAGACGTGTTTTAAATAATATATACTCGCACTAGTGTTCTTATTTCGAGGATATTTGCCGTGAAAGTTTTATGGTGCATCGAGTGCCTGATATTTCATTGTTATTTCATGTACCATGTGCATGAGTTTATCCGAGATCTAACGTAACGATTTTCGTCGCCTTACCAAGTCGCACATGGTCCAACATACAATTCGCTAGCCCAGAATTTTCTAATGACTTTTCTTTCAAAGGTTAATTTAAATTCACAAGTCCAACGATCTGATTAATGTATGATTTGATTTAATTTGACATCATGCCAAATAAATAAATAATATATTTTTCTAATCGACTTAATGTTATCCTTACAAAACACCAATTTTGTATGTGAAGACAAATTAAAAAAAATATATAACCTACAGTAGTTAGCCGACTTAACTTTCTAAAAAATAGGTTTTTTTGATGTGACGAGTATTACTAGCAGTGCCTCGCGATTTTACCCGCAGTTTTTTAGTTCCCGTTCTCGTTATTTTCTCGTGTAGTATATAAAAAGTAGCGTATGTGTTATTCGAACCTATATTGTAACTGTGTTCCAAATTTCAGTACAATCTGTTCAGATGTTCAACGCAACAAACATCCAAACATTGGACAACTATAATATTAGTAGGATATTTCTGTGCCTCTGCAAAGCAAAGGTAAGGCGGAGGTTACCTCCCTTCATTTCATTTTATCTGCTGTAGTGCTTTGTGCTCGACACCAACATTGACGCCATCGTGGCATTAGTTTTCATAGCTCTCTTCAAAGTTCTTTATTATTCTAGTCCTTATATTACCGCATCCACGAATTCGTTCCAAAGCCTCGCTCTAGCGTTCAGAATTTTTAAGGAACTCAGTTCAGCGATGCTTTCAACAAGTTCTGGTGCCGACTCCTCTCGATTTACATAACACGCGTAATGCAGACCTAACTTTGGTTACTTTGGTTTTCTTGCTACGTTTCAGTTCTCTCAGTCGATTTTATTACTGGCACAAGTTTTTTCAGAGTAAAAAATAGTGGGAGTAGTTTTTTCAGGAAAAACGTGAGGTATTCTATTTTCAAAACGAGAGTAATTTCAACAGCGAATAAAAACAAAAAAGCGATTGTAACACTGACAGTCTAAAAATGCTGCTCGAAAACGATCACCACAAAGTTATTGGTCAAAATCTTAGAAGGTCAAAATGAACTAGTGAAGTTTCAAATTTATAATTCTAAGAGACAGTATTGCATTGGTTAATTTTTAAGTATTATACTTTTTAGAGATGATCACCTCATTCATCACTTATAAACTACCACGAGCTCTTTTACATACCCATTTTTATGTGTGACGGGATAGAAATTATATTTATAACAAAACTCTTTTTGTTATCATATTAATTTCTAGTTACAGATTGCTAACATACAAGCATTTTGAACCATATACCATATAGATTATCTCTAGATTTTCATTGGCTTACAGATAATATACACATGTGCTTAGTGCATGGTTAGTTAAATATGTAGTAAAATTTAGTTTTCAAAATTACAGCACAAACCTCGTTTTGTATTGAGGATTAAAATAGTTCGGTGGCAGAAAAATACTTTTTCAACCAATTATCAAAACTTTTTATACAACACTTACCTTAATTGGGGGTAAATAAATGAAAGTGCGGTGAGTCAATGAGGTGTCACGGACGCGACGTCAGGAGCGCGGTCACCCGTGGTGTACCTACCCACAAGTCCGCAGATAGTGGATAATACGAATACAATAAAGTATTATTATTCCTTTAAACGAGCAATTCTTGTATGTATATATATAATTTATAGAGTTTTAATCTCGGAAACGGCTGAAACGATTTTTGTGAAATCATGTATGCGAGGAGTCGTTAAATCGATCTAGCTAGGTGTTATTTTTTAAAAACGTCATATTATGCGCGTTTTTAGATAATGCCAAACTGTTACATTGTCATTGGCGTGCGATGGTAAATTTCGCAATATTGCGCGACAGTATAGCTCAGGCGGGAATTTGGGTCACGTCTCACGTCATTGGCTGGCGGTCACGAATTAGTAGATCCGGGTTCGAATCCAGACGGTTCCTCTTTTTTTTCAAGTTCATCTTTTTTTGAAAAAATCTATTATAAGGTGTCTTTTACCTGCAGATATACTAATATTTATAAATGTCAATGTATGGATGTTTGGATGTTTGTTGCTCAATCACGTCCTATTGTAAATTGTGGGTTGGGCTGAAATTTGGAACACAGATAGATTATAGTCTGGAAGAACACATAGGCTATTTTTTATCCCGGAAAACAACGAGAATGACGGGAACGGGAACTTCGCGGGTAATACCGTGGGCACTGCTAGTTTAATATAAATAAAATAAAAGTGACGTGAAACAGTATTAAAACCGAGCAAAGCTCGGTCACCTAGGTACTACTATTATAAACATTTGCACAATATTATGTTCATTAGTATGTGTTATGGTGTACGGTGAAATGGTAAACAAAAACGGCTTTTAATGCACATACATATATATTTGTATTTCATTGTCTTACAGTAAAATAAACTTATTTGTGATAAAAATTAAGATGGAACAAATTTCTCTCATTTGGACTACCACAAGATATCTATGTAACCTTAGTAATTACCTACCTGTCACAGGTACTGGAAAATAAAACAATTTAAATGAAAATCTCATTGAGATGTACATAATAAAGATTTCAAATAAGAATGTTTTATTTATCCTGCTATTATATTATTAATTGTATGTCTAAAGCCTAGCAGTTTCATGGAAAGTTTTCCTGAACCAGAATTCAAAATTATAACAGTATATTATTAAGATCCGTCGACAATAAAATCTCGAAAACGTTTTCAACAAATTTCTGTCCAAAATTTTTAATTTCAAAACAAATTCACTTATCAAACAAAAGCTAATCAGGTTGTAGTATCCTATTTTTTTTTCGAGTTCAGAGTTTTATATACTTAGTCCAGTCATTTAAACTTAAATTAGGTAAGAATCTCGGAATTCGAGATACCCAGCTGTAAGTTTGTAAATACTTGTATATTGACACCCTAAAAGTTCTCTCAAAACCTACATATGGTAGGGTGTAAGCAACTATTAAATTTCACGGTCAAAACTCACAAAAATCGTTTTTTTGTGCTTTTGTTGTAAATATTTCATTTCCTATGGGTGTTTTGCTATTTATACGTGTAATTAATATTGTAGATTACAAAATTCTCTACAAATTTGGTTAAAAACGATTTTTACACGGTGAACCGTTTTCGAGATAGAGAGGGGAGAGCGCGCGGTCACAGCTTCACTTCAGGTCAACCGGTGCCTCCGGTCGATAACGAGAGATATACAGTTTTCTCAAGTTCTTCCAAGATTTCGGGGTCAAAGGTTCCATATTCGTTAATATCCCTTTAATATGGTAGAGCATTGAGACAAGCTTGCCCATTACATTGGCCACAAGCTAAAGAGCATTGCCAGCCCGCATCCGCATCGCGAACCACAACCACTCTTGCAGTTGCAGAAAATTTGGATGAACTAGCTGCACTAGCAGCATTGGAGGAAGAAAATTGTTCGGCCCAGAGATTATTAGAGAGTGGAACTCAAACTTATTAGCAGTCTATCATGCTCCAAAATCTGTGAAAAGTCTCGATCATCTTCGTTATATGCATTACTTAAAGTCTATAAAACTTAATAAACCTGTACAGCTGTCAAATATTCCACAACAGTGCAGCTGCTCATCAACATTTCAAACGTGTATATTATGGGAGCCTATTAGAACGCATAACTTTTTGTTCCTAATTTACTTTGTCATAATGAATGTAGCATAATGTATAGTGTCATAATGCAACTTTCGCATAATCATTTTTTGGCGTCATGTGTTTTAAGCATAACAATCTATTGTACTACATTTTATTCGACTATTGATGAGACGCATAATAGTTTTTAAGCATTTTTTTATTTGTTCTATTTTTTTTAAGGTGCCGTTTAAATCGCATAATTTTTTTTTCCTAATTTACTTTGTCATAATGAATGTAGCATAACATATATTGTCATAATGTAACTTTTGCATAATCGTTTTTTGGCGTTATGTGTTTTAATCATAAAAATCTATTGTGCTACATTCAATTCGACTGTTGCTCAGACGCATTTAGGCATTTCTTAATTATTTGTTGTGCTACGTAATATATAACCAGGTTATATAGGGTCCAGATCCGACTCGGAGCACCCCGACTCCACCTAGTCTTGTCGCTACTACCCCTAGAGTGTATTTAAAAAATGCGGGAGCCAGAAGCTCTTCGGTCAGCCCTGAGTGTCGCTTCTCCATACTCAGCCTGCACTTCACTACGGAGGTCGCCGGCTCGCTTCGCTCGCCACCTCCCCCCTTCGCTACGCTTGGCCTCGCATGGATCGCTCCACTCAGGACCTCCCTTGAGCTTCTGGCGGGAGCCCACCCGGAGTCAAAAAGTGCACCATATGTCTTAGGTGTATGTAGGTTTTAAGTCCTAAAAACGTTATGTCTACATAAATTGGTACAAAAATTGTTATACTACTGCATAGTCCTGCATAGATATTCCATTAAATTAGTAGATACCTTTTTTTTTTTTTTTTTTTTTTTATATTTATTCATAAATAACAATAATTGTGAAAATACAATTAGCACCTTTAAACCTCTCAGAGGTTTGTGTTGGTGCTATCATTCTCGAAAGCAAATATACATATATAATTTTAAGCAAATACAAAATAATTCTAACTCATAAATACAATATAAATTATTAAAATACATTCGATATACATAAACAAACTTAATCCTCTAATTAAATCTAGACTTTGGCAGGTAGGCAGAAAAACTTTTCTGTCTACCCCCCACTTCCAGAACATACTCGATACGAAAACTCACCAACCACTAATGACCTTCGTCGCAGGTATAAGACCCGTTTCGACGATCTAGCGCAGATAGCTTATACAGGTTGTTCCGATAAATTATTCAAATAATGGATATTTAAGAGTCTTTTGAAATTTAGTGGCGTTATTTTGTTACGAGTTTCACTCGGTAGATTGTTAATTAGGCGCGGAATTAGAAACTGTGACGTGCGTTTACCATAAAAAAATTTATGTGTAGGTACCGATAATTTGTTACTTGATATACTTCTTGTAATAACAGAATGCTCAATTTTGTTTTGAATTTCAGTTCTAAAATATTGTTCACATAACAAGTTAAGGTCAATTTTATTTTGAATTGGCATTACTCCACAATATTTAAATAATTGCGCCGGGTTACTTTTGTATCTTTCTTTTATTCTTTTAGGTGTAATTAGTTTCAAAATTCTATACTGTAGGTTATATATTTGATTCAGATATGTTTTAAATGTTCTACCATAACTCGTCAATCCGTATGATACCACGCTTTCTACCAATGCCTTGTACATGGTTAGAAGCACTTGAAAAGGGACACGGGACCTTATAATGTTGAAGTTAGCCAGTATAGCACGCAACTTATTACACACCTTTGCTACGTGCCTACTCCAGTCAAACCTACTGTCAATGACCAAACCCAGGTACGTTTGTTCAAGTACATGCGTTATCGGCCGACATTTTTTACAGCGGGGGTGTGTTTTCACTTCTGCAGCAGGTTTATGTAGGCATTTATGACATTGAGCTATTATTTCAATATGATTGGTATTAGGATTATGACTCGAGCAAATATGCAGCAAATTAGTTTTTTCAGCATTTAAAACCAGTCCTGAATCGTGTGACCATTTACAGATAGCTGTGAAATCCTTTTGTAAACGGTCCAGAGCCCTATTAATATCCCTGTCGGCTGCCAATAGACACGTGTCGTCTGCGAACTGGAATATTTCACAATGCTTAATAATATTATTCATATTGTTCACATACGATAAGTAGTACAATGGTCCCAAAACAGATCCCTGTGCTGTGCCTTCAGTGACACTAACCTCTTCACTAAGGTCAGAACCCACCTTAACTTTGTAGGTACGGCCGTCTAAGTAATCTTTGCACCATCCCAGCATGCTCCCCCGGACGCCACAATCATCTAGTCTTTTAATCAGTAATTCATGCCGAAGAGTGTCAAATGCTTTGCTGTAGTCAATAAACACCAACACAACATGTTTTTTCTCATTCAGGCATGAATTCACATGGTCCGTGAAGCGAGACAAGAGCTGTGACGTACTTTTTTTTTGTTGAAAGCCAAACTGAGATGGTGACAAAATTTCATGTTCTCGATAAAAGTCTTGTATCATGGCACATATGTACTTTTCAATGATTTTATCAATAACAGGTAAAATAGTTATAGGCCTGTACTTGCCGTAGTCTGTTGTGCTACCTCCTTTATGTATTGGTCGTACTATCCCCGTTTTGAGATCATTTGGGTAAGTTCTTATGACAACACATGAGTTAATTAGTTGTGCCAAAACAGTGGCAATTTTTTCTGCAAGTCTTTTCAAATCTATGGCCCTAATCTTGTCTTTACCTGGTGCTTTGTTTGTGTTTATATTTTTCAGTATTTTAGAAACTTTTGCTTCAGTAGCTTTTTTGTAACGCATTGATTTATTTACTGAATTTTCGTATTCATTCTCAGGAATAATTTTTTTCATACATTTTGGAATGATCAGTCTAACATTATTTCGAAACTGTGTGGCAAAATTGTTTGCTATCGTTTTATTCGTATCTAAGTCAAAAGCCTTCTGCACTGTACCGTCAATTGAATTGTTAATCCTTCCAGCCATAGTATTTATTAGTTTCCACAACATTTTTGAATCATTTTTATATTTGTAAATTTCCTGTTTATAATATTGATTTCTATATTTATGAACTAGTTTATTTGTCAAATTTCTAATTTTTTTATATTCTACCCTTATTTTTTGGTTACTGGTATCTTTAGTCCACATATTAAATAGCTTATCACGTTCTTGACATAAATTTATTATTTTACTATTAACCCATCCGTAATTGTTATGTTTTAATCTATTTTGTCGAACTTTAGCACTAAATTCTGATTTCGTATAACAATCATTAAACTTGTCTTTTATGTATTGATATATACTATGCGGGCAATTCATTTTCTTCGTTGGTTCCCAGTCAATTGCATTTAAAAGCGCAATCAGTTTCTGATCATCGTAGCGGGTCACATATTTCGGAGCAACCTGTATATGCGCGTCCGCTACCATCGTGAGTGCAGTGAGTCTGTGGTCGGCCAGTACAGTTCCGAGCGCACTGCAGCACACGTCTCCTATGCGGGATCTTACAAAAATGTGATCTATACAAGATTTTGTTACTATATTTTTTCGTTTTTCGATTCTCGTAAAAGCTGTGATTCCGCATAAAAGACCGTGCGAGTGCATAACGTCCATGTATGACCTTGTGATTGGGTTTTCGATTTTCAAATCGATATTTACATCACCCAAAAACGCGATATCTGTGTTAGTGAACCTTTCCAGCAATCCATCAAGTTCAGTTATAAATAATTTTTTGTTAGTTGAGGGTGGTCTGTACACAACACACATAAATAAAGAAAAGGACGCTGTGGTTAGTTTGCCAGCGAGACATTCAAAGTATTTTGATGTGGTTTTGGTCAATGTAAATTTGTGTTTATTTTTAACGTAGATTATGATTCCACCGCCTTTACGTCCGTCTCTCAGCTCTGTGTACATTGTGTATCCTGGAATTTTAAATAAGGACTGGATATTACTGGAAATGTTCACCTCAGTCATGGCTAAAACATCAATATTTGAACGAGAAACGCTAAATAGTTGTTCTACTTTCCAAAAGTTTTTTATCGTTGACCGAATGTTTACATGCAAGATTGTGAGGTTATTGTAATTTTTAGGTATTATTGACTTGTAACAAAGAAAATCAAAACAATCAAATATTTCTTTTACATTTACATCCGAATTATACATACTTATAAAAAATAAAATAGACAAATAACAGTTAAGTAGGTATATAAGTCTGTCTAGTCGCAGCCAAGTACCGCAAATAAGCAAGCAAGGTAACTTTACTTCAGAAGAGCTTGGATATCTCCTTTTGACCTTATCTTGAAAATTTTAGAATTCTCCTGTCTACGAGCCAGAATTATACCCTCTCTACACCACACAAATTTAAATTCTTTTAGGTCTTGCTTCGTCTGCCATAGCAGTGACTTGTTGTATGGTGTAAGAGCTTCACGAATATATAATTTTTCCGTTGCGGCTTCACCAGTCAATTCCGGCATAACATTGCCTGCAGTAATTGATTTGGAGCGCGCCGCAGTCAGTAACTGCACGCGGATCGGCTCTTCGCGAAGTTTGACTAGAACGGGACCCTTTTTTGACTGGATACGTTTGACTGATACTACGCAGTCTTTTGGTACATTAAAATTGCTCAGTACAGTTTTAATTAATCGCGGTAGTTCCGGTTCATTACACTCCGGTACTCCCGCGATTTCGACGTGAGTAGACAGTAACTGCTGCTCGCTCTCATGTAAAATTTGTTCCAGGGCTTGCACCTTAGTTTCAAGATACACAGTTTTATTCTCGTAATGTGTTTGTTTTTTTTCCAACTCTTTAATTTTTGACGCATAGGCGTCCATAGTTTCGGCCATATCTTCCAGCTTGCTACTACAGAATTCCACCGCCTTAGTAAGTGACTGTAACTCTTGCGATACGATACTGTTCAGCTCCTTCCTAATAGCAACCAACAACTTACTAGCATCAACTGATGGGAACTCCAGGCCCAAATCATCATCTTCGTCGTCTTCGATCTCAGCCAATGTTACAAACGACTTCCGTTTAGACATATTTTGGTTACATTCGTTACAAGTCCACTCCAGATTTTCTGCGGCTCGCAGAGCTGCCAGCTGTTTGTTACTCAGCCCGGCACAGAGATTAGTGGCATGCATACCTACCTACATTACGAATAATAAATATTGTTGTCGAAGTACCCACCCGCATTTCACACACCCACGTATTTTATTTATGTCCGCTCTTTACACTTGTTTTTTAGTTAGGCGTTTAAAGTTTATGCCGTTGTATCAGTATGTTTAAGTATTGTTATATATATTTTCTCAATGTGTGCCTTTAGCCATTATGCTATTTATAGTTATGCGTCAAAATATTATACTAAGTTATCTGTATGCTATATATGGCTATGCGTTTAAACATTATGCTAAGTTATCGTTATGTTATATATGGTTATGCTAGTTAACATTATGCGAAGACAGTTATGCGTTTAGTTGTTATGGTAAATTATCATTAGTCCTCAAAACGTTATGCCTACCTAAAATAGGACAAAAAATGTTATGCCACCCCATATAGACCCTATATTATCACGTGCGTACTGTGACCGCGAGCTCTCCACCCTCTATCTCGAAAACGGTTCACCGTATAAAAAAGTTTATAAAGCAAAATAGGTAGGGAATTTTGTATTCTACAATATTAATCATTCATACGAATAGCAAAAAAAACCCATAGGAAACGAAATATTTATAACAAAAGCGCAAAAAACCGATTTTCGTGAACTTTGACATTGAAATTTAATAGTTGCTTACACCCTACCATATGTAGGTTATGAGACAACTTTTAGGGTGTCAATATACAAGTATTTACAGACTTACAGCTGGGTATCTCGAATTCCGAGGTGAACTTACTAAAATGACTGGACTGACTTGGGATGGATAATTAAAACATTGCTATAGTAAAAAAGCATCACAAATTACATTAACAGTAGAATAAGATAACTGACGAGAATAGATAGAGCTCAGCCCTGCCCAGTCCTAATTCAGCATAGCAGCTTTCTTAACTACATTTATTTTTGGGTCTGAGAGCGCAGTTCTGTGTTCCTAATTCAATCTAATACAATTTCACACCTTGGATATCAAACCGAAAATCAGTGTAAAGTGCTAAAATAGTCACCACATCAATGTATAATATCCTGGCAATAAATAGTCAAAGCACTTTGGACACTGAATTGGCTCTTACCTTTTCAAGGACCACGGCATACAATTACCTTCCCCCATTTCGTCAAATCACGTCTACAAAATATTGAATGCAGATATAGAACGTCAAGAAAAAAAAAACAAGTTTTCTTGTTAGTAAAATCACGTCGATGTATGCAAAGTCAAAGAGCAGTAATACATTAGCATTTTCAGAATGCATACCTAACTGTCTAAATAATTGTCAATTTCGCAACAAGTGGCGCCAATATTTATTTTTTTAGAGACATTTGATGAGTATTTTCCAAAGTATTTAAAGTATTATTATATATATTAGTAGTATTTTGAGATGCATTTTCTTTTGTTCTTATATAATCTAGTTAATAAAATGATATTTGATCCATCTGTTTGAAAACTACCTACTCATTTAAAAATCTAATTTTCGGAAAAAAGATCTACCCGGAATAAGATTCGGTCCATAAATAACAGATAATTAAGATTGCAATAAAAGGAGAACATTCTCATTGTAGTTGAAGCCTACTAAAAACTTACATTGATTTGGGAATAAATATAAGTTACGACAATTAGGTTAGCATTACCGAATGGAAGCCATGACGTAAGACAGTTAAAGTCAAAGTTGGTTATCTGTGACTGTCTTCATTTGCGACAGCGAAAAGACGAGGTATCGTGAATTAAGCTTTCTAATGAAACAATCGTTTGAAGACAATAGCTCTCAATGACGTTATACGAAGCAATTCGGAGAACGATGTCGCGCCTTACACCAGACCGTTTCGGAACAGCTTAGCTTATTAGCTGTCTCTGCAAACGTTGTTCCGATATATTCACTTGTGTCACATGTCACGTCAGAAATTGAAAACGTTGTAATATTATACATACGAGACACTGGCAAAATTCTGGTAACATTACCGAATGGAAGCCATTATAAAAAGTTGATGTTGATTATAAATACAAAAGTTTGTATATTTATTAGATTATTGGATGGTTTTTGCTCAATCAGGTCGTTAGAACTGCAAGCAGTAGCCTAAAATTAAATGAATTTAATCTTAGAACGATTTTACCCTGGAATAGCACACATAGCCTCCTTGCAAGAGAAAGCCCCGAGTCCCAACTGTGTGAACATTTATGAACTGCTTACTTAAGCTATGCTGGCATAAAAGTGAGTTGTTGTTTTTGACGTGATAACGTCTTATAATTCGGTGAAGCCGGCTGCACGCCTGCAAAACATGACGTCATGTAACGTTCCGCCGTTACCGTTAGTTCGTCGTCCGTGCCATGGGGACGAAGCTGAGCGCTGAGGGCGCCACCCGCCGAGTCGAGCGGTATCACTACTCGCGCTATCAGCGTACTGATTTCTTAAGACGTTGTCACGTTTAACTATCGTCACTAAACCGACTTTACAGACAACCATTTTTTTGAATAAGAAAGTAACGTATCATTCGCGATTTTTAGCTAAATTTACTTAGTATACATTATTTACAACAAAATTTATGGCAGGGCACGGTCCGGGCACGGCTCCGTCTAATAGGATTTCGTACAAGGGTGACGAGACGCTGTAACGAAAAAAATGGACGTTCAAGTGATTGAAATAATGGCACTTGGAGGAAAAAACAACTTTTATGAGATTACCGTGCCTTTAAAGTATTCTGTTTGATATTGAAGCTTAATTAATTCTTTTTTACTGACATGTGCCTATTTGTTTTGTAATTGCACTCTCAAAAGAAGTGGAACTTACTAGATTAATTCAATTTAGTACTTAAATAAGGTACAGCATAAGAACTCTTTTATTTCAAAAATAATGTCACAAACCTAGTTTTTTTATTTGAAAACTGCCAGGGTAGTGATTTAGATATATTCACAAAACTGCGTGGAATTTTGCCGTCACGGGTACTCGGTTAGCTAACCATTAAGTGTGTGCTTTGTCATTTTATATTAAATATATATTTATTTTATTATATATTAAATATAATAAAATAAATATAATTATATTTATTACATTTAGGTGCAGCAGCTAAAGTTAGTTAAATTAAAAATGTAAAGTAAACTTGTCAAAATCTATCGAAATATTTTTCTCAAATTTTCAAATATGCATTACGCTCAGAATTACAAATGGACTTTTAAACAAACAGCAAGTAAAACTTAATTTAGACTTAATATCACTTGAAATACCTATTTAATTTATTCACAAGTCTGGTACGCTAACTAGAAACCGCCAACCTCCACTATATTTTAATTCTTAATTAAATCATCAAAGAACTAAAATTTGCTGCAATTTCTTAGACGTTTTGAGTATAAGCCAAACACTTGACCGTCACAAAGGGGTCCAATTAAAATATCTTAATGAATTTCATGTCACAAGAGCCAGGCGAGTGAAGTTGGGTTGAACATTAGTTTTAACCGTTCTATTTAAGTTCTGAGTATTTAATTTTAGAAGGAATACGGAAGTCTGACGGTTAAATGTAACTAAAGGCATGAGCTGAAACGTGCATGTAGCGTCAGCAAGAAAAACAGAAAGTTTTTTTTTTAAAGTGAAAACTTGAAACCGACTACCTGAAAAGAGTGGCGGGAAGCGGATGGATGCGGAGAGACCAGATTTGGTGTCCCAATATTGGAAAGGCTTATGTCCGGCAGTGGACGAACGGACGGGCTGACGATGATGATGATGATGAAAATTTGTTTAGCCTCGTTTGTGCCTTTTTGGTAGGGGAAAATCTTATGAGTTCGCGTTACCTATTACAGATACGCTGATCTCGGACGGTGGTGGCGGCGCGCGGCGTAGCGTTGGTGCGGCAGCGAAGCAGTGGAGAGAGTTAGATTATTTTTGTATGGGTAAAACATGGTGACTTCACGTCAATGCCATAGATAATAGCAGTAAGTCTATCTGTAGCAAAATCTGTAACGTATTATGCAACGTTAGTGCTGTTTAATACTCAAACTCTTTTTAGTTTTTTTTTAATAAAGAGTGACGAGACGAGCAGGACATGTGCCTGATGGTAAGCAACATGCCTGCCACATGAAAGCACAGTGACACGCAGCTCACGCAGCTATAGGAACATGAAGAGTCCAAATCATCACCTAGCACTGCACTGCGCTCGTCACCCAGAGATCTAAGATGTTATATCTCTAAGCCCTGTAATTTCTCTGGACACATTGCCCTTCAAACCGGAACACAGTAATGTTTGCACATTACTGCTTGGCGGTAGAATAGCTGGCAAAGGTGTGGTACTTCCCCAGGCGGACTCTGCTAAGAGTCCTACCACTACAAACAAAAAAAAGTTTAAAGTTGGTTTATGTTTCAATTTCTACCTTCAGTCCCTGTGATTTAATTTTTTTTACTATGAGGTGTTATATTTCACGATCATATTAGGTATGTGTGTGTGTGTTTTTTTAATATAATTTCCATTGTGTGTGTCGACTCATGGTTATATGCAATCAACCTCGCAGTGCTGTGCTGCGTAGAGTCCTGGCGTCTTCAAGTTGAAACAAAAAATGTATAGCACTGTATTGTAACATTCATTTTACCACTAAGCACTTGTCTGGCTCGTCCTGTCACTCTAATTAATTATTGAATAAATGTAATTGTATATTTTTATGATTAGTAGGATTGCGTTTTACTTTATACAGTCTCGCGTAATGTTAATTTTGGTATTAAAATGAACGACCCCACAGGCTCTATGAACTAATTTAAGGTCCCGCTTGTTGCCGTGTTTAGAAAAAAATCTAGATATGTATGAGTCTTTTGAACGTTATTCACGAAATGATGTCGCTTTGCGATCAAGTTCGATTAAACAAGAGAAAAATGCATGCATGTTGGCTGCACACTTTCCAAAACGTATCCGATGAAAAGCCAATAAGCTGCAACTCTGCGGATGAAGTCTTGCCTTCTAGTCTAAGTCTATCTAGTCTTTAAATGGTTAGTAAATAAATAGATTACTAAATAATGTTTTTTTTGCTGACAGTCATCACGGTTGCCAGTACGTCTGTGTGCATGAGAAATAGCTCACTAATTAGAAGGTAGTTCCGACCAAGTAAACTGCAGCTCAAAAATCAATGAAGTGAAACCCTATTTTCAGTTTTTCTTCCAGTTTACTATAATTTGCAGCAAATTTGTTGGATTTATTTTTATTATTAACTAGCTGACCCGGTGAACTTCGTACCACCATGTATTTTATCGTCTACATTTTCTATACTTTCTGCTATACAAATTTTGTCCCTGACAATAATAAATACATAGAGAAAAGAATCATCATATTTGGTGTAGTCATTCAAAAGTTATGAGCGTACATACATTTCGAATATCCATTTTTACGGTTCTGTTAAACGTACTAACTGAACCCTTATGGGTTCGTCGTGTCTGTCTGTCTGTCCATCCACATGTCATTACCACTTTTTTCGAAACTTTTAGAACTATACTGTTGAAACTTGGTAAGAGATGTATTCTGTGAACCGCATTAAGTATTTTATTAATAACGTATTTATTTCAACGTATATAAACATTTAAAAGCTAGTAATAATCCTTTGATGTAGAATGCAGAAGAGCGCACCTTGTGGCGTTCATTAGGAGAGTCCTACGTCCAGCAGTGAACGAATATTAAATAGACTGATGATGATAAATCCCTTTATTGTTAATCAAGATATTACCAAAAATCAGTTTTATTTTCATTGTAGTGCTTTGTGATATACGATGTTTTTTGTTTGATTACCTGGCACATAGATAAACATATATGATGGTTTTCGAACACGGGCGCCGAGCGTGTTAAAATGTGTGTGGTACTAATCTAGAAAACCCATGTTTCTCACATGGTCGATTGCATATTCCCTATGCAACATACAATGGACCATGTGAGAAACATGGGGTTTCTAGATTAATACCACACACATTTTAACACGCTCGGCGCCATATGTATCGTTTAGGATACACTGTCGTAAGGAGTGTGTATAGTTTATGATACACACTACTCATTTCAGTTAAAGCAGTGTGTATACGAATATTTTCCCAGTGGTTTTGGGTTGGGAATTGGACAATAAGTTAAGGAGATATTAAGAGAAAAAAATAATCACCTTGGAATAATTTTATTAGAAAAAAAGTTACTTAGAAACAAAATAATCAATTTATTGAGGTCTAAATAAATCAGTGAATATTATTGAAACATTTTTGATACAGAAAACTTTCACATACAGAGCATTTTGTAGTTGTTTGAGTTGCTCTGAAAGTCTTGCCACCAATAACTTTCCTGTCATACTTTTTATAGCACTTCTGCACATCGTATGCGTTATGCGTATAATTTTCTCTCCATCTTTGTTACTTATGAGATAATGTTTTCTAATAAACAATCTTCTTGTCATAATAGTGGCTGATGGCACTTAATCTCCGGCTAACTGAGCAGATCGTTTTAGAACTATAATTATTTGTTCCCAGAATTGAGTGATAGTAAGTTTCTTGAGATAATATTTATTTGGTTGAATAATAAATGTGCATTCAAGAGAGAAACAAAGAGAAATAATATTACGAAATGTGTATCTTTATTGATACACATGACCTGGGGAATAGTTTATCTCTCTATAGTATTCCCACCCAGGCCAGGTGTAAAAAAAATATACACACCGGTAAAAAAGAAAGGGATGACGGGGGAGGGGGTGTGATTATTTTCTATACTATTTTTACACCTCACAGCTCACAACACAAAAAATAATAATTAAAAGTTGTGAAAATTTGGTAGTATATTTGCATATAGGGCTTGGCGCTGAGCGTGATAAGGTTGGCCCTGGGACTTGTTTATGGTCATAGCAGAAGCAAGCCGCACTGGAAACTGTAGTCTTTTAAACTGAAATGGTACATCAGTTGGAATCATTGGGATTCGTGGTATCAAAATGTCTGCTCCTTTATACTTTCCTTTCAGTAAAGTTGCTTCATCACGTATTTCAGTATTTTTATAGCTAACCGTGTGCCGTTGCAAAGACGCGGTTCGTTGTTGTCGTCGTTGTCGTGTTTCGTATTCTGTCCGTTAGTTTTACTCCAAAAATACTGCGCTCCACAGCCCATGTGTATTTAAATAATCTTGCACAGATAGGGATATTAAATCAATAATTCAAAATAATAAAACACTTTTGGTAACGCGGTTTGTGTTTAACTGACACGTGACTGACACTTGATTGACATAATGACGTGAAAACTGACGCATTTTAAATCGCGTTCCGAAACTAAATCAAATTATATAATGTCGTGAAGCCGACCAAATTGAAAATCATTACGAATGATCTATGAGTCTTACGTTTTGTGACTATTCAATTTGATCTGGTTCGCGATATTATCTCTTTTGTTGAGTTTCTTTTGAGTCAGTTTCGGAACGTGACATTAGATCTTCCTATTCTCCAACGCACACATGCACAGTGTTTTGATAGATATGATGGAATTTGAACTTTGTGCAGCGGTAATAAAGTGCAAATTGACTCCTTGACATTAGGAACACACATAATTAGTGAGTGCTTGTTATTTAATATGAACTTTATTTCATAGCAATAAAGCTCAAATTGCTTTGACATTTTAGTTAGAAAACGTTTGTATGGGAAAGCACTTTATTGAATATGAACTTTATTACATAGCAATAAAGCTCAAATTGCCTAAACATTTTAGTTAGAAAACGTTTGTATGGGAAAAAGAAAAGGGCTGTTTTTAGGGCTTTCCCGGCAATTATTCGATTTATTCTCGCCGTAAAAACCATCCTTGAACTTATACGAACATTTTAAAAAAAGAATTGTCCAAATCGGTCCAGGCTTTGTTGAGTGATGCGCTTACCAACACATTTTGCGATTCATTTTTATATTATAGATAGATAGAAGATGTTTATTAGTAATTTTTATCATTAAGAGTTTGTGGTAGGTACTGAAAAAACCTCTTCAAGTGTCTCTCTGGAATGACATAGAAACTTTTGTAGGGTTATAAGTTTTTTTAAATATAGAGTGGCGAGACGAGCAGGTCATGTGCCTGATGGTAAGCAACATGCTTGTCACATAACAGCACAGTGACACGCAGTTATTGGAACATGAAGATTCCGAATCATTACCTAGCACTGCACTGCGCTCGTCACCCAGAGATCTAAGTTGTTATATCTCTAAGCCCTGTAATTTCTCTGGAAACATTGCCCTTCAGACCAGAACACAGCATTACTGCTTGGCGGTAGAATATTTGGCAAAGGTGTGGTCCTGCCCTAGGCGGACTCTGACAAGAGTCCTACCACTACAAGTATTCCTACGTAGCGTTTGTTATTTACCACTAAACTTGTTTACTACTTGTTTGTAATTAATTAAATATAAAAAAAAAAGTAAAAATAAAAGTGCTAGTATACTGCCTCATAAAACAAAACAAAATAAAGTGGCCAAGTGCGAGTTGAACTCGCCCATGAAGGGTTCCGTTGCAGCAAGTAACATAATATACATAGTATACATAGTTCTTGTAGTTGTAACTTTGATCGAAGTTTCAATAATAGTGTATTTATGACGTACTTAAAATAACTACTCATCAGATCGAGTTCAAACTAATTTTCGTTGGTAGTTTACATGGTAATGTACATCATATATTTTTTTTAGATTTTTCATTCTCTTACTTTAGAAGTTAGAGGGGGGGGACACACATTTTACCACTTTGGAAGTGTCTCTCGCGCAAATTATTCAGTGTAGACGAAAATGATTTTAGAAACGTCAACATCATTTTTGAAGTCCTATCGATAGACACCCCACACGTGTAGGTTTGATGAAAAAAAATTTTTTGAGTTTCAGTTCTCAGTATGGGGGGCAACCCTAATTTATCTTTTTTTTTATTTTTTTTTTGTTTAAATTTTAATGCGGTTCACAGAATACATCTATTTACCAAGTTTCAACAGTGTAGTTCTCATAGTTTCGGCAAAAAGTGGCTGTGACATACGGACGGACAGACAGACAGACAGACAGACAGACAGACAGACAGACAGACATGACGAATCTATAAGGGTTCCGTTTTTACGTTTTACGGAACCCTAAAAAGTTTTTAAATTGTATAGATGGCTTGCTACAGTATAAATTAGCAATAAAACTTAGCCAGGTTCATTACTGACAAATTAATACGTCAAGGGGAACATCATTACTATTGTCGCAGCCAAAGACGTCATACAAAAAAATTTGAAATCTGTGGTCGCAGCATAAACAGCTTACTTTATTTTCCCTCTACTAGAATTCTGGGGCTTATTTTACAAGAAGAGAGAAAATGTTACAATGCATAAAACGTAATTAGCATCGTTTTCAAGTTAGCGGTATTACGCACACGAATTAAAAAAAAACAGTAGTGCGCGCGGAATTCGAACCAAGGGATTGGCTCGACCGGATCAGCAGTTGCCGTTTTTTACCAATAGGCATTTTAATTTGGTTTAAGAACCTCGAGCATTAAGCCCAAATCGTTGTTAGGTCGGCATAAATAGCGTGATGTAGTGTTAATAGGAAACGACTAATTTGCATTCCTGAACGCTCGGTATGTTTACAAAGCAATGCCTTAACTGCCAATAAAAGTCACGACATTATACGAAAACAGAGGAAGCAATCCCTAAACTGAAAAGGAAGCTTTCCTATTACCATGGATTTTAAATTGTTAATCCAGTAAGGGCAATATCTAACGTCCAATTTCCATAATCCAGTCTCACTTTTTTTGACTGGCCTTTAATTAAACTACACAATGAAATCAGAATGATCATGAAATCATATCAATTTAATCAGGGAATGGTCGTTAGTTACTTGATGGGTGGACATGAAATATTGAACAGTTATTCGTGCCCCGTTTTTGCCTTTCGTAAATAACATAAAATACACTAAAAATCTACTTACTCGTAAAATTATGATTGTAAAAGTTTGGGTATCTGTTGATCAATCACTTTGGGATGGTTGTTTGGAACGGATTGAAAGTTGGAACACAGTAGAATAATACAACATAATCATCATCATCAACAGCCCACTAAATGTTCTCACTGCTGGGACACGGGGTCTTCTCTCGCAAGGAGAGAGTTAAGACCATAATACACTAAGCTGACCCAGTGCGGGTCAATGAAAATAAATACCGGGAAAATAAAGGGAAAGGGATAAAACATAAATAATGAAACTAAATACTAATTTATATCACGATTAATGTGTAATGCTTTAAAATGTTTATTTATTTTCAATACATTATTTATATTTTAGTTGTGTCCAAATCTCATACTGTATATATACTGTACGTTCAGCATCCCAATTCTACGCCACAACGTAAATCTCACACGCTTTGCTCAGGATATTTGGCATGGCGTAAATTCACCCAGCCTATGTTTGCGGTAATATAAAAGACCGTAATAGCCACTAAAACTTTTCTAATGACCGCGATGTCCTGAAACTGTCTCGTGGGGAGTACAGTTCTTGTAAAATATTTATGATTTTTCGTTGTTGGTGACGAGTTTTGTTTGGCTTTTATGTTGTCGTGTCTGTTGGAGTGTGCGATGATGGAATTTTGTTTGATTCATTGCTCAAGCTTCAAGAAATATTTACTTGCGTATTGAATTGCGTCGATCGAAATACTTATTCAAGTGCGGTTATCTTTTCGTTTCTACTCGTATTTTTGTTTTAAAATCTTACAAGTTTAAGTAATATGAGTGAGTATTTATTCCCTGGTAGATATATTTTGAGTGTCTTCAAATATAAAGTGGCTTAAAAATCTAAGTGAAGAGCAAAACTATTTTTTATAACATAGAGTCATTAGGCTTGCAGGGCGTGTACGTGATGGTAAGCAATGACTACTAGGCGGTAAAATAATAGGTAAAGGCGTTGAATTTCCCCAACTGATCTGAAAAGATTTCAACCACTAAAATTATCAGAAACTACAGTTTTCGCAGTTGCTATATATATGCAAAATTAAATAAAAAACTAAAAATAGTGAATAACTCTAAATACATCTGCAAAAGAAAAATTAAGGCCTTCCTGAATAGCTTACAATATAAAGAAACTGAAGATTTAATCAGAATTGTCACCTAGAAAGAATTTGTACTTGACGTTAATCTCCTGCAACGTATACTGCTATTTGATCCCTAACCTAGTCCAAAAACAATGCAAAATCTTTGCATCTAAACTCAAGAGCAGTGCACGCACTTGCATACAACCTATCACATCACACACCTATCACGTCACACACAAACACATACCTCACCACACACACACTCACACATCTCATTCGCTACAACTTCACAATGACTAATCTATTTTCTTGAATGGTCCCGTCATTTTGTTCAGTAATTTTGTTAAAAATTTGAAAACATTTCCTTTCAACACTTCAATAATTTTAATTAGAACTTTGGAAGAGTACTAGTCATTGCAACACAGGGTATCCTACAGCAATGACTAGTGTCTGAATGTAGAAATATGCCCACAATGTAATCGATCTTAAACATTTAATTTAAGAATGTACACCGATAATTAAAAAATTGCCTATGTATTATTCATGTTTTCATAGATAAGAAATTTCATATTGTTAATTTGTCTAATGTAATTCTTTTTGTTACAAAATAAATCTTTTATTATTATTTTATTATTATCAATATGTAGATGGTATAATAGATAGTTAATCGATAAATAATAGATACACAGCCACATATGTATATACTTGTAGTGGTAAGACTCTTATCAGAGTCCGCCTGGGGAAGTACCGTACCTTCGCCAGTTATTCTACCGCCAAGCAGTAATGTATTCCGGTTTGAAGGGCAATGTTGCCAGTGAAATTACAGGGCTTAGAGATATAACAACTTAGATCTCTGGGTGACGAGCGCAGTGCAGTGCTAGGTAATGATTTGGACTCTTCATGTTACAATAGCTGCGTGTCACTGTGCTGTTATGTGGCAGGCATCTTGCTTACCATCAGGCAAATGCCTTGCCCGTATCGTTACTCTATATTAAAAAAAAAAAAAAAAACTTTGTGAAAATGGTAACGTTATATCTTTATAAGTAAATGAATTTCATTCTTCTATCCTAGCTTGTTGCTCAGTCACGGCGTAACGCCTGAACGGATTGGATTGAAATTTGGAACACAGATTTACATGCAGTTTGAAACAACTCTTAAACAATTTTTTTTCACGGTAATATAACGAAAACGGGAACTGCGCGGGTAGAACCGCAAAACGCTGCTAGTATCATTAAACGTAAACGTTTTCATGGTTGTAAGTGTGTTTGTTCTCTCGTATCTATGTAATGACTGAACAGATTTCAATTAAGTATATTACGTGATTAATTACTTTAAAAATCACTTTTATCCCGTTTAAAATGAGACAGTTCAGCCGACGGTTACACCGGGGTCAACAGCTAGTAAACGATTATACATAATGTAATAAAAACCACATTCTGTACTTACCTGGTGCACGGTTTACATAAGTCAATTACCCTCGTAACAGTTTATTCATTTCAATTAAGTGAATATTACTGGTTTGCGAAATACCCGTTTCAATTAAAATTTAATCGATCCAGTTCCGAGTAGAATAATTGAATTTGTCCATCATCGGAAACATTGGCATTGTTGCGTTGGTAAAATTTATTTGGACAAATTTGTTATAGCTCTAATTCTAATATAATCCTACAAATTTAAATGGTTGGCTGTTTTTGGCTCAGCTATCTCAAGATCTGAAGGAAATGAAATTTAAATTGTAGTCAGAAATAGAACATAAATATGTAGGTGCTATATCCTTACTATTACTATTACTATTTACTATATTTACTATAATATTATAAAGCTGAAGAGTTGGTTTGTTTCAACGCTAGGATTTTGGGAACTACTAGTCCGAATTGAAAGATTATTTCTGTGTTGGATAGTCCATTTGTCGAGGAAGGATATAAGCTATTTAACGTTACGCTACTGTCAACAGGAGCGGAGCATGAATGAAAAATGTATGACAGCCTAGGAATTGAGTGGCAATAAATATGTATACTAATTTAGACTATACTATCAGACAAAAAAAAATAGAATACTAGCTCAACATACCGGTAAATGGGTTTGTAGTGGTAGAACTCTTTGCAGAGTCTGCCTGGGGAAGTACTACACCTTTGTCAGTTAATCTACCGTCAAGCAGTTTTGTACAAACATTACTGTGTCCCGGTTTGAAGAGCAATGTTTCCAAAATATTTATTAGCAACTCCTCACAGTTCCCGTTCCTTAAATTGTCTCGGTTTAAAAAGTAGCCTATGTGATATTCCAGACTGTTGTTGTTGATAATAGCTAATATCTGCTCCAAATTTCTATCCAATCCGTTCAAGCGTTCCGACATAATTGAGCAATGAACATCCAAACATCCGAACATATCGATCTTTCACATTGATGATACTGTACTTCAATTATTGTATTAAAAATTTCAATTCGTTCATTTCACAAGTTTATACGTGATTGAGCAACAAAATATTCAACTTTGACACTTCACATATTAGTAGGAAATATCTTATTCTGCTTATATTATTGCACTATGAATGATTCAAAGATATTGGTAATTTGAATATTTGATTTATTTTTAATGTTTGGGAAGATAATTAGCCAATTTTCTGTAAAAGCTTTCATGTACTTATAGACTACAGGCCCGTGAACAAAATTTACGGGTCAAATGAACCAGCAGGAGACCTATGTAGGATGATAGACGGGTACAAAATACTAAGATTCAGCACTATGCCGTCACTTGTAAGCTGTCCAACTGAGTGCAGGTGAGAATTCAAAAGTGCAAGTAGAGTGGGTACATTTTGGTCATTTGTTTCTGTACGGCATTCTTACCATCCAATAGATCCATGAAAAATAATGTGAAAACGCGTAGTGCCGTACAAAAATATTGATCCACGAATTAAACATTATTGATAATCCGGAAATTTTGAGGGAAAATTTGGTCATTTGATACTGTACGGCATCTGTTCCATACAGTTGCAACACCTCTTCTAACCCATTATTCCGCAACGCCGTACAAAAATAATGGTCCAAGAGGAAATGATCGGGGGTTTAACTTCCTCTTTTCAGTGATCCGGAGAGGTGATTTGACACAACGTAAAATTAATTTATTCCGAAAGTATTTGGTGCATAGATACAAATTTTATACGTGCCGTACATTTTTGTTAGTCCAAAAGTCAGTAAATGGCAAGAAACCTCCAGAACATTGCATATGATGAAATGTACTTTAGGGTGATAGTTGGTACGATTTTTTAACGGTATTCTGATAATTTCTTTGAATTTAATATATGTCTAAGAAAAGTTAATGCCATACAAATCTGAAAATTCAAATTAATGGCCTGTAAAAATAGAATTAAACTTATACATTTTCGATCCAAATTTATTTTTTATAAGGTGTATGATCACTTATTGAGCATAAAATCACAAAATGTTGACAGATTCAGGTGGATCTTTAAGCATCATCTTGAAAAAACGTTTTCTCGGGAACTATGTACTTTAGGGCAAAAATTATTGAACTCATTATTGTAGAAAATATAATTTTACACCTTTTGTTGCCCAAAACTATTTTTTGAAAGTACCGTTTACGGCCCATTTAATGAACCGGGTTTTCTATCGCTGCCGGTAACTCTTGAGATATTTAAATAAATAAGACGCATCAATCCATGTTTAAAGACCAGTTTATTCTCTACAACTGTAGCCAAAGTTGTATTTTTTTAAGTTTGTACTTTTTGAGTTATAAGAAGTTTAATGTTGGACGCATCTCTATATTGCCATAGCTAACATACACCTCATCTGCGTAAAAAACCTGATCTATTTATTTACTTATTCTTTACCAGAGTTTTCATCGTCTAATAGCCCACCACAAACAAAACTATTGTTTATTTTAATACGATTTATAATATTTTTGGCGAAATAACAGATTTTGAACGTCTTATAAATCAAAATGTATGGACATTACAAAAAAAAGCATATTACAAAAGTTGTAGAAAATAAACTGATCTTTAAGAAAAGTTCACTGCGTTTTATTGATTAATCTAATATTTCAAGAGTTATCGGCCGTGATAGAAAAACCGGTATTTTAAATGGACCATAAATCGCAAACGGTACGTTTCACAAAAAAGTTTTCTGGGAATAAAAAGTGTACAATTTTATTTTCTACAATAGTTATCTCAACAATGTTTGGCCTAAAGTACATAGTTTCCGAGTTTCCGAGTTTCTAACTAAGTGGTACATATTTTGTTTGATTAAGGGTTAAAATGTACGGCATTATTTTTTTTCATATTAATTTACTTGAATACTATTCAAAGCAATGATAATATGTTGAACATTGCTATAGTTAATTAATCTATGGTTATCAAATAAATGAAAACTTGCATGTTTTGTATTCCTCTGTAACTTTTTTTAGAACACTTTCTTTTGTACGGCATTATTATACAACACTAGTTTTTAGCAATGTCATTTAGAAAAATAAGGCGCCGTACAGGATCAAATGACTTACCACCTTTATAAATGAAGTATACGATGAAATTAAGGTAATTATGGATAAACATTCAAATGAACAGTAATTTTTAGACGGCATTATTTTTAATTGTCCGTTTGAGTGCTAGATAATCATTTGGAATCGATGCCGTACTTTTTCAAATCACCTCTTCGGGTCACTAAAAAGAGAAAGTTGAACCCCCGATCATTTCCTCTTGGACCATTATTTTTGTACGGCGTTGCGGAATAATGGGTTAGAAGAGGTATTGCAACTGTATGGAACCGATGTCGTACAGTATCAAATGACCAAAGGACAATGTCCACTTTTGACCAGCCAAAATATTTGTCGTGCAGACATATGAGTTATATATTAAAAAATCGGTGATTTTTTGTTGTACTCGTGTGCGAAGTTATATAACTTTCTAACATTGCAAAATAAAATAATTTGCATTTGTTTAAATTAATCCTACCATTTTCCAATAAAGCTGACTTGGAAAATATTGCAATAACGAAACGGTACTTGCGTTTCGTTTTATTGATCCGCGTTAGATTGAGATTGAATATGGATGTTATGTATGTCAATTTCTTTCACAATGTCGTTTATTTACTACTTTTACACATTTAAATAACGATATATGTAATTACGGCGACAAAGACTCTATCATTGCTTTTTATAGCAGTGTAAACGAGTAAAGAGTTGGCACGCAATTGTGAAACGAAACGTCCAAAACCAAATTGGTCAAACAAAGAGGTAAAACAATCTTTGTGGTCAAAGATTAATGTCAAATTGACAAATTGTCAAATCAAAAAAAGTAAACAAGCAAAATTAATTGTTTTCTTCCTATATTATCAAAGAGAATGTAAATACTATATATTATTTAGTTTTCCTATATTAGTTATAGAAGAATATTATTAATTCCTAATCGGACATCAACAACAACTCAAGTTTTTGTGACGGAATTTATATTGGTTTTAACAAAACTGGGAATTATGTGATTCAGTGCTCCTTATTACTTAGGTACATAATTGTGGTAATAATTACATAAAACCATATATGCTTGTGTTGTCTGATGGAAACCTTCGATTGTTCTGGACCTTCTAAGACCACTGTCTCGAATATCAAAATAATGAGATATTTATATCACAATTAAGATATTCCCTTCTGTGACAATATTTCTATGCAAATGAAATGTTCATACGTATGGTAATCAGTTGGTAGTGAGCAGTACTATTATTCCTATTTATTCTAATAAAAAATATGTTTTGAAAGATACCATAGTTCTTTCTTTTCTTTTCTGTTCTAATCCGAAAGAAAAAATAATTCTAATGTACATATTTTGACAGTAAACATAACCTTACTTTTGGTTTAACTGTAACTCATTTTTGGTATTTGGGAAATAAAAAACACCAACAGCAGACGTTTTTAGAAGCATGAACAATCCTAATTATAGTTGATCCAACCGTTTATTTTCTTTTTGACAGATCTAATTTGTCAGTTATAGTGTTGTAACCAAGTGATTATAGTGGACACGATTTCGATTCATTTTTCTATCGAGTCTGTGCGAAAAGAGAAGAGTCCTAGGAATGGCGCTGGTAAGTAGTAGAACATAATTCTATTAGTAGGAGATCCCGCTATACAACGACCTTCACCGAGACGCTTATTTGATGAAACGTATTTTATACTTACTTAAATTAATAGGTCAAAAAATATATTGCATATGGGTTGCCTAACAAATTTTAGTGCAGAGTATGATTAATTAGTCTTTAAAAAAGGTCTGATGCGTTTTATTGATTAATCTAATATTTCAAGAGTTATCGGGTGCAATAGAAAAACCGGTTCATTTAATGGGTCTTAAATCGTAAACGGTAGGTACATTTCACAGAAAAGTTTTCCGGCCACAAAAGATGCAAAATATTATTTTCTACAATAACGACCACAATAATTTTTGCCCTAAAGTTTATAGTTTCCGATATATTGGTCAAGCTCGCAGCAATGTTTTACTTTTAAAAATTCGGCAACGGACTTCGGGAGTGATTTTTCGCAGGCAACCCTATGTCATGTTCTTATTTGCCAAAATAATCTTTAAATTTATTTAAAAAAAAATGTTTTTGAAGTAAAAACTTCTTTAGGCGCGCCTAGACAGATTTTTCGTGGGCTGTGAATTGAATTCATTCCTCACGCTCGGGTATGTAAAGAAAGCTTCGGGTAAGCTCGGGACCATGGCTATTGGCCATCTAGAAATACGTCAGCCAATGGGAAATGTTGAAAGGGCGTGGACAGGCCGTCATGGCATGTCATCACATTAAAATCTTCACGAGTATTGATAATACCCTAGACATTTCCGAGAATGAGGGTAGATTTGAGTGAAAAACTCACAGAAGAATTAATTTATAAAATAATTCTAGGTCAGTGCGAATCATTGTCAACAGCACTGTACTCAGCACCAGACAAGACGGTGCGGTGGCCAAGTGAGAACTTATATTCGTTAAATATGTCATAATATATCTTTAGTCTGATCCAAATAATTATAAGTTGAAGTTAAAAATTAAAAAATTGCTGATATAGCTAAACCACTGATTAGTTTGGTTTACAATAACAGTTTATTACTTAAAACAGTATTAGTACACATATGGGTGGTATGTACTCACCCCATGTCGCCTAATTATTTGCAGACAACATTTAAAAATAAAAGTAAACAACATAAAAGTTTACATCAGACATAAATAAACTTTGTTAATTTACCTAACTACAAAATGTTATTTAACACTTTATTTTAATAAGTTTTCAAATGTTGCAGTCATCATAGCCTTGTTTTTTTTTGGATATACACCAGCAGATAACAAATACGACTTCAAATAATGCTGTATGTTTTCCTGAGGCACATCAATATATAACGGTTTCACATAAAAATAAATCGGATATTATGTGCCGAGAATGGAAAACACCCGTGTAAAAATAGTTCGTAAACAATATCGATATCTCAATCGTAACATCACTATGTTGATAGCCATAGAACGCAAATTTTTAAAAACGTTTGTTATTTTATGTAATTTATAAAAAACTACTGCACTCATGGACTCAATTTGTGAAAGATGATTATTATACGGGATCAAGGAGCAAACTTAGGCAGTTGTCTTATTTTTAAAACCTCGCATATAAAAGCGAACTTTTGCGTAACATCACGCAGTTACGTTCTATTGGTGCTGTCAAAAAGAAAATAAACGGTTGGATCTACTATAGACACTATTCATCTCTATGCACTTTCAGTATCAAAAAAAGTTTGACAGGTTTTTCAATGTATGGGACGTGGGCATTGTCCTTTCCCTCAAAATTTCCGGATTATCAATAATGTTTCCGACTTCGTGGATCACTATTTTTGTACGGCACTACGCGTTTTCTCATTATTTTTCATGGATCTATTGGATGGTAAGAATGCTGTACAGAAACAAATGACCAAAATGTACCCACTCTACTTGCACTTTTGAATTCTCACCTGCACTCAGTTGGACAGCTTACAAGTGACGGCATAGTGCTGAATCTTATTATTTTGTACCCGTCTATCATCCTACATAGGTCTCCTGCTGGTTCATTTGACCCGTAAATTTTGTTCACGGGCCTGTAGTCTATTACTGTTGTTCTAAATTTAATTTTAAACTCTTACTCAGAAATACTAAAATTAGCGGTATTGCGTTACACAAAATAACTAAAAGCCGTAGAATACAAATACAGCCTTTGTTAAAATTAAATCTTGTACGTTACAGAACTGAATGGCATTATGAACTAACAATGTAATATTAAACGGGGTAGAGCAATGGCGTAGGAGCAGAGAAGCAATTAAGTTTTGTTACTTTGGCTTAAATAACATGGTTGCTTGTGATTTCTAAGTAAATCTACATGAAAACAAGACCTATGAATATTTGGTTGGTTTAATCTCAATGTAGAAATTAAACAATAGAAATGATGTGATTAAACAATAAGTTTATTTGAAGAATTAGAAAATTCTAGGTAAAATGTATTTAACGCTTACGCGCAGTTTTGAAATAGTAGTTTTTGAAATGCTTGAATTGATGTTTTCTGATTGAAATATTCTGGGTATTTTCAATTTTTGAATGAGCAATACGTTAATTTTCAGGATAAGAACATTCGAGGAAATAACGACGATTACACGTATTTTTGAACTAGTATCTAATATTTGACATGAGCTGTCGCAGTAAAATTTTCCTTATAAATACGATCTGAAATTTCTCTTTGAATTTTTTTTGAATTATTTTGAATTTCAGGTCAGTATTTTGTACTTTAAGCAAAAGCGGTACCTATCTGAAAATGGCTGTAGTAGTACGACGGGCAAAAATAAATTACCCGTCGCACTACTGGACCTGTTGGTAGTAACACGGGCAATAAACGGTGTCGGCTAGGTTTACAGGCACCACCATGAACCACGATAACACTGACCATCAGGCAAGACGACGGTCAAGTGCAGACCCATCATTGTTAACAAAAATGTTTCTAATATAGGCTGATACTAATAGATATCTAACATTTAACTATAATTATTTTAACACGTTAATGATACAAAATAATTTTATTTTCTCAAAAAAAAACTTTCATATTTTTGTGAAATCTAAGCCAATTTTAGTTTTTACCCGACTGCGCAACGCAAAGGAGTGGTAATGTGTTTAACAGTCTATGTATGTATGTATGTATGTTCCTTTGAAGCACTATACAGACTAAACGCCTTTGCCGATTTTTATGATTCACACGTCAATCGATTCCTCTTAATCTGGCGAGTGACACTAAAGACATGACATTAGTGTAAATCCAATATGGCGGTTAATGGACGCCATATTGTCCAAATAAAAAAAATGAAAATCACCAAACTATGTCAAGAGGGGTATCGTTGAATAGGTATTTAAAAATAATGTTTAGCTTTCTCTCAATGTTTTTCGATTTGACTGACTGTTTAGGATGTATATCGATTTAAAGTTGAGTAACAACCATTCTCACATTTATAGGTTTTTAGGTAGCAGAAAACTTCGTATAACTAACTGTACGTGTGAATGTGGATGGACATTATATACTAATGTATCTAGTAGGCATCGATATAAATAAATAAATGTGCCCTGAGCACCTTGAAATTAGTAATAAACTGCGTCTCTGTATGTATCGTAAGTGGTTTACAAACAACCAATCTACTTGACCCCTATAATCGCTAGCGGCGAGATTTGCTGTGGTTTTACTTATTTTGGTTGTCGACAACGAATAATGATAGGTAAAAACGTTCGGCGTCCACCGCGTCCTGCAACCGACTAGAACGGAAAGAGTGAGCTCACTCTTCCCAACGTTTACATTATTGCGTGCGCCGTGAAGTTTGGGAGGGCCCATCTTGGGTTCTACGATCTATGCTAGTAGGTATATTGGACTACCTTTTTTTCGTACGTGCAGGAAATGTATTTACGCCAGCCGGGTTATGATGCACTCTATATCATGTATGGATATGGTTCCCCTATCTACTAATAAACCTCCATGGGGTTTCAACTCTGCCGCTGATAGTGGGAACACGGAACCGCTTTCGGATTGCTCCGCCTTGGTCGCCCATCTCCAACTTCAAACGATTTAGTACTCAACGTCAATCGAAAACCTATACTAATACAAAACTATATGAATTACATGCAGTAGAAAAACCCATATATTATATCAGTAGAAACGAAGACATTTGGTCAACAACCAAAAGATGCATAATATTATGTTGAGCATATTAACATTCACAACATTGTTCATAACTATAAAGTATAAAATAAAAAAATATAATTTAAAAACTCAAAAACCCGACTGCGTCAAAAGTGAACCAAACTACGTACTCGCATACTAAAAAAACTGAAAAGAATAAAACAAGCACTTAGATTTCTGGTGGTCTAGAATTCTATAATATTTTATGCTATTGTATTAATACCATTGAAATATTTTCTAATAAAAGAACATTACAACTGAACAGTCGGGATCCATTGAACAATTATATTGTATATCGAATAATAATGGATCCCGACTGTTCAGTTGTAATGTTCTTTTATTAGAAAATATTGTATATATTTCAATAGTATTAATACAATAACATAAAATATTATAGAATTCTAGACCACCAGAAATCTAAGTGCTTGTTTTATTCTTTTCAGTTTTTTTAGTATGCGAGTACGTAGTTTGGTTCACTTTTGACGCAGTCGGGTTTTTGAGTTTTTAAATTATATTTTTTTATTTGTTGATATTTTAAAAGCCAGACATATTTCGATAAAACTTATATGACCTCTGAAGTATTATCTACTTACCAATAAAAAAAAAGTTAGTAAAATCGATTCAAAATTGGCTGAGCTATCGCATTGCATACATACTTTGCCAATTATTCTACCGCCAGGCAGTAATGTGCAAACATTACTGTGTTCCGGTTTGAAGGGCAATGTATCCAGAGAAATTACAGGGCTTAGAGATATAACAACTTAGATCTCTGGGTGACGAGCACAGTGCAGTGCTAGGTAATGATTTGGACTCTTCATGATCCAATAGCTGCGTGTCACTGTGCTGTTATGTGGCAGGCATGTTGCTTACCATCAGGCACATGTCCTGCTCGTCTCATCACGCTTTATTTAAAAAAAAATACAAAACAAAAATATACATATCATATCTACATACATAAACATACATCCTTTTTTGATGTAGGTTAAATAGTGGTCGTTCAATTAAAAGTACGATATCTGCAGCGTGCTCCGAGCCAGGGGGTCGGTTCGAGAAAACTTTAAGACGCCATTAGGGTGCGTTTTATTTGCGAGCGCAGCGGGCGGCGGGCTAGCAAGCTGGGTGATATACGCGCGCTGCGGAGATTTACTACGGAGAAGGAGACTTGAGAACCTCAACGCATGAAATGATAACCTATCATAAAAAGTGACAAGTTAATTGCACAAATTGGATATGTAACGCTTTTTTATATAATGAAAAATAACATTATAATATGCACACCTCGGCGAGACGGCCAAATAGGTTAGACGTGTTCTTAAGATCTGTCGTATTCACCGATATCATAAAAATCTAGAAACTTCTAGAAAGTTTTCTAGCATTTAATATTTCTGTGTTAAATTAACTTTGCTCTTGTCTCAAAACTCTGAGTTTTAAGTCAACATAAATATTCTTCCAGTAATTTTGAGTTTGTGATTAAAGTTAATTACCAAGCAGTATGTCGTTAATGCGCAGGTAAAGCATATTCCTCTAATTAGACTTTCGCCACAGAAAATGCAGGCTGCATTCACTTTGTAGCTTAAAACATTTGTTGGGGGTAAAGGAGTCTTATTGATATTAAAGAGATTTGCTCGCGGTTTATTTCAGAAGCAAATAAGATATGGCAAAGTTTACAAATAAAGAAGCAAGTGACAAAGTGATCGCTAATATGTTTAAGCTGTTTGGTAGCTGGGTTACCTCGAGTCAGAGGACCTATGGTCTTAAAGTGCCCTACAGGAATGGACTTGGAATGGAATTGGACTGTTACTCGACCAGATATAACTATCGGTCAAGTAATGTTACAAGCCATTGCAGTTTCCCTAACAAATGCCTACACGAGACACTCGATGAACGTAGTTCGTGAATAGAAGTTAATTTTGGCATCAGTCTACAAGATATCACCGAGGCAAATTTTAGACTGATGACCAGGGTACACCATAATGAGGTTTCCAAATTTTACATCCGTAGTGCAAGTTTTAGCGTAACATGTATCGTTCAGTATTTATGTTGGTCAATAATAAATTGATATAGTTTGTCAAAACAAATAAGTAATAGTGTATATTTTTTTTAAATTATTGAGATAGAATGTGCTTCTTATTATGTACCTAGTTATTACAAACCGGTGCTGTACAAATACCAGCCAAAGTGTTCTAATAACCGATTCACTTGTTGATATCAAGAGCCTCTACAATAGGCCAGTTTTTATGATAATAGGGTTTGACATTCCGCCATCGCTTTTTAGATATTGATTCCACAGAGTAGAGTTCAGATTCCTTATCATCTTTATGACCATAGTTTGTGAGATTAATCTGTTAAAAATATATAATTTTTAGTGTAATCAAACCAATAATGCGATCCTAAATGATTTAGTTCAATGTCAATTTTAAGTAATTCAAATCAATTATGAAAAACACATTATTAAAACTCTTAAAACAGCAGCAGTTTTGAACCAAATACAATCCGATGAGAGCCGTGAATGTGACAGACAAATCCAGTCCAAAATTCCACTTTAGGTTTGTGTTGTCTTTTAAAATACGTTACGAATTTGGTATTGACTTACACTTCTATATTATAAAGCTAAAATACAGTTGTAAGTGACAGAAAGTAGATGTATACAATCCAGCAGCATTTAATATTCTCCAATGGTTAATACATGTAAATTCTTGGCTAACAAAGCTTATCACGGTGTATGCATAAATAAAGAGATAGTAGTTGTTTCACGTAAAGGACTGCCCTCTTATGTATGACGATCATGGAGCTACGAAATAAACTATGCTCATTGTGATACTTTGATTCCGAGAGAACCAACTATCACTGAGACTGAGTAAACTATGCACCGAAAACAGTCTCGGATTTTGTGTCTTGTACCATATATGGTTACAGTAGAAAAATACTGTGAGAAAAAAAATGTGAAATGGTCCCAGGCGGTCAGGTAAGTGTAAACAAATTTCCTCCACGATAAAAAATGTAATGGAACGGCATTGTAAAAGTGATTTGATTGTGTTAAAAAATAAATAAGTTTTGGTTGACACTTCACTTTATGGCGTTTACTCTCTTTCATTGTGACAGAAAACCACGAGGAAAATAATTAGACCGTAATTTAGATTACTAAAAAATATTGTACACGTATTTTTTCTTTGAAAAATGACGAAGTTACAGTGCTTCGAAGTTTCACGTGATGTCACTCGTGGTTACGATTTTTACCCACGAGTGACGTCGCGAACCCCCACTCTCGAAGTTTGATGTTCTATTTCTTTGTCGATTTCTAATATTTTGAAAAAAAAACGTGTCCCATATTTTTCCATGATCTATTTAGCTGACGGGCTAATTAGAATGGTGTAATTCTGACCCAGTGTGATACCCTAAATCCATAAGATTTTCTCATAGCAAAAATCTATATATATATAAATGAATTGCTGTTCGTTAGTCTCGCTAAAACTCGAAAACGGGTGGACCGATTTGGCTAATTTTAGTCTCAAAATATTCATGGAAGTCCAGGGAAGGTTTAAAAGGTTTGATTAAATATGAAAATGATCGAAATTAAATAAAAAACACAATAAAAACAAAAATGTGTTGTGCTGCCATCTATTGGTGGTGATGCAAAGTAAGTGGTGAAACATTGCTCCGTTGTTTTTTATACTTTCGTTCAGAAATCAAATGGAAAGAAAAGTTTAAAATATTTTTTATATGTTTCTTATCTTATTTTATTAATTACCTATCAAGAGGTAAAAAAAAAAACTTAGTTTTAACTAATTGGTAGATAATTTTAATTTTATTACAGTTGTTAACTTTTTATGTAGATTGATAATAATAAACCTTAAGTTTACAAGATACATTTCTAAACGCAACACTAATATTTTTGACAACCAAATAATGTATCGATTATCGATCGATCGATCCATATGGCAATCGATACATCGATAGGTACGCTCAGACAGAGTGTATTATTATAACATAGTGATCTGTGATTAAAACTTTGTGAGTATGTGAGTGACGATTACCGCTACGTGCGGCGTGCGCCAGAACTTTCTTTACGTTGGTGAACTTTTGTGATAGTGACATTTTAATTTATGTGGTCTTTACTTTGGTAAACTTTTGTGATAGATAATCGTTGGATTGTGCCATACTCGCCAATATTGTCCAAAGCTTTTAAAACTCACATCAATGTGGAATATTGTAACTCTGTTAAGTCGATCAAGTACATATGTAAATATATTAACAAAGGCAGCGACATGGCCGTCTTCGCTGTAACCAATGCAAATGACGAAGTATCACACTACCAGATGGGTCCCTATGTAAGTAGCAACGAAGCTACATATATGGCGTATCTTTTCATTTGCTATCCATGAAAGACACCCTACAGTAGTCCATTTGGCAGTAGGTACATTTAGAAAATGGTCAACGAGTTTATTTTAACGAATCAAACGCGACAGACAGAGAGGCACATCCACCGTCGACAACATTAATTAACAAGTTTCTACACAGTCTGTCAAACTGATGATTTTGCACGCACTTTGCTGTATGCTGATATGCCACGCAACCATGCCACATGGAATGCATCATCGAAATCGTTTCAACATCGAAAACAAGGAACACCAGTTGAAGAACATCCAAATGTATTTGCTTCAGACGCTCTGGGTCGCATCTACACAGTCCATCCAAATAACGATGAATGTTATATTATTTGCGGTTGATGTTTGTGAATGTTCATGGTCCGACATCGTTCAAACAACTAAGAACAGTTGATGGACAGCAGTGTGCGTCTTACCGTGAAGCATGTCAACGATTACATTTACTGGAGAACGATTCGTACTAGGATGATACGCTCAAGGATTCCATAACATCTTCATCGCCGCATCAAATTCGTACATTGTTTGCGATTATCATATCAACATGTTTCCCCTCAAACCCAAAAGATTTGTGGGTCAAGTATAGACACGACATGTCTGAAGATGTTTTGCATCGTGTCCGCCGTCAAACTTTGAATCCTGCACTGCAAATGACTGCAGAAATGTACAATGAGACATTGATCATGATAGAAGAAATATGTTTACTGTTTCGCGCATGGACAATTATACGTCGCATGTTCGCGCGTCGGAAAACCGTCGTCTTTGTTTATTTACGCACCACAAAACAAAACCAAAAATATAGTTTATCAGAAAGCTTTAAGTTAATTAACAGACTGTATCACAAGTAATTTTATTAAAATTTTAACATAATGCGTACGACAAACTGGCTATGGCTGGATTGCATCGACTAAGGAGCAATAGAGATTGAATTTTGATCATTCCTACTTTTACTACTCCCTGCCACTTTTAAACAGATCTTATCGTATTATAATTTAGGTACTAAATCACTTATCGCGTCCAATGGGCACCCCAGTCAAGCGTTTATAATTTCGTAAAATTTGTGGTAGCGGCCATCTTGGATTTGATATTTCTCATCGAACCTCCTTTACGAATTAAGCCCTTTCATTTGATACCCATATTAAGGGGTTTGTTGTAAAATATTTGATCCTCCATTTTGTAGCGGCGGCCATCTTGGACCGATTTCCACAAACATAGCTAAGAACACTCCCGACTAATTCACCTTTCAAACAAAGAAAACTAAATCAAAACACGTCAAATTTATAACACCCGTCGTTTCTGCGTCGGGGTTAATAACTGTGTGTGTCTGTCAATATCAAATTGAAATCTTATATGTAAATGTTCTGTTTTGAAAGTAAGCAACATCACCTGTAATTAATCGAAGATAATAATAAAACTTCATTCATACCGAGCATTTTTTTATTGTTTACGGATTTCTTTTGTTTGTTTAAGTTTATGTTATACAAAAGTTAGGTCTTTTATTTATCAACTGAGGAAGTACGAAGTCTGCCGGGTCAGCTAGTAAACTAAATAAATATATGTTTGCTATTATATTGCTAAAGAACGTTTAGAAACTAAACGCCAACTGTACCAACGTCTTGAAAATTACCCGCTCCATTCTGTATAGTACATCATCACTCATATCTGAGGAATAATTCACACGTCCCCTGGGAACAAAGCGTTAAGTAAGGGGAGTGTTTTGAGTCTAACAGGGATAATACGCCCTGTACACAAACATGAATTTATGTAGCTAACACTAACGGTCCATGTAGGATATGGTTAGTTGACAAGGGAAGAAGGATTTACTTGTGGCTGTGAAACCGAGGATGCCGACGTTTCGACGCTATTTCACTATTACAACTAGCTAGTTGAAGTAATTATTCTCCTTTAATAATAACGATCATTTAATTTAGAAACTGAATCGTATGTGAGTATAAATAAATGTTTGTCTCAATGTCCTTTATGTCCTATCGTCCTTTTGTAGTGGTAGGACTCTTGGCAGAGTCCGCCTGGGGAAGGAACACACTTTTGCCAGTTATTCTACCGCCAAGCAGTAATGTGCAAACATTACTGTGTTACGGTTTGAAGGGTAATGTTTCCAGAGAAATTACAGGGCTTAGAGATATAACAACTTAGATCTCTGGGTGACGAGCGCAGTGCAGTGCTAGGTAATGATTTGGACTCTTCATGTTCCAAAAGCTGCGTGTCACTGTGCTGTTATATGGCAGGCATGTTGCTTACCATCAGGCACATGTCCTGCTCGTCTCGTCACTCTTTATTTATGAAAAAAAAAAGAAAAAAAAAGACCTTCATTGGTTCATGGATAATAATTCACGTGTGCTTAGTGTGTGTAGTTAGGTATCTAGCGTAGTGTAGTTCTCATTATATTTTAACACATCTTAGGTGGTCACCCAACATTTGTAAGTTTGGAGTTTAATTCAATCAGTCCACGAGACAAGTCTTTATTGTCATTTATTTCTGTTTAAATATTACTTATCTACCATTCAGAAAACTTGTTATAAGTTATATATTACTTTATACTACTGACTATCAATCACATTGTCTTTAACGTTAATTCATGCATCAACGTTATTTATATTTCGCTTTATCTAAAAATAGCATGTTACCAACTCTCATATTTCTCTTCATCCAACCGTTCTCATTCTACCTCTATTCCCCAAATGGAATAAATCAATCTATTAAACATGTCAGCATCAAAGGAGCCAAGTTTCAATAATTCGCTCATCGAGTAAATTAATGCCCATTGAATCGACCAAATATCAAAGATATTCACAGAAACATGCTCTCTGGATATACATTCGTGACTCGTTGAAACTTTTATTGCGTACTTGACATAAATGTTACATTTCGTTTGGTATTGGGGAAGAATTGAGGTGAAGTTCCACCTGTGTAACATGAGATGATATTTTTTAGTAATTTTTTTAATATTTAATATCTAATTCTTCATCATAATCATCCACAGGCTTCCTTATCCCAATTCCGGGTGTATGTCCCCCCTTTTTTCATGCCATTTTCCTCGGTCCTGTGCCAATCGAGTCCAGGTTCGCCCCGCGGTATAAAGATGATAAAATAATTACTGACAGTAAAATTAATTCACTATCAAAAATGTTTAGGCAGCTTACACTGATTTACGACATTTGAACACACGAGTGATAAATAGAGTAAGTAGAAATATGGGAACTAAACTTCTACGAATATTTTTCATGATTTTTGTACCTCTATAAACATCCCTTTGTGTTGTTACTCCTGGAACTCAGCATTTTCTGACAAGGCGAGAGTCAAGGCTATAATAATATAGTCTACTTTCCTAGCGAAGCGCCGGTTGGTGGATAACACAAACATTTGTACTTGAAAGATGGCTTTTTCGGTACTTGTCGGTTTCCTCACGACGTTTTCTTGTACGTCTTTAAATTTGCTTGTTGCCTGGAAGAGATTTCTCTCAACAATATTTCTATTATATATTGGATAAGATTCGAGAATTGCTTAGATTTTTTTTTTCGTAAATAAGATGTGTACATGACAACGTCTGTCGAGTTCGATAGTATCTAAATAATTCATTATTATTGCTTATTTTTTCTTAAAAATTTCTTTATAGAGTCGATCTGATATAGGCTTAACCTTTATTTGGGAAGATATTTGATGTAGAAGTAATATATTGCGGAAAGATTGTCGTTGAAAGATATTCCAACAGTTGATCAAGGTTTAGTTATCTAGAGTAGAATCACGGCACGTTTTCGATGTTTAATATTTGCCTTCATAAACAAGCTATATGAAACGACTTGAATAACAATTCTGTGATCAAAATAGCATGCTAATAATTGTGGTTATTGGAGACAAATTTCACATCTAAAGCTTAAGCTTAAGCTAATACTTACCAACGTATAAAATGTTTTCTTAAGTCCTAGAGCCCTAGACTGATTTAAGCTGGTTTAATAAAGAAACTTATAAAGATTCCCATTCATCGCGTTAATAACCCCAGCATGCAAGGTATGTTTCTAATTAGTAATGGATTATCCTTATTTTAACTAGTAATAGACCTTTATTGGTATGTTTACGACTATTTCAGATGTGCATAACAGTTTAAAGTAGTTATTTAGGTATGTAGTTTAGCCTAATTTGATTTAGTATTAACATTGTGATATAGTTTTGCTGATAACGACTCTATGACCGTTTAGAAAATAAAAATCAAATAAAGTAACAATTCGAAATGGGGTACATTTAATTCTGTTCTCTTTTTTAATTGAAAGGGCTTATGTCTGGCCTCGTCTTACTAAGTAATATAGGGTATACATTACACAAGCTATAAAGTACAATACATTTGCCCTTAATATACCTATTCACTATTCGTCTAAAGATAGCTGAATAGGGTACCGGACTGGGTCAAAAATACACCATCCTAATTAGTCCGTCACTTAGATCATGGAAAAATATTGGACACGTAATTTTTGTTTTTTCATAATATTAAAAATCGTCAAAGATATAGACCATCAAACTTCGAGAGTGGGGGGTCGTGACGTCACTCGTGAGTAAAAATCGTACTCACAAGTGACGTCACACGAAACTTCGAAGCGCTGTATCTTCGTCATTTTTTGTTTGTGAAACAAAAGAAAAAATACGTGTTCAATATTTTATCACACTTCCAAAGTGGTAAAATGTGTGTCCCCACACATTTTACCACTTTGGAAGTGTCTCTCGCGCAAACTATTCAGTGTAGACGAAAATGATTTTAGAAACCTCAACATCATTTTTGAAGACCTATCGATAGACATCTCACACGTGTAGGTTTGATGAAAAAAAAATTTTTGAGTTTCAGTTCTCAGTATGGGGGGCAACCCTAATTTTTCTTTTTTTTAATTTTTTCTGTTGAAATCTTAATGCGGTTCACAGAATACATCTACTTACCAAGTTTCAACAGTGTAGTTCTCATAGTTTCGGCAAAAAGTGGCTGTGACATACGGACGGACAGACAGATAGACAGACAGACAGACAGACAGACATGACGAATCTATAAGGGTTCCGTTTTTACGTTTTACGAAACCCTAAAAAACAGTACTGTTGGTAGAACATTTCAAAGAATCATCATGATTGATCAATCAATCAATGATTCTTTGAAATGTTTTTGAAGAGTTACAATATATACATATTTCTTTTGTTCAGCACAATAGAATGGAGCAATTGCATTTTGTACTAGTAGCCAATTAAGGCAAAATAAACTATCCCCTGGCCACAGTTTTCAGTCTCTCTACGGGTTAAGAGTTATTAAAAGTAATAAATAACATTATAAGTGCTATAATGCCATGGAAGTAGCAGACGCCCGAACCTGGTAACAAAGATCAGCCAGAAGTTACTCTGCACACATCGGAACCCAATGGACGTCGCATATGCGCTGAGGGAAATATACTCCGGTATGTACTCCTCGGCGCCTATACGAGGCGCAGAGAAGGTATAAGGGAGCGCAAATACCCAACACCCAACCAAACACCCTCTTTTTAGTTCACACTCAAGAGGAGAAGAAGGAGATCCTGACAAACCAGGGTTATGGTTCAGGCACCGGGTCACGCTTCCTTACCGTCCTGAAACTCAGGGACTAACATACGAGTCGGTAATCGCAATAAAAACTAAGGCAAACAAGAGCGTGCCCCACGCCCCAAACTGCAGAAATAGAAGTAAAATAATTCTAACCAGAAGACTGTTGGCTATTAGGTTAAAGATAAACATATACCCATAGTAAAATGAGCAGAAACCGCCGCGCCTCAGTATGTACGGAGACATTTTTTGCCTGACTTCCGGCAAGTGTGGCGATTCCACAAAGTTTAAGTGGCCATTAGTAAAGTTGTTTACAGCTGCCCCCAGGCGCTGCGTTCGTCCGACCACTGACTTTATAGAGGTTGATGCCTGCTTTTGCCGGAAAAGAAGCCATTTGCGTAGGTTTAAAGAAGAAAGAAAGAAGTTAGCTTTAAAGATTAGGTTTTTTTTTTAATAAAAAGTGACAAGACGAGCAGGACATGTGCCTGATGGTAAGCAACATGCCTGCCACATAACAGCACAGTGACACGCAGCTATTGGAACATGAATAGTCCAAATCATTACCTAGCACTGCACTGCGCTCGTCACCCAGAGATCTTAGATATTATATCTCTAAGCCCTGTAATTTCTCTGGAAACATTTCCCTTCAAACCGGAACACAGTAATGTTTGCACATTACTGCTTGGCGGTAGAATAACTGGCAAAAGTGTGGTACTTCCCCAGGCGCCCTCTGCTAAGAGTCCTACCACTACAAATGTTCTTACCTCATTTTCGTGATTTGCAATGCCACCGACAGGTAAACGTGAATGAAATTAATACTAATAGTTGAGGAAATATTTCAAGAGCTCATAGCAAAATTTTAGGTAGGTATTTGAGGCAAGCTGAAAACTTGTCACATAGTTCTTCTATAATATTATATTCCAACACGGAGGTGCAGACATGGCTGGTGAGTAGCGGGGCAAAATGAATCCCTTAATTTAAATCATCCGGAAGGTAGAAAGTCCCACAGAAATGATCCGTCTTTTTGGGAATCACTTCCTAAAAAATCAGAACTAATGTCAGAACTAATGTCAAATTCCCGCATGAGCTATTATACGTATTTTCGTGAACGTTGCAAAATGTACCGTCGTATTCTAATGCGTAAAACGAGCAAAAAATGACGTTTCCTAAAAATAAAACCTAGCTAGATCGATTTGTCGCCCTCGAAATCGCCCGAATAGTAAATTTCATAAATATCGTTCAAACCGTTTCAGGGATTCAGATTCTATGTATATATGTATATACTAGAATTGCTCGTTTAAAGGTATTAAATAATAATAAATATATTAGAATATATTTATAGATTATAGATTAGAATATATACCTAATGAATAAAATAGTCTAGTTTCAACGGTTTTATCTTCGACATTAACGAACTTCTATGTAAAAAAAATAGATTAGATAGATAGATATCACTATCATTATAGACAGCACTCAATGTAGCAAAGCAGCTTTGAAAAGCTCAATTATTTCTGTCTATATCAATAATTTAACTATCACTTGACCAAAAAAAGGAAAAATGAAAATGCTGGAGACTGGGCTTAATAAGCAGTATACTATGTTGATAAAGACAACGATATTTCGTTTTATCCGGAAATAGGCGGAAAACTATCTACCAACTAAACGTAAGCTGCGTTTCGTTATTGCGGCAACGTTCTCGGAAAATTGAGGGTTGTAATTGCTAGGCCGGTCTTAGCTCAAAGATGTTTATGATGCTTTTAGCTTAAGAATACTCAGGGATACAATTTGTGCTCATGAAATCTTAAACGACAATGTGTTTCGCGGAAGATGTTACGCAGAACGTGTGCTCGCAACGTGCATTACGTAAAGATAAAACTCTGAACAAACGAGACAAAACCAGTTGTACCCAGTACCTTTAAATTTTTATTTCGCGCCGACTTATCTTTGGTACATTTAGCAAAACACCTCACAGGAATAATTTATTTTCCATGATAAAACAAATAAATTCAGACATTCGACCAAATGTCATAACAAACTACCTCTATATCATACAGATACATGAATTTAGTTTTTTGATTATACAGGTTGCACAGGTTGCAGGACTTCACTGACTTAAAACTAACTATCTATACTTACGATGATATTCGACAAAGGATACCTGAAAGTTTATGTGAAAATCGTACCATTACAAGTAGGTACTTATATACTTTCCATTTTCATTATCTACAACAACATAACAAGCATAATGAAAAATGTTGTCCAAATAAGTCAGTCACAATGGATAGATACAGATTGGGTGTCTTCGAATCTAGAGTGAATCGGTTACTACTGGATAGCTATTCTCCATCTTAGAAGTATGATACTTTTACATCAGGCGCGATGACGGCCAATCATTAGTCTATTTTTGATATAAAAAATATAAATAACTGACGACTATAGCGCAAGGGCATCTCAGATGGTAACTATTACATGTTACCTATGTGCTAATCGTTTTTTGCATAACTCTCTCATAATAAAAGCAAATAAACATTTATATATTTAGTAGGGCTCTTTGTAGAATCCAACTGGAAAAGTACCGCACCTTTTCCAGCTATTCTAGTGCCAAGTAGTACGACAACACTGTATTCCGGTTTGACGTGCATTATTTACATGGAAATTAGAGGACATAGAGATAAATAATCTTATATCTCTGGGTGACGAGCGTAGAACAGTCACACCCCGGACACTCGGCCTAAAATCTATACAGACGGTGCAGTTGACATACCTACACTCACACAACTACGCATATGTCGTTCGAACACATTTACGCATGTGTGCGTGTCATCTAGGGTTACTAAATTATTTTATGGAATAGCTGTGACCCGTGAGTTCACCTGCCTGTATTAAGTGGCCTATAATCTTACCTAGTTAGTGTTCGATCTTTAATGAAGGTACATATAACTTTCATCAACAACCAGAAGGGAGAAGATTTAAAACAAAATAGGAGATAATAAAGGTACCATGGACGAATTGATTTTTAGTTAAGTACACTTACCCAAAGAGAAAACTTTATTCTGACAATATATTAATTAATCACTCCACATATCGCGTATTTCATTATAGGTAGGTAGGCTAGTCACAGAACATTAGATTAGGTACAACAACGTTCATAAGTTGCAAGGCGTCATCACAGTTCACTAGGTATATCAGAGTATCATACACTGCACAAACTAATTATTTACATCTCATGTCAGCACAGTAAAGAAAAACAAGATGTTTTTTCAACTCAAAACTCACAATTCAATTTTGTAAACAAACTCGAACCGGCCGGAAAGATAATGTTGCTAGTTCCGGATTTAATTTATTCCTAATTGCTTAAAAAATATTACTTTTGTATATTGATAAATAGTGATTTATTTATTCGCATTATAGTAAGGATCGCATAAAACTTTAAATAAGTATTGTGAGAATAGTAAGTGAGTCTATTATACTCAAATCACAATCATATTTGCGCCGAATAAACAAAAATCAGTTTTAATTTCAAATTAAATTCAGAAACTTAATTGACCAAATTTCTACGACGATCATAAAAAACTTGAACAAAAATAAACGAAAGTAATTTTTAGTTTTGTTTTCATCTGACCTCGGCACAAAATAATTGTATCTAATCTCAAAAAAATCTAATAATTGTATGTAAATATATTTTAGGAAAAAAAAATACACCATTCCCATAACCCAAATTAGTGGCTAACATGTTTTTTTATCAGTGTAGTTTTGTAGGCGTTTTTTTTAAAGTTCACCAATACTGTTTGCAATCCGATGTAATTATCATCTTCATAACATCTTAGCACATACCTCTCTTCAAGTACCTACGCCTCATATCCCAGGCCTATGCTAGTGCTGTGCTTGTGCTAGTACTTGTCCAGATTTGACCCGCGATGTAAGCATACTGACAATTGAATACAAAGTCCAAAGTACATTACCAAAAATAAGCGTATTATCATGAATTATTTTACTTACACTCGCTAAATTTTAATTCCAAGGCCACCCATCGCGAAAAGAACCTAAGCATATTCGTGCATTGTTTGATATATCTCACGAACTTCTACAAAACTTCTACAGGCAAAAAAACGCAGGTTAGCCACTCAAACGGATGATGATGATAGTTTAGAATATTATTACTAATAACTTAAAATCCGAGGTACATCAAAAAACCCAGGTGTGGCACCTGGGTTTTTTCAATGTGATTTGGGCTTATGTCCTTTGTTTCACAATAAATGGAGCTATCACGTAACAAACATATAAACGAATTGAGATCCGTCTCCTTTTTTGAAGTTGGTTAAAAATGAAACTAAATCGTAGTAGTACCGGTAGTACTAGAACCATTAAAGTTTATAAGTCAATGTCTAAGCCGTTAATTACTGAATAAGTTTTAGTTTAAAAATATCGTTATTTTTTTTTGGAACTATCCATTCCAATAGTCAATGTACTCGTATCCTCCTACTGCTTTTAATGAACGGTTGTTGCGAAATCTTAAATAAGCATACTACTAGATGAAATCCTATATTCATTGTTCACTATTGACCGACATAATATATACATGGACGCACATAAAAGTACAGATAGTCTAATATAGAACCTCTTTCTTTTTTTTGAGTCGGTTGAATGCTAAGAAATAATCACTTACCAATAAATCTGAATAGTAGCAATCTTAGTAAAATAATCCACTAAATTGGCAACACTAGTGACTAAGCGAACTATACTCCGCGCCATCACTCGTTACCATACGTTATTGGCGCCACTGACGTATTTCACAACGATTAACGAAAGCCGCAGTTTAAAAACAACGAGTTTAATAATTTCGTCACAGGACTTCAGTGTTGGCGCGTACTTCTAACCAGTAGCACAGTTTATAAAAATGATTCAATCTTTGTAGAAATTCTTATGAAATCAAAAATCTCTTATTCTTAACTTAAAATTGTGAACTTATCAAAACACAGTAGAAAAACGATTCAATCCTAGTATATTATAGAAATTCTTATGAAATTAAAAATCTGTTATTCTTGTTTCGTTGAACAGATGAAAAAATTGGTACCTAAATTTAAATAACACAGCAACACAGCGTCATGGTCGTATTCTCATAGAAAATTGTCGTCCGATATAACCCTTCGTTGAGTGCTTCTCGCGTCCTTGCGGGGTAGGAAGCTTGAAACTGGCGGGGGGTGGGGAGTGTCCGTTCTATCTGTATTATCTATTCTATGGAACAGTGCTAAGTAGTTATTTGGATTCTTAATGTTCATTATAGCTGCGTAACACTATCAGACTATAGGCCCGTGAACAGAATTTGTGGGTCATATGAATCACCAGAAGGCCTGTGTTGAATGATAGTAGGGTATAAAGTAATACCTCTTCGAATAAATTATTCCGCAATGCCCTACAAAAATCATGCGACAAAGAGAAATGACAGCTTACAAGTGACGGCATAGTGCTGAATCTTATTACTTTATACCCTTCTATCATCCTACATAGGTCTCCTGGTGGTTCATTTGACCCGTAAATTTTGTTCAAGGGCCTGTAGTCTATTAGAGATAAAGATGTCTTTCATAAATCGTTCGCTATTCCTGTTTAACTCATATATCTTTACAGGTTTTAAGAACTACGTATATGAAGTGACGAGCGAGCCGGTGGCATGTTGACTATCAACAGCCACTCACAACTTAGGTGCAGGTTTACTCAAATATTGTCCGTAAATTTACACTGCAGCTAAAACGGCGTATGTCCACGCTTCCGTTAGCCTTAGCACGGCATAAACAGTAAGCAGTTTGCTTAGCGGCAAGTTTGTTCCCTTGTTGACGGGAGGTGAAATTTCACCGCGCTATGTGGAATGACGTCCGACCCCTCAAACTTTGTGTTTATTTACTACCATTACGTACGGAAATTTGCTCAATGTAGTGTTGCGTGTAAGACAGAAGATATTATGTGTTTGATTGATTAAAGTTAAATTTGAGTTTTAGGGCCTTTTTAGCTGTTATACATACATATATGCGATGATAGGTACGTGAAGCAAAAACTTTGTACCTACCCATTTTCTAAGAAAATTGCACGTACAGAGAAATGTGTAATTTCTATAAGAAATGTGTAATTTATATAAGAAATGTGTAATTTCTATAAGAAAAATTAGAAATGTATAATTTCTATAAGAAATTTTTAATTAAGATAAATTTCTATAAGAAATTACACATTTACAAGTTTTTGTATACCTATATAGTATAGAGTGACGAGACGAACAGGACATGTACCAGACGGTTAGCAAGATGCCTGCCCATAAAAGTACAGTGACACGCAGCTATGGGAACATGAAGAGTCTAAATTATAACCTAGCATTGCATTTCCCTTGTCACCAGATATTAAGAGGTTTATCTAAGACCAGCACGTCAACTCAGTTTCTACAAAAAACGTAATTTCGAAAGAAACTCGCGACTTTCCTACTCCGATTCTACTCGTACTACGTTTCGTCCGATCGAATATTGTTTGACGTTTAAATGTTCTAAACCTACTCTAAAATTAGAGTAGACGTAGAACACATATACGGATGAAACGACGGATTAAAGTAGCAACGGAGTAGGAAAGTCGCAAGTATATTTCGAAATTACGTTTTTCGAAGAAACAGAGTAGACGTCTTATAATGTCACTGGAAACTTTGCCCTTCAAACCGGAACACAGTGAAGTTTTCACAGGGAGAATAACTATGGTAGGGGAGCCCACGATGCTAAATACTCGAGCGTCATAGAGACCTATTGGATTGCAAAGCTAAGGTACCTAATAAGAAGATTTAAAAATAAAGTGGCCAAGTGCGAGTTGGACTCGCCCATGAAGGAACCCTTCATGCAGCAAGTAACATTATATACATAGTACACATAGTTCTTGTAGTTCGTTGTAACTTTGATCGAAGTTTCAATAATAGTGTATTTATGACGTACTAAAAAAAAACTACTCATCAGATCGAGTTCAAACTAATTTTCGTTGGTAGTTTACATGGTAAATGTACATCATATATTTTTTTTAGATTTTTCATTTTCTTAATTTTACTACTACGAAGTTAGAGGGGGGGGGGACACACATTTTGCCACTTTGGAAGTGTCTCTCGCGCAAATTATTCAGTGTAGACGAAAATGATTTTAGAAACCTCAACATCATTTTTGAAGACCTATCGATAGACATCCCACACGTGTAGGTTTGATGAAAAACAAATGTTGAGTTTCAGTTCTCAGTATGGGGGGCAACCCAAATTTTTTTTTTTTGTCAGAATCTTAATGCGGTTCACAGAATACATCTACTTACCAAGTTTCAACAGTGTAGTTCTCATAGTTTCGGCAAAAAGTGGCTGTGACATACGGACGGACAGACAGACAGACAGACAGACAGACAGACAGACATGACGAATCTATAAGGGTTCCGTTTTTGCGTTTTACGGAACCCTAAAAAAATACCTTTTCATCAGTGGGGGGCGCCACTATAGAATTTCAAATGCGAAAAATTAGCTTTATGAGCTAATTAGCTATGAATTTTGTTACTTCGGCTTGTGGAATCCTTAGATATTATAGTTTACGTTATCCTTGAATTATTTTCTTTAAAATAAAATAGCCACGCTTTAGAATATAGAGATGACCTTTTAAATACTCTGTAGCCCTCTACTTTCTTTGCGTCACTGTAGAATTATCAGATTAGTGGAATATACACTTTTTAGCATGTAATTAACTCGTCCTACCTTAGTCTGACGAGCTCGAGAATTTCTGATGATCAAAAATATTTTTTCTTAATCGGCCTTATTTATGGGGCTCATATTTGGTTAAGATACTTAGCCGGGGGTACAAGTTCCAACTGTATATTAATCTGCCGCGCTGGAGTAAATCCCGAAATTCCCCTCTTGGGCTCCCCTACCATAGCAAAGGTGTGGTACTTTCCCAGGCGCACTCTGCAAAGAGTCCTACCAAAACAATTGCAATTAGACAAATACTCGTAATAATTTTTAACCAGAGCCGTAAAAGCCAAATTCAGCGGTGAAGATTTTCTAATAGCGACAGACTCGTTGCACAATTGGATTGCCTGAAAGTAAAAAAAAATATACCATGATAAGTTTTGAAACGTGCAGATATATTTATTTTAACTTTTATAGGTTTACACTTGACCGCCATCTCGCCTGATGTTAAGCGACGATGCGGTCTACAATAGAGCGTGTTTGCCTAGAAAAAAAAACAATTCACTCTCGATTTGAAGACACAAAGATTGTAATCATGAGGAAAAACCCGCTCGGGCAACGTATTCCACAGCCTAGACGTTCTAATCACAAAAGTAGAGTCAAATCTCTTCGTTCGTGTCTTTGGAACATCAACCACGAAACAGCTTTTTCGAGCTACGAGCATTCCGATAGAAAAAAGGACAAGGTGGTATTAGATCATGCAAATCAGTAGAACAGTCTCTGAAGTGTATCCGATAAAAAACCGATAGACTAGTAAATTTACGAAGATGTTCAAGACATTGAAGTCTTTTTCGCACAAGAGTGTCGTTGCCTATGAGCCTTTTAGCACGTTTCTCGATCGATTCCAGAGCATCCAGCTGTGATACTTAGCTGAACCATCCCAAACTTGCGAACAGTACTCCATACAGGGGCAAATCTGTGCTTGATATAATGTAAGCAACTGTTTAGACTTGAAGTACCTTCGCACCTTTGAGAGGACTCCTAGTTTTTTGGCAGCTAGTTTATTAGCCTTGGACTCGATATACGAGCCAAAGTTGAGCGTAGAGGTCAAAGTAATGCCCAAAAGCTCAAGACGGTCAGAAACCGGCACGGATACACCTCTAAAAACTGGAGTCAGTTGGAATAGACTCCTTTTAACGGTGAATATACACGCCTGCGTCTTCCTCTCATTGAACTTGATTAGATTGGTATCGCCTCATTTAGACACCTCCTCAAGGGTCAAGCTCAAACGTTCGATCAGACTCTCTCTCAGTACCTAAGTTTGCTACCCACTGGCTCTCGTGCTAGATATGTAACTCTCTACAACGGTGCTATCATCTGCGTACCCAAAGATTCCGGGCTTCAACAGATCGTTGATATGTAGCAGGAAGAGCGTCGTAGAGAGTACCGACTCTTGAGGGACTCTGGCATTGATAGCCATTTGATCCGACGAGCAGCTATCAATGACGACTCGTATGGATCGATCTCTCAAAAAATCCGATATCCACGCAATACACCCAGGAGACAAACCATAACTATAAAGCTTGCTTATTAGGTCATCATGCCAAACCCTGTAGAAAGCCTTCGAGATCTCCAGGGAGACTGCAAGTGCTTCCCCGTGTTTCGTAATAGCTTCACTCCAGATGTGAGTGACGTACGCTAGAATATCCCCGGTGGACCGGTTTCGGCGAAATTCGTATTGCCGGTCACTGAGGAGGTCGTCTGATTCTAGGTACGTCAGGAGCTTGTAGTTTAAGACACGTTCCATAGTCTTGCAGAGCATGGACGTGATTGAGATGGGCCTGTAGTTGGCAGGGTCAGCACGACTACTCTTTTGCACTGGTTGCACATTGGCAAGCTTCCAAGACTTCGGTACTGGCCCAGTTTGGAGAGAGTCGCAATAGGCGCGTCAGTATCGGTGACAACTCAGGCGCACAAGCCTTCATTACTAGAGCAGGAATACCATCTGGGCCAGTGGCTTTATTCACGTCCGAATTGCGTAGCACTTTGCGAACCTCCATTTGGTGAATACATATCTCTGACAGAAAAGTCGAACAGCCAGGTGGAGTAGGAGGTGTCGCGCTATCAGCATCTAGACGCAAAGATTCCGCAAAGTGAGTTGCAAACAAGTTTGCTTTCTCTGTTGTAGTGTGAGACAGTGTCCCATCAGGTTTCAGCATTGGAGGTAGTGAGGGGCGGCAGAAGTTTGATTCGACCGATTTAGCTAGGGACCAAAACGCTTTACTCCCCGTAGGGTATAAAGGTAGTTTGTTCCCTATTCGACTAATGTGGTCAAAACGAGCCCTCTGATGAACCTAGATGATGAACCAAGGCATACAAAAGTATGCCTTGTTGAATGCTTTCTTCTTCTGGCGTATATCCGTTGCCTTACGCTGTCGAGCATCAACCCAGGCTAGGTAGGTCTCATGTTTAAAAAAATGCTTCAGCACTTTTACATTGAAATTTTACATTGTAGATAGAGTTTTCAAGTTTAAATTACTTTTTGACCCTTAGCAACACCTCAATTAATATTTCCATAATCCGACTCATTTAAGGCAGGACCGCCTGGCATCTAGTTAAACTGTTTGTACGGCATGTGACGGCACAATAGCTAGGTGTAGCCAGTAATAATTGCTGAATAGCGAAGCAGTTTGGATCGATTAGTCGCCGGCCTGATAGACTTTATTGTGTGGCTGGGAAGTTGCTGGAGCCAGGGGCAGTGCACTGTGACTGCGACAATTTGAAATTGAATTTGAAATTACTTGGTATCATTTACGAGAACTGTATTCAAACGACCATTTCGAGTTGTACGTAATTGCTTTTGAAAGTATATATAATTGTAGTTTCGATTTAAAATACGAAGTAACAACGATATATTTTTATAACTATTTTAGGTTTACACTTGACCGCCGTCTCGCTTGATGTTAACCGACGATGCGGTCTATGATGCTTGCGTACTAAAACCGATTTACGTTTGATTTGAAGATACCAAGATTGTAACTATCGAAATAAATGCCACTCAAGCAACGCATTCAACAGCCTAGACATTTTATCACAAATGTAGAGTCAACCTCTTCGTTCAAGCCTTTGGATCGCCAATGAAACTATGTTGCTCTTCCGAGCTACGTGCAGTCTGATAGAAAAAGGACAAGGTAGTATTATATCATACAGATCAGTTGCTCATTCTCCGAAATGTATCTAATCAAAAACCGATAAGCTAGCAAAATTAGGCCAAGGTGCAAGATTGAAGTCTTTTTCGTGTAAGGTTGTTGTTGCCTATGAGCCTTTTGACTCGTGTTTCAATCGATGTCAGTGCCTCCATCTGGTACTTAATTAACCTAATACCTATTTTAGTACGTTTCCCGATCGATTCCAAAGCTTCCAGCTGTCCCATCTCAACGGTGCAAACAGATATAATATTTATATTGTGTCTCGCTTAAAAGTTTTGGCTTACATTTCATAACTCACATATACCAAAAAAAACAAGATAACCCGAGTAAAACCACAGACGTAAACTAGTAAAAAGTTTTTTTGTGGGAAATATTACATTAAGTAATAGTGGTTAGACTCTTTACAGAGTTTACTTCTTTGCCAATAGTTTTACCGCTGAGCAGTTATATGCATAAATAAATTACTGTATTCCAGTTTGGAGGCCAATATTTCCCCAAAAATTACAAGGCATAGGGAAAAACTATCCTGGAGCGTGTCGTTAACCCCTCTAATTTTGTTTGTCCAGATGAACGACATCGACTTCACCACAACGGTTAAAGAAAACATCGTAAGGAATCTGGCGTGATCCAAGAAACACATTTTTCAAGGCCATGTGCTATCCTAGCTTCGACTTTCTCGTAATGAGAAATGTGCCCAAGTCACAGCAGTGGGATATTTTTATGCTAAATAAAATAAACTGGTGGTCACCAAGTGTATGATATTTGACCATGAAGCAATAAACCAATTCTCAATTAGATCACAGAGTTTAACAATAAACAAAAGAGTATTTATGCGTGCGTGTCAAATACATGGTGGAGTATGTAATATTTTGTATTATTGATTGTACTTTTGGTGCATAATTTTAAAAAAAACACATTTTGAACTCCTTCGTCCGTTCAACTTGCGTAAAAAGGGATAGATACCAAGTTATCATACTACGTGAGCCTTAAGCATGATTCCCGAGACAGACGTGACAGTGTAACACAGATTAAGTAATAATTTGTGTAAGTATGACGTGAAACTGTCAGTATCACGTAGAGGCGTATAACAATCCAATGGCTCGTGGCCAAAATGAGAACTAAGGTCGCCCGATTTTCCCAAAATTTTCAAAATTTAGGGAGTAATTCATTCCAGCTGAAACGTGTCGTTATGCTACAGGTATATGATAAGTACCATATTCAGTAAGTGTCGCCAACGTTTGAACGTAGCTCTGAAACATTTTTTTCCCGCAATAGGCTAATACACCCTCTAACTAAAAGTATTTTAATTTAATCTTTAGTTGCTAAGAAGACAAAAAATTAATAAACATTTTTAAAACCAAATAATTTTCAAACGTTTATTTCAAATGTTCAATTTTGAATTTCGAGGAAAAAGACCGGCGAATACATCGCTATGTTTGTGACGCAGTGGTTTAAACAATAATACGCTTCTCAAAAGGAATAAATATATTTTCGTAAATTAATAATGAGTTAGTTACAGTTCATATCATTGGCTTTGTGATGGACTGTAAGAATACAAGTGTTAAAACCCCGCGAACATTATGGCTTCAAGTGCCAACTAGTACAAAAATGAGAATTTCATGGTTGAAATTATCAAAACGAGATCATAAATGATTGTCTACTATGTCAGCCTGAATACTATTTCTGTAAAGATAATATGAACGAATTGATAACGAATTTGAATAAACGAATGCAAATTTAAAACACACAAAGTTGATCTTACCAAAAGTCGGAACATCTAATATGTAGCAGCAATTAACAATATACCTACCTACTTTATGCATGGAGTATTTAGGTTACTTTACTTAAACGTCCTGTTTACATGTTCAAAAACATCTACCACGGTGAAGGCGCCAAAAAGAAAAGGAAAAACTGGACCAATGCAGCGGCGATATCACCTAACAACTTATTTAGATACGTGTAAATGTAACAAGGTCAATTTCACTTTTTTATTAGTCCATTTTACAAATATACTGACACGCTAAAAAATAAATTTGTAGGCGCAAATCCAGGAATTGGATAGCAAAATCCGCGAATAGTGAAAACTTCAATGAAGGAAGCTCCAATAAGCAGTTTTTACTGTAGGACTGAAGGTATACGAACCCAGAGCAGGAAACATTGGGTAAATAGGTGTGTAACATAATTCCTAAAATTTCATTGATATAATTTTTTATTTCTCAATAGACAAATTAATGTGATAAATATGTATATATACAGTCGCTTAATATTTTTTAAACTTAATTTCAGTATATAGCCCTATTAAAAACAGATGTTATCTTTTATGTATTAATTTAATTTTATCATAGAATATAAGTCTTTGAATTTGGAAAATATGGCGGAAAAAAAATTGTTGGGTCAGCTAGCTATTTTATATTTTAGCCGTCTTCCATAATTAAACTTTATTCTCTATTGCTCTTACAGAATATCGAAAATTGTGTAATAATAATAACCGAAAAAATTAAAAATATCAAAATAAAACATAACCAAGTTTTTCGTTTACATGAGCCACTGACGTCGTAAAGCGTTTTAGACATTCGAAGAATATATTAAAAACACGAATTTTGAGATTGAGATATATATTTTATTGCTTTTTTAAAAATGACTTACTTACATTGTTTTGTGTAAATCTTTCAAAGATACATCATTTTAAACTTTTATTAGCATTGTGTGTTAAGTCCTATTAATGGAAATATAAATATTTTTGCGGTGATAATTTATTTGAATTCCCCCAAAATTAAGGAGATTTTGTATCTGGGTAGCCTTTTTACAATGTCATCCAACTTCCATTATATTCATGTACGCCTGTAACTGTGACGTGTGAGGGTTGTGACTTTAAGCAGGGAAATTTCAATATTAGGCAGGCAAAAACTTAAAAATGCCGCCCCCGCAACTTAGATAACATATTTCATTTTTAATTCTAGCATAATCTATAAATATAAAAGCGAAAGGTCACTCATCAAGGAATCTCAGAAACTACATATGCTACGAATCTGAAATTTTGCGTGGAGGTCTTTTTTAGCACGTAGGTGCTCGCTAAGACGGGGTTTTGCAAAATTCAACCCCTAAGAGGGTGAAACAAGGGATGAACGGTTGTATGAAAATTCGTCATTTTTAAAGTTATCAAATTTTGTATCTAGACACTTGACACGAAGCAATTAAATACTGTTCTATCAATTTTGTAATTTCAAACTGCACGGGGGTGAAATTGGGGTTGAAATGGGGGATGAATGTCAATATCCCAACCGTTGAAGATAAAACCATGAAACTCTGTATGTAGGCACTTGATACGAAGCAAATAAATGTTTGTTCTAGCTATTGTGTAATTTAGAACTGTACGGGGATGAAATTGGAGTTGAAATGGGAACGAATGTCTCTTACGAAAAATTATTTTGAAAAGCAATACATATAATATTTTGGTTGTAACATGTTGTATTTATTTAAGTTACGCAAAAATGCGGCCCTAGTGGAGACTCTGGGCCGGGAGGAGGCGGCTTAGGCAAAAGACGATGTCGAGTCTATTTATTTATTATATTACTATCGGAACCCCAACCGGTAGTGATCGGCTCAACAGACGAAATCGGACTAACTAGTACTAGAATTAGGTTTTAAATGTTCACCCCCCCCCCTTATTTTCTTCTTCTTCTCCTAATCCAAGAACTATGTAAATAAAAAAAGATTATAGTAATGACAAAGGTCACGGACCCCAGAGTCTGTGGAGTGTTTAAATTAAATAGATAAATAAGTTACGCAAAACTTATAGTGTGACTTAGGTATAAAATATACATGAAAGTCCTGTATAACGTTTACATTATGTTTGTGTTCAAATGGCAAAATAATGAAATGTAGGTATAGAAGGTGCAAAGAAGAATAATAGGGCGGACATAGTAGAGCTGTGTAAGTCAAATACTTCAGAAACACGGAATCTAAATGCCTTAACATGCCTTAAACATAGAAAAATAACAATAAAAAGTATGGGATAAATCTGTTAAACGCAAACACACAAGAACTGTGTTCCCGACCATAGAAAGAAAGTTAACTAATACCTACAATGTAATAAATAACTGTATTTGACAAGATCTCATCTTTGTCTGATGATGAAAGGGTTGATCACAGGCCACTTAGCACACTTATCACATTAGCTGCGTGTCGCTATACTCTTATGGGCAACCAAGCATGTTGTTTCTCATCAGATACGTGTCTTGCTTATCTCGTTACTCAATACTTGGCACATTATATGGCGAATTTACACATTGGCTGCCCCTAGGCTATTCAACTTCTCTCACCTAATTTTCCTTTTCTTAGTTTCACTTTTTGATAAGCTGCCACTTTTTGTTGCCAGTGTTATGTTCCTGTTACAAAAAAATAAGTTAAAAATGATTGTTATTCTTTAACATCTTAAAAAAATAACTTAAATGCTTTGGCAGGAATACCTGGCTTTAACTTTTACTGACCGCCATCTCGCCAGAAAGATGTTAAGCGACAATGCGGTCTACAATGGCAATCCAATCGCATTTTAAATCAGGGGGCTTATCTCATCTCCAAACTGTTTTTGACTTAGTAAGTTTACCAAAAGAGAAAACACATCGTAAATGATATTTGAAAAGTAACTTATCAAGGATTCTGATCCAAGTCAAAATCTTTAATTCCTAAATCGATTAATGACATAATTATTAAAAAAAGTAATAAAATCATACAATTTTTTACTAGATTTGCCACCTTCTAAGAACTGCCGCCCTAGGTTTCAGTCTATTTTGACTATGCATTTTTGCAGTCCCATCCACCCCATCACTATATACGTTTTTGTGTTACGTTGTACGCATAAAATTTCGTTTATTTAATTTCAATTTTATTTTATTTGTGGGCTAGAACATTCTAGTTGGGTCTCATTTAATTTATTGATGATAGCTATTAATGATTCAAAATATTACAAATGTGGAACAGCTGTAATACTAAGTAATAATATTGTAAATCACGGCAATTTTCATAAAACGTTTCGTGTTACGAAACTAGTTCGAACTGTTCCAGGACTCATGCTACAGCGCATAGAGTATAGTTGATCAATTGATGAATATTATTAATTTCAGTGTTTAATTATCCATTTTGTTTTTTGAAACTAACTCATACAAACTTAATATCTCCATGGCTCCTGACGCGTTTTGCAAAACACCAAAGCGTCATAAACAATGACGTAACTACAAGATTCTTAACTAAGCTCTTAACAGTTGATTTATCTTATTTTCGTTCACGCCATCAACTTTCCCGAAACGCGGACTTTACCAAAACACTCTCCCATAAAAAATATCAGCGCCACCGACATTTCCTTCCGAAAAGTTCCTCATCTCATTTTTCCGCCTTACAATTTCCCGTGAAATTTATTTTCGCGTCACAACTCGTCGGCATATTGAATATCTGTTCTCGACGTCCGTATTACCCGCACCTTGTAAGCTTGGGACACACGAACTATTAAATATTCTAGTTTTACAGTTGGACTTCCATTTCTATACTAATATTATAAAGTTGAAGAGCTTGTATGTTTGAATGCGCTAATCTCAGCAGGAAATACTAAACTGATTTCAAAAATTCCGTCACCGTTGTTAATGGACTTGATCTCTGATTGCTATTGCCTATATATTTGTACCACGAGAAAAGCCCGGGGGGACCACTAGTTACTCATAAAAATAAGGATCGAATTGGAAGTTTTTTGGATCATCTATAACTTGAAATAAAAGTTTCATAATGCATTTCATCTGTTTGAGAGTAACACCTAATCTACTTCTACATGACGGGTATAATATTTTTATCGTTTTAAAGTACGATAAATTGTAAAAATGTTGATAGGAACGATTTCTAGATCCTGCTAATATTATAAATGTCAATGTTTGGATGTTTGTTGCTCAATCACGTCCTAACGTATGAACGGATCGGGCTGAAATTCGGAACACAGATAGATTATAGTCTGGAAGAACACACGGACTACTTTTTATCCCGGAAAAACAACGGGAACAACGGGAACGGGAACTTTGAGGGTAACACCGCGGGCGCTGCTAGTAGTTCTATTAGGTTGATAGCACCGGTAAAACTTGGCTTACTATTATTGTGAAATATTAGAAATTAATATTGAGGTCAAGTATTACTATGTGATTACCATCTATCGTACACACGCGGGCTCTGTATGTTTTTCTATCTCTATGGCTCACAGCACTAGGACTTCGTTTGATGATATAAAAAGGGTTGTCAAATCATGAAAATTATTCACACACTTCAATTCACACTCAGACAACGCGTTCCTAAATGTAGACATTTAATACTACAGATAAGACATTCTGGTATTAAGTTAGGAGAGTGGAGTCATACCTCCGTTGAGAGTCATTTCATCAACTTACAACTTACTTACTTACTTACTTACAACATCAACCATGAAACAATGTCTCTTTTGGATTTAGTAGCAACAAAAAAACTCGGAAGCTCTATTCGCACTAACTTCTTCGTCGATGTATCATGTCATCGCATATACGGCTTCGCGAGTAATCGGTGTCGATTATACGAACATGATATCGGAAATCTGTCATATAGGCCGTCATTTCCGCAACATGTGTTTAAAAATCACGAGTACATATAACGGCCTTTTACACTGGAGTATTTTTATTTAATTTTGATCTTATTGTTACACTCATCCAAGATGTCCTACTTCTTGCGTTGAAGAAAATTATGTATGCTATGGTTGAAATAAGATTTTTTATGATGAGGAATAAAAAGAAGAAATATTTTACTTCTTACGTGCACAGACAAGTAGGCACGATTTTGTTTTGTTGCTACTAAATCCAGAAAGCGACTTCGCTTCATGGTTTATGTCTCAAAGACTTGAACGAGGAGGTATGACACCAATTTTACTTATAGTTTAACCTACTTCAATTACTCATTGTAACACTCATCCAATATTTACTAGCTGATACTAGCAATGCTTCGCGGTTTTGTCTGCGTAGTTTCCGTTCCCCGTTACATTACCGTAATAAAAGTAGCTTTTGAAAAATAAAGTTATTCCAGACTATGGTTTAAAAGTAGCCTACGTGTTATGACAGACTATAGTTAAATTTTATGCCTAATTTCAACACGAACCATTAAGACGTTACGTAATTAAGCAAAAAACATCAAAAATTTGGGATACACAATATTATAGGACATTTTGTTTAAATATATAGTGAAGGGCAAGCAAGATATGCAGCTATTGATGTGCAACACGCCTGCAACATTTAGAAGCTGCTTAGCCACGGAGCTATTTCTACATAAATGTTTAAAATGACTGCCTAGTGTTGCACAGCATTCATCACGGGATCATCGTTCAGCACTTTTTGGGAAAATTGCCTTTAAAACTTAAAACCGGAACACAGGAATGTTAATTTAACACTTAAATAAACCGCAATTCTCCTAAAACTTTAAATTATAGTAAATTTATTATATATATATATGTATTATTATAGTAAATAAATTATTTAAGTATAGTCACGGTAGCTAAGATTATTTGGTGAAAGTAAGGAAATAAATAGTAATCTAATAAACGCAAATGAATCACTTTGATTTCACTGGCATTAGCGGTGAAGTAAACCTTGGTTAAGAGACTGTCAAGAGAAATCTTTTGATAATTGAGAATATGTAACATCAAGAACTATTTTTTTTTCCTTCTAGGAAATCTTCAATTTATGACTGAAATTAAAATACATTTTCAATTAAATTCGCATTGGATCAATAGCATTAGGATTTATTGGTAGAAATAACTATTTTACAAATATAATAAAATTTAAGTCAAGTACAATACGGAGTAATGGTATCTTCCATCTTACTTTGATGTGTGTTACTTTGACGTTTCTATGTACATTTCAACATCGATAATGGTGTGCATTTCAAGGCTCACGCAACATTCGCCTCATCCTACTATCGTCTTTCTACATTGTTTTCTCCAAATATGAGATCAGGTCAGCAAAAATTTAAGCATACATTACTTTGAAACTCTACTTGTACCATTTTTATTAATATTCATATTTTCGTTATTAATATAATCGTTCTCACGCATCGTGCTCTGTCTAGATGGCCAAGCCAAGCACCACACGACCACGTGTTCATTTTATCTAAGCCTCTGATTGGTCAACACTTTAAATCGATTATTACTAGTGAATTTAAACAATTACAAAACAAATTATTATCAGACTGACTTTGACATACCTAATACAACATGCCTGGGATTACCATGTAAATATTGAAATGACTATATTATGAAATACATTATTTACATACATGAAATACAGTATTTACGTAAACATAAGAATACATGTTAATTAACACAGATTAGACATTAAGGCACTTGCAAAAGCAATTAGCACGAGAAACATTTTAACGACTTATTTTAACTTCTCTTAGTTAAACCTTAAGTTTTCCGCTGTTAACGTGTTGACTTTATTATTTTAAACTAAGGCAAGTTTCACTTAACTGTTATGTTTTAACTTTGCGATGAATTTGTTAATTTAAAGTTTACCGTCCTAAATAATATAATGAAAAATATCATAATAAATACGTAACAAATTATATTTGTGTTGAAAATATTTTTTTTCAATACTGTACATGGCCTACTCATTATTTACTTCTGCATGCGATCAAGCACATCAACTGTACATTCTCCAACATGTATCTATCCAATAACAAGCCAAGTAAGTGTTTTTAATATATGATTGAGTGACGAGACGAGCAGAACATGTGCTTGATGGTAAGCAACATGCCTGACACCACAGTGACACACAGCTATTGGAGCATGAAGAGTCCAAATCATTACCTAGCACTGCACTGCGCTCATTACCCAAAGATCTAAGATATAATAAATCTAAGTCCTGTTATCTGTAATATTTCTGGAAACATTGCCCTTCAAATCGGAACACATTAATGTTTCTCTTTACTGCTTGGCGATAGAATAACACTGGCAAAGGTGTGGTACTTCTGCAGGTGGACTCTGATAAGAGTCCTATCACTGTTAAAATAGTATAAGCATAACGACGATGGCAAAAGCTCTGACGGCATGACTGTTGTGCCTTGGAAGTTGGGTCGGCCCCTAGTGTGGGACGCAACTTGCATCGATACTCTGGCACCATCACATCTTCTAGAAACACATAGTAGGGCTGGTGCAGCGGCTTATTCAGCTGAGCGACTCAAATGGCGGAAATATCCTACCCTCGGAGGAGGTTACATATTTGAGCCCTTTGGGGTTCAGACATTGGGCCCGTGGGGGCCGGGAGCTCACCTCATCTTACGTAATGCCGCCAGCATGCTGGGTACGCTTCCGATTGGTAGTGGGCTTGAACATCTTGATTATCTGTAGACCTTCGTTGGTCTATGGATAATTCAGGTGGGCTTAGTGTAAGTAGTTTCTTAGGTATGTAGCGTAGTGTAGTTCTCATTGTATTTTAGTTTTGTTAACAAAGGCTCTGCCAGCATAATGAGCTCACTAAATGTTGCCACTGCTGGAACTCGGTACCTTCTAGGTATTGCAAGGAGTCAAGGCGTAAGTTTCATTTACCACACTGGCCTGGTGCAGATTCCTTGATGACGCTTGACATCGAAAGATCATTGGAACATGCTGCTTTCTTCACTACGTTTTCTATCACCGTCAAAGTCAGTAGTTTTGATAGACTTGTATAGGTACTTACACTTGGGAAATTATCACTCAGAAATAAGTATAGGTGAGATACCTAGGTGAGCGAACCTACCCCACAATTGTTAACGTTCTAGCTATTACACCTTTTTTCCCATTCAACTATATGTACAGCTGCACACATGCTAATTAAAATATAAGTCACGGAGGCATAAGTAATAACGATTCTCCAAAACAGTTTCAAAACGAACTAATCAAAAAGTCTTCATGTCTCGTACCACCGTTAAAGTTAATTCAGCGATCAAAAACTCAGCCCTTGTAATATTTAAATTTCAAGGCAGAGAGTATGTAGGGTCTATTATCTAAGCACGCGCCTACACGAAATCTGTCCCCTGATTAAATTCGAAGCCGTAAAAAATCATAGCGCGTCTAACGAGCAGTTTTACCTTACGTGTTTGACTTTTGACATTGTTGTTTTAGGGCTAAAGGCATTTAATGTTGCTTTTTGAGCCTATTTTAATTTTGTTTATTTATACAGAGTCTAGCGACTGTATTTTAAAACAATACTTGAATAAATTTTATTTCATTCGATAAATACATTATAATATTATCAAAAAAATAATAATAATATAAGCTTTTATTTAAATGCTCTGAAACGAAGAAAAGTAGGTAGGTACCATATTATTGCATTGTCACCGAAGTTACGTAAGTAACTTTTGTAGTGGTAGGACTCTTGGCAGAGTCCGCCTGGGGAAGTACCATACTTTTGCCAGTTATTCTACCCCCAAGCAGTAATGTGCAAACATTACTGTGTTCCGGTTTGAAGGGCAAAGTTTCCAGAGAAATGAAAGGGCTTAGAGATATAACATCTTCGATCTCTGGGTGACGAGCGCAGTGCAGTGGTAGGTAATGATTTGGATTATTCATGTTCCAATAGCTGCGTGTCACTGTGCCGTTATGTGGCAGGCATGTTGCTTATACCATCAGGCACAAGACCTGCTCGACTCGTCACTCTTAATATAAAAAAAAAAGTAAGCATACCAAATTTCAACCTAATCTAACGACAGGAAGTGGCTCTAATTTAACTTGCAACATTTGTCCCATACTAACATAATAAGAGCGCAATATGAATAAAAGCTTATAAAACTATTTGATTTTTACGTAACAAACGTCTGAAATGTACGTATTTGATTCTAATTGAAGTATAGCTGTTTACACCTAACGCCTTGGATAAAAGTTAGGATTGACAAATAACATAAGTTGATCAAAACTGTTTTGTAAACTTTGTAGGTAGTGTTTAGTTTTTTAAAGTTGAGGCTAGTATAGGAATTATTTAGTTGTGTATTAATTGATACGTTCATAATTTAAAACATATTCACATACCTAACCATGCAATATAATACATGTTTTGTTTGTAAAAGACACAACTGACATCGGGAGAGATAGCGTAAGAAGAGAGTTAGGACATCGAATAAGAGAAAATGGTGGTGACTCCCTCTTCGGCTTCTACTTGGCACAGAGATAGTACATTGCTATTCAGCGGGGTAATGCTGCCAGTGTAATGGGCACCTTTGGGCAGGGTACCGTTAGGGGTGGGACATGTGATTGATGAATTTATTGTTGATGTAATTTTAATTGTGTTATTGACAAATGTAATATTTAATTATTAAAGGCACATTAGTAACTCTTATAGCCCCAGCAATAGGTTAGCCATGTGTTACAGGGATTACAAATACAAAAATCTTTATTGCTGTTTGTAGATAAGGTAAGGTGATACAAAACATTTTAAAAGTAGACCCGTACAAACTACCTCTTCTTCTAGTGGTTTGCAATATGCCAATACAGTTCCTATTGGTTTGAATTTATACAATGATAAAAATAATAGTCTTCTTCTTCTGCTTTTTGGTCTCGGAATCTTCGGAATCGGTTGTATCGTATCATATTATGTCATCTAATTCATCTTCTATTATGGCTTCTATGCGGTTGTGCTATGCATGTATGTATGTATGCTATGTTTGTATATATTAGAAATAATTATTATTATTTAATGTCTTCATAATTTTCAAAATGGTCTTCGAGCAAAGGTTCACTTTTCTTGATAACATGCTAGTAAGGTTGTATGTAACTTTATCACTGTCCATATCAAGGCTCCAGCAATAATATTATTATCAGATACTCCTGACTCATGAGTATCACAAAACCATCTATCGAAACCATTTAAATGTTGTTTAATTATGTTTGATGCTAATGTAACCATTTTGGTATTCCCATCAGTTAAACTAATTGTTTCTATTGTGTCAATATTTAATACAAGATTTGAGTATGAAATAAATTTGTTGAAATCAGAACTAGACTTTGAAATTCTTAAGTTTAAGTAGTTATTTGGAAAAGCGTCATACAAAAACAAATATTTCTATGCACGCTTGGTTGGAATTATGGCTTTGCCATGTCTCCCTTTCCCTGATACAGTAGGTATTATTTAGTCTAAGGAAACTCGACAAGATAAACAATCGTATCACAAAAAAATCTCCATGCCAAAAAGCAACACCGTAATTCACGAACCGACTTAGTCTAATTCAATTTGGGCCCGAACTTGTGCTCATTCGTTATTATTTACGCGAATTTTCTGTATTTTACCGTCAACAAAATAAAAAGTACCACAAGCTTTTGACATCAACTTGCCAACGTGAAATAATTTATTGCTTAGCACTCGACTCGTGCTCGCTGAATTCCAGAATGACCGAATAAACACCACTAAATTCGGATATGCAGACTTACTCGGGATCAACAAAATAAACACTTATATAAGTGCCTTTAATTTGACTCTTAGATTCTTTTGTAAATAGCTGTGTTTAGCTTTAATCTGGTCTTTCTTTTTGAGTGTCCAAATATGAATGTAGTATTTTATTTTTGAAGTGAAAACTTTTTTAAATGCGTTGAGAACTTTTCTATACGAAAAATTTTATGTGGTCGTGGCACCGACATCGACAAGCTAACATCAGTTGCGCATAGCGTCGACAGTAGAGCGGCGACAGCAAAGTAACGAAGCGGGGTATAATAATACCATAGACGCTTATTGAATAGGTGAAGTCTTGTGAATTTCCATCACTATCATGGGAAATATATTTTTGTAGCTAAGTATACGGATTACGTCTTCTACAACATTCATCATCACCACCCACAATCTTATCTATCCCACTGTTGGCTAGCCTCTCTTTTCTCATGGCATCTTCATCGGTCCTGTGCCAATCGAGCCCAGGATCGATCCGCAATACCAACGACATCGTCGACCCATCTTCCAGCTGAACAACATTTTTTAATAGTACATTCTAAGGTTCTTACTTCTATCGGCATAAAACAAACTCGAAAACACATTTACTTTTCTTAATACATCGATCAGGTCACTTATCTTAAAAGGCATTGAAATAGAGAGCCAGTTAGTGTCGCTCAAGCAACTTGCCGTTAAACTTAGTACCTACACAGTTTACCTTAGCCTAAGTACCAAAGCAAGACGGACCAGTGCACGGTGGCGCGTGATCTGCCCTAGAAATAGGTCTAAACAGCGCCGGATTAAGACGGGTAGAATGGAAAGCTCAATTCATTTAGCATGGAAAGTACAAAAACGATTTTTCCGTTTTTCTATCTTTACCTACGAATAGTAGGTGTAAAGCTGAAAAGTTAATTTGTTTGAACACACTAATCTTAGGCGCTACTGGACCGATTTCAAATATTTTTTTCCGATGGATATGTTCGTGATCCCATAGGTCAAATTTTATATGTACCACAGGCAAAGCGCCCCCCGGACGTTCTGCTAGTCTACTTTTAAAGTGGTCTGTCACTAGTTCTCTAAAGTAAGAGGTTTCTGTGTGTCATTGATATGTTTTTAAAACTATCAGCATGTTTCCTGTTTCCGTTATTTTTCCGCTATAAAAAGTAAATGTGTTTCATTTCAACGTGATTGAGCAACAAACAAATATAGATTAATATTAGAAATGTAGTCTAATATTAAGAGTATTATTTATGTAGTACTAGCAGCACCCTGTGGTTATATCCACGTAATTCCCATACCCGTTATTTTCCCGGGATAATAAATAGTAGGCTTATTGATTGGGTAAACGGGTAACTCACGTGTAATAAGGTCGGTCAATCCGACTCGAGTTTCGACCGCGTCCGGCGGCCTTTTTCAAGGAGACTGTACGTGCACGATGGCTGCCCGTTTGGCACTGCTGGCTGCCGCGCGGCGCGCGCCCAAGGTCAGCGGCTGTTGCGGGGGTGCAAGTGTGACAACCACGTTAATTTTAATACTAAAATAGTAGGCTATGTGTTCTTCAAGACGATAATCTAACAGTGTTCCAAATTTCAACCAGATATCTTCAGACGTTACGACGACACTGAGTAACATACATACATCCAAACATTGATATTTTTACTATTAGTAGGATATCAACTATTTGGATTTTTTGGTCAAAACTCTACAGTAGATAGGTATTGTAAAAACATTGTCAACCAATATTTATGTTTAACCTTATTATCAGCTCTAAAGCCGATACTGGACAGAGAAGCATTACGGATGCAGCCAACGCCATCGCAAATAGAACTTGAGGATTGCTGTAAAGATGTACAGCTTCTGATAAGGGCAACCGTTCACCGAAGCGGAGAGCGGAAATGTCCTCCGAGCGACAAATAGCCAAACATCGCTGTGCAAATGCTTGTAATGCGAATTGAAGGTTGATGTACACTGTTACTGCTTTTTTACGGTACAAGTTACAGCTGGTCTAGTCGGGAGGCACCTGTCGATCCGGAAGCCCCGGGTTCAAATCCCACGCGCACCACTGTCTTTTCGAAGTCTAGTGCGTAATGCCGCTAATTAAAAACGGTGAAGAAAAACATCGTGAGGAAACCGAGATGTACCTAGAATCTTTCGTGGGAATGTGTCATTCATCAACCCGCACTGGGCCAGCGTGGTGGATTATGGCCTTTACTCTCTGTGCGAGAGAAGGCCCCAAGTTCCAGCAGTGAAAACATTTAGTGGAGCGAGAATATCTGATGTCACAGCCATGAAGTTCCAGGTTCAATTCCCGCTTGTACTATTAAGTGTTTTTCTAAATGTAGGTGCACAAGCTTGGCCTCACTATTGGCTTTAGCGATGACTAAAATTATCGTTAGAAAACCGATGTGATCATGTGATCAAATAACATATTTTGTTTCGTGGACGTGCGCTATACGACAACCTACGCTTGGCCAACGTGGTGGATTATAGCTTTGACTCTCTCCTTGGGACAAAATACTCTGCTTGTGTTTATGACATAAACATACCCTTTTGGGTAATGAATTTTATTAGTAACTACGTATACGACAACTACTAGAACGCTTTCTGAGCTTGTTGTTCACATTTTTTATTATTTCAGTACATCTTTTCTTGAATTTTAGGTCTTGATGTTTATGTCATAAACACAAGCAGAGTATCCAGCGATTTCTTTCAAATTTTGAAGAATATAGTAATGTTTTCACATTGCTGCTTGTTGCTAGAATAACTGGCATTTTTTACGCAAAATTTGTCACACAAACATCATACAAATTATTACTTTTTCTCTTAAAATATAATTGTATATCATCATCATAAGCCTATCTTAGTCTATTATTAGTAAGCCTCTCCCATGGCTCACCACTCAGCCCTATCCTCAGCTTTACGTATCCATCCACTGCCTGCCGTCTTCTGTATATCGTCACTCCATCTAGCATCAGGTTGTCCTACACTATGTTTACCGATTTGCGGTCTCCACTTCCCCTCGAGACCACGTCTACTTCAACGGCTATCGGTTCCGAGACAGTTTTATATCATGGATTGCTTTTGGTATAGGTGCCGGCAAACAAGTTGAACCAATGAAGTCAGCTGCGCAATGGCTGCGCAGAAACGTTTTTAAGGTCTCTTTGGTGCAAAAAGGAAGTGTACATCCGCGAACTTTCCCCTTCTTTGTAAATTTTGGGTCAACTTGTTTGTCGGCCACTATAACAGCATAAAGGTGTTAGAACAGCACAATAAAGGTCGTAGAGCGTTAGTGTGTGTAATGAGTACCACTCCCTCAAAGAAGCCAGAAACCTACGCTATCAATCTCTCTTGCTCCACGAGGACTGTGGTCCTAATCCGGAGACGTGCCAACAAGTAATGTATTCTGTGGTACGGTAATGTATTCGATGGCTGGCCATTGTAAGTGCAATCAAAGATGCGACGGGCTTGCCAAAGTGTAGGCAAATTGAGACTATTTTAGATTTCAATAGCAGTGAAAAATGTTTTCAATTTAATCGAATATACTACCATCATCATTGTCAATCATTTTAGAGTATAAGCCGTTTTCCTCTTGTTTTGTGTCAGTATTATAATGCTTTTGATCACTTTTTACAAAAGTTTTTTGTTTGACGGTTGCTTGAAAGAGATTGCTTTTAAACGATAACGTCGCCCATTGCTACTTTCATTTTAGTCTTTAAAACTTTATTTTAAAATTTAGTGCAATAAAGAGTTAGTTTATTTATTTTTTCTCTTTGCGTGGTTAGAGTAAGAAGTAACTTCTAGGTAAGTGTTCGTAATTTTATTTTTAAGCATAACGTCGCTTACCATCTAGCGAGTTGGAGCTCAAATGCGGACTTATGCCCGATAAAAAAAATTAAAAGCTGGAAACACAAAGTGGAAAATTAACGGCATAACCCAATTCCCATTTATTTACCCACAAATTACCGCATAAGCCGCTTATTTTTTTTATAATGACGGTAATAAGCAGGACGTGTGTCTAATGGTAAGCAATATGCCTGCCTATAGCAGCATAGTGCTCAGTAAGTTGTTCCCGTTGGTATAACTCGGGGCTTTCGAAGAGAGAGTCAATAATGTCATGATCCACCTCGCGCGCTAAATGTGCTATATTGGTAGGTCTGCAAAAATATTTCTATCACCACTCGTCTCCCGCCATTGGCGACTGTGTGAGGACAGGATTGTTTCTGATTCACCATCGTGGTTAGTGATGTCTTTGAACGCAATTAAGTGCACCAACTACAATTAGACTACAGGCCCGTGAAGAAAATGTACGTAGTAAATGAACCACCAGGAACCTATGTAGGATGGTAGAAGGGTATAAAGTAATAAGATTCAGAACTATGCCGTCGCTTGTAAGCTGTCCAACTGAGTACAGTCGAAGAGGGGAGGTTGCAACACTCGATAATTTCTCCTTGTCGCATGATTTTTGTACGGCGTTGCAGAATAATAGATTAGAAGAGGTATTGAAACTATAAAAATTATACATTTTAAGTTTTTAGTTTGTAGGAAAAATTCGTGATTTTCCGACGACTTACAGATTAAATTTGGGCATTTGATTTTGTACGGCATTGGTTCCATACAGTTTAAATACCTCTCCTAATCCATTATTTCGCAATGCCGTACAAAAATCATGCGACAAGGAGAAATGATGGAGAGTTGCAACCCCCCCTCTTCAACTGTACTCAGTTGGACTAAGCTGTCCAGCCCTGTCAAGTGACGGCATAGTGCTTAATCTTATTACTAATTTATACCCTTCTATCATCCTACATAGGTCCCATGGTGGTTCATTTACTACGTACATTTTGTACACGGGCCTGTAGTCTAAATGTAGTAATTTATAATCTCCAAACTTTTCGTGCAATGTTCTGGACATTATGGACGAAGAAAACATTTTCAAATAGACGGTTTCAAATATTTACTCTCACGGTTTAAAGACCATACTTATTTTATGTATCCATCTTTTTTAGGTAATACTAGCAGCTCTCCACGGTTCCAGTTATTTTCCCGCGATTAATAAAAGTAGCTTAGTTAGTGTGTTAGTTTTATTTCTGACTAGAATTTATCTGACTTTTAAATTTCAACCTGATCCATTGAAGCGTTCCGACGTGATTGAGCAACAAACATCGAAACATCCAAACTTTAACATAAACAGTATAAGTAAGATAAAATGACTTCTCTCGAAACATTGTCAAATAAAAAAAAAACAAAGTAGTAGTATTAGCATATTTGCATTTATAACAAACAGCGAACTATAACGAAAAGCGATGGTTCATTTTATCCACATCGTTTGAAAGGGGAAACAGCGGCGCTCACTCATACCTTTCAGTATTAATGGCGTATTCAGCTCAATTACTCCACGTGGAAAACCTACTTTACCTGAGCTATTGATTTTTGCTCAGTTAATGGAGTGAATTGACCTGTTTCAGATTTTAACGTCGAATCGATGGCTTCGGCATAAAGTGCGTGGGATATTTTGAGAAAATTCGCCTTATTATGTAGGTAAGTACGTGTAGATTACCTACTAGCTTTTACCTCGTTTATGTTTAAAGCTATATTGTTGTTTTTCTCGTAAAAAACTTTTTTTACGTAATTTTTTCACTCGGTCTAATAAAAAAAAAGAATAAGTACAGCAATATTTCATAATAGTCGAAAAAGTAAAAATATCAGCGATGTTCGTCACTCGCTTGTCCAAATTCTATGAAATTTAGAGAGACCAGAAAATATACCTTTACCTATAGCTGGAAATATAAAACAGAACATAAAGAGGAGTAATATTGTAAAGACTACTTTTAGCCTACTAAGTTGTTTCCTTATTTTATCTAAGTATATTATGAGGATATCCTGATTTTTCGAGAACGCCCCAACCAATTTCAATGTTTATTTTTTTGTTCCAATGAGTATAAATAATCCCATATAAATGTTATTGAAATCGGCCGGGTGGTATATGAAATATGAACAAATAATAAAAATTTCCCAACAATTTCGTCTGGATGATATATATGGTTGTAGATTTCACAAAAGTTACAAAATTTGATCCTGTCAACTCAAAATTGTGTAAATGTATCTTGTAACTTGTTTTGCACTAAAATGGGTAAAATAAACTCTTTTTATACAAAAAAAAAATTGGCAGTCATAGGAACTGCCGATAGAAGTGAAAACTTAAAACTCAGAATTTGATAGCTTACCTTGGAAACTTCACGGGTGTAACCGGAGGGCGTGGCCCCGCCATCTTGGCATGGCCACCTAGAAATACGTCCGCTTTTCCCATTGGCTGACGTATTTCTAGATGGTCAATAGCTCCGTATATGGTCCCGAGTTTACCCGAAGCTTTCTTATCATACCCGAGCGTGACGAATGAATTCAATTCACAGCCCACGAAAAATCTGTCTAGGCGCGCCTAAAGAAGTTTCACTTCAATTAAACCGACTTCAAAACCACAAATAGGCACTCAAAAGCTAATTATAAGCTTAATTATTGTAAACGCAACTGTGGAAAAGCGCAATTCACTTCATTTGTAATGAAGTTTGTTCAATACGGAAGTCAAATACGTGATAAATAACATATAAACACGCTCATAATGGCACGTGCTAAACCCAGACACATCACAAATAACCGTTTCGATTACACAGGTTTCTCTTATGTGGGAATCGAACCCTAAGGCTGTAAGGCTCATTGACGACACTCGCTATCGAATACATTCTTTATTGGAACGAAGTTCCTTATCGCGCGTTGCGAAAGGGGGCTAGACGGAAAAAAATGTCACGAAAATTTGTAACGGAATTTCGATTACCTCCACAACTTCAGGTGTACCAGGGCAACAGAAACAGTAAGGAGTTTTGATTACCTACCTCTAACACACCCAGCGTTTATCTCCAGATAGCAGGACAATAGAAATATGAAAGAGTTGCGTTTGCATCCAGGTATCAGTACCAGGGCAACAGAAACAGAAAAGAGTGGCATTTGCCTCTCCAGGTACAAGGACAACAGATACAGTAAATAGTTTCGTTAATACCTCCACAACCTCCCGCGTTTATTTCCAAGTACCAGGATAGCAGAAATATGAAAGCCAGTTGTCAGGGCAACAGAAACGTAAAGAGTTGCAATATTTTGCACAACTTCGTTCCATCTGGGTGTCCCTTGACACCTTTAGTCTTTTTTTTAAGAACAGTAAATAAATATATCTTACAAAACTAAAGTTGTCTTAAAATCTACCTAGATTATTAATTTGATACCTAGAATCATCTAAATACAATGGAAATTTTAACAGATAACTGCAGGCTAAAACTGTTTTGATTTGAACTAAACAATTTCCATTTTACATTTCTATCACAGTTTGTTCTGTTTTTTCCCATTTTGTCAGCGAACACACTCGGGGTGTTTGGCGTGCGTTGGCCTTATTCGATGTGGCGGCCATTTAGGTCATAGCGTTCGGCTGTGTGCCCGTGGCTTTATGTCGCTTGATTGTCGGTTACATGTGGCTACACCGCTAGTTATTTCCAAACCTCATTGGAAATAGTAAAACTACGACTATATGTATATACCAAAAAGCAAGCAGACTCATTGTTATAATCAGGCCTTATTTGGTTGACCTTTGGTCATATATTTAGTAGTTTTTTTGGTGTTGGTTCACTTTGGCTTTTTTACCCGACTGCGCGACGCAAAGGAGTGGTAATGTGTTTAACAGTCTATGTATGTATGTATGTATGTATGTATTAAAAATTAAAAAAATTTATTAAAAAAAACCGTTAAGGATGTATATCGATTTAAAGTTGAGTAACAACCATTCTCACATTCATAGGTTTTTAGGTAGCAGAAAACTTCGTATAACTAACTATACGTGTGAATGTGGATGGACATTATATACTAATGTATCTAGTAGGCATCGATATAAATCAATAGATGTGCCATGAGCACCTTGAAATTGGTAATAAACTGCGTCTCTGTATGTATCGTAAGTGGTTTACAAACAACCAATCTACTTGACCCCTATAATCGCTAGCGGCGAGATTTGCTGTGGTTCTACTTATTTTGGTTGGTGACACCGAATAATGATAGGTAAAAACGTCCGGCGTCCACCGCGTCCTGCAACCGACTAGAACGGAAAGAGTGAGCTCACTCTTCCCACCGTTGACATGATTGCGTGCGCCGTGAAGTTTCGGATGGGGCCCATCTTGGGTTCTACGATCTATGCTAGTAGGTATATTGGACTACTTTTTTTTTCGTACGTACAGGAAATGTGTTTACCCTAATGCGCGGGGCATTAGGGTAAACACATTTCCTTGGAGACACAGCCGGGTTATGTTGCACTCTATATCATGTATGGATATGGTGCCCCTATCTACTAATAAACCTCCATGGGGTTTCAACTCTGCCGCTGACAGTGGGAACACGGAACCGCTCTCGGATTGCTCCACCTCGGTCGCCCATATCCAACTTCAAACGATTTAGTACTCAACGTCAATCGAGAACCTATACTAACACAAAACTATAAATATGAATTACATGCAGTAGAAAATCCTACATAAATATTATATCAGTAGAAACGAATACATTTGGTCAACCACCAAAAGATGCATACTATTATGTTGAGCATATTAACATTCACAACATTGTTCATAACTAAAAAGTATAAAATAAAAATTTTTTATTTAAAAACTCAAAAACCCGACTGCGTAAAAAGTGAACCAAACTACGTACTCGCATACTAAAAAAACTGAAAAGAATAAAACAAGCATTTAGATTTCTGTTGGTCTAGAATTCTATAATATGTTATTGTATTAATACTATTTAAATATATACAATATTTTCTAATAAAAGAACATTACAACTGAACAGTCGGGATCCATTGAACAATTACATTGTATGTCGAATAATAATGGATCCCGACTCTTCAGTTGTAATGTTCTTTTATTAGAAAATATTGTATATATTTAAATAGTATTAATACAATAACATATTATAGAATTCTAGACCAACAGAAATCTAAATGCTTGTTTTATTCTTTTCAGTTTTTTTAGTATGCGAGTACGTAGTTTGGTTCACTTTTTACGCAGTCGGGTTTTTGAGTTTTTAAATAAAAAAAATTTATTTTATACTTTTTAGTTATGAACAATGTTGTGAATGTTAATATGCTCAACATAATAGTATGCATCTTTTTTATCATAAGCTGTCTATGTTTTCTTCCTAGTGCTGGTACTTCGTACTATGTCTCACAAGGAGAGAGTCAGAGTCATAATCCACCTCGCTGGCTGGTATTCTATATATGGTATTCTATATAACAGTGGGAGCATTTAGAGGGTTATTTATGCTAAGCCAGCATAGCATAACTGTCTGAATAGTTAACTACTTATAATAAAAAATAAACGGTGCAAAGAAACCAGCAAAGTTTCAAACAGACGAAATTCGAGAATATGCGTCATCCGCCAAGCCGCACTTACCCAGATGTGCAGAATCTCTATAATACACAAAAATAAATAAACTACAACAAGATACATATTCTAAAGCTAGTGAAACAAATGGCGACTTCGTCGCTAAAGGTGTTTTCTCTTCTAAATCTTATTGCTGTCTAACTGGTGAACTTTTTCAGGCTATCGAAGGATGGCGACCAACATTAAATAGAACAAATCAGCGCAAGGGACAATGTGCCGTATGTTAACATATTTAGATATTCACATAGGTAAATATAAATTAACTAGCAGGATCCCGTGGGTTTACCCACATAGTTCGCACTTCAGTAACTTATCCACGATGAAAAGCAGCCTATTTAATATTCTAGACTGCTGTTGTTGATAACCTCTGCTCCAAATTTCTACCCAATTCATTTAGGTGTTCTGACATAATTGATAAACAATCACATACCTCCAATTAATTTACATTTAATTAGCAGGGTTCTCATCAAATCATAATTATTACATTAATTGCAACATGTACTTAAATTGAAATGTACATGACAATGTTAAGGCATAGCATTTTAATTAAATAGAATATTACAACAAACCTACTAAATATTATAAATACGAAAGTTTAGATTTTTAGAAGTTTGGATGTTTGTTGCTCAATCACTTCGGAGCACCTGAAAGGCTCAGATTAAATCTTCAAACACAGATTGTTTACAGTCTGGAAAAACAAATAGGCTACTTTTAATCTCAGAAACATAACTACGCGGATATAACCGCGTGGTAGTTGATAATAGTCAGTTCATTTAGCTAATTAAATGCATGGAACAGACATTATACATGCAGTTGTTCCAAGACAGTGCACTTCAAGACTCGCAGTCTAATAAAATGAGCGCGGGAGTCCCAAGACGACATCAAAGACATTCATTTCACGGTTGAAGTGAACTGAGTGTTTAAGTTCTAGCCATTTTCTTAAGATACTTGTTTATAAGCGTGTTTTTAGCAGATTATATTAAGTGCAATTAATACTCAAATGTTCAATGTTATTTCGTTTGTGAAAGTCTTTGCTAATTTGAGTTTGTAATGTAAAACGCATTGGAGGAGCCTCTCAATTCGGTTGGATGTTTTTCTTGTGTTTCGTATGTTACGCAATAGCTCCGACAATTGTGAATCGATTTTAATTATAATTTTTTTGTTTGTTGTACCTACAAACCACTTCAAAAGAACTTTTTTTATCGCTTATAGATCCGCGTTTGATAAATAAAAAAACTTCTTCAAATAAACTTGACTGAAAACGATGTAGCAGTTTTTGAAATATCAACAAAAAAACTGATATTTGCTTATTTCTTACCTGGACGACGTATTCGAAGATTTAACAAAAATTGTGAAATTTAGTCGAGAGTCACAGTTTTATTTTAAAGTATTTGTTTTTAAGAAAAAAATATTTTCGATAATTTATCACTCGAATGAAATGTCAAGGTAACGATCTACAATACTTGTAAATGATTATGAGGTCAACGACAACGCAACGGTTAAACAATGAGTTTAAGGCCGGGTCACACAGAGGCGATCCGATAGCGATAGCAACAGCGATCCGCGACGGGATTTTTTGTAATGTTCGAATTTGTGTGCAACCTGACACACAGCAAGCGGGCGCGATCCCATACTCGGTATCGGATCGCTATTGCTATCGGATCGCCTCTGTGTGACCCGGCTTTTATTGTTAGATATTTCCATCTGTGTTCAAAATTAAGTATTGAACATTTTACAACGAAACACCAGATTAGCCAACGACGATAGAAAACACATTACACACGATTTACCTTACCTCTCCTGCGCCGAAAAACATTTGAAATCAAAACACTTCTATATTCCAATTGCGGGAACTAGCCAAATAAATACACACACACATTTTTACGAACCCAGTTGCAAACTCTATGTTTAGGTACCAAACAATCTCGCCCAATTTTTGTCCACAAAGCAAAACAAAAAATTCGTAGAGCTTGTAAAAGTTTGCACAGTTCACCTTTTCTGGTTATAACAACATGCTACTCTGAGAATCGGCAATTTTGCGATTGCATCGATACATTGACTCTCTGTGAATGCAATTGAATATATACAAACCCAGTTTCAAAATTGCATAAAGAAGCCTTTACAACACACTTCTAAGCTTCAGAGATTGCTCTAAGCAATAAGGCCGCCGTTTGTGGCACTAGTTCATAAGTGTTTTCCTGTAATATGTCTGTTTTTGTGTCACAATAAAGAGTTATCTATCTATCTACTTCTTTTCTTGCACTAGCCCTAAATATGTAGGCAGTAAAGGCGTCTTTCCTTTGTTACATAAGGTTCTGAGACGTGTACAACATGCGTCTGATAGTAAGCTATATGCTTGTCCAAAACAATATAGTAATACACAGCTACTTGAGCATGAAGTATCCAAATTATTGCTTATCACTCCAATGCAGTCGGTATCCAGAGACATGAAATGTTCTTCTTGCCTTTTAATTATTGTGATAACATCGCCCTTCTATCTGAAACACAGCAATAATTTGCACATGAGTGTTTGGTGGTGGAATAACTGATAAATGTACCATTTCTCCCTAAATGGTCTCTGTAACGAGTCAACCGACCACAGTTTAAGTGTTAAGTACTGTCAAAAGTATCATTACTAAAATGGGCTTGACACGTTTCGTTTTTTACTCTAATTCATTAGTCGAAGGCAGTGCCTATATACTTTGAGAATATTATAAGTATTGTTTAATTTTTGTGAAACTTTTCACGACTAAATTAATAATAATAAATACTGTTATTTCCATAAAATCTAATCTACAGTACTCACTTCAACCAACACAAGAGAGCAAACTAGCGTACATTTAGTACTAACTAATTTGATATACATACGTCTCAAAGGCGAGTTTGTCACGTACGAGTAATTTAAGAAGATCTTACTAATATTATAGATGCGAAAGTTCGGATGTGTACTGTTCAATGACGTCGGAACATCTGAACGGATCGAGTTGAAATGCAGTTAAATTATAGTGTGGAATAACAAATAGGCTATTGTTTATAACGAGAAATTCATGGGAAGAAAAACTTTAATTCGTCGGGCGCTGTTAGTTTGATTATTAGCTGGACGTCTACTCTAATTCAACGAAAACGTAATTTCGAAATAAGGTACGGCACACGGAAAACGATACAGTTGAAATCAGTGAAATTGTATAAGAAAATAGTTCGCGTAATTTTCGTAGGCGCGATACAGTTGACATACAAAATACGAGGCTCATGCAAAATAAATATTGTGTTGAAAACATTTACGTGGCGTTCCATGAATAACACAACATGGACTCATCCCCATAGCACTCGACATGATGCGAATGAAAGCAGCAAAAAAACCAGATCAATCCGGATCGTACGGAATTTCAATGTAACTGAGGCTTTTAAAGGGAATCCCGATTTCTTCAGGCGAGTATTTGTGATTCAGAATCGGGTTGATTAATTTATAGCGTTCCGAGGGATTGAAAAGACTTGATATGGATTAGAAATGGTATGAGTAAGCGAGTTGTGAGCAGGTTAAAATATGTTCGACAAAATTGATTTCAGTGCCTTTTCAGCCGGCGTATTGGAAAAGATTGCAAGATGCTGTTCGCGGTCATAGCTGTCAAAAATTTGTTACAAATTACCATACGGTTACAAATTTTAAACTTAAAACAAAGCTAACAATGGCAATACAACTGGATATTTTTTGTTAAAATCAAAAAAGCGTATTATGAAGTTACCTATGACCCAAAATGAAAGACTGACTTACGAAAACACAGATATTAGATTTTTTTTTAATTTTGTAACTTTTCATTTGAACTCATATTGAAAACAGCTAACATGACTTTATTGCGACCTAAATTTTTATTTCATTAATTGGCTTACATACAACTTTAGTGAATACGAAATAAAATATGGCGGTTACTAAACAAATTCTATTTCAAATAACTGAAATAGAATCGGTGACTGTACTAAAAGTTTTTTGCATAGTTAAAACTATTTTATAATTTGTACCATCTTATGTCGTATCATACATAGCATGGCTATTTTTCCAATTTATTGTGTATCAACTATTTTTATTTCTTTCTATGTTTGTTGTAATTTATTGAAAATGTATTTATTAAAGTTTAATTTATTTGGCATCTTGCTGAAAATAATCGCAATCCATGTACCTTGCAAGGAAGCCACGGGACTCCGAAATACGGTTCTGTTTAAAACAGTACTTAGTTCGGGGACGATGGATCCGCATATAATCGTATAAATTAAGCAATAAAATAATTTGAGTGTGCGTTTCACATTTATTTTTTTCTAACGATATCTGCATTTCCAGTGACGTCGCATGCCAGTCTTATTTTCCCAGCAGCATGGACCGATAACACCCGCATGGCGACGTCGTCACACGATCGTTCACCTTTGCCTTCTTTCTGCCCCGTTTGCCGCTCGCTGAACTCAGCTTGCAATCTACTGCAGTCACATCATGTGGAATAAATCTATGCATTTCAGAGCACTTGGCTGATGCGACGCGTAATATACTGGCGTTTACTTGAATCTGCAACAACCGGCTATCTTACGCGTCTTTGTGCAACGGATGGGTTAAAATTTGAATTTATGATTAAATTACTGTGATTTAAATATCTGTTGTTGGCAGCCGTGCCGTATAGTTAGACATTTTTTTTCGAACTAGCAAGTACGATACGGTAGTACTTTACAGTAATATAAATAATAGTAAAGTTTATTACGCATTAAAAAAGTAACAAAACATCCATAATATTAAATTAACGTTTCACGTCAAATACGTATTGACGTGAAACGTTAATTTAATAATGCTGAAGAGCTTTTTAGTTTGAACGCGCTAATCTCACGAACTACTTGCTGGACCGATTTCAATTGTTTTCCGTTGGATGTGTACGTATTTTTTTTATAGCATAGAGTGACTAGACGAGCAGATCATGTGCCTGATGGTAAGCATGCCTGCCACATAACAGCACAGTAACACGCAGCTATTGGAACATGATAGTCCAAATCATTACCTAGCACTGCACTGCGCTCGTCACCCAGAGATCTAAGATATTATGTCTCTAAGCCCTGTAATTTCTCTGGAATCATTGCCCTTCAAACCGGAACATAGTAATGTTTGCACATTACTGCTTGGCGGTAGAATATTTGGCAAAGGTGTGGTACTTCCCCAGGCGGACTCTGCTAAGAGTCCTACCACTACTAAATGAACTACTACGTGATCCCTGAACGCTATAAGCTTTAAATTATGCATAATGGACGAAGCTGAGTCAGGCCGCTAGTTTATAATATAAGTATTTACAATGATATCAGTTCCCAAAGCAATATATATATTGAGAATTGTGGTTTATAAATATCCACACAAAATACGAGAGTATTTTTTGTGGATATTTTTATTTATATTTAAAATACTGTAGTATTTAACACAACACAACACAACTTTATGTTTCTAAACAATAGTAAATATGATTTTGTAACAGTGACGATTGTTAACTACGAGTTCTCTTTGCAGTAACTACCTACACGTAAGTCATAAAATATGTATGATAGTATGATCGCTTGCACAGCATTTAAACAAAATCACTTCTATTAATCAGGAACACAATAACCAAACGAAGAAGAAACCCATTTTCGTAAATAAGTACATCTAAACAGGACCTACACTTTGCCTTGCCTGATTTGGTATACTTAATGTATTAAATCATTTTCTTCTAAATAAGCCCGTTTACCATACAGCGTATCGTTGCTTAGCATCAAGCGAAACGGTGGTCAAGCGCAAACCTATTTTCGACAGAAAGTAACACGTTTGACTACAGACAAATCTGGAGAAGATGTTATACTTTTTAGGCAAACGCAACAAAACAAAAGTTGTAACGAGGTCCGAAATGATTAGGATCTGGAATGGAGACCGCGAATCGGCAAACGTAGTGTAGGCTCTGAGACTAGATGGAGTAACGATATACGATAGACGGCTGGTGGCGGTTGGACACGTAAAACCGAGACTCGGGCTGAGTGACGTATTATGAGAGAGGCGTATGTTCAGCAGTGGATGGGGGACGAACACAGGCTGATGATGACGTATTAAATTACCAAGTAACAAAAACTAAAGGTTTGTATAATTGTGAAGCGGAATGGATCCATAAAAAAATTCTAAAAGAAACATAATCTCTGTCCAAAGTTTCAACAGAACGAACAATACGGTTAAGAATCAGAGCATAACACGGGTTAAGTCACGGTGTATATGGTATCTGTATTGTTTGTTCACTTCATCATCATCATTTGTATCTTTTTTTTAATTTTAACTGGCCTTTTGACCGGCAGACATATCCAGTCCCACACAAAAGGCTACAGTGTGGGACTGGACATGTCTGCCGCATGTCGGATGCTCATTGGGCCAAAAATACTCAGGGGAAGCCCGATCTAAAACGACGATGCGGCAGGCTAAAAAAACGACCTCAATATAGATAGCTTGGAGACATTAACACAAGCAGAAGCAAATGGAAGGAGGGAGGGAGGCTTTTACCCAGCATATAATACATTAAATAGGTACCATTTAATGTATTATATGTATATAATATATAATTTAATTCTTTCAAGTCCCAAAAAAAACACTGAGTAAAAAAAAAAGGTCCCAAATAATAATAATTGTAACTCAATGACTAGTAAGTTTATCTTCAGAGCTGTAGGTCGAAGATTTGATTCCCATCTAGGACGAATATTAGTGAGATGAATTCAGATATTTGTTCTATGTCTAGATGTCATGACGTATCATAAGTATCTATATACGTTATACACGCATTTTATGAACTCCTGACGTAAAAAGAGTGTGGTGTTATAAGATTGACGTCGATGTCTGTCGGTCTGTGTTATCGGAGTTCTCAAATGGATGGACCTAGTTCGAAGCGGTTTTTACGTTTATTTGGCCAATTAGTACCTACTACAATGTATTACCTACTTATTAAAAACTAAAAGCGTAGTAATGTAAAAAAAATATACTTAATGCCAAAAAACACATTATCAAATTATAACATACATACCTACTAGCAGCGCGCGGTTTTACCCGTGCAGTACCCGTTCCCATTATTGTCCCGTTATAAAAAGTTGTGGATTAAAATGTGTTCCAAATTTCACCCCACCTGAACTGTTCAGAATTTCGACGTGATTGAGCAGAAAACATCAAAACATTCAAACTTTCGCATTTATTATATTTAATAGGATGTAGTTAATATAGTAAGTAGATAGTAGACACAAAAACTGAGTCATTTACGTAGTAAACATATAAAACATGTCCTGATAAGGTACTGTTCATTCTTACAACATTAAAATGTTATCTAAAGTTATATCCCTTTCGGACCCTGTACTCACTTTTGTGAGTATGATTTTACAATTTTCTATAAGCTGACTCGGACACGGCAAGCGAACGGGGGCGAGCTCGCACGAAAGTGAGAGCCGTCTTTTACGGCTATGAATTTTTGCGTGGCAACAGGCGGGATCTCTGTGGATCAGTGTGCACCAGAGTTTCCCCGAGGTGAACGTGTCAGGACCTATCATTGGGATTTTTATTTTTCTCATTCTGGTAAGTATTTTATGTGTTTCTTTTTGTTATATTGTTTAAAGAAGGAATAGAAAAATAGATTCCGAGATAGAAAATAATGTTTTATTGATTAAGTTCAATGGATTTTAGTGCCGAAAAATAAACCTCACAAACGTGAGGGTTCGGTTTGAACTTCATAATTTGTAAGAAGTTTCATACAAATATCAAACTGGTTTGTTCTTTGTTTTCGGTATTGTTTTGATGTTAAACGATTACTATGAGTAGTAGAAATATAGTATTTGACAATGATGCTGTTTTGGACGCAATAGATGATTCTGGCTTCGGCGACGACTCTGATGAAGACGAAAACTGGAAGAGGGGAAGAGGAAGAGCCTGACAGCCCATCTGATGAAAAGGAGGAGACAGATGATAGAGTTCCTGTTGTGCCAGCTGCTGGAAGTACATGGTCTAGACTGACGTTTCGTGGGAAACCTGTGCCTTCAGTTACTTGAACTGCATACCCCTTGGTATGCAGTTTGAATAGTAATCTAGTTTTATGTAACTCTATGTACCATTTTACTTCTTTCAGCACATTTTTTCATTTCTTTAGGTACTGTTGCCTGCTGAATACTTCAAAAAGTATTATACACAAGAAGTCTAAGAAGCCTTCGAAAAACTCACACTGTTCACAAATATATATCAACCAACTAAGAACGAGGTACTCAAACATCCGATCACTGCAGTTGATGTTTAGAAGTTCTTTGGTATTAATGGAATGGTAGTAATGGTATCCTTGGTTATGTGAAGTATCCTAGGATCAAGATGACGTGGCAGCAGCGATTCAGGTTGCTCTAAATTACAAACGCATTGACGAGGGAGAAAGAACCTATTCTTTTTAATTAGGAACAATTTTACATTGTTCACAAATCTCCAGAAAACACTCAAAATTGGCTATCGCTAATAGATAATATATGTTAGTTTTGTTTACATTGTTACATGAAAAATGGTACAAATAATAAATTGTGATAATGTTAACTGATTTTTAATGATTAAAATTGAATTTTTTGGACTAAATAGTATTATTTATAAACCCTCACAATCGTGAGTGTAGCAAGACTTGGCCCGATCCCTCACATTTGTGAGTATCCTGAAAAGCCTATTTTCAGTTGACCTACATTTTTTTCAGTCAGATTTTATTTTTTAGCGCCCCATAATTACTTAGAAATAATAACTTTATTTTTAAAATACCTTGCCGTTTAGCATCAGGTCCGAAAGGGTTAAATCGGACAATGTTCGAACAATATTTTCAAGTTTCGCATTTATGGAAGCGCATTGATAAAAGTTTACGGCGAGATCAGAGCGGTTCCGAACTAATAAAAGTTTAACTTTTATTGGCCGCGAGTGTACACAATGTTGGTATTTGCAAAACTAACGGACTGTATTGGAAATATCGAGTGTTGCTCTGTATTACACGAGTTTTAATACGAAAACTAACTTAGTTGTTACGTTATTTTGACTAGCATCTACCTGAAATGTTGTGTAGAATTTAGAATTAACCAAAGACATAAGTAACTTACGTACCTATTGACCTTTGCTATGCCAGACGATAATCTATTTGAGTTTAATATGCATTGTAGTTTAAATGTTTACAGTCATTAGGTGTAACGAGATTAGCAACAAGCGTCCTATTCTACTAATATTACAAATAGGTTTTTGGATGTTTGTTGCTCAAATACATTAGAACGGGATTGAAATTTGGAACACCGTGACTTGGAGTGGGAAATAGGCTCTGGAAAAAATTATAGAACGCGAAATAGGCAGGTAAAAAAACAGTTCTCTGTTAGTTTGGCATATAAGAAGTATCAGTAAAAAACTTACTAACCTAGGATTAGATACTCGTAATCATGGTGGTGTGCGCTCTCCCTTTTTAACCGACTCCCAAAAACGAGGAGCTAAATAATCAATTCGGTTATGTTACGCGATAGCGCCGCTAATTGTGAATCGATTTTGATCGATTTTTTTTGTTTGGGAGATCATAGTTCAGAAGTGGTTACATATACATTTTATCGAAATCGGTGTGGCGGAAAAAACTAAAATTTGCTTTCACATATTTATATATATGTCGGCGGACTTAGTCTCGCCATCATCATCAGTAATCGCATTCTTCTGCTGTGGGCGTAGCCGATGGGTAGTGTTGGATGAAAACTCGCAAACACAATAGGATTTATTAAGTACAGGTAACAAAGTAGGTATCACAGGTAGTTTAACAAAGTACGAATCGTAGAACGCGCGATGGTTCAAACACAACCGCTCTGGCCGACCGCCGCACAAGAAGTCGTGCGCTCCGCTCGGCCGGGGGAATGTTGACTCATCGAATACCGACAGGTGGCGCTTGCGTCTCGGACACGACTCGATTGTAACTCGATTGCGATTCGATTCCGACATATATATATCACATATGTATAATATGTAGTAATAGATTGTTATGAAATTTGGTCGAGTGTCTGAATTTAACTTTAAATTGAAATCGGTTTTTGTTTTGTTGAAGAAAATAGATTATCTTTTTGTTATAATCAGCTCATTGCAGCCGAAACTTACGACCGATGCCACTGACCATATTAAACCTGATTAAATTGATTCGTATCGTTTGTTTATATTGTTGGTTACTTACGATATTACCTACTTTATTTGTTTTTATTAACCCATAGCTCCAAAGTTTCTATTTAAATAAAATTTAATAGAAACACAGTAACAGTCTCTTGTAAGTTCTTTGCAGTGATGCAGAAAATGTAAACAAATGTGTACGGACTGGCAAATTTTAAGAATAAGCTAAATAAATTGCATCTGGAAATGAAATTCAAAATAGAAATAGATATCGTTTAATTGAGTTCGAACTTGTGATTAAAAACATATTGAAACCACTTAATAACACTACTTTGATAACTGAATCAAGTAAAATCAATTGTTCGTTGTACATTGAAACTCCCACCAAATATTAGCCAATACCAAGGCCGTCTTTTATTATACCTCTGCCATATAATTTCCATTTCAGTTACGAACACTTTTCCCTTCTCACGCCATTCGCGATAATCAAATGTATTTGTCAAGGCCAAAACGGAATTGGTGACAAGATCCCAAACATTGGCTACAAATAGTACAATACTCATGAGCTGTAATGCGACCACCCGAATAAAGCGTTTCCGGATCCGTCCCTCGGCCATTGGCAAACATTCGTCCTATCTGTACATTGGTTACGGATAGCACGTATTGCGACCCTTGAGGGTCAGTGAAGTGGCTAAGGTATTTTGGAGTGTTCCGTAGAATTTTAAGTTGTTTTAAACTTCAAATGTTGTCTTGTTGGCTGGCGATGTGAAAAAGCCTATGTTTGTTGACATTGTTTGTTATATTGGGGAACCCTTTGGTTATTATAAAATTAGCTAACCTAATGAACTAACATAAACCAGCATGAGTTTATAACCACACGGGTTAAATTGTAAGCTGAATGTGATTGCAACACCTATAGACGCTTAAACGATATAATTAGGTATGTATTCTGCACTCGATCTTCAAGATTCAAGTCGTGCACTTAGTTTGAAGCTCACTGTCAATCAATAAATGTAGGTATTGTCACTCCTGATTTTTAATCTTGTTAAAGGGTTTAACAATGTGCTGGACATAAATTATTCTTATGCATAATATAACCTTTTTTTAACTTTTTTAGATCACACCTTTGCCAGTTATTTTACCGCCAAGCAGTAATGTGCAAACATTACTGTGTTCCGGTTTGAAGGGCAATGTTTCCAGATAAATTATAGGGCTTAGAGCTATAACAACTTAGAACCCTGAGTGGCGAGCGCAGTGCAGTGCTATGTAGTGATTTGGATTCTTCATGTTCCAATAGCTGCGTGTCACTGTGCTGTTATGTGGCAGGCATGTTGCTTACCATCAGGCACATATCCTGCTCGTCTCAACACTTCTTATTTAAAAAAAAACTGCTTGCGGTACTTTAGGCTAGCGTGGAAGGCAAATATACGAATGTGAATTACGCGATGGTTAAGTTAGTAACTACGCAGATTGTAATATGTTCTCACGTTTGTACGTCATGTCAGGGATCTCCGAAGTTCTCAACGTGACCGCAGCCAAGGCGGCCGGCGTGACGGCGCCGGAAGCGGCCGTGTGCCGGACGTCCGATCCGATCGTCCGGAACGGCATGCGCTTGCCACATTCCTGTGGGGACGCGGGAGCTTGGGACTTAGACACTTTGAAGGCCTTGCTAATCAAGAAATTAGTAAACTATTCAGCTAGTTTACTATTTTTACATAAAATAGTGTTCTTAGAGAACGATGAATCAGCTCAACAATTGTATGGTTACAATCTTTGTCAAGAGTCAATCGATTTCTTCGTAGACGACATCAGGCGAGTTGGTGGTAAAGCCCAAACTTGTTTTTGATAAAAATCTAAGTCAAATTTTAAAACAATTCTATCCAATGTTTCGATCAATAGGTCAATGTTTTGATGTTTGTACATTTGGATATTTCTTACGTCTGAACGGATCGAGCTGAAAGGAACTTATAGAATAGAATAGAAAACTCTTTATTAAAAATCCACATATACATACAAATAACAAAATTGCAAAAAAAACTTAAAGATAACTGATGCTAGACATTTACTAACTTAAATAGATAATAGTCTGAAATACCATACAGGTTCTTTTTTTTTTTTTATCTTGAAAAAATAACGAGAACGGGAGCTATACAGGTAAAACGTTGGGGCACTGCAGTATTACAGGAGTCAAATACATACAATTTAAAATAACATCCAAAATAATTCAAAATCACATAACGCGCCCCTAACGCTATCCAGCACAAAGGTCGCTGCCAGCAGTATCCCGCTGAATAGCGATGGACAATATTTATACAAAGTACAAGTCAGAGCTCAGGAGTCACCGTCGTTTGCGTCTCACACCAAACTCTTTCCCTTTTTCCAGGGCACCAAGCTCAGGCCATCTGGCCTTGTACCATACGACCTACAAAGATCAGGAGGCTTCAACACACAGGGGATATTGACTGAAACAAATACTTTACTATACGCCGTATGGACAGATACAGAGACGTTACTTTGACTTAATTATTTTAAGCTTACATTGTCAGTTGCCTTCAAATAGCTCCTAGTACTTACCGAAATTAGCGCTAGCGTAAAAGGCTACTAGCCAAAACTTGCTAAAAATACTTGCTTATGCGTTATCTACATAATTAGAACTTTAAGAAATCAAACTGCCTATTTCAATAGTTCACGCTCTCTTTGCCATGATGGCACGTGAGTCGCAATATCTCAAAAAAAGAGCAACCAAATACAATGTACAGTAACAACGAAGACAAATGGTCAATCAATGACATAATAGTCCATTATTGTCACTTTATTCCGTCCAGCATGATTCAATAAAGGCCGGGATCTCCGGACGCGTCGCGTCTCCTATAAATATTAATTAGACGGAACCCTTGTGTTATTTATTGTGGACACTCACGGCCAGACAAGTGAGTGTTAATCGAATTTTGTTTTATTGCATTTGTATAAACGTTACTTTTATTTTATACTCTGTACAATGGTATATCCCGATTTAATTCATTAATCTTAATCCACCTCTTTGCTGGTAGAACTTTTGTGGGTCCGCCTGGGGAAGCTTTTTTATTGCCTGTCTGTCTTTGCCAAGTATTTTAATGCACAAACAGCACACTACTAATTGTTCTTACTGCTGGGACTCTGGGCCTTCTCTTGCAAAGAGAGACTAAAAGCCATAATGCACCTTGCTGGCCTAGTGCGGGTTAGTGAATGATACATGACCTCATAAGATTCCAGATACAAGTCGGTTTCCTCACATTTTTTTTTACATTTTTATAGGTTTACACGTGACCACCATCTCGCCTGATGTTAAGCGACGATGCGGTCTACGATGGAGCGTGTTTCCTAGAAAAAAACCGATTCACTCTCGATTTGAAGACACAAAGATTGTAACCATCGGGGAAAACCCACTCAGGCAACGTATTCCACAGCCTAGACGTTCTTATCACGAAAGTAGAGCCAAATTTCTTCGTTCGCGTCTTTGGAACATCAACCATTAAACATGTTTTCTTTCGCCGTTTTAAGTTAACGACATAAGGCACATCACTTCGAAAATACAGTGGTGCGCTTAGGATTTGAACCCCTGGGTCCCGGACCGGCAGTCGCCGTTCTCCCGACTAGACCAGTCGTAACTTTATAACAAAATATCCCGATTTAATTTATTAATCTTAATCCACCTTTTTGATGGCAGAACTTTTTGCAGAGTCCACTTGGAGAAGTCCAATACCTTTGTCAATTATTCTAATGACAAGGAAGTTATGTGCAAATGTAAACTGTGCTTTAGTTTAAAGGAAATTTTTCCAGAGAGATTACATAACAAATAAATAAGTACATCATATTAATAACATTTCTGGGTGGCAAACGCAGTGCAGTGATTTTGACTTTTCATGTTCAAAGAGCAGCGATGCTGTGCTATTTTATGGGCAGTCGTGTTGCTTACCTTCAATATAATATGTCATGCTCACCCCCGCACTCTGTATTAGAAAAAACTACAGAGATGTTTTGAGTAGCGTCAGAAACGTAAGATTCCTTTTCCCTAAAAGTTGAAAAGTCTAGTACCTACGGAATCTGTACAGCAGCTTCAAAGATTGCTTATAATCTTATAAATATGTAATTAGTTGTGCGACTGACTGACTGACTGACTAAATAGCGGACCACTGTTTCATAAAAACTTACATAAGTCGATTTGTCTCTTTGATTACAATTGTCGAACATCTCTATGTAAATAATAATAATAATAAATATTGGTGGACAATTCACACACAACACTATCTGACCCCAAACTAAGCAAAGCTTGTATGATGGCGGCCAGATAGCTGATATATAACTTATATAGTTTTAAATACATACTTATTATACATATAAATATATAAACTATCAGTTCCCCGCGGTCTTACCTGCGTAGTTTACCAATCCCGTTATTTCCCAGGGATAACAATAATAATTAGCCTCTGTGTTATTTCTTGTAGACTGGTACTATCCATCTCTGCTTCAAATTGTACGTCGAATTTTAACCGCAGGGTAATCACTAGTATCATTTAGTTACGTAAGAAAAATTACACGTAGAAAATAGCTCCTTCACTCAATAAACAATTACAGATAGTCAAGTCTTGCAAATAGCAACAATTAATACAATACAGCCGTGAGAATCCAAGGGTTGTTTGTCGAAACTTGGCATTCTCATTTATATTTAATGCAGTAGAAGTGAAACTCTTCGACTCAATGTTTCACGCGATTGTATTCACTAACTTTTCAGTCGAGAAAACCTTGAAATATTCACGTTTCCTGTGAAAAGTTAGTAAACAAGTTTTCAAGTGAAAATTATCCCTAGAATTTAATTTAGCTACAATCCAGTATATTTAGCTTTTATCTCGTAAACTCTTAGGAATAATGAGAAAAAGTTATTAATAAATAAAGATTGGTGGACCACCTTTTCCTCTCACACGCATAGATATTCACTGGGAAATTTTCGAAATTATATTTTACTAGGAGGGCCCCGTGGTTTTGCCCGCGTAGTTCCCATTATTTTCCCGAGATATAAGTGAATCATGTGTTATTCCAGACTATAATCAGACTGTGTTCCAAATCGCAACCTATTCAGCTCACGTGATTGAGCAACAAACACCCAAACTGTGACGTCCTACTGCAATAGGTCTCAATGAAACTAGGTTTAAAACTGAAATAAAAAACTACCTAATGCGCAAAGCATATTACTTGTTTGCTGAACACTGTTTGCTGCAACACAAAAGGATAAGGGTTTAGATATATTTTAATAATTTCAGCATTATTATTTTTATACCAACATCGCCCTGCGGTTTTGCCCGCTTAATTCCCGTGCCGTTATTTTTTCGTGATAAAAGGTAGCATAAAATATGAGTTTTTTTCAGACTACGTTTCAAATTTCATTCAGATTATTTCAGAAGTTTTTGCATGAAAGAGTAACATCGATCCATCCTCCCAAGTTTTTGCATTGATAAAAAATAGTAAAGTTCCCGCTTCTAGTTTACAAAAACATTAATATAATATAATAAACATTAATAAACAAAATTTGCTTATATGCTTATTTATGCTTAGGTCTAGACTGGAACACTGGCGCTATGATCGAACTTTTGAGATATTGATAAATAATAAATATCGAGAAAATTAATAACTTTGGTTGTATGAGTGCTATGTTAGGTTTCATGAGGGATCTACCTTCGCCGCATACGGCGGGAACATGGGCACGCTTTCGCAATCTTCCACAAATTCACCGTTCCCTGCAAATATCCGGGCACACCTCAGGGGCAACGTCCTGTCAGCCTGGCACCGACTTACCTGAACAGACAAAAAGAAATACAAACAGACATACAGAGTTACTTTCGCGTTATAATATTAATAGGGATTCTTTGTGGCGATGGTTCTTAATATCTGCTCGTTTAGAAAATATTTTTGTTTTGATTTTATCTTTTTTTAACCATGTCCAAGAAAAATAGATTATCAATTCGTTGGAATCGATTTTGGCTAAATTATTTTTTGGTCCGTTATCTGTCATACTTCAGAGGTGGTCCAATAAAAAAATTCTGTTACTCGGTGTAGCGGGTTATAAAATATCAACAAAAATTTAAAATTTGCCTACTTCGATGACGTAGTCGTCCTGTGTGTGTTGATTGTTGTTGATCACATAAAAATTATAAAAAATGTCGAGCATTTGAGTAAAATTTTAAATTGATGTTGATTTTTTATTATCGGGGAAATTAAATTATTTGTATTTTTATTATTTCATATTAGATTTTGAAAATAATTAGTATGTTAGACTGAAAAATGTTTAGACGTGAAGTCACCCAGATTTTGTTCATCAAGGAATTAAAACTCAGACAGTGTATTCCAAAGTATATATACGTACTAGCTGACCCGGTGAACTTCGTACCACCATGTATTTTTTCGTCTACATTTTCTAAACTTTCTAGAAGAAGTATTGTCCCGACAATAACAAATACATAAAACAAAGAATCATCCTATTTGGTGCAGCCATTCAAAAGTTATAAGCGTACATACATTTCGAAGATCCATTTTTACGGTTCCGTAAAACGTACTAACTGAACCCTTATGGGTTCGTCATGTCTATCTGTCTATCCGTATGTCACAACCACTTTATTCGAAACTAAACGAACTATACTGTTGAAACTTGGCAAGAGATGTATTCTGTGAACCACATTAAGTAAGTGTTTTATTAATAACATATTTATTTCAACGTATTGAAATAAATATGTTAAGAATTTAAAAGCAAGTAAACCCTTTATGCAGAATGCAGAAGACCGCACCTTGTGGCGTTCATTAGGAGAGGCCTTCATCCAGCAATAGACGAATATTAAATAGGATGATGATGAATCCCTTCATTGTTAATCAAGTTATTATCAAAAATCAGTTTTATTTTCATTGTAGTGCTGTGAAATACGATGTTTTTTGTTTGATTACCTGGCACATGGACAAACAAATCTGATGGTTTTCGAACACGTGAGGGAATATGCAACATTCAATTGACCTTGTGAGAAACATGGGTTCTCTAGATTAATACCACAAACACTTTAACACTCTCAGCGCCATGTGTATGGTTCAGAATAAACACGGTCATAAGGAGTGTGTACCTATAGTTTATGATGCACACTCCCCATTTCAGTTAAAGCAGTGTGTATCCGAAATGCGCACGCTTTCTACACATTTTCCTAGTGGGTTTGGGTTAAAAATCGGACAATCAGTTAAGGAGATATTGAGAGAAAAATAAAGCTTACATTAAAATAATTTTATTCAAAAAAAGAAAGTTACCTAGAAACTAAACAATCAATTTATTAAGTTCAAAATAAATCAGTGAATATTATTAAAACATTTTTAACACAGAAAACTTTCACATACAGAGCATTTTGTAGTTGTTTGAGCTGCTTTAAAAGTCTTGCCACCAATAACTTTCCTGTCATACCTACATTTTTATAGCACCTCTGCACATCTTCAGCGTACAACTTTCTCTCCAACTTTGTTACTTTTGAGATATTTTTTTCTATTAGACGGTCTTCTTGTCATAATAGGGGCTGATGACACTTCATCTCCTGCTAACTGAGCAGATCGTTTTAGTAAAACTACAATTATTTGTTCACTTAATTGAGTGATAGTAAGTTTCTTGAGATAATATTTGGTTGAATAATAAATGTGCATTCAAGAGAGAAACACAGATAAATATCATTACGAAATGTGTATCTTTATTGGTACACATGGTCTGGGGAATAGTTTATCTATATACCTTAAAGTATTTCCCAGGCCACGTGTATCAAAAAATGTACACACCGGTAAAAAAAAGGGGTGACGGGGAAGGGGGTGTGATTGTTTTCAATACTATTTGAACTCCTCACAACTCACAACACTAAAAAAACAAAAATTAAAAGTTGTGACAATTTGGTAGTATTTGCATATAGGGCTTGGCGCTGAGTGTTAAGGTTGCCCCTGGGACTTGTTTATGATCATAGCAAAAGCAAGCCGCACTGGAAACTGTAGTCGTTTAAACTCAAATGGTACATCAGTCGGAATCCTTGGGATGCGTGGTATCAAAACGTCTTCTCCTTTATACTTTCCTTTCAGTATAGTTACTTCTATCACGTTGTTCAGTATTTTTTATAGCTAACCGTGTGCCGTTGCAAAGACGCGGTTCGTTCATATTTCGCAACATTTTAACTACCGATCCAACTTTTAATTGAAGATTAGGTATGAGGTGACAATCCTGGAAAATCCAGCGAGTTCAAAAATTCCGGTGGATAGGTAGTTGTTGACGACGTCATCTTGAATCAAATCAACTGATTTATAAATCCTTAGTTCGCCTGTAATTTGTTCTTGAATATGAAATTTAATTAATTTGCGTCTATCTCATTTACATAATAGGTATTACATCAATAATTCAAAATAATAAAACACTTTTGGTAATGCGGTTTGTGTTTGACTGACACTTGATTGGTATAATGACGTGAAAACTGACACATTTTAAATCGCTTGCCGATACTAAATCAAAATAAGTAATATCGTGGTGCCAACCAAATTGAAAATCAGTACTAATGAGTCTTACGTTTTGTGATTATTCAATTTGATTTGGTTCGTGATATTATCGCTTTTGTTGAGTTTCTTCTAAGTGGGTTTCGGAAAGTGACATTAGATCCTCCTATCCTCTGTTTTGATAGATATGATGGAATTTGAACTTTGTGCAGCAGGAATAAAGTGCAAATTGGATCCTTGACGTTAGAAACATACATATATTGCTTAGACATAAGTGAGTGCTTGTTATTTAATATGAACTTTATTTCATATAAATAAAGCTCAAATTGCCTTAACATTTTAGTTAGAAAAATGTTTGTATGGGAAAAATAAAAGGGCTGTTTTTAGAGTTTTCCCGGCAATTATTCGATTTTTTTCGCGCGGTAAAAACCATCTTTGGACTTCAACAAAAATTAAAAAAAAAGAATTGTCCAAATCCAGGCGTTGTTGAGTGATGCGCTTACCAACACATTTTGCGATTCATTTTTATATTATAGATTTTAGATTTTCCATAAGCTCCGGGAAGTTTTAATCGAAATAGAGTGAAAAACATTTACAAATAAAAGCAGCCAAGTGTTTATGGCGTACTAAAAAAAACTACTAATCAGATCGAGTTCAAACCAATTTTTGTAGGTAGTTTGCATGTACATCACATATTTTGTTTAGTTTTATCATTCTCTTATTTTAGAAGTTAGAGGGGGGGGGGGGGCACACATTTTATCACTTTGGAAGTGTCTGTCGCGTAAATTATTCAGTGTAGACAAAAATTATTTTAGAAACCTCAACATCATTTTTGAAAACCTATCGATAGACACACCACACGTGTAGGTTTGATGAAAAAAAAATGTTGAGTTTTAGTTCTAAGTATAGGGGGCACCCTTATTTTTTATATAATTTTTGTACAAATCTTAATGCGGTTCACAGAATACACATCTACTTACCAAGTTTTAACAGTGTAGTTCTCATAGTTTCGGAAAAAAGTGGCTGTGACATACGGACGGACAGACAGACAAACAGACAGACACGACGAATCTATAAGGGTTCCGTTTTTACGTTTTACGGAACCCTAAATGGACTATAATTGATCCACTGGATACACTCTTGTTTCTTACGGAGACGCAGATAGGTTGTCCGTCGGACGTGGCGTACCTAACGTATCCAGGCTATACCCTGGAGCACAAATTCCGGCCTCGTGCTGGAGTATGCCTGTACGCCCGTGACGACATCTGCTGTCGGCGTCTCCGTAACCTTGAGGACACTAGATATTCTGTTCTTTGGGCACTAATGGACACAGGCATAGACAAAATTATCTACGCCTGTGTGTATCGGTCGCACAGCGGAGATCTGGAGACGACTAGGCTCACGGAGTATTTAAGTGAGGCGGCGGACGCGGCTCAACAGAAGTACCCTTCGGCCCAATTAGTGTTACTGGGGGATTTCAACGGCCATCATAAGGAATGGCTGTACCCATACCGGGACACTGATCACGCTGGGCAGGAAACGAGAAAGCTAGCTTTATCGTTAGACCTAACCCAGCTGGTCCAAGAGGCCACAAGAGTACCCGACGTTGAGTCGCATACACCTTATTGCTTAGACCTTCTGCTGACAACTGATCCAGACCGTTACTCGGTGGCGGTATCGTCGCCGTTAGGCAGCTCCGACCACTGTCTGGTGAAATCTGTATCTGTCTACCATCCGCCTGATCCCAGCCCTAGAGGCAACCGGCGGTTGTGGCGATACAAGTCAGCAGATTGGGATGAGATGCGCTCTTTCTTTGCGTCTTACCCATGGCAGTCATTGTGCTTCGCTTCTGGTGATCCCTCAGTCTGCGCGGATGCTGTGACTAATGCAATACGAACGGCTATGGAATATTTTATTCCATACTCCGACATCTCATTATCCAGCAAAGCTCGCCCTTGGTTTGGTTCTCAATGTAAAAGTGCTGAAGCATTTAAACATGAGGCCTACCTAGCCTGGGTTGATGCTCGACAGCGTAAGACAAGGGATATACACCGGAAGAAGAAGGCGTTCAACAAGGCTGCTAAGGCATGCAAAAAGGTTCTTCAGAGGGCTCGGTTTGACCACATTAGTCGAATAGGGAACAAGCTAGCTTCGTACCCAGCGGGCAGCAAAGCGTTTTGGTCCCTAGCTAAATCGGTCGAATCGAACTTCTGCCGCTCCTCACTACCTCCAATGCTGAAACCTGATGGGACACTGGCTCACACTGCAACGGAGAAAGCAAACTTGTTTGCAACTCAGTTTGCGGAATCTTCGCGTCTAGATGCTGGTAGCGCGACACCTCCTACTCCACCTGGCTGTTCGACTTTTATGTCAGAGATACGCATTCGCCAAAAGGAGGTTCGCAAAGTGCTACGCAATCTGGACGCGAATAAAGCCAGTGGCCCAGATGGTATTCCTGCTCTAGTATTGAAGGCTTGTGCGCCTGAGTTGTCACCGATATTGACACGCCTATTTAGACTCTCTCTTCAAACTGGGCTAGTACCGAAGTCTTGGAAGCTTGCTAATGTGCAACCTGTGCCCAAAAAAGGTAGTCGTGCTGACCCTGTCAACTACAGGCCCATCTCAGTCACGTCCATACTCTGCAAGACTATGGAACGTGTCTTAAACCACAGGCTCCTGACGTACCTAGAATCGAACGACCTCCTCAGTGACCAGCAATACGGGTTTCGCCGAAACCGGTCCACCGGGGATATTCTAGCGTACGTCACTCACATCTGGAGTGAAGCTATTGAGAAACACGGGGAAGCACTTGCAGTCTCCCTGGATATCTCGAAGGCTTTCGACAGGGTTTGGCATGATGGCCTTATAAGCAAGCTTTCTAGTTATGGTTTGTCTTCTGGGTTCATTGCTTGGATATCGGACTTCTTGAGGGATCGATCCATACGAGTCGTCATTGATGGCTGCTCGTCGGATCAAATGGGTATCAATGCCGGAGTCCCACAAGGGTCGGTACTCTCTGCGACGCTCTTCCTGCTACATATCAACGATCTGTTGAAGCCCGGTATCTATGGGTACGCAGATGATAGCACCGTTGTAGAGAGTTACATATCTAGCGCGAGAGCCACTGGGCAGCAAACTCAGGTACTGAGAGAGAGTCTGATCGAGCGTTTGGGCTTGACCCTTGATGTGGTGTCCAAATGGGGCGATGCCAATCTGGTCAAGTTCAACGAGAGTAAGACGCAGGCGTGTCTGTTCTCCGCTAAAAGGAGTCCTTTCCAACTGACTCCAACTTTTAGAGGTGTATCCGTGCCGGTCTCTGACCGTCTTGAACTTTTGGGCGTTACTTTGACCTCTACGCTCAACTTTGGCTCGTTTATCGAGTCCAAGGCTAAACTTGCTGCCAAAAAACTTGGTGTCCTCTCAAAGGTGCGAAGGTACTTCAAGTCTGAACAGTTGCTTACACTATATCAAGCACAGATTCGCTCCTGTATGGAGTACTGTTCGCACCTTTGGGATGGATCGGCTAAGTATCAGCTGGAGGCTCTGGAATCGATCGAGAGACGTGCCAAAAGGCTCATAGGCAACGACACTCTTGTGCGAAAAAGACTTCAAAGTCTTGAACATCGCCGAAAAATTGCCAGCCTATCGGTTTTTTATCGGATACACTTCGGAGAGTGTGCAACTGATTTGCATGATCTGATACCACCTTGTCCTTTTTTCTATCGGAATGCTCGTAGCTCGAAAAAGCGACATCGTTTCATGGTTGATGTTCCAAAGACGCGAACGAAGAGATTCGACTCTACTTTTGTGATAAGAACGTCTAAGCTGTGGAATACGTTGCCTGAGTGGGTTTTCCCCGATGGTTACAATCTTTGTGTCTTCAAATCGAGAGTGAATCGGTTTTATCTAGGTAAACACGCTCCATCGTAGACCGCATCGTCGCTTAACATCAGGCGAGATGGCGGTCAAGTGTAAACCTATAGAAGTTAAAAAAAAAAAAAAAAAAAAAAAAAAAAAAAAAAAAAAAAAAAAATTGATCAGTTATCGAGCGGGATGAAAAATGATTAAATTACTAAAATGGCTATTAAAAATAGGGGTTGGTGATAAAAATTTAGGGTTGTATGTATTTTTTAACGCCACATTTAAAAAAAATAAAAACAAAAAATTGTGTCCGAAAATTTAAAAAAAAATGTTGGGGTCAACAACCCTTATTACTTAGGGGTATGTAAAAAAGCTAGTAGCCAATTCTCAGACCTACTGAATATGCATATAAAATTTGGTTAAAATCAGTAAAGCCGTTTCGGAGGAGTAAGGAAACAAACACTGTGACACGAGAATTTTATATATAAGATTATGTATATCATATTGGAAAGTTTTCATGAAAGTGAATTCAAACCTCGTATGTGTTCAAAGTTTTGAAACATTAACGTGAAACAGTGTTGTTTTTCCCAATTTTGGGCAGTTCAATAGAATTTCAGTATTGAAAATAATGTATACAAAATGAATGAATATTGGTGAACATGGTGGTCTCACACAGCACTCTCTACTTAGCTCCATTTATTAGTGTTATTAAGAATACTAATTTCCAGACAAAAGTCGAACTTATGGCTCTATATTGGTAACTAGCGATCCATCCCGGCGTCACCCGTGGTGCATATCCTTCAGTCCAGTCCAGTCCAGTAGTAGTCCAGTCCAGTAGTTCCTGAGATTAGAGCGTTCAAATAAAATAAACTCTTCAGCTTTATAACATTAGTATCCCACTATCCCACTAATATTATAAATGTCAAAGTATGGATGTTTCGATGTTTGGATATTTGGATGTTTGATGCTCAATCACGCCGTAACGTATGAACGGATCAGGCTGAAAATTGGAATACAGTTAGAAGAGTCTGGAAGAACACATAGGCTACTTTTTATCCCGGGACAATAAAGGGAACGACGGGAACGGGAACTACGCGGGTAAAACCACGGGGTACTGCTAGTAGATACAAAAATGTACACGGCAAAAATACATACATTGAATATTCGTTAAGGGACGAAACTAAAATTGTAAGTCATGTCAGTCGGCTAAAAAGTACTACGAAAATGATGCTTTGCACTAAATAATTTATCTTGACTCACAGAATCCTGCATTTTACAAACGAATCCAGTCAACGGAATATTCTAATTTTGCTGAAGCATCTGAATAAATAGAAGGTTTTACATCTTCGAGTGTTTTAGAAATATCACTCGAAATATTCTTGCAAGCGAATGAATTTATTTCCATCAAAGAGACTTAATTATTCGATTTTGTATACGAATTTTAATAAGATACTAATGCAGCGGAATGCTTAGTGTTACACGAAATTTGAATAAAAATTGATCTTTGAATCTCTAGAATTATTATTTTGTCGTTAATTGTTAGGTTAAGGTAGATTTTGAAAGATTTTGTTGAAAATAAATTACTGTGATCACACTCAGAGTAAAAGGAAGCTCTGTCCAAGTGTATATTAAAAGTTGATGTAGATACTTATTAAACTAAAACTTATTATCCACCAATATTTATTTATTATTTATTTATTTATTTATTAGTTATTACAATAAAATAAAAAAATCAGCTTCGACTTGTAAGACAGTTTACTGATTTATTTATTTATAATTTTAATTGTTCACGACACCTTGTCACCCTTATAGTAGTATTTTTAGTATAACTAAACAACCATGTCTTCTTACTTTTCTAACCTTAACCTGGTATTACCTGTATAAAGTGTTTATTTGTTTATGGTGTGTTCAATAATGAGTATCTATATAGATAGATACTCATATAGATAGATAGGTATGTATCTATTACTTTTACTTCGCCGGACATAGCATATCATTTAAATAATGTGTCCATTAATGTACTTAAAGTAATGACATCACACCGTGACGATAAAATCGTTAGTTCTTTCTACAAACTCATAAAATATTCGCGAGTTGACTCTGAATGCAAATCACATTTGTATCTAATAGACAGCAATAAGGCCCGGAAGGAGCTGCCAACTTGTAGGTATGCTTATAGAATATATTGTAAAACGGATGTTGGATAAAATATGCCTAATTGTCTATTACGAGTATTAGCTTACCACCGTGTCAAAAAACTTGAGTTATCCTATTACTAGCAGTGCCCCGTGGTTTTACTCGCGTAGCTCTCGTTCCCGCTTTTTTTTTGGGATTAAAGATAGTCTATATGTTCTTCCAGACTATATTCTAGCTTCAAAACATACAAATAAAAAGGATTAATATTACAAATGTGTTAGTTTGGAGGTTTCGATGTTTGTTCCTTAATCACGTCGTAACGTACATGTAGGTAAACAGAGCGGGCTGAAATTTGAAACACAGTTAGATCAGAGTTCGGAAGATCACATAGGCTAATTTAAAACAAGTAACGGAAACGGGTACCGCGCGGGTGTGACCGCGGGCCGTTGCAAGTTATTTTCCAATTATTTTCTAAATATAAGCTTATTCGTCTGACGCCATAAATGGTAATATTTCTTTACACATTTTTTTTAGTGTAATTTGTTTAAACGTTACTTATATGAAGTTTCTGGTAGAGGAAAATGTTAAGGGTTAACATCACCGACAAGCTAATGTAGTCCCAAATTTCTTTACTGATACTCTATCAGATGAAATAAACCTTTACACGTAAAGAAACATACAATTACGAATAGGGAATACACATTTTTATATTTTTATGATTTAAAATTTCAGGCGTTTAAACTTAGAATAATTTTATAATTCTACTGGGCTAAGAGATGAAACTCTTTATATCTCTAGATGACAATGGACTCTTCGTATTGCAATAGCTGCGTGTCACTGTGCTATTATGGGCAGGCATGTTGCTTACTATTAGGCACATATACTGCTCGTATTCTCACTCTATACCATATTAAAAAAACACTTGTTATGTGTGTGTTACTAAACTAGACTAATCAAAGAACTGTTCTATGTAAGTCATGCTCTAGTAAATAATACATCACGCACCTCTTAATTGAAGTAACCGTTGCGTATATAGAAAGCGGCATGTTTCAAAGATGTCTGAATGTAGTGTATTGGGCAACCTAATTTCATATAGCACTAGCTAACTCCGTGGTATTATTAACTTAGGTTAGATTCCGTTAATTTCTAGAATAAAACGTAGCCTGTATATTAATCCAGGTTGTAATCAATCTGTGTTTCAAATTTCATTCCGATCTGTTCAGGCGTTTTGACGTGATTGAGCAACAAAGACCCAAACATCAAAACTTTCGCATTTATAATGTTAGCCGCATATTATTACTAGTGGGACTAGTGGGAGCTGGAAGGACCAGCTACCCCCACGGTGTGCCCTTATCAGTTTTTCACGATAATGTATTTGTTATTATTATCCTCAATGTAAATGAAAATATTGCATATTGAATAATAAATTGAATTCCAGATTGAAATTCAAGTTTTCCATTTTGTAAGCTCACTCAGTTTCAGTGAAACCTTGTATTTCTTATTCTGAGGTAAAAACCGATAGAGAAATAAACAAATGAATTACGGTTTATAAAACGCAATAGCATGAGTTAATAGCTGGATACGTTTGAAATTGGAATTCTTATCAAAGAGGAGATATTTGAGGTCAAAGTAGTACGACAAAACACCAATTTCATATAAAAAATGTAAGGATTTAATATAAAAACTTTTTTTCGAATGAACTGTTGTGAACAGTTAGGGATGAACTCTAGGCCCTGGTTCTTACACTGGGACATAAAAAACTAGTTAAAGATGTAAATAGGTACATGCTAATGTTTTTCAACTAGAATTTATTTTCTAATATGACTAACACCGATGTGTGTGAGTATTAGAACAATTTAACCAATAACAACACAATACCACGACGTTTCCGATATGGTCCAACCACCGGCGGACGTCAGTTGCGCCGGCGGTTAGTTGCCGCGCTGGATTCGAACCCCACACACGTAGAACGGTCACGCTTCCCTACCCCGAAGCTTGGAGCTAGCGGTTACAACTTTATACCAACTGTTGTGTAAGCTGTGTCGTTTTGACGTAGTAACTGCTGAATACGCTGTGGTTTTCGTTGTGTTTGTTGAGTGCAAAGTTTGTGCAATATTAATTTAAAATAGTATTAAAACGTGAATTTGTTGAAGTTTAAAAAAAACTGATCTGCAAAATTATCTTAACTTTTTGGAGAAAATTTTGCTGTTTTGTAGATTTTTTTGACTTAGAACGAGACACTGCGAATCGGACTGTTTTCTGTCTTTGTGATGATTTCAGCGAATCCGTACTTTGTTCTATTTAATGAAAAAACTTTTAAACGAAAAGTTTTGACGACTTCAGCGCTGCTGTATTAAAGTTTAGAAATAATTTTCATTGTGAAGTGACTTGAAAATATTGGATTGCACTTTGGACTGTTTGTCAACAAAGGATGTGGTGTTTATTGAAGCTGACCATCGTGTTGCAATGTAAGATTGTTTGTTTAATAAACTCACGGGATTAGGAACTTTGGTGTGGTGTGATAGCAAGTGTTATCGCTTGGCAAGTTACTGCCGAGTTTCAACGATGAAATATGAATATTGCACTGCAATATTGCGGTGCTAGAAAAATACGGAACGATACAAACAAAGAGAATACAATCTAAACTATAACTAACCAAGCAGTAAAGATGAACCATATTTTCTGCGAAAGATATTTATGTTATATGCCATAAAGTAATCTTTTAAACGAAAGCGTTTGAGTATTCGGTCAACTTATAAGAGTTTTTGTCTAGTGAAGTTCTGTGACATTAGAAGTAAAAAAAGTCAACGAGTAGGTACTTAAAACTACACAAAATTATTTGGCATAAAATGGCAAAAGGACATTTTTATGGTGATGTAACAATGTTGTAGTGATGATACAAACAAAGTAGCAACATGGAGGATTATTAGAACGATTATGAAGATATTATGCTTTCAGGATATACAAAAACACTTTCAAAAGTTCAAGCTCTAGAAACCAGAGAGCGTTTAACTGTTAATTTCACCCTCTCCTGAAAACGGCAAAGATTTATCATTTTAGAGTACTTACCCGGTTGGTTGGCGAAATTTAATGGACTAGGATTTATTTAAGGAAGATGTGGTTTCTTCATAGAAATAAGAACTTAAACGTGCTAAATTGAAATGTACTAAGAATGTACCTAGAAAATCAAAACAAAGCAAGCGTTTTAAAACTTTTTGCGCCTATTTTTTTTTCATTTTTTTTTAATCTTTTTTTTTTATTTTATACATTTTATTGACTAGAAACCGTTTGACCTATGATTCGCTGATATACCAAAAACAAGTAAACTCATGGTACTTGTTCATGTTGAAATTATAATAGCTATTTATTCACACTTGTAAAAAATACAACAATTCTTTAGACCTCTTACGTGGCATGTGTCTACCGGTGTACTACCGCGTCCCTGTTAATTTAAATCTAAATTCCTGTTGATTGAGTCTAAATTTGCTCAACGGGCCGTCTTCCCGAATTCCTAAACAGGTTAATAGGTATCACTAGAAATAATAATATAAAATATTAGTGTATATCACATATATGTTATATATATATACGTGCCGAGATACACAATTTGATTTAAGCCCAATACCTTGACCTCTTTGTATTCGCTGGACTTCAAAATCGTTGAATCTTTTTTATTTTGAATTAAAAAAAACCTTACAGCATTTTGGCTCGCGATAGCTTTGACTGTATGTATGCCTGAAATATAGAAGTACCTAGTAATGATGCTATTATAATACAGCCCTCAATAGCGCAAAAATAACGTATCTATCGCTGAAGACGTCTAGGATCCAGGTATTCCAAACTCAATTATTTTGAGTATTCCGCATTTTACGCGGGGATTTCCCCGAAGCGAATTTTTCGGTGAATCAACAACTTAAACGTTATTTATAACGGTTGTCGTGCATTCGATAATAAATTAACGCCGCGATTTAACGTAGAATTAATTTGCTTTTGATATTAATATAAGTAATTTATAGGGCTTTATTTATTCGCAACATTTGGACTTGAAATATTTGTGATATTGGAATATTTCGAAGATAGGCACAAATTTAATGAAATTACTTGATATATTGCCTAAGGGTTAGACTTATCCGTTTAGATAATATCTAGTCTACATGTCTACAACAGTCGTATCCCAAAAATTCAATTGAAACAGTTTAGTTGTACTCGTACTTACTACATCTATTTGATTTGAGTTTAAACGAAGAGAAAGATCTTTAAATACTTCAAGTTTTAGAAACAGTACCTGGGTGGACCGAACTTTGCTCGGTATAAATACTAAATAAACTTAGATACTACAGATAAAAGGCTCCAAGTAATAGATTTTCTCAAAAAATAAGAAAACTTGAAAAAAAAGAGAAGCCGTCTGTATTCGAACCCGGAGCTATTAATTCGTGACCGCCCAACTTCGCGTCTGAGCTATTATACTGTCGCGCCACGCGGCGAAATTTACCTTCGTTTTCTAATGTCTAATGTGATAGTTTTTCATTGTCTAAAAATGCGCATAACATGCGTTTTTTTAAATGAAACCTAGTAAGATCGATTTATCGTCCCCGAAACCCCCTCCGTACATAATTTTATCAAAATCGTTCGAGCCACTTCCGAGATTCAGATTATATATATATATATATATATATATGTTTATACATACATACAAGAATAGCTCGTTTAAAGGTATAAGATATAACATTATAAATAATCGATGAAAGAAAATAATGGGTCTTCGTTACGATGCAGATGACCCCGCGCGTCGTGAATTCATAACATGAATATTTGATTCAATTACTGGTGCATTTGCAGTAGAATTCCTTTTGAATTTCATATTAGCATTAGAAGCAATTATTTGAAGTACTTTAAATATACATCGAGTACTGGAATGAAATTATTTATACTAGTGGGTGGCACAGTTATCCGCATATTTGCGTAAAGAGTTAGATTGTTTCTTAATTTTTTAAATGAAAATATATATTTTTTCAATTCTTTAAGTCCCAGTTGCGAAAGTGTGGCACGTTCTGCTCACTGCATCGCAGTCTTTCCACATGCCTATAATTTGAGAACCTGTGAACGAAGATAGGATAAATATCTTCTTGACAAATTGCTGCGCCTTAAGCCCCGTCTCTCTTGGTTTACTAACTTTGGTAAGGTGGAGTGAAACGTAAGCTCACTGAGAATAAAATAGTGTTAAATTAAATGAAATCTTAATTTGCTTAAAACCACACAAAAAATTTCGTACAAATGTAAATGTTTAATTTCTTAATCCATGTAGAGGTTCTTAAACTTCTCTCCTGCCCTGCACCGAGACGGGATGATTTGGAAAAATTAATCAAGTAAAAAATTGTTCAAACTAATAATACGTTGCTCATCATAAAAAATGTTTAATCTTCTCCTAAGTTTTATTCACATTAAAATACAAAATTGGCATATCTACGATATCGCAATTTTTAAGTTTTGATAGCTTATCACTTAGCATTGTTAATTACCTTGGTTATATGGTGATGGATCCCAATACCATGTTTACGGTATGGTATATCGGGAATTCGATTCACTTTACAAATACAGTAGCAAAAGCAGCCCTATAGGAACATTTTAACTTTTAACAGAGAAAAGTTACACATTTTTCCTTCGATTTCAACGTAATAACTCATGTGGCCAACTATCGCTCTAATAGAAGCGTAATTTTCTTTTGAATTCTCAATGGCTAAGTAGAAATTCACTTTGTTTAGTTTGCCCATAATGCTCGTAGTTTTATGTTGACTTAGGAAATTGTTGTTGATGATATTGGTTCATTCCACTGTTTGAACTGCATTTTATGATATGGACTTTTTTCTATTTCACTTTAATGCATTTAGATAGAAACTCTTTATTGTCCACAAAACAAACACATTCTTAAAGGCAGGAAAGCGAATGACAACCCTATCGCTAAGGGTGATCACTTTCTGCAACCTAAGGACGGAGAGAAACATGAAATAGAAAAAGAAGGGCTTACGGTATAATGACACGTGATATATTAGTGCGGTCAATTTGGGCAATTGAAATAACAAAAATTCCGACAGAGCAAAATTTCTATAGAGACTTTGGGTTAACCATGGCAAATAAAGTGCCAAAGGTCCCTATCGATAGGTCTATGGTAAAAAGTTAAGTCAAGGTAAAAAGGTAGATTAGGGGTCTAAGGTAAAAAGTTTTGGTGATTCGAGTTTTTCTCGAAAACGCTAATTTTGATCGAAAAAGTACCTTGCAACAAAGTTGTAGACCTCTAAATTTTCTACAAAACGACCTAAGATTTTTTTTTTTGATATCCACCATTTCCCAGTTATTGCACTTGTAAAAATCACGTTCGTCATAATATGCACACAGTCATATGTCACGTGTATATGTATGTACATATGTATTGTATATACAAGTACTTAAGCAAGCAAAAATCCCTCATAGTGTCTCTTTTATGTGTAATATGTCGCAGCCAAATAGCTTAATCAGCTGTTCAATTAACAGCCTAGCTTGTTTACAAAACAGCGCTGTGTAACTAGCGTTCTGCATGATGTTTGAATGTTAGCTTCGATTCCCACGTAGGGCAAACATTTATGTTTGTGATGAATTCAAATATATGATAGTAGGTATGTTTTTCGGTGTTGATATGTAACACAAAATATGATTACAATTAGCAACGTTCATTGTTTTTACCCACAAACGATAAAACATTGCCTATGTTCCATTCAAGACCATGTACTATTTGTAATCCTGCGAATCCTTGCGAAATTTAAATCCTATTCGTATAGATGTTCCGAAATGCCTGAGCATCAATCATACAAACTTTTAAATGTACAATGTAAGTAAAAAGTAGGTTTATAATATTTGTTTAGCTATGTGGTTCTTCCCATAGTATAAGCCTTTCTCAGGTTGATGCTATTAGCCTAGTTAAAACGTGCTTTTTCGGTCGACTTCCAGTACTTTTTAGGCAGTCCACCATCACCTTGAGACTGAGCAGCCGACACTCTTGTTTCTAACGGAGACGCAGATAGGTTGTCCGTCGGACGTGGCGTACCTAACGTATCCAGGTTAAACCCTGGAGCACAAATTCCGGCCTCATGCCGCACTTTTTCCGATTTTTTCGAATGATCCTTGCATTATGATGTGTCATTTGATTTGGAATGAAATTTAGATAGTTTTTGAGAAAATGCTAAGCCCGTCCCAAAAATTGCAATAGTTGGAAACAATTAAGTGAAAATAAAAAAGGAGGTTTCCTTATTTGCCAATATTTCAAAAACTATTTAAGATAATTCTAATTTGAAAAAGATTCAAAATGAAGAAGGAATTTGCTAAACATGTTTCCACTTCCATAACTGTAAGACTAATATTTGTAATTTTCCTGAGGGTTTTAATTTGATGTTTTAATATTTTTAATTTTGCCTAGTTACTTTAATTTAACTAAGAAATAGCTTAGATCTATTTTAAGATAAACTTCATTTACTTAATTAACGACTGCTTAAGTACTTCATAGAGTAATCTGTTTTTCACTCCCACCAGTCTCATTACGTTAAATTACTTGTACAAATAAGGCTAGGAAATAGATGTACCTAAAATCCTTTAACATCAGTTTGTAATTGAATTTAGCAGCTCTCAGTCCCAACATATTGTAGTCAGTGATCCAAGTTTAGAACGAACAACAGTGTTGCCAGATCTGGACTGGTTCAATTTACACAAAACTGTTCTGCTAAGTACCCAAAACAACGTCATTTAATTTAAAAAATAAATAAGTAATTAAGTTACATTCTACCAATCACTGTCGATTTTAAATTAAACTTAAAATAAAAAAGTCAAAATGTATATAAATAAATTAATTCCTCAACTTCCTCTAAATTAATTAAAATCAAATCACAACTTTTCAATATTCCACGGTTGGTCGATAAAATTACATAATAAGAAGCTCGTGTGTCTGTCTTATTCAGCGGACGACTAAATTAAATATTATACATAATATACTTATAGTGACTGATAAACTTAAGCAACAAAACCATTGCATGGTTACCTTTTCAAGTGCGTATATGATGTTAGGAAAATAAAATACTAATTTATTATTTAATAAAGTAGCCAAGTGCGAGTTGGACTCGCCCATGAAGGGTTCCGTTGCAGCAAAGAAACATAATATACATAGTACACATAGTTCGTGTAGTTTGTTGTAACTTTGATCGAAGTTTTAATAATAGTGTATTTATGACGTACTAAAAAAAAACTACTCATCAGATCGAGTTCAAACTAATTTTCGTTGGTAGTTTTCATGGTAATGTACATCATATATTTTTTTTAGATTTTTCATTCTCTTACTTTAGAAGTTAGAGGGGGGGGGGGACACACATTTTACCACTTTGGAAGCGTCTCTCGCGCAAATTATTCAGTGTAGACAAAAATTATATTAGAAACCTCAACATCATTTTTGAAGACCTATTGATAGACACCCCACACGTGTAGGTTTGATGAAAAAAAAAATTTTGAGTTTCAGTTCTCAGTATGGAGGGCACCCCTAATTTTTGTTTTTTTTAAAAACTTTTGTAAAAATCCTAATGCGGTTCACAGAATACATCTAGGTACTTACCAAGTTTCAACAGTGTAGTTTTCATAGTTTCGGCAAAAAGTGGCTGTGACATACGGACGGACAGACAGACAGACAGACAGACAGACAGACAGACAGACAGACATGACGAATCTATAAGGGTTCCGTTTTTACGTTTTACGGAACCCTAAAAACCCTCTTATATTATATTCTAGGCAGTTTGCTTGTTAAATTTATAAATAAACAATCTCACGGTAGCTTAGGTAACTTTGTAATCTGACGTCGTTAGATTACAATCTGACGATTTTTACAATTTTACGATGACTTATATACCATTTATCAGCAGCAACACCTTTCTTTGTATATTGGAGGTGTGAAACAAGCTTTAACAACTCAAATGCTAAGTACGAGTACCTTAGAAGGACAACATACTTCTAAGATGGTAACCCTGGTCCTAAGTATAGAACGAACTAATGGAATGGTAACATTAACTCCTTCGCGTGTGATACCTTCAGCTGAAGTGGAGTGAACGCTTCGCTGCACTTCGTTCGAATTACTGAAACACTGTACTCAACGTCTCACACCAATCAACACGCGATTCCAAACTTTATTTACAAACAAATAGAATCGCAAATAGACTATACCATACATAGTCAAGGCTGCTCAATTCCGGGCCCGCGATATCATTTTAGCACATACGGACCAGTTAGAAAATTGCTATTTTTAAAAGGATAAGCTTAGCCTTGTCCACCTGGTAAGCAGTAGTTGTTTTTTATACAAAATCTGCAACATCAGAAATTAGGGCGATTGATTTTTACACAGATAGGAGTTTAAAGTAAATTTTAAAACTGTACACCGACTGTTAAAAAAACATATTATAACCCGCAAAAAGAACTTGATCGACTCTCGATACCTACTTTTTTTAAACATATCTGAATCGGTTGAACGGCCCGATGGTTGAAAAAGTTGAACAGCTTTGGGCTATGAAATTCACCGACCTACAATATGATATATTTGAAGCATAATATGTCTGAAATCTTACATAAACACTCTCTTAATTATTTTATAATAAACTCAACAAAACTGAGACAGACATTTATCTGCGCCAAACAAACTTTTAGTATTTCACTTATTAAAATACGCTTTAAGTACTATTAAATATTAGTATTAGCTGCCAAAACCAGACCTTCAATATTTTGAACAATTAAGAGTGTAATTCACTGCCTCACACTGATGATTATGATCCTAATTTCCTTTTGTAACCTCCATGGGCTACACCCACACGCATAGGATACACATACCCATGTCTTTTTCCACCCCATATAGTACCCTACTCCACATGAGCAGCCCATATTTAATAAAAAACTAAGTGACCCGGCGAACTTCGTCCTACCATACCTATGTATCTTTCGTCAACATTTTCTAAATGTTCTCCTATACAAACCTTGATCTGACAATAACACATACATAAAACAAAGAATCATCCAATTTGGTGCAGTCATACAAAAACTATGAGAGTACATACATTTTGAAGATCCATTTTGATATAGATTATAGATGTAATTAGTAGCCACGTTAGTTTTCATTTCAAAAACTCATGCACTTATTGGTCAGCAGATATTGTGCTTACCGTACTATCTACATTAAATTTAATACTGTCAAAGTTTTGCAAAACCAATCCTGTCCAACTATAACTAAAGTAATTAAGCGTACAAATAAAATTTAAGCACCAATTCCGAGGCATAACTTTGAAGTGACGTAGTTTTATCTGTTTAAAGATAAGCCACTATTCCGAGAGCTTTCATAAAGAACAGATTAGAGAATGCACCCGAAGTTTAACTTAAAATAACAAGTTGTTTTTAGATCGGTTAAAATAAAATAAAAAATCACATAGGTAAGTCATGCGCCCACACATTATATACCTCGATGGATAGTATGGATCGAATTTCTGAAATTAATTCGTTGGTGATCACATATAAATTTGTATTGATGTCCTACAAATTATACGTATGGCCATGATCATATGTTAAAATTATGTGGGCACGCATTTTCTCTCTAACGTTATTGTAAACGTCGATACCAATAATGTAAAACAGTTGTTTCAAAATGAATTCAAGGCATCAGTTGTCTGTGTTTTTAGTTTTGTGTGTAAGTGAGATGAAACCATACACCAATAAAAAGATAGCAAGACAAATTTGTCACTGTGCTGTTATGTGGCAGGCCTGTTGCTTACCATCAGGCATATGTCCTGCTTGTTTTGTCACACTAAACTATAAAAACAAAATATTAGATACAATAACTGTGTGTTGTATAATATTGTGCGATTAACAACTAGATAGGTGGAAATAATGTAGTACAATATTTTACATTAATCAGGCTGGAATAATTAAACCAGAACAAATCCGTTACCACTGCTAGCAGCACAAGACAGTATACCTAATTTATTCCAATAATTAGCAATACCAAACTAATGTTATTTTATCGAATAACACAAAAGGTATCTCTGTAAATCATCTCCTCAGTGTAAGTTTAGCAAGCTGAAGGACGAAAGTAACTTGCTTAATAGGAGCACTCGCGAATGTCACTTTTGCCTCTGAATTTTTAAAACGCGTGCTTTGCTGAGTTAAAACTTCCACGGTGGATGACCATGGAGAGAGGAAACTCTACTGTCAATTGTAAAGTTAGGGTGTTAAAGTATTCATTTACTTTTGCGATCTTGGCAAAAGTTAAAAATGAATTGTGTTCTTGTTTTTACTTATTTTTAACATGGATTTTTGTCTATCTCTATAAATGTTGTACGCCTATAAACATCATTGTAATCTGATATACATACATGGCAATGTTTATAAAGAAATCACACAGCAAAGAGATGAATAAACCCACTTCATGTCCTGACTCGGGGTCTTCTCTCACAAGAGGTTCAAGCCACACATTGGCGGAAACACCCCCACAAGTGAGAGTTGGCAGATGACAAATGCCCTCGAAAGGCGTATTTGTAGAAAATGGGTGATTTCTTCACGCTGTTTTGTCTGAATATCTGCATTTGAAAAAATACTCAGACGTAGGATATGAACCTAAACCGTACCATAGGCTATAACTATCCATAACCTATAACATAATATCCTACAAAAAACTAATTAGTTTTTTCTTTTGTTTCACAAAACGAAAAATGACGAAGATACAGCGCAAGTAAACAAGTTTCGAATGACGTCTCTTGTGGGTACGATTTTTCATATTTATATCTTTGTCGATTTTTTTATAATATGGTAAAACGAAAATATTTTTCCGTGATCTACCTGACGAACTAATTAAAATGGTTTATTTTTGTTCCAGTATGCATCCCTATTGTGAAAATGGACGTTCGTTATTCTGACAAAGTAAATCTAAAAAGCTAAACTATTAACTGCATTTAACAAAACAAAAACAAACTTAGGATAAAATCTAAGAATATCTGATAATAGCAATAGGTAACTTGTTTTCTGTGAACGATCTTTTCCACGAAACCGTGGGATGGCAAAGGAGCTATTTCTGCAGAAAGGTGAGTATCTATTTGCTCTTTGTTTCCAGTAAGCAAACAAAGAGCAAATAAATACCTACACAGCTACTTAACAATAAATCATCAGCATTATCATCAGGAAATACCAGTCCACTAGTAGATATAAACCTGTACCATGATACGCCACTCGACCCTACCTTCGGCTTTTCTACTCCAGCTACTGACTGCGGACATAAATATATTGTCAATGCGTTGACTTTCAGTACCTATGTACAGTAAAAAAATGATTAACTAACGTACATTCTTTCTACTGTTTTAAAAATAATAATTAAAAACTTCAAGTGATGTTTATGTAAACGTAATTTAAGACGCCCTGAGACTAGATGGAGTGATGATATACGAACGGCAGATGATAGAGGTTAGAAACTTAAATCTGATGATCGGGTTGAGTAGCGTTTTATTAGAGAGGCATTAGGCAGAGATTAAGTACAGCAGTGGACTAATGTGGGCTGATTATGATGAAGAAGTCATGTTTATGGATAATTTTATCAACAAGTATGGAGTCTTATCAAAATAAGTAAACATAATATGTTTATATATTATATATTATATAATCTAAGTTACGGCTGGTCTAGTCGGGAGTATGGCGCCTGCCGATCCGGAAGCCCCGGGCACAGAATAAATATTAGTACAAGCCCCGGGTTCAAATTCCACGCGCACCACTGTATTTTCTAAACCATGTGCGTAATGCCCTAACTTAAAACTGTCAAGGAAAACATCGCAAGGAAACCGACATGAACCTAGAAGCGGTCGAGGACATGTCTTGTGTTAGGCCTTGAATCCTTGTAAGAAGGCCCCGAGGCGGAACAGTGGGAACATTTAATGGGCTGTTTATCCTTATGCTATATATATATATCTTAATATATATAAATCTCCTGTCACGATGTTTGTCCGCGATGGATTCCTAAACTACTTAACCGATTTTAAATTAAATTGGCACACCGTGAGCTGTCTGGTCCAACTTGAGAGATAGGATAGTTTTTATTTCGATTAATAGTCTTTAAATGACAATATCCGAGCGCAGCCGGAATGGGCCGCTAGTATATTATATATATATTATCTACTGGATGAATCCGTGTTAGGCCCGGTTCACACGACGCGGCTGCCAACCGCGCACGCGCGTGGGCGCGGCGCCGCGCCGCGCGTTGGTTTTGTTTCAATACTCACGAGCCCGCAAGTTTTCGCAGTTTCTGCTCCGAAAAGCTACGGCGCAAGAATCGCGCGCAGCCACGCGGGCGCCGCGCGGCTGCCGCAGCTGCCGCGGCCGTAAGCCGCGTCGTGTGAATTGAATTCAATTTTATATGGAAATCTGTCGCGCCCGCGCGTGGGCGCGGTTGGCAGCCGCGCCGTGTGAACCGGCTCTTAGGAGTACCCGTGCTAGTGTAGTTAGCATGGGAACCTGTTGAAACTACAGTTTACTCGCGCTAACCAGGATGCGGTGGCTTACGTAAACTGTGTATATGGCTTCCGCTTATTCGACCCCAGTCAATCTCACCCTCTGGGAGAGTATAGAGTTAGTTTAGCGTTATTGGTTGAATGAAACCTCATACGCGTTCAATCGAATGTTATATAATTATTTTATTATGCTCACGCGAATAATAATCCTACTAATATTTAGAACGCTTCATTTCGTGAGTAGGAATGAACGTTTTTTACTCTTTCACGTAATACAACTACCGAGATTTCAATGAAATTTGGTAGATACATAAATGGATAATAGTCTGAAATAAGAGTCTCGTAATACATATATAAGCTAATTCTTATCCCGTGTAAAAGGTTGTCAATGTGTTACTTAAAACTATAATATAACTGTGTTTTAAATATCTTCCCGATCTGTTCATCCATTCTGAACAAACATTCAAACTTTTACATAATATGTTAGGTACTAGCAGAGGCCCGCGGTTTCACCCGCGTGGGTCCCGTTCCCATTATTTTCCCGGAATGAAAAGTAGTCTTTATGTTACTCCATTACCCTGTAATTTATATTTCTCTCCATTTGAGTATTTTACTACTTGATCCTGTTACCACAGTTATTTAGATTTCTGAGAATATTATAAATCAATGTATGGATGTTTGGATATTTGGATGTTTGTTGCTCAATCACGTCGTAACGTATGAACGGATTGGGCTGAAATTTGGAAAACAGTTAGATTAGAGTTTGGAAGAACACATAGGCTACTTTTTATCCCGGGAAATAACGGGAGCTACGCGGGTTAACCGTGCAGGGTGCCAATATGTGCCATTTCACAAAATAAAAAAAACAGTTTTTTTTTCATCTGAAGTATAATTATGTACATTAAACACAGTAACCAGGTACAATCTTAAACTGGCTATTAAACTATATATGTATTTACTAGCTGAGACCCGCGGTTTCACCCGCGTCTATTTGGGGAAAATCCCTACTAAAATTTACATCGCTTTAAAAAGCTATGATCACTAAGAGAACTATAGAAAAATAACGAAGGAACGCTAGATAAACGTACTGGGATATACTAAAACGTTTTATATAGTAAAGTTATTTAAAAGTAGTTCTGTGTATATGATATTTTTAGTTTTTTATTTCTTACGGTAGAAGATCAAATTTATTATATCTGTTATCTGATGATCTTGATAACGCAACAGATACTTAAGTAGTTGTCCGTATAAAAAACCGTCTTTGCGTGAATCGATTCCTAGGCGCTTAAATGTTTGCCCCTGTGCTTTAGTAATAGTTACAGTAAACGACTCCTTAACGGGAAATTGTATTATTTTGAAATTAAAAAGCAAATGGTGCCGTTTTATGTGGAGGCAATGCATTATACCATTCCGCTTGAAGAGAATGGTTGATTTGTGTCAGATTCGCCATGAGTGGTACCGACTAAAACCTTTGCCGTGGACACGGGTGGAGATCTACACTTTTGATTATCAACATAGTTTCATAAAATTGAACGGTTGGGGAGAAAATGGCGAAACATAAAAAAAGGGAGGGAAAAAAGTAAAAAAATTTTGCCTTTCGGAAGCAATAACTTGAAAAATATTGATGACAAAAAGAAAAACTGTTCATACAAAAGTTAGTAAATTTAATTTAAAAGAGAAAAGGTCTCCACAATTTTTGCCTAACACTAACAGTTCTCGAGATATCGAATTAAACGCGTTTTCATCGAAATGACTTTGCGGTGACCTTGCCAGAATCCCTCAAACTGGAATAAATGCTCAGTATGCACCCCCCTATCGATCCTTTATAGTCCCCAAACTACATAATATAATGTTTTTTTTTTCAATTTTTTGCGTAATTGCACTAGACTATTATCTTGAAAAACTAAAAAAAGTTGGAAAGATAAACAAAACCCAATCATTCCAATATACTTTCAAATGCTATTTCTATCAACTGACAAAGCAACCGTATTTATTATAACAAATGAAATCCACTATATGTTTTCAATAGTACTGATGAACGTTTGCAATCAAAAGCGCATACAATACCCATCAACTAACCCAGACACCGAGAGAGGGCATTACTTTCGATAAAATAACGAATAAACTTGCAGCCTCTCATAAAATACATTAGTATTAACAATAATGAAAGAGTTTAGTTTAAATAAATGGTGGACTTGCTACACCTATTATTTCGTTGCAATTTCATACGCCATGTTAACGGGTAAATTGACGAATGGTGGGCGTTGACACACAAAGTTTCTAATCACTGGCAAACATCAAATCTTCTTTTTGAGTAAGTATTTTTGAGTTAATTACTATTTTTAATCTAACACAAACCTCGTAGCAGGCATTGAGTGCCTGTACTGACGGAATTTGGGGTTAGCGTGGAAGGCGCCGGATTCGAAACGCTAATTAGCATACAACTGATATCTTATCAGGAATTCGAGCTAAGCCCCACGCTAAGATCGAACTATCTGACTCATTGAGTTAGTTTAAAACAATATTCTAGATAAAATATTTAGTGCAAACTTTTATACACTGCAGAGATATGTTGGTCGTGCAGTGTGCAGGTTGTCCATTCAAGGATGGGAATATTAATCGAGAGATATTCATCATAGCGGGATAAATATCTCACATTATTAAAACTGGATCAGTTCAGGGGTATCATGTGTACAAATAAATTACATGAGTTTTTGATGAATTAATTTTGTATGATAAGTCTTTGATAAGAGATAAATATTTTATTGTAAAAAATTTAATAAAAAACTATTACAGTTTTTAATTTAGTCTTGTTTTGTAATTGAATACTTATTTTAACACGTTATAATGATGGTACTAGCCTGTTCGGAATTTAATTACGCAAAATGTACCGCTAAGACAATATAGATAAAGCTTAATTTGGCCTAAAAAAACAAAAAAATACGGATGCCACCGCGCCATTTCTGTGTCGCGATCGTCCGACGCCATTTTGCCCTACGACGAAGAACGTTATTTTTTTTTATCAGAAAATGTGAAAATGGTTTGTATTTTATTGTAATCTACAAAAAAAAGTATGGGAAATGTGCTAAAGTTATTGTTATTTGTGTGTTGTGTTGTTTTATTAGTGAAAAAGCGTAATAACACCGAAGTGCTGTGAAATCCAAAACTTTTTTTGCAACGGGCGTGAAATGTAAACGTTGCATTTCGTGACGTGACAGTATTAATTAATGTGGTAAGCGCCTAGAAGTTAATAGAATAGTAAACAACATTTCAAGAGCTCTCTTGTGATATATAAATGTAGGTATAACATTGTGAATATATAATATGAATATGTGATAATGATCTAGCCAGCACGTACGCAACATTCCGCGAGTTTGCGTATCACAGTCGAAGAGTTAATGGTTACCTAAATGACGACAACTCTAGTTTCAGACGACCCGATCCGTGCATCCATCCAAACACCCTTGACAAAACATTGACATTTATAATGTTAGTTATAGCGTAAAAGCGTAACAAACAAACTTAGTTTCGCCTGTATAATAGTAGGAATCTTATACCTTTATACGAGCAATTCTTGTACCTATATAAATATGTATATATATATAGAATCTGAATCTCGGAAACGGCTCGACGGATTTTCATGAAATTATGTATGCAGAGGATTTCGGGGACGATAAATCGATCTAACTAGGTCTTATTAAAAAAAAACGCATATTATGCACGTTTTTAGACAATGAAAAACTGTCACATTAGACATTAGAATGTGAAGGTAAATTTCGCCGCGTGACGTGACAGCATAATTAGCTCAGACGGGAAGTCGGGCGCTCATAGCGGTCACGAAATAGTAGCTCCGGGTTCGAATCCAGACGGGTTCTCTTTTTTTTTCAATTCGTTTTTTTTAAGAAAATCTATTTCTTGGAGTCTTTTATCTGTAGGTATCTAAGTATATTTAGTATTTAAACCGAGCAAAGCTCGGTCACCCAGGTACTAAGTAAATAAACTGTGCATTATAAATAACTACGCGTAAGATTATTTATTTTTCTATCTGCATATTTGAGATGCACAAAAACCGCGCGTGCTCACAAAGCGGGTATCCTGTTTTTTATGTCGTTTCACTCAAGCACCTTTGTGCTCGTTTAATGTGCAACGAAGCGTGGACGCATGTCTTGGACGCGTGCCGTTGGTGCTTTTAATTTATTAAGAAAAGGGCACGCGTGGTAATCACAGAGTTAGAAACTTAGTAGAGAAGGCACCTTTCCATAGACGTTTTTGAAGTGAAATTTACTTTTGGCGCGCCACAGACAGATTTTTCGTGGGCTGTGAATTGAACTCTTGCGTCACGCTCGGGAATGATAAAAATCTTAGGGTAAACTCGGGGCCATGATCATTGGCCATCTAAAAATTCGTCAGCATTCATGCTCATAGCCACGCCCTCCGATTTCACCTGCGTAGTTTCTGCAGTAGGTAAGCTATCAAATTATTAGTTACAAGTTTTCACTTCTATCGGCAGTTTCTATGACTGCCAATTTTTTTATAAAAGGACCTATGGTATTGTTGGCTTCAAGTGTGTTTTTTACATAAAACGTGACAAGACTAGCAGGAAATGTGCCTGATGATAAGCAACTTGCCTGCCACATAACAGCATAGTGACACGCAGCTATTGGAACATGCAGAGTCCAAATCATTACCTAGCACTACACTGCGCTCGGTACCCATAGGTCTAAGATGCTATATCTCTTAGCCCATTTTTTTTTCTGGAAACATTGCCTTCAAACCGGAAGGGTTTGAAGGGCAATGATGATTATGATTGGTTAATATTACCTACCAAACTTTGGGTTAGCGTAAAAGGTGCAGAGTCCTACTAACCTAATAAATCTTGCCGTAGGTATTTAATGAATACTACATCTCGTATGACAACTAGCGTAATTGCATCTCAGATGGTGCGACCTCGGCTTGAGCTCCCGCTAGTACCGAACTACCGAAGATCAAGAACTACCTGGGATCCCAGAAGGGAGTAGAAAAATATAGCACCTCCCAACTTGTAGGCCGTACTATGTAGAGGTTATAAACTATTTTTGATTATTTTCTGACATCAGCTGTTATAAGTAGTACTACAACGGTAAGTGATGCTTTTTCTAATAAGTATTAATATTATTGAATGTTTTATATCTGGTTTGTTTATGATGATGATGATAAAAATCATCTGATTTCATTTATACAAATAGAAAATTCTAATGTAAAAATATGTTATTTAGTAAAACTGAAGAAATAGGTAGGTACCTACTTACCTATTTCTTCAGCTGTTACTTCACTATAGTTTTGGGAAGAAATTTTGTACATAAGCAACAAATCATTAGAAATTCACTTTTCATTTGTTTTTCTTTAATGAAATCTCAGCTACTCGTTTTCTCTATTCTACCTATCATAAAATGGACAGAAGATAGGGCAAGAGGCTTCTTTGCCCTGTATTGTATTGAGATAGAAACAGCTTATTCATAACGACTGAAAAGGACGCTTTCATACGTATAAATGTGAAATTAAGTTCCAAATATTTTATTAGGACTTATGCGCAATTTGGTATTTCTCTTGCCAACCCTTTTGGTACATCCCATTGCAATAACTAATCATGGTAACGAATTTCTCAAATCTTGTTAAGAAATCGAGTAAACGTAGGTACATACCTAAATAAGTGAATATACGTTCACACTCAATATCATTATGAGCATTACTAAAATAAATTGCATCTAGAGATGCCATGAAACATTAATAAAAACAAACACAATCAATACAGAAAATGAAAAAGCCGCATAAATACTTTATGAAACTTTTACTACCTCGAAATGAGGAAAACTGAATACAGTAAATTCTAAATGTTTTTTCCTGAGTATTTTTACATGAAAGTCAAGCAATTCCAGACAGCTACTTAATTCGTACGAAGCACAAAGCGTAACAACAATACGGATCCAAACGAGTCCACTATCACTTCTTACTATCGCACAAAACGGAGCACGCGTCATGCCCAATGATTTCACATATTAAACATCTCTTATCCTACTCCTTCTTCAACACTACGTATAGTTTTGTCTTCTTCGTTCTTTGGCTTAACATTATTCGTAGTATTAATTGGTAGATTAAAGTGGACTCGTGCCTAAGAACACATACCAGCGGATGTTATATCGACAGGTGTTTTTTTATAGTATTGTGAGGGGGTCATGGTTCACAGATAATAATGCGTTTTGACGGAAATTCCTTTGCATAACAATCCACATACCATTTTAGTTTTTGTTGTATATTGTATAAGTAATTAGAATTTTTAAATGAATCAATTATGAGGTTATGATTTTTACAAATTCATCATCATAGGTACCTAGTGATCATTGCGCGAATTACTTATCATATTGGTTGTGAGCTGGGTCATTAGGACTTTTCGAGGTGTATTATACGAATGAACGTGTTTTTGGCAGAATTCTGTTCGTATTCAGTTTTGACTCAGTTTAAAATATTGAATAATATTAAATCCCACAAATATGAGACATAAAAGTATGGATGTTTGCTGCTCAATCACGTCGAAACGGCATAAACGATTGGGTTGAAATTTGGAACACAGTTAGGTTAGGTATAGTCTAGAATAGCACATAGGCTACTTTTTGTCACAAAAAAAAATATGTCCCGCAAAAACTTAACGATGGAACTGTGCGGGTAAAATCTTGAGGCGTTGCTAGTTTTAATAATGTTGGGCTTGTTTAAAAAAGCTCTCACTGCCAGGTCGCTAGCCATTTGCAAGACCCCTACAGGTACGGCACGGGCAATGCTCCTGCGCCGCTCGGTTGCACACCCCAGTCACGGTGCTGCACTCATAACTCTCCATATGTTTCCGCACAAAAACTAGTTTTTGTATGGTTATTAATATGAGGGACAAAGGTTAAAAAATTATAAAGCTTACACTGCTTTTTAAACTCCAATCATAGAAACTGAAGGCAATGTTTCCAGAGAAATTAGAAATTATTCCAGGGCTTAGAGATATGGCATATTAGATCTCTAGGTAACGAGCGCAATGTAGTTCTTTCTTTCTTCATGTTTTCATAGCTGCGTGTCACTGTGCTGTTATGTGGCAGGCATGTTCCTTACCAACAGGCACATGTCCTGCTTGTCTCGTCTCTCTTTATTTAAAAAAAAACTGAGATGAAGTGATGTGTGTCTGTAATTGTACTTGAGCACGGAATTTGTTGAGAATTTGAACTAAATTACATTATTTTTTTAAGTTTGGTTCGTCTTATCTTCGGTTTGTACAGCTTTTGATTGTCTTGGAAGTTCAATTGATGCATATCACCATTTAATGATTTTTTCGTAAAATATAGCGTACTAAGATAAATATGCACCAGATGTAAAAAAATAAACCTGCCCATAGTTCCATGCAGTGTTTGATCACGAAGAATCTAAATTACTGCCCAGCACAGCACTGTCGCTCATTACCCACAGACATTGGATAATCTTTTTGCCTTGTAATTTCTTTGGAAATGTCGCTTCAAAGTAATTTATCTGGGAACGTCGCCCTTCAAAGCGAAACAGATGTGATTGCACTTATGTATATTTACTGATTCACGCCCAGGCGGACTATAAAGAGTTCTACTAACAGAAAAAAAATGGTCTCAAAACTTGCGAGGTTTTTGATTCGCCTAAGCCGTGAGCAAGTGTTTGAAAGATATAAACATTAATGCTGTATGTTTTTGGTATACGTACGTTATGGATGGCACCTGCGTTTTCGTATGTTTCACTGAATCCTAATAATTTTCCAAACGAAAATGTATGTATGTATGTAAAGTTGTAAATGATTACAAAAATGATCTTTTAGCTATCTACACTATCTTAATGATAGCGTAAATCTAGGTTTATTTATTGCCATTTTAGACATATATTTGTTCTGTGTCTGAGTGTTTCTATGGACCATTAGTACCTACTTATTTACAATGATATAAGTATTATTCTGGCTCCAATAGTACCAGTGTTGCTTGATTAGGGGCTAGCTAGTATTGCATGAGGAATCTCCGTACAATATTTATTTATTTCGAAACAATTTCCCGTCACAAGCCCTAACCTCATATTAAATAGTTCCGCGCACCATCTAAGAGTCCATAAATAATTGCTATCTGTTGGCAGTCAACAAAGGATACCGCCACGGTCCGTGACTCCGATAATAAAGACGGCTTGCAATATTGTGCTGCAACTTCCATATGCTCGCAGAAACGTGTAACACAACTGTAGGAGAACTTTACCACTTGATTTTAATTTAAAACTATCCATATGAGACTGGGATATCATATATAGAGATCGGTTTGCATTTACTTTAATTAGCTTACTATCTTATGCCTAAGCTAGTTAAGATTACGTCTGTAGAGGCAAGATTAAGAAAGAAGCATGCTTAGTAGTTACGGCTGGTCTAGTCGGGAGAACGGCGCCTGCCAATCCGGAGAGCCCGGGTTCAAACCCTACACGCACCACTGTCTTTTCGAAGTCATGTGCGTAATGCCGCTAATTTTAAAACGGTGAAGGAAAACATCGTGAGAAAACCGACATGTACCTAGAATCTTTCGTAGTCATGTGTTATCCACCAACCCGCACTGGGCCAGCGCGGTTGATTATGGCCTTAACTCTCCTCTTGCGAGAGAAGGCCCCGAGTCCCAGTAGTGGGAACATTTAGTGGACTGTTGATGATGCTTACAGAAATTCGGATGTACAAACTGTTAATAGTATGTTTGTGTAAAGTTGTATGTGTTAACTATTAATAGAAGTACACTGTAGTTTAAAAAAATAGGCGTTTATTTGCCTTTGGATAGAAATAATGGAATAATCTGCACGATATGCATCTGTTTTTTTCGTAGAAAACTCCCTGAGATTTTTTTTATAACCATTACCAAACAAACCATAAACAACTCAGAAATAATTATTGATTGCCACTGGAAATCAGTGCTATTTCCTTTCTATAAGCACTTTAACAATTTTATATATATAGCCTTTTGCGTTCGCAATTATACGCATGTCTAAACACGAGTCCAAGTCTTTGACGAAAGCAAGTTTCTTGAATAAACATATCGCATCTTTCTAATCAAACCGGCGCAAACTCTTTGAAACGTTAACAATCATCAAATATTTACCGTGAAACGGGCGGGAAGGAATTCCTGGAACCGATGGAAAACCGCGAAACAATATTCCTCCGGATCCCTCCGAACGATAATATGATGTTTCCGCTAGAATGGAGCCATAATGCCTCCTAGAGGAATCTGCTCAATTTCGTGCCAGATTATTTTAGGTAAAAATAAATGAAAATATCGGAAGGTACAGATTTTCCGTAATTGGAAATGATCAGCGGTCGTAAACGTAACGAAACAAAATTGTGTTATTCAATTTGTTGCAAGCATCGGAATCAATTTTGTTGAACTGTGTGAATTTTCATTGTTTTACCGTTTAATGTGATTCGATTTCATTACATTGTTCGATATAGCTTGCAGTTTAACTTTGCGGGTCGTAATCATGTAATCGAGTATTATATAGGAGCGTAATTAAAAAATATAGTTTCGTCATATTACTAAAAATCTCGAATAATTTAAACTGTATACCATCCTAGGTGTTGCCATGAAAAAAAGTTATTATGTAGACTAATATTTTACCACTACCTCACATTGCTCGAGTCGCTACACAGCTTAAAATAGAATATCTCTAACAAAACTCTAAGTCGTAATTGATAATATTTAAATAAACAATTCTGCTAATATTGTATTTACATTTTAAAGGCATTTACAAATGTTAGAAATGTGATTAAAAAAAATGGTCAAGAAAAAAAATGTATAGAGAGGAAATTTGTGAAAAATAGTTTTTTTAACATCGTGAAATCATGAAGAATCTGCTTGTTAGCAAAGTGTTGATCTATTAAACAATAAAGCTAAAATATTTACGTTTAGAAGATAGGCAATCATTAATTTTGTGAAGTGTATTACTAGAACACAACTCAGCAGCACTCGCGTTATTCTCATTTCCATAATTTCATCAAATTATTTCACGCAAAAAATTAGCCTACATGCTAACTATCTCTGTAAAAAAATCGTTCAGATTCATTATGAAACATTTGTCTAATACAAACTTTCATAATTATTATATTTGTACGACTTTAAACACTAGCAGTATTCATAAATTTCGCTCTACTTCTAATTTCAAAACGTATTTGCGTCAACCAATTCAACAAGGCAAACACTGTTTACGTTTAAAACTGCAGGAAATTTCTCGGAATTCCACCAAAGTCTACTACAATTCAGGATAATAAACGTCAAAAATCAATTTAGTGGACGTTGAGCGAAGCGGGTCGCGGGCAGCGGTGCGCGAAGGTGCCCCCAGGGACTGATGCGGCGCTACCGGCCTCTGTTATTGAATCACTGGATGGATGATTCTCCACTAATAGATTAGGCAGCTGGGAAACACTGAACACTGGGAGTCTTTTTGCTGATAGGCGTTGTGACTTGCGAGTGGCGCCGCTAAGCCTGGACGAAATGGGCGGCCTCCGCCTCTTTCAATCCGATACCAACACACTTATTATCCACGTTTAATTTTAAATTCAATAATAAAATTAAGTAGTGGCCACTCTCGTCAAATTCCTGAACCTGAAATAACAAATCATAAAAATGAAAGAAAATGGGCCTCGCAGGATATAATAATTAATAATAATATAATAATTTGGATGGCATTTAATTTCTGTGTGTTTTGTTCAACTCAGAGGTATGTATCATATATGTTATATTAATACTTTTTTTACTTGGGGATATAAAAGGGTACATATTTTTAGAGCAATTCGGACCATGCCACGTAAAAGTGGCCCCCGGGACTAATATGAAGTACCGGCTTTTGTTATAGAATCACTAAATGGATGATTCTCCGCTAATAGATTAGGTAACTGGGCAACACTGAACACTGGAATTTACGATGACCACGTTACCCCTGCCACAATTTTGTTAGAGAAACTACCTATTTGGTTAAAATCCGCTTCCCCATTTCTGCAATCCCTGTAATTTCAGCACAACGGATCATAAGATATCTATTCTATATCTATACTTATAATAAAACTGTAGCGGGTCGAATTCTGTACATTGAAGATATTTTGAAAAAATAATTTTTGGGGCACTCCATAGTCGATACTAAAAAAAAAAATTGTTTATTTCAATAATCGGTATATTTACATGTGAATCCCTAATTTCCTAAACTAGGTGTGAAGCACACCTGTATTTTGGGTATTAGGTCTATTCGTTTTAAATCAATTTATGTACACTTCGTCATAGTTAAACATGTTAGGTAAGTGTATTCAATTACAAGTACATTAAATTATGAAACACTTTAAAATAAAACTGTGAAAAGCAAAAATAATTATGTCGTACAATTTTGTTCAAGTCAATTTCATAATCAAAATAACATTAAAATTAAATGACATTAAATAATACTGATGGCGAAACTGCATTTTTTTTTCATGTCTGTCTGTCTGTCTGTATGTCTGTATAAGGAACTCGCATCACGCCGAAACTACTGATTCAATTCAAATGAAACTTGACACGATTTAAGATCATACTAAGTAGATGGTAGCTTTTAACCCCCAAATTCTGCACGGTTTTCTTGCAGAAAGGGGTGAAAGTCAGAATGTGTATTTGGTTGTAACTCATGTTTGCGTTGTTCAATTTCGTTAATTCTTATTTTGTTAGAAAGAACACATTTTTAATATGGTCTCATCTAATTTTTAACAATATTTGTCGTGTGGTTCGGAAGTTACATAGAAATTAAATAATAACGGTAATAATTAGTTTGGTACATTCTAACTTCTAAGTATTCTGTGACATTGTAAACACTAGGGATGTAACGGAGGTCATTTTATCGGAACCGAAAGCGCGGTCAGAGTTTTTAAATTTGATTTATCGGAGTCGGAACCGAAGTCGGAGACATAGGCAGGATCAGAAGTGGTGGCAGGAGAAACATTTTATTAGGTAGGTATATTTTTTTTTGCCAAACACGTGAATACGGTAAACATTGACGAGCAATTGATTTAGGAAGTTGGGATTTTGTATTTCCATTTACTATAAGGGATTATCTGTCATATTTATAATACACCTTACCTCCGATTGTAACCTCCGTTTCAAAAATTTTAGAGCCGAAATCGGAACCGAAGGTGCAAAAGTAATCGGAAGTTCCGACTTAATCTTAACTGACTTAAACTTAGCACATCCCTGGTACACACACCGCACTCTGCCATCGAAATCTGCCATCCGTCATCTATCGTCAGGTGACATATATCGTCAGGTCATATGACAATACCTTTTTTATTTTTTACCGGTTGGTGTTTGTGGATGCAATCTTTGCATCTGAATTTAGTATGTTAGGTTACTGAATGCTATTATACTTTACCTACTGAATTTTGGAGCGAATAAAATCACGTTGGTAAGTTACCTAGGTACGTGACATCAATTCTAAATTAGGTATTAAAAGCCGGCCAAGTGCGAGTGGGACTCGCGCACGAAGGATTTCGTACCATTACAAAACTTCTTTTATTGTATGGGAGTCTCCTTAATCATTAATTTTAATTAATTATTTAAAGAGAACATACAACGAAATATTGTGTGAAGAGTTAAAGCGTCTACCTGTCACCATTATTAGTATCGAGCAAGAAACGGTAAAAAAATCAAATTTGTTCTATTTGTTAAATGTCCCTTAAATATTTATTTTATGTTGTTTTTAATATTTGTTATTGTAGCGGTAATATAAATAGATCATCGGTGAAAAAAAATAACTGTCTAGCTATCACCGTTCTTGAGGTATAGTCTGGTGACAGACGGACGGACAGACGGACAGCGAAGTCGGGACGGGACCCTATTACTGGTCCCGTTTTTACAATACACATATATTATATGGAAAACAGGGGGGCCGTTTTTTTAATATTAACAAAAACTGGATGGTAAAATGTGTAAGCCGACTACCAGTCGAAGCGTGCCCAGCATGCTGGCGGCAGTACCACGCTGAATGGCAATGTTGATCCGTTGGGTCAAATAAATGCCAGCATTTTGGCCACGCGTTGCGTCGGCTAAGCGCTTGGAAAAGCTTTTGAAGGTGAGGGGAGCTCCCGGCCCTCACCGGCACGATGTCTCAACCTTAAATATAAAACCACTACCGAGGGTTGCATATTTCCACCGTTTGAGACGCTCTGCTAAATTAGTCGCTACTACTCGGGCTCGGCCCTACTACGTATCTCTGGTGTGATGGTGCCAGAGTATCGACGCAAGCTGCGTCCTACACTAGGGGCCGACTCAACTTCCAAGGCACTAAAGTCATGCCGTCAGGTATTTTGCCATCGTCACGCGTAAGACCACTCCGGTTTGAGTACCTATGGCTGGACAATGGCGGTGAAAAAGTCAAAGTTTTGTGTATGAATATGAATTGTCCACCAGTAGGTATCTATTCAACTGGACGACGTAGTTATGGCTCCTTAAATTAGTCGAGTGAACTTTTTACTTGACTAGAAGTTAGTTAGTTGACGTGAAATGATAATAATTGAAGTCAGTTTTTGTTTTTTCGGATATTATTTAAATCCAAATACTGTACCTACTAAATTTAGTGTTTAACAAGCTTCAGCAACCAAAGCAGACCGTTGTTTTTCCAAAATTGAATAAAATGTTATCTTAATACTAAGTATCATAATATGTATATTATGTAAAGGTATGATTTGGTTGAAATATGGGCTGTAACGAAACAAATATTAACGACATTACCAATTAAATTGACATTTGAAACACACATGGCTTAGATTCTAAAATACCACGTCGGCTAATAAGTCTATTACCTATTAAATAATTAGGTAAGTATCAGATCACGCACATCAGCTACATACACTCTTCGTAATGTATCCTATAAAAATCCTACAAACTTAACACTGCGGCTATGTTCGATAAGTACTCCACAACCTTACTACGAGTATGTTTGATGCACAGATTACAAAAATAAAACCAGATGGAGCGCGCAGAACAGAGCTACTGAAGCAGACAAAGGAAATACAAACGCCGAAGCAAATACAAACTCCAGTCAGTATGAAACGGACTTCCGTGTTGTACGGAAGTCCCGTGTGATTTTAAGTTTTGTTTTAAAATATGCCGTCTTGTGTCTTAAAACATTGCAAACAATGTTCCCAAAAACAAAAAAAAGGAAATACGAATATAATTTCATAGTAAAATTTGAATATTTTTACTGTTATTTATATAATTTAGGCGATTTCATTTTGGTGATGAATGGAACACAACACCTCAACGAAAATAGGTTAGTGTGGCGATACTAAATGGAAATTATTTTCCCTGAATTTAGGGTAAAATATAGATTATATATTTTTTTAGATACTCGTAGACCAAATTATTGATAGGCATTGTATTATTCACTTTAATATAATTTTAAATTTAATTTTGGTAAATGTTAAATTTGTAAAATGTGTAATTTATGACATCAAATGTACAAAAAACAAAATCATTAATACATCATAAAATTTGTTTGTGTATTTATTTATTTCGTTAGTGGCACCACTGCCTAAAATAATACAAATTTTGTTTTCTCATGAATCAAAAAGTTATGTGGAAGAGATCGCTATTAGCGACAAGATCGCCTTTTGTGCCCATTTTGTTTTGTTATTATATTTGTTACTTCTTGTCAACTTTGTTTATGGTGCCAATAAAGTGTTTTGTATTGTATTGTAATGTCATTCGATATAATATTATCTAAGTGAAACGGTGGCAATATAATTGGTTATAAAATGATGGTTTATAAAATAAAACATTTGTTGAAGGAAGATATTTTTGAAGTTAATATTATGCATAACGTTGTTTGTAAAATTAAATATTTTTATATTGTTAAGTTTTTTAATATTATACGGTTACTTGATTTTAAAGTCTTGTTTTGTCAAAAAAAGGTGAATAATAAGTGAACTGTTAAAATGATTATTTTGTTAGTTTTTTTTTGTTTGTTGTTTGGACCTATAACATACAGGTAGCCTATATGCATTTTATCAAAAATAGTTTGGTGGTAAAGATGGTTGTTTTAATTTTTGTTTAACCATCTAAGTGAGTAAATTACACTAATATTATTATTTGCGATTCAAGTTAATTTCTAGTTGCATGCAAAATCAACATTCTTTTCTTCATAGAATGGAAATAGTAGTAACGAGAAATCCTTGCATAATCGGTGTAATAATATTAATATTTTAAAATATCAATTGATGTGATTATTATACGTGAAGATTTCCCAAGCTAAGACAACAATAGTGGGACTTTTTTCTTAAGACTGACAACATTATACAAGTAATTTGGAACGTTGATTTGACAATTTTAAGTCAACATGACTAATTACGGGCCTCACAGTGTTGTTCACGAAGGTTCCATCTGTGTTTTATTTCTGTAATCTGTGGTTTGATGTTGCTAAAAATATGAAGGTGCTCAACTCGAATAATTTTTGTGTGGAAAAACAAATTCACTCTGTTTGTGTAATGGCCACCCATCCAAATATTTTTACGTAAGTACTACTAATGTACTAATAAGGTCGCAAGATCAACGTACGCGAACGAAGTAGCGGGTTCAGCTAGTACATAATATATAGGTAAGACTTGATACAATTATTGACAGTAAAGAAGTAAGGCTATTCAAAAGTCAGAAAAATACTCGCTCATTGCCTACTTACAAACATCGCAATGTGACAAAACAAGCTAGGTCAGCGTAGCACTGCTATGTACCTCACGTGGATTTAACATGGCCTAATTTTTTTTGCTGGGAGCAAATGGTGAGTGATATTTGCAATACCAGAACCAATTTATGTTTGCAACTTCCATTTCATACTTGAAGCTTGGAAGCAACCCCTCTAATTGCACATAATCAAATGCATAACCTGTAGAAACTAGCAATGTGAAATAATACATAAACTGGTATTGTGAAGGACCAGCAATTACCCGTCTCGAAAGACCAGCAATTGCGAAGGACAGCGATTGTAAAACGTCGAAACGTTTCTGAACCACTGCCCGGCCACGGAGTAAATTAACGAAAGAGTGGACTGTAACTTATTGATATCGTGTAGTTAGGCTGCGCTCGTGCGCCGGCTAGGGGGCACGTGGGGAATATGTAAAACACCGTTTGATCTAGATCACGTAGTTTATTTACGTACCTTATACTAGATAACACACCCGTTAAATACTAGGCTACAACAGCCACGTGGCGGCGCGTCTCGCGGCCGCGTCGGCGCACGTCCGTTCTCGGCGGGGGTCAGCGGCGAACAGGGCGAGTAATTACCGCCGGCGTCGCATCTAGCCACGCCGGTCGGTGCGACACCCGCGAATTTAAATTACCCCAGACGACTACCGACGCGCCACCCGTGTTGCCAGGCACGTCGGACGGGTGGTTCACATTTCTCCCGCCGCGATCTATCGTATTCCAATCGCGTGAAGCACCCGTCGACGCACCCAAGATTCGCATAATGTCTTAAAGAAGCAAAGAGCGGGGCTCGTAGAAGACCTTGGCCTGTTTGCACTAATCAGTCTACTAGCTTCGCTCATTACGAACAGTTCCGGCTTACATATCAGAATTATTTACATGCCGAACTTTACAATATTTAAACAAACTAGGATCACTATCCGGTACGCCGTCCCTCTGATAGGGGTCTCTCCATTTGCGCAACGGATACCGTCCATATACAACCTACTAGCAATATAACATGTAGCTAAACTTAAGCGTTACACCTTATAATAATAAGCACGAGAGACAAGATCTGCCCTTTGCTGACGGACACGCTGTCATAGCGCTCTCTTCGCTAGATTTTGTCTCTGTACCTTACAATATATAATCTGCCAAGCAGATGGGACTAGCGTCTCTGCCCTTAAGCCCATTAAATACAATACATATTTGTTTCTTATCATAAACTATTATAGACTCTACGGTAGTGGCCGCCGAGACACTCTGCCATAACTTTAGTTCTCTCCCGAACAATGCCTCGGCGTCACGCCAATTTTACAAATCTGCGAAACAGATGAGACTAGCGTCTCTGTCCTTAGGACTGTTAAGTACAATATATAGTTGTTATTATAAACTATGATAAACTCTACGGTAGTGCCCGCCGAGACATTCTGCCATAACTTTAGTTCTCTCCCGAACAATGCCTCGGCGTCACGCCATCTTACAACAATTTATAGTCATCTCCTCCCATACATAACCAATGCCAGATCCTGGTTTACAACAAATAATTATACATAACAAGTCAGATCTTGGTTTCACAACAAGAATTATAATCACTCCGACTCTAAGGCAGCGTTAGGCGTCAGGAAACAATAGCTCACTTCTTCCCCACAATGCCTTGACCTAACGCTACAGCAATATAAGTTTTAATATAGTTAAACAATGTAGGCTACTAACGCAAATTATCTTACTTTATCTCAACTACGTCTACTGGCAATACGACCAGTCGTTTTGTAGGTCTTCTCAATACCATGCCATTCTTGGTAATTACGTCCACCACCCGAACCACGCCATCTGCGCCAGGATACACGCGCCGTACTCTCCCTCTCGGCCATACGTTCCTCGGTTGGTTTGAGTCCACTATCAGGACCACATCTCCTTCCTTTAGCGGGTCACCCCGACCATGAGGCTCCCGCCGGTGTTGTAATACGGGAAGAACCTCGCGCACCCATCGTTGCCAGAAAAGATCAGCGAGTCGTTGTGAGGCTCTCCAATGCGATCGTCCTAGTTCGTCCACTTTGGTAAAGGTTCCCGGGAGAGGCACCTTCGACAATCCTCCTAGCAGGAAATGGTTTGGTGTTAATGCCTCCTCGTCTTCCGCGGAGATCGATACATGAGTCAGCGGGCGCGAATTTACCGTGTGTTCAATCTCGGTGAGTAATGTGTGCAGAACATCTTCTCGCGGACACCGCTCCTGCAACGTCATTCGCAACGCTCTCTTCACCGTTGCTACCATACGTTCCCAGGCTCCGCCCCAAAATGGCGTCGCTGGTGGAATATTATGCCACGGGATACAGCGAACTTCTGCTTCCTGTTGTAGTGATGACAACGCTGCTCTTCTCAGTTCGGCGTCGGCTCCGTGGAAGTTCGTCGCATTGTCGCTCCATATTCCTTCTGGTGCACCTCGCCTGGCTATCATCCGTCGCAAGGCCATTATCGCAGCGTCAGTCGTGAGGGCGTTTGCGATCTCTAAGTGGATAGCGCGACTGACTAAGCAAGTAAACAATGCTACATACCGCTTCTCTTGGTGTCGCGTTACGGCAACCGTCAATGGCCCGAAATAATCCAATCCTACAAAGCTGAAAGCGCGGTGATGATGCGCCAGGCGTTGCGGTGGTAAATCGCCTGTCCGCGGGTCGGCCGGTGCCGCACGCCTCAAACGGCATGGCTGACATTTCCTGATGACCGATCTGACCGTCGGCCTCACGCATATTATCCAATAACGTTGTCGTATCTCGTTGGTGACGCATTCCACCCCGCTGTGGTGAAGCTGGCGATGGACCCAGTCAATGTACAGGTGGCAGTATCGATGTTTCCCGTCCATAACGGCCGGACTGACCATCTCCCTTTCTAAGCCAGACGCCGCCGCGATGCGCGGTCGCAGTCGCAGCGTATCGTCCTCGATGATCAATGATAGCTGACGCAGGCGACTGTGTGCCGCGGGCGCCCTACCTTGGTTTATGTCTTCTATTTCCTCCGCAAAGCTTTCCTCTTGAGTGGCGCGCACCCACAGGTACTCTGCGCGCCGCGTATATTCCGCTTCCAACGGGCGATAACGGGTCGTCGCTGCGGAGCTACCGGTTTGTTTGAGAGTTTTCCCCTGTTGTGCGTATGGCGTGCGTGAGCCTACCGGCTTCCACGTAGGATCGTCTGCAGGGTTGCGTCGAGTGCGTTTCTTTGTAACTCCAATAGTCCTTGCTCGGCATAAATCTATAAACAGCAGTGCTCTGGCCGTGGCGCGTATCAATCTCAACCAGGATGAAAATCTAGCTATGTCGGGTAACGCGTGCGTCAAACTCAGACGCGTGGTCCTGGTGGCGGCGTGCGTTCGTTCTTCTCCAGTTGGGGCTTCGGGTGGCGGTTCTTCTTCAATTGGCCATGCTGCCTCGGTCTCGTACAAGAAGCTCGGGCCGCGGAACCAACGATGCGTCGCTCCGAAGTCAGGTGGCGCGTCCCGCGTACAATCGTCGCTAACGTTGAGTGCTGACGGGCACCATCTCCACTCAGCCACTGATGTTGTCTCCTCCAGTTCAGCGATGCGATGCGCGACGAATGGTTTGAATGACGGCGCGCCCGCACGCAGCCATGAGAGTACGGTGCGGGAGTCGCACCAGAAGATGCGCCGGTCGGGACGCCTGTCGTGCTCTTCCCCGATGAACCGCGCCAACCGGCTCCCCACGACCGCCGCCTGTAATTCAAGTCTAGGTATAGAAGTGACCTTTAAGGACGCTACGCGCCCTTTCGCTGCCGCGAGTGACACAGTAATGTCTCCGTTATTACTCTGTAAACGCCAATAGATGCATGTGGCGTAGGCCGAGTCACTCGCGTCAACGAATGTATGCAATTCTAACACTGCCGCGCAGTGAAAACCAGAATGGCACCTCGGGATCCGCATACTCTCTAATCCCTCCAGGAGTAGGAACCATTTCTCCCATTGTGCCCTTAAATCCTTCGGTAACGGTTCGTCCCACGTGAGACCCAAACGCCACGCTGACCTTAATAAACGCTTCGCATGCGTGGTTATTGGCGCCACCAGTCCAATCGGATCGTATAGAGACATCGTCACTCTCAACAGCTCCCGTTTAGTGTAAGTAGTTACAGAATATGGACAGATCTTACTCAAATTGAACCCTAATGAGTCATCGGCCGGGTGCCAGACGAGTCCCAAAACCTTCTCGTCCTTATCCAGCGGCACAGCCGTCGATTCTTCCTCGGCGAAACCCTCTATGGCCGCACGGCAGTTTGACGTCCACATCTGCAGCTCGAAATTTCCTTTTCGATGCACTGCGTCGACTGCTCGCGCAATGGTTGCCGCTTCCTCAGGGGTGTCGAAACTCTGTAAATAGTCATCCATATAATGATTACGGATAATCGCACTAGCTGCCGCGGGAAACTCCTCCTGGTGCAATGTCGCGTTTAGATTTTTAATATATATTGCTGTTGTGGGAGAGGAGGTGGCTCCGAAAGGCAGCGACGTCATTCTATATTCAGTAGGTGATTCGTCTGCGCTTTCACGCCAAAGGAAACGCAGAGCATCCCTGTCCGGTAATCTAATTTTAATTCGCAGAAACATGTCTTTTATATCTGCTACAATCCCTATAGGCCTTTGCCTAAAACGTAAGAGAACTCCCAACAGTGATTGTAGAAGCGCCGGACCTGTGACCAGTTGGTCATTGAGGCACACTCCCTGCGTGCGCGCGGCCGCGTCAAGTACGATGCGGACCTTGTTAGGTTTAGCGGGGTTCGTCACTGGAAAATGTGGTAGATACCACACGGTACTTCCGGAAGGCGACAAAGGTGCCTTTTCCGCGTAACCCTGCTGCAACATTCTATTAATTTGCGCTATGTACTTACCTTTTAGCTCCGGGTCTCGGTGTAACCTTTTCTCAACTCCCTGTAACCGTCCAAGCGCGGCTTGATAATTATTCGGCAATGTTGGGTTGTCTTCCTTCCATAACAAACCTGTCTCATACCCTCCTTCCGGCAGCGCCCGTGTCGTTTCTCCGAGCACCTTCAGCGCCCTTGCCTCAGGATCCCTTTTCGGACGACGTGGTTCGACTCCTAATGATTCTAGGTCAAAATGCTCCCTTACCAACTGATCTAGCGTTGGATCCACGTCCGTCTTCAAGTGGCCGCAGCGATGCAGACTAGTGTGAATGGCCTTACTCCGATTTAGGTGACTACTTTGCCCGTGCACAACCCATCCTAGTGGGGTCTGAGATGCAACTAGTTGGTCAGCCTGACCCCGTCTCACTTCTGAAGTCAAGAGTACCTCCCAGTTATCCTGGCCGATCAACAATGATGGTCTGCCATCGTCATACACCAACTGTTCCGTTAGCATGTCCAAATGCCGGCAGTCACGCAGTTCATGCCATGTCACCGACTGCGCCGATATGTCCAGTTTATCAATAGTGCGCGCCTCTATACTTACACTATTTAATGCGTATTTACCTTTTACTCGCAATTTAATGCGCTGTGAATGCGACGCATTGATACGAGCGCCCCCTACCGCCTCTATAAAGAAGGGGTCGCGCGGGCCGTGAGCTCCCACTCGCCGCGCCAGGTCCTCAGTCGCCAGCGTTACGGTACTTCCGTCGTCCAGGAGCGCATATGCGTCCGTCTCACCTCGTGGTCCCGTTACCGTTACAGGAACGACTTTCAATAAAGTTCTCTTCTGCGCGTGAGCTACTCTGGCCGATGTCACCGCTGCCGTAGGTAGTTGGTCGCCGTGGAGAGTCTCCCGCCGCTCCGACGATTGTTGACTGCCGCCGCCGCTCTCCCTTCCAGCTGAAGCGCCCGCCTGGGTCGCTCCGCTCCGCCCGGGTCGCGGCGTGGCGCCGCCGCCGTGTAGGAGCCGGTGGTGGTGATACTTGCACCCGGAGATCTCACACGGTTTCGCCTTGCAGTTATGTCTCCACCTCCTCGCCCGCAGACACCTGAAACACAATTTATACTTGCGAGCTTTTTCCCATCTTTCTGGTGACGACATATTTTTAAATTGCTTGCATACTGCTACATGCACACAAGTTCCCTCACACACACAGCATCGGCCTTCACTCGCTGCGTATGACCGCTGTTTGTTTTCATAACTACGACGCGGTTTGTCGTCTATGACCTCTGCCTTCGCATGTCTTGCGTTAAGTTCTGCTTCTCTATCTAAGAACTTGCCTAGTAATAAGAGAGCTGGTTCCCCGTTGAACCTTTCGCTCTCATAATCATACCACCTACTCTTTATTATTGGAGTGAGCTTCTCCACGATGATATTAACCATCTCTGGGCTATGTAGGTAGTGTGGTTTATTTAACGCCTGAACAACTAAAATCACATTATTTACTTTACACGCGAACATACACACGTCCCTAGGCGTGTCTGTCAGTTTGGGAAGGCTCCGTAACCTATCGAGCTCTTGCACTATTAGCGCTTCGGGCCTACCAAACCGATGTCCTAATCTACTCATAATTTGTTCAGCTGTTGATCCTAAGAACAAACATTTCACCGCCTCCATTGCCGCCCCTTTGAGGCATTTCCTCAATCTAGCTCTGTTTTCCGTTTCCATATAGCTAGACGCAGACTCGTAATACGCCGATTTGAAATGCAACCAGTCCTCTGACGAGCCATTAAATATAGGTAAATCAAACTGGTACCTTTTTGCCGCGGAGTGATCTCCGCGCGCTACTTCCCATAACACCGACGCCAGGTCTCTCAAGGTCTGGTCAGGGCCGCTCCGGTGCTGCCCCTCGCCGGTGCCTGCCGGTGGCTCCGCTGCCGCCGCGCGCTCACCATCAGCCACCCGTTGTGCTGATCCCAAGTTCGCCGGCGCCTCCAACGCTGGCATGTTGTCGCTCAGTGAACGGCTTTGTGTGTACGTCCCTGACACACTCCGTCCGACGAGGCAGCCCGGCGCGTACGTCTCTGACGCGCGCGGGCTTGACGCTCCCGGCTGCCGATAGACGCCCGGCGCGTGCGTCTCTGACGCGCGCGGGCTTGTCGCTCCCGGCTGCCGGTAGAGGCCCGGCGCGTGCGTCTCTGACGCGCGCGGGCTTGTCGCTCCCGGCTGCCGGTAGAGGCCCGGCGCGTGCGTCTCTGACGCGCGCGGGCTTGTCGCTCCCGGCTGCCGGTAGAGGCCCGGCGCGTGCGTCTCTGACGCGCGCGGGCTTGTCGCTCCCGGCTGCCGGTAGAGGCCCGGCGCGTGCGTCTCTGACGCGCGCGGGCTTGTCGCTCCCGGCTGCCGGTAGAGGCCCGGCGCGTGCGTCTCTGACGCGCGCGGGCTTGTTGTTTGGGCCGGGGCGTTCGTCTCTGACGCTCCCGGCCGCCGGTAAAGGCCCGGCGCGTGCGTCTCTGACGCGCACGGGCTTTCTTCTTGGACCACCGCTCCTCTCACACGACTCGCCTGGGGCACGTCTGCGTCCCCGCGCCACGCGCATTCCAATGTCGCGTCACGCTCCCGTCGTGTGCTCAGAACTCCGGCGCCTAACACTTCCCTAACCAATACATCTCCCGGCTCTTTAAATAGCTCGTTGTATTGTTTCAACGCAAGCTCTAACCTTGCCTTCGCCCGCTTTTGCTGTTCGCCTAACTCGAAACTAACCCTCGTGTCATGCTCGCGTACCTTCCCCTGAGGCGACGCTTGTGTACTACAAAATGGTGGTTGCTCGCGGTCGCGTCCTTCGCCTTCCTCCGTCGTGACTTTCGTCGATGACGAGGGCGCCGCATGTGGAGCATCGAGCTCCTGTGGTGACGCTCCCGCCGAGTCACTTTCATATCCTGCTTCCGGAATGACCTCCGGAGGCGGCGTGTCTGACCGACCTGACGCTGCCATACCGCGAGTACGTACCATTTACACGGTCACTCAAATTACAAATCTATGTCTTGTGACGCGACACGATACAAATGCGCGACACGATACCGACGCGACACTACGAAACGCGCGACACGACACTACGGAACGCGCGACACGACACGGCGACACGGTATAACGCGACACTATACAAATGCGCGACACGATACCGACGCGACACTACGAAACGCGCGACACGACACTACGGAACGCGCGACACGACACGGCGACACGGTATAACGCGACACTACGAAACGCGCGACACGACACTACGGAACGCGCGACACGACACGGCGACACGGTATAACGCGACACTATACAAATGCGCGACACGATACCGACGCGACACTACTCCCGCGCCACGTGCCACCCGCGCCCGCGCACAAACACAACTTTGAATTACACGATATTCCCTTTTTACTCGTAGCCCGCAGTAAATCCGGCTCGAAAGGACCAGCTTTTGTGAAGGACCAGCAATTACCCGTCTCGAAAGACCAGCAATTGCGAAGGACAGCGATTGTAAAACGTCGAAACGTTTCTGAACCACTGCCCGGCCACGGAGTAAATTAACGAAAGAGTGGACTGTAACTTATTGATATCGTGTAGTTAGGCTGCGCTCGTGCGCCGGCTAGGGGGCACGTGGGGAATATGTAAAACACCGTTTGATCTAGATCACGTAGTTTATTTACGTACCTTATACTAGATAACACACCCGTTAAATACTAGGCTACAACAGCCACGTGGCGGCGCGTCTCGCGGCCGCGTCGGCGCACGTCCGTTCTCGGCGGGGGTCAGCGGCGAACAGGGCGAGTAATTACCGCCGGCGTCGCATCTAGCCACGCCGGTCGGTGCGACACCCGCGAATTTAAATTACCCCAGACGACTACCGACGCGCCACCCGTGTTGCCAGGCACGTCGGACGGGTGGTTCACAGGTATATTGTTGAACAACATACGTAAAACGTAAACACCCACGAACATAATAAACATTCGTCATAACACGAAAATTCGTCGGATGTTACTCAAGATTTCCCTAAAAAAACTTTTTTTGCTCTTCCTTTGCCTCGTTATTATAGTACTACGTGTATTTTTAACTGCAAAAATAGAAAAAAAAGGAACTGTAAATGTATTTCAAAAAACTTTATTGAGAACTTCTGGTAATTTTAACAATAATAGATTTTTACTTCACCGCTATCTCGTCTGATCTAAAACAACGATGTGATCTACGATGGAGTGTGCTTCCTTGGAAGAAACTGATTAACTCCCGACTTAAACCCCGTTTACATTATTCCAGTCCAGCGGTCGAATCCAGCGCTGGATTGCTTACTGGAATAATGGAAACCGGCACTGGAATGCATCAATCCAGTGCCAGTGCATTCCAGTGCCGGCTTACATTATTCCAGTAAGCAATCCAGCGCTGGATTCGGTCGCTGGACTGGAATAATGTAAACGGGGTATTAAAGACACCAAGGTTCTATCTAAAAGCTAAGTTTTAGGTTATAAACCTTAAAACAAAATCATGATTTTCATAATCAATTCCTCAAAAATATTTCCAAGTTTGATATGTACAAATTTATTTTTTGGTGAAATTAACTTAAGGTGATAACGAAATATTTGTGTATTGTGATGTCATTTTCGTTCCAACCTTTCTAATTATTTTTAATTTCGGTCGTGTCCCTGTAACGGAATTGGGTATACAATTTGATGTCGGTTCGGCTTTGCCAATTCATCAAACGAGGCATGTCACACAAAATTCCAATGCGGAAGGGACGAAAAATTAAAATTGCCCGCGGATACAGGATATTGGAGATATAAAAATTTGGGACAAAAAGTTTAAGCGAAATTAATACAGAAATATTTTATTTTGGCTGAGTGATTAATAACACATTTAAAACCATGAAACTGCTGGACGTTTTCATCTATACTATAATATTATAAAGAAGTAAAGTTTGTGTGTTTGTTAAATTGTAAGGGGTAATCTCGGGATCTATTGAACCGATTTAAAAAATTCTTTCACCAATAGAAAGCCACATTATTGCCGAGTGTCATAGGCTCCGAGCAAAGCCGGAACGGGCCGCTAGTAGCTTATAATAATTATGATGTCCACTAAAGTGCTTAGAAGTAGATAATTAACACCAGATGTTTAAAAGATAAAACAAAATAGATTGGCGTCGTGGTTCTGTCGATAATGAGACAGGGTCGATTCCCAGCCAGAACAAATTTTTTGAAAACTGTGATGAATGCAGGGTATTTTTGTTTATTTATGTTTTTGGGTAATTTATTTTGTATGTTAAGTATGTATTGTCAGTTATTATATAAGTATTATATGAGCTACCTGGCTCTCTCACGGTACAAACCTTGATTGGTTTGAGGCTATATTAGTATAATAGCTGGACCGTGCGCGCGTTGCTACGCCATCTATCGAAAATTGGTCGTAACAATTCAAATATTGAACAAACTTGGTTACCTTAGGTTCTAATGACGCAACCTTTTAAAAGATAGACACATGCTGTCACGCAACGAAAACTCTCAAAAAGCAATATTTTTTCCCGTTTTTGTTACATTTTTCATTTATGCTCCGCTCCTGTTGATAGTAGCGTAATATACAACGTGGTGGATTTACCCCCAACAATATTTTAACAGTCCATTCTAACACTGATGTACACTTCATCACCCGAGGTCTCTTTACCCTCAGCACGGTAGATCACGAGATAATTCGAGTCAAAGTTTGACGTAAAATTCCCACCAAACCACCAGCTTTAACCCTAAAGCATGTACAGCAGACAAACGACCTTGCTACCGACACCGCGACGTTGTACAAAAATCCGTGCGGAGATCTGGCCATTAGGGGCATGTCAAATGAAATAACAACCAAAAAAAATATTTTTTTCATGGAAAAAATTTTTGAGCTTCCATGCCTAATTTTCACATACATGATTCAAAACTTAATGTAGATGAACTACCATAAATATTGTTGCACCTTTCTGCAACACCTTGTATAGCCTTCCTCAATAAATGGACTATCCAACAGAGATAGAATCTTTCAATTTGGACCAGTAGTTCCCGAGATTCTTGCGTTCAACAAACTCTTTAGGTTTATAATATTAGTATAGATATGATTATGTGAAGAATTTACATCGATATTTATTTATTATTAACAGTAGCATCCCATAATTATTGCTAACGGGTTCGAAAACTATGCAAGGGAAAACCAACGTAGTTCTTGTTATTTTTCTGGGATAAAAATATTATTTTAGACTATGTGATGCCTAGCATAGTGTCCTCCACGGTTCGTTGTGTTCGGTAATATTTTATTTAACTTTCTATCTTTGTTCCAGGCGTCCACTCAGTTCGGATTGTAAACATGCGAGTTCCTGAAGTCATCCAATACGGGACAAGAGACAAGGTAACGTGGCCATATTTTTTAAATAAAATGTATATCTAAAACAACACAAACACAAATCAGTCAAGCACCAGGTGGTAACTTAATCACTTAACTTACTTGTCAAGAAAAAAAAACACTGACTAGCACCATATTTTAAATAATTCTTTCTCCTACATAAGCACATTCATTTGTAGAGACTATATTCTACTTGAATTAAAACTTTTGATAAATCCGTTAAGTCTTTTAGTTTTAATTCAGCAATGAAGATCATATCTATCACAATTATTAAAAATTTGAACGATATTACTGGAACGAACTCAGAGAAGATATGGATTTTGCTGTGCGACGAGACTGAAAAAAATGAGAGACTAACACCGTAATAAAACATGTAACAGAAGTGACGCGTTAAAACTGCAGTGTTGCCAACTACATTTTTCAATAATTATAATATAATAAAATTAAGCAACGAGCCATGCTCGGCATCAAATTACAGGACCGTGTGAGGAATGGTGAAATTCGATGTCGGACGAAGGTGCGAGACATCGGAAAAGCAATCACTTCTCTCAAATGGAATTGGGCTGGACATATTGCCAGGCAGAGTGATGGCAGATGGACTCAAGTGGTTACAGATTGGTGGCCAATGGAGAGCAGGAGAAGTGTTGGGCGCCCACCGGCTAGATGGGTTGATGACATTCGAACTGTCGCGGGTCATGCATGGATGAGACTAGCAAAGGATCGAGACAAGTGGCGTACACGAAGAGAGGCCTATGCTCAGCAGTGGGCGATAACGGGCTGAAAAAGAAGAAGAAGCAACTTTATTTTTTGCAAATTGTGTTGCTTCTATAAATATTATCCTGACGTTCCATGACAACACATTTTTATCTAATACAAAGGATTGAAAACTATTCTTAGTACTTATCTAAGTTTAATAAGCGAAGTATTTGACGTCGCAAACAATAAAATTACGAAAACTCATTTTAATCTAAGTATAATAAGTGATATGCTTGATATCGCAAACAAAAAAAAACGAAAAAAAAATGTTATATTCCAGGTGACATTGGACTGTGACTACATAACCAGCAACGTGACTGGACTGGTGGTGAAGTGGTTCTACATGGACAAGTCGCAGCCAGTATACCAGTGGATCCCGCCACAGAAGCCGCAAGCCCTGGGGATGCTCAAAAATAAGGTATTTTAAACATTATATATGAGACTCTGTATATCTGTATGTATATTTGAGACTCAAGGAGTTTAATGCTTAAATATCCTACTAACATTATTTGTGCGAAAATCCTTATGGATGCACGGTTAAATTTTTTTTTTAATAAAGAGCGACGAGACGATCCGGACATGTGCCTAATGGTAAGCAACATGCCTGCCACATAACATCACAGTGACACGCAACTATTGGATCATGAAGAGTCGAAATCATTACCTAGCACTACACTGCGCTCGTTACCTAGAGATCTAAGTTGTTATATCTCTACGCCCTGTAATTTCTCCGGAAACATTGCTCTTCAAACCGGAACACAGTAATGTTTGCACATTACTGCTTGGCGGTAGAATAACTGGCAAAGTTGTGGTACTTCCCTAGGCGGACTCTGCTAAAAGTCCTACCACTACACTTCTTTTGAGGAAGACCTACGAACTGGATCTAGATGTAATGGAATACAGAGAGAGTTTATAGTACTACACATGCTATTTGATGAGCAAAAATTATATTATTGAGACAGGCGTGTGATCCCGCGTGGTGTTAACCATTGTAAAATGTTTGTCCTGATAGGCTGATTTATCATATTGATGAACAATTCTTTTTTCAAATTGATCTTTTTCTCAATTTGAAACGAGATTTGTTTATCATTGTGATAAATCTCTGAGTTTAACTATCGATAGACTGACTTCCTGGCTTAGTAGGTAGTGAGTCTGCCTACGAAGCCGAGAGCCGTGGGTTACATTCCATCCAGTGCAAATATTTGTTTGATTAATACAATGTAACATCGTGGCCCATGTTTTCAACCTCTGATAGCACGTGACACCCGCTCAATCGCCTAGCATCTCATGTCATTGTGAACAAACGTTCGCTACGTCTACCGCGCGTTCCTTCGTGAACAAGCACATAGCTATTAGCTAGTGACATCGATATAAACCAATGGATGTGTCCTCCCAAACTTCAGCCGCACAAAATTATGTCATCGTTGGGAAGAGTGAGCTCACTCTTTCCGTACTAATCGGTTGCAGGAAGCGGTGAACTCTTTTACCTATCACTTTTCGTTATCAACAATGAAAATAAGTAGACACAGCATATCTCGCCGCTACCGATTCTAGGGCTCAAGTAAATTAGTGGTGTGTAAACCACTTACGCTAAGTACACAGCTGCAATTTAAAACCAATTTCAAGGTGTTCTGAGCACATCCATGGTTTATATCGATGGATGGTGATATTAACACACAAAAAATATTATTTCAGGTGGATTTAGGTTACAAAGTGTCCCGTAACCCGTACACCCAACACCGAGCGCTGCGGATATCATCTCCAGACCCTGAACTAACGGGAAACTACACCTGTGTAGTCTCCACGTTCCTAGCTGAGGACCAGCGGACGAAACCTATGACAATATTTGGTAAGATATCTGTTAGCACGAGCACGAAGGGTTGTAATATGGGTTCAGTTCCGAAATTATAGCAAGTCAATCCAAAATATAAATTGTAGCAAGTCCTTCTAAAACTATCATCATATCCCTTTCTAAAAATGTATAAGTGAGAATGGAAAAAAATCTTAAACCTAAATTATTTAAAAATCATTCCATCTCAAAGTTCATAGCGCTTGGGTCTTAGACCGCATCATTACTTTACAACTTTACATCTGGTGGGATGACGGGCAGAAAAAATCCTTTGATAAAATACACAAAATACAACAAAAGTCTTTGACTTACGACTTTTGATATATTAGACTGATATATTAGATTTTGATATATTTGACAGGCCTCATGGCTTAGTTGGTAGTAGCTCTGCCTGCGCAGCCGAGGGTCGTGGGTTCGATTCCCACCCAGTGCAAATATTTGTGTGATGAATTCAAATGTTTGCATAGTTTGGGTGTTTCTATGTATAATAAGTATGTATTTAAAACTATATAAGTATTATATCAGCTATCTGGCCGCCATCACACAAGCTTTGCTTAGTTTGGTGTCAGATGGTGTTGTGTGTGAATTGTCCACCAATATTTATTTTTGTTTATTTTAGATATAGAACCAAATAACTGATATTATGCTTTTGTCGTAAATGCCTTATTTATGGTACATGAAAGAACCTAAACAAAAACTAGCTTAAAAACAAATCTATGTCCTGAATGGGAAATCTACGACTTGTGGCTCTGTGAGCAAATTAATAATTGTGTCATTTACTACGATCTCAGCGGCGGTCTTGTATGTTCATTTCACCATACCACATGACGAGAACCTCGTGTCGGGCTGACAAACTCACTTACAAGGCACATGAGGTTACCACCATGTGTGATGTAGTTAACCATCATTATACTTGCAGTCATATCAGCCAACTGCATTTTTTATTATTAGAGCAATGCACGACCATTTTCGAAAACTAACGCAGGCGCATATTTTATACTCGTAAGAAGCAATTTTTTTTTCAATAGTTATTGTTTAAATGCTCATACAATAATACCAATTATTAGTGTGAAACTAATCAAAGTTTGCGCTGGGTGCCATCGAAGTAAGGCATGTTCAAGATCCACATACGGGTTATCAATTTTGTCAAGTATGAGTCAATGTTTCGTTTTGTGTAGTTTCTCTAGTAAAATAAAATATCCCTAAAAATGGCACCTACTACAGAATTTGAAATTGATAACTATGTTTGTCAGATCTATTTCAACTTGGAAACGCCTCATTTAGGCTCCGTTGCCACCAGAGATGTGCTAGAGAAATGTGTCGTGCGAGGATGTCTAGCTGTGCTGTGGAAATTTGTGGAAGTTTCCACCAAAGCTGTGCGAGGGAAATGTGTCGTACGAGGATGTGTAGCGGAGCTATGAATAATGTGTGGTGCGAGGATGCATTCTATGGACTGAATGGTGCAGTATGTCGCGAACCTCGCAACACATCCCTCACACACATCCCTTGCTTGTTTTGTATGCGCAAAAATCTAGCTCCGCTGAGCCGTTTCCACTAGAACTGTGCTGACCGAGGCTAGGTAAACGAAGCGATAGTATAGGTTCTTTACAAACACATCCCTCGCTACGCATCCTCGCACATTGATATTGATACTGCAATTGATAATGCAGCCTACGATGGAACGGAATTTCCTCAAAAACCTGACTCAAATGTACATGTGTTTTTGAGAAAATATGTAACCTATCATAGATACCATACTAGATTAGTAACAAAAGCATTCATGGTATGTAACTTCTCTCGTGTCTTAACTAGTCGGCGCACTGCCTATTTCCTCATATCTCTTGGTAGCAAACGAAGCTACGTCCTACTTTACGTCCTAACCGCCCATACATCTTCATGAAGCTAATGAATATTATTCCTCGAACCCAGAGCATTACAGCCTGCGCAGTAGACGTACCAACTATTATTTAATCTGGGCAAAGTTGTACGTAAAGTTGCTGGAAGTAATTTCCGTTTCATCTCGGCTCAGTATTGTTGGAATACGGATATATTCGCAGCTTGTGCCGAGTTACCTGGATGTACGCGGTAAGTACGATGTACGAGTATTTGCGTTAGTTTTTATACGGTTCGTACTTGATCCTCTTTATGTTTCTTATGCTTTTGTTGTTGACCACTGGTGTAAAATAAAATGATAGGACGAAAGTTTAACTTTATCATGTAGCAGAGCTTCTTTCGATAGTTTCACCATAACTATGCCCATGTGATCAGACCAAGATCTGCCAGGCTGATCCTTGAGCTTATTTAAACTTCATTAGAAAAAGCTGTGGTGGTCTATTAGGCCAATTGTCCACGTAACTGCACGACATCCGCACGATTTCGACAATTGTCGGATGCAAGACGAATGTTTGCATCTTGCGTACAAATAATTAAGTCTGTGTCCACGAAACGACAACGACACGACAGCCGCACGTCTTGCGTTTGTTTGTAGGATGCATGCATTTGACAAAAGACGCGTGCGTGGACAGTAGGCCTTAGACATTTTTTTCTTCTTATTTGACTAGACAACTGACATTGACGGGAAGTCAACAACACTTGAAGTGTCATGTCGCGAGTTTACCTTTTTGACATTTCATGCCATTGATAAAATATGTTTACCCTCTATATTTTATACTTAAGATTTAGCCATATTTGTCTGAGTATTTACATGGCAAAACAATATTTTCGTATAGCCTTCAAATAATTCAACTAATTTTGCAAATCTAATCTCTGAATTAAGTAAGTTTATTTGTATTTTCTATTAACAAAAATTCAATAATTAATTTTAGTAAAAGTATTAGATAAACAGCCTTCTCGCATTAAAACCCCGGGAGAGTGAAAATCTTTTCGTTGGACTATTAATAAAATCCATTAACGGAGTATAATTCACGAACATAAGTGAAAAGTAATGTCGGCCATTAAATGTAATATAAGAATCTCTAACTTATTGAGGTACCGAAATCCAAAAGGTCTGTTTAAATCATAAGTTGCTACTTGGTTGGCCTATTTTGTACATATTTTTTAACAGTCAGTTATATCTCAGTTTATATCTATTAGGAAATACCCACTCAGCAATACATTGCCAAGCTTAGATATTTTTATTACGAAAGTGGAACCAAACCTCTTCGGGCATCTAAATTTTTTTAGAAATAGGGTACCGGACTGGATCAAAAATACACCAGCCTAATTAGTCCGTCAGCTAGATCATGGAAAAATATTGGACGCGTATTTTTTGTTTTTTCATAATATTAAAAATCGTCAACGATATAGACCATCAAACTTCGGGAGTGGGGGGTCGCGACGTCACTCGTAAGTAAAAATCGTACTCACAAGTGACGTCACACGAACTTTCGATGCGCTGTATCTTCGTCATTTTTTGTTTGTGAAACAAAAGAAAAAATACCTACGTGTACAATTTTTTTTTGGCAATCTAACTAACGGGCTACTTAGTTTTTTTGAGGATTGTACCCTATTGTCTTGGCAAGCATATGGCAGCTTAGACCATACCCTTGTTATGAAACTGGTGATACGACCGGTGATTTTTGAAATATCAACAAATGACTATAATTTGCAGTGTTACATGTGACTTGGTGGTGGATTCCAGAAAAAATATGTTAAATTAGTCGAGTGTCTGAATTCAATTTTAAATTGAAGTCAGTTTTTGTTTCTTCAGAGAAAACAAATTAGTATCAAGTAGAGAACGAATCGATTTTGTTCAGATAAACACGCTCAATGCAGATCGCTCGTTCGCATCAGGCGACATGGGCTTTAAACGTAAGTCTAAGTACTATCGTTACTTAAAAAACTCAACTTTTGTTCTAGTTCCGGAAACAAAGTTCGACATGGTAGCAGACAGATTGAACGATGATTATCTCGACATCATCTGCATCGTTGAAGGCGTCTTTCCGAAGCCAGAACTCGTGATATTGGCGGGAAACAGGTCAGTTCTCTTTTTTATAATTTAAATTACGAAACAATCGAATGGTATGGATTATGTTGCCTGAGTTAGGGGTAGTGGTAGGTTAATATTGGTATGTTTTGAATGGTTTTAACAAAACAATAGGTATTTGTTATGTTTGTCAAAAATAATCTATGCATAGTACTAATATTGAAGCTGAAGAGGTTTTGTTTGTTGTTTTTTTTTTTTCTCAGGAACTACTGGACCGATTTCATAAATTCTTTCAAAGTTGGAGAAATTCGTGATCCCTGAGTGTTATAAGCTTTAATATTATGTAGCATGGGTCAAGCCATTGTGGACCGCTATATATACCTACCGTATAACTAAATAAAGTGGCCAAGTGCGAATTGGACTCGCCCATGAAGGGTTCCGTTGCAGCAAGTAACATCCAATTTTTTTCGTTGGTAGTTTGCATGGTAATCTACATCATATATTTTTTTTAGTTTTTTCATTCTTTTACTTTAGAAGTTAGAGGGGGGGGGGGGGCACACATTTTACCACTTTGGAAGTGTCTCTCGCGCAAGTTATTCAGTGTAGACAAAAATTTTATTAGAAACCTCAAAAACATTTTTGAAGACCTATCTATAGACACAATTTTTAGTTCTCAGTATGGAGGGCAACCCTAATTTTTTGTTGTACAAATCTTAATGCGGTTCACAGAATATATCGACTTACCAAGTTTCACAGGTGTAGTTTTCATAGTTTGGGCAAAAAGTGGCTGTGAAATACGGACGGACAGACAGACAGACATGACGAATCTATAAGGGTTCCGTTTTTACGATTTACGGAACCCTAAAAAGACTGCCAACATTTTAAGCTCATTAATGCTAGGAACAGTGAAGACCAGGTCATTCAACAAATATTCTCTAAACCAAATATTTATTCTCCTTTTAAAATTTCAAATCAATTCAAAATTTAAAAACTTTCTTCTGGTTATAATAAATTAAAATATTTAACCGGTGTGAAGTTGGCAGCCAATTTACAACATTATTTCACTCTTACCATTTCGAAATCATTTTCAAATAAGAAAACTAACCACTATAATTATACTTAATACAGCATTATACAGCAGGGCTGATACCGCAATGGATGGAGTTGGCTTATATAGGGAACATACACAGGATTATACTGTGAACGAGCTCACACTTGCTTCCAGCTATAAATTGTACAATTCTGATTTACAGTAGCAATTTATTGGGATGAAAATTACAATATATAAAATCGCCAATTTTAATATTTTCGTGGCTATAGGAAATGTTGAAAAATTCGTGCAGACCGTTTGAACGTCATTTTGGATAACGTCTCTTTAAGTTCTTATTTATGTAAGATCGTGAGCTAAATTCTAAATATTATAAAGAAAAGTGTCTGGAAACGATATTTTAATAGCAACTCGGAGTTGCAAGTTCAACGACTTCCAGAGTTTGGAATCGTTTTTGCATAATGTCACGAAGTAAACAACTGAGAGTTTACTGAGAGTTGAGTTTTAATTTAGTACTTTTTTAGTTTCTTTTTTTTAACATTGCAATAGTATACCAAATTTTAATAAGTATTAATAATTTAATAATTATAAATAGGTTAGGTAAATAAAAAAATTGGTTGTCTGTAAATTTGATTTACGGACAATAGTTTTTTTTTTTTTAAATAAAAGTGTGTCGAGACGAGCAGGACATGTGCCTGATGGTAAGGAACATGCCTGCCACATAACAACACAGTGACACGCAGTTATTGGAACATGAAGAATCCAAATCATTACCTAGCACTGCACTGCGCTCGTCACCCAGTGATCTAAGATGTTATATCTCTAAGCCCTGTAATTTCTCTGGAAACATTGCCCTTCAAAACGGAACACAATAATATTTGCACGTTACTGCTTGGCGGTAGAATAACTGGCAAAAGTGTGGTACTTCCCCAGGCAAACTCTGCTAAGAGTTCTACCACTACAAAAGTTTAACGTGACAACGTCATTTTGGAGATAATTTGTGGTGGCAGCCATGTTGACTTTGAAATTTGTCATAGTGCATAGTATTTTATTAGTCAATCCCTTTAATTTGATATCCAAATTGAGGTAGTAGTGAAAAAGTCATGTAATTCGCCATTTTGTGGAGGCGGCGATCTTTAATCGATATTAAACAAACATAGCTAAGAACCACCGCACAAAAATTAACCTTCAAATAAAAGCATCAAATCGGCCCATCCATTTGAGCTCTACGGTGCCACATACAGATACACACACAGACATACAGGCAGACACAGAGACAGACAGACAGATAGACAGATAGCCAGACATACATCGACGTCGAACTAATAACAACCTTTTTTTGGTCTGGGGTTAAAAATATATGTAGCGTAAGCTCATTGTAATGAGCGTTACGGGAAAACGTGCGTTACGGGACAAAGAGCGTAACGGGATAACGGGACCCGGCGATCATCGATTTATTAGACGTTGTCACGTCAAAATAAGGCTGTTAAGTTTTAGTACAAAACACATACATTTTTCCGTATATTACAATTGTAAATTGATTTTTACCATCAGGCTAATGTTTTGCACGTCTCGTAAATCTATTAAGAAGAGTGCATGGCAGTTTCATTATCATTCATTCAATCAGGCTTCAGACGGCTTTTGCTTTGTCTTCTGTGTTAGTTTAGTAGGCTGCCTTCTGCGATAACCTATAGTCAGTAACTATGTATACTTACACAGATACGTAAAATACACCGAAATTCATTCATAAACCATGTTCAAAGCATGCCTGAAAGCTTTCCATAGCCTTACCGTAGTAGTATCCGAACGCAGCGACTATTATATTTCGTACGACGACTAGGGCAATGCTACTTTAGACAAGATGACCTCGGTTTGGGTAGTGACCGCACCGTTAGATAGGTACCTACAGTTAAAAACTTAATTATTTTACAGTAAAATATATGGGTATATACCTACTACATTTTTTGGTTTTACACGCGAAGTTTGTGTTCTCATAATTATTTGTCGATAAAAATTAGCCTATGTACTTTTCCAGGTTATAATCTGTGTCCCGAATTTCTACCGATGATCAATTTAGCCGTTTTGTTATCATACACACAAAAACAATTATTATACAAAGGTTAATTAATAACCAAAACTTAAATAAATTAATTTCTTGTTGCTTAGCATTGCTTGCTAAGCATATTTTTTATCATGCAATTTTTTGGCCCTTTATTGATTTAATTTACAATAATTAGCATAACTTATAGGAAAAAAAAACGCACACACAACGTAATGTTGTCCAAACAATTACCTCTGCACTCGTACCTAATGAGAAGTTCTAGAGCAAATAGTTCGGATGCTTGCGAAACTTGTCCCACACGGATTCAGCTTGTCGCATCGGCATTCGATATATTCTCTGTAATCCCTGCCTATAGATAGTGACGGCAAACTCTCGTAATGCTGAAACGTGGCGCCACTATCGTTTGAACATAAACTTAAACTAGTTATATGTTTCTAGCCACATATAAAGTGAAGTTGTGGGCTTGTACATGGATATTTCGAATATGAAAGCACGCCCTTTGATTTGGTGTGTTGATTGTGTGATGATGACTGATGATGTAAATATTACCAGGACTCTGATCTAAGTTAGTACAAATCTCAAACAGTATTTCACACATTTTAAAAGTTTTGCGAACCATAACACGTTTAAACCGCAATTACTTAAAACTAAAAGGACATTATAATTTTATTAATTAAATTACTACATCTTGTAAGTCTAATTTTCGATATTAAGTATTTTTGTAATGGTAAAAAAACATTAAACTACTCCATACAGAAACCGCTCAAATCTCACATAAACATTACAAGATAGGACTCAAAGCTTTGGAAGCACAGAGAGAGAAAAAATGTCAAAAGCCATCATAATAGACAAGTGCAGGTAATATTGATCACATATCCACGAAAGATGAACTTTATGAAAAACTAACTTTTTGCAATGTTATTCTTTACCGTTAAAGTTAATAATAGGTTATTACTTACAAATGTAACTAAGGCAAACACGAAGCTGCACGAGAGCGTGCCTCATGCGGTGGTCGCAATCTCACGGCACACGGGGACCTTCACATATTACGCTGACGACACCGACGACGCCATCGGTCGGTTCGTGCGGCGAGCGTTGTCTGCAACACCGAAGACCATCCGAGAGTTCAATTTGCAGATGGCTATCAAGGATAGAAATGCAGTTGTGGTGGAGGCGCTGAGCCGGGAGGAGGCGACTTAGAAAATAAAATAGTCCTAGAATTAGCAAGAAAATGTTCCCTACTCTCCCTATTTCCTTTTCTTCTCCAATCCAAGATTCATGTAACAAAAAGAAAACGATTGACAAAGGTCACGGACCCCGGAGTCTGTGGAGCTGAAAAATTTAAATAAAAAAATAAATAAAAAAATACTTACAAATCTACACTGTAATAATAATAGTTTAAAAAAAACTAAAAAACATGCTTCGGCCGCCATGTTTGATTTAGGTTACGTGATTATTTTTATTGTATCCCATTCAGCAAACCTTTTTATTTAATACCCACATCAAGAGGGTGGATTTCAAACAGCAAGTCCGCCATCTTGGGGAGGCCTCCATATTAGATTTGTAATGATGTTTCTTAGCTAGACAAACAGACAGAAACACTTTATTACGCACACCAGAAAACATATACAAAAAAAAAAAACAATAGCAAATAAAATAACTTATAACTAGTGCCATAAATGGCGGCCTTATCGCTTAGAGCGATTTCTTCCATCTAGCTAGTCATGTGTTGTCATCAGAACTCAGAGCGTGTGCATGTTGCACACGCTCTGAGTTGAGTGAGTTCATCCAAATCGAAGACCGGGCAGTAGGTCAAATTAAGATTCCAACATTTTTTTACATACATAGTTACAAGTGAAGCTAATAAATAAAAGCGTGTTAAAAAGTGCTAAGAAAGCGGGATTCAAACTTAGGATTTAATGTTTCTGAAATCATACGTTCCCACTACCAGACCACCACAATTTACGTCAACTCAAACCTACAGCACTCCCTTAATCACAAATACGATTACAAATTGATATTCAATACGGAGTAGGTAGGTAGAAGTAGAAGCTCAGCAAAAGTAATTCGATATTAGATATCAAATTCAATTTTCGATATAATTCAATATTCGATAGCAAACGAAATAATCCAATCACGATAGTCCACCGTGGTCGAATCTAAATATCGAAGGGCGGAATTAATTCTAGAAACGTAGCAGGTAGATACTCCGGTTGATACGTTCTGCTACCTCCATGTCACTTTGCATAAACTTGCTAAAAAACTTACTATTGAAGATTATTTTTGAAAGGCCATGTTTGTAGAGAAATAGGGTACAATCCTCAAAAAAACTAAGTAACCCGTTAGTTAGATTGCCATAAAATATTGGACACGTATTTTTTGGCTTGAAAAAACAAACAAAAAATGACGAAGATACAGCGCTTCGAAGTTTCGTGTGACGTCACTTGTGAGTACGATTTTTGCTCACGAGTGACGTCGCGACCCCCCACTCTCGAAGTTTGATGGTCTATATCTTAGACGATTTTTAATATTATGAAAAAACAAAAAAATACGTGTCCAATAATTTTCCATGATCTAGCTGACGGACTAATTAGGATGGTGTATTTTTGACCCAGTCCGGTACCCTATTACAGGGCATAGAGATGATTAATCTCATAGTATTCTCATCTATTTATCTTATATCTCTGGGTGACGAGAGCAGTGCAGTGCTAGGTGATGATTAGACTCTTCGTGTTCCTATAGATGCGTTACACTGTACTGTTAAGATCAGAATGTACAGAAAAAGCCTATGTGCTCTTCCACACTGATATAAATCAATGGATGTGCCCACCCAAACTTCAGGCGCAAGGAATTATGTTATCGTTGGGAAGAGTGAGCTCATTATTTCCGTTTTAGTCCATTGAAGGAAGCGGTCAACGTTTATACCTATCGCTATTATTCGTTGTCAACAACCAAAATAAGTAAAACCATGACATACCTTGCCGCTAGCGATTCTAAAGGTCAAGTAGATTGTTAGTTGAAAACCACTCACGCTACACTCATAGACGTAGACTTTTAACAATTTCAAGTTGTTCTGGGCACATCTTTTGATTTATATCAGTACTATTCCAAACTATAATATAACTGTATTCAAAATTTCAACTCGTTCCGTTCATACGTTACGACGTGATAGTACGAACATCCAAACATTGACATTTATAATATTAGTAGTTTTTTTTTTAATTTTATAGGTTTACACTTGACCGCCATCTCGCCTGATGTTAAGCAACGATGCGGTCTACGATAGAGCGTGTTTACCTAGAAAAAAAATGGTTGTCTGTAAAGTTGGGTTACTGACGTTAGTTGAACGTGACAACTTCAACTACGCCTTAGAGCGAGGTAACGCCGGCGGCGAGGTAACGGCGTTAACGGCACATGACGTCATGTTTTGCGGGCGTGCAGCCGGCTTCATCGAATTATAAGACGTAGTCACGTCAAAAACCGATTCACTCTCGATTTGAAGACACAAAGATTGTAACCATCGGGGAAAACCCACTCAGGCAACGTATTCCACAGCCTAGACGTTCTTATCACAAAAGTAGAGTCAAACCTCTTCATCAGTGTCTTTGGAACATCAACCATGAAACGATGTCGCTTTTTCGAGCTACGAGCATTCCGATAGAAAAACGGACAGGGTGGTATTAGATCATGTAAATCAGTCGCACACTCTCCGAAGATTTCCATTGCTTAAGGTTTTGCTACCTTGTATTAACGAGGTATCAGTCTAAAGACTGTTTTTAAATTTGGTCGGTTAAAAATAAAGTACCACCGAGTTCGACAATAGACTAGAACTATTTATTATGTTTGGGTATCAATAATCCTAAACCGATTTGATAATCCCTGGGATTGCCTATTGTTTAGTCGGCGCTGTGGCCAGCATTATGCTAGAAATACACCAAATTAAGACCTTTTGGACACATTTATCCCGCTAACGTGGATTTAATTATAATATTAGTGTGATTAGGAATTTATCAGATGTTTCTGACATACTCGTATATTTACATTTAAAGTTTTTGACAACCATTGTTCTGTTAATAGAGTTGTACATAAGTGGTTAAGTGAAATTTCGTAATTTAACATTTGCTCTATCAAAAACTATACATATGTAGGTACTGGCAAAAGAAAAAAATGGCAGACATAGAAAACTGCCGATAGAAATGAAAACTTATAACTCAGGATTTTATACCTTACTTTGGAAACTATGTAAAACCGGAAGACGTAGCCATGAGAATGACCATCTAGAAATGCTGACGCATTTCTATGGCCATAGTCCCGAGTTTACCCGAAGATTTCTTATAATTCCTGAGCGTGACGATAGAATACAATTCACAGCCCACGAAAAACCTATCTTTGGCGCATTAAAAGAAGTTTTTACTTCAATATAAGTTTTTTTTTACAGGCTGCTAAACGCAAAGTCGTCAGTTCACCTCGTGGACGGGCGGTACAAGGCGTCGACCAGCGCCGTGGTACCGGTGGACGCACTGCCACCCACGGTGGAACTCCTGTGCGACATGCAGGTGCCTCTGGCTAACTACTACAGCAGGAAAAGAGATATCTTCTATAAAGGTATGTGATATTATCATTTTCGATCTTTATCAATAGACCTTCATCGGTATGTGGATAATAATCAATCTAGATAATATTTATGCTTAGTGAAATAGTATAAATTGAGGGTGTAGTGTAGTTATCATTAAAATTTAGTTATGTGACTAAATGCTCTGCATGTTAAAAAAGAAAGCTATGTTTAATTTACAAGGTCAACCCACAACATTTATACATGTGTAAATAAGTTAACCTACAGCTTTCAGTTGGATAAACTTTAGCAAATGTTGTCAACACTGACCAGGGAATTTACACAAAAAGTGTTTACATCATTTTCAATCCTTTCATTTATTTTATGACTATCCTTAACTTTTGTTGATCAATTTAACGGCTACATATAACCAACTATGATATATTATTTATAATTAGTAAAGCTGGTAAGCTCAATTCGAAAAATAAAGCGCCGTATTCCATGCATTTATACAAGGACTACGCTAAGCAAAATGCCCTGTAAAAATACTGTCAATAAAAATCGTGTTTTCCTAATTACAGATCCACCACCTTCAACATCGGAGTCACCAAACTCAGCACATTCACAAAGGGACAGAGGTAAGGTTAACACTATTTAAATATGAGCTGAATTACGAGGCTAAATTCTAATCTATTTTAGTTTGTTTCTATCGAAAATCTAGTATTTAAGTTATTTTTTAGCCTTTCAAAGTGGTTCAAAACTTCATGATGTGAGCAAACGTTCTGTAGTTTGATAATATTGTTTGTTAATTACTCAGATATTGCAAGTTAGTGAAGTATGTACGGTTCACTGAACCATCTTTCACCTGACAAGATCGTACCTATAATCAGGTTAACATAAACAGCCCACTTAGTTCCTATTATTGCTGTGACTTGGAGTCTTCTCTCACAGGGATAGATTCAGGGCTGTAATCCATCACGCTAGCGAGATCACATGTTAGGCACTAGAATGTTGCGTGCCTAGGATGCACGCATACTACGTGCATGATGTTGCTATTATATATACCTAGACCTATTTTGTACAGAAAAAATTGTCGATAGATATCTTTCTTGGAATAAGTCAGCTTTTCAATTATATTTTCAAAGCCTGTGGTAATCGCGAACTTGTAAAATAATGCTCAAACCCTCGTATATTTAGTGAAACTTGTGTATTAATATAACGTAAATTACAATAAACGTTAAGAGATAAATGTAGCTTTTTTTTTTAATTTTCCAGGTCTGTGCTGCGGTTCTACGGCAATGCTAATCGTCCTTTCAGCAGTTCTACAGTTTATTCGATTAAAACTTACGTGATGTCCATTTAAATTAGTAAACTAACATCGAATTAGTACGACATAAAGCATACAGCAATTCAAAAGATAGTTTTTGGATTTAAAAAATAATATTCATGAGATTGACTGTAAGTGAGCTTTTCACTTTTGAAAGGAAATGTTACATACCACAGAAGTTACTGGGCAGAGATGAGCGCAGTGCAGTGTTATACAATAAACTTATCATAGTCAAATAACTCCAAGGTACTAACTGTGTTGATAAGGCCAACCCTATTTATCGCATACCATCAGAGACACGTTTTGCTTTGTTTTGTGTATAATAAATCTGTAGTAATATTTGTTTGATGCGCTAACTTCAGGAACTACGAATATTGGACCTTTATCAAATATTATTTCACCATTGGATATGTATCCTTCAGCGCTATTGGCTATAAAATGTATATTATGTTTACCACGAGTGAAATCAGGGTGGACCACCAGTATACCATAACAACGTTGTTTTTGTACCTAAATACATATGTGTCAGTTTTAAATGTAAATAATAATTTTTGAATCGGTTTTTTACCATAACGACGGTAACGTGCGAATACCTCCTAACAGTTTTTACAAAATATACTTTTTGTTTATTATGCATTAAAGTTCAGTTTTGCATGTACTGGTAAAATTTTAAAATGATAGGAACAAAAATAAGAGTCAAAAGGATAGTAGATATATCACCTAAAATCATTTGAATATATATTTAAATAAATGAAACGTTCTTTTTCATCTCCTGGAAAAATTGTGTTTTGTTAGATAGGAGGTATTTGCACTTCACCGTCGATATGCAAAATATGTAAATACATTATTAAATCTAAGTTAGTAGTTAATTATAGTTATTTTAATCAAATTATCTAGTGTAAAACGTCCAATAATAGCTCACTAAACAAAAGTAATTAAATTACAAAAAAATAACGCATAAAACGGTATTGTCTACATTCCAAAGGCACTTAACATCTAGTCGTTAAGTTTAAATAAATATTTTTCTAATATTTGTGTTTTATTTTAAGTGTATTCATACGTTAATAATATCTCATAAAACATCCGTATAACAGAATTATTCATATCAAAAAGAAAATTCAAATTTCTTTCAATTTTCGTAAAAGCTTTTGAAATACCCATTTCCGAGATAAACTATGCAGGAACAAATAATGTACTTACATATAATTTTAGATGAATATCTAAGAAGGAAAACGATATATGTAATATACCTCTATTTGAATAAATCAAATTGAATTGACAGATTTTCCAAATCGATCCATGCGATTTCGTTTATCAATACCTACTTAGTTTGGTAATATACCTAGATTGACTCTTTAATGCACTCAACACGTATACAAAGTTACAAAGAATATCGAAAAACTTAATAAAATAAAGTAACAATATGCGACCTTATCTCTAAAAGCGATCTCTTCCAGGCAGCCGCTGCGCTGGATGAAAAAGGAGCGAAGACAGCGAAATGGCCCAAATTTTACAGACCTCTGATAGTTAAGATTTAAACATCACACATCACACCTATACTTTCTTCTACGCACACCGCTAAAACTAAGCAAATAATGAAAAGTTTACGTGAAGTAGCTAATAAAGTTTTCATATTGGGGAATATTTTTGTCCTATCACAAATTTCAAACTCTTACTGTCTTATTAATGACCCTTACCTACTCAAATTCCTTTCATTAAGTTTGGTTAGACGTCAGAAACATCGAAAATTTTGAAACTGCAATGATTGTAAGTACTCAAAAATTCGCCATGATTTTAAATCACGAAGGTGCTTCGAACCCACGGTTATGGGTCGGATGTTCTCGCTACTTTGCCACCCACGTCTTCATTTCTTTGTGGTTTTTTAGCTAAAGTCTTCATCAGTGGTTTTAAGGCTCTTTGCAAACGGCGTGGCATTCATTTTTGCACACGAAGCAATAGTCGCCAGTAGCCGGCTACTACTACATAGTGGTGCGTCTTTTTAGTCTCTTATATGAGTTGGTAGTATATCATTTCCTTTGCGCTATTATTATATATTATTCGACCGGTTTGGCCTACTCTGTTGGCGTTATCAAAGCACCTATCGGTAAAGGAAAACACTGTGAAACCAGCATGTTTCAAAAAAGACATCTTTCTCAGTCGCAAGTAAATTATTTTTTGTCGTTTCAAAAAAGCCCTTACGTGGCTAACGAAGATTTCACTTTAAAAATCAAATTTCTAAGACTAGGAATGTTCTAGGATCAAATGAAAAGTAACAACTACACTAAGTAACACAAGGCGTAGTGTTTGGGACTCCTTCACGTAGTGGTAAGATATGACACCAGGAAACTCAACGAAGTGACGGTACATTAGTATGTATGACGCGTCACAATAGTAGGGAGCAAATTGCTGAGGATAGCGTTGATACCAGTCATCAAGAAAACTTTATGGGGTTGTATAAAATGAAGTCTGTTTTTAGTTATACATTGAATGAATGCTGTAAATGACAAGTTCATTTAAAAAGATGTGGTGTCATGGAACAAAAGGTAGGAACGAATTTTGGATAAAACAGAAGCAACACAAATTGGCAACAAAAAATTGCTAAATTGTATTATTTATGGTAAGATCATCTGAAAAATAAAGTTGGCAATACTGGTCACGGCAACTTTTTACGCGTCACTTCCGTGTCATATTTTTCTTATGGTTTTAGTCGCACAAGTTTTTCAATTCGGCCGCGCAGCAAATTCTCTTCCAAACCTGCCATAAGGAACTTTGTTCCAATAGAACAATGTGAATAAGTCAAGAAAGAGGTGGTAAGTTGAGTCAGCCTCTGGTATTGATACTCTTATACTGTGGCATCATCTCTTAAGAGACATGAGCCAAAAGATGCCGTAAATGCTATGAATGTTCGGTTTTTAAATGCAGCTGCTGCCTGTGGGGCACCTAAAGCTGATACTGCTACTGTATGTGAAATGTTAGTATCAGCACGGCAAGCAGCTGATCGTTCCCTCAGACTAACAAGTTTCTCGGCTGATGAGGTATTCCGCATAGTATCCTCCAAAATACCCCCAAAAAAGTCGAAAGACATATACGGTGTGTCGATGGAGCTCATTAAACTAGCAATTTTGCCTCTAGCTCCGGTTCTCGCCACACTTTTTAATAAGTGTCTTAGAGAAGGCTCGTACCCGTCGTCTCTGAAAATATCGAAAGTGTCCCCAATATTTAAAGGCAAGGGCAAAAGGGACGATATTGATGGATATAGACCAGTATCGATCATACCAGCTATAGCCAAAGTGTTCGAAAACGGCTTGAGTTCGCGATTAGTGGCCTACCTATCGGAAACCGAGGCGCTGTGTGAACAACAATACGCATACCGCGAAGGGAGGTCTACGATTTCTCTAACGCGTGAAGTGATACGTAGTGTGTTGGCTGCTCGTGAACGTAAAGAACAAGTAGCTGTATTGTGCTGTGACTTATCGAAGGCCTTCGATGTCGCAGACCACGAGACCTTAGCTTTAAAGCTGAAACACTATGGCATAGCTGGGAAATCATACGAGGTGTTGACTGACATGTTACGAGGCCGCTCTCAGGTAGTGGATGCTGGCGATGGAGATAATAAATCTGATCCGCTGCCTTCTTCTATGGGAGTACCGCAGGGTTCCTCGATTTCGAATATAATGTTCTCTCTCCTACTAAACGATCTCCCTGATGCCGTAAAGGGTGCAGGCATATTCATGTATGCAGATGATGTGGCTGCCGTAGTAACGGCTCTTTCAATTGAGGATTTAGAAGATAAATTAAATATTGTAATTAACGGCTTAAATTCATGGTTTAGAGCTAATGGTTTTATGTTAAATTCAAAAAAGACTCACTTCGTACACTTTTGTCTGTCGGGCCATCATACAAAATCGCTTAAAGTTTCGCTAAACGGTGTAAGGATTGAGCAAGTACAGAACACCAAATTTTTGGGATTCGAGATTGATCGCAGCATGACGTGGGAACACCACATCGACAAGATGTGTGCTAAAGTCAGCAGTGCGTGCTTTGCGCTAAGACGAGTATCCCGAGTGGTGTCTGCGGAAGTGTCACGTGCGTGTTACTTCGCCACAGTGCATTCTCGGTTACAATACGGCGCCGAGCTATACGCGCGCGCTGCCGACTGGGAGCGTGCGTTCCGCGCCCAAAAACGTGCCGTACGTGCCATCGTTGGCGTATCGCAATGCACATCCGTCAGACCATATTTCAAAGAGCTTGGCATACTTACGTTACCTGCTATATTGATCTACCAGGTGGCTGTGTATGTCAGAAATAATCTAGAATCATACAATACGCGAGGAGAGAGACATTCTAGAAACATACGTAACGCGGACAAGCTGGATGTCATATCACACTCTCTCACAAGGTCACGGAAGCTAACTCACATTATGGGACCTGAAGTTTATAACACTCTTCCCAAAATAGTTATATCTGCCCCAAGTTTCGGCAGCTTCAAAAACAAATTAAAGTCCTGGCTTATCGATCAAACTTTTTATAGTTACACCGAATTTTTAGAGAGTGATGGCAAAGTCCTATAAAAATGTATACAAAAATTTGACATGGGTCAGTACAATTGTTATAAAAACATATTATACTCATATAATGCTTGACAGTTTTCTGTACAATAATTATTATAATACAGTAAAGTAGTCATTTCAAACTTTGAAAATGTATACAATTTGTATGCTCTTTCTTTTGTTTTTATTTTTTAATTATTGACGTGTAAATTGTACATTTATGAATAAAGTACTTTGACTTTGACTTTGACTTTGACTTTGACATAATATGTACAACAGGATTGCTGCAGCGACTAATTGACATGATTTGGACGCTTCGTGTTCCAATAGCTGCGTGTCACTGTGCTGTTATGTGGCAAGCATGTTGCTTACCATCAGGAACATGTCCTGCTTGTCTCGTCACATTAAAAAAATATATGGTGAGCGTTCGGTTAAGGTCAACGCAATGCGTGACTCAAATGCTGGAATTTATTTGGCTTAACATAGCATTATCATAGTTTAGACTATTGAAAAAGAAATTGGATATTATCATACAATATTGTAGCAAGCTCTGAAGTAATGCCAAGCCCGTATTTCAAACCATCCGACGTTCTCCACTCAACTCAACTTTCCATCCAGCGAGGGACACAGAAGCATTACTGCGATCACCACCGCAAATAAATTTCCCCCGAGGCACGTATTTCACAACGACGCAAGATGATCCGAAATATTTTAAAAAGATCGCCCCGAGTTATAATATGAATTAGTTTTTGCCGCGAAGCGGAAAATGTAAAATGGAAGGGATTGGGATGAAAATCGGTTGGAAAAACTTGTTTTTCAGAGCTTTCTTTCAATTATTTTCCTTCATTGTTTCACTGTTACTACAAAAATCATAGATTCTTACGAAGTTAAATTTCTAATAAAAAATAAATAGAATTTTCGTAACACAATATCTATTTTACTGTGATCTTCGGAACATTAGATGGAATACAATCTAAACTAGCATAACTATAGTTTTATAAATAGATTCGTCTAGACTTATTTAAGTCTTCAATGTCAAAGTACAAAACAAGTTACCAAATATATTTCCAATCGAATATTGAAGCTAATTCAATGTGGAATAAGTTGCTAATATTGGGGTTTAGTGAAAGTATCGGATTCGTAAAACGTCGGTTATTCGAATTCGAATGTAATTTGAAAAATGTGTTTTGTACATTTGCGTACCCCGTTTTATTGCCAGCCAATTTTCTCTGGCTTATTTGAAGGTTTAAATTATGTCTGTGAACATGTAAACGAAATATATTTAGCTTTATACTTAGGTTTAAAAAAAAAACTTTCTGAAGGCTAGAAAGGGCCTTAGTTTTATTTGGAACTACTAGCACCCCGCGGTTTTATCCGCGTAGTTGTCGTAATTTGTTCACGAATTACCTAGTATACTTGCTATTTCAGACTATTATTATTTTTTCCAACTATCAAACAAATCCATTTATAGTTTCCGACAAACAGCTAGATATTAATTCTCACACGTTTATAATATTAATAGAATTTACTCGCTCTCTTTTAGACAGGCTCGTTCCTAATTGATAACATAAAACGATTGTGGATTAGTCTACATGCAAATAATTGACTGGACTAATCAAACAAATGGAACAACACAATGGGACTTGCTTGTTTGAAATATCAAATCAATTTTAAGACCAAAAGAAAAAAAAACTGTTCCACAATAGCGTGATAGCGTCAACGCTAAATAGATTGTTGAGATTAATTGAAAGGTGGACTTCAAACAAAAAAATCTCTTTTTCGTTTTTTTTAATTGACTTCCGCTTAATAATACATTTATTTTTTATTATTACTTGTAAAAAAAGAGATAATAAAAGATGCCGTGAAATTAAACACTTTGAAAAAGTGCGTAGTTACATAATGTATGGGAATAAATGTACGCTTTTTTTCAAAGTTGCTTAAACTTACTTTTGTGAACATCCGACACAAAAATGACGGCTAATTATTACTCTTGTGTGTGTGTATTTGCGTGTGTGTGTTGCATCGTAGATACCGATTTCGATTTTTTTCTGTTAAAAGGTAAATTAGTCGGGAGCGTTCTTAGTTACGGTTTATCAAAACCAATTCAGCCGTTGCAAAATTATCTGCAGTAAGAACCTTAGACATTATTACAAAAAACTATACATAAAATTGGTTTATCAGATTCAGATTGACAATCAAATTATGAAATTAATTCTTTAAATTTATGAAAATAAAACCTTAAGGCCAATTGTCCACGTAGCTGCACGACATCCGCACGATTTCGACAATTGTCGGAGGCAAGACGAATGCTTGCATCTTGCGTAGGTACAAATAATGAAGTCTATGTCCACGAAGCGACAACGACACGACAGCCGCACGTCTTGCGTTTGTTCGTAGGATGCATGCATTCGACAAAAGACGCGTGCGTGGACAGTAGGCCTTATTGTTTCCCTAAATTCCTTAAATGATTGGACGATGGTAGCTCAGGACCGGATAAAGTGGAGGGAATTGGGGGAGACCTTTGCCCAGCAGTGGGACAACCCAGGTTAAACTAAAAAAAAAATATCTTTCTGTAAAACTATAGATGACTTTAGAGCAACGGTCAGCAACAGGCGGACCGCGGTCCGTATCTGTACCGCGAAAGGTCGAACCTCGGACCCCCAAATATTGTATTGTATTGTATACCGAGTATACATTTTACCTAAAAGACACACTTCAAATTTGTTGTTCTTCTCGAGAACCAAACTAAAAAGAACTGGCTCAAGAACGTCGGTTTAATTTATCGCATTAATTTTAGGCCTTGTGCTTTTTTATGATTACAAATTATATTTGAAACATGAAACCGTACAATAACTAAGTAGCACTTAATTATTACCCCCAATTTTTTTTTCTGGACCTCGGTAAATTTTTTTGCGCAGCATCCGGACCCCACCTAAAACTACTCGCCGACTCCTGCTTTAGAGTATTCCTTGAAGGTGTCGACTTGTTTGTTTAAATTAGTAGATGTTACGTTTTGTCTACTAATAGATACTATCTATTAGTAAACAAAACGTTTCCAAAGAAGTTCATTCAGACACTAACTACACCGAGGAATCAGCGTAAAAGTATTTTAATCGGGCTGTCTAATTAATTAATTTTAATTAATCTGCCAACCGAGATTTTAACAATTCCTTGTTTACAAACTTTTCTTATAAATAACACTTTATTGTTCTAAGGAATGAACTTTTTCAATTAATGAAGAATTTCGCAATATAGCGAAGCATCCAAGTTCGTTGACTTTTGTACAAGCGGTATGGTTGAGCTCCACTTATAAATTTAATACCCTATCAGTGCAAGTTAAAGATGCATAGAATAATTTAGTTCCCTTAGCTCAGGCCTGGTCTCATATGGAAACAGTCAAGGCAATAATCCACAACGCCGATCATATGCAAGTTGGCGCATGACATACCTAAAAGATAACATCTTTCTTGAAATTATCAGAACCTGTGATCGGAACCAATTTTTCATCATAACAAAATTTTGCTTGTCTCTATTTTGTCACTTTGTGCCCGTTTGACGTCACAAATACTAAATGTTATTTGTAGAGGTATGATGATTTAACTTACTTAAAACTTGAACAGGTTAATTGCTTGTGTGAGTTGTTGTCTAGAAAGTAAATGGGTTTTTTAACGGTCCTCTTGCTATCTAAAGTATAATTACGCACTTTTGTAAAGCATACGTCAAAGCTTTCAACATACTTAATATACTCCCTTACTGTACTTAAAAAGTACCATATCTTAGACGACAACTAGCGCAAACATACCTTAGAAGGTACAACCACAGTATAAAGAAATACTACCTACCAGTAGTTTTTCGCCTTTGATCTTGGGAGAAACTCCGATAATGTCTAGACAGGTGTAGGGTTGGCGCAAACACCAAATACAACCACCAAAATAAAATTAAAACATACGGAAGACGTCAGCCCTGAGCCGCGCTCTTGCAATACTAACATTGCAATGTAGGCAATGCAGCAGCGCACTTCCCGCGTCTCGCCCTACACGCCCCGCACGATTGCCCCGTCTAGACGGCTTCGTCGAACGACTGTATGATATAATAGACAGTAGTACAATCATGGCTTAGGCTGGCGCTATTCGCAACATGTGGAACCTGATACGAAAATCCCACTAATATTGATTGTAAGTGTGAAAGTTTGTGAGGATAGATCGATCCATCGATCGATTTATTGTTACTCTTTCACGAAAAAACTTCAAAAAGGGTCTAGATAAAATTTACTACACAGACGATAGTCTGAAATAACTCAGCGTAACTATGTAATTTTAAGCTATTGCATAGCTTTTATCGCGGGCCTGGAGACCGAATGTAAGACAGCGTACATCTCTTTCTAGTGTTCACAAGAAATAGAGATAGAAGACCGTCACGCCGTCCTCCCCACTCGGTCGACTCTTCGACTTTAAACCTTATTTTTATGTAGTTTACAGACTAATGCTCTTAGCAGTGTTGCCAACTTAACGGATTTCCCGTGATACGTAATAGTATTTGAGTACGTTGAGAACGGGAAAATAACTTTCTAAAGGCTATTATCATAGCATATTTTGGAATAGGCATATCAATGATGAAGCAAGCAACAAAAACATGAAGCGTAAACTATTTGTTGTGATTTACTAAAAGTGTATCATATTGAATAAATTTTAGGGGTTTTTAACTTAGGTTTAGGGATAAATATTTTCAGGACATGGTAACACTGATTTCGCGACGTTAAAACGTTAAACATGGCGATTTGGCGACGGCTGTTGTTTACTAAGTTTACTTGCTGAGTTCTCTGCATTTCTATTCTGCGATCTTAGCAACGGAAATACTGCAAATACAATATGGAATCTGGATTTACTAAAGGGAATAATAGTTCCAACTCCAACCAAAAAACTCCAGTTTCAACCAAAGATAGATTCTTTGATGGTGGCAAACTTTTTTGCAAGAAACAAAGACTTTTGTGGTTCAGAATAATACAGGAACGTGAAATTTGTAAGTACAGTTTTACGTTTAATACTATTTACCTACATATGTATAATACATAAAACAGCCTAGTACATAAATATGTTTACAAAGTTAGGTTATGTGCGTAAAATAAACGTTGGGTTGCTTGTTTCAGATCTTCAGAGAATCTTATAACGATGATGCTGTTGGATATATCTTAGTAAAAAGAGACCTCAATGTACGTACTGTCAAGTGTCGCGTATGTGTGTTATTGTGGATGGTGTGTGGTGCTGTTGCAAGTTCAAAACGCAAGGTAAAATAATAGATTTATAAAACTTTTGGTGTAACATTGTTTGTACTCATGTGCTTAGTAGGTATCTGTATACTGTATGTATTGATTATTTGTTATTTTGTCTTTGACAAAGCCTTTTTACAGCTGCTTTAAATTGCTGAGGCTCCTTTACAGCTGCTTATATTAATTTTTACCTTAGTTATTTTATCTTATTATGTACATAGATTCTTTGCTTCTTTGTGAATGACGTTACCACATGTTCTTATAGATTTATGGTTCGAATAAATGAATTGAATTGAACAGGAAAAGAAACAAACATTAACAGTTGTATAATGATGTAATAATAAACTAAAATAATAGAAATATTCTTATACTAGTGAATTAGACTGGCGAGTGTATTAGAAGCCACGAGCTTAGTGGGTAGTAGCTCTGCCTGCGAAGCCGAGGGTTGTGGGTTCGATTCCCACCCGGTGCAAATATTTGTGTGATGAACTCTAATTACAAGCAGTAATGTCCAAACATTACTGTGTTCCGGTTTGAAGGGCAATGTTTCCAGTGAAATTACAGGGCATAGAGATAATACATCTTATATCTCTGGGTGACGAATGCAGTCCAGTGCTGCAGGTAATGATTTGGACTCTTCATGTTCCAAAAGCAGCGTGTCACTGTGCTGTTATAATTATGGCAGGCATGTTGCTTACCATCAGGCACATGTCCTGCTCATTTATAATATAGAGTGCTGAGTCACTATATTATAAAAAAATAATGTTTGCACTGTGGCTGGGTGTTTCTTGATATCTATATCTATAATATATATCTGTACATAAAAGTGAAAGGTCACTCGTCAAGGAATCTCAGAAACTACAAATGCTAGGAATATGAAATTTTGTATGGAGGTCCCTTTTAGCACGTAGGTGCTCACTAAGACGGGGTTTTGCGAAATTCAACCCGTAAGAGAGTGAAACAAGGGATGAACGGTTGTATAAAAATCGTGATTTTCAAAGTTATCTTTGTCTCTAGATGATACTTGATACGAAGCAGTTAAATGTTTGTTTTATCAATTTTGTGATTTCGAACTGTATGGGGTGAAATGGGGGATGAATGTCAATGTGAAAGTTCCCAACCTTTGAAGATAAAATCATGAAACTCTGTATATAAGCACTTGACACGAAGCAAATAAATCTTTGTTTTAGCAATTTTGTAATTTCGACCTGTATGGGGATGAAATTGGAGTTGAAATGGGAGACGAATGTATCTTACGCTTTCACATCTAAACCACAGAACTGATTTCGATGAAATTGTATTATTACCTTAATATTTATTTTGCGGAGACGAAGTTGCGGGTACAGCTAGTAGCAAGTATGTATTTAAAACTGTGTAAGTATTATATATCTGCTATCTGGCCGCCATAGCACAAGATTTGCTTAGTTTGGGGTCAGATGGTCTTGTGTGTGAATAGTCCACCAATATTTATTTAGTTAGTTAAGTAGTGTGATTAATTTTAAGAGAAGTATATGACAGTATGATGATGTGAGAGAGTTTGTTCGACTCATTTGATTTTGAGATTGTTTTAAATAAGTGATATTTTGTACATAAATCTCTTTGTATAACTTTAACCTTTATGTAAATAAGTAGTATTTTGTATTTAATCTTTTGTAGAATTTTTACCTTAATGTAAAAAAGTTTATATTATTTTGTACTTAAGTTTGTTGTATAACTTTAATCTTTAAGCAAAGAAGTGTTATTTTTTTGGATTTACCTTAATTATTATGTGTAATATTAAAAAAAAAACATTAAAATTGTAAAATTATGTGTTATGTATAAAATAAAATGATTTAATTTGTATTTATGTTGTATTATTATTATATAGCATTATTAACCTTTCCAGCATTATGATAAAAACAAATGTGACTCAGACTCAACATTATCCCAAAATACTGCATAAATCAAATAAAAAAAATTGCGTAAGTTGATAAAAAATGCATGCAATAGCTTTACCGCGGCAGTCCCCGAGTTCCACACGTCTTTTTTTATGCTAAGAAAATAACGCGATTGTTATTTACGTAGCTGAAACAGCGGGGAGAGCTGTTAGTAATTCTACAAGGATCAAACATATTGATCTAGCAAATTTTGATTGGTTGAATTATAAATAAACGCTTATAGACTTTCCAAATTCAATTACCTACTCACAACATCACGTAGCACCGGTGGTGTATCTACTAAACAAGTTATAGTTCACTAAACAGATACGACTCTCCCATATGGTTCGAAATATCGCAGTACGATCAAACAAACATTAATTCAATTCGAGCTATGATCCGATCCGTGCCGTGTACCGAATTGAGTATCGAATAATCGAAGTATCGAAACTTAGGTAGGTATAGGTACGTGTTTTCAGATTGGAATCTCAATTTCCTTTCAAACTGATTACAGTTTTACTCAAGGTCGTCTCGTCTTGTACAAGATATAATGGAATACTTTAACTGATTACTATTGAAATGAGCTTTAGACATTACTTCGTCTGGAGTCTGAGAAATAAATTATCTCAGCCGTCATATCGATTTGATGTATTTATGTGATTAGCAACAATTTTGTTCCTTCCAAAAGTTATTTGGACAGTGATTTAGGCTTAAATATTTTGTTTTACCGAAGATAAGGTGAAATGGCGATCGCCATTTCGACGTAAGCTTATGATGCGGTCTCTAATTTGATGGTCATTTACTTAGAAAAAAATCGATTTACTCTTGACTGGAAAACGCGTAGACTCTTTATATCGATAAACGAGCTCCAAATTCTAGATTTTTGAGAAAGTGGAACCGTCTTTTGAATCTTTGAAACACGTTATTTTTTACAAACAATGTTTTTTTTCACTACGAGTACTGCTGCATACTCACCGAAACTTCAACTCGATTTGTTCAGGTTCAGTAGATGTGTCTTACTCGTCTTGTCATTCTAAACAAAAAAAAAATAGTAGGCATAGACTTTGGTATTGACTATAGAGTGACAATTTCTTTTTAATTTCGTTCCAAGTCACGTCTGTTAAGGCCAATTTACATCAGACGAGGGAATGCTCATTCTATCCCCACTGTATCAAATTCATTTGGTGTAAACAAACGTAGAGCATTATTTCGTTGTTTTATTGTCGTTCGTAAAGATTCTATGGAATGTATAATATGGAAAACGCTAAGAACGATATTTCGTTTACACTAAAAGATCGAGAAAGAATGCTCTTGTTCCAGCGCTTCTACCGCCTAACGAAAAACGCTTTGACGCTTTGATGCTTTGACATTGCTGTCTCTTTTCTTTTCGGTTGAAGTGACGGCAGACGGATGAGACGGCAATGCGAAAGCGTCAAAGCGTTTTTCGTTAGGCGGTATACCCCCGGCTCTAGCTCTATGTTCGTTCAGTTTAAATCGGCCTTTAGCCTAACCTTCATTCTCTGCATTCTCGAGTTTTTCCCAAATGTCAAAACTAGGTACTCTTATTTTTTGAGAACTATAGCAGAAGGTTCGTAAATGGTACAAACTATTTCAAAATAACAACACAGGTTGAAAATTAGATTAAACTAAGTACAAACAGCGTCTAAATAATCCGATCACCGAATTTCACCGTACTGTTATCCAGTTTAGTCTCCAGGAATGGTCTACCGATTCTACGTAAGACATTAATGTTGAACTTAGTAATTAAGTTTACGGTACCTAGTTTAGTTGTGGTTTAATATAGAATTTAGGATCGTGTAGCTACGCTGGTTCTACTGTGAGAAAACATACTGTTCCCTGAAGATGTAGTGACTGTCCTATTAATAGGTGAGTAGAAAACTTTTTGCCGAAACTGTGAGAATTACACTGTTGAAAATTGGTAGGTAGATGTATTCTGTGAACCGCATTATGATTTTTACAAAAAAAATAAAAATTAGGGTTGTCCCCCATACCGAGAGCTGAAACTCAAAAATTTTATTTTCATCAAACCTACACGTGTCTATCGATAGGTATTCAAAAATGATGTTTAATTTTTTAATATCATTTTTGTCTACAATGAATAATTTGCGCGAGAGACACTTCCAAAGTGGTAAAATGTGTGCCCCCCCCCCCCCTCTTACTTCTAAAGTAAGAGAAAGAAAAAACTAAAAAAAATATATGATGTACATTACCATGCAAACTACCAACGAAAATTGGTTTGAACTCGATCTGATGAGTAGTATTTTTTAGTACGTCATAAATACACTATTATTAAAACTTCGATTAAAGTTACAACGAATTACAAGAACTATGTGTAATATGTATTGTATATTATGTTACTTGCTGCAACGGAACCCTTCATGGGCGAGTCCAACTCGCACTTGGCCACTTTATTTTACCTAGTATAGCAAACTAGTTTTAGTAAGCTAGTATTTCTAGCTACGTGTAGACACAACTAGCGTTGCGTAGCGTTGTCTACACAAAGCTAGAAGTACTATTGCTAGCCTTGCTATCCTAGTTTGAAAAACTAGCCTCGTGTAGCTCAGGCATTAGTTCTTGTGAAATTTCGTGAAAAGAGTATTTTATAAAGTATTGCGTATTTTTTCAAAATAAAGTAGCCAAGTGCGAGTTGGACTCGCCCATGAAGGGTTCCGTTGCAGCAAGTAACATTATATACATAGTACACATAGTTCTTGTAGTTCGTTGTAACTTTGACCGAAGTTTCAATAATAGTATATTTATGACGTACTAAAAAAAACTACTCATCAGATCGAGTTCAAACTAATTTAGTTGGTAGTTTACATGGTAATGTACATCATATATTTTTTTTAGATTTTTCATTCTCTTCTCTCATTCTCACATTTTACCACTTTGGAAGTATCTCTCGCGCAAATTATTCAGTGTAGACAAAAATAAAATTAGAAACCTCAACATCATTTTTAAAGACCTATCGATAGACACCCCACACGTGTAGGTTTGATGAAAAATTTTTTTTGAATTTCAGTTCTCAGTATGGGGAGCAATCCAAATTTTTTTTTTTTGTAAAAATCGTAATGCGGTTTACAGAATACATCTACTTACCAAGTTTCAACAGTGTAGTTCTCATAGTTTCGGTAAAAAGTGGCTGTGACATACGGACGGACAGACAGACAGACAGACAGACAGACATGACGAATTTATAAGGGTTCCGTTTTTACGTTTTACGGAACCCTAATAAAAACCAGTAACACTTCACTTTTGTTATAGATGACTTGGTATTTAAATAAAATTAAAACTTTACCTAAATATTTCCATGAGTAATAAATAAATACATTTTACTTCAGAAATTACTTCTTATGCATCTAATTTTATTCGAAATGAAGTCATTCCGTAACTTATAATTTTTCTCTAGCAGTTTTCCTCTATTAACAAGGGATTAACCTCCTGTTCTCATTTAAACTTTGAAAACAAACTCGATTGGATAACTTCTGAAACTCGTTTATTAACTTTCTACAATTTTCCATTCTTTTTTCTATAGGACTTATTTAAAAATGTTGACCTATTTGCCTTCTTTACTAATGAAAGTTAAAATTTTCGACATCTGCATTTATAGATGTGGCAATTAATATACGTGTTAATTAAAATACATGCATTTTTATAATACAAATTCTATTATCCTTAATATTATAGTTTTGAATAAATAATATGAAATGGGAAAATAGCAGGTTACTATAGCCATTATAATTTATCAGGGTGCCCCGATGCAAAGAGTACGCTCCGTCAACTAATGTTGATAATAAAAAAAAGTACAGCCCTTCTGTTTCAGCTTGGAGAATTCACACACAACACCATCTGACCCCAAACTAAGCAAAGCTTGTAATATGGCGGCCAAATAGCTGCTATAATACTTATATAGTCGTAAATACATACTTATTATACATAGAAACACCCAGACATGGTGCAAACATTTGAATTCATCACACAAATATTTGCACTGGGTGGGAATCGAACCTATGACTCTCGGTTTTGCAGGTAGAGTTACTACCCACTAAGCCACGAGCCCATCGATATTGTTTACTTGTTTATTGGCCACTTGTTTATTTATTTTACTTATAATGTAAATACTCTTAAAGCAATTTACCTCAGCAACGCAAAAACTTACACAAAAGGATCACACAATATGTATGTATAAAACGTCATTGAACGTAGCGCACCAAAATATATTCCCTCACTAATCTAAAACTAACACCCTTTTTAAGCTCCCAACACATCGGCGAACTAATCCGGCCCAAACCGCTCAATAAATTATCCAAGACAATAATAACAACACAAAAACAGGCATTAAACAGGTATAAAGTGTCTAATTATTACTCTATCAACAATTCCGGCTGGCCATTAGGCAAGCTTGCGTCGAAGTAATTAATTTAACTTTGCCAAATATTCGTTGTTTGAAACTACTCTTGTTATAAGGTTATAACACAGGTTATTTATTGTGGATAGATAAAATTGCATTTCCCTTCATTTTCCGTTTTAGAATATTTAGTTTTGACAAAGTGTCGTAGCATATAGCCTAAGCACAGATAAGAAAATAGTTGGCCTAAGCATAATAAGCAGACTACTATGATATAGTACCATACTATGGTTCTTTACTGCTGAGGCTTGGACCTTCTCTTAAATTAGAGTCAAGGCACCACACTGGTCAAGTGCGCTTTAGTAGATATAGCGGAGAACACATGTCTTCAAAAGATCCTTCATTTTTCCTTGCAACATGCCAGTTTTCTCTTGATGTTTTCATTCACTTTTGAAACCAGTGCGATGACAAATATATGCCTTTATAACATACGCGAAATGCAGATGGAATAGGTACCTATGATTGTAAATCGAACGTTCTGTTGATATTATCGAATGCGAACGTCGACCTCGCCACCTAGTGCTACAACTTTCAGATTGGCATAAGGCTAAGAACTCCTGAAGCGATTTTCCCCCGCGACCGTCGTGGTTGTGAGTCCGCTACAAACAACTATTAACAAAACGTAAAAGTACCTACTTATTTCTCTGCCTCTGTATATAAATAAAAAAATGTACTGCACGTGCACACTACACACTGTACACTATTTCACCATGTAAAATAATGTTACTTAACTTGTCAGTTAACCTCTGGAAACTCAATATTGGCCCAAATATATGTTTTTCTTAAATAATTATCTCCACATTGCCGGTTACCAACTGGTAAGTATGTAGTCAAACAAGGCTAAGAACTCACGAAGCGTGTTGCAGCTGCGCTCGCTGCGGATGCGGGCCCACAGCTTCTGTAGAATGCAGATACATGTATATGTAAAAAAAATAAAGCACAACTCTCGACACTTTTTACGCCCGCGGTGCGGCGGCTGCGGCTGCGGAACCGCGAAAATAAGCGGTGTTGTCAGTTTTGAAATAAAACCGCAGTTATGCAACCGCGACGGTCGCGGGTGAAAATCATTCCATGAGTTTGTAGTCTAAAATATAACAATGCGACGGTGACAGAGGGTCTGGCCGGTGGCAACTTACAAAAAAAAATGTAGATAAAATAATTTATAAATAATAGTTTTATAGTTTACAAATCAAAAAAATATGTAAGCAAATTTTAATAACACTTGGAGTCACTAGAGGTATTTGAATAAAAAAAGTGTACGTGTGTATGTATGCACATATGTACGCACGCAAAAATTAAATAAATTAAACCGGTGTGAAGTTGGCAGCCAAAAGTTTCTGCCATATTATCCGACCAAATTAAAATGGTTTTTTTGTACGATTTGCTTACATCAATTAATCTTGTGCTTATGCTTCAAAGAACTAAAGCAAAATGGTGAAACGCGATATTTAAAACTTGATAAAGCTCAAAAATAAACCAGAAAAATATATAAACCCAGGCGCACTTTTTTCGCCTAGCACACGTTTCCTTCAATAATGCGACCTGACGGCCCCTGAAATGCTGAAATATTATGTATTAGTATTGTAGCGTGTTTCATGCGCTATCAAAAAAACATAGTAAAAATGTGGCAGAATGGTTTCTACTTAGAAAAATTATCATCTGAAATCGCTCGGGTACCGAAATCTTAGGAGGAAAAGTTGGCTGCTGACTCATTGTGAACTCCCATAGCTGAAATTAGCCAAAAATCTTATCACATAATCAAGGTCTATAAATATTCTATCGAAGTAAGTCATTTCAGATAAGGATTCATGCCGTTTTAACCCTAAACTTTCCACACAAACAAAACTAGTGAAATAGCTAAACCTTAAAACACAACATGCTCGATTACGACCCGTAGGCCCCTGAAATACTGAAGTTTTTAGGATGTATTCTATAAAATGATACCTAGTCTATCTAAAAAACATAGTCAGAATGTGGCAAAACGATTGCTTAACCCTCAAATGAGTTCATAAAAAATTTACAAAAAAAATTTAAGCCAAGTTCAAATTTCCTTCAATACTGCGACCTGACAGCCCCTGAAATTCTGAAATATTATGTATTAGTATTGTAGCGTGTTTCATGCGCTATCAAAAAAACATAGTAAAAATGTGGCAGAATGGTTACTACTTAGAGAAATTGTCATCTGAAATCGCTCGGGTACCGAAATCTTAAGAGGAAAATTTGGCTGCTGACTCATTGTGAACCCCCATAGCTGAAATTAGCCAAAAATCTTATCACATAATCAAGGTCTATAAATATTCTATCAAAGTAAGTCATTTTAGATAAGGATTCATGCCATTTTAACCCTAAACTTTCCATACAAACAAAACTAGTGAAATAGCTAAACCTTAAAACACAACATGCTCGATTACGACCCGTAGGCCCCTGAAATACTGAAGTTTCTAGGTCTTATTCTTTAGAATGATACCTAGTCTATCTAAAAAATTTAGTCAGAATGTGGCAGAACGATTGCTTAACCCTCAAATGAGTTCATGAAAAATATACAAAAAAAATTTTCGCCAAGTTCAAATTTCCTTCAATACTGCGACCTGACGGCCCCTGAAATTCTGAAATGTTATGTATTAGTATTGTAGCGTATTTCATGCGCTATCAAAAAAACATAGTAAAAATGTGGCAGAATGGTTACTACTTAGAGAAATTATCATCTGAAATCGCTCGGGTACCGAAATCTTAGGAGGAAAAGTTGACTGCTGACTCATTGTGAACCCTCCTAGCTAAACTTAGCCAAAACTCTTATCACATAATCAAGGTCTATACATATCCTATCGAAGTGAGTCATTAACGATAAGGCTTCATGCCGTTTTAACCCTAAACTTTCCACACAACCAAACTTAGTGAAATAGTTAAACCTTAAAACACAACATGCTCGATTACGACCCGTAGGCCCATGAAATACTGAAGTTTCTAGGTCTTATTCTATAGAATGATACCTAGTCTATCTTAAAAGTGTAGTCAGATTGTGGCAGAACGATTGCTTAACCCTCAAAAGAGTTCATGAAAAATTTGCAAAAAAAATGGTTGCCTGTAAAGTCGGGTTACTGACGTTAGTTGAACGTGACAACTTCAACTACGCCTTAGAGCGAGGTAACGCCGGCGACGAGGTAACGGCGTTAACGTTACATGACGTCATGTTTTGCGGGCGTGCAGCCGGCTTCATCGAATTATAAGACGTTGTCACGCCAAAAAATTAAGCCAAGTTCAAATTTCCTTCAATACTGCGACCTGACGGCCCCTGAAATTCTGAAATGTTATGTATTAGTATTGTAGCGTGTTTCATGCGCTATCAAAAAAAAATAGTAAAAATGTGGCAGAATGGTTACTAGTTAGAGAAATTATCATCTGAAATCGCTCGGGTACCGAAATCTTAGGAGGAAAAGTTGGCTGCTGACTCATTGTGAACCCACATAGCAAAAATTAGCCAAAACTCTTATCACATAATCAAGGTCTATAAATATTCTATCAAAGTAATTCATTTTAGATAAGGATTTATGCCATTTTAACCCTAAACTTTCCATACAAACAAAACTAGTGAAATAGCTAAACCTTAAAACACAACATGCTCGATTACGACCCGTAGGCCCCTGAAATACTGAAGTTTTTAGGATGTATTCTATAAAATGATACCTAGTCTATCTAAAAAACATAGTCAGAATGTGGCAAAACGATTGCTTAACCCTCAAATGAGTTCATAAAAAATTTACAAAAAAAATTTAAGCCAAGTTCAAATTTCCTTCAATACTGCGACCTGACAGCCCCTGAAATTCTGAAATATTATGTATTAGTATTGTAGCGTGTTTCATGCGCTATCAAAAAAACATAGTAAAAATGTGGCAGAATGGTTACTACTTAGAGAAATTGTCATCTGAAATCGCTCGGGTACCGAAATCTTAAGAGGAAAATTTGGCTGCTGACTCATTGTGAACCCCCATAGCTGAAATTAGCCAAAAATCTTATCACATAATCAAGGTCTATAAATATTCTATCAAAGTAAGTCATTTTAGATAAGGATTCATGCCATTTTAACCCTAAACTTTCCATACAAACAAAACTAGTGAAATAGCTAAACCTTAAAACACAACATGCTCGATTACGACCCGTAGGCCCCTGAAATACTGAAGTTTCTAGGTCTTATTCTTTAGAATGATACCTAGTCTATCTAAAAAATTTAGTCAGAATGTGGCAGAACGATTGCTTAACCCTCAAATGAGTTCATGAAAAATATACAAAAAAAAATTTCGCCAAGTTCAAATTTCCTTCAATATTGCGACCTGACGGCCCCTGAAATTCTGAAATGTTATGTATTAGTATTGTAGCGTATTTCATGCGCTATCAAAAAAACATAGTAAAAATGTGGCAGAATGGTTACTACTTAGAGAAATTATCATCTGAAATCGCTCGGGTACCGAAATCTTAGGAGGAAAAGTTGGCTGCTGACTCATTGTGAACCCTCCTAGCTAAACTTAGCCAAAACTCTTATCACATAATCAAGGTCTATACATATCCTATCGAAGTGAGTCATTAACGATAAGGCTTCATGCCGTTTTAACCCTAAACTTTCCACACAACCAAACTTAGAGAAATAGTTAAACCTTAAAACACAACATGCTCGATTACGACCCGTAGGCCCATGAAATACTGAAGTTTCTAGGTCTTATTCTATAGAATGATACCTAGTCTATCTTAAAAGTGTAGTCAGATTGTGGCAGAACGATTGCTTAACCCTCAAAAGAGTTCATGAAAAATTTGCAAAAAAAATGGTTGCCTGTAAAGTCGGGTTACTGACGTTAGTTGAACGTGACAACTTCAACTACGCCTTAGAGCGAGGTAACGCCGGCGACGAGGTAACGGCGTTAACGTTACATGACGTCATGTTTTGCGGGCGTGCAGCCGGCTTCATCGAATTATAAGACGTTGTCACGCCAAAAAATTAAGCCAAGTTCAAATTTCCTTCAATACTGCGACCTGACGGCCCCTGAAATTCTGAAATGTTATGTATTAGTATTGTAGCGTGTTTCATGCGCTATCAAAAAAACATAGTAAAAATGTGGCAGAATGGTTACTAGTTAGAGAAATTATCATCTGAAATCGCTCGGGTACCGAAATCTTAGGAGGAAAAGTTGGCTGCTGACTCATTGTGAACCCACATAGCAAAAATTAGCCAAAACTCTTATCACATAATCAAGGTCTATACATATCCTATCGAAGTGAGTCATTAAAGATAAGGCTTCATGCCGTTTTAACCCTAAACTTTCCACACAACCAAAACTAGTGAAATAGCTAAACCTTAAAACACAACATGCTGGATTACGACCCGTAGGCCCCTGAAATACTGAAGTTTCTAGGTCTTATTCTTTAGAATGATACCTAGTCTATCTAAAAAGTATGGTCAGAATGTGGCAGAACGATTGCTTAACCCTCCAATGAGTTCATGAAAAATATACAAAAAAAATTTCGCCAAGTTCAAATATCCTTCAATGCTGCGACCTGAAATGTTAGGAGGAAAAGTTGGCTGCTGACTCATTGTTAATCATTTCATTTTAGTTTAGTAACTTATTATAAAACAATTGTATAGAATTTCTTCAAAATCGTTTCAGTTGTTTAGATCTGAAAGCGTAAGAGACATTCGGCCCTCATTTCAACTCCAATTTCATCACTGTACACTGCACAGTTCGAAATTACAAAATTGCTAGAACAAATATTCGTTTGCTTCGTGTCAAGTGTCTATATTACAGAGTTTCATGGTTTTATCTTCAACGGTTGGGAACTTCCACATTGACATTCGTCCCCCATTTCAACCCCAATTTCATCCCCGAACAGTTTGAAATTACAAAATTGCTAAAACAAACATTTAATTGTTTCGTATCAAGTGTCTCGATACAAAATATGATAACTTTATAAATGACGAATTTTCATACAACCGTTCATCCCTTGTGGGTTGAATTTCGCAAAACCCCGTCTTAGCGAGCGCCTACGTGCTAAAAGGTACCTCCATGCAAAATTTCAGATTCCTAGCATTTGTAGTGTTTGAGATTCCTTGATGAGTGACCTTTCGCTTTTATATATCTTATATATAAAATTCTCGTGTCACAGTGTTTGTTTCCGTACTCCTCCGAAACGGCTTTACTGATTTTAACCAAATTTTACATGCATATTCAGTAGGCCTGAGAATCGGCTACTAGCTATTTTTCATGCCTCTAAGTGTTAGGGGTTGTTCACACCAAAAAAAAATTTTTAAGTTTTCTGTGAAAATTTTTTGTTTTTATTTTTTTATAATGTGGCGTTAAAAAATGTATACAACCCTAAATTTTTACCTTTTTATCACCAACCCCTATTTTTTAATAGCCATTTTAGTAATTTAATCATTTTTCATCCCGCTCGATAACTGATCAATTGTAGTCTTTTTAGGGTTCCGGAAAACGTAGAAACAGAACACTTATAGATTCGTCATGTCTGTCTGTTTGTATGTCTGTCCGTCCGTATGTCACAGCCACTATTTGCCGAAACTATGAGAACTACACTGTTAAAACTCGGTAAGTAGATGTGTTCTGTGAACCGGATTAAGATTTTTACAAAAATTAAAAAAAATATATACTTAGAACTGAAACTAAAAAAAATTTTTTTCATCAAACCTGCATGTGTGGAGAGCCTATCGATAGGTCTTCAAAAATTATGTTGAGGTTTCTTTAATCAGTTTTGTCTATACTGAATGATTTGCGCGACAGACCCTTCCAAAGTGGTAAAATGTGTAACTTCTAAAATAAGAGAATGATGAAACTAAACAAAATATATGATGTACGTGCAAACTACCAACGTAAATTGGTTTGAACTCGATCGGATGAGTAGTTTTTTTCTGAACGTCATAAATACTTGGCTGCTTTTATTTGTACATTTTTTTCACTCTATTTCGATTAAAATTTCCCGGAGCTTATGGCAAATCCAAAATCTTCTATAATATAAAAATGAATCGCAAAATGTGTTGGTAAGCGCATCACTCAACAACGCCTGGACCAATTTGGACAATTCTTCATTTTAAATGTTCTTTGAAGTCCAAGGATGGTTTTTACGGCGAGAAAAAATCGAATAATTGCCGGGAAAACTCTAAACACAGCCCTTTTCTTTTTCCCATACAAACGTTTTCTAACTAAAATGTTAAGGCAATTTGAGATTTATTGCGATTGAATTAAGTTCATATTAAATGAAGTGCTTTCCCATTCAAACGTTTTCTAACTAAAATGTTAAGGCAGTTTGAGCTTTATTGCTATGAAATAAAGTTCATATTAAATAACAGGCATTCGCTTATGCCTAAGCAATATATGTGTGTTCCTAACGTCAAGGAGTCAATTGGCACTTTATTTATTCCCGCTGCACAAAGTTCAAATTCCATCATGTCTATCAAAACAGTTAGAGTATAGGAGGATCTAATGTCATGTTTCGAAACCCATTTAGAAGAAACTCAACAAAAGCGATGATATCGCGACCCAATTAAAATTGAATAATCACAAAACGTAACACTCATTAGTACTGATTTTCAATTTGGTCGGCTTCACGATATTATTTACTTTGATTTAGTTTCGGCACGCGATACAAAATGCGTCAGTTTTCACGTCATTATATCAATCAAGTGTCAGTCAAACACAAACCGCGTAACCAAAAGTGTTTATTGACTAATCCACATAGAGCCATTAATTAAAAAAGTGTGTTATTATTTTGAATTATTGATTGAATATTCCTATCCGTGCAAAATGATTTGAATACACAAATTTGTGCTGTGGAGTGCAATATATTTGGTGTAAAACTAACGGACAGAATACGAAATACCATACTGCGTTCCAAAACCGGAATAGCCGATGTGACTCAAAAAGCAGCCAATTTGAAAGAGGGATCGGGCTGGACATGTTTGCTGCATGTCGGATGATTATTGGGCCAAAATTACCATGCTGAGGAAGCCAGATTGCAAACGACGACGCGGCAGACCAAAGAAACGATGGCGATACAACCTCTACAAATATCGGAAAGACTGGACTGTATTAGCCATAGAAAGGGAAAGTGGAAGGAGGGTATGGAAGCCGTTGCCCAATATTGGGACAAGACAGCCACATGATAAATAAATATTAATACCTATTATGTAAATGAGATAGATGCAAATGAAATAAATTTCAAAATTTAAGAACAAATTACAGGCAAACGCAAACTGAGGATTTATAAATCAGTTGATTCGATTCAAGATGATGTCGTCAACAACTACCTATCCACCGGAGTTTTTGAACTCGCTGGATTTTCCAGGATTGCCACCTCATACATAATCTTCAAGTTGGATCGGTAGTTAAAATGTTGTGAAATATGAACGAACCGCGTCGTTGGAACGACACACGGTTAGCTATAAAAATACTGAATAACGTGATAGAAGCACCTATACTGAAAGGAAAGTATAAAGGAGAAGACGTTTTGATACCACGCATCCCAATTATTCCGACTGATGCACCATTTGAGTTTAAGCGACTACAGTTTCCTGTGCGGCTTGCTTTTGCTATGATCATAAACAAGCCCCAGGGGCAACCTTAAAGTGTTTGTGGTATTAATCTAGAAAACCCATGATTCTCACATGGTCAATTGTATGTTGCAAATTGTCCATGTGCCAGGTAATCAAACAAAAAAATCGTATATCACAAAGCACTATAATGAAAATAAAACTGATTTTTGGTAATAACTATAAAGGGACTCTAGGGTACTAACAATAAAGGGACTCATCATCATTATCAGCTTATTTAATATTCGTCCTCTGTTGGACGTAGGCCTCTCCTAATGAACGCCACAAGGTGCGGTCTTCTGTATTCTGCATAAAAGGATTACTTGCTTTTAAATGCTTATATACGTTGAAGTAAAATGTTATTAACTGTATCAAGTTTCAACGGTATAGTTCTACCGCTTGATACACCGGTGTGTAATATAGTACCCAAAAACTTGGTTGATGACGAAATATACAAACTTAACTTTGCGGACGGGTTTTTGGCGGGAAACATTTTTTTTTAGTGATTTTATTTGGGAAGGTATACCGATAAATTTTTGTTTAATGGCGTCTACTTGAACTGGTCTTTATTTTGATATAATCCACATTAAAATTAGAGTCCATTTACATAGAAAAATCGTAAAATTAAAAAAAAACAAAATTTACAATTTTTGGCGGGAAAATAGTCCCGAAGTATTGAAATATTTTTTTAAAATATATTTGTGCTATCGAATGCAGTTATTTTTGGTTTTTCGAGTTTGTTATTTCGTATACAACACATTTAAGCCATAAAACCACTGTCTCCTTCATAAATTATTAATGTAACAGCTGATCGACTACTTGAGAAATCGCAAAAAAAAATCTCAAGTGTCAAAAATGTTAGTTTACATTTTAAGTACATTAATTATAAACAAACGATACCGCTAGAAGCGTCTTGAAATGCTCTTGAGAATAAATGGGCTCAAACGGATACAAGTAGGGCGGCACTTCATATGTCGAAGCACAAACACCGCGCTTATGTAACCTGACACCCGTTTTCCCGCCAAAATTGTAAACGCGAAAATCAGGCGGTGTAGCAAGCGGTTAAAGTTTCGAAAAAAATGGTTGTGACATACGGATGGACAGACAGTCACACATGACAAAGCCATAAAGGTCCAGTTAGTACGTTTTACGAAACCGTAAAAATGGATCTTCGAAATGTATGTACCTACGCTCATAGCTTTTGAATGACTGCACCGAATAGGATGATTCTTTGTTTATTATTGTCGGGACAAGTTTTGTAAAGCAGAAAGTCTAGAAAATGTAGACAAAAAATACATGGTGGTACGAAGTTCACCGGGTCAGCTAGTTTAGTATATATAAAATGACTCACTTCGATAGAATATTTATAGACCTTGATTATGTGAAAAGAGTTTTGGATAATTTCAGCTATGGGAGTACACAATGAGTCAGCAGCCAACTGTTCCTCCAAAGATTTCGGTACCCGAGCGATTTCAGATGATAATTTCTCTAAGTAGAAACCATTCTGCCTCATTTTTACTACGTTTTTTTGATAGCGCATAAAACACGCTACAATACTAATACATAATCTTTTAGAATTTCAGGGGCCGTCAGGTCGCTGTATTGAAGGAAATTTGAACTTGGCGAAATTTTTTTTGTATATTTTTCATGAACTCATTTGAGGGTTAAGCAATAGTTCTGCCACATTCTGAATATACTTTTTAGATAGACTAGGTATCAGTCTATAGAATAAGACCTAGAAACTTCAGTATTTCATGGGCCTACGAGTCGTAATCTAGCATGTTGTAATTTAAGGTTTAGCTATTTCACTAGTTTTGTTTGTGTGGAAAGTTTAGGGTTAAAACGGCCTGAATCCTTATCTAAAATGACTTACTTTGATAGAATATTTATAGACCTTGATTATGTGATAAGAATTTTGGCTAATTTCAGCTATGGAAGTTCACAATGAGTCAGCAGCCAACGTTTCCTCTCAAGATTTCGGTACCCGAGCGATTTCAGATGATAATTTCTCTAAGTAGAAACCAGTCTGCCACATTTTTGCTATGTTTTTTTAATAGCGTATGAAACAGGCTACAATACTAATATTTACTAATATTAATATAATACATAATATTTCAGAATTTCAGGGGCCGTCAGGTTGCAGTATTGAAGGAAACTTGAACTTGGCTTTAATTTTTTTTGTAAATTTTTCATGAACTCATTTGAGGATTAAGCAATCGTTCTGCCACATTCTGACTATACTTTTTAGATAGACTAGGTATCAGTCTATAGAATAAGACCTAGCAACTTTAGTATTTCAGGGGCCTACGGGTCGTAATCGAGCATGTTGTGTTTTAAGGTTTAACTATTTCACTAATTTTGGTTGTGTGGAAAGTTTAGGGTTAAAACGGCATGAAGCCTAATCTTTAATGACTCACTTTGATAGGATATGTATAGACCTTGATTATGTGATAAGAGTTTTGGCTAATTTTAGCTATGGGGGTTCACAATGAGTCAGCAGCCAACTTTTCCTCCTAAGATTTCGGTACCCGAGCGATTTCAGATGATAATTTCTCTAAGTAGTAACCATTCTGCCACATTTTTACTATGTTTTTTTGATAGCGCATGAAATACGCTACAATAACAATACATAACATTTCAGAATTTCAGGGGCAGTCAGGTCGCAGTATTGAAGGAAATTTGAACTTGGCTTAAATTTTTTTTGTAAATTTTTCATGAACTCATTTGAGGGTTAATCAATCGTTCTGCCACATTCTGAATATACTTTTTAGATAGACAAGGTATCATTCTATATAATTCATCCTAAAAACTTCAGTATTTCAGGGGCCTACGGGTCGTAATCGAGCATGTTGTGTTTTAAGGTTTAACTATTTCACTAATTTTGGTTGTAAGGAAAGTTTAGGGTTAAAACGGCACGAAGCCTTATCTTTAATGACTCACTTCGATAGGATATGTATAGACCTTGATTATGTGATAAGAGTTTTGGCTAATTTTAGCTATGGGGGTTCACAATGAGTCAGCAGCCAACTTTTCCTCCTAAGATTTCGGTACCCGAGCGATTTCAGATGATAATTTCTCTAACTAGTAACCATTCTGCCACATTTTTACTATGTTTTTTTGATAGCGCATGAAACACGCTACAATACTAATACATAACATTTCAGAATTTCAGGGGCCGTCAGGTCACAGTATTGAAGGAAATTTGAACTTGGCTTAAAATTTTTTTGTAAATTTTTCATGAACTCATTTGAGGGTTAAGCAATCGTTTTGCCACATTCTGACTATACTTTTTAGATAGACTAGGTATAATTCTATAGAATAAGACCTAGAAACTTCAGTATTTTAGGGGCCTACGGGTCGTAATCGAGCATGTTGTGTTTTAAGTTTTAGCTATTTCACTAGTTTTGTTTTTGTGGAAAGTTTAGGGTTAAAATGGCATGAATCCTTATCTGAAATGACTCACTTCGATAGCATATTTATAGACCTTGATTATGTGATAAGAGTTTTGGCTAATTTTAGCTCAGTTTAGCTAGTTCACAATGAGTCAGCAGCCAACTTTTCCTCCTAAGATTTCGGTACCCGAGCGATTTTAGATGATAATTTCTCTAAGTACTAATCGTTCTGCCACATTTTTACTATGTTTTTTTGATAGCGCATGAAATACGCTACAATACTAATACATAACATTTCAGAATTTCAGGGGCCGTCAGGTCGCAGTATTGAAGGAAATTTGAACTTGGCTTAAATTTTTTTTGTAAATTTTTCATGAACTCATTTGAGGGTTAAGCAATCGTTCTGCCACATTCTGACTATACTTTTTAGATAGACTAGGTATCATTCTACAGAATTCATCCTAAAAACTTCAGTATTTCTGGGGCCTACGGGTCGTAATAGAGCATGTTGTGTTTTAAGGTTTAACTATTTCACTAATTTTGGTTGTGTGGAAAGTTTAGGGTTAAAACGGCATGAAGCCTTATCTTTAATGACTCACTTCGATAGGATATGTATAGACCTTGATTATGTGATAAGAGTTTTGGCTAATTTTAGCTATGGGGGTTCACAATGAGTCAGCAGCCAACTTTTCCCCCTAAGATTTCGGTACCCGAGCAATTTCAGATGATAATTTCTCTAAGTACTAATCGTTCTGCCACATTTTTACTATGTTTTTTTGATAGCGCATGAAACACGCTACAATACTAACACATAATATTTTAGAATTTCAGGGGCCGTCAGGTCACAGTATTGAAGGAAATTTGAACTTGGCTTAATTTTTTTTTGTAAATTTTTCATGAACTCATTTGATGGTTAAGCAATCGTTTTGCCACATTCTGACTATACTTTTTAGATAGACTAGGTATCATTCTATAGAATAAGACCTAGAAACTTCAGTATTTTAGGGGCCTACGGGTCGTAATCGAGCATGTTGTGTTTTAAGGTTTAGCTATTTCACTAGTTTTGTTTGTGTGGAAAGTTTTGGGTTAAAACGGCATGAATCCTTATCTGAAATGACTCACTTCGATAGAATATTTATAGACCTTGATTACGTGATAAGAGTTTTGGCTAATTTTAGCTATGGGGGTTCACAATGAGTCAGCAGCCAACTTTTCCTCCTAAGATTTCGGTACCCGAGCGATTTTAGATGATAATTTCTCTAAGTACTAATCATTCTGCCACATTTTTGCTATGTTTTTTTTATAGCGTATGAAACACGCTACAATACTAATATTTACTAATATTAATATAATACATAATATTTCAGAATTTCAGGGGCCGTCAGGTTGCAGTATTGAAGGAAACTTGAACTTGGCTTTAATTTTTTTTTGTAAATTTTTCATGAACTCATTTGAGGATTAAGCAATCGTTCTGCCACATTCTGACTATACTTTTTAGATAGACTAGGTATCATTCTATAGAATTCATCCTTAAAACTTCAGTATTTCAGGGGCCTACGGGTCGTAATCGAGCATGTTGTGTTTTAAGGTTTAACTATTTCACTAATTTTGGTTGTGTGGAAAGTTTAGGGTTAAAACGGCATGAAGCCTTATTTTTAATGACTCACTTCGATAGGATATGTATAGACCTTGATTATGTGATAAGAGTTTTGGCTAATATTAGCTATGGGGGTTCACAATGAGTCAGCAGCCAACTTTTCCTCCTAAGATTTCGGTTCCCGAGCGATTTCAGATGATAATTTCTCTAAGTAGTAACCATTCTGCCACATTTTTACTATGTTTTTTTGATAGCGCATAAAACACGCTACAATACTAATACATAATATTTCAGAATTTCAGGGGCCGTCAGGTCGCAGTATTGAAGGAAATTTGAACTTGGCTTAAAAAAAAATTGTAAATTTTTCATGAACTCATTTGAGGGTTAAGCAATCGTTTTGCCACATTCTGACTATTTTTTTAGATAGACTAGGTATCATTTTATAGAATACAACCTAAAAACTTCAGTATTTGAGGGGCTTACGGGTCGTAATCGAGCATGTTGTGTTTTAAGGTTTAGCTATTTCACTAGTTTTGTTTGTGTGGAAAGTTTTGGGTTAAAACGACATGAATCCTTATCTGAAATGACTTACTTCGATAGAATATTTATAGACCTTGATTATGTGATAAGATTTTTGGGTAATTTCAGCTATGGGAGTTTACAATGAGTCAGCAGCCAACTTTTCCTCCTAAGATTTCGGTACCCGAGCGATTTCAGATAATAATTTTTCTAAGTAGAAACCATTGTGCCACATTTTTTTATGTTTTTTTGATAGCGCATGAAACACGCTACAATACTAATATATAATATTTTAGAATTTCAGGGGCCGTCAGGTCGCATAATTGAAGGAAACGTGTGCTAGGCGAAAAAAGTGCGCCTGGGTTTATATATTTTTCTGGTTTATTTTTGAGCTTTATCAAGTTTTAAGTATCGCGTTTCACCATTTTGCTTTAGTTCTTTGAAGCATAAGCACAAGATTAATTGATGTAAGCAAATCGTACAAAAAAACCATTTTAATTTGGTCGGATAATATGGCAGAAACTTTTGGCTGCCAACTTCACACCGGTATAAATTAAATAGTTCTTCTCTTTATTTCTAGTTCTAAAAAGTTTATTCAAGCATAGAACAGGTTCAACGTAAGGTAACTTCAGGGTGTCAGATTTTCGTGATGCGCGCGTATCGTAAAAAAATACTCTGATAATTTTTCTATAACGCGGCAAATAAGTGTAACTTCAAAAATCGAAAATTCTAGACACTTCACTAGCCTACGCTTCTGAATTTTGATCTAATTTGTGCTTAGCGCAAAAGGAGTAATATGAGTGATGTTTCTGTTCTCTGTTATTTTCATAATCGTAAGCAGTAGTCCGAATATTCCCGTTTTCCGTCTCTATACAGCTGAAGTCAGCCGACCAAAGCCTACCCTGTCCTAGTATTAGTTGTTTGGCTGTTTGCAACTCAAAGTGGTCGCAAAGGGCGCAGCGCTGCAGCGATGGATATTGGAATAAAGCAAATAAAGCCAGGGCCCACTCTATATGCATGTAAATCGGCCTGGGGCTGCGATACCGAATACAGATTGAAACGAACGGCGGGCTTAACATTTTTATTGGATACATGTGTCGAGAGCTGGTGACGCCCGTTTTTTGTGCTAAGCTTCTTGCTTGACGCTTTTACGTGAAAATACCGGTCTAATACAAATAATGAAATAGCATTCTATCTTCATCATCTCCTGTCCTCTTTTTCCGTACCTTTTTCTCTCCAACCTTTACCTATCATCTGTTATCTCATCACTCTTCATTACAAATATCCCATCACTCCTTTTGTACGCAAACCGTCTCTTCTACAATTAATTCACGCTTCTCTTCCCATTGTGACCGCATACCATCTGGACTAACAATCGCCTAATATGTCTTATTTTTCATTATGGACCCATACCAGAAGAGTCCGATAGATTTCAATTTATCATTCACAGGTGTAACTTTTATACTCCTCTAACATACTCATTCACAAATGTAAGCAATATGGTAACCCCGAAAATTAATCGAAAGATACACTCAGTAGCATGTATAGAACTTAGAAATCTTAGCAGAGTCCACCTAGGGAATACATTTGACAACTATTATACCGTCAAGCAGATAAGTGGTTATATTACTGTGTTCCGCTCTGAAAACATTGTTCTAGGAAAATTACAGCGCAAAACGATTAGTTATCTTATAACTCTGGCTTACGAACGCAGCGTAGTATAAGGTAGTGATTTTGATCTTTCAGGTTCCAATATCTGCGTGGCAATGCGTTGTAATGGATAGAACTATTGCTTACAGCATAGTTTGCTCGTTCCAATCTTCAATATTGTAAAAAAAAACTGAAATAAACGAAATATTTATATATATATAGAATAATAGAAAATATAGTAACGGAATATATCCAGCTAGAAAAAATACGTATATCTAAATATACTTAAATTGCACCTTAAAACATTCGGATAGGTATCGGTATTGTTTACAATTACCATGGAAAAAGGTACGCGTTGGTACGATTATTACTTTTTGATGAAGCTGAAACGAGGAATTTTTGACTCTGATGATATCAAACGATCATTGCCCATCTCTGTACTTCATGTCCATAACGATCTTATTAGTTAACAGAAAGTAATAGTATTTATAGATAATTACTGGAATAATTCATATATTTAACAATTAACTGGGTATTATTGGTTTATTTATCAGTTATACTAATATTAACTACTTAATTAACTAATAATAGTTATATAATACCAATAATATTACCTTGATTTATATGTATGGAGGGACTACGGCGTTCGGATATTATGGTGTTTTATAGTTTTTAATTTTTTTTTATTCTCAGAAAAAAGCAAAACAACTGCCTTTAATTTAAATTTTTTAACTAATAGATAGATTAACTCTTAATCGCACTTAATTTCAAAACAAAAGTTACTTAACAAAACAAAATAAAGTAACCATTAGCGGCCTTATCACTAAAAGCGATCTCTTCCAGGCAACCGTAGGATGGAATGAGATAATAGTATTTCATTGATGTGTGTCATTTTTTAGATAATAATACTAAAACCGCCATACCAATTTTGATTGAATGTAAATGAGACCACTTCTGAAGTATTATTTACCAATAAAAAAAAATACGGTCGTACTGAGAAACCTCCTTATTTTTTGAAGTCATAAATGATTCTTTACGAAAGTTAAAATAAGAAACGCATTGCTCCATCCGTATTATAACATTAAAAATATTTAATGTTATAATATGGTGTGCGCTTTATGCAGACCCAAAACAAGTTTCCGACTCTAGTAACAGACAGTCAGACCGTAGAATTTGAATATGTCTAGCGTACAAGACTAGAGATTTGCTAACCCACTCGAAATGATCCAATATGCATATCATACGAGTATGGCAAACGTTCATTGCACTCTGCGTTCGTATGTAGGTAGGGATTTTACGGATGATGAAATATACTGTGACTTTAAAGTCTCACATTAGGTACTCATTCTGAAACTTTTTATGGCAAATCCTTCGCTTTTCAGGCAGTTCAGTTGTGGAACGATCTACCAGTTGGTATTCGAAAATTGCAATCGTTGCCTGCCTTTAAGGACCACGTAAATCAGTTCTATTTGTCGAAAGAGTAATCTCTGTAATTGTTTTGTTTTCTAATTATTATTATTTTTAATTATTATGTATTCTTTTTTTTTGTTTTACTTGCTTTTATTACTTAAAATTTTAGATGTTTATTATTTTCTGTTACAAACATCTGTAACCGGTTATTTACCTACTTGTATATGTCATCAAAGGATATATATTTTATCATTTTGTCAATTAATGGTAGGTACGTATGTTTATGTATGTATGTATTGTATATGATTATTTGTATTTATTAGTGTATTTTGATTTTGTATAGCTTAAGTATTTGTATGTAATATTATAAGGATGTATGTTTATCTCGTAGTAATAGTCTTTGTTGCGCACCACGCTTTAAGTTATCCTAGTTTCTATGTCCACCCCAAGGTTGCCTGGAAGAAATCGCTTTGAGCGATAAGGCCGCCAGTTGTTTCACTAGTTTTACTGTACTTCTATGTGTTTTATGTACTATCTTAAGGTGTGAACAATAAAGAGTTTTCATTCATTCATTCCTAAACATAGCCAAACCATAGTATAAAAGGACTTAAATTTGGCCAATGTGATTTTTTTATACGGATTTCATGTTTTTACAAACATTTATTCTAAGTTGTTAACTGACTTTTAAAAAATAAGGAGGTTCACAATTTGGCTTTATGTTTTTGTATGGTACACGATAGCTCCGTTTACAGTGAATCGATTTTCATGTATCTTTTAGTTTGTAATCTTACGTCGATTATAATCTGACGGTTTTTAAATTTTACAGTGACATATACAAACATAGACATAATGAATCCTAACAAGACAGCAAAAACATTATCTAACCCAGAGATGGTTAAACAGTGACCATTCACTAAAGTATTCTCTTGTTCGCAACAAATAATCAAAATTCTTTACTCCAGCACACCAAACAAATCGCTACAAAAGTGCTATGTTAACTTCAATTAATTGCCTCATAAAACAAGTGAAAACAAAGTACGTCGCATACTGAGTCTCAGGCAGTTGTCCCACCGCCGACGAGAAAACGTGTAACTATTGACTATTTACTCGCTCAAGTAACGTACAATATGTATGTTTACTTTCCGTGTAAATAAAAGAGATGCATATACAAATAGTTGATCGCTGACTGTTCACACTGCCGGCAAGCACCCGCTTCACTAGTTTGTTGCTGAGCGACAAGAGCTATGAAAGATAACACTCGCTCAGCGATACTCACTAAGCGATTAGAACACGCCGCGCGGTCATTTCTCTACAGTGCGGATCTAAAAGAAGCGAGTGATGCGAGTGATTGCTCGCCTCACTCGCTACTACTATCGGAACTATGCACTCGCTCCCCGCGGCTCGCTAACTAGTTTATAATTCTAGCTCTACTCGTTACTCGTTTATCTTTCCCGGTGAGACAACTGCCTAAACAGAAAACGCAGCAGCTGCAACGACACAGGCCGTAACTGTTTCATTACGAACAAAACAAGGATCTGAGTACACAGCCCGCATGCGCTCTCATTATAATTCCCGAATATAAAGCGATTGTGAGGATTCCTTTGTAGCTTCTGATTGTGACAAATACACAACTTTTATAAGGAAACTTGGAGTTTTCGAGAACTCTGGAACTTCAAAAAGAAAACTTGGGGAGTGATTACAGACGTTACTCGAGAAAATTCTGATAATTTCAAATGTTGTTTTTCGCTTTACTTTCTACGAAGACGTCGGGTGAAGTTCAGTCTTCTAATTTAAATCTAAATTTGAGACTTGGACCTTAAAATTCTGGCGCTGTATAAGCGACAAAATGTTCAGCTCAAAGTAAGTCGCAATCCACATTTGAACCCACTTATTTCCTGGCCCGTTACCCGTTGTTTTCCTAAGATAAAGATTATAATTTATGTGTATCTACATACCAAATTTCATCCAGATCCCTTCAGTTTTTTTTTGCGTGAACGAGTAACAAGCATTATTTCATAGTCACAAAGTTTCGAATTAATAATAATCGCAGCGCTTGGAAAATTTACAATAAATTTGGCGAATATATTGATCAAGTTTGGAAGCCGTAGTTCGTGGTAGTCTAGTAGTTAGAACGTGAGATCCATAATTGTAAAGTTCTTGGTTTGAATTTCCTAACTTCTCTGAAATTTTTTCTAATTGCAGATCTATAAATTAAGACATAACTGAAATTAAAATAAGAAACACCGGTCGAATAATAGTAATCACGGTTCCATCCTACGGTTGCCTGGAAGAGATCGCGTTTAGTGATAAGGCTGCCAATTGCTACTTTATTTTGTTTAGTTATTTTTACTTTTGTTTATATTTAAATTGAGTGCAATAAAGAGTTACTCTATCTATCTATCTAATCACCTCATTCCGTTTTACTCGGTTAAACTTTTATACAAATAAATATAGTGTAGATCAGAGAGTGATTAGGAATATCAACTTATATCATCATCAAATATATTATTCTATTGCTAATTTAATTAATCTATATTAATATTATAAAGCTGAAGAGTTTGTTTGTTTGTATGTTTGTTTGTTTGAACGCAAGGATCTCTGGAACTACTGGTCCGAATTGAACGGATAGTCTTTGTAGGGGAGTCCATTTATCGAGGAAGGCTATAGGCTATTTATATAACATTACGCTACTATTAACAAGAGCCGAGCAGGAATGTAAAATGTAACAAAAACGGGAAAAAATATTGCTTTTTGAGAGCTTTCGTTGCGTGACAGCAAATGTCATATATTAAAGGTTGCGGAATTAGAACCTAAAGTAACCGAATTTGTTCAAAATTTTAATTGGTACGATCGATTTTCGATAGATGGCGTAGCAACGCGCGCGCTTTCAGCTAGTTCATCATAACTGTATAACGTCTGCTTTTTTAAGTGTAACTTTTTGTCAATTTTTTTTACGTAGATACCTATTCCCAGTCAAAACTGTAAATGAAATGAAATGAAATGAGGTTTATTTGCGCAAACATATGTAGATAAATTAGGTGTTATTTGTACAATCATGTCCATTATGTTTTCCTCGTGAGAGGTATGCAAAAATTTTTTTAAACAATATGTATTGTTATGTAAACAATATGAATATGTATTGTTATCACAACGCTCTATTTTTGAAAAGAGTTCCTAAAATACGCGTACTACTAAATCAGTATCAATATCATCACAACGATAATAACCTACTAAGATCGAGTCCAATCCCGAAACCTATTATATTTTATGTAGGTCATTGCACGAAGCCGGCGAATCAGGGCAAAATTAAAGATTCCGCGGCCATTCGGAGCACGCGCTGCCTTTGTTGTCGACAAAGAGTTAATTATTCAAATAACCTCCCTTGACTTAAGCAAGCCTTCCGTTAGATACTGTAACAAAGTCTAGGCTAGGAGTCAATGAAAATATTCCTTGTCAGAAAAAATACGGAACTCTTTCTTTTCACAAATGTAAAATAAGTATTCGTTGGGTACGCGCGCGATGGCCGCCCGTTGTGCACAACGCGTTTCACGGTTGTCACGTTCAACGGTTTCGCGCGTGTACACTCTCCACTGAAAACTCTCATTGAAAAAAGCCGCCGGACGCGGCCTAAACTCGAGTCGGATTGACCGGCAATATTGTATTATCCACGTGTAAGTGAGTTACCCATTTACCCAATATGTGAAACAACCATGTTAATTTTAATTCTAAAATAAGGTTTTACAAAAAATTTGTTTTTAGATTCATAAATTTTATATTTTCTTATTCAAAATGAGTAATAGATTAATTGCTCAATCGCATCCTACTTAGTAGTTACTGACTCTACCATACCTATTTTAGTTTTTTTATCATCAGCCCAGCTACATCCATTTCGTGCTATAAAGCTTATAAACGGTTTTGGTGTAATTATATAAAAAAAAGTAACATTTCACTATTATATTAATTACGAAAAGGAAATTACGGAAGTTACGGCTGGTCTAGTCGGGAGAACGGCGACTGCCGATCAGGAGACCCCGGGTTCAAACCCCACACGCACCACTGTCTTTTCGAAGTCATGTGCGTAATGCCGCTAACTTAAAACGGTGATGGATAACATCGTGAGGAAACCGACATGTACCTAGAATCTTTCGAAGTCATGTGTCATCCACCAACCCGCACTGGGCCAGCGTGGTGGATTATGGCCTTAACTCTCTCCTTGCGAGAGAAGGCCCCGAGTCCCAGCAGTGGGAACGTTTAGTGGGCTGTTGATGATGATGATGTTGATGATTATATTAATTACAAAATGATCCTTTGATATTTCTTTACCGCTAACAACTACATGCGGGAAACATGAAAATAATAAAAAGCAGATTACCGCAATTTCGTCATGAGAACAGTGGTGTGCAAGCACCTTACAAAAAAGACGATAAATATGAGAATGAATGAAATGGGTACAGTAGTTGAAGAAGACTGAAGAAAGTTGCGATGAACTGTGTGAATAAGAATATGACCGTAAAAGAAACGAACCCTGCGATGACGAGTGAGAGAGACAAATTGATAAAACATACATTTTGTACCGATACCCATATGTGTGGGATATACGTATACCGGTAATCATGATGATGGTACAGTTACTTGCATAACTATAATCGGTTAGTAAGCTTAGGTTAAATAAAGTGGCCAAGTGCGAGTTGGACTCGCCCATGAAGGGTTCCGTTGCAGCAAGTAACATAATATACATAGTACACATAGTTCTTGTAGTTCGTTGTAACTTTGATCGAAGTTTCAATAATAGTGTATTTATGACGTACTAAAAAAAAACTACTAATCAGATCGAGTTCAAACTAATTTTCGTTGGTAGTTTACATGATAGTGTACATCATATATTTTTTTTAGATTTTTCATTCTTTTACTTTAGAAGTTAGAGGGGGGGGGACACACATTTTACCACTTTGGAAGTGTCTCTCGCGCAAATTATTCAGTGTAGACAAAAATGATTTTAGTAACCTCAACATCATTTTTGAAGACCTATCGATAGACACCCCACACGTGTAGGTTTGATGAAAAAAATATTTTTGAGTTTCAGTTCTCAGTATGGGGGGCAACCCTAATTTCTCTTTTTTTTTAAATTTTTTTGTTAAAATCCTAATGCGGTTCACAGAATACATCTATTTACCAAGTTTCAACAGTGTAGTGCTCATAGTTTCGGCAAAAAGTGACTGTGACATACGGACGGACAGACAGACAGACAGACAGACAGACAGACAGACAGACAGACATGACGAATCTATAAGGGTTCCGTTTTTACGTTTTACGGAACCCTAAAAAACCCTGTGCCATATTTGCGCTAGCTAATAGTTCGACAGACAATGGACACCAGTCGAGATCAACTGGCATAAGTGCATATAATGACTGACACTCTCCACTTCGAGAGAACTCGAAGACCAACTTTGAAATATACACGTGTTGAAGTCAAATCCACTTCATAGTACATTATGTTCTATTTTGACAAGCCATGATTGAACTTTGTTTCAATTCGGTACAAACAAATATCTTCAAAATATACTTCGTTAAAATCGTAAATTACATCCAATGAGTAGTAATAAAATAGTTATATATCTCCCAAACTATTGAAACTGTCTTCATCCGATGATTAGATTAAAGCAAAAATAACTAAACACAATTTGGAGACTAAACGCAAATTAGATAAGAATTCGTTTCGCAGATATAATCTCGGGACTTGGTTTGCGCTAGATTCTCTAAAACTAGATATTATGTACTTATATTGAATTTGAAAAAAAACGGCCAAAAACAAAAACGCAGCAGTATAGAAACTTACTGTACAAGAAAAGTAAAATTGTAAATACCTTAGCTAAAATAGCTTTAACTTTTGATAATAATAGTGTTTTGTGATGAGATACTTATATTTTAAATGTTTTTTTATGGATCATTTCTGTCTATTAGGAATATATCTGTTCTGTGATTAGAAATTGTGTAAACCATTGTCAAAGGAACATCGTTCTTCGAACGGAAGACAGAAGTGACAATGCCAATTAAACACTGTTTTGGTCCTAGTGGTATTTTTCCAAGTTCAGAAGTAAAATTAAAATGTTTCGTCACCTGACTGGTGAAAAAAATAATTAAGGAAACTGACATGATTCAAGACATTTTTCTTTAAATAAATCCGTCATCCACCAACCCACACTAACTGGCGTGGTGTTGGAAGCTAATTTGACACAGTTTGCGATCGCTACGAGACTCTAGTGCATTAAAAAAATTGGCAGTCATAGGATCTGCCGATAGAAGTGAAACTTATTAACTCAGATTTGAGAGCTTACCTTGGAGTAAGACACGGGTGTAAACGGAGGGCGTGGTCTCGCCATCATGGCATGGCCATCCAGAAATGCGTCAACATTTCCCATTGGCTCACGCATTTCTAGATGGCCATGCCATGATGGCGAGGCGACGCCCTTTCAGCATTTCCCATTGGCTGACGCATTTCTAGATGCCCAATCGCCAAGGTCCCGAGTTTACCTGAAGATTTCTTATCATACCCGAGCGTGACGGTAGAATTAAATTTACACCCCAAGAAAAATTTGTCTAGGCGAGGCTAAAGAAGGTTTCACTTCAAAAATGTAAATATCTGAATAGAGCATATGAAAGTCACAGGTGCTTGCAATGTGAATTTAAAATCTGCCAAGTCAAAGTGGCCATGGCCGGGTCACGTGATCGGTATATACCCCGTTCGTTGGAAATGCACACCATCTAGACCCAACATTAAGTGACAACCATCGTCCGACTGATTACCGAATCCTCCACCTTACTGATAAAATGAGACTCGGATTGATGTATATCTAGTACCGGAAGAAATTGAGAGAATCATAGGAAACGCCCAAACGTGGGATGAATGTTACATTACAGTTTTTTTTTAAATAAAGAGTGACGAGACGAGCAAGACATGTGCCTGATGGTAAGCAGCATGCCTGCACATAACAGTACAATGACACGCAGCTATTGGAACATGAAGAGCCCAAATCATTACCTAGCACCGCACTGCGCTCGTCACCCAGAGATGTAAGTTGTTATATTTCTAACCCCTGTAATTTCTCTGGAAACACTGCCCTTCAAACCGGAACACAGTAATGTTTGCACGTTACTGCTTGGCGGTAGAATAACTGGCAAAGGTGTGGTCCTTCCCCAGGCGGACTCTGCCAAGATTCCTACCACTACTGCACCGATTTAAAGTCATTTATGTAAGTAGTATTACTTTCAAAACAAAAATCCAATAAATTCATATGAGTCACAACTATGTTATTACAAATAACCATCTCATTACAAAATTCTTCGTACAAACCGACCCTCACAATTCACCTCCGCCACACAATTTCAGAAACATATTCAACAATACAAGAAACACTCAAAGGAAATAAGCATTAAAACGAGCGGAATCTTCCACTAAACTTGCTACGAATGCTCAGTAAGCATCTCGCAGCGGTGCTACGACGATACAAATGGTGCTACGTCGCAGCAGAAAAATATCTTCGACTTAAATTAAACTTTGACAAAGCATTGAAAATTTTCCAAGGAAAAAGGTTTGAAGAATTAATAATCCTACTTATATTATAAAGGTCAATGTATCGATATTTGGATGTTTGTTGCTCAATTACGCCGTAACGCATGAACGGATCGAGCTGAAATTCGGAACACAGTTAGATTATAGTCTAGAAGAAGAGATAGGTTTTTCCCAGGAAAATAACAGGAACGGGAACAACGCGGGTAACACCGCGGGACACTACTAGTTAATAATATTAATGATTATTTCAAGAACCGATCTTGCAAATATCAGGTACTGTGTTTTAGTTTAAAAGGTCGAGGGTTTACAAAAATTACAGCCCAAAGAGATAAATTAATTTACATTCCTAGGTGACGAGCGCTTTGGCAGTAAGGGGGCGTGTTTCCATATAAATCACACTAAGGAATAAGTCATCTTACATCTCTAGGGATCGAGCACAGTGCAATGCTATGGAATCAATTTTGATTCTTCGTGTTCAAATGGCTGCGTGGCAATGTACTACTACAATGGGCAGGCGTAAAACTTAGCATTGCATCGAGCACATAATAGCACATAGTCCGAAATTTTATCGGGCAGATAATTTATCTAGTCACTTTTTTGTTCATTATTGTTGAAATTTTTTGGCTTACGTAAATCCAGAATAATTATTTGGATTACGAAGATTAGTGTATAAGTTTGCATAGTTTAATGATATTTACCCTTTCACTTTTACTGCAGTTTTCTATAGACCAAACCAATAAAACTCGAGGTCACCTTATCACGCAGTTAAGGCGCCTATTAACTTATTTATTGGGCTACCTACCCTAGTGTCAATGGGTTAACTGGCCGTAAAAGTATCACACCTTGATACTAAATTAAATTCGTGTCTCGTAATAAATTCGAGATACCCAAATAAACTGGTGCTAAAAACCAAATTTGTGGTTATAAACGCAGAATAAAACAGAAGCCTAAATAAATTAAGACCCAAAAACTTGAATTATAAATTTAGAGGTACCAGATACGTCCAAGGTAATATAAACAAGATACTGCCGTGAACGAATTTTATTGTGTAGGATTATTATAATTCTCGGTCATTTATTGGATTTCCCAGAGTTAGGTTTTAATAATAATAAAAAACAAGTAGGTACGTTTTGGCAATAAAATAAATAAGAACACTTTAAAAACATAGGCTGCAGAGAAAGGAATCTCCTAACTATGCGTGCTAGATTAAAAGAAACTGTATTTTACATCTCTCGCTTGAACAACTCGTATAGCAGAAACCTCCTAAGATGTTAGTGGAAACTTTTAGGTATAACGCCGTTTACCAACATAACTATCGGGACTATAATCGTCGATATGAACATCCCACATGGCGATAACCTCATGAAACAACTTAAGGTACTTGCTGGGTTTCAAGCGTTTAGCTATTTCAGGCCTCACGTGGTTTTCGATAGCATCGACGATCAAATCCTGCTCTGAGATCGGTCTACCAGCTCTATATCAAGCTTATTGGTGACAATCATCTAAACTATGATGATAGATCGGTCCCAAAAGAGTATTTGCACAACCTTTTTCGGTAACTGGCTAATATATAGCGTATCTACTCATAATAATAAGTACGCTACTTATTAAGGTTTTTCCAATATTTAAATGTATAAAAGTATAAAAACATTCCAAAAACTTGAACCAAGATCGTCGTTGACAGCGAAACAGGGTTTAAACTACCAGTGGTTAGGGCTGCAAAGTGAGAAGCCATCTGACGATGTATGCTTTGTCTACTATCAAGAAGCAGTGCTTGAACAACGGCGAGGTCATCCCATTTCACAAACGTTAGGTCGTAACTTTACACCTGTCTACAGCCCTGAGTGTTATTCCAAGTGCAAATTTAGAAGTTTGTCTTTACCGCTGGCTTCAAACGTGCAAGGAAATATTCCGAAGAAATCGACATATGGCCAAGAGAAATAATTATGTAATTAATGAACGAAAATCCACTCATCTGTATTTGGCAACCGCGGTGGATTAATGTCTAGATTCGTTGTTTGCTCGAGAAGGTTCCCAATCTCAACCTATTCATATGTTTGAGTTTCTACTAAGTACTTGATAGTAGTAGAAAGATACAAATTGGCAATCATATGGATGGCCCCGCGGCCGCGAGTCCCGCTTAACGCAGTTTCGGCAGTAACGTCAAGACGTTTGTGTCACTGACATGCTGATGTTAGTGACGCGAACGCGTAAGATTTTCCTTTATCAAAAAGTGGTCAAAGTGGATAAAGCAGTTTTCATTTCAAAAACAAAACAGACAAAGCAACGGACCACTTGATGATAAGTCACCGTGGCTGACCATTAATAATTAATTAATTGCATCTTCAAAGGCAAATGCTAGTATGGCTCAATTGGTTAGGCTCTAGTTTCGGGTTAACACTGGAAGGGATGTTGCGGAAACTGGTTCAAATCCCACCACACGTACGCCCTTTTATGATAAAAAATAACATTATAGTTGCGAATTAAAAAAACCAAGCCGCAAGCTCCGAACGGCAAAGAACAAGACATAGAAAAGTAAAAAAATTGGCAGTCATAGGAACTGCCGATAGAAGTGAAAACTTATAACTGAGAATTTGATAGCTTACCTTGGAAACTACACGGGTGTAACCGGAGGGCGTAGCCTCGCCATCTTGGCATGGCCATCTAGAAATGCGTCAGCATTTCCCATTGGCTGATGCGTTTTTAGATGGCCAATAGCCATGGTCCCGAGTTTACCCGAAACTTTCTTATCATACCCGAGCGTGACGAATGAATTCGATTCACAGCCCACGAAAAATCTGTCTAGGCGCGCCTAAAGAAGTTTTCACTTTTAAAAACCTTTGAGGACGATCAGTTTTAGCACTACATTTAAAAACCAACAAAGTATAATATGTAGAGCTAAGAAAATTATGCCGTTCCAGTATTCGATACCGAATAAAATCTTTTTGAACAGTTGAAGTTACAATTCTGTGATTTCTGTAGTCGGAGTTATAAATAAGGGTAACCTCAAACCCTACTAAATAGAGCGCGTTATCGCAGGTGCCTGCTCTTTGCTTTGGCTCACTTTAATTAACGATACCTCTCAACCGGATTTACTGGATGTGACTGGTTAACAATTTTATATGACACAATGAAATGTTTACTAAACGGTAGAATGTACTACCATTTAAACGTTAAATAACATCATGGTTAATTCAATTACTTATAACTCTATCACTACAGTATTTTTTAAACTAAATGTTCACTCTTTTTTAACCAACTTAAAAAAGAAGGAGTATCTCGATTCGGCTGTGTATTTTTTGGGTTCCGTACCCAAAGGATAAAAACGGAACCCTTTTATCTATTACAGAGATTTCGCTGTTCGTCCATCCATCCGTCCGTCGGTCCGTCTGTCACCAGGCTGTATCTCAAGAACGGTGATAGCTAGACAGTTGACATTCTCACAGATGATGTATTTCTATTGCTGTTATAACAACAAATACTGAAAATAAAATATTACGCGTTAGTTTCACCGATTGTGAATTAATTTTGATGGTTGTTTTTTGTTTAGTAGCTCATCATTGAAATTAGTGCAGTAATTGTTTGATATATCAACATGTAGATATGAAGTGACGCTAGATTTTACAAAAAAAATGTGTGTCTGTAAAGTCGGTTTACTGACGATAGAACGTGACGTCTTAAGAAAATACTGATGGAGTGGTAGCATTTTTCAAAAGAAAATTTTAATTTCATTTGTTTATTAGATTTGTATGTAAAAAGTAATCAGTAGAATTTAGTCATTTTCAATCAAAACAATGCAAAAAAGCTTTTAGATGCCGGGGATCAAACCCGGGGCATTTCACATGCAAAGCGAACGCTATACCACTGAGCTACATCCCCGCTTGAACTACTGGTCGAAATAATACAACTGTAACAAACATGCGGCGAGGTAACGATCGACGGTAACGCGGTTACGGTACATGACGTCATGTTTTGTGGGCGTGCAGCCGGCTTCATCGAATTATAAGACGTTATCACGTCAAAAAATATGAAATTTTGTCGAGTGTCTGTACTCTGTATTTAATTGAAGTCGGTTTTTGTGGTTTTATAGAAAATACACATTAAAATAATAATAAAACGAATCCATTTCGCGAGGCTAGATTTGGGATAAAAAAATATGTAAATATGATTAAGTAGTAATATTACCCAAAAAATCCTAGAAATTAAGTGAATGAACAGAATATTCACACTGAATAAGCTAACCGAAACATCACTATCCACTCAATATTTGCTGCCACAAAAATTCAAAATTCAGCGTGGAAAGTTTATCAATGCCCTTCGGTAGTCATGTAAAGATAAAACATGGAAAATACCTTTGTTTTTCCCCTTTTTTTACTAAACATCAATGTTGTGGTGTTGTTTACATTTTGCTGTGTTTGGAACATTATTTTTTCTTTTAATTTTTTCACGTTTGTTTCGTTACCAGCCCGGGACGCTATATTGTGAACTAAAGTATGTAGTTTAAGCCTACTTCTTACTAATATTATAAATGTGAACGTATGGATGTTTGGATATTTGGATGTTTGTTGCTCAATCACGTCCTAACGTATGAACGGATCGGGCTGAAATTTGGAACACAGATAGATTATAGTCTAGAAAAACACATAGGCTATATTTTTATCCCGGGAAAAAAACAGCGGGAACAACGGGAACGGGAATTTCGCGGGTAACACCGCGGGGCGCTGCTAGTATATTATCAAGAAAGACAATGTTTGGATGTTTGTTGCCCAATCAATCACGTCCTAACGTATGAACGGATTGGGCTGTAATTTGAAACACAATTAGATTATAGCCTGAAAGAATACATAGGCTTCTTTTTACCCCGATAAAACAACGGGAACGGGAACTACGCGGGTCAAACCGCCGGGCGCTGCTAGTAATACTATACATGTATGTATACTTGTGACTTATGCTTAGTTTAAACAGACTAATAGAGTATAGAATTGTTGGAGAAAGTTGCTGATATTCACAGATTAAAGATAAACGTATGGTAAAGGACGATGATAATGCGTTTGCACAGTATACATAATATTCTGCCAGCCAACTCCAAGTCAGCCCGGAACAGAGACAATGATTTCAAAGAGTTGGGTTGGTTTCATAGTGCTTTATTAGAAGTAAAATCATAAAACACTCCAAAAAACAGAATACATCAGAATAAGGCTCAAGGCTCCTATGTCGAATAAAAATACATAAAACGTTTTTTCATCATCTATAAGGGCCATAATCAGACACGCTCTGCTTATCTCTTTAAAATCAATATTCTCCATTGTATTATTCATACTATTATAGGTACATCATCGATATTTTATGGGAGTTCTGAATCTCAGAACCAATCGACAAGACGTTTCTAGTTCCCCCTCTCTAACTCCGCGTCCAGAGAGAAGCACTCGCACAATCTTGGGCCCGCTCCCATAATTGTATTTAGTCAATTAGCATACAGAATTTCATTTACGGCCCTCAGCAATTACTTACGTAATAGTACAGTTATTAGAGTCTATTGCGACTCAGTTGGGACTGATTTAATAATATTGTTCTTTGCCAGTACCCGTTGGTAGCCGTGACTTAGGTTGAATTAATATAGGTTAAGATATGAATTAGACCTTGTAGAATGTTATTTCTCAGGATTTCTTAGACCTATGTAGGTAGTCCCTGACGTCTGCTTGAACCATCATATTCTGAATATTTACTCAACTCACGCAGGCCAAAAAGCTATAATATTTAATTCTATTTTCGACACATTTGAATAGGTACACATTTCCGACATTTGTGATCTCAAAAGTATTCAGAAGTGTAAAAAATTGTGCTGTATAACATATTGATTTACGATGAGAATAGTTCAGCAGGTCTACTACGAAGTCCGATAAATGATATATCAGCTGAACTTATGGACGATTCCTACCACGAAAGACAATCGTTCGGTTGATCGGATCGGCCGTTTCGTTCAATCCGACCCTCATCTATAACTTCCGACCGAGATGTATCGATCCGAATGTTTTTCGTGGTAGGCTACAATCCGATTCAGCTGTCGGTCGGATCCCACCATTCGGAGTTTGTTTTCGTAGTAGACCTGCAGATACGTAGTTAGTCGAGGTAGGTAAGTGATTATCAACTATAAGAAAATTGGCATTTTGCCCCAAAAATATTTACTGGACAAAAAAAATGTATGGGTTCATTGTGGCCAGCGATGCGCCAGCCAGGTCTGCAACTCCATGTTAGGCTATTATGGGAAAGTTGTGTGATTAGTTTCCAGCTTGACTCAATTATCCATCCAAAATTTGCTGCCAGTTCTCGGTATATAATTTGTAGACAGAGATGACAGCAGGGGCAAACAGCGCGAATTATCCGAGTGTTGTACCAAAAATTATATTGCTATCTGTTTTGAAATTTGTAAATGGCAAAATTAATAGCGGTAAAAAATAGATTAACCAACAACAATACCACAACACATACATAGTCGTTTGTCTATTACGCCAATCAACTCTCGCATGTGTAACGAGCCAAACACCGAATAAAAATGCAAATTTGCCACAGAATCAATTTGTAAATTCATACATCAACGCAAACCGCCTTGAGGCACTCTATGGCCGTAATCATATGACCGCGATTGCCTGTTCAATGAACAGACAACGATGCCGTGTTCGAAATTAGGGCCGACGCAAAGCACAAACTAATCTCTAGTAGTTATACTCGTAACTGGCTATAAATAAAAAAAATGGCAGTCATAAGAACTGACGATAGAAGTGAAAACTTTTTACTCAGAATTTGATAGCTTACTTTGGAAACTACGCGGATGAAACCGGATGGCGTGTCCATGAGTATGGCTAATAGGAAAAGCTGACGCATTTCTAGATGGCCAATGACCGAGTTTACCCGAAAATTTCTATCATTCCCGAGCGTGACGCTAGAATTCGGTTCACAGCATACGAAAAATGTGTCTGTGGCGTGCCAAAAGAAGTTTTCACTTCAAAAACACTGTTTTTTATGCACGCATAGGCTTATATTTGGCCACCAACACGCCTGATGGTAAACAACGGTATGGTCGAAGATGACGCACGCTGTCCTGTCCTGTAGTGGTAGGAATCTTAGCAGAGTTCGCCTGGGAAAGTACCACACCTTTGCCAATTATTCTACCGCCAAGCAGTAATGTTTGCACATTACTGTGTTCCGGTTTGAAGGGCTATGTTTCCAGTGAAATTACAGGGCTTAGAGATGTAACATCTTAGATCTCTGGATGACGAGCGCAGTGCAGTGCTAGGTATAGATTTGGACTTCATGTTCCAATAGCTGCGTGTCACTGTGATGTTATGTGGCAGGCATGTTGCTTATCATCAGGCAAATGTCCTGCTCGTCTCGTCACTCTTAATTTAAAAAAAAAAAAAAAAATATTGAAAAGTTCTAGATTAAATCTCTGAGGTATCATTGGGACCGGCCACTTATTTCATTTTAATGCTGCACGTACGATGAAACGAATCGTTTGGTGCACGTTTTGGGAATATTTACAATCGATGTATTTACGTCATTATTATTTAGCTTTATCTCTTCTTTGTCAGTCGGGACACGTTATGCAAAATATTTTTTTGAAACATGAGTGGAAATCTTGTTTATTAAAGCGTTTAAACAAGTTATATTTACAAACATTTCAATTTTAAGTATAGTATGTGCTTACGTCAATCACTAAGCAGTTTAAAACATTTTCAAACAAAATCTTAGTCAAAATTATTTTGTTGCATTGGATGTTATGATCGATAATTTACTGGTAGGTTTCTATATGTGGAGGTTTTGTACTTATTTTCTTTATAAGGGCCTATGGCAGTTGGCTTTTACTGCTTACCAACCTTTGAGGCAGCACAGAATTTTCAGGGCTCTTCTAACCTGATCTTACTGTACATAACGAGTACTACACAGCGTAGGACGACCAGCCCAAGAGTGTCTCACAGCACGACGTCGTCTTGGCCTGCCGCCACTCCGTTAGCTAAGTTTTAAACTATTTTTTTATCATTCCATTACAACCTATTATAATTAATTACGTATCCTACTTATATTTTAAATGTGCATGTATGGATGTTTGGTTGTTTATTGCTCAATCACGTCGTCACATCTGATCGGATCGAACGGATTTGGAACCTATATATACATTTTTTGTAGTGGTAGGACTCTTGGCAGAGTCCGCCTGGGGAAGGACCACACCTTTGCCAAATATTCTACCGCCAAGCAGTAATGTGCAAACATTACTGTGTTTCGGTCTGAAGGGCAATGTTTCCAGAGAAATTACAGGGCTTAGAGATATAACAACTTAGATCTCTGGGTGACGAGCGCAGTGCAGTGCTAGGTAATGATTTGGAATCTTCATGTTCCAATAGCTGCGTGTCACTGTGTTGTTATGTGGCAGGCATGTTGCTTACCATCAGGCACATGACCTGATCGTCTCGTCACTCTTTATTTAAAAAAAACATAGATTATATGTAGTCTGGAAAAACAAATAGGCAATATATCCTGAAAAAAAATCGGGAACGAGACCTACGCGGGTAAAACCGAAGAGCGCTGCTGATACTGCATACTGATACGTAATCTTGTAATGCCAACATTTTAATACACATTATTTTGCCGTTTATTGTTAGTCATAATTATTAAAATAAATAAACAACTACGCCGATTGTCATTCCGGACAGCTCGCCGATAGAGTGGAGCCGCGGGCAGCGCGTAAACTATTCCATGCATTTGTGATTGATTCGATTAGTGTTAGGAACGTCAGCCACCGATTTTTATCGAGTTAATCCTAATTTCGATTATCGAATAACTTTATGTCGAGTAAATAACATCAATAAGTAATTTTGTTTATAATTTCTAAATGAGGGGTTTCCCGACGAGACAAAAATAGTTCGACATTAAGACTAATGAAGATAGTGTAGATTCAGCAAGATCTGTCTCTACCATAGACTCTAAAAAGCGTAATCACAATGAAACCCCTCCCCATTTTCAGGAAAAAAGTAATCTAAAATTATTTAAATAAAATGTAATAATTAACAAAAATTTAGGTTTCGGTATCGGAGGTTTCGCAAACACATCAATTATTTTAGATACATTTTACTTTGCTTCTTAGCTCAGCTGATTAGTTCGGTGTCTACTTTCTATAAACCCTAAATGAAGGGATTTCATACTAAAACAATTTTGCTTCTTATGTTTTGTGTTTAACACACATATTGGAAACTAACACAACACTTATATTGGAAAACGGAAGTACGGTCTTTTGTATTTAACAAAGAATATTATCATTATTCATGGATTACTGGGGTCTTAGAACGTTTTCGATAATTAAGCACAATTATTTTGATGACTGTTGGTACTAAATTAAATTGGTGGACAATTAATTATCTCTACGTATATGTATGGGCAAACTACTGAAGCCTGAAGTGTATAGTAGTCTACTAGTCAAGCTCTTTCATTTGACACCCATATTAAGGCATTGGTGAAAAAAAAATTATGGAGTTCGCCATTTTGTGATTTGAAATTTGTTGTACTGTATAGTACTCTACTAGTCAAGATCTTTCATTTGATACCCATATTGAGGTAGATTGTGATGAAATATTTGGTCTTCCATTTGGTGGAGGCGGCCATCTTGAATCGATATTAACCAAAAGTAGCTCAAAACATTAACACAAAAATTTATCTTCAAATAAAAAAACGGCATCGAAATCGGCCCATCCGTTTCAGCTCTACGGTGCCATAGACGGTTCACTAATGTTTCACAAACATTTTTTGACAACACTTTAATCACAAAACATCACTTTAAAACCAACTAATCGTATAATATTCATTGCAAAAACTTTACAATACAAAGATGTTTCATTTTACAAACAACGTTTCGCATGATATTTATTTCAAAAATACCTTACATGAACAAATGTTTTATTTTACAAACAATCATTTTATAACTATTTATACGGCAAATATTACATTTAGACAATGCATCCAATGATATTTTGTTATTTGTACACTTTTTGTTTCATATACCATTTATTTTACAAATTTATCATTTACCAAAATCCAATTTTACGACGAATATTTTGAATGTATAAGCCCCAATTTCAAGAGTAAATCAAGATGAGAATGTTCAATAATGCGGATTTTTTTTGCATTATTTAGGTTGATTACAGGTGGAACCAAAATCTATCTAGATGGGTATTCCTATAATAAAGTAACTTCATCATTCATTTCGTCATCGTCATTTTCAAGATTCGCTATTGTTGGTAATGCTCTAGTACCCTGCGGTAGCGGGGGGAAGGGATGCAAAAAGATACCCCTAAAGAAAAAAGTAAGGAAACCCATAATTTTCGAGAAAATGGATATCTTCCGTTATAAAGTTAAATACATAATCTTAAAAGTACCCAATAAATTGTCCATGTGAGTTAACCGTTCTGATTAGGTCCTGTCACATACTTTTGACCAAACCGGTCCGATTAGGATCTAACACTGAGATTTGACTCCGGGTGGGCTCCCGCCAGAAGCTCTGCGGTCAGCCCTGAGTGTCGCTTCTCCATACTCGGCCTGCGCTCCGCTACAGAGGTCGCCGGCTCGCTTCGCTCGCCACCTCCCCCCTTCGCTACGCTTGGCCTTGCATGGCTCGCTCCACTCAGGACCTCCCTTGTGCTTCTGGCTCCCGCACTTTTTATATACACTCTAGGGGTAGTAGCGACAAGACTAGGTGGAGTCGGGGTGCTCTGAGTCGGATCTGGGTCCTAAGACACCTAACCGGTCCGATGAATTAAAAAAATATTTGTGTTAAATGAAGTGTTTTTATATTTAAGTTGTTAAATAATTAAGATATAAATTGAATTGTTTGTCAAACAACACTTTGTAAAATAAAAATGTGTCAAGTGTTGGTTTTGTTTTTAAACATTTGTTAATTAACTAAAATATTAAAGGAATCGATTGTCAAATAATACGTTATAGAATGAAAGTTTGTCAAATAAATACTTTGAGATATAACCAATTTGTTAAATATTTTTTTGTGTAATAACCATTTGACGACCCGTGACTTTGTCGAACGTTGGTTATCAGGTGTAGATTTGTGAAAAAAAGTTTTTCAAAAGAACGGATACCGCCATAGACAGATACACACACAGACAGATACACATAGAGACAGACCTGTATGTGTGTCTGTCTGATAGACAGACAAACTTCGACGTCAAATTTATAACACCTCTTTTTTTGGTCGGGGGTTAAAAACCGCCGTAACTGTGCCACAAAGTAGTCAAGTAGGAGTTAAAAGAATGCAAAAAATTGCGAAGTACGAAAAAAATTATAAACTTTGAAAAACTTATTCTCAGAAACTATTGGGTGTACAGAGACAATTCTAGTATCATATTGTAGCAAATTTAGTCTACTTTATAAACGCCATAAGAAAGTTTTTACTTAAACTAGTCGTTTAGGGTTATAATCGCCAAAATTTGAAAAATAAACGATTTTTTCGCGGTTTTTTTCGATTTTTGACAAAGTTGCGTTCGTCGCTCGAGGTCACAAACTTGGGACAATCATTAGGCCAACATCATAAACAAGTCTGCAAAAAATCAGATCTACCAGATTTAACGCATACGGTAATGTATAAAGTTACTGCACTATTATTATAAATCGAAAACGTTCTAACACCCCAGTATTCCATGAATAATGATAATATTTTTTGTAAAATACATAGGGCCGTACTCAGTATACATTACATTAGAATAAATAAACATTTTGTATACTCCACAAAAGCTTTCTCTCCAGTGGTAATTTTGTTCTCAAAAACCTTATTATTTGTATTCGGTTCACCAACAAATACAGCTCTCACATTTCCATTAAATTCAATGTTACGACTACCAATAAATAACATAGTTTTCTAGATTCTATTAGCTGTTTCTGAGGCGATCGTAAATAAAGCTAAAAGAACGACTAGGTGGTAAAACAGGCACGTGTGTAGATTATAAAGAGCTAACGCATAGTGGGTGCATTGGGCCAACTCTACGGCGAGGTTTTAGAAGGGAAAATTTGAGTTTTCTTTGAGATTGTTTGAACAACCGAAGGTCGTGAAAGAATCACATTTTTTCAACCGATTTCAAAAAGGAGTAAGTTGTCAAAGCGCCGCCAATTGTGAATCAATTTCGATGGTTCTTGTTTTGTTTAGTAGATCCATAGTTCAGAGGTAGTCTCATAAAATGTTTATATTTATCGAAAACGGTGTGGCCGTTTTTGAACTATCAACAGAAAACTATAAAAAAAAATCTTTCGTGTGTTTAGACTGTACTTATAGTGATTGATTTTTATGAAATTTGTAGTCTAGTCAACAAGTTCAAAAACGTGCTAAATAGAAATAAACCTTCCAGAAACATGTGCCATACCTCATTCGATTCGGAATGACATCAAGAAAAATGTTTTTTAAGGGTATGTTAGCACACAAAAAATTGCGATAGTTATTAACAAAATAAGATAATAGAATGAAGGTATTTGGTTATTCCTTAATAATTTCTGTACTAAAGATACTTAAGAAATTTTGAAACAAGATACTCAAAGAAGCGGAAATTTCTAATATAAAGTCTTAACTCCTAGAACTCTATCTTTATTATTTATACTTACACTTTTTTTTAACGTTGGTTGACTATTGGTCGAGTGTCTGAATTTCATTTCATATTTAAAGCCTTTGTTTTTTTCGAAAAAATAAATTATCGGCAAATCTATATCTTAAAACATCTGAATATAAGTATGAGAAAGCTTAAAGACAACACCTATCTTAGTCTTTAACATCGGTAATAAAAATACTATTTAAATTCAATATAAACAACCCTTTTCAATTTACAAAGTAATTCAGTTGTTGAACAAAGAGTTCTTGTCATTACTAACAATAAAACTAGCACAATATGTAGCAAGCGTATACTTGTTCGCATCTTAGGGACACATTTGTTAGATATATAAAATTTAGCGTTAGAGTTTTATGTTTTCTCAAAGGGCCTAAATAAACCTTATCTCACTGTGCCTGAATGAGGCCTTTGTAAGGGAAAATGTGTGAGTTTAAGATAAATTGTACCTCTTAAACGGTCCCTAGGGACCTTTGTGAAGGTCAAGTGTGTAACGGAACCTGCCTCATAATATTATTGTTGGAATTTTGAGGGTGATGTATACAAACTAAAGTTATAACAGCCATTGAGATTCTAGGTTTATCTTTGAACGGTTGCGGGTTGAATTATCTTTGTTACATTTGATTTTCATTGGCATACGTACGGATGATTTTTATAAGCAGATGGTTTCAGTAAAATGTATGATGTTGGGATAACTTTGTACATTCGGTTCTCATTTTAAACAGATTGCAAAGCAGGGTTATACATCTGATTAAGCAGTATTTTAATCAGTCTCACGCATAGTATTAGCACTGTTTTGGACATCTGACTAGCTGTGCCCGCGGTTTCACCCGTGTCAATTTATGGGAAACCCTTCAAAAATACATTCATCTCTTAATCAGGTGACTAGAATAAAGTGATATGTTATATCGGAACAAATTAGTTTAAAAAGGATTAGTGACTCAACCTTAAAGTATAGAAGGGGAACAATTTCATCTTACCTTAGTGCTCCGTCCCGGTTTCACTCGTGGTACATATTATATAAGAGTAAAATCTTTAGCACTTAGGCCTACTGTCCACGCACGCGTCTTTTGTCGAATGCATGCATCCTACAATTGTCGATAGGCGATTTTTGCATCTTTGCTATGTCCACGCTGCTGCATGCAAGTGATGCAAATAGTCAGCCACGCTCAGTATTGCCTTAGGCATCACGTTTATTTCCAACGATGCATAATTTTTGAAATCAGTCTAGGAGTTTCTGAGATTAGCGCGTTCAAACAAAATACCTCTTCAGTTTTATAATATTAGTATAGATTTAGCAACTTTAATCAGCACCAGACATAGTGATTGCTCTTTAATTGTAAAACGGTGGTAATATTCGTACTAATAAAGACTATAACTTTCCCCATGACTTCGAACCATCTCTGTTTTCCTCAATAATATAACGATGCATCGCTCATCGTTGCTCATTAAGCCATCAAAGGAGCATTAGCTCCGGCGTCGGATTGGGATGGGCGGCACGTACGGCGTTTGATGCTCGCTGCTAATCGACGGCCGACGAGACGCAACGAAACAATATCACTGAAATACCTACTCACGTCGATATATCTAGGATTTATCAACAAGGTTTCCATTTAAAAGGCTTGATAATTTTGACTTATTGCTTTAAAATGACGGTTGAAACGTAAGCGACAAACGGATCGGACTGAGTGGCGTATTATGAGAGAGGCCCTATGTCCAGCATAGGGCAAATACAGACTGATGATGATGAGGACTTTTAAATGCCACGATAAAACCTGGAGTATCCAGAAACAACTATTTCCTTTTTTCCATCTTGTGTAAACGTACGTTAATTTCACGGCAACAGCAGGTTGTTCCACGATTTTAGGATTTTACCGTGTTTATGTGAGGTGACGCTTGAATTAAAAGTAAATTTAATGGAGATACCAACACAATGCTACGACGAAAAAGTCTTTTGAAAATGGATTGTTTTTTCATATTTGTTGGTTAATGCAATTGATGTAAATAGAACTTTAGATTTGGCAAAATACGTTCAAATACGCGCTAACTATTATTATAATATGTTTCAATCTATCTTTGGTTTGAATAATGTTTTTAGGGTTCCCTAAAACGTAAAAACGGAACCCTTATAAATTCGTCATGTCTGTCTGTCCGTCCGTATGTCACAGCCACTTTTTGCCGAAACTATGAGAACTACACTATTGAAACTTTGTAAGTAGATGTTTCTGTGAACCGCATTAAGATTTTTACAAAAAAAAAAAAAGTAAAATTTGGGTTGCCCCCCATACTTAGAACTGAAACTCAAAAATTTTTTTTCATCAAACCTACATGTGTGGGGGTTTATCGACAGGTCTTCAAAAATGATGTTGAGGTTTCTAAAATAGTTTTTGTCTACACTGAATTATTTGCGCGAGAGACACTTCCAAAGTGGTAAAATGTGTGTCCCCCTCTAACTTCTAAAATAAGAGAATGAAAAAACTAAAAAAAATATATGATGTACATAACCATGTCAACTACCAACGAAAATTGGTTTGAACTTGATCTGATGAGTAGTTTTTTTAGTACGTCATAAATACATTATTATTAAAACTTCGATCAAAGTAACAACGAACTAAAAAAACTATGTGTACTATGTATATTATGTAACTTGCTGCAACGGAACCCTTCATGGGCGAGTCCAACTCGCACTTGGCCACTTTATTTTTGTTTGAAAAAGTCTCGAATTAAACGTCTTTTTTGAGTGCAAACGTCAAACATGCCAATTATTGCATGCCAAGATTGAGTTGTTTTGCTTGCGTAAGCATCGAGTAAATATTTGGAATTCGCTGCTTAGATCTACTCATAAACAAAGAACTTGGCAAAAATGATGCGATATGCTTTGCGCGCTCGCTTTGTCGCTTTGCGGTGCTTATTGCCCTCAAAAGAGCTGATTAGCTCGGACGGTAGATTGGAATGAGCATTGAGCAGTACGTACGAGTATGTATGTACTCGTATGATGCTGGCTGGTAATAAACAGTTGACGAAACACAGAAACACGTCAGAGCACATAAAGTCGTCGAATACGCCGTTTACTGAATAAAACATTATATAGAGGTCTACGTAGTATATGCTCATGCAAAAAGTTAATACTTCTTCTATTTATTTATCGTGCTAAGAAGTCTATTTTCAACCATAAAAATGATAAAATTTTCAACGAAAACAGTATGTAGGTATACGAGTTATCCTATTATAATCGAATGTCGTTAGATTCTAACCTACCGTGGGCTTATAACTTCTCGCATTTTTTAAAAAATTGACGGGATTTACAATTTTAAGTTGTCATAATATTGTATTCCGCCATAAATCTCATCGTTGCTAAGTATTTGGGGAGATAGTGGTCAAGCGAAAACCGATTTTGGCTAAACGAAAAAGTAATCGCTATCGATAATGTCTTATTTTTACGTCGAAGTTGAGAGTTACATCGAGTTATATAAAATATTAGACAACTGAAATTATTTAAAGCTTTTAGGAACAGTAGAAACCCCGAAAATATGTTTTTTTCTAAATTTCACCAATTTACTTTATTTTACACCCCACGGTTTTGGTCACTGTGTCACACAATAAGTATACGAGGTTTTACGAGGTAAAAACATCTGTATTATACGAATACTTCACAATCTCATTTGTATCAGATCAGATCTACAATAATACAGAATACAGAAGCCTCAGACGCCTCAGACGAATTACTCTTCACTCAAAGCACACCCCGGACACTCGGCCTAAAATCTATACAGACGGTGCAGTTGACATACCTACACTCACACAACTACGCATATGTCGTTCGAACACATTTACGCATGTGTGCGTGTCATCTAGGGTTACTAAATTATTTTATGGAATAGCTGTGACCCGTGAGTTCACCTGCCTGTATTAAGTGGCCTATAATCTTACCTAGTTAGTGTTCGATCTTTAATGTAGGTACATATAACTTTCATCAACAACCAGAAGGGAGAAGATTTAAAACAAAATAGGAGATAATAAAGGTACCATGGACGAATCGATTTTTAGTTAAGTACACTTACCCAAAGAGAAAACTTTATTCTGACAATATATTAATTAATCACTCCACATATCGCGTATTTCATTATAGGTAGGTAGGCTAGTCACAGAACATTAGATTAGGTACAACAACGTTCATAAGTTGCAAGGCGTCATCACAGTTCACTAGGTATATCAGAGTATCATACACTGCACAAACTAATTATTTACATCTCATGTCAGCACAGTAAAGAAAAACAAGATGATTTTTCAACTCAAAACTCACAATTCAATTTTGTAAACAAACTCGAACCGGCCGGAAAGATAATGTTGCTAGTTCCGGATTTAATTTATTCCTAATTGCTTAAAAAATATTACTTTTGTATATTGATAAATAGTGATTTATTTATTCGCATTATAGTAAGGATCGCATAAAACTTTAAATAAGTATTGTGAGAATAGTAAGTGAGTCTATTATACTCAAATCACAATCATATTTGCGCCGAATAAACAAAAATCAGTTTTAATTTCAAATTAAATTCAGAAACTTAATTGACCAAATTTCAACGACGATCATAAAAAACTTGAACAAAAATAAACGAAAGTAATTTTTAGTTTTGTTTTCATCTGACCTCGGCACAAAATAATTGTATCTAATCTCAAAAAAATCTAATAATTGTATGTAAATATATTTTAGGAAAAAAAAATACACCACTCCCATAACCCAAATTAGTGGATAACATGTTTTTTTATCAGTGTAGTTTTGTAGGCGTTTTTTTTAAAGTTCACCAATACTGTTTGCAATCCGATGTAATCATCATCATCATCTTCATAACATCTTAGCATATACCTCTCTTCAAGTACCTACGCCTCATATCCCAGGCCTATGCTAGTGCTGTGCTTGTGCTAGTACTTGTCCAGATTTGACCCGCGATGTAAGCATACTGACAATTGAATACAAAGTCCAAAGTACATTATCAAAAATAAGCGTATTATAATGAATTATTTTACTTACACTCGTTAAATTTGAATTCCAAGGCCACCTATCGCGAAAAGAACCTAAGCATATTCGTGCATTGTTTGATATATCTCTTTATGACTCAGCCGGTATATATTATTTTTCTATCATTAACACCAAATTATACAACATATTTTGTTCCATAAAACGAGCTATTGACACGAACTTCTACAAAACTTCTACAGGCAAAAAAACGCAGGTTAGCCACTCAAACGGATGATGATGATAGTTTAGAATATTATTACTAATAACTTAAAATCCGAGGTACATCAAAAAACCCAGGTGTGGTACCTGGGTTTTTTCAATGTGATTTGGGCTTATGTCCTTTGTTTCACAATAAATGGAGCTATTACGTAACACACATATAAACGAATTGAGATCCGTCTCCTTTTTTGAAGTTGGTTAAAAATGAAACTAAATCGTAGTAGTACCGGTAGTACTAGAACCATTAAAGTTTATAAGTCAATGTCAAAGCCGTTAATTACTGAATAAGTTTTAGTTTAAAAATATCGTTAATTTTTTTTGGAACTATCCATTCCAATAGTCAATGTACTCGTATTTATTGTATGTATTACTGCTTTTAATGAACGGTTGTTGCGAAATCTTAAATAAGCATACTACTAGATTTAATCCTATATTCATTGTTCACTATTGACCGACATAATATATACATGGACGCACATAAAAGTACAGATAGTCTAATATAGAACCTCTTTCTTTTTTTTGAGTCGGTTGAATGCTAAGAAATAATCACTTACCAATAAATCTGAATAGTAGCAATCTTAGTAAAAAAATCCACTAAATTGGCAACACTAGTGACTAAGCGAACTATACTCCGCGCCATCACTCGTTACCATACGTTATTGGCGCCACTGACGTATTTCACAACGATTAACGAAAGCCGCAGTTCAAAAACAACGAGTTTAATAATTTCGTCACAGGACTTCAGTGTTGGCGCGTACTTCTAACCAGTAGCACAGTTTATAAAAATGATTCAATCTTTGTAGAAATTCTTATAAAATCAAAAATCTCTTATTCTTAACTTAAAATTGTGAACTTATCAAAACACAGTAGAAAAACGATTCAATCCTAGTATATTATAGAAATTCTTATGAAATTAAAAATCTGTTATTCTTGTTTCGTTGAACAGATGAAAAAATTGGTACCTAAATTTAAATAACACAGCAACACAGCGTCATGGTCGTATTCTCATAGAAAATTGTCGTCCGATATATCGTCCCTTCGTTGAGTGCTTCTCGCGTCCTTGCGGGGTAGGATGCTTGAAACTGGCGGGGGGTGGGGAGTGTCCGTTCTATCTGTATTATCTATTCTATGCTCAAAGGCTGAGAAGAGCGAGAGGTAAGAGAGAGAAGAGAAGAGAAGCTGGTGACCGAGACAGATAAAGAGGTTTTAGTCGTAATTGAACACCTCAGACATACCAGGTTGTCCTAATAAAACGTAAACGTGTTTCCCTGCCTCTGTATATAGATAAAAAACACTACACATCAAACATTGTACATTATTTCACATACTATAATAATGTATGTATACGTTACACTTAAGCAAACTTTCGAAAATTTAAAATTTGACCAAAAAACGTTTTATTTTATTTGTTATTTTCACATACCATCAAGCAAATTGATGGTCAAACGCCGTCCTATTTATGTTAAAAACTTAACTTAACTTAACTTGATATCACTTAGCGTTTGTAACAAAATTCACTAGACATCTCTTCTATAAAATGTAATATTTTTACCACCAACAAAAAGAACATAACGGTCGCGGGTCTGTTTAATCTTCTGGCCAAAAATGTAAATTTTACAGGTTCGCGTGAATTAACGGCCCCTAACACCGCTTCCTGCGGTTGTTAGGTGTTTTCATAAGGCTATAAATCCATAAGGCCTGTAGCATGAGACCTTCTTTGAGGTTCAGCCAGATACAACAGGTTTTACGATCGTAGAGCCACCTCAGCTCGCCACAGTACCTATAAGTTTAATATAGTAGCACAGGTTTTAGAATAAAATAACTGTCATATAACGTATGTGTATTACTTTACTTCCCTAATATGTTAAAAGAGTTGCAACCGCAGTTATGCTGGCGTAGTTTCCGTTCTTAATATTTTTCCACTATAAAAAGTAGCATAAATCCAAACATAAACATACATATATGGCATTAGTAGGACTACTAACTATAAACGCGAAAGTTTTTAGTATCTACATGACAGATGTTTGTTACTCTTTCACGCAAAAACCTCTATATCTAAGAGATGTGGATGAAATTTAGTACATGAATATAAAACATTCATTCAAGTCTGGAAATATCTATTACCTATCTATGTACAAAATTTCATACAAATCTCTTTAGTAGTTTTAGGTGGCGGTTCTTGCCACGACCGCGACGCGAGACCGAGACCGGCGAACGCGACTAGAACTTGAAATTATAGGACTGTATGGGCGCCACTTCGCGCCGACACCGCGACAGGGACCGAGATGTTGCGAAACACGTGTCTCGGCGCGAACTGGCTCTTATACAATTCCATAATGTCAAATACCTGTCGCGGTCTCCGTCTCCAGTCACGGTCTCCGGTCACGGTCTCCTGTCGCGGTCTCCGCGCGAACTGCGCTTCCATTACAAACATCCAAACATAGTTACAAACTTTCGAGAAGTAGAATGTACTACACTTACCGTACTCAACGATTACTATTTCGTCTACTGGTTTCTATTGCTCTATGTCTCTATCGAGTGAAAAGCTCTTGCTTTACGGAATCCGGATTATGAATGTAATAAAACGGCTGAAATGAGTGATCCCAGTGGAAGAACCGAATGCCCGCCCCAGAGCCGTTTGCAGTTAGAACTCAAATTGGATTTGTATTTTGTATTAACTGGGGTTTAGCAGGATTTCTTCATTTAATTAGAGGCCAGTATTTATTCCTGTTTATTTTGCGTAACGGCAATTTGAATAAATTTTCTGAAGTTGTTTACAACATTGGGTACTTCTTGTAGTTAAAGGAATGAGGACAATAGATTCTAATACAATTGATGAATTAAGGTCGAACGTTTTGTCGTTCCAAACTTTGTTTATAAAATAATTTATTTTGGCCGAAAAAACAAAAACTGGCTTAAATTTATATTTAGGAACTCGACCAAATTTCATAAGTTATCACAACGTCGCGTCAACTAGATAAATGCGAACAAATTTTGATTTTTGAACCACTACCACCCCACCGATTTTGATAAAATTTATGTGGGACGCCACAACCCCTAAACTATGATGGTCCCGCATAATATCATCAAAAAAATTAACCGTCAGAATTGATTCACAATTGGCGGAGCTATCGCCTAAAGGCCGATTTAAACTGAACGAATATAGAGCTAGAGCTGGAACAAGAGCATTCTTTCTCGATCTTTTAGTGTAAACGAAAGATCGTTCTTAGCGTTTTCCATATTATATATTCCATAGAATCTTTGCGAACTCAAACAAAACAACGAAATAATGCTCTACGTTTGTTTACACCAAATGAATTTGATACAGTGCGGATAGAATGAGCATTCGCTCGTCGCAAAAGGACGATGAGCATTAGTGCTGCTAGACTGTTGTTTGGCAAATAGATCCGTAGAACAATGTTTTATGGACAGTCGTGTTGCCTACTATCAAGGTCATGTCTTACTATTAGTCCCGTCAATCTATAGTGCAAAAATAATAATATTTTCAATGAAAGAGTGACCAAGAACCAGTTTGGATAGTACTCGTATGTGGAAACTTAAAGAAACCAAGGTTGCCGATGTTTTGTGAAGGAGAAATGTATTTATGAAACCCCTTTTTTAAAACATTCCTTGTTATACGTTAATCAAGAACCTTTGGCTAGGAGGTTGGTTTGTACCATTCTATTTTCTATTAGATTAATTAACTCTTTATTGATCAAAAACTTTATGAAAAAAGGTTTTAGTTTGCAACCTTATCGGCAAAAGTTATTTCTTTCATACTACTGTTGGATAGAGAAAAAGATACAGCGACACATTTTGCAATGTTTAAAATGAACTACAGTACCTACTTAATAAATAATTTCTCAACATACGTAAGTCCAAAATAATAACTATTCACCCTAACACATACATTTGAATATAATAATTTATATATATAATTCAATGACATTGTCTCCTTATGAGGACACAATTAGGGAAACGAAATTAATTGTCTTGCTAATGATATGAATGTTAAATTTATAGTTTTCAATTTGAAGTTAAATACATAGTAAACATTTTACAACACTTATAAAAATATAGTTGCCAGAAAAAATATCCGTACCTAAAACAAAAGAATCAGATTGCAACGAATTTTACTTCATTCCTAAACTTTGTATCATCCAATCACAGGATATAGGTCATCTCGACATAAATCAGTCCAAGAGCCGTAATAAATCGGGAGCCCAGCCATATCTGGCTATATCTGGCCCTGGTTTATCCAGCTATTTGCAATATCCCGATAAAAAGATATTCGACTCAAAAAATTCGGGAAATCAATAAACGGATTAGGTGGCCGACGGGTCACAGCCGCTGGGGATACCGCATCAAATTTGAAATGACTAAAATCTTCTTTCGGTGACGGGGAAATTTATTTTTGTTACTTCTCTCGGTGGTATACAAAGCTTTGGTTGGAAATGTCGAAAGATGAATTCGAAAAATCTAGAAAAAATATATTTGCGTGGCTATTATCATTGTTCACAAATGAATGAAGAACATTATTGTATTTACCATGAAATTTATAATATGACATTGTATATTATTTTTTTATTTATTATTATTTTTTGTATTGACATGTAGGTACTTAACTATAATTTTGTTATGAATAAAATCTGAATCTGAACAAGTTTTGAAATTTGTAGCTCGTTTTACTCATTATTTTCTTTTTTATCATTCATAGGTTTACGCTGGCCCACCATCTTCCCTGAATGAGGTAAAAGTGGAGCAAACTTCCTTCTTTAGTGTTTAGAACGTCAACTATAAAACGGTGTAATTATTTTAGGTACAAATAGTCTAACCTAAAAAAGGGAAGACAGTATTAGGTCATTCAGATCAGCAGCACACTATCTGAAATGTATAAGAAAAGAAGCTGTTAAGCTGGCAACTTTACGACAATGTTCAAGACTTGTTAAATTACCCAATGTTTATGGGTAATGTTAATGTAATGTGTATGGGTATGTGTTCAAATCTAGTTCATAAAATATTTTACAGACGAATTCTCACCGAGACAATCAAATAACGAGCAATTGTGCCGGAGTGTAAAATAAGCGAATGCTCGGTTCAATTTAAAGCTGCAAGTTATGGTACATTCAGCGTGCAGTGTACACAGCAATCCGTCACCTCTCAATGGACGCTGATTGTGACTCGCAATTTTTGTTAGCGAACGAATTTGATCAATTCGCGAGTGCCATGCTGCGTTGGTAATTCTGAGATGTGAATGCACTGGGGAGGATTCCTGAAAACAAGCTGCATACGAATTAGAGTGCGCTAGTAAATTTATTTATTTACAAATGTTGTGTTGGTTCGTGCACGCTTGAAAAAGTTTAAAGAGCATCGATTTAGCTAAAATGTTGATAAGACATACAACCTACTTCAAAGATTTCATAAGCAGCCCTCTAAATGTGCCCACTGATGGGACTCGGGGCCTTCTCTCGCAAGGTGAGAGTGACCATACCATAATCCACCATACTGGCCAAGTGCAAGTTGGTGGTGCCTCAAAAATGGCTTTATCTATTTTCTGCGTCAATAACATTGTATCTGGCCGCAACAAAACAGTTTTTGAAACGGAGTCGTTGTTTTGTTTCAAATTTCTTTTCAACGCTAAGAAAATGTGTAACAGCGTGGCGTACATGTGATAATAATATTATTAATTATTTATAACTAGCTGTAACGTTTATATGAGCGTATGTTAAGAAAAGTATATAAAAATTATAATTTTTGTCACATTAAAAATAATAATGATCATGCATTTTGCCATTGCCAAATTATTCGCAAAATATTTATGTTTTTAAATTAATATGAACTGACATACCATTAACACTAAAATTGAACTGTTTTAGTGATGATTGGCTTCATTCCTATTTTATTCTACAAATAAAAAAAACTAAATATAAAAAAATTGCACTATTACTAGTACATTAAATATAGGCTATTAACTTAGAACGACCGATGATCGCTGTCATAAATAGTGAAGTACATCCATGATCTTGATTTCTTTACACTGATCGTTCACAGGAACCCCGAAAAATGTATTAGAGTGCACCCTCCAGATCACTAGGCACTATAGTGCCAATGCCAAGCTATAGCCAATAGAAATGACGAAATGGTACAAAGGCCCGGAAATCCTGTCTGTTTGATAGGCAATAGTTCCGATAGTCTTTTTTTGGTGCAAACGCACTCGGCCAGTTCCAGGCATCTGAAACTGGCTTTGTAAAACTATGCTTTCTGTTGGTCGTAAAGGTGAACTCTCTATTGTACTACAACTGGAATTTTTTTTATAAAAGGTAGTTTAAAATACCGATAGATGACTCTGAGTAGGTCGTAAATACATATACATATGTCACAGTACAATATATGAATAGTATTTTAATATCCTACTATTATTGTAAATCTCAAAGTATAGATGTTTGGATGTTTGTTGCTCAATCACGTCCTAACGTATGAACGGATCGGGCTGAAATTCATTTATTACTTTTTGTCCCGGAAAAATAACGGGAACAACGGGAACTTCGCGGGTAACACCGCGGGGCGCTGCTAGTTTTAAATAAAAGGTTTTCGTTTGAACGCATTAATCTCAGGAACCTATTTCAAAAATTCATTTACAGTTGGATATGTTCGTGATCCCTGAGTGCTGCAGGCCATATATTATTATATACTATCAGTGCCCCTCGGTTTTACCCACGTAGTTCCTGTTTCCGTCATTTTCCCGGGATAAAAAGTAGCCTACGTATGTTTCCAGATAATAATTGTATTGTGTTTTAAATTTCAACCCGATCCGTTCAGACACTATGACGTGTTTGAACAACAAACATCCAAACGTTGACACATATAGGATAGGATAGGATATAGTAGTAGGATATTATGTACCACAAGCGAAGCCGGGACGGACCGCTAGTATATGATAGTACGTATCCATTGTTTTTAATAAAACTTTCTATCACACACAGATTTAAATACTTTTACTACCTATGTATGTATGTACCCATGTAGATATTTAAGGTATCCGTTATTTTCACAAATCGACGTGATGTGATAACCGATTAGACAAACTCACGGATTGTGAAATTATTTTTATTAGGTATACAAAAAATATATCATCAACATCAACAGCCCACTAAACGTTCCCACTGCTGGCACTCGGAGCCTTCTCTCCCAAGGAGAGAGTTAAGGCCATAATCCACCACGCTGGCCCAGTGCGGGTTGGTGGATATATCTCAATATATCTCAAAGTAATTATGTGACAAACTTTCGTTCTATAACGTATTATTTGTGAAATTATTATGTTAACATATTTGTTAACTAACAAATGTTTAAAAACAAAACCATCACGTGAAAATTTTTTATTTTGTAAGTAATGTATTGTTTGGCAAGCAATTCAATTTATTAGACAAACATTTACTAAGTTACATAACCGCTTGATACACTTTGGTAACTATATTACACCAAATGACGAAAAAATACAAAATGAACTTTGCGGTCGGGTTTTAGGCGGGAAAAAAAATTTTTCGTTTTTTTATTTCGGAAGCTATATCGATAAATTTTTGTTTAATGGCGTCTACTTGAACTAGTCTTTATTTTGATATAATTTACATTAAAACTAGAGTTCATTTACATAAAAACATCGTAAAATTAAAAAAAAAAACAAAAATTAAATTTTTTTGGCGGGAAAATGATCCCGAAGTATTGAAAAAATTTTAAAAAATAATTTGTGCTATCGATTGCAGTTATTTTTGGTTTTTCGAGTTTGTTATTTCGTATACAACACATTTAAGCCACAAAACCACTGTCTCCTTTATAAATTATTAATATAATAGCTGATCGACTACTTGAGAAATCGCAAAAAAAAATCTCAAGTGTCAAAAATGTTAGTTTACATTTTAAGTACATTAATTATAAACAAACGATACCGCTAGAAGCGTCTTGAAACGCTCTTGAGAATAATGGGCTTAAACACGTACAAGTAACGCGCCACTTCATATGCCGAAGCGTAAACAAACGCACTTAGGTAACCTGACACCCGTTTTCCCGCCAAATTTGTAAACGCGAAGAGCAGCCGGTGTAGCAAGCGGTGGTTAGTGGTGCCGAGCCCGACACACCTGCCGTGTCCCTACACGGTGGATGGTGCGTCAATGCATTTCCCCCACATAAAAAAAAAAAAAAAAAAAAAAAAAAAACATTGATTGTAATTTTTTAATTTCTAAGTAACTAAATCGGACCGGTAAGGAAACTAAGGACCCATATCCGACTCGGAGCACCCCGACTCCGCCTAGTCTTGTCACTACTACTACTAGAGTGTATAAATAAGAAATGCGGGAAACCAGAAGTTCGAGGAAGGTCTTGAGTGGAGCGCAGGCCGAGTATGGAGAAGCGATACTCAGGCCTGATCGCAGAGCTTCTGGCGGAAACCAACCCGCAACCGTCTAACTAAATCGGCTATCGCTTTGCTGATGCTGTCTCTATCATTTCAAGCGAAAAGAAAAGAGAGAGAAACATCAAAGCGATGACATTTTTCGTTCGGCGGTAGACCTAATATCAATAACAGTCCCTAATCGGAGCGGTTGTCAAAATTAAATGATAGAACCAAATCAGAATGGATAGTTGACATAGACAATTTATCGGGTACTTCCCAAATATTTGTTTCAAATTTCATTTTGCAAAATGTTAAAGTGGTTAAATTTTAGATGTTAAGTGATTCATTTAAAAGATTTTTTTTTTTAAACGTATCAATTAATAAATAAACGTAAACCAATCAATTTTACAGACCACCAAGGTCTGTAAAATTGATTGGTTTACGAACGATAGTTTACGACGTGACAACGTCAAAACAAAACATTGGTAGATGCGGCGCAACCGTACGATCAGCGTAACGGGACAATTTGCGTAACTGGACATAACGGGACAGTTTTTCGTGCATGCAGCCGGCGTTAATCGATTTGTTAGACGTTGTCACATCAACAATATATCATTCGATGCCATCGCCTAAGTGAAACGTTTGATATAGGTATAATTTTGTTTGCAAACTTATTTCGTACACTACATTGCAGGTGTTTCTATCCCATTTATAACTAAGTATCTACGCTACTTCAATCAGCATAATATTAAACTAAAGCTACTATAATAAGAAAGGGCAATTTAGAACTCTCGTTAAATATATTACATTTTTTTTATTATCTTTCATCGTGGGTTTTCTTTTCTTATAAAACTCAGATAAACTGTTCCAATTTTTCATCATAATCACCTCATAATCCGTATCACCACGTGTAATTCTAGTTACACAGATCGCTCTCAGAACAAACTCCACTAAAACTACACATTAAGTTTATTTCTACAATAAACGCAACAATTTAACGGCATCCATCACGTAGAAAATCTAAAAACCAGCAAAATATCACAGTACAAATTTGAGGCAATCATTTACACATTCTACTCGCTCTTGTGGAAATGCCTTTACACTGATGGAGTCACGTGGCTCGGTGCAGACGTGGCTTAAACATTTTCAAACTTCACCTCGAGAACGCGTCAGGAGTTAAAAATTCAATGTTTTAGCGTTCCCAGACGACAAGGGGCATTTGTGGGACGTTCATATTTTGATGTCATATTTTTGCGTCACAAAAGCGGTGTAAAAATTGAGGCGTGCATTTATGCGCACAACCTGTTAATAAAATCTTTGCGACTTAAAACAGCATATTGAAAACATTTCTTAATGGATAACGATTCGTAAATTTCAAAGCCGACATTTCGTTCACAACATTTCTTCATACGAGTAACTTAATTTTCTCTTTGTAGTCATCTATCTAAATTTGGTATGACCAATCGTAAGCATAGACAACATTACAAGTAATGGAATATAGTCACACTATATTATGTGTTAAAAAGTAGCAAAACATAATGTAGATTTTGTTTCCATTTGACATTGGTTTTAAAAACATTTGAGACTACACTTCACTTAAAACATCACATCTGATTTGTCGCTTATCATTGATTCCGTTTATCTGTTTCTCTTCGTCGAACCACTACATCCCGGTCGAGTTAGTCCGCTAAGCCCTCATTGCACCCCTAACCGTAACAGACACCAAAACTACGACCCCGGTCATCATTAGACGAGACATCGTCCAAAACAAAGGGAAAAACTAAGGTTTTCCGCAGATTCTTTGAAAGGAGAGTTCGTTTCGTTGACCCTCATTAGACAAAAAGGGAGGCAAAGGAACCCTTTGGACTCGGCTTAAAGACGTTCACTAATTCTAACCTTTGTGTCACCGTGATTACTGATCCGATATCGTTGTGACTCTGAGGATTTCACTTGTTGGAGACAAAACCAACAACGGTATGCATAAAAAAAAACTCCGACTTCATATTTATAAATAAAGTAGCCGAGTGCGAGTTGGACTCACCCATGAAGGGTTCCGTTGCAGCAAGTAACATAATATACATAGTACACATAGTTCTTGTAGTTCGTTGTAACTTTGATCGAAGTTTCAATAATAGAGTATTTATGACGTACTAAAAAAAACTACTCATCAAATCGAGTTCAAACTAAATTTCGTTGGTAGTTTACACGGTAATGTACATCATATATTTTTTTTAGATTTTTCATTCCCTTACTTTAGAAGTTAGAGGGGGGGGGACACACATTTTAACACTTTGGAAGTGTCTCTCGCGCAAATTATTCAGTGTAGACAAAAATTATATTATAAACCTCAACATCATTTTTGAAGACCTATCGATAAACACCCCACACGTGTAGGTTAGATAAAAAAAAACATTTGAGTTTCAGTTCTCGGTATGGGGGCAACCCAAATTTTTCTTTTTTTTTAATTTTTTTGTTCAAATCTTAATGCGGTTCACAGAATACATCTTCTTACCAAGTTTCAACAGTGTAGTTCTCATAGTTTTGGCAAAAAGTGGCTGTGACATACGGACGGACAGACAGACAGACAGACAGACATGACGAATCTATAAGGGTTCCGTTTTTACGTTTTACGGAACCCTAAAAAATAGAACATTTAACGCGTACCTATCGTCTGCGTCCCTATTCATGATGATATTAAAATTAGCTATACGTGTTTAATTGTAAAGTCTTTGTTAGAGTATAATACCCCGTTTACATGATTCCAGTCCAGCGACCGAATCCAGCGCTGGATTGCTTACTGGAATAATGTAAACCGGGACTGGAATGCATTGGCACTGGATTGATGCTTGCCAGTGCCGGTTTCCATTATTCCAGTAAGCAATCCGGCGCTGGATTTGGTCGCTGGACTGGAATTATGTAAACGGGGTATAAGTAAGTTAGTGTATACTTGTACACTTACTTGATCCTAAAGTAGCGTTTAGTGGTTAATTATTTACCTAGCTAGACCAGGTCTCGTCCACTTGGCTCTTGGCAGAGGCCGAGTGACTGGAATTCTGGCATTGCTTGAAAACTAACCCGCACGATATTACGTGGATTTTTTTTCTGCAATCCCTGAACCAAAAGACTATAAGAAAGGATAAAAATTATTGTGAGTTTTTATTTTCGTAGTTATATTAGTTAAAATATTTATAAAGTCATACATAGCATACTAGCTACCTGGCCCCGGCTTCGCACGGGTGCAATGCTGATACTAAATATACTAAATAAAAATGGTTATTGTGGGTTATCCCTAAGAGATAGACATATGTATATCATTGTCAGATTTTTTGTACACCTTTTTAAGGTGTACAATCTTGTGGTATCTACATTATTTTGATCTATCTCGTAGCGTTCAGCCAGCGTTTGCAATTTAAGCGTAAAAATTGTGTATATTTATGAGATCGCTTTAGAAATCTTTAAAATTATCAGTGTCTCTCTACTGTACTATGCATGTATTCCACATAAAAACCTTCCTCTTCAATCACTCTATCTATTAAAAAAGCTCGCATCAAAATCTTTTTGGTAGGTTTAAAGATCTAAGTATACATAGGGATATAGGGACAGAGAAAGCGATTTTGTTTTATACTATGTAGTGATTAGTTTTGTATGCGGAGGAAGATAGTTACATTTTTAGGGTTTCGTAGAAAAAGCATGACCCTTATAGATCCGTCATGTCTGTCTGTCTGTTCGTCCGTATGTCACAGCCACTTATTGCCGAAACTATAAGAACTATACTGTTGAAACTTCGTATTCTATGAACCGCGTTAAGATTTTTACACAAAAATTAAAAAAAACAATAAATATTGAGGGTGCCCAAACTAAAAATGCCTGTGAGCTGTCGTGCCAATACCCCCCACCAAAAACTGAATGGATAGTTTACATTAATTATCAACTTTAGCAGAAGATAGTATTAATTGATTGTGAATCGATTTCGATAAGTAGTTCATTTTTAGGGTTCCGTAAAACGTAAAAACGGAACCCTTATAGATTCGTCATGTCTGTCTGTCTGTCTGTCTGTCTGTCTGTCTGTCCGTCCGTATGTCACAGCCACTTTTTGCCGAAACTATGAGAACTACACTGTTGAAACTTGGTAAGTATATGTATTCTGTGAACCGCATTAAGATTTCAACAGAAAAATTAAAAAAAAAGAAAAATTAGGGTTGCCCCCCATTAGGGTGTCCCTTAAATTTCAATGTCAATATATTTTTACGCATACCTTCTAAAAACTTTCGTATTGACCTAATATAGTACAGAAATAAATATAAGCCCGATTTATAAACGATAACCCGTGCCGACTTGAGTTTTTAACTTGTCCATACAAGTTGCGCGGGTGCAGCGCTGCGACCTGTTACTGCGAGTTTCAATTGTTATTTCATACGTGATTTCTAACATTATTATTGCGTTGTTTATTGTGTGAATATGTCTGTGGAATTCATCATCATCATCAGCCGCAAGACGTCCACTGTTGAACATAGGCCTCCCCCCTAGATTTCCACAACGAACGGTCCTGCGCAACCTGCAACCAGCGGTTTCCAGCGACCTTTGTGAGGTCATCTGTCCAACTAGTGGGAGGCCGTCCAACACTGCGTCTTCCGGTTCGTGGTCGCCACTCGAGAACCTTTCTTCCCCATCGATTGTCAGTTCTACGAGCGATGTGGCCTGCCCATTATCATTCAGCATAGCTACTCTTCGAGCTATGTCGGCTACTTTCGTTATTTTGTGAATATCCTCATTACGGGTTCTGTCGCGCAAAGAGACTCCGAGCATAGCTCTCTCCATAGCTCGCTGTGTGACTTTGAGCTTTATTATGAGGCCTACAGTTAAGGACCTCGTCTCAGTTCCATAAGTCATCACTAGCAACTCGCACTGATTGAAGACTTTCGTCTTCAAGCATTGGGTTATTTTGGACTCCAAGATGTGCCGTAGTTTCCCGAACGCTGCCCATCCGAGTTGGATCCTTCGCTGGACCTCTTTGTCGAAGTTGGATCTACCCAATTTGATCTTTTGACCCAGGTAGACGTATTCGTCAACAACTTCGAGTGTGGTATTCCCTACAATAACCGGTACAGGTGAGACATGAACATTTGACATGACCTTCGTCTTGTCCATATTCATCCTCAAACCTACCTGTTGGGATACTCTACTGAGGTCCCTGAGCATAGCACCGAGGTCCTCCAGCGACTCCGTCACAATGACTATGTTGTCGGCAAACCGAAGGTGAGTGATGCATTCGCCGTTGATATTGATGCCATGTCCGTTCCAGCCCAGTAGCTTGAAAACATCTTCCAGCGCGGCAGTGAACAGTTTCGGAGATATAATATCTCCCTGTCTCACGCCTTTTGTAGCCGGATATGTTTTGTGCACTGATCGCTGTAATCTGACAGACATTGTGACTTTGCTGTAAATACACCTCAACACTTCGATATAGCGATAGTCCATGCGGCATCGCTGGAGAGACTGAAGCACTGCCCAGGTCTCGATGGAACGTCGTAAATGACACTGCTGAAAGAGCTGTTAAATTAATGCAAGATTTTAATGGACTTATCACGGCTGAAGAAGAGCAAAAACAGTTTTTGTTGCGTTGTGTTCAGGAACATAGAAATCTGTAAAACTGACTGTAAAAAAACTACACTAAAGAGAAGTTGCCCTAATAAATTATTATTATAATTTGTATTTAAATAAGAGTTTATGTTGATCTTATTTTATTCTTACTCATATTTACTTTATTTGTTGCATTTTAATTAGTTTTAGATCATACCAAAATGTCAGGCCAAAACACCATTTTTAATAAACTTTAGAGCTCGGTCGGCACGGGTTGCAATCATGCTACAAATATGAAATTTCATATTTAAGTACATTTTAGCATGTATAAAAAAAGTAGAGGGTATGCGTTGCGAAATTCCAAAAAAAAATTTTTTTTGCCATATAAAGCTTTGGTCTGGTGATCATGACGCACAACGCTGCGGTATGCGGTATGCGTCGCCGGACACTCAATCATATGAAAAACGTCGAGAATGGTCGCGTGTTCCGTCGCAGTATGCGTCAGCGGCGAGGGGCAAGCGCGGTGAAGTGGGGAGGTGTACTCCCGCACAACGCGGCGTCATTCTCGGTTCAACGCTGCGGTGTGCGGTGTGCGTTACGGGTCAATATGGAATTTTTTGAAGACAATTAGGTAGCTGCGGCAAAATCAAATGACCACCTCTCCGCAGGGATGCTAAATGCTGCGTCGTGACGCTGCGTTGTGGCGCATACCGCAGCGTTGTGCGTCATGATCACCAGACCAAAGCTTAAGGGACACCCTACCCCCCATACTGAGAACTGAAACTCAACAAATTTTTTTTCATCAAACCTACACGTGTGGGGTGTCTATCGATAGGTCTTCAAAAATGATATTGAGGTTTTTAAGATCATTTTCGTCTACACTGAATAATTTGCGCGAGAGACACTTCCAAAGTGGTAAAATGTGTGTCCCCCCCCCCCCCCCCTCTAACTTCTAAAGTAAGAGAATGAAAAATCTAAAAAAAATAATTATATGATGTACATTACCATGTAAACTACCAACGAAAATTAGTTTGAACTCGATCTGATGAGTAGTTTTTTTTTAGTACGGCATAAATACACTATTATTGAAACTTCGATCAAAGTTACAACTACAAGAACTATGTGTACTATGTATATAATGTTACTTGCTGCAACGGAACCCTTCATGGGCGAGTCCAACTCGCACTTGGCCACTTTATTATTTTAGTCGGCAGTTTAAAAATAGTAGCATATAAAATGTACTTTCATTTATCTGGATGACATAATGTTAGATTTTTTATGAAATTTGGTCGTGTATTTGAATGTAATTTTAAATTGAAGTAGATTGTTGGTTTTCCGGGGAAAATAAATTATTTAGTATTAAATTACAACGATCAACTATTAAAATAATATTTGCTTTATTCATCTCTCTCTCTCATCTATAGACAATTAATTCGTTGAAAAAATCATGTTTGATGTCTGGTACCATCTATCATAATCTATTTTAATCAATTGTTTGTCTTGTCTAAAAACAGCCTTGTCCAAAAGTCCTTATTTATTACACTTGGCTAAATTTAGGACTGAATTAAGAAGCAAATTTAGAAGCAAGGTAGGACTGAATTAAGAAGCAAGCCAGCAAGCAAGCCATCATCGCTTCTGAATTTAGTATGCTTAGCTTACTGCATGCTACGAGTATGACACATTACTGGATTTAGTAGCGACTAAATTTAGCCAACTATAATAACCACTTTATTGGGCTAACAATAAACATTAGTGTGATCAATCATCATCTTCACTCAAATCATCTTCATCTTCACTAAATTTAAGTCGTTTTATTTGCGAAACTTAATTTTAGAATCTTCTTAAACAAACAGTCGCAAGTTTAACTCCAGAAACTAACAGCACATGAACGAAACACATCCAACACGCGAGTTTACAGTAATTAACACAACGTGCCCACTTATAGCAGAAAGTGCTTAAAAGATAATATAATTAAGCAAAGCAACTCCAACTCTGCAAATTGCTGGCGGGAATCTCTTATTTATACGCAACTAAGAAGAAAATGCGCACGAAGAATTTTAATTCTGTAATGCAGCACGATATAACTCTAAGTGGGGGATTAAGGGGAGTAATGTTGGATCTGGATCATGCATTGTTGTCACATGTTTTGTGTGAAATGTTAAAAATTTCTGAGGTTTTAAGTTTTAGAAAAATAAATTCATATTAGAGATGATGGATGAGATTGAATGAGGAAATAAAACAAAAGATATGTATTGTAGTTTTACTAGCAGCAGCCCGCGGTGTTGTCCGCGTAGTTTCCGTTACCTTTATTTTTCCGGGATAAAAAGTAAACTATGTGTTCTTACAGACTGTAATCTACCTGCATTCCAAATTTCAGCCAGATCCGTTCATACGTTACGACGTGATTGAGCAACAAACATACATGCATTGACATTTATAATATAGGTAAGTAAGAAGTAGGATACTCAACTATGGGTCGATCAGCTGATAATCGATGGCAAGTTTTGGACTCTTCATGTTCCAATAGCTGCGTGTCACTGTGCATGTGGCAGGCATGTTGCTTACCATCAGGCACATGTCCTGCTCGTCTCATCACTCTTTATTTAATAAAATATTCAAATAACAGTTAGATATCGGTGCGTCAGGTAGTTATTTAATAATAAAATGCATATAAATAAAATGCGTAATAACACGGTAACTTTCACGAAGGCATTTAAAACGGCTTAACAATGACCAAGTGTTCATTGATCATTGCATATTTTGGTAAGCACTGTAGCAAGTTCAAGTTTATTACCATGTCCCGGTTTGAAGGGCAATGTTTTCAGTGAAATTACGGGGCATAGAGATATAACACCTTACATCTCTGGGTGACGAGCGCAGTACAGTGCTAGGTAATGATTTGGACTCTTCGTGTTCCAATAGCTGCGTGACGCTATTCTGTTATGGGCAGGCGTATTGCTTACCCTCAAGTGCATGACCTGCTCGTCTCGTCACTCTATACTATAAAAAAAATAAGAAGTTATTGCTACAAAGAACTCCAACAAACAGGCTTAGACCTGTTTACGTTACATCTTAGTTAGAACTCGCCTCTTTTCCGGACAATAGCTGCGTTAAGATAGGGAGAAACAAGTCACCCGAAGCATAACTCAAAAGTAGTATGCTCCTCAGAGATAACAATGATCTTTTCATTTCATAACCTAATGGAACTTTTCTCATTTTAACTTATTCTTTTTATCTCGAGCCGACTGCCCCGGCCGTGAGTCTGTTTTTACTGCCCGATGATCCGAGTTTTCAGTACCTTTCTTGTTTTTCCTGTTAAAAATTTAATAGAAGCTAACTTTAGAGAAGGGTTTTATTTTAAAAGTCGAGTATTTTGCCCAATTTTATTATTTTGTGAATTTTTATTTCAAGGATTTCGGCCTTCAGGGTCAAACTCTACAGACTTGTATTTAAAGTAAATTTTTAATGTTTCATGAGTGTTTCGAGATTTTTTGGAATTGAATATTAAATTATCGTAGACGATACATTGTGGAAGTTGTTTGTTTTAAATTCCATTATAATAAACTAACAGCGCCCGCCGTTGTATCTGCCCAGTTCTTCTTCCCGTTGTTTTTCCGCAATGCTACTTTTTGCATATTCCAGACCAAATTTAACTGTGTTCTAAATTTCAACCCATTCCGATCCATCGTTCCGACGTAATTGAGCAATAAACATTCAAACATTTGCATTTATAATATTAGTAGGATGTAAAAGTTTAGATGAGTTTGTTGTTGAATCAAGTTGTAAGCAATGAACAGATCAATCTGAAATTCCCCCTGCGTGTTACCACGTCATGCCACGTGGCCCTATAATGCCCTCGCTCTCTCCTACTTACTTTTTGTGATTTTTTCTTCGAAATATTACTTGTAATACATTTCCTATGATTATCTATCTTCCTAGGCAACTGTTACATCAGGGAAAAGGTAGATCATTTTCATATCTGTCGCTCACGGAGCAATACTCAAGTGAAAATACATTAGACACGAGTTCTTTCACTCCAGAAAATGCAGCCCATCCATCAAATCACACCAATCTGACACAGATTTGCCACAACGATATCAATAATAAAATATTTCTCAGTAAATAAACTTCAGATCAATCACGAAGAAATTGCACTTAAATATCTAGGGCATAAAAGCTAAAATGGTGGCAGAAATGGAATGGGAGTTTAAGGGGTAATTGAGCCATCCATCTTATGGCGTCGTGAGACAGCATCCAGCGCGATTGATTGTTATTGACAGATTCCCTGATATATACGTTTACTGAACTGATTCAACCTTGAAAAGCAAGTAGCATCCTTTTAAAGGTCAGGAGCAGCTGTGGCAGATGCAACCTGCTGGATGCTTCCAGTAAATTCTGCCAATGCTATTATATTATAACAATAAAAGCTTTGGTCTTGACTGCCATCCTGCCTGATTTTAAGAGACAATTCGGTCTACGATGGACCGTGCTCACCTAGAAGAAACCAATTTAATTTTAAATTGAAAAGCAAACTGAAAAGCCAATATTATACCTATCGCAAAACCTCCATTTAAGAAATGTATTCCAACGCATTGACGTTCATCCTGCGAAAGTAAAGACAAACCTCCTGGTTCATGTACGAATAGATTTTCCTGTATGAAAGTATACACTTGGAAGTCACTTTTTAAATTATAATTGGTTTGCACTTGATCGTCATCTTGCTTGATATTAAGCGACGATGTGGTCTTTGATGGAGCATGTTTACATAGAAGAAACCGATTCACTCTCAATATGAAGATACCAAGATTGTAACCAGCGGGAAATCTCATCGATGTCATGAAGTAGATGAGCTCCGAACTAAAGATGGAATCCCGTGGAAGTTTTATTTGTTAGAGGCACCATGTACTTCCATGGTATCGAGTCTGACATAACCCGAAAGTCGGAAGGAAGGGTTTGTCTATTTTTTTTTTAACTTTTATATGCTTACACTTGACCGCCATCTTGCCTGATGTTAAGCGACGATGCGGCCTACGATGGAGCGTGTTTACCTTAGAAGAAACCAATTCACTCTCGATTTGAAGACACAAAGACTGTAATCAACAGAGAAAACCCACTCAGGCAACGCATTCCAAAGCCTAGACGTTCATATCACAAAAGTAGAGTCAAAGCTCTTCGTTCGTGTCTTTGGAACATCAACCATGAAACGACATCGCTCTTTCGAGCTACCAGCATTCCGATAGAAAAAAGGCCAAGGTGGTATTAGATCATGTAAATCAGTCGCACACTCTCCGAAGTGTATTCGATAAAAACCCGAAAGGCTAGCAACTTTTTGGCGATTTTCAAGACTTTGTAGTCTTTTTCGCACAAGAGTGTCGTTGTACACATTTCCTACACTTACAAAAACAAAGAAAAAGGATGTCCCAACCTATAGCACAAGAGTCATGCCGCCAGGTATTTCGCCATTGTTACGTGCAAAATCAATCATTGGTTTCGACTATTACTGTATTGTAACAATTATTGTAGCAATTTGTGGGCTATTGAATTCAATTCAAATCTTACACAAAAATATTTCTTCTCAAACGGTATAAATTTGATCAAATCTGTTGAATTTACTTAACATTGAATCTTAAAATTTAACATGCTCACCCCTACCTATGTCCGCTCGGGGCTTTTTTCCATCTCAGAGATTTATAACATCGCTAAGGAGCTTTATAAGCCTTTGAGAATTATTTATGGCTTGTAATAAACGCTCATATTTTGTTATTTGAACATTTATACCGTTGTAGCGCCTGTGGCTTCCCTGCAAGGGGCTCCAACAACTGTTGCCCCTAAATGTTGGGAAGATTGTTTCTTATTATACTTTAAGTGCAGGTTATTTTGGAAATTTATGAAATATAATATTTTAATCGCATTTTACTTTTTTTTTCATACGGCTGCACTTGGCCTAGCTGATGTTAAGCAACGATGCATTCAACGAAACCGATTTAATTTGAAAACATCCAGACAGTATATATACGTGTTTGCTGTTTGGAACGCTCAGCAGAATTAGCCACTGCACCAGCCCTACTATGTGGCTCTGAAAGGTGTGATGACCTATAAGTATCAACACATGTTGGTTCTCATACTAGGAGCCAAAAATTAATTCAGGCAATGAATTCCACATTTTAGACGTTCTTACTACAAAATTAAAGTGAAGGAAGCTGAATACCCACTCTAGCAACGAATTCCACATTTTAGTCGGTTTACTACAATAGCGAAGTGAAGTTACTAAAAATCTCATCCCTCGGGACTTTGGAACGGCACCCAAAAACTATACGATCTCAATCTTAATGAAAAAATAATAATATGGATGGATCATGCAGATCAACTGCTCACTTTTCGAAGTGAATTCAACTGCAAATAGAATAAATATAGATATTTAACTTCTATTTAGTATTACAAAACACTGTTTACATAAAAGTCACATTTTAAATTGCCACGGTCGGAACTCGGGGGGAATTTATCACATAGAGATAAACCCAATCACACCTAATCTACTCCGCTGTACGCTGGCTAAGTAAGACACATGGCCGCCCAAAATACTATATTAGTTGGTAAAATGTCTATACTCATTTTGCCCCTCTTCTCACCAGCCAGGTCTGAAGCTCCGTGTTGGGGTTTAAGAAGAGAGCCATGTAAAAGTTTACAGCTTATCGCAAATACCTACCTACCCAAAATTTGGTACCAACTCTCAGAATACAGGATGTTTTTCCCAACAGTTATAGGTAATACTCGCTTTAAGAATTAATCGGTTTCTTTTAGGTAAACTCTCTGAATCGTAGATCGCATCCGCGCATAACATCAAGTGAGATATCGATCAATTGCAAGCCTGAAATTGTTAAGAAAATCAAACTTACTAGATCTGCAAAACAAGAAGACGACCCGCAATTTTGTTGGTCTTCTCGTGCCCAAGGCGGTTGTAACGCTGCCAAAATATCTAAATAATTAAATAATATTTTTGTTTGTGATCCCTGAACCTAAAACCCTAAATCGTGATTGGTATTTAGAGATGAGTGATTAAGTATTAGATGGATGATTAAGTGATGTTACGGTTACAACATGAGTTCAAATCGAAAGTCTAACAACTATATCCGCAAAAGAAGCAAGTAAACAGAAGCATTGTCAAATCAGCGCAAATCAAAAGCCCGCCAAATTCCTGTCACTACGTCACCGCAAGCCCAGATTATGCCAATCCAATATCAAAAGCGGGACAAGCGATCCGCAAAAACAGTATTCACGTCGTCCGAATACCCCACATCCCTCACTGGGCATTAGGCGCGATATCGCGTTACAAGGGTCAATCTTTTGAGGGCGTGCCCTACATTAGCCTCTGGCCGGCCTCAAAGGAAATGGCACGAGATATACGCTAATGGAACCATTGGTTTTGGAATCGAACCCAGCATTGAGGGATGCATTGCGGGATGTTATTTTTGGTAAGCTTTGATAGATGTCGTGGTATTGGCTATTATTGTTTATTTGTTTGATTTAGGGGAATCTTTTTTGGTGGCATACTTCTTTGAACACGTTCATTGATTGTATAAACTAGTATAAAGTAGAGTATCACTCCACTGTGCTCGTCACCCAGAGAAATAAGATGGTTTATCTCTATGCCCTGTAGTTTTGCTGGAAAGATTATCTTTCAAACCGGAACGCAGTAATGTTTGCACATTGCTGCTGCACCACCACCACCCGAGGCCTAATATACACTCAAATATGGGCTTTATAAATAAATAAAATAAAATAAATAAATCTTGCAGAAAAATTCACACACAACGCCATCTGACCCCAAACTAAGCAAAGTTTGTGCTATGGCGGCCAGATAGCTGATATCATACCTATATAGTTTTTTTTAAATACGTACTTATTATACATAGAAAGACCCAGACACAGTACAAATATTTGAATTCATCACACAAATATTTGCACTAGGTGAGGATCGAATCCACGACCCTCGACTTCGCAGGCAGAGTTACTACCCACTAAGCCACGAGGCCAGTCATGAGTGTTAAGATATAGATTACATTGGCAACACACATTAGCAGACCGCTCGCTGACAGTCGTTTGGTAATTCATGTTGCCAATGCAATCAACATCTTAACAGGCATGACTTAAAGCGCATATTTGAGTGTATTTTATTTGTCGCGTCGGAGCGGAGTCGAATATGTGGGCTCAGACCTTAAGCCTGTCGTTTACTGCTACTAAAATGCAATTAGCTTCGGCTCAACCAAAATTGTCTAACGAGTCCTGCCGTCTGCAAACTATAAGCTATTAAGCATAAAAACCTTTGTAATGTTCTACGTTAAAACAAAAAATATTTATAACAATTCGCAACTTACTCGTACTTTCTGAAATAAAAAGGTATCTCAATGTTTATGTTTATGCTTAAACATAAACATTGAAAGAGCACATCTATCAGTGTCACTGTTATAATAATTATGGTAGCTAAATTGTCAATGTAATTTTCAAATACATACTAACTTTATTTTATTTTAATCGGTTATAGCAAAAGATACATCTCTGTGTACCCCACCACTGGGACTCTTTTAACAGGTGGATTATGACTTTTCGCACAAAGTCATAATCCACCTGTTAAGCGCAAGTTGTTGAATGACGTTTGTCCACAATAAAACATCTTTCTTGTAATATCCTGGTTTCCTGATGATGTTTTCCTTCATCATTAAAGCCAGTAGTATGTGATAAAAAACTTCCTATTCGAAAATACTTATAGGTGCAGGTGGTATTCAAAGCTACAAAAAACGGACGTTATCAGCCCTAAGCCACCAAAGCTTATTGGAACTAGATTTGATTTTCGTAATAAATATGATTTCATAACATAACATAACATGTTTCAAATTGAAATATATTTTAGCAATTGAGCTGTTTTGTAAAATGATCTATCTATTTTAATATTTCTGTGGTCACGTGATCGAATGACGCTTCTTGGCGTAGCAATCTGGATTTAACGCACTGCGCTAGATCTATAGCCAAGTTTACGAAAATAACACGTCGTTAACATTAAAAAATTGAGGGTTTGTGCGTGTTGCTTAGATTCAGATTTGATTAATAACAAAATTACAGTTCGATTAAAAAAAAACATAAAAAACGTAGTAGATATGCACTGCTTATTAATGTGTAAAATGTCCGTAAAACATGGTGAAAATTGGGGCATGTTCCAACAAATAGGCTATTTTACTGTAATACTTGTAACAATTTAAAGAAACAGTCAATGAGTAAAAGTGAAAATGACGAAGCCTTACAGTGTGAGTAGGGCAGGCTGTCACATTCTACAAAGAGACTGCGTGAAACAGAACAATCAGCGTTCGCTTAAATAATTACCGCAGCTTAGCAAACTTGCTTGACGTTGCGTTCGCAAACTGCTTGCTTGGCGTTGGTTTAGCAAACTGCTTGGCCAGGTGGCCTGTGGTGAATTAATCACGACGAGCTGAGTCAACTGCGGACGTACTCATCGCTGGCTGCGCTGTGATTGCGACGCAAACGTCGATAGCGACGGCAGTGGCTAAGTTTCCTGCAAATCAAAATAAAATCTATGGTTATAAGTATTAGTGTTCATTTTTTTAAAACAGCTCACTGGTTTTTAAGCCGAAAGTTTATCGCTTTTTTGTTAAAGGTAAGCTTGCATCATCGTATAGTCATTGTCACGTACAGACCTGTAGTGGTAAGATTCATTGCAGAGTCTGCCTGGGGAATTGCTATACCTTTGCGTTCCGGTTCAAAAGGCAATGTTTCCAGAGGATGCGTTCGCAGACTGCTTGCTTGGCGTTGGGTTAGCAAATTGCTTGCTTGGCGTTGGGTTAGCAAACTGCTTGCTTGGCGTTGGGTTAGCAAATTGCTTGGCCAGGTGCCCTGTGGTGAATTAATCACGACGAGCTGAGTCAACTGCGGACGCACTCATCGCTGGTTGTCATATATCGGGTTCCTATTGCTTATATATACAATTTTATCATAAATGTAAGTCTGAAGCACTGTAACTTTAATATTTGTTGTAGCTATACACTATATCTACTACATACCCCCAGTCCCTGCACTCACACGATAAAGTGTCACTAAGCTCCTCTCCACCCGGCGTACTCTCATATACTGCGTTAGACCGGCGACTGTTCTCTAATCTACGTCAGTAGGTAATTGGTCGCCTCCCTTAACAATCGGCTCGTCGGTTGGTCAAATATACACCTGGTGTTTGTGGCCTTTGACGGGTTAATTGCGTTACACACGAACATTTGACATTTGTTTAATATAAATAGTTTATTCGGATGAGCGACGGTCATTTTAATTATAATAATTAGCATATAGTTCAGGTTAGACGGACTGAACAATATTTCAAGAGTTTACATAAAATGTACTAAATCAATGAACGCAACGATACTCACGTTCTGTTACGGAAATATTTACAAAGTCATTAATGCATTGAATAAAAATACCACTAGGATAAGAAATTAAGTAGAAAACATATCAAACTTAACTTAACAATCAATATTGCGTCGGGCGAAAATAAAATCATTATTTATCATTAAAATTCGATTTTCCTACACAGAATTCCTTCCTATACAAAAAAGATACCAAAAAACTATTGTAGTTACCAAACCCAGTTGCGTACAAAAACCGATAGAATTTGAATACAATAACGAAACAACACAAAAAGCAAAATCTGATTCACAAACTCGCTATCTAAGTTTCGAAATAAAAACAATTCTACTGGACTAAGGTAAAATTACCTGGCTCCATCAATGGCCGTCCGGAAAACTTTGATAATTCCCAACTCGGAAATAAAATAAATAAAAAAAAACAGTTTGTTAGTGTGTGAAGCAGGAGGTAGTCGGTGGAATCATTAGTTAGAAAACTCGTCTCGATTTCTTTAAAGTAAACACAGTGTTAAGTAACCTGAGGAAAGCTTAGCTTTATCTTGTTGATTTTACCTATATAATATTATGTATCGATTTGCAAGTTACGGCTGGTCTAGTCGGGAGAACGGCGCCTGCCGATCCGGAGACCCCGGATTCAAACCCCACACGCACCACTGTCTTTTCGAAGTCATGACTGTGCGTAATGCCGCTAACTTAAAACGGTGAAGGAAAACATTGTGAGGAAACCGACATGTATCTAGAATCTTTCGAAGTTATGTGTCATCCACCAACCCGCACTGGGCCAGCGTGGTGGATTATGGCCTTAACTCTCTCCTTGCGAGAGAAGGCCCCGAGTCCCAGCAGTGGGAACGTTTAGTGGGCTGTTGATGATGATTATCAATTTGCAAATTTTCGATACCTATATTTAATAAAAAAGTGGCCAAGTGCGAGTTGGACTCGGCCATAAAGGGTTCCATAGCAGCAAGTAGCAGGTACCATATAATATAAAAAATCTTGTAGTTTAGTTCGGTGTAACTTTGATCGATGTTTTAAAAATACTGTTGTATTTATGACGATTACAAAAAAACTGCTCGCTAGATCTAGTTTAGAACAATTTTCGGTGGAAGTTTGCATGGTAATATATTTAATGGTTTTTTTATTTTAGAAGTTACAGGAGGGGGGGGGGGTGACGACGATACATTTTACCATTTTGGAAGAGTCTCTTGCGCAAACTATTTTGCTTAGAAAAAAATGTTACAAAGCTCAGCATCTTTTTAAAGACCCATCTTTTTGAGTTTCAGCTCTAAGTAAGTATAGGGCACCCCAAAGTTTATTGTTTTTTTTTCTATGTACTAAGTTTCAATACAAAGAAGGGGTGTAAGGGGTGTAAGGGGGAAGCGCTAAACATCTAGTTTCCCCAAATGTCAACCTCTCCTGCGCGCGGTACACCCTGCTGCCAACTAACGAGGCTCTGACGACCGAACCAATGGCGGTATATCCATTTAAAAGCCAGTCCTAAATTGACCTGGCCGGTGACGGGCAGCGGCGTCATCGGTGCAAAGGACTGTCTCCGCGGTCACCAACCCGCCTGCCAAGCGTGGTGACTATGGCAAACATAGCATCATATGGGGGCATCATATGGGGGGGCCCATATGATGGTCACAAAAAAAGAAACGGCCCCTAGTCCCCGGCGGCTCCGTTATTCCAGGCGTTGGTGGCAGCCTTGGTTCCGGCGGAGCATGGGGTGCTAAGAATCCCCGGCAGACGCCCCGCCACCAAACCCAACGACTCGACCTGGCAACGTACAACGCACGGACTCTGAGGGCTGACGAGAAGATTGTGGAGCTGGAAGCAGAAGTGGACAAGTTGCGCTGGGATATCATAGGGTTATCCGAAGTCCGTAGACAGGGCGAGGACAGAATAACCCTCGAATCCGGCAACTTGTTCTACTACCGGGAGGGAGATCAACAATCCCAAGGGGGTGTCGGGTTTATCGTCCGCAAGTCTCTTGTCAACAACGTGTTAATGATCGAGAGTGTGTCGAGCAGGGTTGTACGAGTATACCTTGTACTTAAAATAACCGACCGGTATTCATTGAAGGTCATACAGGTATACGCACCGACCTCGACACATCCCGACGAAGAGGTTGAGACCATGTATGAGGACATCTCCAAAGCCATACATGTCTCGCCAACACATTTCACAGTTGTGATGGGAGACTTCAACGCGAAACTAGGCAAACGTAGCGGTGATGAGTTGAGAGTGGGACAATTCGGATATGGGCAGCGGAACCCAAGAGGGCAACGTCTAGCTGATTTCTTGGAAAGGGAGAGCCTCTTTATGATGAACTCCTTTTTCAAGAAACAGCCACAACGAAAATGGACCTGGATTAGCCCAGATGGTTCCACAAAAAATGAGATCGACTTCATTATGACGACTAAACGGCAAATATTCAGCGATGTCTCTGTGATCAGTAGGGTTAAGACCGGCAGCGATCACCGTATTGTAAGAGGCACGCTGAATCTAAACATTAAGTTCGAAAGATCACGTCTAATGAAGTCCACGCTCCGACCAAATTATGCTCAAATCGAAGATCCCGATAACTTTCAACTCGAACTTCAAAATCGCTTCGAAGCCTTAGATGAATGCGTAACGGCGGACGAAATAAACGACAGGCTGGTGGAAACTGTTCAAGCAGTTGGCAGGAAATTTTATAACAGCCGACGCCAGAATAGAACCCAAAAGCTCTCCGATCATACTCTGAATCTCATGGCGGTTAGGCGAGATATGCGATTGTAGTCTTCGGTCGACATGACGACATACAGACAGCTCAATAGACAGATATCTACTTGTGTGCGACGCGACATACGCTGCTTCAATACTTCGTGTAATGAAGAAGCGATTAAGCGGAACAAAGGCTCGAAAGTGTTCGCAAGAAATCTGTCTCTTGGGCAAAGTCAATTGACCAAACTGAAGACCGATAGTGGTAACGTCGTCTCGTCGAAGCCCGAGATTTTGGAGGAGATTGAGATTGGAGATTCTATGAACAGTTATACACCTCTACACAAGCACAACCTGTCGTTAGCATGGCAAAAGACCCCAGAGCCAAGCTGACCCGACACTTTACCGAAGATATCCCGGAAGTCAGCCTGTATGAGATTAGGATGGCCCTCAAACAACTTAAGAACAACAAGGCACCTGGCGATGACGGAATTACGACTGAGCTTCTGAGAGCGGGTGGAAAACCGGTACTTAAAGTCCTCCAGAGGCTATTCGACTCCGTCATACTTGACGGTAATACGCCAGAAGCGTGGAGCAGAAGTGTGGTGGTGCTCTTCTTCAAAAAAGGTGACAACACCTTGCTGAAGAACTACAGACCCATCTCACTTCTGAGCCACGTTTATAAGTTGTTTTCGAGGGTAATCACGAATCGTCTCGCACGCAGGTTTGACGACTTCCAGCCACCCGAACAAGCCGGTTTCCGAAAAGGCTATAGTACCATAGACCACATCCATACGCTTCGGCAGATTATACAGAAAACCGAGGAGTATAATCGGCCACTATGTATAGCGTATGTGGACTATGAGAAAGCCTTCGATTCCATCGAGACCTGGGCAGTGCTTCAGTCTCTTCAGCGATACCGCATCGACTATCGCTATATCGAAGTGTTGAAGTGTATCTACAGCAAAGCCACAATGTCTGTCCGATTACAGGACCAGTGCACAAAACACATCCAGCTACAGAAAGGCGTGAGACAGGGAGATGTTATATCTCCGAAACTGTTCACTGCCGCGCTGGAAGATGTTTTCAAGCTACTGGACTGGAACGGATACGGCATCAATATCAACGGCGAATGCATCACTCACCTTCGATTTGCCGACGACATAGTCATTGTGGCAGAGTCGCTGGAGGACCTCGGTGCTATGCTCAGGGACCTCAGTAGAGTATCCCAGCAGGTAAGTTTGAGGATGAATATGGACAAGACGAAGGTCATGTCAAATGTTCATGTCTCACCTGTACCGGTTAATGTTGGGAATACCACACTCGAAGTTGTTGACGAAAACGTCTACCTGGGTCAAAAGATCCGATTAGGTAGATCCAACTTCGACAAAGAGGTCCAGCGAAGAATCCAACTCGGATGGGCAGCGTTCGGGAAACTTCGGCACATCTTTGAGTCCAAAATACCCCAATGCCTAAAGACAAAAGTCTTTAACCAATGCGTGTTGCCAGTGATGGCTTATGGGCCTTAACTGTGGGCCTCATAACAAAGCTCAAAGTCACACAGCGAGCTATGGAGAGAGCTATGCTCGGAGTCTCTTTGCGCGACAGAATCCGTAATGAGGATATTCGCAAAAGAACGAAAGTGGCCGACATAGCTCAAAGAGTAAGCAAGCTGAAGTGGCAATGGGCAGGCCACATCGCTCGCAGAACTGACAACCGATGGGGAAGAAAGGTTCTCGAGTGGCGACCACGAACCGGAAGACGCAGTGTTGGACGGCCTCCCACTAGATGGACATATGACCTAACAAAGGTCGCTGGAAACCGCTGGTTGCAGGTTGCGCGGGACCGTTCGTTGTGGTAATCTAGGGGGGAGGCCTATGTTCAGCAGTGGACGTCTTGCGGCTGATGATGATGATGATGAAGTTTCAACAGTATTAGTTCTTATAGTTTCGGAAAAAAGTGGCTGTGATATACAGACGGACAGAGAGACAAACATGACGAATCTATAAGAGTCCCGTCTTTTGCCATTTGGCTACGGAACCTTAAAAATGGATATTCGAAATGTATCTACGCTCACAACTTTTGAATGACTGCACCAAATTGGATGACTCTTTGTTTGGATTCGTTATTGTCGGGACAAAGTTTGTATGGCAAAAAAATTGGCAGTTATAAGAACTACCGAAAAAGGTGAAAACTTACAACTCAGAATTTGATAGCTCACTTTGGAAACTACGCGGGTGAAACCGGAGGACGTGACCATGAGCATGACCATCTACAAACGCTGACGCATTTCTAGATAGCCAATGATCATAGTCCCCATTTTACCTGAAGATTTCTTATCGTTCCCGAGCGTGACGCTAGAATTCAATTCACAGCCCACGAAAAATCTGTCTGTGGGGCGCTAAAAGATGTTTTCACTTCAAAAAATTAGAAAATGAAAAAAAAGTACGGGGTTACAAAGTTCGCCGGGTCAGCAAGTTTTTATGAAAGTCTGACTTTTTGACGTATTTTGCTCACGTAAGCAAAAGCACGTTGAGTAAATGTTTGATTCACATCGGCAATAAAATATTAACTCGTGACTGACTAGACCAGACCAATACTTAACTTAGTAATTTTGTATATTGACACACAACCCAGTGTACAGTGGTTTGGACTCGGCACCTTCTCTTATAAGGATAGCCAAGGCTATAAATTTTGATTGGCTGATAATTATTCTAGGAAACATTCTAGGATCGTAGGAAGTTAGAAAACAAACAAACCTAAAGAGGTTCTAGAAACATGCCTTTCTTATGATTCCTTACGATGTTTTTCTTCGTCTTAATGACGTCAGATTGTCAGTCGTGATGACAAAGTTGTAAAATACGAGTATATGCACTCGGAAGTGGGACGCGACTACGACCTCTCGATTGTGATCACGTGGTGATCTAGCTACCAGGTCACCACGGCAGTGCACCCTCACTCGCTCAAGGTCGCGCGGTTTTAGCCTACCGCTAGAACGTTCCTTCCAGGAAACAAGTGACAGTCGGTTGTCGGACGCACACCTGAGTGCTCGCGCAAAACGTTTCCCGCGCATATTGTTATTAGAAATGTCGTAAACCCTCCGCGCTAGACACCGACAGAGTTACGCGTTGGAAAGAGCGCAAATGTTTATTTGATAATTGCGACAGGTATTGCGAGCTGAATTGAACTTTGTTGTGTCCCAGCAAGAGTCGCTATTTATATAATTGTTTTTGGTAAGTGTGGCTTCTGTACTAATAGTTATTCTGTGACCACGGGGTCATTACATAATACTCTATCTCAAAGACAATGTTGTTTCTTGCATTTTTTGACGTCTATAAATCATCGATTTTTTTTCACACCATTTCGATTTCTTTTAAAAAAAACATATTTTTTACGCTCTTTTTTAATACGTCATAATTAATGATTTTTATTCAGTTAAAAGGAAACATTTATTATCAAACCAAAATACGATAAAAAATGTGTAATTATTGTAGGTAATTAAGCTAGTTTAAAACAAAAACTCATTATTATACCATAAAAACAAAACAAATATTATTAAACTGGACCTTAAAAACATTTTCGGCATAAAAAGCAATCTTGTGGCTAATACTCTTGCCGATCAACTTTCACATAACCTTTTGTGTGATGAATTATGCTCTGATTATGGAATTGAATATGAAATTTGCACTGGATAGTTAAATTGTTTTTGTGGATGGATTGAGTAAATTGTTGATGATGATGTATATCTAGGACGATTTCATTTACGGCGACTATTTTGTGTAAGTTGTGTTAACTTATTGCAACTTCACGTGATTTTTATATCAGTAAATGTTCGACAACAGTTCCTATATCCTCATTGTTGTATATTACATTCGTTTTGGCAAGTGGTTTGCTTATAATGTGATCTCTCATATCTTCAAGCTAGACCCTTCTTTGGTCTTCAAAAATCTTTACATTTTACAAAATGATTTGACTGTATTAAAATGCGATGACATGCATGTTCTTTCCATGCGGAGGGCTCTATTCGATAGCTTTACAGTCATGTATCTCTCAATAATATCTTAATACCTAAGGCCACGACTTTTAGAGCCGGTTTTCACGGCGCGGCTGCCAACCGCGCACGCGCGCGGGCGCGGCAGATTTCCATATAAAATAGAATTCAAAACTCACGACGCGGTTTAAGGCCGCGCGGCTGCGGGAGCCGCGCGGCGCCCGCGTGGCTGCGCGCGATTCTCGCGCAGTAGCTTTCCGCAGTAGAAACCGCGAAAACCTGCGATCTCATGAGTATTGAAACAAACCGTCGCGCGGCCGCGCCCGCGCGCTGGCGCGGTTTGAAACCGCGCTGTGAAAATTGGGCCTTACGCTTATCATGTTGTAGTTCTGAGTTAAAGATACGTTTGGCCGGCAAACGGTATTTTCTGGTTCCATCCCACCTGAACTGTCTTCGCATACAATATGGTTTAATTCCAACAATATTGGCACGTTTCAATACGTCTGTATTTCTAACGCGATCTATTGATATTAAGAATATCTCTGAGACATTTGATGTGAAACCTGTCAGTACACCGACTATGCGAGCTTAAATACTCCAGGTTTCTGGCGAGTATTAAATATGCGGCATCACAATAGCCAGGTATATTTTTATCTTAGTTTCTAGTTTATTATCGTGTGAACGAAAGACTATGTATCTTAATTTTCCCAAAACTGCTGCAGCACCAATTTTTACTATTCATTACGGGGTCAAAGTTTCACTGTGAAATTATGGTACTCCCTAAATATCATTACTTATCTATATTTTTTTGCCTTTACGCATCGTCCGCCATTCAAGGATATGGCGGGGCATGTCGGGCTCGACACTCGGTGTGTGGTGCTCCGACTAAAACCCCCACAAGTTCCTGCAGCTGCGGGTTTGCGGCAAAGTTGCGGGACCACTGTCGCTTTCCATTGCGACTCTACCTTCTGACTCTGACTCCGCAATATTCTCTTGATGAAAAGTAGCCTATGTGTTGTAGATCCTGACTTGTACAATTTGGCAAAGTAATTGAAGATTAAGATCCTTACAATTATATTTCCAAACAAACTTTCGTAATTATAATATTAGCAAGATAATCATTACAGTCACATACGACATTAGGTGAAAAGAGTAATAAAAATCTAAGAAAAGCAATTTTGCAATGCCACTTCGAAATTCGCATTAACCAACCAGAGAAGCGCACAAAAAATCACTTGTACATTCTTCGCGAGCCGGCAATCAACCACTTACCGATCCAGGGAAGGAAATAGAACGCGCAAAGAAATCAACTAGTCTGAGAACTTCCCACTTTCGACGCTAACAAGAAAACTATTAGCAATTATCAGTAGCCCGGCGTTTCAATCAATTTACAAGTCGAAAACAAAGCGCTTCAGCAAATACTCAACACAAACTTATCTTGTCCAACAATCTCAACTTTACGACCAGGGAATAAAACACACTTTCCTTCAATTTGCTGAGCTAGTTAAATATGCGACTATCATGTCTGGGGCCACGACAGCGCCGCAATTTTCATTCTTTCAGTGTGCTATTTCAAAATGTTTCAACTTTTGTGTGATTTTTAATTTGAAGCAGTTTTAATTGCCAGTTTTGTTTGGTCCCCTGTTTGCTTAATGTTCTTTTGGTTTGAATTGCAAATATTTTGAAGGGGAAAAAATAAGGAAAATGTAATGGAGTCGCGCTGTTTTGCGAATAACTTTATTAATAACTCAATTACATTTCATAGGCTGCTATAAAGATATATTTTTACGACACTACATTTCGGAGTCAGTGATTGAAATACAAATAATGTTTTAAGGTGAAAATGCAAGACGTTACACGATGCGTCGAGGAAAACAGCAATAAGGAAAAGAAATACAGAATAAACAAGAAATACATGCGGGTAAAGTACTATAATATTGTAGTAAAAAAATATATACAGAACAGTATATATGAATTAAGATATCGATTATTTTTTTGAGTTCTTTATGTAAACACTATTTACACGACCTAATATTGCCTTACCCTTTCCACTACAGGACAAGTAGTAAGTCGGCTTACTACCACCCATACACCGCGGATATTCCCAAAATCCGTACAAAACGGTTTGAATCCACTTTTCTCGTACGTATTCTTAGCGTTAACGTTGGCTTTAGACTGGAATAAGTTGCCGGCCTCCTTGTTCCCTGAAAGATACAATCTAGAACTTTTCAAGGTCAGAGTGAATAGGTACTTACTAGGTCAACGTTTATCATCTTCGACCACACCGTCGGTTACCATCAGGCGAGTTGGTGGTCAAACCCGGACCTATACGCGATAAAAAAAAACACATAAACATTAATATACCTATCAAGAAAATAGTCACTAAGTACTGTCCTGAGCAGACAAACACTCCTAACCATGTGAACACAAGATTTAACAGTTAGTTCCAAAATATTGTGAATAAAAACAGTTTAATGAGCCATTGTCAAATGACAAATACTTTTTTGATGTTTATGTATAGATGTCACCTATCTGACCTAACATGGTTTGAACCAGGGATGTAACGGAGGTCATTTAATCGGAACCGAAGGAGGAGTTGTAGTTTTTAAATTTCATTTATCGGAGTCGGAACCGAAGTCAGAAGAATCAGAAGTGGTGGGAGGAGATATAGTTTTATTGCGGACAAATAAAACACTATTTTGTCAAACATATGGACACGATAAACATTAACCTCCGACTCCGATAAATCGAATATAAAAAAATCCGACTTTGCCTTCGGTTCCGATAAAATTACCTCCGTTAGATCCCTGGTTTCTATCTATCACTATTCGTTGTCAACAACCGAAATAAGTAGAACCACAGCATACCTCGCTGCTAGCGATTCTAGGGGTCAAGTATGTAGATTGGTGGTGTTTAAACCACTTACGCTATACACTCAGATGCAATTTATTACCAATTTCAAGGTGTTCAGGGCACGTCCAATGGTTTATATCGCTGGGTTAGAATATATTTTGTCCAAATCTAAAGTTCTGTCTATTGCGATTGCAGTATATATTGTGACGAATTACGTTTGTGAAACAAACATTTTCGTTACATCGTAGTTAGGCGTTGATTTTGATTCTCCGTTTACTTTTGCCCAGTATCATACATGACAGTAATAATCCTACTAATATTATAAATGTCAATGTATGGATGTATGGATGTTTGTTGCTCAATCACATCCTAACGTTTGAACGGATCGGGCTGAAATTTGGAACACAGATAGATTATAGTCTGGAAGAACACATAGGCTACTTTTTATCCCGGAAAACAACGAGAACAACGGGAACGGGAACTTCGCGGGTAACACCGCGGGGCGCTGCTAGTAGGTAATAATATTAGGTGTAATATACAATGGCAAGCATTGTATTTGATTCTCCGTTTACTTTTACTTATCATCACAAAATTGCAGTATTGCAACACACAACATTTTGTCAGTTGCAATAATAAATGTTGTTTTCGTGACATTTGTGTATGCAACTTACGAGTACATAAAATGACGTAATAATTAATTAGTTTATAGCTAATGTTAAACACAATAAAAACATTATTGATATCTAGTTCATAGTTTCGAACTACTTTTAGGGTTCCGTAAAACGTAAAAACGGAACCCTTATAGATTCGTCATGTCTGTCTGTCTGTCTGTCCGTCCGTATGTCACAGCCACTTTTTGCCGAAACTATGAGAACTACACTGTTGAATCTTGGTAAGTAGATGGTATTCTGTGACCCGCATTAAGATTTTTGGGAAAAAAAAAATAGGGTTGCTCCCATAGGTACTTAGAACTGAAACTCAAAAAAAAAATTTTCATCTAACCTACACGCGTGGGGTGTCTATTGATAGGTCTTCAAAAATGATGTTGAGGTTTCTAATCTAATTTTTGTCTACACTGAATAATTTGCGCGAGTGGCTAACTCTTAACTTCTAAAATAAGAGAATGAAAAAACTAAGAAAAATATATGATGTACATTGCCATGCAAACTACCAACGAAAATTGGTTTGAAAAGATCGACATCTGATGAGTAGTTTTTTTAATGCGTCATAAATACACTATTATTAAAACTTCGATCAAAGTTACAACGAACTACAAGAACTATGTATACTATCTATATTATATTACTTTCTGGAACGGAACCCTTCATGGGCGAGTCCGACTCGCACTTAGCCACTTTATTTTCTTATGAAAATAGACAAAAAAAGAATTGGCAGTCATAGAAACTGCCGAAAGAAGTGAAAACTTATAACTCAGAATTTGATAGCTTACTTTGGAAACTACACGGGTGTACCGGAAGGCGTGGCCTGACCATCATGGCATGGCCATCTAGAAATGCGTTAGCATTTCCCATTGGCTCACGCATTTCTAGATGGTCATGCCGTGATGGTTAGGCCACGCCCTTTCAGCATTTCCCATTGGCTGACGCATTTCTAGATGGCCAATGGCCGTGGCCCCGAGATTACCCGAAGATTTCTTATCGTACCCGAGCGTGACGCTAGAATTCAATTCACACCCCACGAAAAATTTGTCTAAAAGCGCGTATGCGCGCCAAAAGAAGTTTTCACTTCAAAACACTTGGCAGGTGTCAAGGTACATTCTGATGTAACGAAATTGTACAAAATATTGCAACTCTTTACTGTTTCTGTTGCCCTGGTACTGGTACCTAGGGGCAAACGCAACTCTTTTATATTTCTGTTGTCTTGGTATCTAGAGATAAACGCTGGGCTGTTGGAGGTAGGTAATCGAAACTCTTCACTGTTTATAGGTAGATACCGGTACCTACCTTTTATAGGTAGATAAATAGATAGATAGATACTCTTTATTGTACACACCGAAACGTAACAATACAGTAAAATTAAAAATTAAATAAAACTAGTGTTACAATCGGCGGCCTTATCGCTAAAAGCGATCTCTTCCAGGCAACCTTAGGATGGAAACGTTTATAGAAATAATAAAAAGCTTATAGAAATAATAGGTAGGTCATAACTATCAGGGAAAACCCACTCTGGCAACTCATTCCACAGCCTAGACGTTCTTATCACAAAAGTAGAGTCAAACCTCTTAGTCCGTGTCTTTGGAACATCAACTATGAAACGGTGCCGCTTCTTTGAGTTACGAGCAGTCCTTATCATATCCAAGTTTTTATCCATATCCATATCCGAGTTCTTATCATATCCAAGCGTGACGATTGATGAATCCATTTCACAGCCCACGAAAATTCTGTCTATAGCGCGCCTAAAAAAGTTTTCACTTCAAAAACTAAATTTTGTAGTCGACTTGATAACCTTATTTTTGGAAGTCCATCGTAAAACCGTTTAACTCGTACGTCATGCTAAGCTGATCTGCCGAAGCAGTCCAACCCTACGCCGCGCCGTTACATTAGGATAAGATTTTTGCTTACTAATATAATCAATTATTAAATTGATTCATGTACATGACTTTATTTTATGTATATTGTGCTCAACACGGATAAACAAACGTTCACTTCAAAAAAATAATGGTTAACATCTTGCCCATCGTTGCAAGGTATTGTTTAACGAATAGAGTGACGAGATGGCCAGGGAATGTGCCTAGTGGTAAGCAACATGCCTACATAAGAGCACAGTGACACGCATTTGACACGTTATTGGAGCATGAAAAATCCAAATCATTACCTAGCACTACACTGCGCTCTTCACCCAGAGATATAAGTTGTTTTATCCTGTAATGTTACTGGAAACATTGGCCTTCTTGGCGGTAAAATAACTGGCAAAGGTGTGGTATTTCCTCAGGTGGACTCTGCAAAGAGACCTACCACTAAAGAAGAAAGGTATTGCCACAGTCTATTAAATCATACAGTCGTTAGACAAAGCCATCTAGACGGGGTAATCGTGCGGGGCGTGTGGGGTGAGATACGGGAAGCGCGCTCCTTCATTGCCTACATTACAATGTTAGTATTGCAGGAGCGCGGCTCGGGCCTTCCGTATCTTTTAATTTTATTTTGGTGCCACGTTTTTAAAATTGAGACAACCCTACTCGTGTCTTGACAATATCGGCGTTTCTCTTGAGATCAAAGGCTACTACTACTAATACTACTGGTAGTATTACTGTTTATACTGTGGTATTGCTATAGATGTACCTCTAGATGTAAGTACGTATGTACCTTGTAGTTAAAAGTAAGACCGGAATATCAGCGCACCCTATCTTTGCCTTTCAATTGACTTGCTGGCGCTAAACACATTTTTGATTACCCGCTTACAACCCTCGTCTACGTATTTGGCACAACCACTACAGCTATTAGCCGAAACATCGCGCCCTGCTCCCCTCGTGATTGGTCTGTCATGAAGAAAATCGTTCCGACACATCTCTCACTAAATCGATTACGTTTGACTGACGGAACGTCATGTTCGGAGTAGACTGGCAATTTGGAAACGATATTTTGAAGCGACGATTTTAAACATTTCTATTTTTTTGTTTTATCGCTTTAGAATGAGCAGTCCCTTTTCATGTGTCCACTGCTAGGATGTGTTTAGTGAAAGAGTGAGTCAAAGGCAAAACCCACACACTGATCAAGTAAGGGTTGGTGAATGACGTATATTCTTAAAAGATGTCTGGTTTAGAACACGCTGGTTTCCGCATGATGTTTTTTTTTCACCGTTAAAACCAGTGGTGTTTATAAACTAGAATAGAATATACTACAATATGTATGTCGACGAACAATTGTGAAATCGCACGTTTTTGCCACTATGCTACCACGGTGTTTTCACAACACTAACTTGAAACTACTCAAAGCTTTTGCTATAATTATTCATCGGACAAATAAGTGGCATTAATAGAACCCACGAGTTATGTTTCTGTTGGCAGACTTAGTACCCACTGAGTCGCGACGCCAGTATATAATAGGTAATTAGTAGTATCCCTGGTTTCACTGGCGTAATTCCCGATCTTCTCATTCAAAGATAAAAAGTTACACATTAAAGGTATATGCTATAAATTTCATTAAAATTTCTTCAGTCGTTTTTGCTTGAAATAGTAACAACCATCCGAAGATACATACAAACTTTCACACACATAATATACCTTAGATTTCATGTAATTTAATTAAAGTCGTAGTTTTAGATTAAAAGTGTGACTGGTCTATTTTCGTCATTAATGCATAATATGGTAGAGTTGGCTGTCCATCGGAACGACATGATCGATTGATTTGCCTGATTCGTTTGAAAATGTATGACGCAACTATTTCATGCATTTTCTACTTACGTATCATGAAATTCTTTTTAAATGTTGCAAACATATTGACAGTGTAGTAAAAATTTAATAAATGCAGTTAATATTATAAGTAAAAAATGTGCCATAGTTGTATTATAAATATCCATAGGTACTAGTCCATATTTACATTAAATTAAAAAAATAATTAACTGTAATACATAATATATTGAAACGATACTTACTAGACCAATTCTAAAGATTCTGTCTGGAATAGAAAGCTACAACACGCTATCATTAAGTAAATAATGTTTTTTTTTTAAATAAAGTGTGACAGGAGGCCCAGGACATATGCCTAATGGTAAGCAACACGCCTGCCTCTGCTAAACAGCACTGTCACGTAGCTATTGAAATGAATATGATCCAAATCATAACCCAGCCTATGTATTATTCTAGACTGTAACCTAATTACGTTCCAAAATTGAACCCGATCCGTTCAGGCGTACATACATACACATAGTTTTAGTTGGTAGGATTTAGACATGCTAAAAAAACATGATCCCAAAAGAAAAGCGCACAAAACTCTGCTTAACTTAGTTAAAGTAACGTTTTAGTTTAAGGAGCTTAAGCTCTATTTTTCTTTTTTATTTGAAAAATACTGTATACCGTTTTATGGTTGCTAGTCTAAAAGACGCTCCAACCTCCAGGATTCGATTCATGTCCGGATATTGAGGCGTGACAGCTTTTTGAAGAAGAAGAAATCGAATGGCAGCATTAAGTGCGTCGATACATGCAATAACTTCACAGATGACAGGAAATTGCCGGGAAATATGTCGTGACACGGTTAGTAGTATTTTGGGGACATGGTAACTGTGATTACTTCGCACGCTCTCGTTTGTTTTACTTGCAGTGCCCCGCGGTTTTACACACGTGGTTGGCATTCCTGTTATTTTTTCGGGATAAAAAGTGTCCGATATGTTTTCCAGATTGTAATCTATCTATGTTCCAAATCTCAGCTCGATCTGTTCAGACGTTACGACGAGACTGTGCAACATTACAGATACTCAGACATACAAACTATGATATTTATAAACCTAAGTTCAAGGACGTTTAAAAAGAGTTAAACGTCCTTGCCTAATTTGGATAAAATACGTACGCAGGAATTCTATTTAGTGTAGTCTCGAGTCAATTAAGTGTACAAGTTTTAGCTACAGAATTTAAGTGTAACTTCACACATCATACGAGCATCAGGCGGAGTTGTTTGCGGAAAGTTTCGCACGTACATTGGCTGCGATTGTGTCAGTTCGTGGCGTACATATTAATTTCAGGTTGATTTCAATATGAACATGCTGCGTCGCGCCGTGTGAGGACGGAACGACACGGATTTATGGTATCAGGTGCAAAGTAAGAAGTTTGTCGTTATAGAGCGGGCTGGAGAATTGTGGTGTAAGCTTTAGCGGGTTTTGTAATTTTACAAAACAAATTAATGCAACATAGACAGTAGTATCACAGTATAAATAAATACTACCAGTAGTTCATCGCCTTTGATGATACGTTATACATAAGGATGACGTCAAACCTGAGCCGCGCTCCTGCAATACTAACATTATAATGTAGGCAATGCAGGAGCGCGCTTCCCGCGTCTCACCCCGCACGCCCCGCACGATTGCCCCGTCTAGACGGCTTCGTCGAACGACTGTATGATTTAACAGACTGTGGTAGTAGATGCCATCTTAAAGTATTATTATACTTGGCTAAATTTAGATGGCGGAATTTAGTTGCTTCTGAATTCAGTAAAGTGTAATAGCATTCCAAGCTAGCATACTAAAACAATGACGGTATTGAAAGCGCTTGATAGTTTCAAGAGGCGTGAGTTGGCTGTTAACGTCGTGAGTTGGCTGTTAACGTTGTCTGTTATTTTTTAAGTTTTGAGAAAACAATATCTTTTTTGTAATGTAATATCTATTTATGTTCAACGTAACTCAATTATTAAATTCCAAAATTGTACATTAAGTTCATTAAGTTTACACACCATACTTGTTTTACTCGTTCCTTTTGACGTCATAAACGTCTTTGGCTCGTATAACTGTCTTTTGTAGTGGTAGGACTCTTAGCAGAGTCCACCTGGGGAAGTACCACACCTTTGCCAAATATTCTACCGCCAAGCAGTAATGTGCAAACTTTACTGTGTTCCGGTTTGAAGGGCAATGATTCCAGAGAAATTACAGGGCTTAGAGACATAATATCTTAGATCTCTGGGTGACGAGCGCAGTGCAGTGCTAGGTAATGATTTGGACTATCATGTTTCAATAGCTGCGTGTTACTGTGCTGTTATGTGGCAGGCATGTTGCTTACCATCAGGCACATGACCTGCTCGTCTCGTCACTCTATGCTATAAAAAAAAAAAAAAAAAAAAAAAACTCTAGAGATTTTTTGTACAATACAACAGTAAGTTTTTTTACCGCTATACGAACTTGACCACCAACATACCTGAAGGTACGACACTGTGTGGTCAACGGTGATGCACGCTGACCTAAATTAATCATTTTCTTTCATTCTCACTACTTCAGAGATGAAACTGATTCACTCTTGCCTTGAAGGTAGATAGATATACTCTTTATTGACACACCAAAGAAAAATAAATACAGAAAAAATAACAATACATTTTAACGTAGTGCGACAGTGGGCGACCTAATCGCTGAAAGCGATCTCTTCCAGGCAACCTTAGGGTGGATAATAATATTTAGACAAGTATACGGGTGTGCAAATAAGAATAAAAACTTAGTAAAATTATATACATACATATAAATATATTGTAAAGAAAATAACAACTATGAAAAAATATATATATTATAGAATGATACTGTCATAAATCGTATACAATAATACTAGTAATTTAGGTAAAAATTATAAACTAATATATACAATATAACATATCTTTATCTTTACAATGAAGATACCAATATTGTAACCACCGAAATCTAAATATTATTATTTAGATTTCTGTGATTGTAACCATTCGGAAAACCCTACTCAGGAAACGCATTCATTAATTCAGCCTAGATAGGAAGCCTATTTGGTGTGTCAATTAAGTATACAAGTTTCATCTACAGATTTTGAGTGTAACTTCACACATCATACAATCATCAGTCGGAGTTGTCACAATCACAACGGTGAAGTCAAGCATGTTTGCTTGTTGGAGTCATTAGAACGTCGACGATTTTTGACGAAAGTTGACCAGATTGGTTTCGCCCCATTCAGAGACTGCCTCAAGGGCCAAGTTCAAACGCTCGATCATACTCTCTCTCAATACCTTAGTTTGTTGACCACTGGCTCTCGCGCTAGATATGTAACTCTCTACAACGGTTTTCGGTTTTTGGAGAGCGCCAAAACCACCTTGCTTTTTTTTCTATCGGACTTCTCGTAGCTCGAAGAAGCGGCATCGTTTCATGGTTGATGTTCCAAAGACACGAACGAAAAGGTTTGACTCTACTCTTGTGATAAGAACGTCTAGACTGTGGAATGAGTTGCCTGAGTGGGTTTTTCCCGATGGTTATAATCTTGGCGTCTTCAAATCGAAAGTGAATCGGTTTCTTCTAGGTAAGTACGCTCCATCTTAGACCGCATCGTCGCTTAACATCAGGCGTGATGGCGGTCAAGTGTAAAACTATAAATGTTAAAAAAACCCATGACTTGAAAATATCAAATAATTATTTTGTTTCCAAAAAAAAAACAAAAACCGACTTCATTCCAAAATTAAACTCAGAAATTTAACTTAATATCACAGCTTTTGTGAAATAAACTGACCACACTGTTCCATGGAAACAGATAAGTATGAATACGTCGTCGAGGTAAGCAAATTTTACCTACACCGATAAAAATCATATATGATCTATAAAATACCAAACTAAAAAAAATCATCAACAAAGATTCACAATAGGCTGAAAAAAAGTAATTCAATATTAAATAAAGTCCGTCAGTTATTTCATACAAAAATAATGTATACGTTTTTTTTCTTATGTTTCACAAACAAAAAACGACGAAAATGCTTAGAAGTTTCGAGTCACGTCACGATATGGTACGATTTTTCCTATAGTGTAACGTCACAGCCCCCCACTCTATATCTTTGTCAATAAAACGAAAAAATGGTTGTCTGTAAAGTCGGTTTACTGACGATAGTTGAACGTGACAACTTCAACTACGCCTTAGAGCGAGGTAACGCCGCATGACGTCATGCGGCGAGGTAACGGCGATAACGGCGCATGACGTCAAGCGGCGAGGTAACGGCGGTAACGGCGCATGACGTCATGTTTTTTCGTGCGTGCAGCCGGCTTCATCGAATTATAAGACGTTGTCACGTCAAAATACGTGTCCCATATTTTTCCGTAATCTACCTAACAAACTAATTATAATGGTATATTTTTGACCCCGTCGTCACCCCAATTGACGGAGCTATCGCGTAGCATAGGTAGAAAAAAAAACATTCTACCGAATCGAGAACTATCTTATTTTTAAAGTAGATTAATAACATGAATTTCTGACGTTTACTTTATTTTAAAAAGTTTAATGTGTTGTTTCATAGTTGCGCTTGTAACTTGCGCCGTATGCTCTCTGGCAGGTAGTGTGTCTCGTGCAGGCGCCTTCAATAATTTTATGCATGAAATTTGCTTTCGCGTCGGAAGTGTATTTAGTTTTAAGAGGCGCCAGGGGTCGGATCTGCACTAGAAGCCGGCGGGCTTAATACGTCTTATCTACTTACAGACTAGCTTCGTTTGTCTTCAATATTTTATAGAAATTCGGACGCAAAATTTGGCCCCGAATCCCAGCAATAGACATAAACTTTGTACCTATATGTATTTGTTTAGGCATGTGCATGCAATAACTCAAAATTTATATCTGGAGATTACTTATTAGATAAGTTGGCCATTGTTTTCCGCTATTGTAATCGTGCAAGCAGTCCTAGCAACTATGAGCAGATGTGGAGATACTTCGGGAGGTAACTAAGTTAGAAATTGAAATTGTGCAGAAAGTTATTAGAGTTAGACTCAACAGTTACATTCGGGGATTGCCAACGGAACTGAAAACTTGAACAATAAAATAATAAATAATATATTTATCAGAAACTAGCGGCCCATTCCGGCTGCGCTCGGATATTGTCATTTAAAGACTATTAATCGAAATAAAAACTATCCTATCTCTCAAGTTGGACCAGACTGCTCGCGGTGTGCCAATTTAATTTAAAATCGGTTAAGTTGTTTAGGAATCCATCGCGGACAAACATCGTGACAGGAGATTTACATATATTATAAATAAATAAATAAATAAATATTGGTAGACAATTCACACACAACACCATCTGACCCCAAACTAAGCAAAGCTTGTGTGATGGCGGCCAGATAGCTGATATAATACTTATATAGTTTTAAATACATACTTATTATACATAGAAACACCCAGACACAGTGCAAACATTTGAATTCATCACACAAATATTTGCACTGGGTGGGGATCGAACCAACGACCCTCGGCTTCGCAGGCAGAGCTACTAACGACTTAGCCACAAGGCCAGTCAAATATATAGACTAGCTGTACCCTCCGCGTGTAATAATAATATAACAAATTAATACTTTACTCGCATAAATCAACAATTTAGTAAAATCACAGCTGTTGTACAACCTGTATTTAGTTGACTTATAGTTTGGTATACTTACGTGCATATTGGTACAACCAGGTGGAGCTCCCAGACCACAGATTAGTAGCGAAAATCTCCAGGTGTGTTTTATTGTGTCTTTTTCTTTACGGCGGTCTCCCGTCAACATTTATAATCCTAACCACAGCCCAGGTAATTGTATAATTCAGCAACAAAAAAACGTGAGTCAAGCAACACTGAGCCCTAATTAGTTCATCCGACAGCGCGGTCTAATTGCAGCGCAGTACAGCAATTAGTCCAGCCTTTGCCTTCGACAGTCGCGGATACACACGAATGCAAATAAGGTTCAAATTTGCATGTAGCCGGAGTTCGTGGAGCTTCGAGCTTATAATTCTGCGAATACGCTGGAGATTACAAAGGAGGATCTGAGATCCGGGAATTTTAACACTTGATTCAAATTTCTACTGCGGGTACCGAAATAGTGTTATGAAAGTCGGATTTCTTGAAAATTCTGACTAGACCTTAAGGCTATCTTAACAATGAAAGCAATTTAGATGACGTAATACAATATTTAGTAATTTAATTTACTACCAAAATATTTCAATCAATTTAAAATTAAACTCAGACACTCGACTATATTTTCATATGCTTTGTAAAATCAACTAAACACCATATCAGCCGGGAATTGATGTCACTTTTTCAAACTACGAGCAGTCAAGATAGAAAATAGAATAAAGGGTAAGGCAGTATCCATGGTGGATTACTAGTTGGTATATTCTCAGGCTCTATTGAACACTTACTTGTTTAACTTTTTCTTGAATTGGGTCGAATTTTTAAATAATATGATAATGTTAATATTATCTATTTTCCTGAGACCAAAACGGAACGTTGGAAAAATACAACAAAAACAGATTTAAAACTCAACACATTTTAATTTATATTACGAGTATACAACTTTTAATAATGAATTTTTAATTTTGTTTTCAAAGAGTTTTTTTCATTACAATAAACAATTTATATTTTTTTTTATCATTATTTATATATTTTTTTTATAAAGAGTAACGAGACGAACAGGACATGAGCCTGATAGTAAGCAACATGCCCGCCACATAACAGCACAGTGACACGCAGCTATTGGAACATGAAGAGTCCAAATTATTACCTCGCACTGTACTGCGCTCGTCACCCAGAGATCTAAGATGTTATATAACTAAGCCCTGTAATTTCTCTGGAAACATTGCCCTTCAAACCGGAACACAGTAATGTTTGCACATTGCTTGGCGGTAGAATAACTGACAAAGGTGTGGTACTTCCCCAGGCGGACTCTGCAAAGAGTCCTACCAGCCCAAAATTATTATTCGTAGAAAAGTTATTTTTTTACAAAAAACCTATTTCAATAAACGCGTCGACAGAATATTCTATTATTTCTGTCTTACTACGAAGTATCGTGGGAGTCAGACAATTTTTAGATTTTTTTTCAGATTTTTATAGTTTGTAAATGAGAGTTTTATATTATTCAGCTTCACACCGCTTGAATAAAAACATAGTCTTCCATCGGGGATCTAGCAAGCAATCCCACCATCCACAAAGTAAGCACACTACACACAGGTACACAAAGTCATAGGAACTGCCGATTTAAGTGTAAACATATGACCTTGAATTGCGAGTCCTGGAAAAGCAATCAAATCCAGCCTCAAGCAAAAATAGACTCAAAAAAATTACCAAATTAAAAAACTTACCAAAAAAATCAATAAAGAAAAAACAAATTAATTACGGTATTCAAAACACACAGGCATAAGTAAATATCTGTATCAATTTTAAATTGGAATTCCTAACCAAAGAGGAGATACTTGAGATCAAAGTAGCCAGTACGACAATAATACACCAATTTTATATGTAAGGACCTAATAAATATGAAACAGTAAAAAATAATGTTGCACAATATAAGTCACCTTTGTATAGACGTACACTGCTATTTCACATGTCATTATCACTAGATTTTACCCATACAAAAACCGTATATTCCGCACCTTCCTTCGCTTCCTTCCTCTTCATCTTGCCAAAAATATATTTATATCCTCTTAAACCAAAGCAAACTTTGAAGCACTAATCTATTTTCGTGTACTCTATCAAGTGAACCAAATTAAAGTGAACTAGTTCCTATTTGAGTTCGCTCTAAAAGCAAATCTTCGGGGAATAACAATAACACCTGTAGGCATGCACCGGGATTGCTTCCCTCTAATCTCGATGGATTAGCTCATGAGATGGATCCGCTCCGATATTTGCGTTGAGACGTGTGGCATGTTAATTCCAATAATTCTGTTATGCATCTGATGTACTCTCAAGGGGTGTGTTTGATATTTAGCTATACGGTTTATCGAGAATACCATCAAATCACCGTTTAGCTAAATGTTCATAGAACTTTGATACAAGATTTAAGTGGATTTGTACATTGCAAACATAGCCAATTTTATTCATACTAGATACCTACTCATCTAATTTTATAAGCTTTAAAAATAACGTGCCGTAACAGTAAGACATGTTGCTTAGGTACTATTAAACGCTTGTTATCGCGTCCCGTTATTTCATATTATAAAAAAAAAACATGTTTAAATGAGATTATCTTATCTTATTTTTGGGGCTTTTTCTTTGTAAATATTTCACTCCATACAGAATAAAAGACAATTTTCAAAATTAAACGTCTTCTTAGACAGGTCTTCTTAGACACAACCAATTAAAAGCAAGACATTAAAAGAAGGAGAAGAGAAGAAGACTTATCAGCTGACCATTATTTTTATCATTATACAAATTCAGACCAGTACCTACAAATTGTTTTGCCAGAAATATTGCTTGCCTCTCGAAAAGGTCAGTTTGTATAGTTCAACTTTTAAAATATATGTAACTTTTTAAATGTCTGATCTTACCTGCAAACCAGCAGGTAAGATTTTTGTATTTGTATGTTTTTTTTTTAACTTCTATAGATTCACACTTGACCGCCATCCCGCCTGATGTTAAGCGACGATGCTGTCTACGATGGAACGTGTTTACCTAGAAATAACCGATTCACTCTCGATTTGAAGACACAAAGATTGTAACCATCGGGGAAAACCCACTCAGGCAACGTATTCCACAGCCTAGACGTTCTTATCACAAAAGTAGAGTCAAATCTCTTCGTTCGTGTCTTTGGAACATCAACCATGAAACGATGTCGCTTTTTCGAGCATTCCGATAGAAAAAAGGACAAGGTCGTATCAGATCATGCAAATCAGTCGCACACTCTCCGAAGTGTATCCGATAAAAAACCGATAGACTAGCAATTTTTCGGCGATGTTCAAGACTGTGAAGTCTTTTTCGCAAAGCAGTAAGTGCAATAATAACCCAAAAGTCTAGAATGAATCGGGTTTTTTGAGGTTCACGACATCATCGACGCACAGTAGGCCACATGGGGGTCAAGTGCAAACCTATTATGAACATAAAAATATTTAATTTATAGACACGTCTTCTTTTCTATAGATGATCTTCATTTGATATAGATAGATGGTCTTCGATATATTTATTTTGTAACGATTAATTCATTTGTTTTATTTGTCAACAAAATAATTATATAGTGTTACGATTTTGACAAAAAGCACATTATTTCACTATTTCACGAAATTCTGTTGAACTAATTTGACCTAAAAATCTGACAGAATAATTACATATTTTATCGTTGTTTTCAAAATATCAAGTCTATACGACGAGGATAAAACAGTTCTTAATGTTTCTAGTATATTTTTTTAAAGAGTTTCAGATAAATATTTCATATTCTAGGACACTATATTTATCTTTATAAATATTATCGATATTAGACAAGTCTTTGAATTTTTTAACAGCTACAGTTTGAAAATTAGGAAAATCTCGTATATATAGAGCTCATTTTCAGTCTCACGTACGCGTTTTTTGTTTTTCTTAAGCAAATTCAGTTTTATCAGTCTTTGACTATATGAAAATTGTTTGCTCTATACTGAGAGTCCCACCTATCATGGTAGCGAGCGTGGTTTTGCGTTTTGTATAGACAGTGAGTGATAAAAAAAAATATACGGTCGAATTGAGAAACCTACTTTTTTTAAAAGTCGGTTTAAAACGAACAAGACATGAGAAACCATCAGTCGATGGTAAACAACGCCTACTCATAACAGCACATTGTCACACAGCTATTTTTTGAACTTGAAAGGTCTAAATTGGTACCAACCACACTGCATTACGCTCTTCGCCACAAGAACGCTTTAGCCTTGTAATTTCTTAAGAAACGTTTTCCTTTAAACTGAATCACTCCCCCCTATTTTCCTCTTTTCTTCTAATCCAAGAAATATGTAAAAAAAAACAAATGACAAAGATCATGGACCCCGGAGTCTGTGGAATAGATAATTTAAAAAAAAAAACTGAATCACAGTAACTTGCGTTCCTGTACTTTTTATGCCAGCAAAAAGTTCGGTAGAGGCTATCTGAAGAAAACTGCCATAAGTCAATTTTCTAAAAAAAATCGTAGTCATAGGGACTGGCGGTAGAAGGGAAAACTTATAACTCAGAATTTGGAAATTATCCAGGTGAAACCGGACGGCGCTGCTAGTCTAAGATAAACCTTCAAAGCATTGTCGTCTAAATATGTCTTGTAAACATGGCCATCTAGAATAGATGGTCATGATCCCGAGTTCACCTGAAGATTACTTTTATTTACGAGAGTGTCGCTTCAATTCACAGCCCACGAAAAATCTATATATGGTGCGCTAAAAGAAGTTTACACTTCAAAAACAACTACTTACGCTAACCACATCTGAATTATCCATAGACCGAGGAAAAGCTTGTACCACAGGCTAGTCGCCATATTGTATTAGCATGATTGTTCAGGTTATTAGCATTTATTTAGGCTCGCCTCGTTACGTCGAGCACAACGCCAGATGAATATTCTATTGATATTTGCACACGGAATGTGGAAGAAACAAATAGCGAGGAATAACAATGGAGAGGAAACAGGGAGATAGACAATCAATTTGTAAATTGTATCTGTATAGCGCGGCTACCGGATTCAATTTTTTTTATCTCAGTTTATGCTGAGAAAGTACCTACATTTAGCATATTCAAAACTGCTGTTCTAAAGTTATGGTCACGCAAATTACATGTCTTATATACAGGGTTACAGGTAATCAGCCTGCATCCGTTTAAGGGCATGTTCTATATATTTAAACAAACAACTTTTGTTCTACAACTTTCGTTAAAACTTAATAGATAACCCAAAAAAAAATGTATTTGTTGCCCTTTTTGGTACTGTTTAGCGACTTTTTAGTGTTTATTCACTTCGGTACATCATTTTTTGCGCGTTAAAAAGCGTACGCGCTCTCGTTACGAATTGTTACGAAGAGTTCGATACTTTTAGACCGTGCAAAAGCACTTTTTATTTATTTTGTAAAAGAATAAAAAAACATTTTTTTTTTAAACTGTAGAACAAAAGTTGACGTATTTAATGTACCTAACATCCCCTTAAAAGGATGCAGGCTGATTACCAATAACCCTGTATAACATTCTCGTGTCACTGTGTTAGTTACCTTACTCCTCCGAAACGGCTTTACTGAGTTTTACCAAATTTTATACGCATGAATATGCGTATAAAATTTGATAGTAGCCGATAGTAGTTGATAGTAGCCGATTCTCAGACCTACTGAATAGTAAGTCTGAGAATCGGCTACTATCTATTTTTCATACCCCTAAGTGATAAGGGTTGTTCACCCCTAAATATTTTTTTTTTAATTTTTGGACTAAATTTTTGTTGTTATTTTTTTATAATGTGGCCTTAAAAAATACATACGACCCTACATTTTTACTCTTTTATCACCAACCCCTATTTTTTAATAGCCATTTTAGTTATTTAATCATTTTTCGATAACTGATCAATTATCGTCTTTTTTGGAAATGTTTTTCACTCTATTTCGATTAAAATTTCCCGGAGCTTAAGGCACATCTTTAATTGTTTTATAAAAATAAACTTTTATCATTATTATTAGAGTTTACCAATGTTAGATTTTTAAAATTTGTATTAATAATTTATGGCAAAACAACGTTTACCGGGTCAGCTAGTGTATTTATATATAGCTATAATATTTTGAATTACCTCAAATCGGTTTAGTAAGTATCAACGTTTACGACATCGAAAATAAGCCCAAAAAGATAACAATATATTGATGTAATATTTAAAACTAGCGGTCCGTCCCGGCTTCGCCCGTTGTACCGTGCTAGTCTTGCACTTGTAATCTAAGAAGACATTTATTAATTTTAAATTTGTCTTAATATGTATTAGTCTAGTCAAGAACTGCTTTTTAGACCGTTTCTTTTTCGAATTCTCTTAACATTATGATTGAAGTGTCATTCGATTCGGAAATAAATCTTGCAGAAACTGCAATAGTTATATTCAATTAAGCGACGAAAAAGGTGTTTCGCCATTCGCATAATACGAGTAATTAGCTTTCATAGATCACGTACTTATTCAACGGTGAAAAATTTTCTGAAATCGAACCAGTAGTTCCCGAGATTAGCGAGTTGAATCATAAAACCTCTTCACCTTTATAATATTAGTACAAATACGGAAATACGGAGGTTTCAATCGATAAGTTAACATAATATTTGGGTCAATAACCCGTAACGTCCAAATGAACTTTGAATTTGTATCAATGAGATCATTAAAACATTAATTAACTGTTCAATTTTGAAACCAACTGTTCCAAATACATTATTAACTATCCAGCCTCACCATAAAACATAAATTATTATATGCTAATATTGTTAATATACAGGTATGTATACGCTTCAGCACATTTTGCACTGAAACTACTCAAAATATATGTTTATTTTACCAGACAAATAAATAGACGCACAAAATGAAAATTTGATGGTAAGTGACACACAACAAAGAAACCCACAACGACATAGCGTAATAATTTTAACAAGAAGTTTAATATAATAGTTTAATAATATAATAGTTAAATAATAGTTTATTAATCATAAGTTTACATTCCTATCTAGTTACACCAGGATGTCATAACTGTGCTCAAATCACTGCCTTGTACTGTATTATACATGTCATTCCGGGTTTATTTATGATTTATCTTTTTGCTTTTTAGGGTTCCGTAAAACGTAAAAACGGAACCCTTATAGATTCGTCATGTCTGTCTGTCTGTCTGTCCGTCCGTATGTCACAGCCACTTATTGCCGAAACTATGAAAACTACACTGTTGAAACTTGGTAAGTAGATGTATTCTGTGAACCGCATTAAGATTTGAAGAAAAAAAAAAAAAAGAAAAATTAGTGTTGCCCCCCATACTGAGAACTGAAACTCAAAAAAAATTTTTTCATCAAACCTACACGTGTGGGGTGTCTATCGATAGGTCTTCAAAAATGATGTCGAGGTTTCTAACATCGTTTTCGTGTACACTGAATAATTTGCGCGAGAGACACTTCCAAAGTGGTAAAATGTGCCCCCCCCTCCCCCGCCCCTCTCTAACTTCTAAAGTAAGAGAATGAAAAATCTAAAAAAAATATATGATGTACATTACCATGTAAACTACCAACGCAAATTAGTTTAAACACGATCTGATGAGTAGTTTATTTTTAGTATGTCATAAATACACTGTTATTGAAACTTCGATCAAAGTTACAACGAACTACAAGAACTATGTGTACTATGTTACTTGCTGCAACGGAACCCTTCATGGGCGAGTCCAACTCGCACTTGGCCACTTTATTTATAATTTCCGTAGCAACAAAGTAGGACATAGTAAAGTTGTGCACATGAATTGTTGACGGTAGAATAACTGATGCAGATAGGTACTTTCCCAAATGGAATGTAACGCTACAATAAACTAGTATTACAAATACAAATTATTTTGTTGTTGAATGGTTCAAATATTCTAGAACTGTTTGTAAACAGTATTTTGAAGTCCGGTGAAATACTATTATGATTAGCTCATATCGTATAACTTCCTACCTTACCCTTACCTTAGATTTCCTTCTATAATGAGATAATAATACTATGAATGGATTAGACATTTCGATGCTTGTTGCTCAATTACGTCGGAACGGCTGAACGGATCGGGTTGAAAACTGGACCACCGTCGGATTATAGTCTGGAGTGTCACATAGCCGTTTGAAACCCCCTAGCTACTTTGGGGACTACTAATCCAAACCAAACAAGCTTATCTTTTGCAGTTGGGTTTTTGGCGCGAAAAAAAAACGTAATTTTATTTGGGAAGGTACACCCATATTTTTTTGTTTAATAGCATCTTCTTGAACCGAGTTTTATTTTGAGATAAACTACACTAAAATTAAAGCTCATTTCCATAGGAATATCGTAAAATGAAAAAAAAAACATATAATTAATTTTTTGGCGGGAAAATGGTCCCGAAGTATTGACAAAAAAAAATAATTTATGCTATAGAATGCCGTTTTTTTTTGTTTTTTCATGTATGTTATGTCATATTCAACAAATTTAAAATATAAAACCACTATGTACTCACTTACTTACTTATAATTTAAAATCTTATAGGCTCAGACCACTTGAGAACTCACACTCACAGGTTACATTTCAAGTACACTTATTATAAACAAAAGATACTGTCTTGAAATGCTCTTAAAAATAAATACGTACAAGTACGGCGGCACTTCAAATGCCGAAATGTAAACATCACACTTAGGTAACCTGACACCCATTTTCCCGCCAAAATTGTAAACGCAAGTACCCGCCGGTGTGTATAGGTTACCTTTAGGTTTATAACGGGAAAATAACGAGAACGAGAATTACGCACGTAAAACCACTATACGCTACTTACTAGTTACTTATTCAATATTTTTTTTTTTTTTAATTGGCAGTCATAGGAACTGCCGAAAGAAGTGAAAACTTATAACTCAGAATTTGATTTGATTTCTGTTGCCCTGGTATCTGGAGATAAACGCTGGGCTGTTGGAGGTAGGTAATCGAAACTCTTTACTGTTTCTGTTGCCCTGGTACCTATATGGCCGTTTTTACCGAGTTTACCCGAAGATTTCTTATCATATCCGAGCGTGACGATTGATGAATCCATTTCACAACCCACGAAAATTCTGTCTATAGCGCGCCTAAAGAAGTTTTCACTTCAAAATGCAGTTAAAATTGGGAATCAGCATAGACTATACCTACTGTTTCAGTACAATCTGGAAAAGAAAAGCGAATAATAGATATGAATGGAAGGAACTAGAGGCCTACGTGTCACAGGACACGTAGGTTAGGTTAGGTGACCACAAATCCTGAAAATTTGATGTGAAAAAATTAATTACATGTGTATATATATATATGTATCAGCAATAAAGGCTTAAATAAAATTCTATTACAGAATCTAAAATTATAAACAGCATAACCGAAGTAAAAAATAAAATTTTGACACCCATCGTGGTAATGGATGTTTCATGTTATTACGATTCGGATCAGTGGGTTTTTTACCCGGTTATTGCGACCGCCACTAATTGGGAAAGTTTGTTCGGCCCATTGGCGATTGATACAGCTGGGTGGCTTCGGGAATCGGTCGGGTGAATTATTAATGTACTCTAATGGGTAGAGGCAAGTGCGAAGTTTAATTAACAGCGCGATTGATAGATTAAGTTTGGATTTTCGTTTTATTCGATCACAATCATAATTTTTTAATCAGCTTAGTTGGAATCTTGGGATAAATTGATATGATTTTAACGGTAAATTTTTCGTGGTTCGTGTTATGTTTCATGAAGTCAGATTTGCCTTATATTGTTCGATTTATCTCGATAAAACGGTTGTCGTAGTGAATGGCAACCAAAGCGGACAGTTTCGAAGTTGTCATGTTATATTTTTTTCGGACTTACATGGGGTTCAATTCGCCCTTGGCTAATATAGTCCGTCATTACAAGATCGTGTCTAAATAACTGACGTCTATATTTTGACATATAAAATAAAGGTTTTAGAAAGTGGCTGCAGTATCAAGTCTTTTTGAAAATTTCCTGTCGTGGTATTTCATGTAATATTCTGCGTAATCAAGCGTTTTTGTAAAAGTAAAGCGTTTGTGTAACTAATTGTGTTGAGATTTTAGGGCTAGTTCTATGGTGAGACCAATTCATAATGGTGGTGGGTATTCATTTATTCACAATGGTTTCGCAAAACATCTGAACCAAGTGGGCAATTGAATATCAATGTAAACCATTTTTATGAGCAAACCCTAGTTTGTCGGGCCCTTTTCTGCATTAAGCCTCTTAATAAGGTCATTGTACTTTGTAATATTTTTATTAATTGTAATATTTTATTTATTATTTTTATTATACAGAACAACCCTACGATCAGGAGTTAATCACCTGTCCATAGATGTAGTATGTAACCTCTTTGCATCTGTCACATACAAACGTTTTGTCAAGAAAAAAAAAGTATGTATGAAAGAGTCCTCTTTCAATTTCAGGGTTGAAATCGAAAAGAAAAACTCTAACCCTTTCCCAGGAGTAGAATGAAGTGATTTTCCGATTTATTACAAATGCTTGCAGCATAAACAGATCACTTCGCCATTGCCGGAAGTCATAATCCACCGACTGCTAGTTTTTAGGGTTCTGTACCCAAAGGGTAAAAACGGGACCCTATTATTGAGACTTAGCTGTCCGTCCGTCCGTCTGTCACCAGGATGTATCTCAAGAATGGTGATAGCTAGACAATTGAAATTTTCACAGATGATGTATTTCTATTGTTACCTATAACAACAAATACTAAAAATAAAATAAAATAAATATTTATTAACATACAACAAACTGGATTTTTACCGTTTCTTTCTCGATTAGTCCGTTCCAAGCAAACTAGATGGCGCCACTAGAAGAATAAAACGCGCTCTCGAATTCGTCGTTGGTATACTTATCATAAGGTAAAATCAAAATGTTAGCAAAACTTTTTGGATGAATGCCTGTCGGCGGATTCTGCGATAGTCTATGTATACGGAATTCGGAATAAAACTAAAGAGGTTTTCGCCGTTTATTTGCTAATGGTACGGAATCCTTCATGCAAGAGTACCACTCGCGCTTGGTCGGTTGTATTTTATAGTACCTATAGAGTGAAGGGATGAGCAGGATATGTGCCTGATGATAAGCAATACACCTGCTCATAACAGTTCAATATAATGCTTATGGGAACATGAAAGGTCAAAGTCATTATCTAGCACTGCACTGCTTTTGACACTCGAGAGTTATAAGACCATTATTATCTATGCCTTGTATTTTTTCCAGCAACATTGCCCTACAAACCGAACAGTTATTTTAACACAGTACTGTTTGGCGGTAGAATAAGCTGCCAAAGATGTCGTAGCAAGAGTACTCTTCAAAGAGTCTTACCACTACAAAATACTACTGGTACGATGACACATGGCCTCGAAAGGTTCTTGAAACATGCCGGTTGCACCAAGACGTTTCCTTTCACCGGCAAAGAAAGCGGTTATCACAAACTTATTAGGCATAAACATACGTAAAATAAATAAAATAAAATAGCTTTTATTTGTTTCATGCTTACGAATAATATATTTGTCGCTGCTTTTTTATAGTTTTAGTAGGTACTACCTATGCTTCGAAAATTACTCATATGTGGTGGGTTTTGAAACTACGTCCTCACGATTTTGAATCATAAGTGTTTTGTTTGGATGTTTTTATCCTACTAAAATTATAAATAAGCAGCGACCCGCTTTTTTGCCCGCGTGTTTCCTGGTCTCATAATTTTCCCGCGATGAAAAGCAGCCATATGTATGTTACCTATTCCAGAACATAATCTGTGTTCCAAATTTCAATATACAATACATATTTATGATCGGTATAAAGGTTTCGACATGATTGAGCAAGAAACATCCAAACTTTAGAATTTATAATATTGGTAGGCTGGAAATCCAATTTGATGTCAAAGCTTTATGTGTTTATGCTTACTTGATCACGTGATCACGTCGCGTCGGAATGGCTGATCGAATCGAGTTGAAATTTGAAACACAGTTAGATTATACTCAGGAATACCACATAGGCTACTTTTATCTCGGGAAAATTGTGGGAACGGTAATTCCTTAGGAGAAGTCACGAGGCGCTGTAAGATTTTTGTATTATTTCCGAATTCGGCACAGTAAGTCATCAATAGATTTCAGACATTTCTTCGCCGGCGTTTTAATGATAATGGTGAAAATTCCCTCGCTTTAATGATTATGATTCGTTCACCGCTCATTAAGACCGGGACTCGATTACTCTCGTCTTCATTCCCCTAATTGAAACGGGACTAATTGGATTGATTCAAGCTTCAAATTAATAACAAGTTAATGTGATGAAGAGAAAATTGGTCTTGATGTTGGCGCGATGGGTGACGGGGAAAATATCGGACAAATGTACCCCAGTACAAGTTTTGACAGTTAGCAAACCGAAAGGTATCGTTACGTTATTGATAGAAGACGTGGTGGTCTAGTGACGAGTTTGCCCGATTCCCAATGCCCAATTGAGAATCGTAGGTGTGAATCTTTCGAATCTCGCTTAGTATTTTAAAAGATGGAGTTTATCAATTCCGTTGCGTTTTTTTTTGTAAGTATAAATATGATACATAATATGTTTCGCGATAGCTCCGCCAGTTGTATTTTTTTTTTAGTAGATCATAGTTTAGAGGTGGTCTCATATAAATTTACCTAATCTAAATCGCCGTGGCACTTTCTAAAATTTGAACAAAAATTACTTTCATTAATCTGGACGACTTCGTGATAGTTTATTATGAAATTTGGTCGAGTGTCTGAATTTCATTTTAAATTGAAATTGGATTTTGTTTTTGCCGAGAAAATAAATTATTACAAGTGCTATTTGTAGTACGAAACTACGTTTTGGAGGGTCTGTCTTGGGAAGTACCACACCTATTCCACCTTTGCCACCGCAGTAGGTAATCAAGTGTGATCTGACGCCTGTACCATGTACATTTTGTACATCACTGTGATCCGGTTTGAAAGGTCATGTCAGTGAAATTACAGGGCAAAGAGAAAAATAATCTTACACATCTGGGTGACAAGCACAGTGCAGTGCAGGGACAACGCTTTTGAATATTCAATTTCATACTAGCTGCGTAGCACCACAGTCTTTTAAAATCTTTATACTGTGGTAGCACAGTACCGTTAAGCGTAGGCATAGTGGCATTTTGCACCCATGTCTTGTTCGTCCCGTCTCTCTATCCATAATAACTTATATTACAAACTAGAAGCCCACCCGCACGTGGTACATAATAATAATATAACTTATGACACTCAAGGGTCACGTACATATGCAACGATAAAAGATTTTTTCAAAACCGGTCCGGTGGTTCTTGACCTTCCTGAGATTAGCGTATTCCAACAAAAAAACTTAACTGAACAGGAATTGTTTTGATTGAGCCCGCTAATCTCAGAAACCACTGGACTTATTTCAAAAATTAATTCACTGTTAGGTAGTTCAGTAATCCCTGAATACTATAGGATATATATATACGTATGTACCGCAGGAGAAGCCCGGGCGGGTCGCTAGAATTAGTATAGATGCGAATGTCGCTCTTTCAAACAAGAGGGGTTCAGATGAAATTCGGTAACACCATCCCGCGGTTTTACTCCAGTTGTTCCTGTGCCCGTTACTTTCCCAGGATAAAAAGTAGTCGATGTATTTTTCAGAATATAATCTATGTTCCGAATTTCAACCCGGGGGTCTACCGCCTAACGAAAAACGCTTTGCCGCTTTGGCATTGCCGTCTCTTTCATTTCAAGCGAGAAGAAAAGAGACAGCAATGTCAAAGCATCAAAGCGTCAAAGCGTTTTTCGTTAGGCGGTAGAAGCGCTGATCCCACAGAAATCTAAATAATAAGGTACTAGAAGTCGCATGACCGCGTGACATTGTCGCCGCACAGGTGACTTGTAGGCCACCAGTGCTCGAATTGTAGTTTAGTCTTGTTCGAACCGGCAGGCGTGAATCATCTTTAAAAACTTGTGTTATGCAGCATAAACAACTGTGGAAGTTCTTCCACAACTTGCAATTATACCAATAATGAGATTACATTTCACTGATAGGTATTTTATTTTATTTTAATTGTATTTTTTAATAAAATAAACGGAGCCCAATGATTCACTATGATAGTTATAAATTTTTGGTGTGATCGTCATTTTGCATACCATTGCTGCATACATTAATTAACATCTAAAGTGGTACAAGCATAAACAGCAATGTAATGTAAAATTAAAGATATCGTCATAACCTCTAATCTTCCATGGTACAACCGCAGGTAGCGATTGTGAGTTAGTGCTGTGACGGTCCAATTTTACTTTCCCAAAAATAAACGATGAAAATTTTATTTAAAATTTTACATAGTTTTATCGATAAAGTAACATAATAAATCGATGAAAAAATTGTACGCAATTAACATTACACCCGTACGTACAATCTTTTAATTCGCGGTAAACATTACTTCATAATTCATTAATTATTACCAAAAGTATATACATACTGGCTATAACGCGCGATTGTTCGTCCGCGCAAAATAAATATTAAGATAACTGAGGCAGTATTTATCCATTGTAAGCTTTTATTTTTAAGACTTTATTAGTTTTCATACAAAATCAGCAAGCAACACGGAAGGGAGTAGGTATACACAGCGTTTCCCCTCTGTCAAAGTACAAGTCCGCGTGGACCATAGAGTTTGATAATATACTGTGGCGTGGAATACACTGAGGGCGGGGCTAGATTTGTGAATGGTGCTTTATTTTTTATGTGTTAGTGATATGGCTGTGTGAGTATGGTCGGCAATGGATCGGTACAGGTATGTTTTGTATGTAATAGTGCGGCTTTACGCTAGTGTGCAACTTTCCCCTCCCGCAAGAAATGACAGAAAGATTTGAACAATAATTTTTAGCAAAGGCTACTTCCCTTCCGTGCTTGCGCGGAAGATCGAGTTGCTCGATGTACAAAATATACAACAACCTTTGTTCTTCAACTATACCGAAGCCCATGTGGTGTCAGAATTACATAGTTCAGTTTTCTAAACAATAGTATACCATTATTAAAATTAACGTGGTTGTTACACATATTGATTAGGTAAACGGGTAATATTAAGCTCGCCATATAAGCCGAGACATTGGTGGCGTTATGTAGACGATGTGTTTGCCGTTGTACACAGGGACCAGATTGACCCTTTGTTGTCACATCTAAATAGTATTCACCCGAATATTGCCGTGACGGTGGAACGTGAACGTAATAAAACTCTGCCTTTTCTGGATGTGTTAGTGATGCGAGAAACTACTGGACGATTATCACACACGATCTACCGTAAGCCGACACACACAGACAGATATCTAAATGCTGATTCACACCACCATCCAGCACACCTAGCTTCGGTACCACGCACGCTGATCAACAGGGCGTTGAGACTATGTGATCAACAACATCTAAACACTGAATTAGACCATCTAAAAGGTGTGCTAAAACGCAACGGGTTCAACTGGAAACAAGGGTGGCGTGCGGCGAATACATCGTCGAGGACGCGACCAGCTTCGGTGGAGAGGTCACCCACGTACCTGCCGTATATTAAAGGAGTGACGGATAATATTGGAAACTTGTTACGCCGTAGATATTGCATCAAGACAATTTTTCGTCCGCTCACGCAGCTAAGGCAAATGGTACGGTCTCCAAAAGACAGAGACCCTTTGGGTGTACCGGGAGTGTACATGATTCCTTGCGATTGTGGCAAAAGTTACGTAGGAGAAACACGGAGAAATGTGTCCACAAGACTCGCCGAGCACATACGTGCAATGAAAAATGTAGATGTTAACGGCTCTGCGGTGGCGGAACATGCTCTCAGGTCGGACGCCCAACACTTTATTCGTTTCGATAAGGCGGAGGTCCTGGCACGGGAGAAGTTCTTTGTACCCCGTAAGGTCAGGGAGGCCATTGAAATTGATAAGCGTCCTACCTTTAATAGGGATGGAGGATGGCATGTGCCGCCCGCTTGGAAGCCGTGCCTACATAGTACTCGGTATTGTGTTCGTAATACGAGTGAAGACACAGTGAGCTCAGTGTGCTGCAACGTTCCCGACTCGCTCACCAGCGACGAAGAGTTCGGGAGTATTCCTGCGCAACCCTCTCGCACCCCCTCACCTGCACCCCCGCAACAGCCGCTGACCTTGCGTGCGCGCCGTGCGGCAGCTCGCAGTGCCAAACGGGAAGCCATCGAGCGCGTACACTCTCCTTGAAAAAGGCCGCCGGACGCGGCCGAAACTCGAGTCGGATTGACCGACCTCATTACACGTGAGTTACCCGTTTACCTAATCAATATAATAGTATACCACATGTGACTCACTTATTTTATAGGTAGGCATATTGACTTTGTTGTAGTGTAATACACCTAATTAATGAAATCAATAATAACCTTTATCGAATGTTAAAATTGGACCGTACTTTGAAATATCGATATGTTTTAATTTTTGTCAAGCACTAGCGTATATGTGAAAAATTGTTAATTTTTCAATGTATTAGTAGGTTCACTGATAAGCGTTTATGGATGTGTGTGGTGCAATCACAGACCCAGGTTGATAATGTGCAGCTATTGGTGTGTGAGTGGAGCTCTATTTGAATACTACGCGCATGTAGTAGTGATCGCGGGGGTAGGGGAAATGTGGCGACAAGCGTTTTGCAAGTAATTTGAGAGTTATGCCATTTCTATTACCTTATTATTTAGATTTCTGTGGCTGATCCGTTTAGACGCTACAATGTGGTTGAGAAACAAACTGTTAGGAAAAAAAATGTTAGGAAACATTGATATTTCTAATATTAGTAGGATAGGATTAGACTAAAAGTAGAAACAAAACATAATTAGGCTACATTTTATTCCCAGAAAATACCCGAGTCGATACAACGAGGTTGAAGTCATGGGATGGGACCTATATAAAATATATAATGGGACCTATATATATTATAGGGTGCTAAAGTGTATTTTTGTGTACAGATAGACAAAGAGTTGCCAGCATACGGCGGCGCTAAATTTTCAAGACATCCGGCAAAAACACGGGAAATGGGACGTTCCAACATCTTAGCACATTTCCTGGAACATGCATTTCGGTATTCCATTCAAATTACCACAGTAAACGTAATTTTGATCGTGTAATTTGGAATATAAATGTATGTTCAGAATGGGAGAACAAGGTTTATCAAGATTCGGGTTTTTTTTGTAATACACTGGCAAGCCAAGCCCCTGAAGGTAAGCAACATGACTGTTCGTGACAGCATTGGTAGTGGTAAAATTCTTTGCAGAATTCACCTGGGGAAGCCAACTTACGTATTTTACTGCCAAGCAGGAATATGCAAACACTACGTTCTGGATTAAAGGACACTGTTTCCAAAAGAATGTAATTAATAACCCTTTTATAGAAAATCAAACTAAAAAGTAAAAGTAATTACCGATATACCTATGAATGGAGGTTGGTGAGATTAATAAAAAATATTTTATTAAAAAAAGCGTGGTCTTTTTAAGTGAGGTCCCCCTACAACTTTTGAAACGGATACAGTTACGGTTAGGTACGGGTGTGTTTTTATTTCGGATACGCGATTGTTTCGATTACGATTACGAAGCTCCTTACATCCCTGCTGAGTACGTGCTTTTCAGTGCTCTATTAAGCTAATATTACCTACTCAACAATTTATTGCCGTATCGTTGAACTCACCATGTAATACGTATCTGGGTGATTCCCACAGAAATCTCATCACTTAATCCCGAGATAATGCTGCGGAATTAAGCGGCTGTATTAATACGTATTGTACGGAACGAAGCCTATTTAATTCAGCCGGGTGTATTGAGCGTAATTTGAGATGATCGTTTAATTCATAGTAATCTGTAGCAAGCCGTGGCCATATGCGACGCGTTGTGTTTATCGTATATTTCACCGACTTTGAAAACGGAGGAAGTTCTCGGTTCGGTTGTATGTTTTGTTTTATGTATGTTACGCGACAGCTTCGCCAATAGTAAATCGATTTTGATGGTTGTTCTTTTTACGTTTGGAAGTTGTTTCATATAAATTTTGTCGAAATCGGTGTTGTGGTTTTTAAAATATCAAAAAAAACTTAAATTTGCTTTTTTGTCTTCATTTTTTTTTTTGAAATAAAGAGTGACGAGACGAGCAGGACATGTGCCTGATGGTAAGCAACATGCCTGCCACATAACAGCACAGTGACACGCAGCTATTGGAACATGAACAGCCAAAATCATTACCAAGCACCGCACTGCGCTCGTCACCCAGAGATTTAAGTTGTTATATCTCTAAGCCCTGTAATTTCTCTGGAAACATTGCCCTTCAAACCGGAACACCGTAATGTTTGCACATTACTGCTTGGCGGTAGAATAATTGACAAAGGTGTGGTACTTCCCCAGGCGGACTCTGCTAAGAGTCCTACCACTACTAAAAAACGACGCTACGTAGTGATAGCTCGTTATGAAGTTTGGTCGAGTCTCTGAATTTAATTTGTAAATTTAAAGCTGTTTTTGTTTTTTTGTTTCGGAGTAAATTAAATTATTACTGTAACGTACAACACATATTATACACTAAACACCATATCCCAAACGTGTAAAATAAACACACTCAAGGTCTAGCTACTGGGCTACTTTTATAGCCAACTAAATATTCCCATTGGTGAGATTTGGGCCCTTCTCTTACAAAGAGGGAGTCAAGGCCATAATCCTCCACACTGACCTATTGTGGGTTGGTGGAGGGTTGTTTATCTCTGTAGAATATTGGACCATGATGGTTTCCTCATTCGTTTTTCCTTCGCCGTTAAAGCCAGTGATGATACATTATTTGTACATCTGCACTTGGAAAATGGCCTGAAGTCTCAGCGAGAATCGAATTGACCACATCACGATTATAAATCACACGCTCTCGCAGCTTGGCCACTCAAGGCTTATACAGGCCAAAATCTAGCAAATCGCCATTTCCACGTTCCAGTTTGAAGGACAATTTTTCCAGGGAAGTTGTAGAGCAAAGAAAAATATATATTATTTATCTGAATGACGAGCGCAGTGCACTATTAAAGAGTAATGGGTATAGGTTGGTTGCGTTCAAATAGCTGTGTGGTAATGCGTTGTGATAGACGGGCATATTGCTTTTTCTAACATAGTTTGGTTTATAATTGACCAGAACCAGGCGCATGGCAGGCATTGCAAAAAAAATCGTTAACATCAGGTGAGATGGTGGTCAAACGATTATAGAATTGTACATTTTTCTGTCGTTTGTGATGTCAAATGTAACCAAAAATACAAAATGGAGCGTAAGACTGGTCTAATTATTTCTTACTTTTACGTAGGTATGTAGACTAAGGTAAAATCTTTTCAGTTATAGCTTTTGCCTAAAAAATAGCGTATATTTACAAGCATAGATATTAGCAGTCAACTAAATGTTCTCACTGCTGGGACTCGGGGCCTTTTCTCACTGGAAGAGTGGCAACGCCGTTAACGCCGTAAAAGTAAATAAATAATAGGGCCACCAAGCTGGCCCAATACGGATGACCGATAACCTTGAAAGTATCTTAGAACAGGCCGGCTTCCTCAATATGTTTCACTTTACCGTTATAAGGAAGTGCAAAGCAAATTAGTGATGACAAATTTGTACATTCGCACTTGGACAAATATTCAAAATTGCAGACGAGATTCAAACCCACGACTTAACGATTGAGAATCGCTCATTCTAGCCACTTGTTCACCACTACTAACGAAGATATCGCGTATATTAACCCCTAAATCAAATCCTTCTCGATTTTAAGTCTGTTAACAAAACGGCTTTAAGCTTCTCAAATTCAATGGCAGCATCAATTTGTAATGTTTCGCCGCAAATTAGACATAAATGAAATAGGGTATTATACGTAGTCGCCGCGCGAGAGCCCTATAGGGAGCAGTAAACCGGCCGTTACGGCCGAACCGGGCGCCGGCGGCCGGTCCGGTCCGGTCGTAATGCGACTGTAAATTAAATATGAAACCTGGTATTAGGTGAGACAACATCTGGTCATTATAGAAGGTGTATAACATGCCCGCTTAATAATAATTAGCTATTGATGTCATTGAAAGGATTTTCAGAGATCTATGATAAGTTTGTACTGGACGTCATCTCGCTTGATGTTAAACGATAATGCGGTCTACGATGGATTCACTTGAAGACAAGATTATAACCGTCAGGAAAAATCTACTCGGAAACTTATTACGCCTAGACGAAAGTGGACTCAAAACTCCTCGTTTGTGTTTATGGAACGTCAACCGTGAATTGACGTTGTTTTGCAAACTAAAAACAGCCCGATCTTAGAGTAAGGAATACAATATAGAGTTACAAAGTTCCTGTAGTGCATTCCAATAAGCTGTGTAGAAAACCAAAACAAACCAAAACAAAGGTGATACCATAACATAAACATCGTTTAATCTTAGTATTTTTATGAAATAGCCTTAAAATATTTTTCACAAATAGAATTCGACTTTATTGCGATCTTAAATACCATATACTTAGATTTGTATTGATCAAATAATTCTATACTATCTTATTTTAAAAGTTATATAAAGTAATGGTAGGATGATAGAAATATGATTTTAAGTACTAGCAATTTGATCTGTGTTTCTCAAACTCTCAATGTTGCATTCAAGACATTTATACTTCTTTTCATCAAATTATTCTTATTAAGTACGCGCCTATTTTTCTAACATACCCATATTGCCCATCATGCCCATATTGTGAAAATGCCCATTTCCATTATATTCCAGTATGGATTAATTTTACTCTATTTATTTTTGTCATTAATTTAGAATTTTTAATTATAATGTAATTTGATTTTAATATAATGTATTATTTGATTTTTATTGTAATGGGATTTTAAATTGACGTCTACTTTTTTTTAAATTATTGACTTGTATTGGTAATATTTGAATACCTTGAATATGACATGCAACTACTCGTTATCAATAAAAGAGTAAGAGTATGACTAAAGAACTCCGAGAAAAAGGTTTCTTGTGTCGTAACGAGTTGAGAGAAAATCGCAAACCTCTAAATACGTGTTCCACATTACGCTGTTTACTATCAAAAGCATGTATAGTTTTCACTCTAAAATGACATACATTTTGTGTTATTTTGATCGAAACTTTTGTATGTGTTTACAGAATATTACGTCATAGTGTAATGATCAGTTTTGGGTAGTACGAGGACAATTCGAACGAGATATTTTTTTTATAAATAAATACTGGTGGACAATTTACACACAATACCATCTGACCCCAAACTAAGCAAAGCTTGTGTGATGGCGGCCAGATAGCTGATATAATACTTATATAGTTTGAAATAAATTTTTATTATACATAGAAACACCCAGACACAGTGCAAACATTTGAATTCATCACACAAATATTTGCACTGGGTGGGAATCGAACCCACGACCCTCGGCTTCGCAGGTAGAGCTACTACCAACTAAGCCACGAGGCCAGTCTTATTTAATTATTGTTAAAAATAAAAGGAACGTTTTCACATAAGGAAACATCTAAATTACTTTTCTTCTAGTGTTACATTCTTCTCCGAACTCAAATGCTTTGCCTTTCCTTTTTTTACGTGGGGGAAATAAATGTACGTATGCCCGCCATATTCTCATTATGAAATGAGAGGAAATCTCCATCTACCCTCATTTGGGCTTCAAAAATTGCACGGTGACTAACACTACACACAAGACTAACCATATCACCAGGTTTCTCCAAACTAAGTGCGCTATGCACACATTTATTTATTAGAGGATTTCGCGACGCCGATAACCGTAAACTGGTTAGTTTTTGGTTATTGACATCGTGGTCATCGCGTCGTAGTTGAAATATATACCTATGTTTTTTATTTTCCAATGCTTCCCGAACCATTCTTGCGTAGTAATGACATTCGGTAGATAGAACCTTCGGGTCGTGGATCTCGATCCAATGACCAGTTTTAGCATCAATCAAATGTTCAGCAATTGCAGATTCTTGTGCCTGACGATTTTTTACAGCGGCAATGTGTTGATTGTTCCAAGTCCCAGCAGCAGTGGGAACATTTATTTGGGTCTTTATGATATGCATACATATATATTTAGCCTTTTTATGCGGCGAAAATTTAAAAGGGCAAGCAATGAAAGGTACTACAAACTATCTTGTAAAACAATGGTTGAGAAATGCTGGTCTGTCATATTTTGAGTGACATCGATTTGTTTACCTTTTATTCACAGAGATTTGGAATGAGGTATATAGTGCTTCTCGTTCTTTCAATTTCAATTCAATTTTCAATTCAATACTCAAAAGGTATTGCCATAAAGAAAATATTCCACTGGATAAGGGTAGTGCTACGATAGTTGTACGAATTCAGCCCGTGTTCTATCCATTCTAAAATTACATTTCAAAAAGAGGTTTCATGTAATATAAATAAAATAGGAGGGAGAATAATCAAAAACTGGACAATAAAACATTTAATTCAAATTGTACTTTACATTCAATATTATAATAATATAGTTTGATTGACAAATTTAGGTATACCATTTAGTAGCAGCTAGCCCAGACTTGACACAGGTAACTCGGAATTTACGTATAGAACAAACATTTTACTTTTTCAATACTCGAAGCCCTTGTTTTAGTAGAGATACTACTATTAGATGTTGTGGCAATTCAGGATAATTGATTTATTTTGTACTTCATGAAAAGTATTGCGTTATTATTCACACAATGTTTATCCTATTCTTCAGAGTGTCACATCTGAAAAATGATAATTAATTTGGATGAATAAAACAATCAAAATGATTACTAGAAATGTAGTGATAAATTCAAGTTGCGTAATTGGAATTGCAAAAGGGTTAAATCAGAGGTGAAAATTTGTATGAATTATCTTTTTTTAGAGCTTCATCATCAACAGCCCATTAAATGTTCCCACTGCTGGGTCTCGGGGCCTTCTCTCGCAAGGAGAAAGTTAAGGCCATAATCCACCACGCTGGCCCAGTGCGGGTTGGTGGATGACACACGACGAAAGATTCTAGGTACATGTCGGTGTCCTCTCGATGTTTTCCTTCGCCGTTTTAGGTTAGCGGCATTAAGCCGCATTATGCACATGACTTTGAAAAGAGTGGTGCATGTCGGGTTTGAACCTGGGGTATCCGGATCGGCGGGCGCTGTTCTCCGGACTAGACCAGCCGTAACTTTTAAAGCTTAGTACTTCATAATCTACTCACACAATGGACCTACTTTTCACTAAAAGCATCATTCGTTCTCATTAGAATGGGACAGGGTCTGTAAAGGATAGTGTAAGTTAATTGGAGTTTGATGCAATTGCCACTCCAGAAAACAAGAGTTGCAATGTCAGTGGGAGAAGAAACAAAAATTGAAGCGTAGGGATTGGTAACGGAAAAAAAACTGGCAGTCATAGAGACTGACGATAGAACTAAAAATGTATAACTCAGTACTTGACAGGACACTTTGGAAACTACGCAGGTGAAACCGGAGGGCGCTTCTGGTTTGGAATAAATCTTTAAAGCATTGTCATCTAAATAAGCCTTCTCTCAAGTCAATTGGCTATCTAGACTAAAGATGTGTAATGGTAACCATGGTAACACGCCATGACCATCTAAAAATGTTTACGCATTTGTGGCCATAGCTCAGAGTTCACCCGAAGATTTATTTCATTTCCAAGCATGATGTTTGACCTCAATTCACGGCCCACGAAAAATCTGTATGTTATGCGCCAAAGGAAGTTTCCACTTCAAAAACTAACGAATGCGAATCCGCAGGCAAAATCTAGTACCTATTATTAGTAAACGGTCAGTAAATAAACTGTCAATTATGTAGTTAACTTTCGGGAACGCGTGAAACTGTTTTTAAAAACTAATTTAATTAAAATTAAATTTAAAACCAACTACGACTATACGAGTCAAAGAGTATATTTAGACTAACTTAACTTAGAACTATGAGCCTTAAAGAAAACTTATTATCTATCCCAGACGCAAGTCTGCATTTCTGGGTGGCATGGCGTGATGTCGCACGATTCTGCGTAGGCGTAGACGCTAGGTCAGCAACTTACGGAGGTTCGCGGGAACATAACGCCTTCCCCCTCAGACTCGAAGTTATTGGAAAAGGATTTTCCATATAACTTCGCTTCTACAGTTTCCTTACCCTTTTTATGTTACTACATATATGTACTATACTCTAACTTATTACTAGTGTTGTCTCTACAATACGCAATTCCAATGCTTGAAAAGGTGAGTAGAGGCAACGAGCTTATGCTTAACTTAAGTATGTAATAAAATTGGATTTGGGTTTACATTTTCGGGGTCGTTTACGTTAGTATTATTTTTACATAATTTTCGAACAAGCGGTATAAACTTTTTCCAAATGAGGTACGCCAAGCATGACGATAACACTATATAGAGAACACTTGTGGCTATGCCAAGGCTTTTCACTTCACTTAAATTTGGAACACTTTTCACACTCTTTTTTAAAAGGTAGTTGAGGTGCTGCACTTCATCTAGGTTGATATCTTGCAGGTCTATAGGTTCGGCTTCCTCTGTGGTATTCTCTGGTAGGGCCGGTAAGTTTACAATGGGTAATTGGCTGTAAGAGTTTCCCAACTCACGGAAACGGTTCGCTCGCAGTCGAAGGGCATCTATTATGACATCACATGGTTTTTGGATTGTAACGAGGTATGTTCCTCTCAATGGCTCTTGAGTGACGTCATCGTCGCATTTTTGGGTAAGTAGCTTTTTATATTTGGAGAATATAATCCAACTGTTGTCTGAAACTCTCTGGACTTTTAAATCTTCTGTAATGATTCGTTGTGCAACACATTTTGAGGGGTGTTGTTGGTACTGCATCAATTGTTCAACACATGTTTCTCTGGAGTAGGGGGCAATGTCGTTTTCGGAGCACAAATATTCCTTGGCAGTTATCTCTTTGCATTTTTGGGCAATTGGGCGATATCTTTTCTCGTCCTGGAGTAAATAAGGATATTGAGGAATAATGGTGAAGGTATCGGTAGTAGAGTGGTTGAGCATGGGTAGTGGGTATAATTTATAATATACATAGCATTCCTGTTCTACAAGTGGTACATCGATAATAAATCTTATGCTACTATCCTTAAGGTAAGTTTTGACAGAAAATGTTTCCTCTAAATTAATTAGATTCTGGTCATTTACTGGATACATGAGGTTGCCGTATGTACTTATGTCTTTCAATAGTTTTAGGATTTCTACAGAGTCTATTACAGTTTTGTGTAGTACTGAAACCTTGCTGAGGGCTAAAGCCGTCTGTACATCGCTGAGTTTTGTCGAAATAGAGCGGAAATTACTAATAAAAAGATTGAATACATTTATAATGTGGAAAATTACAAAGTCGTCATTGTCTCTAGATTTTATAAATTGTTCTATTTTGTTAACTCTGTCATTCAGTATTTTTGTATTTTCGTTTACAATTTTAGATGAGTTTACTATGTGATCCAGCATTTCAGAAATAATAGTAATTTTACTAGAAATAGCTTGCTCACGGGTTTTTGTGTCCGTTATCAGTTGTTCAAAATGGATAGCGTCGTCATTGTCTAGATTTCCTGTCACTACTTTAATTAAAGAACCTAGAGGGTTAATAAGGCCACGTTTTACCCGCTTAGTTGGCATTAGTTGCCCTAATTTCTCTACAGCCTCGTCGCGGATGTAGTTTATTTGGGACTGGAAGTCTTTTAAGTTATTGACAAGAGAGGAAGCATTTTTAGAAGACGATAGTTTGATACAAAATTTAGAGTATTGTTGCGAATTGAACTGTAGGTCGGATGCTATGCCCTTCAAATCTATTGTTTTTATAATAGACCAGCTGTCGTACTGTACAAATGCACGGCCTTGTTTAACTGGAAGGAGACCTGGGTTTTTATTTATTTCTTGAAGTTGTAGGCCTTGACTCAGGAACCCTTGGATTTGGATCATCCATATCACCACCGCCAGGAGGGGGCGCCACCTGCGGAGGGCGTTTTACATTTTTAACTGGGACTTTAGTTTCTCTATCTCGGACTTTTATAGGTAGTACATTACGTTCCACCTCACCACATACTATTGCCTTTTGGTATTTTGGCTTATCTTTAGATTGTCGTTTGTTGACCGCCTTTGCGTATAGAGCTTGACCCTCTTTGAACTGTGGTCCTTTCTCGCCACCACGTTTTTCTCTCACCGTTTCTTTCTTTCTTTTCATTTTTGCCGCTATGTGTCTATACAATTCTTGAGTTCGTTTTCGGTGGTCTTTTAATAGCTGTTGTTTGTATGCTTTGTCGAATTCCACGTCAAATATAGAGTTAAGCTCTGTGTGTCCGAATACTATTTCAAATGGGGTTAAATCTGTGGCACTATGTATAGTGTTGTTGTATGCCATTATTGCATAAGTCATCCTATTTGTCGCGTCTGTGTATTTCACTTCATATTTGGCTATTCTGTAGATTTCTATTATAGTAGAGTGAAAACGTTCTACTATGCCAACGGAATTTGGATTATTTGGTGTTGTTATATGCAGTTTTATTTTGTATAAATCTGTAAGTTCTCTGAGAAGTTCGTTATTAAACTCAGAACCCGGGTCACAACTTACTTTGCGTGGAATGCCATAAAAACTGAAATATTTAATGAGAGCTCTCACTACCTCTGGTGTAGATCGAGATGGTACTTCCAGTGCTTGGCCTAATTTACTAAATGCGTCCACTATGGTTAAATAGTGTTTTGATTCTATTGAAAAGATGTCCATAAATACTTCCTGAAAGGGCGCATCTTGAGTGTCTGTTAGTTGGAGTACTGGTTTTATTGGTTTCCTGTCATATTTGGTTGTTCTACATTTGTCACAAGCATTGATGACGGCTGAGACCGTGTCGAGCATATCTGGCCAGTAATAATTTCGCTTAATTCTTTTCACAGTTTCGGTGATTCCACGGTGGCAAGTTTTGCCTTCGTGTAATTTTTGTATAATCAGTTTTTGTTCTGCTTCATCTTCAACGTTGATTACTCGCTCGGTACATTCGTAGAAATTAATTGAACCTTGCTTGAAAAGGGTGATTACTACGTTACTGAATTCCCGACGGTGTTGTGTTGTTTCAAAATAAATGAAGTATTTTATTTTTGGTCTAATATATTTCTTTAAAAATTCACATATGAGGTCTGGTTTACCGTGAGGAAGGAAAACTTCTAATATTTTCTGATGCTTCGTGGAGATGTCGGTTACTTGGAGGTCGTTAGTAAATTTATGGAACACAAGTATTTGGTTTGGTTTAGTATCTACGGCTTCTTCTAGAATTGGTATGCCTAGTGACTCTAAATCTTTACCGGAATGTATTGTTTCTGTTGCGCTTGAGCTTGTGTCTGAAGGTACTAATAAGTCAGGCTCCTTTCTCAAGATTTGGTCTATGGTGTCGGTGTCTGAAATTGTAACGGGGCTGTCGGTTGCTGTTCTCTCCGAATCTGATATTGATATGGTATCTGAGTGGTCTTGTTCTTCGGGGTTTACAATCATTGATCTGTTGTCGTTGTCTTCGGCGGTAGTTAGTGCATTCAACCTAAGTCGGAAAAGGGCGTCCGCGTTAGCATTCAGTTGGCCATTTTTGTGTTTTATGTTGAAATCGTACTCTTGAAGGCGAAGTCGCCATCGTGTTAGCTTGCTCCCTGGCTCTTTAAGTTGGTACAGCCAAAGTAGAGGTTTGTGATCGGTAACAATGTCAAATTTTCTACCGTAGAGGTACGGTCGGAAGTGTTTAGTAGCCCATATTATAGCCAGTAATTCTCTCTCTATGGCACTGTATCTCCTTTCTGTTTCGCTTAGGGTTCTGCTGGCGTAAGCGATTGGTAAGTCAGAGCCTATAGTCCCTTGAGAAAGTATTGCTCCTAAAGCTACCTCAGAAGCATCGGTGGTTAATATAAATGGCTTACTCATGTCCGGATACTGTAGTATAGGTGCATTAACTAACAGCTCTTTACATTTCTGGAAGGCTTCTATATATTTTTCTGTCTTCTCTACGGTTTTGCCTTTTCTTAAACAAGCAGTTAGCGGTTGAGTAATTTTTGAAAAATCTTTTATGAATCTTCTATAGTATCCTATGAAGCCTAAGAATCGTTTAATTTCAGTCTGTGTTTCAGGGATCGGGTAGTCTAATACTACTTGTATCTTGTCGTTGTTTGGTCTGAGCCCGTCTTTCGTCAGCGTATGTCCTAAATATTGGACTTCCTTGCAAAGAAATTCCGATTTGTCTAATTGGACCTTGAGATTGGTATGTCTAAGTCTGTCGAAGATAGCGCGTAATTTCTCTAGGTGTTCACGGAGTCCGTTGGAGTAGATGAGTATATCGTCAAGGTACACAAGGCAATGGATACCTTGTAAGCCTCTTAATACATTGTTCATTGCTCGCTGAAAAGTTGCCGGAGCTGTCTTGAGACCAAATGGGATTCTGAGAAATTCGTAATGCCCGTTTTGTGTGGAGAAGGCAGTTTTCTGTCTATCTTCTTCTGCTATTTCTATCTGGTGGTACCCAGACGCGAGGTCTAGTGTCGTGAAATAGTTGCTTTTACCTAGTTTGTCAAACAGGTCGCAAATATTGGGGAGTGGGAATCGGTCGTCAGTTGTGATTTCATTTAGTCGCCTATAGTCTATTACCATGCGATATTTCACCTGGCCAGAGGCGTCCGATTTCTTCGGGACTAAATGCACCGGGGCACTCCATGGTGAATGTGACTCTTGTATCACATTATCCTTGAGCAGCTTTTCAACTTGGTTCCTGATTTCTTCCGCTTGGGCCGGGGCTTGTCTATATGGCTTGATATAAATAGGATTGTCGCTAGTCGTCCTTATGTGGTGTTTGACCTGGTTCGTGAAAGTTAAGGGTGATTCTTCACTATAGAGTATGTCCTTATATTCAGTACACAGTTCTAGTATAGCTTTTTGTTCTTCCGGTGTTAAGTGATTAAGTCGTAATTTTGACAAATTTTGGGTAAGTATTTGGTCAACTTCTATGTCTGTCAAGTCTGCCGTGTTAATTTCACATATGTTATTTTCATCTGTGAGTTTTTGGACTTTAAAAGGTTTCGTTATTTTTATAGTTATATCGGCGTCATACGTATTTTGTATAACGGTGGTCGCATAATCATTTTCACATTTAACTAGGGCTGTAGGCATTCGGATTTTTGAGTCAAGTTCCAAAAAATTTAGAATAGCGTCACCATTTTCAAGATCTACAGGCAGCTCTACACGAGTTTCGGTGCGCGCTTTGAGGTTAAATAAGTATTCCTGGTCGTTCCAAATTGGGATATTGGCATGTTGTGTTTTTAAAGTTTTGTCGTTCAGGTCTATTTTAGCCTTTAGTTTCACTAACAAATCCCAGCCAATAACTCCGTCATACTTGGGGTCGACGTCATAGATGAAGAATTTGTGATACATGTCCTGGCTGAAGGCCTTAAACAGTGGTATGAGAGCTAGACGCGTGCGTGCTTGTTACCTGAAATGGTTCGTATCTTTTGTACTGAGCATAGTACATATCTGCTTTTGTTGGGCTAATAAAACACCTGCTACTGCCAGAGTCTAACATGAATTTGCCATCTATTTCCGTGATTTTTATATAGGGTAGTTTGAGGGCGGCATCATAATTTAGTTCGATTACCTCGGGAATCTGTGGGTCACTTCTACACGAAAATTTTCCAAATTTGTTTCTTCCCTTATATTATCATTTTCCTGTGCTGGTTCTTGCCCTTCCATAATAGGTTGTTGACACTCTCGGGTTGGATCGGGATAAAAGTAATTCTGCTCTTCCTGGTAGTTGTTGTCGCTGTATTCGTACTCGTACGGGTCGTCTGTTGTTCCCCATTCCTCGGTTACTATCTCGTTTATGGGTAGTCTTGACACTGGTTGCGCGGCAGTTCTCATCGTCACATCGCTGGGAAACGGTTGCGGAGGACGATAGCCTTGAGGCTGCGGCGCTCTATATCCGAATTGTCCTGGCTGTGGTCTAAATCCGAACTGATGTTGTACTGGGGGTCTGTAGCCCATCTGTTGTTGGGCAGGATGCTTATAGCCAAATTGCTGCTGAACCGCTGGCTTATAGCCAAATTGACCGGGCTGTGGTCTAAAGCCTAGGGGTTGTTGGGCCGGAGGCCTATACCCAAACTGCTGTTGTGGTGCAGGTGGTTTGTACCCGGATTGGTTTTGCGACACTAGCGGCCTGGCTAGCATTGGTTGTATAGCATTCGGTCTGACTCCAAAATACGGGGGTCGGAAGTTACTATTTGGGGGTTGCATTATTGCCTGAAGGGCTTGAGGCTTCGGATCCAGCATGGGTGGTTTCGGTGCCTGGTTGTGAAGCAACCTGGACCTCATTAAATACTGCTCGTGAAAATTAACTTCATCCATCACAGTTTTTAGGGCCTCTTCTAAACTAGTAGGGCTCTTTAGTCTTACTATTCTCACTAGGTGTTCCGGCAAATTATATAGGAAAACATTGAGAGCTGTATTATTATGGATGATGGCCTTAGCATGTTTAACTTCGTTAGAATTAGTGACATTAGTGTTAATTTTGGAAATTAAAATGGCTCTTACATCTTGAATGCGGCTACAGAAATCTAGGTATGACTCGTTAGATTTAATTTTTAATGACTCCAACTCTATGGCCACACACTCTTCGCTTCTATGATCTCCAAAATGCTGAATTAATAGTGTTTTGAAATCGTCATAACTTTCAAAATCACCCCTTTCACTAATAAGGGCGGCGGCTCTACCTGCGACTCTACTGGTTATCGACTGCATTATGTATTCATTGCGTTGAGCAACGCCTTGGAATTGCCTAATGACATACTCGCATTTTCTTAGAAAAAATGCGAGCATCTTAGTGTCGCCGTTGAATTCTGGTATGAGCTTCAGCATGTCGCGCAATAAGGGCGGTGCTATCTCGTTAAGCTCCGTCATTTTGTGCTGTTATATAACTTATATACTTACTTAATTACTTACTTAAGTACTGGTGCAATTCTAGTCACCGTTTAAATTATGTTATGATATACTTAGTTACTCACTTACTTACTCACTTACTGGTGCAATACTAGTCACCGTTAAAATTATCTTATAACCTATGTAGAGGACCTGTGCAGTTTTAGTCAGCTGGTTACACCTACAACTTAAACTAAACAGTATTTCATGGATAGGATGGGAAGAAGCGGAGGATTTTACTCCAGTGAGTATTATATTCACTAAAACTTACATGCCCATCTCCGTCCGGCTCCGGTTAACAAATTTCTTTGGTTCGAGGATTACCCTGCGGCCTTCTTCCGATTCTAGGGAAAGCCGCTGTCACTGCCAATCGCGAAGGCACTAACACTGTTCAAGCACTAGTCACGAATTCTACGTGGTCGCGATAGCAGCGGCTGGTAATCCTACCGGCTGCGCCAGTTAACTTTCGGGAACGCGTGAAACTGTTTTTAAAAACTAATTTAATTAAAATTAAATTTAAAACCAACTACGACTATACGAGTCAAAGAGTATATTTAGACTAACTTAACTTAGAACTATGAGCCTTAAAGAGAACTTATTATCTATCCCAGACGCAAGTCTGCATTTCTGGGTGGCATGGCGTGATGTCGCACGATTCTGCGTAGGCGTAGACGCTAGGTCAACAACTTACGGAGGTTCGCGGGAACATAACGATGTACCGACTTGTATATTTCGTGGGTGAATTTGTAAGAAATAACTGGCCACACTTTTTTTGTTTGTTTTGTTATATAGGTTATGTTTACATTTTACATATTTTGCAAATTTTGGACTAGATGCAGCCGTTATGGTATAAATTTAAGTCATGTTGATATCTAGAATGCATCATTATCAATTTTTATCAAGTGGGCATTTGAAAATATTGTCTACTTACGAGTAAACTGAGATTCCATTGATTTTTCTTCACTTTCACATTTCACTGCGGATATTTTAGCTCAAAACACAGCAAACACACATTGTTAATATACAAAAACACAAATGACTTACAAGTCTTTCACAAACACGTTTCAAATATTATTATAATAAACATAGATGAATTAAATCAATAAAAATCAGAGTCCAAGCTTTGAACAGACTTTTGTTTGGGAACCGGGTGTCAGATTTGAAAGCTTAGCCAGAGAAAAACCCGGCCACGGTGATAAGGACGTAAAATCAGTATCTCTTTCTCTCTTTTTCACAAGTAATAGGTAATTAGAGTGTCTCGTTCCCGCAAGTTGTGACGTCACTTATTGTGCCCCCCTGAGCCCGATTGAAAAAAGTACAAGTTGGTATTAGACACAGAGATCTAAATAACAAGATTTAGATTTCTGTGGTATTAGACCATGCAGATCAGCTGCACACTCTATAAAATGCATCCGATAAAAAAGCGATAAGTTAACAATTTAACGGCGATGTTCAATATTTTTTAAGTGGTGGTTTTTGTTGTCGTTACGTTTGAGCTATTCGGTACGTCTCTCAATCAATTCCAGAGCATGTCAGCTCAGCCTCGGACCCGGTACTGAGCTGACCCACACCAAAGGCTTAATAATCGGCAGAGAGATTGTGTTCCGATTAAATGGCAATATTTCCAGAGAAATTACAGGGCCATAAGATAACACACTTTATATCTGTGGGTTATGAACGCAGTGTAGTATAAAGCAAATGTGTGCAAATATCTGCGTTCCACTGTGTTGTTATGACCTGGTGTGTTATTTACCATAAGGCTCATATTTTTTTATGATGTGGAGCGACAAGTCCCGTCAATCCACCTCATAAAATGTCAATGTAATCTACCATTCCAGAACTACTACACGATTTATCGGCAGCAAAACCAAAGCAAATACACCAGGGAAAATAAGTTTTGTTTAGCTCTAGATCATTTCATTTCTACAACAACAGTAATGTCACAGCCCCACTCCGATGCGTCCTGTAAACTGAAACTCACTACAAAAAAGACAATAAAAGAAAATCGACCACGTAAACAGACGGTATTGAGAAAGTAAACATCACCATCGCCTATAAAACGTCAGTATGTATAAACCACGTTTTATTGTTTTGCTTTCCTCGACTAGAAGTGTCACCGAAATTGAAAAGGCCGATGCGTCAACAGGGAATGTCGTAAAAACTTCCCTTCAAACACGGCAAACAGATTAGATACATCTCTAAACTAATACAAAACATTCCGTTGCGTATCCATCTCTATTTATCAAGGGCCAAACCACAAGAGGGGAAAGATTCGAACAAACAATCCGCCGTTATTGAAAAACTACCATCCTGGCCATACTTTATCTTAGGGTACCCCATAAAAATGGAGAGTCGAACCAAACAACTCTATAACGTCTTGCAGAATGAATAGTCAGCAGAGGGCTATAAATAAAGCGGGCGGTACACTAGCGTCAGATAAGCGGGGATCTATTGAGCTTATATAGCACTTGGTCGCTGTGCAGAACCCTTGTGCTGGGGATTTATGGTGCACCTGTGGAGATGCCAACGCTGCTGAGGTGGACTCCGCGCCAGGGACCTAATGGCCGAGACTTACGACCTACGACCTAGGTGTGGTGTCAACTGAGTGGACAAAATAAATAAATACTGACGGACATTTATCACATAACACTATCTTACTCCAAACTAAGGAAAACTTGGACTATGAGAATCAAGTAACTGATATAATCTTATTTCCTACTAATATCATAAATGTCAATGTATGGATGTGTTTTGCTTAATCATGTCGTAACGAATGAACACATCGGGCTGAAATTTGGATGACAGGTAGATTATAGTCTGGTAGAACATATAGACTACTTTTTATCCCGGAAAAATAACGGGAAGGGGAACTAGGCGGGTAACACCGCGGAGCACTGCTAGTATATTATAAATGCCAAAGTTTCTAAGTGGAGTTATTGGGATGTTCGTTATTCTTTCACGGAATAATTCCTGATAATTACAATCGTTGTCTTCAAATCGAGAGTGAATCGGTTTTTTCTAGGTAAACACACTCGAAGGTCGGCGTCGCTTATTATCAGGTGAGATGGCGGTCAAGTGTAAACCTATAAAAGTTAAAAAAAAACGAGATTCGGAACTACTCGGATGAATTACTTGTACTAAGGTGTGTACTTTTTATTTTAATTTTAAATGCATACTTACACTCAGTCATACATATAATACGTATCTATATTCATGGCACAAACGTTTGTCATAGGAGGGAATCGAACCCACGATGTATGGCTCCGCAGGCAGACACTACTAACTGATCCACAAGGTAAAGTTGCTATTGTCAATTACTAGTTTATGTAACATTAATCAATACGCCGCCAAATCCAAAACTATCTTTAAAAAAGGTTTCGCAACTCTGCTTCTAGTTTGCTAAACATAAGGTAAACATTCAGCAAAGTTAAATAAAGGAAAAGTTCACAATGAACATTCAAGTTAGATTTAGACCAATGTCCACACTTTTATTAGGCTACTAGCGGCCCATTCCGGCTGCGCTCGGATATTGTCATTTAAAGACTATTAATCGAAATAAAAACTATCCTATCTCTCAAGTTGGACCAGACTGCTCGCGGTGTGCCAATTTAAATTAAAATCGGTTAAGTAGTTTAGGAATCCATCGCGGACAAATATCGTGACAGGAGATTTATATATATTAAGATTGTGTTTCTTAAAAACTCCCAAAACATTTCAGTGACCTCAATAAACTACAAAACCTATGTAATTCGTATGTATTATGTTTACCAACTCTAAGCTTTCGTAAGAACAACTTATCGCATTGGAGCATAGTATTAGTATCACAGTTTAAAGAAAAACTATGATTTATTTGACAGCTATAATAGTCTCGATGTATATCCACCCGTGATATCCACCAACCCGCACTAGGCCAGCGTGGTGGATTACGAACCTGACTCTCTCCTCGCGAGAGAAGGATTCGAGTTCCAGCTCGGGAACATTTAGTGGGCTGCTTATGCTTACGAGTATAAGTATCAATATGAAAACTTGTTATGTACCTTTATTTCTCAAAAACTAAAAGGCCTGCTTGGACACATGAGAACGACCCTAGAATATAACGAACCTGAAAGAAATGGTAAAGTATTTTAATTACACAAAGTATTTTAAGAAATACTCACGTAATTTAACTTATGTTCTCTACTTAAATTATAGAGCTGAGCAGTTTTTTGTTTGAACGTGCTAATATCAGGAACAACTGGTACGATTTAAAAAAATCTTTCACATTTGGATTTGAGATTGGTACGTAATTCCTTAGTGATATAAGTATGTTAAATAGTATGTACCTCGAGGGAAATCGGGAAGGACCGCTAGTAGAATATACTGCAAGAATTTGTCAAATCGCATTCGGGTCTTTTATTTATTGAAGACTATCAAACACTGAAATCAGCGTGAGATAGTTTTTAAACATAACACATTAACACTAAACAAATCTCAAAACGGGATTAAAAATAAATGTACCGAAACTTAATTAAGAGTATTTCTCGTCCCTGCTGATAAAATTGTTTTTCAAAAGTGCGCCGTACTCTGCAATAAATTCAACAGCACTTCCCCGAATATTTCACTGAACTTTTCACTTCACTTCACTCAGCCCTGTTACTGTAAGTAATTAATTAATTCAACACATCACACTTAAATTATTTTCCGGTGCTGTTTCACTATAAATCTAGGGCGTGTTTTAAAAATGCATAATTACGGATGCTGGTTCTTTTTTTAAGTTGTGTCAATATAAAGGTACTTTTATCTGTGTTTTTATCTTTTTGTGTTACTTAAAATGGTCAATGTTCAGTAATATAAATGTTTAAAATATTTAAATTTGCCACCTTTCTATAACGCTATATATTTGTAGGTATACTACCTAATGCTATCAAAAACATGCCCTTCCATTTTTAAGTCTCTATTTCTCGCATACACACACGAAAATACAACAAAATAGGCAAACGAAGTGTTAAACATAGACTAGATGGAGTGACGACATTCGTAAGATTGCAGGTGGAAACGTAAAAACGATCGGTTTGAGTGGCAAACCATGTCCATTAGCGGACTAAAGTATGTTGATGATGCATCAAAGTAATCAATAGATTCAGATTTACATTAATTTATTTATGTTGCTTTGTTAAAACATTAATACGACACATTACTTTTCCATACAATAATATCCATAATAAATCATGCACTTTATGATAAATATTATGCTTTGCCCATTAGTTTATTTCATTTTTGAACTTAGTTTAATTGAGACTTTCTACTTGTTGCTTAAACAACAGTTTAGCTTGTGAGTTGTAAAGTGCCAATGTGATTTAAGATAAATTTGAATTTGCAATTTTATCGCGCACATCCCGTATATTAATTTTCAAATGAAGTGATGTCCGTTGGTGCGTGGCAAAAATTTAATTCAATTAACTGAATACTTTCACATAGCGAAGTGTGCTCCCTCCGCGTCGCCATATACCAGATTTTGTGATATTCATTAAAAACTTAAGCAAAAGTTCAGTTTTAATTAATGGAATTGTTAAGCGAACTGTCAAGGCATGACTGAGTATTAACTGGCTTATAATAAAGCATTTTATTGATACGAAATTAATGAAAGTGTATTTTTTGTTTTATGAAATTTTCATTTGCACAGTACCAATAATTTAAACTATGTTAAATATGACAGAGCCTACAAACAAGAACAAGTCCAAGGATCAGTCCGAAAGTAATAAATTGGTATGATACATACATTTTCTCTATAAATTAGAGAGTAAAGAAAATACTTACTCATTTCACATTATCGGGTGACGAGCGCACGTGTTGTTTACCATCAGACGAATTTCTTGGTCATTTCATCATTTTTATACTAAAAAATAGTAAAGAATAGACAAATACACTTTATTAAATGCACCGAATGTAACACAAGACAAAACAACTACATCACTTAAAACTAGTGCGATAGATTGCTATCAGCGATCTATTTCAGGTAAACTTAGAATGGAAAATAAAATGCACAAATGGAACTGAAAAATTATTAAAAAAAATTCATAACAACATCGTATCGAAATGGATGCTACTTTTATACATTTAATGGTAGTATTACCCGCCATCCAAGTCTATGACAAGTTCACCTCCAATCAGCAACTCTGTAAGTTTTAGCAAAAAAATCTGAATTACAGAAGATGCAAAAGCATTTGAATAATTAATACGCTTTGAAGGTTTCTTATTTCGTATTTTTAGATATTTTAAACGTAAAAATCGTGTTCGGTTATTATTTAGCCTACCTACTGATATTTTAAATGTAAAAGTCGTGTTTGGATATTTGTTGCTCAATCACGTCGTAATTCGAACTCAAAAGATCAAGCTGAAACGAGATTAGTCTTGAATAACTACTAACATATTCACCAAAAAAAGTTTAAGTTAAGTTATCAGCCAGATTTTTAATTCTATACGGAGGAAGTCGCTAATTCTGTTATTATTATAACCGCGTAAGTTTATGAGAATGCGGTGTATCTTACTTTTTCACGGAAAAACGACTGAAAGTAGCTAGATAAAATTTAGTACATTTAACAAAGAATACGGACCCAAGCGTCTGTAGTGGCTAAAGATTAAATTAAAAAAATAGGACTTACATAGAAAGATAATCTGACAATAGCACATAACATAGGTCACTTTTTATTCTAGGACAATAACGGGATTCCGAACTATTAAGCGGGTGAAACCGCTGGGCGCTCCTAGTATAAAGCTGGTAGAGCTAGAAATAAAAATGAAAATGAACTTTCGTATCACGCGTAAAGTTAATCAAAAATGTTTTTCATTTCGCTTATTATATCTTTTGAGTCTTCGTTTAAGTGATGTTGGTAGTGGGCGTGAAATGAAACGAACAGTTTTTTCGACTGTTTCTTTGTTGAATATGCGAATATAGAAGCAGTAGTCGATAGTTGACTGATATACACGTTTACGTACGAACGGCGTCGCAATCTGTTCATCAGTCGTCGCATTAACAATAATCAACACAAGTGCGTTGAAATAGTACAAACAAATTCGAAAAGTAAATTATTTTATCGAAGATTGGTGGAGGCCACGAGGCTTGAGAACCTCCACGTGGTGCACCCTGGGCATTATACAACTACTTACCTTGGTAGCCTTTTGTTGTCTGATAATGTACCGAGTTTTGTATCTATTGGATAGAGTGCTTGTAGAGCGCGGGTCTTCGGACGAGGTAGAGGCGCTCTAATAGGGTTGTATCGTACTATCCATGTCATTATAAATGCGAAACTTTTGATATTTGGATGTTTGTTGCTCAACCACGTCGGAATGTCTGAATGGATCGGGTTAAAATTCGGTACACAGTAAGATAGGGTCTAGATAACACATTGGCTATTTTTTATCACGGTAAAATAACAGATACGGCAACTGCGCAGGTAAAACTAAGTAGTTTATAATATTAGTAGAATTGATATAGATAGATACTCTTTATTGAAACACCAAAAAATAATACATATATAGCTAAAATAAACAAAACGTATTGAAGTAGTGACACAGTGGGCGGCCTTATCGTTGAAAGCGATCACTTCCAGGCGATATAGACATAATACAGACACTTCGTTGTAAGTTGTAACCATACATTTTCGTGTTTTTATAAAAGCCCTTGTATTCACCACAAACGTTATCTAATACCTATTCTCCACTCATCTCTATTTTAGCATGACATACCTTATTAATAATTTCGGTTACATCAACTTTTAAAAGATATTTATCCGTTCCATTACCATTAAAAACGTGGAGGTTACCTCCAATTGAATTAGGGAGAAGATTTTCCGCGAAAAAGAATCCCTTAAGTAACAATCAAGTGAGCTACAACTTAATTTAGGAAAATTCTCCGGAAGCGAAATTAATGTAAAACATCCAAGAGGCGCTACTATTGTATAATAATTCCCTATTATATGAAGCACTCCATAATTTTCAATTTGAAACGAGCTTTGAAGTGAGAATTACTCGCAATTTAAATTCTTCGCCGTAACGAAATAACTGAAGTTATTCTGGAAGTTACGAAATCGACACTCGCGTCTTGTTTTGCTTTTGACAGAATATCTTGTGAACATGCTTTTTTTACGTGAAACCCGATTCATTCTGGATTTGAGGATACCCAAATTGCAGTCATTGGGAGGCAATCTGAACAGCTTTGCCAATTATTTTACTGCCAAGCAGTAATGTGTAAGCGTTACTGTATTCCGGTTTCAAGGGCTATGTTTCCAGAGAAATTACTGGGCTTAGAGATATAAAATATCTTAGATCTCGGGGTGACGAGCGCAGTGCAGTGCTAGGTAATGATTTGGACTCTTTGATATTCCAATAGCTGTGTGTCACTGTGCTGTTATGTGGCAGGCATGTTGCTTACCATCAGGCACATGACCTGCTCGTCTCGTCACTTTTTGATTTAAAAAAATCAACAAGAGACTCGTGTTGCATTTTTGAGTTTCGAGATGAGATGATAGGATTTTTTTTTATATTATAGAGTGAGAAGAAGAGCAGGCCATGTGCCTGAGGGTAAGCAATATGCCTGCCCATAACAGCACAGTGACACCACTGACGAGTGCAGTACAGTGCTAGGTAATGATTTGGACTCTTCATGTTCCAATAGTTGCGTGTCACTGTGCTGTTTTGAATAGGCGTGTTGCTTACTTATCAGGTCTGCATGTCTTGCTCATCTCGTTACTCTAACTTCAAAAAAAAAACTAAAAACTGTGTATCCTCTGACAACTACTCTCCTGTGCCTGTATTTTTGTGCGCCTGTTATCGGGTTGCCTTTGTTCCCGTGTCAATTATAGGACCCGTCTGGCCAAGTGACGTCGAAACGGCCATCGGGGACTGCACGCGTCATGCCGTGCCGATATTTAAACTAACGGACTAAATGAACTGAACACTTTGTTAATGGCATACGCGCTTTATTTTAAACAAGCGCTTTTAAAGTCCGTTAATGGAGTTGCTATTTTATTTATAGTGCAAGTGATGATTTTGTTAACTTTTTGCTCTATTTTCATGATTTACAATTTTACGTTTCGGCGCCTTCTCGCTTGATTCGTTAAAGGCCGGGTCACACAGAGGCGATCCGATAGCGATAGTGATCCGAGACGGGATTTTTTGTAATGTTCGAATTTGTATGCAACCTGACACACAACAAGCGGGCGCGATCCCATACTCGGTATCTGATCGCTATCGCTATCGGATCGCTATCGCTACCGGATCGCTATCGCTATCGGATCGCCTCTGTGTGACCCGGCTTATAATATGATATAAATGATCAAGCGATTAAAATTCAAGCTTAACTGGAATTAACCAGAATCATTTTGTAGTGGTAGGACTCTTCCCAGAATCCGTATGAAGAAATAAAATTAATAAAATATTTTACAGACAAGCGCAATAATGTGCAAATATCACTGTATTTTGGTTTGAAGGGCAATGTATCCAGAGAAATTACAGGGCATGGAGATAAATCATATTATATGTCTTGGTGACGAGAGTAGTGCAGTGCTAGGTAATGATTTGGACTCCTCAGGTTCCCAGTACAACAAAGTCTCAAGTCTCAGAACAAAGTAACAACCATGCCATTGTCGCAGTGCTAAGTTGTAACTTCAGAACTTAAGTATGTGTATATATACGCAGGCCATTTAATGTTCTCGTTGATATGGTCTTCTCTCACACGGAGAAAGTCTAAGCCGTTATCCATTACTCTACAAGTGCGGGTTACGACGAAACAGGTCCAGGGTAGTTTGCAGGTTTCCTCGCGATGTTTTCATGTACCATTAAAGACAATGATGATGACAGACTCGTAAATCTGTCATTGGGGAAATATCCAAAGATGTAAGTGGGTCGACTCGCGCTTGGCTTTAAGTCCGAGAACTTACGAGCTCACGATTGTAAAATCGGTTAACCTATGCATTCATTAAGAAACTTTCGCGAGTTATTAAGTATTAAAAAAAACGCCAATTAAAATGAAGAAAAGATATTTAATTCTACAGAAATATTTTACAAAACCTAATCTGTCCACCAATCTCTTTAAGTTACTGAATAAATATTAAAAAAGCTATAAAAACAAATTATGATAATGAAAAAGGAATAATGTGACACAAGATAAATGGCAAAGAAAAATAATTACACGTAATTTTCTGGAAAATACATTTACAATGCGGTAAAAATAATGTTGTTAGATGAAAAAAATAACTGAGCCTCGACAATACAAGTAACATGAAAAGAATTATTATAAAATAGATTACGTGCTAGCAACATTGTTTTGTATCCGTACCACGAATTGGATGTTACGAGAACATTCTAGAAAGTTTTCAATTATTTCAAATTCTTTGTTGTAACAAACATTTAGTACGACATCAAGTTATTGTAGACAAATAACTTAGTCTCTTATTTATGTTAATAGTATGTAGTTGACCATATTAGGTACATATGATACATAAAACATGTGAGATTATAAATCTAACGGAAGGTTAGGTTAGTTTATAGTCTAAGGACATTAGATTATAATCTGGTGGAGTTTACAAATTTACGGTGATATACATATTTGTTATGCTACGTTATATTATGTAACTAGTAAGCAGATTTTTAAGTTTCGGTACGTCATTAACTCTTTTCACCTTCATTATTTTAAAACTATCGGGTTCCACGGAGACCAAATCCCTTCCCTTCCCTCATTTTATTGAGGTCTTACTCTACAGTTATTACAATTAACCAAATAATATTATATAAGACGCCTAGTGCCGAAGTTTATATTAAATTACAAATTGTCAGTTCAAAATGAAACGATTTAAATAAAGACAGAAACCTACAAAGTACCTTTACTGTAGTAATGGTAAAAACGAATTGAGTATTATAATAACAATGAAATAAAAATAATCATCACCAAATACAAAAAAACTAACTTAATTAAAACAGTGACATTCTACCAAAGACGAACGGGGAAAATAGAAATGTTAACGACCAATCAGATCGTTTTACTTGGAAGAACAACAAGCAAATGAACCAATCTGATTGGTTGATATCACGTCCATTTTCCACACACATATCGTGAGGAATGTCATTAAAACAAAAGAGAATCTATTTTATTATAGAGTGCAATAATGATATCCGGGGTGTTTCAGTGATTAATATTACGTTAAAGTATTGTGAATTTTAGTTCTGGCTACCTTTTGGCTTTGGTCCAGTAAATTTATTGTTTTGTAATTGTGATTTTGTACGTGATAATTAGTCAAAATGATGACGCAACGATGTTATATTTAAGCGTCTCTGTAGTAGATTCCGTAGTCGTTATGGGGCTGGGGTTCCTCTTCCACCTTCTTCTTGGGAGTGTAGGGGTTCTTGGCGGGATCAGCGTTCAGCCTGGAAAGAGATATCTTGATGGTAGAATTATAACACGATTGTCATGTTGCACTATTCCTGGCAGCTGCGTCTTCATGTTTTTTTACCAAATCAATGCCAGTTAGAATAGCCAACTAACTATTACAAGAAACGTTTAAGTATTCCCACAAGCGTCGTGCGTTATTGTTTCAATCTACTTATACTCGTAGAATAGAACATTTTCCTAAGTACTTACGTATGATAGTTTTTTAGAAATGTTTACAAGTATTTTATATTTTTGTATAAATACAGTGATGAGAACAGCAGAACATGTGCCTGATGGTGAGCAACATGCTTGCCCATAACAGCACAGTGACACGCAGTTATTGAAATATGGAGTACAAATCATTTCCTAGCACTGCACTGCACTCATTACCCAGAGATATAAGAAGTTAGTGTTATCTCTATGACCTGTAATTTCAATGAAAACATTCCTAAATTGGAAAATAGCGCATTGTCACGCTTTACAAAATCCTTGCATCAATCACTTGTACATAATTTATATATTATGTACTTACTTGTAATGATCGATAGCCTGGGAGCAGTCGACGTTGTACCACCAGTCGCAGGCGAACTTGGCCTGGTCGAAGAGGGTGCCGTTGGTGCAGAGGAATGATGCGCCTTGGTGCCCTTCACGACCGTCGTGGCACACGTGGTAAGCCTGTGAAGTAAAGGATGATAGAATCAATATTTTAGTGAAAACATACTTCAACACTTACTTATTGAACAAACAAAGTTGACACTAACATACGAGTCCATAAATAAGCAACAACACATTATGGGCCCAAAAGGCGATAAAATAGCGATCTCTTTCAGAAACATTTTTGATTCATAAAGAATTTATTTATTAAAATAAGGGCAGTGGTTGGACTTAATAAACGCAAGTAATATTGTTCGATCTTTACAAATGACTTGAGGGTTGGAGATTCCCTCCAATACTCGCGGCTGCGACTGTTGGCCGGCAGTCACAGGTCACTAATATTATACTACAGATAGACACTTCGGTTTTGCGAACCTTATTAGTTTCGCGGACTCTACCAAGCCGTCGCAATAGTAATATTATAGTGACGTCTCACGTATAGCTGAATAGACATAGTATCGGAATCGGCTATCGGTGATGTACTTACGAAAACATTGATTAATAGGTTGTATTGTACCATTTTATTATTTTTGATTCAAACATAGAAAAAAAACAACAAATTTATTTCTGATATTATATTTCTTTCTTTGTAAGTTATTAGAAAATAGACTGACGATGAATTAACGCTTCGGGTGTCTGATCTGTTGTTAATTACATGTAGTGGTAGATCGATAGATCTGTAGCAAACTTGTTCATACACTAAATCAATTGTTCCTTCATATCATATATTATCATTATGCCACTGAATTCGATATTTACGGGTATTAGAAAGAAGAGTCACAATTTCCTCAAGTTATTATTTTTGGTAAGTTAATAAGAAAATGCGTGCGGCTGGTTGAATCACAGTTCATAACACAACACTTTCGCGATTCTATGTTGAACAGTCACTGCTGATGACGCCAAAGTATGATGTCAAAACGTTTGTAACCCAATTCAAGGTAAAAGAACGAGGAGAACACAAAATTCAACGTAAAACAATACTAAGCACATAATTTCCAACGACAAATAAAATATTTGATTAAAAACGATCACGTTTGCCAATATTTCAATGACACTGCACACATTTAATAATATCCCGAAAATGACGACAGGTACAAGATGGCGTTTAAAATGGCTAAGGCGACACTAGCGCTATGCGGAGTCATCGGAAACAAGTGTCACCCGTTGGTCTGGTCATCTGGTCACACGTTGACGACTGAAGCAGCTACATCTCAAGAAGACCCTTTGAAGCCCTGGGGCTTCACCATTCAAATCGGCAAGGAGATCTTCTGAGGTCACTAATTTATGGTGTCCTAGGCGGGAGAAGTTAAAAGGTTGGTAGAAAATATTTTCTTTCAAAAATCTTTCATTACCGTTTTGTTTCAAATATCTAAACTACTTAAATGTAACGTTTGAAAATATAAAGGATACGAAAAATATTCTTCCTAAGAATAGACTTTGTAACGCTGAATATCCATATAAGGAATACTCCATACGGTAGTTATAGAGCGCGCGAATAAAAATCATCCACCAATCACAAAACTTTAATTTTTTTATCCAAACTCGGAGTATTAGGCGGCATTTTCTTTGTTTATTCAAAGAGCTTTCACTAACAAATATTGTAGGCTATTTCTGACACAACGCAAACTAGCCCAAAACTAAGCAAAAATTGTACTTTGGAAACTAGTTAGGTGATATAATACTGATATAACGTGTAAAACATTACACCCACGAAACACCCAGACACAACAAATATTTCGAGTCTTAATTTTACTTCTCATTTCCGTAAAACCAATATAATTAGGTATATGCCGTCAATTTCAAACGTTCCAGCAAAAGTGCGTGATACGAAATGGATCGGTAGAACATTCATTTTTGTACTGTAGTAATCTCTTTTTTAAATAAAACATTCCAAGTCATTATACAATATTTATCTTAAAAACTTTCTAAATCATTCGCCCATTTGAGACCGAATCAAATGAAACCCAAACAATAATTTAACTTAACAAAGTAAATTTAAAGAGTCATTTTTCTCGGCGTTGTTCACGCAGCTTATTCGAAACTTGTATTAAAGCCGGGTCACACTGACGCCTCCCGCCGCGACAAAGCGATAGCGACGCGGGACGATATTTTTTGTAATGTTCGAATTTGTATGCAACCTGTCACACAGCTAGCGATAGCGATACGGTACGATACGCTCTCCCGCGCGACAAGATTCGGACGACAAACAGAAGATCGCTTTGCGATAATATCGCGATGCAGCGCGAGACGGGCGGCGGGCGCGGGCGCTGTGTTCTACGGCAGTCGGTACAAGCTGTCACACAGGGAAAGCGATAGCGTAGCGATACCGTAGCGATAGCGATACGATATCACGAGTTGTATTTTTTTACAACGTACTCGTGCGATATAGTGCTTTTCACGGAGATGTGTAGAAAACCGAAACAAAGGTGATGTCGTAACATAAAAATTGATCTATTTTTATGAAACTTTCACAAATATATGATCCGAGCAATATTTGGATTTACAGATTTGTACTGATCAAATAATTAATATCTAATAAATAATACTAGTTGGTGGGTTGATAGAAATAATATTATTTTTATACTTTTTCCAGAATATTACTTCATAGTGTTATGAACAGTTTCGTGTAGTGCGAGGACAATTCGAACGAAGTTTATATTATAAAGCTGAAGAGTTTGTTTGTTGGAACGCAAATACATAGACGTTCTTTGGTGCCAATGGCACGTCTCCAGTTGGTGTCAAGCTTTAATATATAAGGTCTTACAAGGTCATGCAATTCATCAAAAGTGGTTTGACTCATGTGAAAATACGTAAAAAATCGGTCCTCGTATGAACGCAGCTCTTTACACAAATGGTGGTACTCTCCAAACATATCTCGTTTCATATTTATGTCGTGAACCCAAATCCTTTTGGGTTTGCGTTGTTTGCGTTTTTTCTTTTGGTACATTGCTAATAAAAGAAGAATTTCTTCTTCGTCGCTGTCGGACATGATGTATAACGTGAATATCGCTTTTGGTGTCACACCGGCTAAGTTATCGCTACCTTCGGCGACCTTCCCGCCGCGGGCGGCGGGAAGGTCGCCCTGTGTGACGTGGTACGTACCGCTATCGCTTCGTATCGCTATCGCTACCGGATCGCTATCGCTGTCGGATCGCTGTGTGTGACCCGGCTTTAAATTTGTTCAAGATTTGAATTGGTACGACGTTTTCGATAGATGGCGTAGCAACGCGCGCGCGTGCAGCTAGTTATAGTTATACATTTTCCAAGTCACTGGTCCTAGTGTTACAGTCGTGCTTCTTTTTCGAACTCGAATGCGTACTACGAACTATCTTGTAAAACAAAAGCTGAGAAACGCTGGTCTGTCATATTGAGAGTGACATTGATTTCGTAAATTTTATTGCATATTAGGTATATAATTTGAAACGAACTATAGTTTTTCTTCTAGTATTTTAGTTATGAATCGAACCGAAAGCCTTATTGAATTAGTTCGACCCCACCCATGTCTATACCACACTAGAGACAAGAACTATAAAAACAGTTTCAAAAAGGATATTCTTTGGGAAAAGATAGCCAAGGAACTTAATCAAAGTCGTGAGTACTTTATTACTATTTTACATATTATTATTAAAGTAATTAACAAATTTTTCTCTTATTTCACTAGCCAAAGTGGACGATCTCTGGTTTGTACGTGGAATTGGGAGAAGTGCACTGTCTTCCACTTGTGGTTCGTTTTCTATAGATTCTACCGTACAAGGCTTTGTTTTAATAAAATTGTGTAGGCAGCACGTTGCTTTAATAATTTCTATGGACAATTCCACATGGCATTGCATGGGACCTTTAAAAACTTGGAATTTCTGTGTTAGTTGTCCGAACACATTTTCTACGACACGCCGTGCACGGCACAGGCGATAATTGAAATTTCGTTTTCGTTCATCTTGCACTGTTACTGCTCTTGGGTAAGGTCTCATCAAATATTGCTTCAAACCGAAACCTTCATCACCAATAATCACGTGTGGTATGGGGTCATCATTTGTATTAGGTAGTGGCTTCGGTGGAAGTAAATCTTTCCCATTCAGAAACGATTTGTAAAAATTAGATTTTTCCAAAATTCCACTATCACTATGACGTCCATAGCTACCGATGTCTACGACTAAGAATTTATAATGAGGATCTACTATAGCCAGTAGAACAACTGAAAATATGTTTTTGTAACAATAATAATTTGATCCACTGTTGTTGGGGCACTTAATTTGTACATGTTTGCCATCAATACTACCCACACAGTTTGGAAAATTCCAAATCGTTCTATAGCCAATTTCAGACTCTCGCCATATATTTTCTGTGGGTGTGGGTAAATAAATTGGATGTAATACTTCCCAAATGACTTGTGATACTTGTTTTACAATTGTGCTGACTGTACTGCGCCCAACACGATGGGAAAATGCGATCGTAGTAAATGAATTCCCGGTTGTCAAATATCTGAAAAAAATGTTACAGGTGACGAGACAAAAAATAAATGGAAAAACCTTAAAGACTGTTATTCAAGATATAAAAAGGAAGTAAAGGGTACAACGGGTCAAAAAAGAAGATACGTAAATTGGCCTTGGGCTCCCTATCTACAGTTTTTAGATTGCACTACAGAATACCGACCATCAGCATCCAATGTTTTGATACCGACTGAAACTCCTCATAGTTCACAAACTAACCCAGATATTATGGATCTAACTACGTCGCTTAACACGCCTATCTCGACTGAGACGCCGCTGCTATTACCCGAAACACAAGGCACGCTCATATTCGAAAGATCCCCTACACTTGAGACTTCTCCTATATCTACGCCCATTATGGTAGAACCACCATCTACAACTACTGCATTTAAAAAGATTAAACCGCCTGAAGATGACATGGACAAAGTTATAAACTATTTAAAAAATAAAAAAAAAGCCGATGCAGTTGATCTGTTATTTAATAGTTACGCAGAAACCTTCAAAAAGCTGAAACCTAGAACTCAAGCTAAAATGAAACTGAAACTGGCACAGATTTTCACAGAAGCTGAACTTGAAGATCTAGACTCTGAAAATCTAATGTCCATTCTGTCACCATCATATTCCATTATAAGTACTCCAAGTACAATTATTGATGATGTAGAGAGTGCCCAAATTTTGAATGTACCCGCAGAAGTAGAGGCCGAAGATTTAACTATGCCCATGTAGATTTATAGTAGTACAAATAAAATGATCCTGGCTTACAATAATATCCATCCATCCAATAATATATGTGAGCCAGGATCATTTTATTTAGATTAGTCATCACATGCATGCATGCCTGGCTTTTGCTGGGTATTTCTGTCAAAGTAAAGCATTGAACGCTGTCTTGTCTCGCAGACCGTTCTCATGCGCCGTTCTGTGCGGAATCGGTGCCACAGTGCAGAAATAACAGTAAAATATTAACTTAATTCATACAACATATGTAATTTAAACTCATTTTTGAAGTGAAAACTTCTTTAGGCGCGCCTAGTAAAATTTTTCGTGAGGTATAAATTTAATTCTAGCATCACGGTCGGGTATGATAAGAAATCTTCGGGTAAACTCGGGACCTTGGCGATTGGGCATCTTGAAATGCGTCAGCCAATGGAAAATGCTGAAAGGGAGTGGCCTCGCCATCATGGCATGGCCATTTAGAAATGCGTGAGCCAATGTGAAATGCTGACGCATTTCTAGATAGCCATGCCATGATGGCGAAGCCACGCCCTCCGGTTACACCCGTGTAGTTCCCAAGATAAGCTATCAAATTCTGAGTTATAAGTTTTCACTTCTTTATTATTAAGATTGACGTGTAAATTGTACATTTATCAATAAAGTTAAAAACTTTGACTTTGACTTTATTATTTCAATTATTATTTTCGTTCGTGTTTTGTTTAATACGTTATCAATAGCACCTATCAATCTTCTTTTAAAAACTTGCGTCATCTGTAGGCATTGCAAACAAATATATTCGAATGATTGAATTAAAATACTTGTAATTATTACAAATGACATTTATATGACAAAATACTTGTAATTATGACAACAAAATATGTACATATTTGTAATGGTCTTTAAATTCCCTTTATTTTGATACCCTATTCGATATGCTAGTTAAAAAAATATATCAGCTACTTAACATTTTGCATCAAATTTCGATTATTATGGATTTTTAAATTTACTACCTATCTAAGGACACTTGGGTAATTGAGACAAATCTAACGATATCTGAGTCGTCAAAATCCATCCAGCCGTTGGGAAGATACGTGGGGGGGAATAAAGAAATTTACAAACAAACAAGATACGCGCGAAAAACATAACCCTTCTTGCAGTCGGGTAATAATTTGTGAGTAAAAAAGCTATTTATGTATGACGTTATCGATAACTCTATAACGACTCGCGACTCCACTAACCTAGAATCCAAATACATATCATATGAATATAATAACATTTCGGGTTTTGAAAAAAGTTTAAGTTAAAGTAATTATTGGTAAACTTACCTCAAGCAAATACATAGACGTTCTTTGGTGCCAATGGCACGTCTCCAATTGGTGTCGAGCTTTAATATATAAGGTCTTACAAGGTCATGCAATTCATCAAAAGTGGTTTGACTCATGTGAAAATACGTAAAAAATCGGTCCTCGTATGAACGCAGCTCTTTACACAAATGGTGGTACTCTCCAAACATATCTCGTTTCATATTTATGTCGTGAACCCAAATCCTTTTGGGTTTGCGTTGTTTGCGTTTTTTCTTTTGGTACATTGCTAATAAAAGAAGAATTTCTTCTTCGTCGCTGTCCGACATGATGTATAACGTGAATATCGCTTTTGGTGTCACACCGGCTACGTTATCGCTACCGTCGGCGACCTTCCCGCCGCGGGCGGCGGGAAGGTCGCCCTGTGTGACGTGGTACGTACCGCTATCGCTTCGTATCGCTATCGCTACCGGATCGCTATCGCTGTCGGATCGGTGTGTGTGACCCGGCTTTTAATCTTGGGAAAATTACAAGTGGACGAAATAAGTTGGAATAAGTTCTGATTACTAGCTGAGGCCGTATTCACTACGACACAGTGACGAAACACAAATACTAATCCGTATATTGTTTTACAACACCAACGAATCATCTTGGGGTGAGGTGTTCGGGAAATTTTCTCAGATTAAAAAAACTTTGAAGATACTGAATAGCGTTGTGAATTCAAAGCGTCATCACCTGATGACGTCAAAAGTCTTATCAGCTAGATTCATAATAGTGTCCAAACATGTACCCGTAAAATTGTAAAAATTAACAGATTATAATCTAACGCGAGAGATTATAATCCAACGACAGTTTAGATTAGGTTAGTTTATAATCTGAAGTCGTTAGATTATCTGATGGAAATTACAATTTGACGGTGACATATCTATACAAATACAAAATGTCTGTTTGTATTATTCGAATAACCGCTTTTTACTACAAGCGTTTGCTTTTTTTGCCAGTTATTCTACCGCCAAGCAGTGATGTGCAAACATTACTGTGTTCCGGTTTGAAGGGTAATGTTTCCAGAGAAATTACAGGGCTTAGAGATATAACAACTTAGATCTCTGGGTGACGAGCGCAGTGCAGTGCTAGGTAATGATTTGGACTCTTCATGTTCCAATAGCTGCGTGTCACTATGCTGTTATGTGGCAGGCATGTTGCTTACCATCAGGCATATGCCCTGCTCGTCTCGTCACTCTTTATTTAAAAAAAATGCATTTTATGTATTGGCGGTTAACCATTGTATCATTTTATAAAAAAATTGTCTGTCTGTCTGTTTGTTCCGGCTAATCTCTAAACCAGCTGGACCGATTATGACGGGTTCTTCACTACTAGATAGCTGATGTTTTAATGCATACATTAGGCTGCTCTTACTTGAGGAAAATAAACAGGGTTCCGTGAAATAAACAAAAACCCTTAAACGGCGTGAAACCGTAAGCACAGCTAGTAAATATTTAGTAGTTGAATAGTTTGGTCACCGTGAATCGGGTCACTGACGACGCTTTTACGTCACAACGATATTAACTTGAAAGTTTTTTAATTTGAGAAAATTGCCCGATCGTGGTTTCTCAAATATATCAAACAAGCGGTGCCCCGCGGTTTCACACGCGTAGTGCCCGTTCCCGTCGTTTCTGTTTTTTTTTTTATAAAAAGTAGCCTACGTGTTATTCTAGACTATAACATATCTATATGTTCCGAATTCCAGCCCAATCCGTTCAGTAGTATTTACGTGAAAGTGTCCAAACATATATTTTTTTTAATATTTATTGACAGTTCACACACAATACCATCTGACCCCAAACTAAGCAAAGTTTGTACTATAGGAGCCAAATCTATATATATAAAAGCGAAAGGTCACTCATCACGAAATCTCAGAAACTACAAGTGCTAGGAGTCTGAAACGTTTGCATGGAAGTGTCTTTTAGCACGTAGGCGCACGCTAAGATGGGGTTTTTTGAAATTCAACCCCTAAGAGGGTTATACAAGGGATGAACGGTTGTATGAAATTTCCATCGTTTTCAAAGCTATCTACTGAACCGACTTTAATGAAATTTGGTAGACAGATAGACTAGATATCAAAAACAAACATAGGCTACTTTTTATTGCGAGAAAAGGGTTGAAATGGGGGATGAAAGTTTATATTTAAGTTCATAATTAATATTTATTTCGCACGGACGAAGTCGCGGGTAAAAGCGTATCAGCTACCAGTGATATAATACTTATATCGTTTTTAAATACATACTTATTATACATAGGAAACACCCAGACACAGTAAATTAATCGAAACTTATAACCTTTCGCATTTATAATGTGAGTAGGATTATATTTATATTTATGTTATTTAATTAATATTATACCGACTGTTCAATATTTATCCCGAAATATCGTCCTGGGGCCCATAGCAGGATAAAAACAATTATATATGCCGTTATACCGATTTTTTTACCCCCACACTTTAACAAGTTAGACACTTACCTAGGGTTCCCGGCGTCGTCCAAAGTCCAGTTTGGTACGACAGGAAGAAGGAACGGGACCAGAGGGAATTGGAAACCAAACCAGACAGCTCCAGACTTCCCGTCCCAGCAATAGTCCACCGGCACTACGATTCCGCGTTCCACGATCCGGCGTTGGAGAAAAGGGCCAATCCAGTAGCCCACTTTCACCCAAATAGTCCAGCACTAATCCCGTAGCGATATATTCCCGTTAATACGTATTCCCGCACAATATTAACACTTTAAACCAGATTATATAGATCAAAGTAAAAAAAACGCTTCTTTTTCATTCCAGCGAAAAACAGACAACGTCACTTCACAGCCGGCTGTCAAAACCATAGATCCGCTATGATTTTTAATGTTGCCCGATTATACGGAACAAAACCCCCGACCAATTGAACTCCTGTTCAATTTTAGAAAACCAGTATTTAGTAACTAGTATTTAGCAGTATCCGGACCTCAAATAAAAACGAAATTCCCAACTTCGACCCGAAAGTGGAAATCAAACCAAAAAAAACCTTTACCAAAAATAGCAATAAAATTAAATAAAATGTTAACCATGAAAAATACGTATATCTAATAAAGAGGCAGGCGTGCCAGAGAGGACACCGCGCGCTGAAGTCTGGAACCAGAAACCAGAATCTCCGCCACGCGGGGTGTGCCATCAGTACCAGATATCAATTTTAAAATACGTCCCCTACGCCAGAGTAGGGGGGGCAAATTTGCCTCTTTTAATAATACTAAGTCCCCTTCCCGAGGGGCTTCCGTCCTATCTGTCCATTTTACCCGTTGTTGCAAAAGGTGCAAGTACTCGGCCGACCAGCGCCTCCAGAAGTCTTGACTTATTTGCTGCAATAACTGAAAACGGGACAGGCGTCCGGGCCGCTCATCCTTCCAGGGATACTCCGGCAACGCGGTTAAAGGCTGACCGATCAAGAAGTGACCCGGCGTCAAGACTTCTAGATCGTTAGGGTCAGGCGAGATTGGACAGAGAGGACGGGAATTAAGAACTGCCTCCACGCGGCATAGTACCGTGACTAACTCTTCCCAAGTTAACACGGTCTCCCCGATGACACGGCGGAGATGGGTTTTAGCAGAGTTCACCGCAGCCTCAAAAATTCCTCCCCAGTGAGGACAGGCCGGCACACTAAATTGCCAGCTGATTCCCCGCTGGGCGAGAGCCAGACTTAAACTATTATTACCAGAATTTAAAAAATTATTAACTTCGCGTAAATAATTCGCCGCTCCTCGATAGTTTGTGCCATTGTCCGAACGTATTAAAGAGGGTACTCCTCTTCGCGCTACAAAGCGATCCAGCGCCGCGACAAAGGCCTCCGTAGACAGCGCAGAGACCAGCTCCAGGTGGACTGCTTTGGTGGCCAAACACACAAAGACGCACAGGTAGGCTTTAACGACCTTGGCGTTACGCAACGTCGATGACTTGACCGAGAAGGGCCCAGCGAAGTCCGTTCCGACCCCGTCGAACGGCCTCGAGGGAGAAATCCTATCCGGAGGAAGATCTCCCATCATGGGCTGCATGGTAGACGCCTTGAGCCTATAACAAGGGACACATCTAAACAGCACCTTTCGGACCGCCCTGCGAGCCGACAAGATCCAGAATTCACGCTGCAACACAGCGAGAAGCGCGCCACATCCAGCGTGCGCGTTACCGATATGCCGATCGGTGATCAGCAGGTCCACCAGAGGACCTCCTTTCGGTAGCAACAGGGGGTGCCTGCTGCCGTACGGCAGGTTGGCTTTCCGGAGCCGACCTCCTACGCGCAGAAGACCATCCTGATCTGTGAAAGGGTTCAACTTGGCGACCGCACCCTTCAAGCGAGCGCGACCGCAGCGCAGCGCCTCAAGTTCCGTCGGAAACCTCTCACCCTGCACCAGCCGAATGAGGTGCAGCAAGGAACTCCGACGCTCCTCCACAGTGGCGATCTGGTCACTCCTCCTCTGACGAGGGTGACGACAGTTGTGGATGAAGCGTTTAATCCAGCTAGTTACCCCCAACAACTTATCCAGCTTGCTGTAACGACCCGTCAACCAATCAGGGTCTGGGGGCACTTCCACCACAATCGCATGCACGCGGACTCCGGGCAGCTCCGCTCGCTCCGAGTCCGCGCCGAGAGCTGGCCAGGAAGCTTCTGGCTCCCGCAGCCAGTCCGGACCCCACCATAAGGGGTGATCAACTAGCTCCGGCGCGGAACAGCCGCGCGAAGCACAGTCAGCGGGGTTCAACTCACCAGGGACATGTCTCCAAACAATGTCCAGTCCAATGTTTTGGATTTGGGAAACCCGATTTCCCACAAAGGTCTCCAAAGTGTGAGGGGCTGCTCTTACCCAGGCAAGCACGACCTGACTGTCGGACCACGCATAGACATTCCGGATGTCTATCGAGGTGGACAGTTCTTGATATACATGCTTGAGCAGCCGAGCAAGTAATGTGGCTCCGCTCAATTCCAGTTTCGGAATGGTGAGTCGTGTCCTGATAGGAGCTACCTTGCTCTTCCCCAATAAGAGCGTGACATTGAACGTGGCCTCCAGCGTCAACTGTACGCAAGTACACAGATGCGGCATAGCCCAGCTCGGACGCATCACAGAACCCGTGCAGGCTGATCCGGCTACAGCCTGGTGGCAGAATGCGACGGGGCAACGCCACTCGATTAACCGTTTCGAGGTCAGATATTAAACGAAGCCAAGTGTTAAGCGAGTCTCCAACCAGGGGGTCGTCCCATGAGACCTTCAGAGTCCAAAGTCGCTGTAACAGACACTTGGCTGCGAACAGAACCGGACTGATCCAACCGTTTGGATCAAACATCCTAGCGATGGTGGACAAAACCGTCCGTTTTGTCCACGCGCGTGTGGCTTCCAGTGCCACCCGAAAGGTGAAGATGTCAGCAACCGGTTGATACTGCATGCCCAGAACCGCAATCCCGTGCGGATCGTCACCTTCCTCGAAGAGCCCCGGATCCTGCTGGTGATCGTCCGGGATACCAGCCAGGACGTTGGGGTCGTTAGAGAGCCATTTCCGAAGCTCATAGCCTCCAGATGCGAGAAGCTCTGTAAGCTCATCCCGGAGCAACAGAGCTTCCTCCACCGTCTGCGCACCAGTGCAAACGTCGTCCACGTACAGGTCGCGTTCCAGAACTGCGGCTGCACGTGGGTACCGAGCCCGTTCTTGCTCCGCCAACTCCAGCAGTGAGCGGATCGCAATGAAGGGGCTTGATCTCAACCCATAGGTGTTGGTGTTCAACTCATACACCATCATAGGGTCCTGAGGACTTTCCCGCCAGAGGATCAACTGGAACCTCCTGTCCTCGGGGTGTATGACCGTTTGTCGGAACATCATACGGATGTCCGCTCCCAACACCACCTGATGCCTACGGAAATTCAGGATGATGTCTACAATATCCCGATGTAACTTCGGTCCAGCGTGGAGGCACTGGTTCAGTGACACTCCTGTCGAAGTCGGAGCGGATCCATCGAACACCGTCCTGAGTTTGCCTGTCGACGCTTTCAAAACAGCGTGATGAGGCAAAAAGTAGTGGTCCATGGTCGACCAGTCGTCGCGAGCCGGAGACATGTGGCCCAGTGCCTCATACTCCCTCATGAACTCGATGTACTTTTCCCGAAGCACCGGATCTCGAGCCATGCGTCGCTCCATGGACCTGAGCCTTTTCTCGGCCAATGATCGAGACTGGCCCAGACGCGGGGGGTTATCCCGGAAAGGCAGCCTAGTCTCCAATCGCCCAGAAACCATTCTCCGAGTGTGAGCCTGATAAAAGTTCTCACACTCCACGTGCTCGGGATCCAGCCGAGACACGGTAGGCGGCTCTTCGATCTCCCAGAACCTCTGCATGATCTGAGCGAGGGCCGTTCCCGTAAAAGAAGCCTGATTCGTCTGCTGCCACTCATCCACCATTCCCAAAATGGCGTTCCCGTAGATGGTGGGCAGCGCCATCAGCGAAGACTGATCCAGCAGTCTAGGCTTGCCGTTCATGATGTAACCCAGTACATCAGAACCCAACAAAAGGTCTACCGGACCCGCCATCCCGAAGCGGGGATCCGCCAACCTGAGACCCTTAGTACAGGACAAAAGATCCGGATCTATGTCCGCCTGAGGAAGCCAACCGACAACCGAATTCATGACGGTGGCCCTGACCGCAATCCTTTCCGAATAGGAATGTACGGACGAGAAGGAGAGGCGGGTCTGTCCAGCCGACCGCACCTCTGAGTTCCCGACTCCTCGCAACGGAGTCGGTGACGGAAACCTAGCCAGGCCCAGGCGATGAGCAACCCGGGTTGTCAAAATGCACCCCTGGGACCCTGTGTCCAAGAGCGCTCGTATCCGGACGTAGTCGCCTCTTGGACCCCAAACCCTTAACCAGAGGGTGGGCAGCAGGACCACCGGTTGATCCTGTGCCAAGGGAACGGAGGCTAGTCAATCCCTCCGAGGCCCGTCCGAACCCGTCGGACTACAGGGCCCAGTCCAATATGGCTGCCGAGTCATAAGGGCCATCGGAGGGGGGGCATATCCAGCTGCCCTGCCATACTGAAAGTAGGGCGGGTGGTAGTCCAGCCTCGGATGCTCATGGAGGGGAGGCGTGTACGCCCTCCATTGCATTAATCGCGGATCCAGCGGCGGAGAAGGATAACGCTGGGGAGGTGGCCCCCGTGGTGACTCCTGTATCACCCTTCCACCTCTCCAGTTCGCCCGCGTCCGCGCGGGCTGTGAAGTCGGTGACCGAGCCGCGTGTAGGACGCCCCTTGTTGGGCTGCCCGGTGCTGCCGTGGGTTGGGGTGGAGGGGGTGTGCTCCACGCTGTAGCCACTTCATTGTTGTACAATGCGTGGCTCTGCGTGGGAGCGCCCCCGCCCGTGGAGGGCCCCCTCCCTGAGCGCTGTCGACCAGCACCATCGCTCCTGGTGCACAAGAGCCCCACACCCAGGACACGGCCGTGCCGTGGGGCAGTCATTGTACAAATGACCCCCCAGGCACCCGTAGCACCGACGCAACCGCCGAACGATCCCTCGTCGTTCGGAAGTCGTCCGCGCAAGCAGGGCCGGACACTGCACCAGCGCGTGAAGCTGGCCACAGTTCGGGCACTCCTGCTCCAACGCACTCGTCACCGTCGCCGTCCGCTTCACCGCACCCTGAGTGCGGGGATTGGTAGGTCGCGGTCCTGTTCCGGCAGGGTCACGAGCTGACGCGGCGGGCTGCGCCTCCTGAGGCGCCGACTCTGCCATCCTCGCCTCCCACTCCAGGACCCGAAGTAGCTCCTCAAACGTGGGGAAGACCTTCGGGTCTGCGTGAAGGCCCCTTTCCCGCTCGAACCGGGCGCGCAACTCCAGCGGCACCTTGCCCAGCAGGATGTGGACCAGCAGAAACGACCATTGTTCTACTGGCAGTCCCAAGCTGCGCAAGGCGTTGTACGCCACCTTCACGGGCGTGAGGATTAGTGGCCGCAACTGAGACCTCTCAGTCACCTTCGGCAGCCCCAGTATTTGTGACACGTGAGCGTCGGCGAGGAGCCGAGGATTTTGAAACCGCGTCTCCAGCAACTCCATCGCCGTGCCGAAGTTGTCGTCGTCCAGCTCCAGGTGCTGGACCAGGGAGAGTGCCTCACCCTCCAGTGACGTGCGGAGATAGGCCAGTTTCTCCGCCCTTGTTAAATCGGTGCGTGAATCCACGAGAGAGGCGAACATGCTCCGGAAGCCGCTCCACTCCCGCAGGTTCCCTGTAAACCTGGGCAAGTCCAGAGTGGGAAGGCGTCCCACTACACCCGAGCCCGCATCCCTGATGACGGGTCCCGAGCTCGCCCTTCCCTGACGAGACCTCTCCAGCTGGCGAACCCTTTCGGAGACCTCGTCGTACACATCCAGGATGCGCCGCATGTCCGCCTCGATCCTCTCCATCTGCTCCTCAGGTGGAGACGGCCTAGCATCCCGCAGCGATCCTGCGCTCCTCTCAGCGACCTCCAGGCGCCTGTCGAGCTGTTCTGCCCTGTTTAGCAGCGCCTCCTCCCGGTCTCTCCGGCCGACCAATCCTTGTAAGGATTCGAACCATCGGAGCTGGTTGGCCAAATCCGAAGCCATTTTAAATTTAAATTTAAATTTTAAATTAGCCTAAAGTTCGGACAATGTCACAACAAATATATCCGCAACCTAAAAAACCGGATACCACTTAATACTAATTTCCCGACAGTTTGGGGAGAAATTATAAACTGGGAACCCCCAAATATTCAGCCTACCCGGTATATTTTGCCAGAAAAATAAAACAAAAAGGGAGTATTTACGGCCAACTACGCTCTGCTACCAAAAAATGTTCAATATTTATCCCGAAATATCGTCCTGGGGCCCATAGCAGGATAAAAACAATTATATATGCCGTTATACCGATTTTTTTACCCCCACACTTTAACAAGTTAGACACTTACCTAGGGTTCCCGGCGTCGTCCAAAGTCCAGTTTGGTACGACAGGAAGAAGGAACGGGACCAGAGGGAATTGGAAACCAAACCAGACAGCTCCAGACTTCCCGTCCCAGCAATAGTCCACCGGCACTACGATTCCGCGTTCCACGATCCGGCGTTGGAGAAAAGGGCCAATCCAGTAGCCCACTTTCACCCAAATAGTCCAGCACTAATCCCGTAGCGATATATTCCCGTTAATACGTATTCCCGCACAATATTAACACTTTAAACCAGATTATATAGATCAAAGTAAAAAAACGCTTCTTTTTCGTTCCAGCGAAAAACAGACAACGTCACTTCACAGCCGGCTGTCAAAACCATAGATCCGCTATGATTTTTAATGTTGCCCGATTATACGGAACACCGACCAAATTCTAAGATTCAACTCGGTGTATTTAGTACACGTGTAATTTCTATTTACGGGACTTCAAAGAATCGAATAACAACTTAAAAGGTTCTGTTATGTTCGAATTATGTGGAATTACGTACAACTTGGGAATAATACGAAAATAATAATGTTTTAAATGTAATATTTGATAGAAACAATTATTGACAAAGCCGTTTTTGTTACGAGAATACTTGAAATTTGGTGCTTGAGTCCTCACTCAAGGAAATACTAGTAGTATTACATTTAGACATACACGTGTAGTCGTGTACTTTATATCAGGATGGACGAAAAGTGTCATCAAATGTCGAGCAAACTAACTTAATTTATTATTTTAACTAACTTAATAATAACATGACTAATTGCGCGAACATCTATTTTATTTTTCTTATTTTAGGATATGTTCTCACTTGATTTGATGTCTTTTATCTAGAAGAATCAAATCAAGAAGAAAGAAAGTTTCGTTTAACCATTACGATGTGATTAAGCAACAAACATCAAAATTTCGACATAAGTATAAAATATTGGTAGGTTGTTAAAGTTTAGATATTTGAAAGTTTTTTGCTCAGTTACGTGTGGGAATGGCAAAACGTTTTATAGATATTATAAACTAGCTGTGCCCCGCGGTTTCACCCGCGTCTATTTGAGGAAAATCCATACTAAAATATCCATTGCTGGCCACTTTATTACGTTTTACGGAACCCTAAAAATACGTAAATAAGCAACAATGCATTGTTGTAGAACAAATTTGATTACTTCAAATGACACAAACTTCAAATGTATACACGCGCCGTCACAGACTTCAACGACCAAAGAGAATTTAAATTCACGGAACTAAAGCTCTCGAAGAGAAATATTTTTCCCCATTTTCTTTACATTCTTCACTCATACTCCGTACCTATTGATAGTAGCGTAATGTTATATACTCTATAGCCTTCCTCGATAAATGGAGTATCCAACAAAAAAAGAATCTTTCCTATCGGTCCAGTAGTTTCCGAGATCCTAGCGTTCAAACAAACAAACAAACAATCAAACAAACTCTTCAGCTTTATAATATTAGTATAGAAGATTTAAAAAAACCGCGGGTTAAAATTTTGAACACAAGCAGATCAAAGTTTGAATAATACATAGGGTAATTTTTATTTACGTTAAAATTGCTACTATTTTTATTAAAAGACAAGCAATATTTTCTTCTATAATTACATGAGACACGACAACAAGAATGTAATTTGTTCACTTGTTCACTCACGACATCTGTTCATTCCACTCGGAGAAATTTATTGTTGGAAAGACAAATAACAATTATTTTGGTTCTTCGAAATTACATAACATAACGTAAATAACGTAATGATACAAGGCTCGTTTATTTTCTTTTATGTGTATCTTATCTTGAGGAATTTTAATTAGTGGTATTGTTTTGAGGTTGTTTCTTTGTTTTGGCAAACAGTTTTGGTGAACAGTGTTTTTCACATTTTCCTTTGTAAATATACGTTGTGATTATAACTTTGACTGGCCTTGTGGCTAAGTGGTTAGTAGCTCTGCCTGCGAAGCCGAGGGTCGTGGGTTCGATTCCCACCCAGTGCAAATATTTGTGTGATGAATTCAAATGTTTGCATTGTGTCTGGGTGTTTCTATGTATTATAAGTATGTATTTAAAACTATATAAGTATTATATCAGCTATCTGGCCGCCATCACACAAGCTTTGCTTAGTTTGGGGTCAGATGGTGTTGTGTGTGAATTGTCCACCAATATTAAAAAAAAAAAAAAAAAAAAAAAATACTTTGGCTACTTAAGTATTTTTCCTCAAGTAAAATATATAACCTATTAAAACTCTGCATAATAAGATACCAGAACATCGGACACAACTCTAATTGATAGTCAGTAGTAGGTGTGAGTATAGAGAACTATAGCTTTCCATTCAATTGTGTCCAGGCCATACCTAATCCACGCTAGCCAAGTACGGGTTGGCAGATAGCACATATCCTCAAAAGATGTATTTCTTGAAACCCATCAATTTCCTCATAATGTTTTTCGTCATCGTTAAAGACTGCAATGATTTGTAAAGACAAATGTATGCATCAGCACTTGACAAAATACTCAGAGGTTTCTATGACATAATTCTACGTTAGCTACAATGGGTTACCGAAATAATGAAAGAAATTTGACAAAGATCTTTGATATGTACCAAAGATCCATTTCTCTTCTTGTGATAGAACATCCCGTTTCCCAGCAGTAGAAATAGGTATACGAGTAAAGGGAGCTAATTATACTTATGATATCTTTCGTTAGGAGTTGAATTGAATTGGATTGTGCTTAGGCTGGATGTTAAAAAATGTTCATTGATTACCAGATTCGTTCAGGTTCTGGCGGGATTTCAATTAACCTTACTTTAAAGTCTTGGTATCACCATTTTTTTAGAACACGGTATACTAGAAACCCAAAAAAAAATCTTTTTTTTTTACTTTTTTTAAATCAGCAGTTCCTTACGCACCTGCAATGAAAACTACGCTATACCACAAACCTTACTACTTATACTTACTATTATAGACCAACGACGGTCTAAATATAATCAAAATGATCAAGCCCACTACGACTATAATGATTTGATTCAGTACAATTTTAAAGTATTGGGTTTATTTTTCGATTCTTTTGGGGCCTTATTGATGCAGACCAAAGGAACAGTATATATTTACATTCCGTTCAATAGTCTCCGCTCTAGACGCTTACGCCCATGTTCTAGGATTTCAAACATCGCAAAACAATGAATTTAGTTCCAGAGTTTTAATGGCGGAGGGGCCACCTGGGAAATCTGTGACACTTAAAATTGCAGTAGTTGTTGTACAAAATGCAGAAAGTTGAACGCGTTCGTGCTTCAAAAAGCAGTTGATGCTTCTTTGTTTATTATTTGTTGCGACATGTTTTGGCAGCGCTCTTCTCATTGCTTTCGGTGGTTTTGAATCATCTTTATTACAACCTCACGACTTTGTTATTAGTTAATTGACTGTTACGTCACTAAATCGGGTTATATAATTTCTAAAAATTATATTTAAAATTCAAATCTAAAAAAAATACTAGCTGCGTTTCGCGGTACAACCGTAGTACCCGTAACAGTTTTTCAGCATAATTTATTTTCGCCAAACGTTATACGTTTTACGTTCCACGTAAATAAAAATTTCAGATATAGGTGGGTGGGGTCAAACATACATTACACAATTATTAAATTATATTATCGCTATAAGTGCACAAAGCGATACGTTGAAATACTCCCGTAAAAACCCGGATTACAAATAGTTTAACTTTATGGTGGAAGCCCCCGTTTGTGGAGGCCCCGGCTTTGCCCTCTAGTCCAACTAAAGTTTCGACCGCGTCCGGTCAGTCGGACTAGACTGACGGTACTTATATCACGTGAGTTACCCGTGTTTGCATTTAAAATCATAATATTGAAATCACTAACGATTCCTAGCTTCGCCCGTAGTGTAAATTTTACTGTGTACTCAAGTATTTATCCAATGGTGAAAATATTTTTTGAAATCGGCCCTGTAGTTCCTGAGATTATCGCGTTCAAACAAAAAAATTGGCAGTCATAGGAACTGCCGATAGAAGTGAAAACTTATAACTCAGAATTTGATAGCTTACCTTGGAAACTACACGGGTGTAACCGGAGGGCGTGGCCTAGCCATCTTGGCATGGCCATCTAGAAATGCGTCAGCATTTCCCTTTGGCTGATGCGTTTCTAGATGGCCATGCCATGATGCCCTGTTCACGCACTTTCAGCATTTCCCATTGGTGACGTATTTCTAGATGGCCAATAGCCATGGTCCCGAGTTTAAGAATGAATTCAATTCTCAGCCCACGAAAAATCTGTCTAGGCGCGCCTAAAGAAGTTTTCACTTCAAAAACCTCTTCAACATTATAATAAGTATATAAGTATGGAAATACTCGTATAATAGTATAGATTTCAAATCGCGACAGTTAAGAAACAACTCTCTGTGGAGATGACTTGTTTATAATGTTCTGTATAACTTGTTCATACGAGTCAATATTGGTTCTATATCAAACCACAATCGACTAGTGATTTGCTCTAAATTGTTTTCCAATTACCACCAAATACTCATTTTAGGCAGCCTGCCGATATTTGAGGCTTAGTGGCCTGGGGCAACAACTAGGTATGATAATCCAAAGCGATATCTCATGAAATTCGCATTTGCAATCTATTATTCACTCTCTATCAACAGTATTCAATTGTGATCATTTTCCGAACTCGATATCCCCTACGGTCAAACAAATTGGCATTAAAATTAAGGATACATCTATGCGGTTTGTGGATAATATTAAAACTGTTGTATCTACGATGAAGCGTACTTTATCTTACGTATTGAATGTTATCTAGAACAAACCGATTCACCCTCAACTTGAAGACACCAAGATCGGGAAAACCACACTCAGGCTACGTATTCCAGAGCCTAGACGTTATTATTGGGTACTAAAAAGGAATCAAATCACCTCGTACCAGTTTTTGAAACGTCAGTCATGAATGAATGACGCCATTTAGAGCTACAATCTGATGGAAAAAGGGCAAGATGATATTAGATCATGTTTTTATGATTTGCATAGTGGTAGGGCTCTTAGTAGAGTCCGCCTGGGGAAGTACCACACTTTTGCCAGTTATTCTACTGCCAAGCAGTAATGTGCAAACATTACTGTGTTCCGGTTTGAAGGGCAATGTTTCCAGATAAGCTACGGCCTGTAGCTAATAGTTAGAGATATAACATCTTAGATCTCTGGGTGACGAGCGCAGTGCAGTGCTAGGTTATGATTTGGGCTCTTCATGTTCCAATAGCTGCGTGTCACTGTAATATTATGTGTCATATTTCTTACCATCAGGCACATGTGCTGCTGTCTCGTCAATCTTTATTTAAAAAAAAATGATTACTCTCCTAAATGTATCCGATGAAAAATCTATATTTTAACTGACGACCAAGTGATTACAGAGAGAGATACAGAGGAGCGTGTGAGCTAAAAAAATATATTAAACATTTTCTGGAATGACCTGGTTTTTTGTACATCGTAGGATACAACGTCGAATTGAAGATGGCGTTTACCGCGACCGTGGGCATAAAACGTGGTTCCTCTGTTGTAGCCTCTGTCCGCTTTGTGATCGGCGTCGGGATAGGGCGATATCGCACTGAGACGTATGATACGACTAACCAAAACCAGATAATTGAAATGACCACAGGGCCAAAAATATAGCATTCTAATTAGTTCTTCAGGTAGATTGTGGAAAAATATGGGACACGTATTTTTTTGTTGTATCGAATTATCAAAAATTTACGAAGATATAGATCGTCAAACTTCTGGAGTACTAACTTCGTCTAACTTCTGGTTGTGAAGTCACTCTATAGTAAAAACCGTACCATAACGTGACGTCTCTCGAAACTTCTAAGCACTGTATCTTCGTCATTTTTTGTTTTTGAAACTTAAGAAAAAATACGTGTACAGTAATTTTTAATAATCTAACTAATGAGTTTTTGTAGTCGTCTCGCCTTTTTTATGTGGGATACGTACGATACGTGAGTAGACATTATATTTATGATGGATTTAATCTGGGGGTGTCTTCAAGCCTAGGTTATTTTTCTACTAACCAAAAGTAATTTTAAGAGTTCTTCATAGACTTAATTTTTTTTATCTTCAATTATCTAACATGATGTCCTAAATTGTCATCCTTTTACTGAGGTAGCATAACTAGAAACCGTATTTCAACGTATTTAACATATAAGAATTAAAATTTGTTCAGATTATTAACGGCAAGTTTACTAAGAATCATGTCCGTCACAAACAAATTTAACGTGATTTTAGCCTCTTGACAAAATTGAGACATCACGATACGTCAAACAATATGCCTCAGTGCAATCGCACCCTAATAGCGCTATTTTGTGCTGTTATGTACGTTTAATGAATTCTCCGGAAGAAATATGGGGTCGTGAGTGTGTGGCGCATTTGAATTGGGTGTCGCCAGAGTTTCGTTGTTATTGCTTTGAAACTTTATTCTTTTGTCTAAATTCTATGCCTCAATTCTGTGTCTATCTTTGTCTTCTTTTTTTAGCAACGCTCTTACTCATTTACAAGTCTAAATTACAATGAAACTACACTTCACGACACACGTAACTAGACGTATACGAAACATCTATTGGCCGATTCTACACATTCTACACCAACAGGTGTAGAAAAAATCTAAGCGCTTGGAAAGATTTTAGAAAATAAGATGTGCTGCCAGCCCCTAACTGCCCTATGTTACAACATAAAACGTTTGATTTATGTATGTAACTGCTTTAGGTTCGCATATTCAGTCGATTAATTTCTTTCTTGAGGTCAGTCAGCCAATATTTTCTTCATAAACGAGTAGCATTAGCAGCAAACAAAATTTTTCCATTGCTGAAATTCATTGCCCTCTCGCAAGGAAAGTATCAAGCCCATAATATTATATCAGCTATCTGGCCGCCATCATACAAGCTTTGCTTAGTTTGGGGTCAGATGGTGTTGTGTGTGAATTGTCCACCAATATTTATTTATTTATTTATAATCATTCACGGTATCCCAATGTGGGTTGGCGTATGACACATGGTGTTTGATGACTTCCGATTTTTTTCTTCACTCTTTAAAGCCAGTGGAAGATACTCAAAGGTGCTGACAGGATTTGAACCCCACGATTGTGCATAACATAAACCAATAAGCCACCACGGCTTACTTTTGTTTATCTTAAATTTAATACTGAAATAAAAAGGAGTAAAACAATATGTTTTGAAGATTACCTGACATCCAGTTTCTACGTTGGCGTACATCCCAGGGTGGACGGGAACGTGAGCGCAAGAGAACCCAGTTTCAGGCACTTGGTGGTAGATGGGAAAGTCGACTCCTGGTGTTCCGGGCACGTTGCGCAGATCTTGGCCTTTCTCATGCTCTCTCTGGGGCTTGGGTTTCTGATACTGCGGCCGAGGGGGGAGGAAGTAGTCCTGGTCATATTGGAGCTGTTGTTCGTAGTGTTGGGGAGATGGTTCGTATCTCTGAGGTGCGGGTTCGTAACGTTGAGGGGCAACTTCGTAACGCTGAGGGGAGTGCTCGTACCTCTGTTGAAATGAGAACGAAATGTGGAGTGAAACACTTAAAAAACTGTAAGTAATACTACTTAGTAGTGGTAGGACTCTTAGCAGAGTCCGCCTGGGGAAGTACCACATCTTTGCCAAATATTCTACCGCCAAGCAGTAATGTGCAAACATTACTGTGTTCCGGTTTGAAGGGCAATGATTCCAGAGAAATTACAGGGCTTAGAGACATAATATCTTAGATCTATGGGTGACGAGCGCAGTGCAGTGCTAGGTAATGATTTGGACTATCATGTTCCAATAGCTGCGTGCTACTGCGTGCTGCGTGCTGCGTGCTGCTTACTGTGCTGTTATGTGGCAGGCATGTTGCTTACCATCAGGCACATGACCTGCTCGTCTCGTAACTCTATGCTATAAAAAAAACTTATGTTTAAAATGTCAATTAATGTATGTTTGAATGCTTGGATATTTGATTGGTTATTGCTCAATCATGTCGTAACGTATGAACGGGTCGAGCTGAAATTTGGAACACAGTTAGATCATAGACTGGAAGGCACATAGACTTGGTTTTATCCCGGGAATATAACGGGAGCTGAAACACCCCGGGTAGCACCGCGGGGCGCTGCTTGTTAGTTATAAGCGGTGGCCTTGCGTATGTTTGAGCGGGCAACATACCCTTGTGAGCGGCTGCTGTGATTTACCGCTGCCGTGGCTTTACGTGTAACAAAAGCTTAAATAATTTCATTTACCAGTTGCATCTTCTAGTAAACATCTTCTACGCTGTGAAATCAAATACCTTACAGCCGATTATAAACAGCAAAGCCCCTCGACGGCTACATAATGTGGACAAACATAACAATAAATACATAGTTTTGGTCTACTGAATTTGCAAAAATGCTCGGTACGTACTATTGAACATTTGTATGGTAGTTTTAAAATGATGTATCTAATGTTTTTAATACACGTTTGATATCATTACTGACATTCACGATGAAGGCAAACATGTGATGGAAAACAACATAATAATCCCAGCAAAACATAATTTAAGGATGTGTGTGTTTCTTTGACTGTCACTTTGTGAGAGAAGGTGTCTTGGGAGTGGGGCCATAATGTGGCCTATACTATGTAAGCATGATACCAGTGATAGCACTAAGTACCTTGACATCGATCCAGTTTTTATTTAAGTGAACTTACACAACGCGTGCGTACTTACATAACAGTTACTGGGCTAGTTACTCTCATAACACTGACATTACCACTCATTGAGGTCACTGCACACTATTGTATAGTTATGTTGAATGAAAGTAAAAAGATAGAATGTGAATACTTCATCGTAACCTAGCCTTATTAACATTCACCTAGTTTTATTAGAATACATGACTGTGAGTTTTTTTTTTTCAAAATAATTTAATTAAAATACAAACGACATGAAAGGTATTGGATCTGATGGTAAGTTACACGACTCCCCAAAACAGCAAAAAAAAAAAATTTGAATTGTTCAAAATTAGAAGTTGAACATCAAGAGTCAAAACAATGCTCAGCACTGACTTAACTTGTTACGTATTTAATTTAAATCGATGTAGGTTTCTTATTAATACTTACGTGTATTGCAAAATTTTAAACAGGCCACAATCGTAACACTACTTGGACAAATTACAAAAAGCAAATAATTCTCGATTTCAAGACACAAAAACTAAACTCAGAACGAAACGAAATCAGTACTCTCTAAGTTTCGAAGTAGGTAAATCAGACGAATAACCAAAATCCATAATTAAATTAGATCTTTTTTGGGTTCTAGTTGAGGTAGGAATATAAAAGTCCTAACCCTCTTTGTACGTCCCATATGAAGCTAATAGCCCTAGAGACAAAAGGCAGACAAAAATAAAATTATTAACCCAGCTAAGCCTCTTATGAGTAGATATAATAATAAAATGTACTGCTTACGGTACAGATGTCTGTATGAGTATCTATTCAGAGACTACTAAATCAAGGATAATCTTTTTCCGATAATGCTTTGATATTGAACGTTCCTTGCGCAAAAAAATGATTTAACATGCGTATCTAAATCAAAGGTAAAATGTGCGCTATTTTGAATTCTGTGGAGTGTTTGTACTTAGGACATATTTATTTGTTATCATTTACTAAATTTGCGAAACTTAGTTTAATAATTTCACCTAGTGTTTCAATCATCTGATTTTAGGTAATCGTTAATTTTGTAACATTAAATATCGGTAAGACTTTTTGGAGAGTCCATCTGGGAAGGCACCATGCCTTCACCTGTTTTCCTACTGCCCCACCAAGTAGTAAAGAGCAAACATTAATTTTAAAAACATTTGGTGTCTGGGTTTGAAGGCCTATGTTCCAGAGTCCTGTACTTTACAGGCCAAAGAGATAAACATTTTTAAATCTCTTGTTGACGCAGTGTAATGCTAGGCATTGACTTTGAATTTTCATCTTCAAATATCTGTATGGTGATTACCATCAGGCGCATGTCTTGCTAGTCCATGCACTCTTTGTTATCTTCTTAATTACCGTTTTCTCTCAGAGCTTATAGAAGAACCCACCAAAAGAATTTGTTTTTGTTTTTCGTTAGTAAATCAACAATAACAACACATATCAAAATTTCGAATTAAATTATTCAAAACACATGTATCCAACAAAATATGAATCTACAGAAATCTTCCAGAGCACAACGTTCTTGAAGAGCAAAGCAAAACGAATAAACTAATCACCAAAGACAAAACTAAGGCTAAAATGAAGTCCTCTTCATCCTTACAATAAAGTGATCATAGTGTCGAGTCGAGTACTCGGCATCAAAGCAGAACATGACCTATCACTTTGTTATACATAGTCACACAATATTTCTCGAAGTGCAAGCATAGTGCACTGTAGACTAGTCTCAGTGTTACGAAATCCCTAATAGTTGGCTGGTCGGTCCAGCCGGTGAGAGGGGACGCTGTCAGGGCCGCCGGGTGTTGCGCAGGCGACTACCTTTATAGGCCCTTAATTCTATTTGTATCATAAAACATATGATATGATGTTACTCGACACTGTCGTATCATAGTTATGTTTTACGCTTTACTAGTGTCTGCCCGCGCCTTCTATTCGCGACGTCTAGGAATTTAGACGGGGCTTAAAACAGCATTACTTCTGGATAAAAGTAGGTACTTAGCCTATTTGCCGTTCATTGTTGTGGTGTCGCCAATTTGCCGCACTAGTTTTAAAGTTTATTGTTATTGTGTAAGTATCCTATTCTATTCGTGTCAATATAATGTATCTAACTGTCTAATCTATCTGGGCTACTAGTCCGACATAGTATTTATTTAATAGATTAGTTATTTCAAAGTAATTGAGCAACAAATATCCGAACTTTCACTTATATGTTACAATAGGCTCGTTCCGGCTTCGCTTGGATATTATCATATTATGACCATTAATCGAAATAAAAACTATTGTATCTCTCAAACTAGACCAGTTGCACGCGGTGTGCAAATTTGATCAAAATCGGTTAAGTAGTTTAGAAGTGCATCGCGAACAAACAAAGTTATGAAACAAAGATTAGTGGAGAAGTAGATAATGACACCTTATTTTGTACATCCAATAATACAAAAATTAAAATAAACAATTGAAATAATGAATTAAATCCAGTGTCATCGCTAGTAGCAATTTCTTCCTAATAAGAAACGCGAGTAAAATAAAATTATAGTGAGGATAGAGTGTGAAAGTAACAGCAGATATACGAGTACATAGGGCACCCATATGGTAAAACCGACATAAATTCGTTTTGTGGAATTTCAGTTGAAGCCATAATTATCGAAAATGACAAAACATTCTCAAAAAGTGTAATGAAAGTCAAACTTGGCGGACGGTAGTTTTGTATAATAATAAAGTGGCCAAGTGCGAGTTAGACTCGCCCATGAAGGGTTCCGTTGCAGCAAGTAACATAATAGACATAGTATACATAGTTCTTGTAGTTCGTTGTAACTTTGATCGAAGTTTCAATAATAGTGTATTTATGACGTACTAAAAAAAAACTACTCATCAGATCGAGTTCAAACTAATTTTCGTTGGTAGTTTACATGGTAATGTACATCATATTTTTTTTTTTTGATTTTTCGTTATATTACTTTAGAAGTTAGAGGGGGGGGACACACATTTTACCACTTTGGTAGTGTGTCTCGCGCAAACTATTCAGTGTAAACGAAAATGATTTTAGAAACCTCAACATCATTTTTGAAGACCTATCGATAGACACCACATACGTGTAGGTTTGATCAAAAAAAATTTTTTGAGTTTCAGTTCTCAGTATGGAGGGCAACCCTAATTTTTCTTTTTTTTCAATTTTTTTGTTCAAATCTTAATGCGGTTCACAGAATACATCTACTTACCAAGTTTCAACAGTTTAGTTCTCATAGTTTCGGCAAAAAGTTGCTGTGACATACGGACGGACAGACAGACAGACAAACTGACAGACCTAAGGGTTCCGTTTTTACGTTTTACGGACCCCTAAAAATTCAAATAAACAATTGAAATAATGAATTAAATCCAGTGTCATCGCTAGTAGCAATTTCTTCCTAATAAGAAACGCGAGTAAAAGAAAATTATAGTGAGGATAGAGTGTGCAAGTAACAGCAGATATACGAGTACATAGGGCACCCATATGGTAAAACCGACATAAATTCGTTTTGTGGAATTTCAGTTGAAGCCATAATTATCGAAAATGACAAAACATTCTCAAAAAGTGTAATGAAAGTCAAACTTGGCGGACGGTAGTTATGTGTAAAAAGTAAAGCGTCAGTCAAAAAAAACAAGGAATAAATTATTGACACATTAATTTTTTATTACTCTCGCGCAGTTCAATATGAAAGTATTGTATTGCATTGTTTTGTGTCATACAAAGTAACAATTTCAGTAAAGAATTTATTTGGAAGTTCACAACGATTATTACGTAGAACATCGCCGAGAATTTCAAGGCTCTGGTCACGAGTATCCGAATTAATAAATCCCGCATAACGAGTACAAAAAGGGCCACAGTCGCTCGTCGAGAAGTCGGCGAGGTGTGAATTACCAAATTACTCCTGAATACCAATCTTTTGTCGGACCAAGTTTCAAACAATCCCCACTTCTCGGGCGTTGATCAAAGAAATAAAACTAAAAAACCGGCCTTTCGACGAAAACGAGAGTAAATTTAACCAACAGTAATTCGCCTTTGAAGGGCCCAAGGGAAACTCTGCAGAAAGGAAAATTGCAAAAGTTACAGCTCCCTTATGGGGCCCGAGTTATTGCTACTAGATATTTTAGGATCGGCCCCTTTTATAGTAATAACTGTAGTTTTAACTTGAGATTCAATAAAATCTTATTTATATAATACATTATCTTGCCTCACGATGTTTAATTTTGTACTTTGCCGAAACGGCTCGACAAATTTTTATGAAATTACTAGTAGGAAAATAACTAGCTGTAGGTACCCTGCGCGCGTTTCTACGCCACCGTTGGTACTACTAAAATTGGTCATACCAATTCGGAAACCTTCTTTGGTTCATGAATAATGACATTGCTATAATCATTGCAAATGCATTGAAATATATCAGCACATGTTCAAATGCAAAGTTTACGATTTAACGAAGGACATAGGTACAGGCAAACTTTAATTTTGACATACATAGAATGCTAGCGGCCCGTTCCGGCTCGGATATTGTCTTACAAAGACCATTAATTATAATGAAAACTATCCTATTTCTCAAGTTGGAACAAATTACACATAAGTGCCAACTTTCGTGAATATCGGTTGGCATGGTTAAGAGTACACTGAGGACAAACATGACGTTGGATTTTTATGTGTTAAGATTTGCGTGTAAGAGGTATGTAAATAGGTTGTTAAATATTTTTCACTATTTTTTTACTCTTTATTTTTTACACGCGATTTTTTTTTTGTAAGCTATATTCATATAATTTAACTGTCGTTCAATGACGTGAAGTGTCACGTCACTTTTTCTTTCAGTTGAAAATGTATGTATATCTAACGAAATAACGTTTGCAGAGTTTGCTGAGTTATTAGATAACAAAAACGAAAAAATGCTTGCGGGCTATATCTTAAGTTTCTTGCATATATATACATGTGTTAGTTAATGAATGTCTATTTAACTGTGTTGAGAACACTTTTTCAATATTTGGACAATTCATATTATACTATAACTTATGATTAGTTTAGAAAAATAGACAAGAAAAATGTCGTCACTAGGTTTTTCAAACTATTTGACTATAGCACAACATTAGATACCGATATTTACAAACTCAGGTTAACAAACAACAGAATGAGGGTCAAGTAAGTCTAACAAAAACTTTTTAATTTCAAATAAAGGGACGTTAGCACGTTTGATAATAATTTCACGCTCACCTATCACCACAGACTAGGTAGAGAGATACTCTACCATTTGAACATGAACACTACCAAAGAGTTTACATAAATATACTACGTATACCTAGAGTTAGAACAAACGCTTTACACCGAAAGCACGGGTTTGATAGCTCTTGTCTTGTCGCTCTTGTGGAAGTGTCATACTTTTGTCGCGGCACATCACTGCCATAGCTAACATACACCTCGGGGTCTACCGCCGAACGAAAAATGTCATCGCTTTGATGTTTCTCTCTCTTTTCTTTTCGCTTAAAATGATAGAGACAGCATTAGCAAAGCGATAGCCGATTTAGTTAGACGGTAGAAGCGCTCATCTGCTTACGATTGGTACAAAGGAACCGTGCGGAAAACCCTGATCATGATTACTTATTCTTTATCTAAGGTCACTACGATTACCGCACAGAGTGTGTCACCTAGAGATACAAGAGGATTGATCTCTGCATCCTCTATTTTTTCTAGAAACTAAGGCACAACAAGGATTGTTAGCACATAAATATTGGTGGACAATTCACACACAACACCATCTGACCCCAAACTAAGCTAAGCTTGTATGATGGCGGCCAGATAGCTGATATAATACTTATATAGTTTTAAATACATACTTATTATACATAGAAACACCCAGACACAGTGCAAACATTTGAATTCATCCTACAAATATTTGCACTGGGCGGTCGAACCCGCGACCCTCGGCTTCGCAGACAGAGCTACTACCAACTAAGCCACAGAGTCAGTCATAATTATTCACATGATTGCTTAACTGTGAAATAATTGATAAAGTATCATCAAGCGTAGTCCACAAAAAGTAACACTGACTGGCCTCGTGGCTTAGTTGGTAGTAGCTCTGCCTGCGAAGCCAAGGGTCGTGGGTTCGATTCCCACCCAGTGCAAATATTTGTGTGATGAATTCAAATGTTTGCACTGTGTCTGGGTGTTTCTATGTATAATAAGTATGTATTTGAAACTATATAAGTATTATATCAGCTATCTGGCCGCCATAGTACAAGCTTTGCTTAGTTCGGGGTCAGATGGTGTTGTGTGTGAATTGTCCACCGATATTTATTTATTTATTTTTGTCTGATTCTTATCAAAAAAAACATTAATTAAAAATGTAAAGCTTAGAAATAACTAAAAAATCTCACTATTGTTTATTCATTGTCAACTCGGTTACCACCCAATCGTCGTGAATTTCAATGACCTCAAACAAACTTTGACTTTCAACGTTCCAACATACTTTGTCTTACTGATTTACATCTTAATTTCATATTTGAATTGAGATATATCATATGAATGTACAACATTACCTTGCATATAATAACATCATTGTAATTTTATTTTAATTACCTACAAAGTAGGTATTTAGGGGATACTATGTGTGATCTCGGTTGTTTTGAGCGACTTCAGATCGAGTAGCTCAACCTGTGCGTTAATTAATATGTTGACCTTTTCATTAGTTACTAAAATTGGTTTTCAACAAACAATCAACATAATTATGTATATATATTTTGATTGTTTGTTCTCTCATCATTTTGTTTTGTAAAGTATGTGTACCTATCGTTTAACATGTGTGTTTATACTACATATTATGAATGTTACGTTATATTATGAATATTACATATTTATGTATTTAATGGTAATGTATAGTCGCTGCGTCTTTTGTTGTAAAGTGTCCATTTCTGTATTTTACGATAATTTATTTACACCAAATACTAAGAATAAACTTTTTTTAAAGTACGAATGACAAATATTTCTGAATCAAAAGCCTAAAAAATAAGTTTCAAGTTTTAACTTCAACTTTCATACAAAATCTATTTATATAAAAGCGAAAGGTGATGAGTGCATCACCGAATCTCAGAAACTACAAATGCTAGGAGTCTGAAATTTTGCATGGAGGTGCCTTTTAGCACGTAAGCGCTCGATAAGACAGGGTTTCGCGAAATTCAACCCCTAAAGGGGTAAAAAAGGGGATGAAAGTTTTATTCAACGCACAGAGCAAACGCAGCACTTGAAATTTCGCACACGTAGTCCTCCTACTATGTTTGAATCTACTAAAGAAGTATTTATCAAAATTTCATTCCAAAGAGAATGAAATAGGGGGGGGGGGGTACAAGTTTGTATTAAACTTTTTATTCGTTTTACATGCCTACATGTAGGGGATGAACATTTCATGTAAATGCTTAGGTCTTACGCCAACGACTTACAAAACGCGGGCTAAGCCGCGGGCAAAAGCTAGTTCATTATAAAAATACGTCCAGCAAAATAATAGAGCAACAAACACCCAGTGTTTACATTTATAATAATAGCAGAATTGTTAGGAGTACTATAACTATATTACTGTGTAGTGAAACTAAGTTAGGGACAGAAGTTCCAAGTATTAATTGTATTACAGATCACCTATACCTGAGCTAACTCAAATACTCCAGCGCGTGCCTGCAGCAAACTATCTATCTGTACTATCGGATACAAAACTCCGCAGATAGGGTATGGTGAACTGCAAGTTTTACTATACCAGTATTTACAGCGATAACCACTACTAATTAATTTGATAACGTGGACCAATAGCGTTCAGACCAAGAAAAATATTCAGATTCTGATTACCAACATCAGCTCAGTCAGATTCAAACTCCGAACTTTCTCCTAGTGTATCATTGTTCAGCCAAATTCGTATTTTCAGAGTTAGTTAAAAAAAAAGACATTTCACTATGCCTTAATGTTTTATTTTTTGGAAAAACGTCGAGTCGAATAAGTCCTGTTCGGTAATATCAGTGTTAAACAAAATTCATAACATAGCGATTTCAAATCCGTTTATACACTACTTTGAACTCTCGCTGGATAATATATCTAGATTTTTCAGGGTAATTTTGCCTATTAAGGGATGATTACATCCCTTTAAACTAGAACACATTAAAGCCCGTATCACTAATAGCACGGCAGAATAACTCACAAAGGTACTTCTCCAAATAGAGTGTACGTAGCTTTAGAAAGCGAATCTTTTCAAAATTGTTTCATGATGTTCCAAAGTCTCGAACGAAGAAGTTTTGACTCCGTTTTTGTAATGAGAACTTCTAAACTTTGAAATACGACTACATTGCCTGAAATTACCGGGCTTAGAGATATAACATTTTAGATCTCTGGGGTGACGAGCGCAGTGCAGTGCTAGGTAATGATTTGGACTCTTCATATTCCAAAAGCTGCGTATCACTGTGTTGTTATGTGGCAACTTTGTTGCTTACCATCAGGCACATGTCCTGCTCGTCTCGTCATTCGTTATTAAAAAATATAAAAAATGCCTGAATAGATATTACCGGATGGATTACTTGGGTCTCTTCAAGTCCAGAGATTCCTTTTTTCTGGCTAGCGCGCTTCATTAAGCACCGCATCATACGATAACATCAAACGAGATCTATCCAGATTGCACTTGACCACTATCTCATTTATCTATTATCGAAAAAGTAGTGTAATTTAATTTTCTCCGAAATTACCAATACCGACTCAAATATAAAATATAAACTTCAGGCTAGACATTTTTTTTTTTGCTAATCCACTAAAAATAGTCGGTTCCATTGAGACCACCAGGTAGTAAGTATATATCAACGAGTAAGCAATTTTAGACATATGTTGATACGTCACAAACCCTTACACCACGCTGCGCAAATTTATGTGACTACTTCTGAAATAATTTTTTGTAGATATTGTCTGTGGTGTTGGTGCCTAAAAAATCAACAAAATTGATTCAAAATTGGCGGAGCTATCAGGTTACATGCAATAAAAACATATTTATATCCGAATAAGAATCTCGTCAGTTTTTGAAACTGTTTAAAAAATAAAGCACTTTAACTACTATTCTATTACAAATTGCAATTATTTTACGTAACTGCCTGAAAAAAAAACTTACCTGTAAGTAAGCAGCATCAGAAACGAGCCCACACAGCAAAGCACTAGTCAACGCTCCTAACACTGCCTTTCCCATATCCCCGCACATATTTAAAAAGCCAATATTATTCACCTAACAAAATACTTAAAAAATACTAGATTTTTTTATCTTCGTATGTGTAGCGGTAGTGTAGGTTTAGGCCTAATATTGACACAGGACTGGTAGACTGCGGCAAGTGAAGGTGCAACCCCCACTTGTGGGCCTCGGCACGCGGTTGTGAAACAAACAATTACTTGGGGATACTGACAAGGTTTAACGAGTTCTTTTCTTAATTTGTGACTTTAATTTAGAACTTGGTAAAGTTAAACTACATTAAAGTTATTTAGAACTTGGTATACTTTTAAACAACATTAAGTTAGTCATTTTTTTTCACGGGCAGAGCCAAAACAAAACTAAAATACAATGAAAACTACACTATGCTACAAACCTAACTAGTTAATTTATTAGCTAGTAGTATTAATAGATAAGTAAGTACGAGTAATTACAATTTTGAACAAAAATTTCAAACAGTGTACAAATGCAATTTAGATCATAATTGAGAAATTAGTTATAGTTAAGTAATACGGTACCGGACTGGGTAAAAAATACATCATCCTAATTAGTCCGTCAGCTAGATCATGGAAAAATATTGGACACGTATTTTTTGTTTTTTCATAATATTAAAAATCGTCAAAGATATGGTCTATATCTTCAATCTATCTATATCAAACTTCGAGAGTGGGGGGGGGTCGCGACGTCACTCGTGAGTAAAAATCGTACACACAAGTGACGTCACACGAAACTATAGCTATATACTTAATTAACTTTTTGTTTAACTTTTCCTTGTTTCAGTTCCATTCGAAAGCGGCGTGTCATTATTAATATCGTTATAAAAACGCCAAGTCACTTGAAAAGATTTGTAAATACATAATAATATGTCGATAACAGTAAAATAAGTTTTTTTTTTGTAATTGCTGTTATTTATTCTACTTTCACATTTCGACTATTTGTCGTAGTTTTTGCATAAATTCGCAGAAAATATAGCTAAACCATACAAATAAAATTAAAGTCTCTGTTTGTAATTCCAAATTAACAGTTTTTAAACAAATGCTTAAAATATGAAAAAAATCCACGGTAATAACATTTGAAAACGTTTTTTATATTTTTTTTGTGCCCTTCTCTATCTATCTGTCTATGTGTTCCTGATAATCTCTGAAACGGCTGGATCCATTTTAACGGGACTTTCCTAAGCAGGTAGTTTATTGTTATAATAATTAGTATGTGTGGTCTAGCTAATACCTAATAAATAAATAAATATTGGTGGACAATTCACACACAACACCATCTGACCCCAAACTAAGCAAAGCTTGTGTGATGGCGGCCAGATAATTTTAACAGATTTCCCCCCATGGCTTTTAAAAACCCCCAAATTTGGGGAGAAAACCCCCAATCTGGCAACATTGCATATGTCACTGTCACTATCCGATGTTGAAGAGCCGTAGTCGAATGACCAATGACAGAGCGGGGAGGCAGACAGGCAGACGTTACGGTGGTCGTCCAGTCTTCCATCCCTCTTTCTTGTGAGCACAATACTTATATAGTTTTAAATACATACTTATCATACATAGAAACACCCAGACACAGTGCAAACATTTGAATTCATCACACAAATATTTGCACTGGGTGGGGATCGAACCCACGACCCTCGGCTTCGCATGACATTACTTTTTTTTTTGTAGGACAGCATGACAAGACGGGCAGGATATGTGCCTGATGGTAAGCAATACGCCTACCCAGTAACTGAATCTTTAGTTGCACCATTAGTAGAGTGGCGCGCACACACTTTCTTTGAAAATAGAACTTAAAGCCGGGTCACACACAGCGATCCGACAGCGATAGCGATCCGGTAGCGATAGCGATACGAAGCGATAGCGGTACGTACCACGTCACACAGGGCGACCTTCCCGCCGCGGGCAGCGGGAAGGTCGCCGAAGGTAGCGATAACGTAGCCGGTGTGACACCAAAAGCGATATTCACGTTATACATCATGTCCGACAGCGACGAAGAAGAAATTCTTCTTTTATTAGCAATGTACCAAAAGAAAAAACTTTGAAAGGCCATAACTCGGCTCCGATATTACTTCATTGTTATTGTCCTTCTTCATCAGGGTATTTTATTGTTACAAGAAAGTTATAACGGATCGATGGCCGCTGAAATGAAAAAACGACTCCACTTGTCCATACAAAAATCCAAAAAATAAATGACTTTGACAGGCCATAACTCAGCTCCGATATGACTTAGAGCAAATCCGATTGCACAGATAGCATCAGGGTATTTTATTGTTACAAGAAAGTGATAACGGATATCTGGCCGCTAAAAAAAAACGACGCCACGGGCCCATACAAAAGTACCCAAACCCCTTTAGGTTCTAATGACGCATAACGTAAGCTGTCACGCAACGAAAGATCTCAAAATGCAATATTTTTCACGTTTTTGTTACATTTTTCATTCCTGCTCGGCTCCTGTTGATAGTAGCGTAATGTTAAATAGCCTATAGCCTTCCTCGATAAATGGGCTATCCTACAAAGAAATAATCTTTCAATTCGGTCCAGCCGTTCCAGAGATCCTTGCGTTCCAACAAACAAACTCTTCAGCTTTATAATATAAATTTCGTTCGAATTGTCCTCGCACTACACGAAACTGTTCATAACACTATGAAGTAATATTCTGGAAAAAGTATGAAAATAATATTATTTCTATCAACCCACCAACTAGTATTATTTATTAGATATTAATTATTTGATCAGTACAAATCCGTAAATCCAAATATTGCTCGGATCATATATTTGTGAAAGTTTCATAAAAATAGATCAATTTTTATGTTACGGCATCACCTTTGTTTCGGGTTTCTACACATCTCCGTGAAACGCACTACTATATCGCACGAGTACGTTGTAAAAAAATACAACTCGTGATATCGTATCGCTATCGCTACGGTATCGCTACGCTATCGCTTTCCCTGTGTGACAGCTTGTACCGACTGCTGTAGAACACAGCGCCCGCGCCCGCCGCCCGTCTCGCGCTGCGGCGCGATATTATCGCAAAGCGATCTTCTGTTTGTCGTCCGAATCTTGTCGCGCGGGAGAGCGTATCGTATCGTATCGCTATCGCTAGCTGTGTGACAGGTTGCATACAAATTCGAACATTACAAAAAATATCGTCCCGCGTCGCTATCGCTTTGTCGCGGCGGGAGGCGTCAGTGTGACCCGGCTTTTAAAGCCGGGTCACACACAGCGATCCGACAGCGATAGCGATCCGGTAGCGATAGCGATACGAAGCGATAGCGATACGTACCACGTCACACAGGGCGACCTTCCCGCCGCCCGCGGCGGGAAGGTCGCCGAAGGTAGCGATAACGTAGCCGGTGTGACACCAAAAGCGATCCAATTGTTGTCCAAATGTTGTATTTAAGCCCGCAATAAAGTCGAATCAAATTTGTGAAAAATATTTTAGGACAGTTTCATCAAAATACTAAGCTCTACGATTTTTATGTTACGGTATCACCTTTGTTTTGGTTTTCTACACATCTCCGTGAAACGCACTATATCGCACGAGTACGTTGTAAAAAAATACAACTCGTGATATCGTATCGCTATCGCTACGGTATCGCTACGCTATCGCTTTCCCTGTGTGACAGCTTGTACCGACTGCCGTAGAACACAGCGCCCGCGCCCGCCGCCCGTCTCGCGCTGCTGCGCGATATTATCGCAAAGCGATCTTCTGTTTGTCGTCCGAATCTTGTCGCGCGGGAGAGCGTATCGTATCGTATCGCTATCGCTAGCTGTGTGACAGGTTGCATACAAATTCGAACATTACAAAAAATATCGTCCCGCGTCGCTATCGCTTTGTCGCGGCGGGAGGCGTCAGTGTGACCCGGCTTTTATTGTAAAAAGAAAAAAATTAGTTGCCTGACTAACATATTTACAAATGAAGTATGAGAATGTAAGTGAAGTTAAGTTATTATTTTGGAGTTGTTAAGCAAAACGGCCGACGGAAAGTGTCTGGGAGTATTGGGACCTTGTTTTTAAGGATTTTGCCTACAACATACGTGAAAATCACTTATTAGAAAATACGTGAAGTAAGTAATGTTTGTATGTACCTTCATTACCCCATAGCTCAAAATTGGCCGTCTAAGCAAGTTAGCGAGTAAGCATGTGTTCTTAGTACTTACTAACTCTACTCAATCGCCAACATTTCATTCATCAGAAAATAGGTGACGTCTGGCAGCTCTGGGATCTTACTCTATAATGATAATTAATCTCAATGATAATGTCACAATTCGGAGTTGCCTGGAGTTAGGAGTCCCTGTTGCTGCAGAAGTTGAGAAAACAGTTTCAGAACAAAAACAGCACAATTAATAAATAAAACATTTAGAGGTTTGTAAGTACCTATTTGTGACGCGGAGTTTTTGCGGATGTTGTACTATAGCAATTATAATAGGTACGCAAAGAACTCTCTGGACTTTACTACAGTTGCATAATTGAAACCGTAAAAGATCACACAGTAATTGTCAAAATGTCACCAAATATCGTAAACCGCTGGTGTGCCAATGACCTTTCACGCACACACGCGTACGAGTGGCCGGGCCCTTTCATCGCAGGTCACACGCACACGTTCACCTTCATTACACGTTTTCGCTGCGCTTGCGCAACCGACCGGCGCGGCGGCTATAATTGTAGTCCGTTGCTGAAATATCCTGACTGCTCAGTTATAGTTAAAGGAAAAACCTATAATAATAATTATCAACGAAAACTTGCCCAAATATGTTATGCAATTAGATAAATCCTACTAATAGAAATGTGACAGTTTGGATGGATGGGATGTACCATTTTTGAGTAGAAGAGTCAACTCATCATAGAATAACTAGTAACTATTTTTTAGTATGTATTTGCTTATTCATTAATTAGCTGTCGTCTCGCACTTACAGACATATAGAGTGACATGACGAGCCCAAATTGTACCTGATGGTAAGGGACATCCCTGGCCATAACAGCACAGTGTCACGCAGCTATTGGAACATGAAGAGTTCAAATCATTACCTAGCAGAGCGCTATGTTCATCACCCAGAGATTTAAGATGTGTTATCTCTTTACCCACTAATTTCACAAGAAACATTGCCCTGCAAACTAGAACACTGATGTTACATTACTGCTAGGCGCTAGAATAATTGTCAAATGTGTAGTAATTCCCACGACATTCTGCAAAATGTAAACAAAATAAAAAAGAACTCGGTATTAACAATCGCATAGACATCGAAGTCCCTTACTTAAGTACTTACTTACATACGTACTTACTTAAGTAGACCCTTGACAATCTTTGTTATGAAGTCATTTCTTATGTAATGCTATAACACCACTCTTACTTATAACACAAATATAGGTAAATTTTTATGAAGATGGATTAATGTTTGTAACTGTTTTATGGTCAAATCTTTAAATTAATGCAATGTAACTTTACGATAACGTAGTTTAAATTCATTGTAGTAACAATTACTTGTTTCTCCTAAACAACTCCCCTGTTTTACAAGATATCGAGTAGGCCACTAGCCGCGGTAACTAATTTTTTACACACAAGAATGACGTAATAAACCTATAATATTTTATGAGTTTTTTTGTAAATAAATGCAAGTTTAAAGAAAAAGATTGCACCATAATAGCGTTATTAATGGCGCATTAGTTTTTACAGCCGATGCTATCGAGTGTGTAACGGACGCATAACTCTACAAGGTGAGGCAAGTTTGGTATGGGTACCGAAAGTAACACAAATAGATTCCAATAGGGAATTAATTGTACACATTTTTTTGATATTTGAATGCATGATTTATTCATAGTCTGGCTCATTTAAAAATATGTTGAAACATTGTACTTAATGATATACAAACACATTCGGCCTTCCAAAAGTGACGTAAGTTAGCATAGTTTTTTTACACCTATGATACCCGCCGTTTTGATAAACTGCTTCGTTTTCAACTTAGTGAGTACCTATATCCTTTCTAAGCTAACGTCATCGGTAGTATGACATCCCAAAAATTCCATCTTTACTAAAAGAACGTAAGTCTGGGGTGACTGGGATCCACAACTTGAACCACATGTATTAAGCCGTGGTGGTATAATGGCCAGCAGTTGCTATTCACCTTCGTTAGACCTTAGTTTCTATTCTCGCCTACACCTTTGTATTTCTTTCAATTTCACATGTACAAATTTGTCATCGTCACTGGCCTTGACGGTAAAGGAAAACATCGTGAGAAAACCAAGAATCTTTCGAAGCTATGTGTCATCCGCCAACCCGCACTGGGGAGCGTAGGTGTATTATGGTCTTGATTATCTTCCTTGCGAGTGAAAGCTCAGAGATCCAGTGAAAAGAAGTAGACCGCTTCTGCTATACAGCAACAGTTGTTTTATAATGATAAGACGCGAGTTTAACTGGCCTCTTTCGGAGTAGTGCGATTGTGCATAACCCAGTATATGTAATGTTGGTAATAGTCGAGTATTTCGCATAAAATCACACAACACTTAATTGGTATGATATCACTTTCAGTCATGTTCGTGTCTCGCGGATGTGTTCGGTTTTCTCCGGATGCGGACAGCTGACAAGTGACGCTTTTGTTTTCAATCTAAAGAGTTAAATAGCACTAAAATTATGTGCGTTTACTGTGAAAATTACTTTTTATTGATAATATTAATGTTTCGTTTCTCAAAACAACGATGCCGTCTACTAAAGAGCACGGTGACCCAGCGGAAATCGGTGCCATCTTCCACACACCCAAATTATATCCATCAGGATATACCCACTCAAGCAACGTATTTCATAGCTGCATAAATGCTTCACTATTCTTTCTACGAAAGTGAAATCAAACTTCTTGGATAATATGTCAAGTACAAAACTTTTGCGATATAAACTGGTTTTAATAGCTTTTTTTTACTGAACCTAGTAAAAATTATGTTTGTTTAATTTCGCAATGTAATGGCCCGAATCCTTCAGTCTTTAAATCACAATCGGTGTAATAAAATAAAAAAAAATAAAAAAAAAATATTGGTGGACAATTCACACACAACACCATCTGACCCCAAACTAAGCAAAGCTTGTGTGATGGCGGCCAGATAGCTGATATAATACTTATATAGTTTTAAATACATACTTATTATACATAGAAACACCCAGACACAGTGCAAACATTTGAATTCATCACACAAATATTTGCACTGGGTGGGGATCGAACCCACGGCCCTCGGCTTCGCAGGCAGAGCTACTAACCACTTAGCTACAAGGCTACAATACGATCCAAATATCGAGGTAAGTGAAACACTAGAGCGTCAGACCGTGTTTTGGTCGATCGGTGACCTCCCGAAATGGAAACCTAATACTCAGAATCTGTTTCATTTTAGGCCGCAATTGAATCTGAAACTTTTGGAAACATCAAAAAAAAATACGGCTTAGTGGAATATATAAATGGCTTATTTTAAAATGACAAATTATGGTGGTATAGTAGTAAAAACGTCTCACCTTTTACGCCATGTATACAGAAAGTTGGTGATTAGACTATCTTCTTATAATATATAAAATTCTCGTGTCACAATGTTACCTTACCTTACCTTAGGTACTCCTCCGAAACGGCTTTACTGATTTTTACCAAATTTTATATGCATTTTCAGTAGGTCTGAGAATCGGCTACTATTTATTTTTCATACCACTAAGTGATAAGGGTTGTTCACCCCTAAATTTTATTTTTTATTTTTGGAAAATTTCTTTTGTTTTTATTTTTTTATAATGTGGCATTAAAAATTACATCCAACCTTAAATGTTTACCCTTTTATCAGCAACCCCTATTTTTTAATAGCCATTTTAGTAATTTAATCATTTTTCATCTCGCTCGATAACTGATCAATTGTCGTCTTTTTTGTAAATGTTTTTCACTCTATTTCGATTAAAATTTCCCGGAGCTTATGGCAAATCTAAAATTGTTTTATACAAATTTGTTAGATTTTAGATGTGTTGATAACCCATGTTAGATTTTTAAAATTTGCATTAATAATTTATATGGCAAAACAATGTTTGCCGGGTCAATGTTTCCGGCCATGTAAAATTTGGTAAAAATCAGTAAAGCCGTTTCGGAGGACTAAGGTAACTAACATTAGTGCTATATTGATATATGTATATAGTACTTTCTAATCGCTGGTCGGAGATATAACTTTTTTTTTATCATTATGCTACTAGCTGACCCGGCGAACTACATTCCGCCTAAGAGGCAATAAATTACGATGTTCAGGATTTCGACGTCTAAACCGGTGATTTCACTATTTTTTTATTGATGAATAAAATGAACTTACTAAATTTTAATACTTACGATCCTATTCCGAACGACGACAAATCCAAAAAAAGAAACAATTTAAAAGAATTAGTCCATAGTTCCTGAGTTATAAATGGTGTACCTAACACAACTCTTTTGTATAAATCTCACAGTAAAATTATAAAAACCGTGAGATTGTAATCTAATCATATCATATTATAAACAAACCTAACCTACCGTGAGATTTTTTTTTACCTTTTATAGATTTACATTTGAACGCCGTCTCGCCTGATGTTAAGCGACGATGCGGTCTACGATGGAGAGTGTTTACCTAGAAAGAAACCGATTCACTCTCGATATGAAGACACAAAGATTGTAACCATCGGGGAAAACCCACTCAGGCAACGTATTCTACAGCCGAGACGTTCTTATCGCTAAAGTAGAGTCAAATCTCTTCGTTCGTGTCTTTCTTATAATCTCAGAACACAGTACTGACGATGATTGCAATTTAACGGTGACAAGTAAATATTAGAGATTGTGGGTTGCACTTGACCGCCATCTCGCCCTATGTTAAGTGCCGATACAGTCTACAATGGAGAGAATCTTTACGGTAAGCCAAAAAAAAGCCTCTCACTTCACTCTGGGCTTGAAGCCACCAAGATTAAAACTATCCATGTTTGAATAATTAAACCACGGACGTGCTATTGACTTTTTAAAACTACAAAAATGAGTAGAGTATGAAATAATAGCATTACGACACAGTCACGTTTCTAGGTCTTGATTCACCACGACCTATACACAAAACTCTTGCATTCACCAGTATAAGTTGACTCTAGAGCAAGTTGCTAATCAAAGCAATCGTAACTCAAGTTACACTGGCGTATGTTTATGTTTTGTTTTCTGTTTATCTTAAATACGTCCCTGTTACGTAACATGTAACGGTTACCATTTAACGTGAGTTAAGTTACATAAACAGACAATAGCCATTTATCCGGTGAACTACAGAATTTGCAAAATAATTATCTTTGCCACAGAGTCAACACAGACAGTTTATTCAACAAATTAAATGTTTATCTAACGAATTAGATAATAAGCTAGACGAACTTGAAGTCAGCAATTCAATCAGTTTCTAGTTTAATATTTGGGTAAATACACAATACAACACACAATACAAGTTTTTTTCACAGAAAAGTTTTAAATTCAGACTAAAGTGATTTAATACTAATACCTAATTTACTACGGAATTTATACTTTTCTTGGTTGTAAAATTCCTACCACCGACAATATATTCCGAAATCTGTCAACAATTTTTGGGTATCTTTTTTAAAATAAAGAGTGACGAGACGAGCAGGACATGTGCCTGATGGTAAGCAACATGCCTGCCACATAACAACACAGTGACACTCAGCTATTGGAACATGAAGAGTTAAAATCATTACCTAGCACTGCACTGCGCTCGCCACCCAGAGATCTAAGATGTAATGCCTCTAAGCACTGTGATTTCTCTGGACACATTGCCCTCCAAACCGGAACACAGTAATGTTGGCACATTGCTGCTTGGCGGTAGAATAACTGGCAAAGGTGTGGTACTGCCCCAGACGGACTCTGCTAAGAGTCCTACCACTACTAACACTTCCCCAGACAGACTATTCCGAATATTCCGAGGGAATATTCCAAGAGCTGACAAAAATTTTTAGGTATCAATTTGAGGCAAGCTGAAAACTTGTCACACACCTCTCCTATTATAGCCTCCTCTCATATGTTACCCCAACACGGAGCTGCAGACCTGTCTGGTCTGTTAACGAAGAATCCCTAAATTTCCGGTAGGTAGAGGGTCCCACCAAAATGCGCTGTCTTTTTGAGAATCTCATTTTTAAGTCACAACAAAGTAATTTCAATTTCAGAAAGATACATAACCAAACAGGGGTACTTTCGCATTTACAATGTTACTAGCAGCGCCCCGCGGTGTTACCCGCAAAGTTCCCGTTTCCGTTGTTCCCGTTGTTTTTCCGGGATAAAAAGTAGCCTATGTGTTCTTCCAGACTATAATCTATCTGTGTTCCTAATTTCAGACCAATCCGTTCATACGTTAGGACGTGATTGAGCAACAAACATCCATACATTGACATCTACATATATAAAAGCGAAAGGTCACTCATCAAGGAATCTCAGAAACTACAAACGCTAGGAATCTGAAATTTTGCTTGAAAGTGGTTTTTGAGCACGTAGGCGCTCGCTAAGACGGGGTTTTGCAAAATTCAACCCCTAAGAGTGTGAAACAAGGGATGACCGGTTGTTTGAAAATTCGCAATTTCTAAAGTTCTCAAATTTTGTATGTAAACAATTGAAACGAAGCAATTAAATGTTTGTTCTATCAATTTTGTAATTTCAAACTGAACAGGGTGAAATTGGGGTTGAAATGGGGATGAATGTTAATATGGAAGTACTCAACACTCAATACTCAATCGTTTATTGCTTTGTTATGTTACAGATATAATGAAAGATAATACAGATAGGTAGATTTCGTACAAAATTAAGTCGCAACACAACGTACCCAATCGGGCATTGCAATTAAAAATCGTTATGGATCGTTTTGGAGCGAAGCGTTATGTTTCACAGGCAATTACCAAACTTTCATCCTCGAAATTTCTTAGGTCGTCGGTTAAAAACTCGGATATGCTATAGTAGGCTTCAGACAGCAGCAGATTTCTCAAAGTCCTAATAAATCTACGCTCATCTTCTATTTCCTTTAATTTGGTGGGAAGCTTATTATATATTTTTATGGCCATCGCATGCGGACCGGTACTATGTAACGTTAGTTTGGATGTCGGTACGTTCAAGTTATTTTTATAGAATGTCCTAATAGGGTAGCGTCGATTGTCTGCTACTTTGTAAAAAAAAAAGTTCCCAAACGTTGAAAATAAAACCATGAAACTCTGTATGTAGGCACTTGATACATTGACATTTATAATATTAGTAGGAAGTAGGATTAGGGTAGTCGAAACAGACGTCTTTCGTTTCAATGAACAGACGTCAAAGCTCCGACTGCACAGGTTGAGAAAGTTGTCTGTAGGGTGCACGTGCACTCGGCCCGAGACAGACTTGTTCCTTGTCACGTACACTCCCAGACACTGTTGTTATTGGCTAACTGATATTAATAGACTAAAACTGTCTTTGCATCACTACAATAACCAAATCTAAGGATTTTGTTTTTAAAAAATTGGATGTCTGTAAACTCAGTTGGTTTACGGACGATAGTTTAACGTCATAACAGAACATTGATAGATGCGGTGCAAGCGTACAATGAGCGTAACGGGACAATGAGCGTAACGGGGCATAACGGGACACTTTTTCGTGCATGCAGCGACGTTCATCGATTTATCGTCAAAATTTTGGTTATTTTTTAGTTCTTTAAATACAGTAAGTACTTATTCGTATCTCGAAAAAGCTACATCGTTTCATGGTTGATTTTCCAAAGACACGAGCAAAGAGATTTGACTTCACATTTGTGATAAAAACGTGTAGGCTGTGGAATGCGTTGCCTGAGTGCGTTTTCCCCGATAGTTACAATCTTGGTGTCTTCAAATCGAGAGCGAATCGGTTTTTTCTAAGTAAGCACGCCTCATCGTAGATTGCGTCGTCGCTTAACATCAGGCGAAATCGTGGTCAAGTACGAACATATTGTAGTAAAACAAAGAAGTAAGTATTTCACTTTTAATGATGTTTTCAGGGAGCAAGGCAAGTTGGAGCAGACGCTTCAGATTCTTTAAAACTTAGTTCCCTGTAAATGTTTACTTCTCAGTTTTTCAGACAGTATTGCTTCTTAACTGATGATCTAACCGCCTGGCTACCTAAGGTAAAGTTGGAGAAATAGTTCACTGAAGTGTGTCGGTGGCGCTCCGCTATTGCATGTTTCTCCCATTCCAGAGAAAACTGATAGAGCTTTTTTTATACTGTATAGAGTGACGGGACGAGCAGGACATGTGCATGATGGTAAGGAACATGCCTGCCGTCGCTTAACATCAGGCGAAATCGTGGTCAAGTACGAACATATTGTAGTAAAACAAAGAAGTAAGTATTTCACTTTTAATGATGTTTTCAGGGAGCAAGGCAAGTTGGAGCAGACGCTTCAGATTCTTTAAAACTTAGTTCCCTGTAAATGTTTACTTCTCAGTTTTTCAGACAGTATTGCTTCTTAACTGATGATCTAACCGCCTGGCTACCTAAGGTAAAGTTGGAGAAATAGTTCACTGAAGTGTGTTGGTGGCGCTCCGCTATTGCATGTTTCTCCCATTCCAGAGAAAACTGATAGAGCTTTTTTTATACTGTATAGAGTGACGGGACGAGCAGGACATGTGCATGATGGTAAGGAACATGCCTGCCTATAACAGCTCTGCGTCATGCATTATGACAAACTCCTAAGGATTTCTTCATAACCATTGGCTTCTACGGTGAAAAGAAATATCGTGAAAAAGTGACGTGTTCTATGTATGAGAAATAACTGCAATTAGAAAAATACTTGAAGATGCTGATGAGATTCGAACCTACGACATCACGACTTTTACTCGGACGTTTTAACAACTTGGCTAGTTAATGAATCTTCTGCAAATCATTTGGGTTGTTCCTTTTTATACTTACTACTAGCTGAACTGTGGACGCACTGCTACAGCATCTATTGAAAATTGGTCGTACCAATTCAAATCTTGAACAAATTCTGTTACCTTATGTTCTAATGACGCAATATTTAAAACATAGACACATGCTGTCACACAACAAAAGCTCTTAAAAAGACATATGTTTTACCGTTGTTGTTACATTATGCATGCTCCGCTTCTGTTGATAGTAGCGTAATGTTAAATAGCCTATAGCTTTCTTCGATAAATGGATTATCCAACAAAGAAAAAATCTTTCAATTCGGACCAGTTAGTAGTTTCCGAGATGCTTGCGTTCAAACAAAAAAACTTTTCAGCTTTATAATATTAGTATAGATTTCAAGATATTTCGTTCTTAACTACAAGCAGTAATTGACACGATATTGCAAAAGTTTTCGTCTACGGACTGGTATCCCGACATTAGTATCAGCATCCAGTCGCTCTTGTTTCTCACTGCGACGTGTATCAGAAGTTGGAGCAGTTTCCTAGAAGCGTTAATCTATTTCAAAATTTCTTACACAACTATGTTTCTAAATGTTGTTGAAGTGCCTCAGAGTGTGATATTAAGATTTATTTATATTACAAACAATTCCGTTTACAAGTATTATGATATTCGTACTATACTTTACTTTTAAGTTACGGCTGGTCTAGTCGGGAGAACGGCGACTGTCGATCCGGAGACCCCGGGTTCAAACCCCACACGCACCACTGTCTTTTCGAAGTCATGTGCGTAATGCCACTAACTTAAAACGGTGAAGGAAAACATCGTGAGGAAACCGACATGTACCTAGAATCTTTCGAAGTCACGTGTCACCCACCAACCCGCACTGGGGCAGCGTGGTGGATTATGGCCTTAACTCTCTCCTTGCGAGAGAAGGCCCCGAGTCCCAGCAGTGGGAACGTTTAGTGGGCTGTTGATGATGATTGATGATGACTATAAATACACTTTTGCAACTATAGTAATACTAGAAAGTCAAACCACCACCACCAGTTTTGTAAGTTTAATTATACGTCATTAAATTATGTATAATGATAGATAGATAGAAGAATAAATAGGTTAAATCACTTGACCGCAGTTTCGTCAGATGTTAAGCGACGATGTGGTCTACGATGGAGGAAGCTTACCTAGAAAAAATCCGATTCACTCTCGATTTGATTGTAAACATCGAGAAAATCCCACTCAAGTAACGCATTTCACATCCTAGACGTTCTCATCACTAATGTAGAGTCAAATCTCGTTCTTCGAGTCTTTTGAACGTTAACCATGAAACGTTGTCACTTTTTCGAGCTACAAGTAGTGTCACGTCAGTGAACAACAGAGGAGAGGTGGATGAAGGTGAATAATAAGATGTTCGTGATTACAAGTTTATTAAGAAAATAAATAAAGATTAAATGAATAAGATAAAGACGTAACTTAAAATAAAGAAATTTTAAAAAATTATCTGTCTTGAAGGCCAGTGAGTAAAGTGCTTCCCAACAGGTTTCCTGGATGTAGTTGTTGATCAGTCTGGGCTCGCAGCTGTCAGCGAGGATGTCTCCACCTAGTACGGTAGAGTTCTCAGCCAGCAGTCCTCGTGAGTGTAGTAGTCCCACCTAGCACGGTAGAGTTTTCAGCCAGCAGTCCTCGTGAGTGTAGTAGTTTTCCAACGAGGAGGGCTCCACCTAGCACGGTAGAGTTCTCTGCCAGCAGTCCTCGTGAATGTAATTGCTTCCCAACAGTTTTACAGGATGTAAGTACTTCCAAGTAAGTCCAAGGGATGTGATCGTTGAACGATAGTGGCTCTCAGCCGTTTAGACCTTTCAAGGTTTATTACTGATCTTGATCGCTTGGAAGTCTTTTGTATGTTAATGTTCCTCTGTTGGAAGCTGGATTCTCACTGACCCTCTTCAATGATTTGCTTAAAAATGTAGACTTTTAGTGTTTTGAATCTGGAGAAAATAAACTTTATTTTAATATTGACAATTCAAAGAGGATTAATTAAAAAAACTATACAACCTTATGAAAAAGAGTAAAAATTGCTAAGTGACAAATAGTTTTTTGAAGTATTTACATTATGTAAACAAATTAAATTTTTGGAAAAACGTAATTATTATAGATTTAGAATAAGATATATGATACAAGAAATATATCACAACAATAAGAAAATTATTATCTATCGTATGGACACAATTAAAAGGAAATTAGTGATATGAAAATTTTGGTATGTAAATATCTAAGAATTCTATGAATAGATGCTAGTTTTGAGATGAAAATAGAGGTAAAATGTACATTTACATATTGTAATCAATATGTAATGTTACATTATTCCCCACGACTGCGGAAATTTTACGCTTCTGTAAAATTTGGTAAGATTTTCTAATGGGTTTAAGAGAGGTATTACCTTCACACAAACAAATTCATTCACGTAACCTTTCAAGTCTTTCACTCATCACTTCCATTCTGTTTGGGTGTAAGTTCACATTCAATGACGAACACTCAAAGCATACACTCTCGGCGATGGCAGGCTTTTTTAAAGAGTCATCAACCGCTCTGATAGTCGGCTTATTTAAAGAGTTATCACCCGCTCTATGGATAGAAGAAATAAGGATGATAAAAGGGATGAACATAGGGCTTGATAGTTAGGCTTATTTATAGAGTTATCATCCGCTCTTTATAAAGGGAAGAAAGTAATTAAGGGTGAGCATAAGGGCTCAAAAGCTAACATGAGCGGTAGGGCTCAAAAGATATCTTGAACGGTAGGGTTCAAGATAAGAGTATGAGTTTAGGGCTCATACAAAATCCAAGAGTTGGTTACTCATTGGTTAAAGAGTTAATGAGTTTAGAGCTCATTAACTTGAGAAAGTAAAAAAAAAAAACAAAAGACCACTAAGTCTTGGGTAACGTTTAAATACGTTAATAAAATACTAAAGAGTAATTAAAATAATGTAGGTTAATGTAATGTTAGTAAATGTAATGTAAGTAAATGTAGTAAAAGTTAAAGGGATGATAAAAAATAAAGAAAATTAAGAAACGATGGCTTATCCTTTTATATCTTTGATATGCCATTTGCCAGTGATACCGTTAGCATCTTCTAAAATGTAAACTAAAGGGGACAATTTATTTATGATTTTAGATTTTATAAATTTTGGAGCTAATTTAGCACTAAAATAGGTGGCAGCGTTACTTTGAACATAATTCTTACGCCAAACAGTATCACCAACATTAAATTCCTTAACAGAACGACGTAAGTCATAATGAGCACTGTTTCTAGCATGTGCTCTTAAAAGTTCAAGATGTACTTTATCAAAAGTAGAAGAGAGAAGACCAGAATTCAATGCATAAATATCCCGAGGCAAGAAAACTAACTCTTCTATGTTTTCAGTTGGAGTATAGAGAGATCCACAAGGGATAATTTCTCTACCAAACACCAAAAATGATGGAGAGTAACCAGTTGTTAGGTTAACATTACAATTCATTGCGAACTGGATCTTCGGCAGGAAGATATCCCAGGATCTATGATCGTCACCGACTAAAGAAGCCAAAGCCGTAACAATAGTTTTATTGTAACGTTCAGTGGGATTACACTGTGGATGATAAAAAGGAGAATAAAAGATAAAAGGGACCTTGTATTTATTAAGAAAATTATTAAATTCATGAGATTGAAACTGAGAGCCATTGTCCATTATTATAGTTTGAGGAGTACCGTGGACTAAAAATACACAGTTTTCTAGAATGTCAATAATAATAGATGCGGTAGCCCGTTTAATTGGAAAAATTAAAGTATATTTAGTAAAGTTACAGTTAATAACCAGTATATATTGATTGCGTTTTCTAGTCATTGGAAGAGGACCCATTAAATCTAAAGAAATAGATTGAAATGGTCTAGAGCAAATTTTTGGTTTGCCCATAAGTCCGTAAGGAGAATGATTAGGATGTTTATAAGACAAACACGTGTCACATTTATTAATGAAATTTGTAATGTCTTTAAAAATTCCAGGCCAATAATATAATAAAGAGATTTTCTTGTAAGTCTTGAAGATTCCAAGATGAGGTTCTTGAGGAGTACTGTGATTGTTGATAATTATGGCAGCTCTTTCACTTGGTAGAGGAACTTCTTTCCAAATGAAATCTTCATTAATTTCATTAGAAGAGTGAATACAACGAAAGAGTTTATTATCTCTAACATGATAATTAGGATAACTATCGGGATTAGAGTTACAGGCGAGAAATATCTTGTTGTAGTGTTCTAGATCACGATCGACGACAGGATTACTTGTAGAGATGGGATTGATTCCTTGAATTCCAGAATCTTGATTTGTAGATCTAGAGAGAAGATCAGGAACAACATTATCTTTACCCTTCTTATGTTTCAAAATAAAATTGAAGCAGGATAAACGGAGAAACCATCTAGCAAGTCTTCCCGAAGGATTTGATAAGTTTTGAAACCACTTAAGAGCAGCATGATCTGTGTAAATAGTGAATAGCATCCCGTTGTCTAAGTAACAACGCCAATGTTCCAGGGCAGTAATAACTGCGAGGGTTTCACGTTCAGTGGTAGAATAGTTTTGTTGGTGCTTGTTAAGAGCTCTGCTCATGTATGCAATCACAACTTCTTGATCATTTTGGTGTTGAGTCAGCATTGCGCCAATACCATAGTTTGATGCGTCACAATGTACTGAAAATGGAAGATTAAAATCTGGGCAGGCAAGAATAGGAGCTGTAACCAAAACTTCTTTAAGTTTTTGAAAAGCCAAAGCAGCATCCGTATTCCAGAGAAACTTAGGTGCATTTTTCCCAGAGCACGTCAATCTATTAAGAGGAAATGCAATAGTGCTGAAGTTTGGAATAAATCTTCTGAACCAACTGCAAGTGCCAATGAATCTTCGAACTTCTTTTCTGTTGGTAGGTACAGGATATTCAAGAATTGATTTTATTTTTTCAGGATCAGCTCGTAGACCAAATTCATCCACGACGAAACCAAGATACTTGAGTTCCTTTCTAAAAAATTGAGTCTTTGTAAAATTGATAGTTAAATTAGCAAAAGATAATTTTTCGTGAACTTTCACTAACAGAGAGATATGTTCTTCGAAGTTTTCACTAATTATAATTATATCATCTAAATAACAAAATACCTTGTTTTCAAACTTTGGAGTGAATAACATATCCATCAGCCTTTGTTGAGTTGCCGGCGAGTTGGTTAATCCGAACGGCATAACTGTGAACCTGAACATACCTCTTCCAGGTACATAAAAAGCAGTCTTGTCTCTATCAGCGACATCTAGCGGAATTTCCCAAAATGCTTTAGCAATATCAATGCTAGATAGATATTTCGCATTTCTGAGGTTATCCAAAATTTCACTAATCAGTGGTAGGTTATAAGCATCACGACGAGTGATAGAGTTGAGTTTTCTGCTGTCTACGCAAAAACGCCATTCGCCATTTTTCTTCGGAGTGATGATTACTGGAGATTGCCAAGGACTTTCACTTTTTTCAATCACTTTCCATTGTAGCATTTTGTCAACTTCGTTGATTAAAGCTTTTTGTTTTTCAGGAGATAATCGATAACATCTCTGTTTGAAAGGAAGAGCATCTCCAGTGTCAATTTTGTGAGTTATGAGATTAGTCAAGCCCAGTTCTCCTTTTTCTTCAAAAGAAATAAGTTTGAAGCGTTGAATAATGTCGTCCGCAATAATCTTCTGGTTAGACGATAAGTTATCATACGGTAACACTAATTTATTTTCTGAGATAGATTGGCAATTATGTTCAGATTTAATCAAAGAGGAAAGAACTTTTGGTAAAAGATTAAATTTTTGCCAAAAATCGATTCCTAGAATTAAAGATGGTGAAATCTCAGGAAAAACATGGGTCCTGATACAATGCGTTTGGTTATTAAACTGTATAGGTAAGTCAAAGTAACCCAAAGAATTGATTTTTTCGTTATTAGCTGTAGAGACGGTAATAAAATCTGACTTAAAAAGTTTGTAACCGAGTTTAATTATTTCTAGATGAGAGTTATTTCCCAAGATAGTTATAGAACTACCCGAGTCTAATAACCCAGAAATAGATAAGTTATTAATTTTAATATTGATGAAAGGTCGTTTAAAATCAATTTCATTAGAGTAAAGAGTTGAAGAAATTTTGTAACAAGAGAAAAATTTTTTAATAGTTTCTAACCAATTTTTCCAGTCATCAATATCAAATTTACTTTTTAAGTCATAGTTTAGTTTTTTGAATTAGATTTAGAACATTTAGGGCAATCAGGAGTTCTAAATCCTTTCAGACCGCATTTAAAACATACAGTATAATGAGGTTCTTTACATGTTTTTAAGTTATGATTCGTTGTACGACAACGTACACAAAATAAATTAGAGTTTGTCATAGAATTAGACTGTGTATTTTTAGAAACGGTGTTCACTTGTTTCGTATAGTTTTGGGACGAATTTCTATATGAAGTTGAAGCAGTATTTTTATAAGAGAACTCAGGCATGAGAGAACTATTAACTGGTTCTTTAAATTGTTTGTCTCTATCGAGAAATTTCTCATAGTTTTGACAAGTAGCTATTAAAGAATCAATGGAGGAAATGTCCTTTAATGCTACAAAGACAGAGTAACAGGGTCTAATGTTACGCAATAAAATTTCTACTTTTTCAGATTCGGATAATTTTCTAGAGAGTCTAGAAAACATACCTGACATTATTGAAATATAGATTATAATGTTCTCGTTCGAACCTTGAGTACGATTTTTAATAGCTTCAAGTAATTTGAAATCGTAATCATGTTCACCAAAGTCCTTAATGAGAGAATCAGAAACATCGTCCCAAGTTAAATTTGGATTTTGACCAATTTTAAAGCGAAACCAGTGTAACGCGTTGTCAGTAAAAATTTCATAGGCTCTTGAAATTAATAAATTTCTATCAATTCTACGACAAAAACAATATTCGTCTAGTTTAAGTAAGAATGATCTTGGACAAGATTTACCATCGAAAGAGTGACGTCTAAGATCTTTGAAGAGTTCAGAATCATTAAGAGGTACCTGTGAGTGGGCGACTTGTTGAGTCGCAGAAGAAAACTGTTGAGGGTTCGACCGACCTGCGTTAACGACCTCCGCCAATACAATTTCAGGTTGAATCGGGTCTGGAAGAATAAATAAGTTGAATTTATTGATTAAACTGTCATATTTTTCCTTAAGTGTTTTGAATGTATTTAAGAAGGTAGGATTTATGTCAATGTCGATCCGATCGAGTCTAAAATGTAAATGGTTTAAGAAGGTCTGAATAAATTTAATTAATCTCGAGTCGGATTTCGTCAGTTTGTTTAATTTTGATTCAACATAATTCAGTGTTATTTCAGTTTGACATAAATCCTCTTCGATAGTATAAGGTGAGTTTAAAATTTCCTCAGAGGGAAACTGTTGGCTTAAGTGTGTAATTTGCTTGCGCAGTAAAGAGATGGAAGAGACTGGCTCCTCTAGTCTAATCTTAACCTCATATTCCAGTTCGGATTTGTTGAGGTACTCAAATTTAATGGTTCTGTCCATTGTTAGAGTAATAATTATCTAGATATTAGATCAATAGTGATTTGAGTAAATGAATGATCAAGTGATGAAATGTTTAGATGAGATATTATGAGGATGAAGGGAGATGAGGGGAGGAGGAGGGAAGTTAATAACCAAAGAGTGCCGAAAAGAAAATATTAAGTATATATACTAGTGTAAGTATGTTTTAGAATTTAGAAGAAATTCAGGGGTTGAGGGATCAAAGGTTAAGGGGGTAAAGGTTGAGGAAATCAAGGGTTGAGGGATCAAAGAATAAGCAAGAGAGGGGGGGTTGTTTTGGAAGGTTGGGCGCCAAATGTCACGTCAGTGAACAACAGAGGAGAGGTGGATGAAGGTGAATAATAAGATGTTCGTGATTACAAGTTTATTAAGAAAATAAATAAAGATTAAATGAATAAGATAAAGACGTAACTTAAAATAAAGAAATTTTAAAAAATTATCTGTCTTGAAGGCCAGTGAGTAAAGTGCTTCCCAACAGGTTTCCTGGATGTAGTTGTTGATCAGTCTGGGCTCGCAGCTGTCAGCGAGGATGTCTCCACCTAGTACGGTAGAGTTCTCAGCCAGCAGTCCTCGTGAGTGTAGTAGTCCCACCTAGCACGGTAGAGTTTTCAGCCAGCAGTCCTCGTGAGTGTAGTAGTTTTCCAACGAGGAGGGCTCCACCTAGCACGGTAGAGTTCTCTGCCAGCAGTCCTCGTGAATGTAATTGCTTCCCAACAGTTTTACAGGATGTAAGTACTTCCAAGTAAGTCCAAGGGATGTGATCGTTGAACGATAGTGGCTCTCAGCCGTTTAGACCTTTCAAGGTTTATTACTGATCTTGATCGCTTGGAAGTCTTTTGTATGTTAATGTTCCTCTGTTGGAAGCTGGATTCTCACTGACCCTCTTCAATGATTTGCTTAAAAATGTAGACTTTTAGTGTTTTGAATCTGGAGAAAATAAACTTTATTTTAATATTGACAATTCAAAGAGGATTAATTAAAAAAACTATACAACCTTATGAAAAAGAGTAAAAATTGCTAAGTGACAAATAGTTTTTTGAAGTATTTACATTATGTAAACAAATTAAATTTTTGGAAAAACGTAATTATTATAGATTTAGAATAAGATATATGATACAAGAAATATATCACAACAATAAGAAAATTATTATCTATCGTATGGACACAATTAAAAGGAAATTAGTGATATGAAAATTTTGGTATGTAAATATCTAAGAATTCTATGAATAGATGCTAGTTTTGAGATGAAAATAGAGGTAAAATGTACATTTACATATTGTAATCAATATGTAATGTTACATAAAAAAAGGCAAGGTGGAATCAGATCATGCAGATCAGTGGCACACTCTCCGAAATGTCGCTATGACGAGCCTTTTGACACGTCTCTCGATCGATTCCAAAGCCTCCAGCTGATACATAGCAGATCCATTCCAAAGGTGCGAACAGCACTACTCTGTACAAGGGCGAATCTGATGTGATCGAATATCTGAGAAAGGTCACACATTTGTGTAAGAGAACAGAGGGTTAATTAAGTACTTCTGAGACAGTATTTGTAATGCTAAAATTAACAAAAAATTACCTTATTCCATTCAATTCTGTGATGATTCGATTCGTGAAATTCCTAGATGACGTGCCTAATTATATAAATAACGATTGTTTATTTTTATAAGTTAAAAGCTCTTTGAGTAATGTTATTTTAATGATTTTTGAAACTCGAGTAATGCCGTCGACAGCAGCTAGTGTTGAAAATATTATCTCACGTGGTCCATGTCCGGACAAACTTCCGGATAAAGCCGGACACCGCCCTAACTACCGAACTGAAACAACGGACTCGTTAAGAGAAACCGACCGGAATAACTTACTACTAGAAGAGACATATAATATGATTAATAATTTAGGTATAAAGACACTCTTTATCAAAAATCATGGACATTTAGAGATAACGAATGATTTAAAAAAAACCACAACCACCGGTCTTTTCAATAAAAGCAATTTCTGTCAAACAATCTTTGGATGGGTATTTTGTAGTGACAGAGGTAGTATATAGAGGTATTTTGCAGAGTCCATCTGGGGAAGTACCAAACCTTTGACAGTTACTAGTGCAAGCGGGTAATGTTTCCATAGAAATTACTGGGCTAAGAGATAACCTTATATAGATACACCTTATATCCGGGTGACGAGCGCAGTGCGGTGCTAGTTAGTGAGTTGTCTCTTCATGTTTCAATGGCTGCGTGTCACTGGGCTGTTCTAGGCAGGCATGTTGTTGCTTACCATCAGGCATATATCCTGCTCGTCTTGTCACTCTATACTTTATACAATAAAATAAAATTTAAAAAAATGAAATGGGTTTATAGAAGATTTTTAAAAGCCTAAGTGTGCCAGTTCGTAGACTACAGCAGTTTAATACAAAAGATAAAATATAGATTTAAATGCGTCAGTTTCGTACAAAAGATGTGAACATAGTTGTAATAATACATAGAAATTGTATTGCCTTATAATGTTGTGTTGGTTTCGTGTACCAATATCAGGTAGGTAGCAGTCTCGGGTAGGTGCGAAGCTTGAGAAGATCCAACGGCCCGAAGGCCAATGGCACCCTGGGCATCAAACAACATCTTGCTGTGTGATGGTTATTCTCAGCTGGGGAAAGACGAACTTCTGCACCTGAACCTCGTACGTCGAAAGGCACGCGAAGAAGCGGGATAGCATAGTAAGAATTTGTGAAGAAACGGATTGTTTACATTTTATATTTTGTGCCTCTTTTTATAATAACTCAATTTTTCACACAACTTTGTTTCTGTCTATACAAAGCTCTTCTATAATCTATAGAGCGAGTGTGGTATCTCGCAGAAGGGTAGCGGGCAGATAGAGTAAGTTAGTTCGAAGGCTAATTCCCTAGTTTAATAGTTGCTAACGATATAGAGACCGGAAGTTGCCCTTCTTGCCCTCGCTGTTGTCTTACATCGCCCTACATAACCTTCACTGAAGACTTATACAGCAATTCTGTATTTCATAACATTTATTTTGGAAAAAAAGATACTTATATCTATGTATGTTATAAATAAAATTCTCGTGTCACAGTGTTTGCTTCCTTACTGCTCCGAAACGGCTTTACTGATTTTTACCAAATTTTAAATGCATATTCAGTAGGTCTGAGAATCGGCTACTAGCTATGTTTCATACCCCTAAGTATTAGGGGTTGTTCACCCCTAACATTTTTTATGTAATTTTTGGTATTTTTTTTTTGTTTTAATTTTTTTATAATGTGGCGTTAAAAAATACATACAACCTTAAATTTTTACCCTTTTATCACCAACCCCTATTTTTTTATAGCCCTTTTAGTAATTTAATCATTTGACAGTGAACTCCTAAACGACGGGACCGATTTGAATGTTTTTTATTGTGTGTGTATTCGAAGATGGTTTAAATTCACAAATAAGCCCGGCAGATGGCGCTGCAGACAGTGTCTAGGTTATGTCCGAGCGAAGCCGGAACGGGCCGCTAGTCTATGTATAATTAGATAAACTACTAGTAACTGCATTTCTTATCCATTTGCGTAGAGATTAGAAATTAATATATTCGGAAAGATACTACTTTTTTTTATCACATAGCTCTCTTAATATACTCGTACTTCAACGTGAAGCAACAGCAGATCTGGCTGGTGAACGGCGGGGCAAAATGGATCCAAACATTTTTTAAATGTTTGTTTTATTTTATTAAATTCAGTGAATATACGAGTATTTGAGGCAATATGCAATTTTAACATGTTGTACTTTAATGTTTAAAGAACAAAAAAAATTGTAGCTAGACGATTTAGTCAAGATTTTAACATTGCCAGGCGCGTGCAAATATGTTTCGCAAAACATTAAAAAAAATGGGGTTGAGGCAATTTTAAATTTAAATTGGGTGTTATTTATTACAAAAAATAGGGTTTCTCAAAAAGAGAGATCATTTTGGAGGGACTATCTACCTGCCAGGTGATCTAAATTGAGGGATTCATTTTCCCCCTCTACTTAATAGCCAGGTCGGCACCTCCGTGTAGGGATATAATTGGAGAACTATGTGACAAGTTTACAGCTTGCCTCAAATACCTACCCAAATTTTGCTACTAGCTCTCGGAATAATAGAAGTTACCTACGGCTGGCTAGTAAGTTACGGACGGCCTAGAAGTTACGGCTGGGTAGTAAGTTACGGACGGCCTAGAAGTTACGGCTGGGTAGTAAGTTACGGACGGCCTAGAAGTTACGGCTAGTCTACTCGAGAGAACGGCGACTGCCAATCCGGAGCCCTCGGGCTCAAATGCCCACGTGCACCACTGTCTTTTCGAAGTCATATGCGTACTGCCACTAACTCGAAACGCGAAGAAAACTCATCGTGAGGAAACCGATATGTACCTAGAATTTTAAAGTAGGTAATGTGTACCTACTCATATAATTATATTTGCATGCCATTCGGTAAAAGCATGGTGGACCCTTATATAGCTTCAACATCATGTAACAATGTTTATTGTATACAACACATGTTTTGCAAATTAAATAAATTGAATTGAATTGAATCTTTCGAGGTTATGTGTCATCCACCAACTCGCACTGGGCCAGCGTGGTGGTTTATGGATTTGACTTGGACCTACGGCCTACATACATACATTTGTGGATATCGGACGGTGTCGCCTCTGACCCATTAAAGCTTTCTTCCGATTCAGGAACCTCCTATTAATATGATAATATACAATGAAGTAACTAATTAAAACAAATAATTTATTCCAAGTTGCCCTCGAGATATCCCAAATTACCAGTTATTACATGAAACTTCGGATATTAATTATGCACAAGTCAGAAATTCTAATTGTTAGTAATGACTCAGTACTAATAGTTGTAATTAATTACTTATAGTGGCTTATGAATTGGACCATCTATGGATTGTGCATGTATTAATTGTACTGCAAAAGAGAGATATTTTTGGAACTTTATAATATTAATATTATGAAAATCTTTTATGCGTTTGTAATTAAACTTCTCCTAGTTGACTTGACCGATTATGACGAAAACAAATGATAATTTGTTTGTGTTAGTTCGGCGCAACGTATTAACATTACCGTTCAGCGTGGTAAAGCTGCTATCATACTAGGCATCTTGATTACATTGATACCTTCGTAATTTTATGTATAATCGAGATGTGCTCGAGATGTCCATGTATGATTGTAGTTTTCATTGTAATTTACCATTCGTTTTTTAAAGTATTTTTTTAATGTAAAACAAATCGCACTTCGACTCCGCTTACTGTGTATGTGCATACTGCATATGTTGTGAAAACACAACAAAATACACATACACAAAATATATACACGAAAGTACGGTAACAGTGTCGCAAATTCAATAGTACTTTCAAAAAAAAAATTGGCAGTCATAGGAACTGCCGATAGAAGTAAAAACTTATAACTCAGAATTTGATAGCTTACCTTGGAAACTACACGGGTGTAACCGGGGGGCGTGGCCTCGCCGTCATGGCATGGCCATCTAGTAATACGTCAGCATTTCCCATTGGCTCATTCATTTCTAGATGGCCATGCCATGATGGCGAGGCCACACCCTTTCAGCATTTCCCATTGGCTGACGCATTTCTAAATGCCCAATAGTCAAGATCCCGAGTTTACTCGAAGATTTCTTATCATACCCGAGCGTGATGCTTGAATTCAATTTACACCCCTCGAAAAATCTGTCTAGGTGCGCCTAAAGAAGTTTTCACTTCAAAAAATTAATATGCCTGGGTATCGTATGTACGTGCACAATATATTATGTACGATTACCTACTACTTAGAGGTAACGATTAGGGTTATAATGTCAAGATTTCAATTGTTTTAGTCATCTCAAAAAAGGTCCAAAATGCCATAGGAAGGTTTCACTTCGAAAATGCTTTACGGAGCAATTATTTACCAACACCTTAGTAATAACAATTAATTTGAACAGGAAGTAACAAGTTTATGAATAAACAACCGTTGAAAGTGATTCATAAATTTCGTAATGGAAGCTTATTAGTATTCTTCGAGGGTAATTATACGGATTACCGCTCACCGCATAACAATCGCGTTCATATGAGCGTAATTACTCGTAATGTTATGTGGCTACATGATCGATATTCATAATAACAATTGACAAGATATTAATTATTTTGGTGCGTAATTTGAATGCACCGAATTTGGGAATTTTATAGCAAAATATTTAGTACACAACGTAAATGTAATTTACAAAAATCTCATGTCTCGTCATTCGTGTTTGCATTTTTTCGAAACGGCGACCGATGTTTACCTTTTTTATTAAACCGACTTCAAAAAAGAGATGGTTCTCAATTCTGTTGTATGTCTTTTTTGCATGTAGGATCATGTTTCGCATCGCGTAACATACCTACATGTATATTAAGGCCGATTTAAACTGAACGAACATAGAGCTAGAGCTGGAACAAGAGCATTATTTCTCGATCTTTTAGTGTAAACGAAAGATCGTTCTTAGCGTTTTCCATATTATATATTCCATAGAATCTTTGCGAACGCAAACAAAACAACGAAAGAATGCTCTACGTTTGTTTACACCAAATGAATTTGATACAGTGGGGATAGAATGATCATTCGCTCGTCTGATGTATATCGGCCTTTACGCGATAGCGCTACCAATTGATAATAATCGATTTTGATAGTTATATTTTTGTTTGCTAGATGATACTTCAGAGGCGGTTCTATATAAACTTTATCGAAATCGGTGCAGCGCCGACAGTTTTTAACTATGAACAAAAACTAAAATTTACTGTTATATTTCTACTAGTAGACTAGTAGTGATGGTTTCTTGCGAAATTTGGTTCAGTGGATGACTTTAATTTTACATTGAAGTCGGTTTTGGTTTTGTACTTACAGAATGACGGAACGAACAGGACATGTGGTTTAAGGTAAGCAACATGCATGCCGCATGAGCGTATAAAAAAGTCGGACGTAGTATCGTTAAAACAAAAAATCAGTCTATTGAGTCGGCCACATAATATGCACGTATGCGCTGTCACACATAGGCAAACACGCATACATACACACATCAATAGATCTTTGCACTTGCAAATTTGTGTGAATGTGTGCGTGTCAGCCTATCAGTGAGAACGCACACGTGCATATGTGGCCGACTCTATAGTCTATATACACAGTTTGGTTTTTGCAACATAAAGAGTCCAAATCATTACCTAGCAATGTTCTGCGCTTGTCACCCAGAGAAACACGATGATTCATCTCTACACCCAGTAATTTTGCGGGAAACATTACCTATCCCACCGGAACAGAGTGATGCCTCAACCTTACTGTTTGCCGGTATAATAACTGGTAAAAACTACTTTTTTTTTTGGGATAAAAATCATGTCTCTATTTAAAGTATGAAATTGTACCCAGATTTGACAAACATTCAAACATCCAAAATGTCTTCTCGTTTATAAAAATTTTTGGATTATGCACTGGAATGCAAATTTAATTTCAAGTCAACTTAGCTCGTTTACATATTTATGTTATAGGTAACTTTCGTAGGAATACTAATTTTGTTTTTATTTAAATCAACTTGTTAAGTACACACAAGTAAACTGAGCTACATATTAAATCACGCAGGTTAGGTCCATGAAGGTTGTTTGCTTCGGAACCAAGTTCTGCCAATCACTGACCGTATTTAACCGGCCCTCATATAGTGTTTATCTGAATTATTTGAACGTACATGCTAGTAAAGTGACTACGATTCTAAAAGAACGAAATTTTGTTTATGCGTCTCACAGTAAATAAAAGTTAGATTGTCTGAATTTCATCAAATAAAGAGCGAATGGGATTTACACAGCAAGCGTATTTGTTGTAAATTGAAGTAAATCAAATCAATTTAAATCAAAACAAATTTGTTTTTATGTAAATATGGAGATAAACTAGCCATTATGCACAATTATGTGCATAATAATTTCCTCATGAAATGCTCGATGTTGTGCAAATATGTTGATACATTTAGTTTTTAGTAGAAATGCCCAGCGGTTTTGCCTGCTCTGTCTGGAAAAGACCCGGTTATTTTATCGTGATAAAGAGCCTATGTGTTATTCCAGACCTATAATCTGTTTCAAATTTCAACGCGATCCGATCAGACGTTCCGACGTGATTGAGCAACGAACATCCAAATTTTCTCATACATAATACTAGCAGCGCCCCGCGGTATTACCCGCGTAGTTCCCGTTCCCGTTGCTTTTGCGGGATAAAAAATATGCAAAAAACCGCATCGAAATCGGCCCATCCGTTTGAGCTCTACGGTGCCATAGACAGATACACACAGGCAGATACATAGTGAGACAGACCTGTATGTCTGTCTGTCTGAAGACAGACAGACTTCGACGTCAAATTTATAACACTTATTTTTTTGGTCGTGGGTTAAAAACCGCAGTAACTGTGACATAAAGTGCTCAAGTAGGAGTTAAAATATGGCAAAAAATTGCGTGTTCGAAAAAAAATATAAACTTTGAAAGACTTATTCTCAGAAACTATTGGGTGTACAGAGACAATTCTAGTATCATATTGTAGCAAATTTACTCTACTTTATAAACGCCATAAAAAAGTTTTACCAAAAACTAGTCGTTTAGGGTTATAGGTAATCGCCAAAATTTGAAAAATAAACGATTTTTTCGCGGTTTTTTCGATTTTTGACAAAGTTGCGTTCGTCGTTCGAGGTCACAAACGTGGGACAATCATTAGGCTAACATCATAAACATGTCTGCAAAAAATCAGATCTACTGGATTTAACGCATACTGTAATATATGTATAAGTTACGGCTGGTCTAGTCGGGAGAACGGCGCCTGCTGATCCGGAGACCCCGGGTTCAAACCCCACACGCACCACTGTCTTTTCGAAGTCATGTGCGTAATGCCGCTAACTTAAAACGGTGAAGGAAAACATCGTGAGGAAACCGACATGTACCTAGAATCGCTCGAAGTCATGTGTCATCCGCCAACCCGCACTGGGCCAGCGTGGTGGATTATGGCCTTAACTCTCTCCTTGCGAGAGAAGGTCCCGAGTCCCAGCAGTGGGAACGTTTAGTGGGCTGTTGATGTTGTAATGTATAAAGTTACTGGAGTAACAGTTGACCGGATTAACCAGCTTAACTAAACACTGCTGAACATTTGCAACCTAAATCGAAATAAGCAATTCAAAATTACTCTCGAGGCACACGTACGTGTAAACAATTTAATTTATTTACAATATAAAATACCCCGAGCCTCGGCTAAGTTTCGAGCGTACGCAGCGATCGCTTAAAATGCGTGAGTGAAGCTTACATGCGTTCCCAGTTTAATAAAACACGTCTTACACCGTACCATATGTTCTGGGCCTAATATTGAACAAGCAATGTTTACTTAGGGGAATACATAATGAAAATACCCACGCTTCTCGCGTTTGTCACGCTTGGGACACGTATTGCCAACTATTGCCCTTTACGACGTCATTGAGCTAGGTCATTTGGAAAATTATTTGATTGTCGTGTAAAGGACCGTGTGAAACTTGCTCTGGTTAGGTAGATTTTAAAGTTCGTTTGAATGAAAGTTAACAGTCGCAATTGTGGGTAGTTCTTTGTTGTTGTCGTTTCCTTTTCATTGTATCAACTTTTCAGTGGATTTGGGTACTGAATGGGTTAAACATTGTTCAATGACGTTGAAAAATACTGCTAGTAAGACAGAATAAAGGATATAAACATAACCTAGATTTTATCTGCCAATAATCAGTGCATTGCACGAAAATTTCTCTTTTTTTTTAATTTTCGTCCGACCATATCACACATGATAGTTTCAGCCGCATTTGGCGGTCTTTTTCAAGGAGAATTCAAACGCGCGACCTCTGCGCATTTTCTCAGCGGCCATTGCGGGGGAACGGGTAAATGTGAGAGTTAATCATTCTTTTATAAAAAGACTTAATACAGAAACCCACTACTACTATTACGAAATCGGAAAACGTGTTTCTTACCATCAGGCACCCGATTAAATGGTATCCCTTCATACGCTCATTGTTTCAAAACTTTACGTAATACAATTTTGCTCTTTGTTTATTTGACGCAAAACAGTAATGTCCAAACTACACTGTGCTCTGTTTGGGGGGCAATGTTTCCAGAGAAATGACAAAGGATAGAAATAATATCATAAATCCAGATATATGTTTTTTTTTTGGAACGAAGTTCCTTATTTTTTAGCGCGGCATTTTTGCAACACGAAAAAGTGCTTTAATAAAGATTAAAAAAAAATGTTATTTTTCTTACATTTTTATCACGCAGGTGAAGAGCGCATTGTAGTGCCAAGTTATGATATGGACTCTTCGTGTTCCAATAGCTGCGTGACACTGCGCTGTTATAGGCAGGGGTCTTGCTTACCACCAGGCACATGATCGGCTCGTCCTGCCACTCTGTAGGTACTATAATAATCGTGTCACATTAGAGAGTTATCTATTCGTATAAGTCGATTATTAGATAGATTTGTTTTGAAACGTCTTTTGAATCCTTAAATAATGGACATACTACCTCTGTCGCTGCTTAAATCAGACTGCATGTCGGTTTCTTTAAATGTTACCAGCTACTTGAAATGCTATTACAGATCACAACTTAATTACTCCTAATAACTCCACACTAAAAAATGTTAAAGAAATTAAATAGATCAGAGTGGTAACAGTTAGTTGGTAAAATACAATTTAGATGTCAATCGTTCTTAAAACCGCCATTTAGTAGTGGTAGGACTCTTAGCAGAGTCCGCCTGGGGAAGTACCACACCTTTGCCAAATATTCTACCGCCAAGCAGTAATGTGCAAACATTAGTGTGTTCCGGTTTGAAAGGCAATGATTCCAGAGAAATTACAGGGCTTAGAGACATAGTATCTTAGATCTCTGGGTGACGAGCGCAGTGCAGTGCTAGGTAATGATTTGGACTATCATGTTCCAATAGCTGCGTGTTACTGTGCTGTTATGTGGCAGGCATGTTGCTTACCATCAGGCACATGACCTGCTCGTCTCGTCACTCTATGCTATAAAATAAAAAAATCAAAAAAAATCATGAGCGTACCAATTTATGATTCCTCTTCTGGGACACGGAATCTTCTCTCGCAAGAAAAGAGTTAAAACCATGATCCACCACGCTGGCCTAGTTTTTTTTAACTTGTATGGATAGTTTTACTTGACCGCCATCTCGCCTGATATTAAGCGACGATGCAGCCTACAATGAAGCGTGCTTACCTATAAGAAACCGATTCACTCTCGACTTGAAGACACCAAGACAACTGTCGGAGAAAATCCACTCAGCTCATTCCACAGCCTAGACGTTCTTATCACAAAAGTTGAGTCATACCTCTGTTCGTGTCTTTGGAACATCAACCATAAAACGATGTCGCTTTCTCGAGCTACAAGCAAACCGATAGAAAAAAAGGCAAGGTGATATTAAATCATGCAGATCAATATTACACTCTCCGAAGTGTATCCGATAAAAAGCCGATAAGCTAGCAATTTTGCGGCGACACTGAAGTATTTTTCGCCTAAATTCCTAATGTTCCTAATGTTAAAGACTTTGAAGTCCTAGTGCGGGTTTGCAGATAATGTATGTCCTCGAAAGTTATTTTTCACGGAACTGTTTCCTCACTATCTTTTCCTTCATCGTTACAGCTAGTAAAACTTACATTGGTACCTAAGCGGGATTCAAAGCTATGGGTTGTGAAATTAGAGATTCTCACCACTAGTCCACCACGGTTTTTATCACTAGTTTTTATTGCTCAACTAGCAGCGACCCGTGATTTTACCGCGCAGTTCTCGTTCACGTTATTTTCTGGCGATGAAAAATAGCCTAGATGTTATATTCCTGTCTATAAGTGATCCATGTGTACTCCAAATTTGAACCCGGTTTGGTTAGGTGTACCGACGTGATTGGGCATCCAAACTTTCGCAGTTACAATATTAGAAGAATGTTGCCACACGAGCAATACACCTGCCCAAACCAGCACATTCAGAAATCTTTTTCAAAAAAATACTATCACAAAAATAAATATTACGTTACCTACATAACAAATTAAAATAAAATTTCTGAACGTCTACACCAAGGATAATATTTTTATTTTAGTGTTAGTTATTGTAAGGACAAGATTTTGACGTGACAACGTCTTATAATTAGATGAAGCCGGCTGCACGCACGAAAAAACATGACGTCATGCGCCGTTACCGCCGTTACCTCGCCGCATGACGTCATGCGGCGTTACCTCGCTCTAAGGCGTAGTTGAACTTGTCACGTTCAACTATCGTTAGTAAACCGACTTTACAGACAACCATTTTTTTTTAAGATTAGAAGAAACAGTGAGAGAACTATATGAGAAGTATTTTAAAAAAAATAAGGTGATTTTAAAACAAACTAGACAAACATAAATCATTATTATTTCGAGTCATCTAAAACTAATCTCTAACAAAACACCAACTTTCTAATAGCAATTTCATTCGCACAATTCGGTCACTTTTATAACTAACTATTCCCACATTCAAGCCATCTGCCGCTGACCATTCCCACATCACCCTTGATTTTTAGCGAGGGTTAAACTATGTAAATATCAAAATGTTATTAGGTACTTGGAATCCATATCGACGGTGCCTACAATTACGGCGGCGCCGGAGGCTAAGGGCACCTAATTGAAGGTTTTATAACATAAATGCTCGATGTTATTGACTAATTTATATTCATAGAGGGTGTAGGAAGACCCTTGCGAATTTGCAAAGGGTTGCCTCGCCGCTGTTTACCTAATACTGTGTTCATCCCATTCGTTGCGATCTGTTACTTGCTTACTGGTTTTCCGTAAAAAGGTTGGGTTTTTTTAAAATTGCTTAACACATTTAACGCAGTGGTTTAATGCTTGTGTAGGTACTAATTAATAAATACATTTTGGAGAACATTTTTGTCACAACACCGTCTACCCCAAACTCATTCTTTTAGTAGGAAGTAATATAAGTAAGCAAGGCAAAACTTAAAACTCATGCAATAAGTCAATTTGAAACTATAGCTTAGTTAAACATCGATGCAATTTTGTAGAGATATTTCAGAAATAAAGGCTTATTACTATTAGTGCTACCAGTAAACATAAATATGAAATGGCACTAAGCAATTGTAACCCACTTATATACGAGTTTGCTTAAAACTAACACAGTAACGTCGCAGTATAACGCGGACATAACAATCCCGTATGTGGTGGCACTCCGCCGCATCTAATGGGCACTTATATTTTATACGCCATTCTAGAGACTTAGCACACCTAGCGCTTGGGTGCACTAAGTGTTAATCTATAAATTTTGTGAGAATATTTCAAAGAAGACTTTATTATAATAACAATATAGAGTTCTTGCTTCTGGCACCTTCATCAATCATCATCAACAGCCCACTAAATGTTCCCACTGCTGGGACTCGGGACCTTCTCTCGCAAGGCTCTCCTTGCTTTTAAGGCCATAATCCACCACGCTGGCTCAGTGCGGGTTGGTGGATGACACATGACTTCGAAATATACATGTCGGTTTCCTCACGATGTTTTCCTTCACCCTTTTAAGTTAGCGGCATTACGCACATGACTTCGAAAAGACAGTGGTGCGTGTGGGGTTTGAACCTGGGGTCTCCGGTTCGGCAGGCGCCGTTCTCCCGACTAGACCAGCCGTAACTTACTCTGGGACCTTGTCTCGTCCCAATTAAAGATAAAGTGGCCAAGTGTGAGTTGGATTCGCCCATGTAGGGTTCCGTTGCAGCAAGTTACATAATATACATAGTACACATAGTTCTTGTAGTTCGTTGTAACTTTGATCGAAGTTTGAATATTAGTGTATTTATGACGTACTAAAAAAAAACTACTCATCGGATCGAGTTCAAACTAATTTTCGTTGGTAGTTTACATGGTAATGTACATCATTTTTTTTTTTTTTTTTTCATTTTCTTACTTTAGGAGTTAGAGGGGGGGGGGGACACATTTTACCACTTTGGAAGTGTCTCTCGCGCAAATTATTCAGTGTAGACGAAAATGATTTTAGAAACCTCAACATCATTTTCAAGACCTATCGATAAACACCCCACACGTGTAGGTTTGATGAAAAAAAAATTTTTGAGTTTCAGTTCTCAGTATGGGGGGCAACCCTAATTTTTATTTTTTTTATTTTTTTCTGTTCAAATCGTAATGCGGTTCACAGAATACATCTACTTACCAAGTTTCAATAGTGTAGTTCTCATAGTTTCGGCAAAAAGTGGCTGTGACATACGGACGGACAGACATACAGACAGACAGACATGACGAATCTATAAGGGTTCCGTTTTTACGTTTTACGGAACCCTAACAAGTCTAAATTGTTTTACAATCACGCATTGTTCAATCATTAAAAAGCGAAACTTTGTGTATTTGAGGGTGTGGGTGGGTGTGTGTGAGGGTGTGTGTGTGAGAGAGAGAGATTTTATTATTAACAATTATCTTAGTAACATCTGAATAGATTTGAATGAAATAAATACGTAACTACATTACCAACTAGTAGGCTACTTTCATATCATCATCATCAGCCGCAAGACGTCCACTGCTGAACATAGGCCTCCCCCCTAGATTTCCACAACGAACGGTCCTAGGCAACCAGCAACCAGTGGTTTCCAGCGACCTTTGTAAGGTCATCTGTACATCTAGTGGGAGGCCGTCCAACACTGCGTCTTCCGGTTCGTGGTCGCCACTCGAGAACTTTTCTACCCCATCAGTTGTCAGAGTTCTGCGAGCGATGTGGCCTCCCCATTGCCACTTCAGCTTGCTTACTCTTTGAGGTATGTCGGCTACTTTCGTTCTTTTGCGAATATCCTCATTACGGATTCTGTCGCGCAAAGAGATTCCGAGCATAGCTATCTCCATAGCTCGCTATGGAGACTCGCTCGTGTGACTTTGAGCTTTGTTATGAGGCCCATAGTGAATGACTTTCATATCGTTAAAGAGATACTGTAATGTTTTTTTTATAACTTTTTTTTTATAATATTTTAGAAATTGTAATTTAAAAAAAAATGTAAATCGACTTTTATAATATTAACATAATATTTGGATTTTTCACGCAAATATGTGCACTAGTTGGGATTCGAATCCAGGACGACGACAAACACGCGGATTTAATACTTAATTAGGTTGTTAAACTTGAAATAAGAACATAAAATAGTACTTACAATTCTCGTTCAGAATACCTTCACAGATGCACAAGTCATTTGCCCACGTTTTATAATATGTACATTTCTCATGAATAAAGACCTGGTTGTTTGTTCTGCGTGTAATTTATATTTTATAAAGCATTATTTCTTAGAATAATTTCCTCTAGTCACACTAATACGAAACAAGTTCCGATCGGCTCGATCGCTCGGTGTCCCAACAGTCCATTGGCCTACATCCTGCGTTATCATTAGCAAGCCTACTTGGCTAATCTTTGATCATACACATTCGGTCACAGCTCCCGTCTATTGTAACGATTGGAACGAATTATGAACAAATAGGACAACCGACATTTTTTTTATATAGTATAGAGTGACGAAACGAGCAGGTCATGGGCCTGATGGTAAGCAACATAGTAGTAGTGGTAGTACTCTTGGCAGAGTCCGCCTGCCTTATTCTGTCCTTATTCTACCGCCAAGCAGTAATGTGCAAACATTACTGTGTTCCGGTTTGAAGGGCAATGTTTCCAGAGAAATTACAGGGCTTAGAGGTACAACATCTTAGATCTCTGGGTGACGAGCGCAGTGCAGTGCTAGGTAATGATTTGGACCCTTCATGTTCTAATAGCTGCGTGTCACTGTTCTGTTATGTGGCAGGCATGTGGCTTACCATTAGGCGTATGTCCTGTTCGTCTCGTCACTCTTTATTTAAAAAAAAAACATGCCTGCTATATAACAGCACAATGACACGCAGCTATCGGACCATGAAGAGTTCAAATCATTACATAGCACTGCACTGCGCTCGTCACCCAGAGATTTAAGTTATTATATCTCTAAGCCCTGTAATTTCTCTGTAACATGCTACGATTGTTGTTTCACATACAACAATTATTGTGTGGTTTTATGAAACCACGGTATAAGTGAAACTATTTTCGCATTGTAGACATTTAACTAAATTTTTTGGAAAAATATTCGATTTAAGTAAGTAAGTTAAGTATCTTAAGTAACGCCGCCATATTGGCCTGAGCTGCTCTGTCAAGCGACTTTCTTTTTACCCCTACTCCACGGCCGACCGTAACGCGACATGCCATAGATGGATGAAAAAGTTTGAACCGATTTTTAAAGTTTTACTTTAATCTTACTTCATACTAATATTGTAAATGTCAATGTATGGATGTTTGGGTGTTTGGATGTTTGGATGTTTGTTGCTCAATCACGTTCTAACGTATGTACGAATCGGGCTGAAATTTGGAACACTGGCAGATTATAGTCTGGAAGAACACATAGGCTACTTTTTTACCGGAAAAACAACGGTAACGGGAACTACGCGGGTAACACCGCGGGACGCTGCTAGTAATCTTTAAATTAAATCATGGGTTCGATTACCACCGAGTATAGTATAACATGTTACATGGTATAACCGTGGTATAGCTGAAGAGAGTTTAGCAGTTTAGTCTATCTAAAATAATCTTCTCTAAATCTAAAGTATCTAAAGTATTTTTATCTTCAAATTGCTTACACATTGCCTAACTTTCCGAAGTCCACAAAACTCCATATACCTCTGATTCTGTTATCTGTAGGTGTGTGAACAAGGAAGTCCTAAGCTAATATGAGGTAAAATACACTACAGAGACCCCACAAAGTACGGATAGGCGTAAAACAGATGCGGCGAGGTATTTCACTCCTCTCGCTACGTTTTACATCCCCCGCGCGTCCCTCGGGACCGTTCCTACAGAAAGCCGGTTATTTCTTACATTCTCTACTAAATTCACAGTTAGGAAATTGAATTTTTCGAATTCCACGTCTTATACACTCCCCGCCAGCGTAACTTGGGCTCCCATCCAAACCGCCCCGCAGCAATTTTCTCCCGAAAAGGGTTAATGGCGAGGGCAATCGAAGGTCAACGAACGATGGTCCTGTATCGTTTTGTTCTCAATTCTCGAGACAGGAAGCGGGTAGGAGTGAGAATGGTCCGTAATATTGACGATTTTATTTTTTCAGTTATAGTGTAAAAGGTTTTTCCACCGCTAAGAGAATGGATTTTCTGTGGCACTCATTGTGTCTGCAATATTTAAGTGCCGGCACCTTTAAATCTTTTTTGTTCCTGCAAATGAACGGGCTACCTCTATTTACATATATCTATAAATGACTAGCAACACCCCGCGGTTTTGCCCGCGTAATTCCTATTCTCGTTATTCACCCGTAATAAAAAGTAAGCCTATGAGTTATTCCAGATTAGTTATATCTATTTGCAATCCAAATTTCAACTCGTAACTTTCAGGCGTTACGACGTGATTGAACAACAAACATCCAAACTTCCGCACTTTTAATAGTAGTAGAATTCTCAAAGACTACATGTTTCCAAAAACCTTATGTTTATTTAATATATTTTTTTGAAGCGAAAACTTCTGGCGCGCCTAGACAACTTTTTCGTGGGGTGTAAATTGAATTCTACCGTCACGCGCGGATTTGATAAGAAATCTTCGGGTAAACTCGGAACCTTGGCGATGGGCATCTAGAAATGCGTCAGCCAATGGGAAATGCTGAAAGGGCGTGACCTCGCCATCATGGCATGGCCATCTAGAAATGCGTGAGCCAATGGGAAATGCTGACGCATTTCTAGATGACCATGCCATGATGGCGACGCCACGCCCTCCGGTTACACCCGTGTAGTTTCCAAGGTAAGCTATCAAATTCTGAGTTAAAAGTTTTCACTTCTATCGGCAGTTCCTATGACTGCCATTTTTTTTTTATCAAAGATTATAAATATTCTGCTATGAAACTAACGTTGGTTCCAAATTTCAGGTTCCATATTTCAATGTTAAGAGAACTAGATAAGGCAGTAATCATGATGGGGTCGTTCACTTGGATTACCCTTGAAAACGACTACGATCCTTTTTCAGCGGATTGGATACAAACAACACTAAATTAGGTAAACCCAACTCTATAATCCTACGTCATGCGTCAACCTCATTTTATATAACCTACTAAAAATAAAATGTGTCCCTTGTGGCTTTATCTAGTTTAGGGCTCGTATATATTTTTTAAATTCAATGATAGATAAGTATGCACTGGCTCGCCCGATGTAAAGTGATGATGCGGTCTAACATAGGGCGCGCTAACCCAGAAGAAGCCAATTGACTGTATATGTTTTTAAAGGTGTTAAATTTACAATGTTTTTTTTTATATTACTTATACTCTTGACTGCCATCTCGCCTGATGTAAAGCTATGATGCAGTCTACGATACAACGCGATTACCTAGAAGAAACCGATTCACTCTCGATTTGAAGACACCGAAATTGGAACCATTCGGAAAATCCTCTCAGGTAATACATTCCACGTCCTAGACAAAAGTCTATTACAAATGTAGAGTAAACCTCTTCGTTAATTTCTTTGGAACATCAACCATGAATCGATGTCGCTTTTTCAAACAATGGCAAATGATCTCAAACGGTCTGTAATACTAACTTTGAGCTAGCGCTAAACTCGCAGGACACTTACTACTAACTATACTTACGCACATACATGGAGCATACATGAAGCATACCTCGTAGACAGTGTTATGTAAATATCTATTGTAAATATTTAAACAACAACTTTTTAATTATCAATGTTTGAACCAATTCTAGAAATAACGTGTTTCTAATACAAACAGATTAACAAAAAAAAATTGGCAGTCATAGGAACTGCCGATAGAAGTGAAAACTTAAAACTCAGAATTTGATAGCTTACCTTGGAAACTACATGGGTGTAACCGGAGGGCGTGGCCTCGCCATCTTGGCATGGCCATCTAGAAATGCGTCAGCATTTCCCATGGGCTGATGCGTTTCTAAATGGCCATGCCATGATGGCCAGTCCACGCCCTTTCAGCATTCCCCATTGGCTGACGTATTTCTAGATGGCCAATGGCCATGGTCCCGAGTTTACCCGAAGCTTTCTTATTATACCCGAGCGTGACAAATTAATTCAATTCACAGCCCACGAAATCTGTCTAGGCGCGCATAAAGAAGTTTTCACTTGAAAAAAAACGGTTGTCTGTAAAGTCGGGTTACTGACGTTAGTTGAACGTGACAACTTCAACTACGCCTTAGAGCGAGGTAACGCCGGCGGCGAGGTAACGGCGTTAACGGCACATGACGTCATGTCTTGCGGGCGTGCAGCCGGCTTCATCGAATTATAAGACGTTGTCACGTCAAAATGTGCAAAGGTGTTCATTCATCAAAAAAATGTTCAAAACGCAAACCCGTTAAAATTTAAACAATGGTATTACCGCAGGCAAGTAAAAAGAAATAATACTTAACCAACCATCGTAGTACAAGTCAAAAATTTTCATTTGGCAATCTTACTGTTCCAATTTTAGCTCTCATTGTGATAATATTACCTTCCTCTATATTTTGTACCTTATCTCTGTACCCTTAAGGTTCGTTTTATCTCATTAAGCGCGAGCTTAGTTAACTGAAAAGCCATTAAAACATGGCAAATAGTCCCGCTAATGACAGCTTCTATTAAAATTGAAATTATCTCCGTCGCGACGGCAGGATTTCGGTTTGTCTCCCGCTGCAATCAACGAACAATAATAATGTAGAATTGTAACCGTATTGTAAAACGCAATATTACAAATATTACGGGTGCAACTGGTACTGGTACTGCAACTCGATTAACGCAGGACCGAAGAATATGTTGCAGTTAAAAAGATAGAATAAAATGCATGTTTAAAAGATGTGGATAATGATGATGATGAAATTGTAAATGTATTGCTCGTTAAAACATGTTGTATGTGCGTAAATATTTACGCGATCAAATTTATTAAAAATTTTGAGTTAAGTGAAATTGTTATCGTTTATAAAGTACTCAAAGAGGCAAATTTTACTTTGCTATAGGTGCGCTTACACGAGGGCAATAATTGCTCGGCGACACGAATGGACCGATCTGGAGCAATTAATGGAGCAATTAAACGCAATTTCAATATTTCAATAAATTGCGGCAATTATTTCGGCGATATTGCTTCTAATTGCTCCAGATATTTCATATTGCTCAATGTCACCGATACGAATTGACGAATATCCAATGGGCTTGGAAATTCCTAGCATTTTTTGTATAAATCTCATTCGCACTTGTTTGTTTTGCGGCTTGCCGTCTTGCTTCCGCGGGGAGAGCGAGAGGTCGGGTGGCGCTACAAGCCGCCGCAGCAAGAACAATGTCGTCCATAGCGAGTGAATACTGAAATGCTCGTGTAGGACAGTATTGCCTAGTTGATGAAGTTGCGGGATATCACTCAATATTGTATTGCGCAGTATTGATGCTTGTTGCCGTTGCTGTAAATTGCTTGATGTAGTCGTGACGTCATAGTTGACGAGTATTGACTGGAATTGAGCAATTTTAGTCACATAAGCGCACCTTATGAAAACTAACATTATTGTCACACATTTTTAAAGACTTAAGCCGGATCCTGAACTGGAGGTTAGATTGACTGTATCACATGTGAAAAAACATAAGTTACTGGCTGCGAAGTAGTTGTGGCCGAGTGTACAACGGCACCCATCGATTATCGAATTCTTTACATACATTGCTATTGTGTGCTATTGCTATTGTGTGATGTGGATGATATTATATTTAAAAAATAAGTGAGCGACATTTTTTTTGGAAAATTAATTAACATTAATTTAATTAAAATTACTTGCGGCCACTTATTGACTGGCAACCTATTAACATTGTATTCTCCCAATCATAAATGTATGTTCAAATGTGAATTTGATTAACTACGCGATGAACGTAGAGATTATGCAGCCGGATCTCGTACTATACGTTATTGTCTTGAAATAACTCTGTAAGGGCATTTAAATCGTGTTCCATAAACATCATTGTCCGTATGCTGCAATATTTGAATCGGTGATTCTGCACTCCTCATTTAACACAATATCATCCTTTATTATTATTTTAATTATTTCTGGTATTTAATTTATATAGAGTGTATTTCCCCCTCGGGTCCCATTGGTTATTATCTCTCGAGGCGATATCAAATCAAGGGAAAATAGTAATAAGGAAAATGGAGGATATAACCGTGTTTATTTTTCATTTGTTCTTTGGGGCGTGACGTTTTAGTTGTTCACGTACTACTGAGGAAACGATATTAATATACGACTAGAATGGAATTTCGAACAAAGGTGGAATTTGGTTGTAAATAAAACAATGAAATATAATAAAACAGGCCATGTTCTCATTACCAGACGCATCGATCGTGTCAGAGAAAACTTAAAATGCATAAGTACTTTTCAGTTTAAAAATGTTAGTACAATAAATTTGTGTAAAGCAGAAAAATAAGAAGGAAAAATTTTTAAACAAAACAATCTTGAAAATATTACATAAATGTATGTAACTAAAAACACTGTCAAGCACGAAAAAAATATTTCGATGCCTTGAATTAAACAATAAACTATTGTTAAGTCTTGTTGTCATTCTAGGCTCTTTAAATTTTGGAGATAATATGGACTATGCACTAGTTTTAGGAGGAAATATTATTTCGTTGTTAGACTCTACTCCGCTCCGCTCCACTGCACTCAACTCCGCTCCACTTCACTCCACTTCACTCCACTTCACCCCACTTCACTCCACTTCACTCCACTTCACTCTACTTCACTCCACTTCACTCCACTTAGCTCCACTTTACTTCACTTCACTTCACTCCACTACACTTAACTTTATTTCACTTCACTCCAGTTCACTCCACTTCACTCCACTTCACTCAACTTCACTAAACTTCACTCAACTTCACTCCACTCCACTTCACTTCACTCCAATCTACTCTACTTCGTCCTATTCTACTCATTCGATGACAGTGTAGTTTTTAGTGGAGCTTGACCAATCGTCTGAAACAACGGTACAGTTAGATAGCTTACGCGATAAGTTCAAGAATAGACCTTCTTCAAACAACGTGTGTTTCTACGTCAAAGGTATCTTAAATTACCGTTACTGTTTAAAAACTTTCTCTGAAAAATAGGTAACGTAAGCCACCTGAGACCTACCACGCTTCAAACGTAAAATAAAATACAGAACCGATCGCCATTGGCGAAATCGGCTAGCAATGCAGCCGCCGACGTATTCGCTCCGCTTGGTCAATGTAGTGGTAGGACTCTTGGCAGAGTCCGCCTGGGGAAGGACCACACCTTTGTCAGTTATTCTACCGCAAAGCAGTAATGTGCAAACATTACTGTGTTCCGGTTTGAAGGGCAATGTCTCCAGAGAAATTACAGGGCTTAGAGATATAACAACTTAGATCTCTGGATGACGAGCGCAGGGCAGTGCTAGATAATGATTTGGACTCTTCATGTTTCAATACTGCATGTCACTGTGCTGTTATGTGGCAGGTATGTTGCTTACCATCAGGCACATGTCCTGCTTGTCTCGACAATCTTTATTTAAAAAAAAATGTACTTCTACAATCCTGGAGATCGTTCAATACGTCAAAATTTTTTTTTAAACTTGAAATATGGCGCGACTTAATTGGATAATGTCACTACAAAATTGTAAACACCATTAGATTTCAATATAGCAACGTTAGATCATACACTAACCTAATCTGTCATACCGGTTTTCCTAGTCTAGACACCAGTTTCTCACATATTATGATATATGATAATAATCTACTACTAATGAGTGTGCTTTGATTACATAGGTATTTACAATGTAAAACTTCTGTGTGAGAGAAAATAATAAACAATTTATTTATTACAATTTATAGATTATAATCTCACGCGTTATGTTCTTTACTTGGGGTAACTCAGAGATGCAAGTGAGATTCGAACCTACAACTTCACGGTAGTAAAATAGAATGTTCTAGCTACAAAATCACAATGGCTTTTGTTGTTTAGTTTATTTTAGTCTGATGTTGAACGACGATGCAGCTTACGATGGAGCGTGCTTACCTAGGAGAAACTGATTGACTTTTAATCGTGATTGTACCCATTGGGAAAACCCCACTCAGGCAACGCATTCCACAGCCTACACTTTATGTTTACGAAAGTAATAATAGGGTCTTATTTCATAATTACAAACTCCTCCACATTAAGTTACAGACGAAGTTCATTACCAGTTTGTATGTTCATAATTCAGTGCATCATACTCTGAATGTTCAGAGCAAAGCATCGATATAAACCATAAGATGTGCCTTGAGCACCATGAAATTTGTAATAAACTGCGTCTTTATGTGCGTAGCATAAGTGGATTACATACCACCAATCTGCTTGACCCCTAGAATCGCTCGCGGCGAGGTATGCTGTGGTTCTACTTATTTTGGTTGTTGACAACGAATAGTGATAGGTAAACACGTCCGGCGTTCACCGCTTCCTGCAACCGACTAGAAAGAAAGAGTGAGCTCATTATTCCCAACGATGATATTATTCCGTGCGCCTGAAGTTTCGGAGGGCACATCCATGGTTTATATCGATGGAGCAAGCACACACACAGGACAAGTTATCAAATACGTAAACTTGTGATCAGTCCAACGCGAGCGGCAACTGCAGACTTGCGCTCGCAATAAGCAAATGTTTGTGCAACTAGCAACGTTTCCAAACGTAGCAATTCTTTCCCACTGTCATTATCATAGATTAGTAGTTGCAGATGTCCTTTACCGAGTCAGACTGGAAAAGTGCCACAGAATTCTACAATCAAGAAAACTGATGACGTGTCACAGTGTTAGTTACCTTACTCCTCCGAAACGGCTTTACTGATTTTTACCAAATTTTATATGCATATTCAGTAGGTCTGAGAATCGGCTACTATCTATTTTTCATTCCTCTAAGTGAAAAAGGTTGTTCAATCCAAAAAAAAAATTTCTAGACCGATTTTAATGGTTTTTTTTTGTGTGCGTTTGTTGCACCCTAGGTGGTTTAGATTCACATATCAGCCGGGCAGATGACGCTGCAGTTGGAATCTAGGTTATTATCCGAGCGAAGCCGTAACGGGCCACTAGTATTCTACTATTTTCTTCTTCTTCTATCTTAGTTTATTGGTAAAGTAAAACCTAACGTCACCGACATGTTAATGTCGGGTGGCGGCGTAGCGACGTAGTGGTGAAGCGTTGGAGCGGCGGCGGAGTAGTGGATCATGTGCGTGTTAGACTCTTTGCGGTCGTTCAAGTATTACGTGAGCACTATAATAGGGGGGCGGGGAGTATCCGTTTTGCTTAGTTTTGTTGACATGGGAGGGGAGTCTAATTGGTGATTACGTCAGCAATAGTCATTTATTTCTTACACAGATGGCAACCCACACATTATGTAGACTTGAAAAAAGAAAGTATTTTCTGGGAATGAGGTACCATTGTTTACATAAGCGTTCAGCCCCTTTCTGGATGAGTAAAACCTTGTGAGTTCGTGTCACCAACATGAACAATAGCATTATATCTGTAGCTGACGTGCCTATAGTACAACATACAACATAATTAGTTTCATACTACAATTCTAAGTTAAAAATGTTCACTTCCATCGACAGCCCCTATGACTGCAATATAGTTAAAAATAAGTTTAGTAAAAGGTTTTATTTAACTTATTTTTAACTATATTCCGCCACGGTGGTCAAGTGGGGATCAAAATATGTCATATTAAGTCCCGAAATTATTTTTTCTGTGAAACGCGTAGGTTTCCTCGCGATATTTTTCTCTACTTTAAATCCACTAGTGATAACAAACTTATAGGTACGCGGACATAGTAAAAAAAAAGAACAATTCTGATCAGTAAAATATGCGCTCGAATACAAAACCACACAATGAAATCAAACTTTCTTGCTTTGGACCAGCACGATCATAGACAAGCAAAGCAACAATTCCTCACATCTATATATCCAAGTCGGCAGCATATTCTTTGTCGTGCCAAGCCATTACACCCGGCAAGGAGCGTAACGGCTCACAATATTCGTTCACTAACTTCTAACTCCGGCAAATTCACCCATTCACTCGCCATACACTCTACTGGCTAAGACTTAGGAATGAAATTTATTTTATTTATTAATTGGATAAGTTGGCGACAGTGCAATGCAGAGTACTTTGACATTTGCGAATTGATAATATCTATGTTTGCACGCGATATGTTCTGTGCTGTTGCTTTGAGACTGTACTGAGTCTAATTTATCTTGGTTCGAGCTGAAGTTCATAATATGTTTAATGAACTTCATAATACATATTAGTTCATATCACTTTTCAATTTTCTTTTTTTTTTAGTTTTAGAGGCAAGCTACAAATGGCGCTATAATAGGTATTGCTCCTTGGATCATCACATTCGGTTCAAAGTGGGGCCCACGAAATTTGTTTAACTTTTGTAGTTGGTAATGGAAGGCCTCTTTGCACAGTTTGCATGTAATAAGTGCAATATGCAATCATAACTGTGTTCCAGTTTGAAAGGAAATGTTTCTAGAATTACAGGGCAAAGAGATCATATTACTTATATTATTAGTGCAGCGCAGTGGTAGGCAGTGATTTGAAAGCTTAATGTTGAAAAACATGGTGTTGTTGTCATGTTGTTAAGCTGTTGCTTATCATCAGTCACACGTCTTACTCACCTTGTATGTCAGTATCCTACAAATATCATAAACGCAAATTTTTTATATGTTTGTTGCTCAATCACGTCGAATCATCTGACCAGATCGGATTGAAATTCGGAACACAGATTATTATCTGTGATAGCACATAGGCTGCTTTTTATCACAGGCAAAAGGGAACGGGAACTGCGCAGGCATAACCGAAGGTCGCTGCTGCTAGTCTCTCCATATTTAATTTAAACAAAAATAAAATATTCTGTATCCTAAATAATATGTACCTAGTTGGTATTCTGAACACCACATTTTTACTCTGAATACATTGTACAAGACATTACTTGGACATTTCCTCCTGTCTCTGAACCGTTGTAAGTTGTAAAGTAATTCATCTGCGAGTACGCCAGTCGAAGGTCGCAAATAAAGCCACAAAAGTTAAATTCTAAGTCCCGAGAAATCCCTCGAGAGGCCAGATGTTTTGAAATCGTCGCAGATTTAATTAAACGAACTTTCGGTTAAACTTGTTGCCTAAATATTGCGAGTCGGACGAAATGTCGCGTATTTCAGAGCCTTTTCACATTTAACAACGAGCGACACACATTAGTATAAATATTTAATGTGAGAAATTATGAGACGAGACAATTTAAGTCGGTTGTTTGGTTTTACAAAGAAAAATAATGACACTCTTCAGAATGTAAAAAAAACTTGTCCAAAATAGTTAAACATTTCGCCACAGGCGGTGTTAACGTTTAAATTCGTTTGATACATTTATTAGCTTGCTTCAATGTCAATAATTTGTATATTTTTCACTCATTATCAATTTTATTTAAAAAAATATTCGGTCGTAGGAGACGCGCGGGACAGAAACCGGTGGAAGAAAATCATCCGCTACAGATGCAACCCTGATGCTGACCGCGATCCTCAGATATGAGGGACCGACCCAAGAGAGAGAGAGAGCATTTTTATCTGTCATTATGATGATGACAGGTAGATGACGTTTTAAAAAACTAGTAACGTTACAATATTGTACACTTTGATCACTTTGAAACTTAAATCGCTTCAGCACCATTTATCGATAAGTTTTTAACTAATCAATAGAAATACTGCAAGCTTTATTACATTTGGCTAAGTTCAGTCGACTAAATACAGAAGCAAGGTAAGTCGTGGGAACTCAGAAGCAAGTTAGAAGCAAGCAATCCTCGCTTCTGAAATTAATATGCTTGCTTACTGAATGATATTATTACATTTCACTGAATTCACTGGGGACTAAATTCAGTCTACTAAATTTAACTAAGTATAATAAGTCTTATTTGAGGCGTTTGAAAAAAGAAAATATACATGTAACTGTCAAATACAGTTCTCAAATTCGCCATAGGTGGTGCTAATGTTTTATTTTGTACGAGAATTCTCATTGAAATATGTCAAGAATTTTGTATTATCTTTGACAAGTATACTTGCATCCTGAAAATACCACATGAGGCTTAAAGAAAGTGTATTTTGAAAGGGACCATTAATCTAATTTTAAATTAAAATAACGTTTTACTTTAACCAGGAATCTACACGCGTGCGAGTACTGAGCAATGTGAGCGGGTAGTTAGTTCCAATTCAGTCGGTTGTATTTCATTTTGTTGAACATGCGTCAATTTGTTGACTCCGTCGTTGCGTCAGCTGTTTTCATTACGGAACGTGACGTTGCTACGTGGTGAGCGTAAGAACAGTACTATTATTGTTTCCAAAAAGTAAAAGGTCTGTATTGACACTTGAGAAATTCTCGCAATATATTCTACTATAAACATAGATATTATTTAACGCGTCAAATATGGACTCGTATCTCGTATGTATATTTTAAAAACACTAAATGTAATTAATTTATTATTTTCATTTAGTGTTTATAATTTATTTTTTTATTTGTCATTGTATCTTTCAGCTTCGTTCCAAGTTACCTTCTAGGGATCTAGGGTTTCAAATACATAATGTCAAAACGGGCGTCAAAAAAATGGAAATCTATGAACTGTTGTAGTTTTTAACTGTTTTCGCAAAAATAAAAACATTAAAAAAATTGATTTTATGTTTTTTTTGTTCAGATGGAAATACTCGTAATAATCGTTTTCATTTTTTCCTTTTAATATCAACCGAATGAAGATTTTTGAAGTGAAAACTTATTTTGGTGCACCGCACACAGATTTTTTCATAGGCTCTGAATTAGGCTGATCGTCACGCTTGGAAGTGAAAGGTTCGATCGGATGAACACGAGACCGCCGAGTATACCTTAGCGAGAAAGATACAGCTGATGTTTACTATTGCGTTGCTGTGGTTTCTATATTCATTTTTTTTTATAAATAAATAAATATTGGTGGACAATTCACACACAACACCATCTGACCCCAAACTAAGCAAAGCTTGTATGATGGCGGCCAGATAGTTGGTTAGTCACCGATGTTGACGGCTACGACGGAGATGTGGAAGTATTAATTTGTATTGTATCGTTTAAATCAAAAAAGTTAATATGTTGTGCTGTTTATATACCGCCTAATTCCATAGATTCGAAGTATATAAATACCCTAACTGTTGTAGAAAATGTAATTGCAAAATATCCTAAATTAGACATAATGTTAGTGGGCGATTTTAATTTGAATTCTTGTAGTCAGAACGTACTGAGACATTTTAGTTGCTTTAAGGAATATTGTAAATTGAAACAGCTTAATAAGGTCTGTAACGCATTCGGTAATATTTTGGACTTGGTACTGAGCAATCAGAGCGATGAGTGGATTGAGGTGAGCGGCGATACTGACCCAGTGGTCAAAATCGACCCGTACCACCCGCCGCTGCAGGTGTCGGTGCGCTGCGCGCGCGCTGCGCCGCGCGGCCGGGCGGTGGCGGCGGCCGCGCGGCCGGGCGGTGGCGGCGGCCGCGCCGGCTCCCCCCGGCGATGACTCATTGCTTGAATGGAATTTCCGCGGAGCAGATTTTTTCAATTTATATGAGGAATTGGGCGCCCTCGAGTGGAATGAACTATTTTTAACAACGGATATGGATGAAGCGGTAAATAAATATGTTTTATAATAAATTATATGACTGTTTTGACCGTAACGTGCATTTAAAAAAAAAATCGTAGTCGTACACACTTCAACTATCCAACCTGGTTTACTGCAGAAATTATAGGTACCTACTCTTAAAGATAAATATTTCCATTTGAAAAAATTTAAGCAGTTTAAATTAGACTTTAATTAATGGTGATAGCTCAGTCGAGGCAGACATTGAAATAGAAAAAAATCCGGGGATCGATTTTTTTTCTTAAAACGTCGGGGAGAGTTGTTGGAAGTATAAATCTCGATTTTCTAACTAATCCCGGTAGAGGGTTCGCCGCCATCTTGTTTTAAAGTTTTTGTGAAATAACTCGTTAATTTTCATCTTTAGAGCAAAAATGATTGTGTCCAAAGTTGTTGGAAATTTAATTTCTCTTCTTTCTTTTAAGTTTGATTATTGTTATTTTTACGCTAGAATCAATATTTGCAGTGGTATGCTATCAAGTTTATCAAAAAAATCGCAGCAAATGCATTTGCAGCTTATTTTAGTTCAGTGTTTTTGCCTCAAACTAGTGTTATATCGGCGGATGACGCAGAGCGTGACACGGCCACCTCTTTTCGCTCGTCGTCGCGGATCGCCATAGACAAAGTTTGTCCGACGGATTTGTCCTTGGCGATTCGACGTTTGAAGGCACACTCATCTGCGGGACCGGACAGCATTCCGCCATATACTATATTAAAAGACGCCAAATCGGTTTTTTATGACGCCGCTGTTGTGCATATATAATCTGGCGCTCGACACTGCTACATATCCAAACATGTGGAAAATTTCTCGAGTCACTCCCATACCCAAGGATGGACTCAGATCTAAGGTGGAAAATTATAGACCGATAGCTGTCCTTTCGGCGCCTTTTCTTAGAGCTTTTCAGTCGCTGGGATTCGTTATGAGGCAAACTAACAGATTTAGTGACAGAGGTGCTATTGTATCAATATTTTATGCATTTGTGCGAAGTAAGCTCGAGTATAATTCTATAGTATGGGATCCACACGAGAAAAGCTATAGTCTTATGTTAGAGCGAGTGCAGCGTAAATTTGCACGCTATTTATATAAAAAACTTTACGGTTATTGTCCTATCTTATATCCGTCTCTGTTCTCTCGTAACTGGTATGGTGGGCCTTAATACTCTGAAACTCAGGAGGAAGTGTGCACTGGTAATGCACTACTATCAGCTGTTAAACGGGCAAATCGATAACCCTACTGCATTGTCTCAGTGCTCACTGGCGGTGCCGGACCGCCCGCGGCCGGCGCGCGCCTGCGCCGTGCGCCCGCTGTTCCAGGCTGCGCGCGCGCGCACCGACACAGCGATGTACGCGCCCACGACGCGGGCCTTACACCTACTTAACGCTCTGCTTGCTCAAAAGCCAACATTAGATATATTCTATGATAAATTTAATTATGTATTATGTGTATGTATTAATTTTTGTAGTGATTAAGGTGCTCGTCAATATTTTATGTGAAGTTTGTAAAATTTATATTAATTTGTATTTTGCTATGTTTTTTAAGATGGCTGCATGTGCGTCTTGGCTTTGCTGTAAGCGCATGCTAGCAATTGAAATGGAAAATAAATAAATAAATAGCTGATATAATACTTACATAGTTTTAAATACATACTCATTATACATACTCATTAAATGAACATTGGTGGACAATTCACACACAATTAATACGTAATAACTTTTATTTTTAATTATTATGCTTATTCTATAGTTTTTCTTAATTAGTGTTTATGTCTAACGTCCGAACTTCAGCACACGCATTTTTTTTCAATATTTGAACAGATTCTAATTCCAGTTCGTTCCAGTTTGGTAAAACAAATCAAACCGTTAGAGTAATAATAAAGATGGGCAGTTTTTCTTGATATCTTATAGGCGCAGAAACATAAGGCGAATCTACAAAATTAATCCTACAATCTTCCTCGTTTCCGAAACCCTGGCGCGGTCATCAAAGCAAGGATAAAGAACTCCGTACTTACTGTGTGAATGCATCGCGGTTAATCCGTAATTAGTAGCTCTGAGAGGAAATGTTGGAGAAAGCTTTGAATGGAGGCAGCTAAAAACTAGCTCAGAAAACATGCGGAGGACTTTAATGACTGGTATTGTGAGAGAGAATGTGATTTCACGATTATTAAACTCATCAGTTTCAGTATTTTTATTAACTACGGGATATTTAGCGTGGTGAAGTGAGTGTCTGATGTTTCGATACGATTTCTTGTACCATGTCAACGGGTAAACCACAGAAGTTTACCAGAGAACGAGGTTCCGTTATTTCGATGCAGTTTCATTCATCTTGTCCACGAGAGAGTCAAGGCCGTAGTTCTCCATGCTAGCTAGTGTGGGTAAGGGCGCCTTCACATTAGGTATCAAGCAGCGCGACAGCCGAGCGACAGCAGCGAATGCTTACAATAGGGATGTTAACACTAATCACAAATTAATGTTTAGTGTTAATTTTATGTTAGTTTGTATCATTCGAATATCGAAAACCACATTTTTATAATTTAATAATATAATTTATTAATATATGGAGCGCAGTATTCTCGGAGTAAAACTAACGGATAGAATACAAAACACCATACTGCGTTCTAAAACCGGAATAGCCGATGTGACTCAAAAAGCAGCCAATTTGAAGTGGGATTGGGCTGGACATGTTTGCCGCATGTCGGATGATCATTGGGCCAAAACTACCACGCAGTGGAAGCCAGATCGCAAACGACGACGCGGCAGACCAAAGAAACGATGGCAAGACGACCTCGACGAATATCGGCAAGATTGGACTGTGTTAGCCGTTGATAGGGAAAAGTGGAAGGAGGGTAGGGAGGCCTTTGCCCAACATTGGGACAAGACAGGCACATAATAATAATAATAATATAATTATTAAAAATGATTTTAAATGCTACATTTATAATTTGTTGTCACGTGACTGGAAACACCAATATGACTTATTACGTCACTAACCGCAAAACAAGCTGTCGAAGACCGACTAGATTGTATACTTTCTACGTTTTTATTATAGTTTGCGATCTTAGCAACGACTAGTTTGATTGTTTGTATGCAAGTAAATATCAGGAAACACATAAACTAGACATACAGTCATGAATCGCGACCAATGTTTTGCGGTTAGTGACGTCATGCCAGTCGTTGGTGTTTTTGCGGGAACATTCAAAATTACTTTATTATTGTATGTTTACTCATCGAAAATACTAATATTTTTAAATAAAGTATTTTTTTATGGTAAGCAAGTGTCACTCTTCAAAATAAAAGTAATTCCGAAAAATTGTTAACATCCCTATTACTTGTCGCGCGACACGTAATTATAAGCAAGTCGCGCGGCTGTATTTGTAATGAGAAGGCATCCGCTGCGGTCGCGCGGCTGCCGCACTGCGTGCGACCTAATGTGAAGGCGCCCTTAGAGTAATTTCAGCTGAATATAACTTGAGCTGTTGAGGGTTGAATTGGTTGAATCGGGCAATCTTTCCTTAACATCAGGTGAGATAGCGGCCAAGTGCAAACCTAATGATATAAAAAATAACAATTTTAACGTAGTAAAGTTGATACGTTTCCGGATACCTCTTGAAATCACAAAGTAAATAACACAAAACCAGGATAATCATTAACGGCACTTCAAACTACCATAATCCTATTTCCAAAGCGGTATTCACCCTCATCTCCGGTTGCCCAAAAGAACTCGTAAAAAGCGCCCCGTAATGAAAGATCAAAGGTTTCACGCTTGCACTTGTCCCTAAGCCCTTATTGGCAAACAGTGTAATTAGTGAGACAAAAAGGGCATGATTGTGTAATCTACGAGCTATAGCCGGCCCATGGGGCCTATTGACCTTTGTCCTTAATGAACGGCTGTGTCCGAGGCCTGGGGCGTCTTTGTCACCATGTTATGACCTGTGTTTTGCGGGCGAAGGAAAACCTTTTGCGTGGTCTGGTATTTGGGGACTTCGTGTCACGGTCAAGTTTAATATATAGCTGGTTGTGGCGATTTTATATCTACTTAGAATGCAGAAATAACAATGTCGTTAACTCACGTCGATGTTTCTTGAATGCAAAATTATGAATATTGTAAAACCAGACCAAGTGTAACGTTTTCCTGAGAAAAATGTTACCAAGATGAGATGTTAAAAAGATAACCAAAATATTTGACCATAACAACAGCCACGCTTACATGAATGGTTAAAATCTCTGCCTAACACTACATTGAGTTAGTCGCCAGGAGAAATCTATCTATACTAATCTATATCTATACTAATATTATAAAGCTGAAGAGTTTGTTTGTTTGTATGTTTGTTTGTTTGAACGCAAGGATCTCTGGAACTACTGGTTCGAATTGAAAGATTATTTCTGTGTAGGATAGTCCATTTATCGAGGAAGGCTATAGGCTATTTAAAATTACGCTACTATTAACAGGAGCCGAGCATGAATGAAAAATAAAACAAAAACGGGAAAAAAAATTGCTTTTTGAGAGCTTTCGTTGCGTGACAGCATATGTCATATTTTAAAGGTTGCGTCATTAAAACCTAAAGTAACCGAATTTGTTCAAAATTTGTATTGGTACAACCAATTTTCGATAGATGGCGTAGCAACGCGCGCGCGTTCAGCTAGTAATTAATAAATGTGCCCCACAATATTTATATTTCTAGAAACAATATATTTCAAACCGAAACACGATAATGATGGGACGTTAGATATTGCTTAACTGTAACTTCCAAAGATTAATCTTTGTCTGTAAGGTTACTGGTAAAGATAATTATAACTTCCCCGCGCGGTGTTTGCAAATAATTACTACATTGAACCGGATAATAAGTTCTACTTAAATTACAATAAAAAAGTGTAATGTTTTGAGTCTAGGTGTCTATATGCCCATGTTCTGTGACATCTACGATAGATACATTTTTGTTTCGGGTATCTTGTAATTGAAATATTAAGTAGTATTTATCCTACTAATATTATAAATGTCATATTTGGATGTGTGTTGCTCAATCACGTCGTTACGTTTGAACGGATCGTCTATTTATCCCAGAAAAATAACGCGAACGGGAACTACGCGGGTGAAACCGTTGGGCACTGTTAGTGTAGTAAAGTAAGTAGTAGTAGGTAGTTGTAGTTGTAAGACTCTTGGCAGAGTCCGCCTGGGGAAGTACCACACCTTTGCCAATTATTCTACCGCCAAGCAGTAATGTGCAAACATTACTGTGCTCCGGTTTGAAGGGCAATGTTTCCAGAGAAATTACAGGGCTTAGAGATATAACATCTTAGATCTCTGGGTGACGAGCGCAGTGCAGTGCTAGGTAATGATTTGGACTCTTCATGTTCCAATAGCTGCGTGTTACTGTGCTGTTATGTGGCAGGCATCTTGCTTACCATCAGGCACATGACTTGCTCGTTTCGATACTCTTTATTAAAAAAAAAAAAAACGTGTATAAACCTTTTGAGTGTAATAAAGATTCATATTATATATAGTATGCATATTGCATAATGTATTTGCTATATTGTTCTAGTATAAATATAATATTGCACGCCCAAAATGGGCAAATTGTTGTGGCTATAGATAAAATTTACTATGTAGATAGATACACTTTATTGAACACACCAAAATATTTACAATAATTTACAAATTAAAACAGGTTTGGGCAAAACCGGTTTTAGGACTTTAAAACCTTATTTTTTCACTATATACATACTCGAATATTAGTTTATTTTGATGCCTAAGAGATAGGCGATAATATTAGATAGATAGATAGATAGATACTCTTTATTGTACACACCATAAACAAACAAAAAAAAACACTTATACAGGAGAGAATAACAATAAGACTATTATAATATTATAAGATTAATAATATAGAATATTAATTAGTACATTGTCGTTTACAGACACACAAAATTTGGTTTCATTTTTTAGTAATGATTTTTTGTGTGACGTCACGACGCCGACGTTAGTGCGACAGATCCGATCAGATTAGCATTATCGCTAATAGCGATCTCTTCCAGGCAACCTTAGGGTGGGAAAAGAAAAGTATCTTATACCTTTAAACGAGCAATTCTTGTACCCATATAAATATGTATATATATATAGAATCTGAATCTCGGAAACGGCTCGACGGATTTTCATGAAATCATGTATGCAGGGAATTTTGGGGACGATAAATCGATCTAACTAGGTTTCATTAAAAAAAAACGCATATTATGCGCGTTTTTAGACAATGAAAAACTGTCTCATTAGACATTAGAATGCGAAGGTAAATTTCGCCGCGTGACGCGGTAGCATAATTAGCTCAGACGAGAAGTCGGGCGCTCATAGCGGTCACGAATTAGTAGCTCCGGGTTCGAATCCAGGCGAGTTCTTTTTTTTTTCAATTCGTTTTTTTTAAGAAAATCTATTTCTTGGAGTCTTATCTTTAGGTATCTAAGTATATTTAGTATTTAAACCGAGCAAAGCTCGGTCACCCAGGTATGATCATAACATGCGGGGTGTGCAGATGACATAAATATAATATATATGTAAATAAATAAATTGAAATACATCCTACTAAGATACATTTACTTATTACTAAATAAAATACACCAGTACTTATAATAGAATACAATAATACATATCTAAAATAAATAAACCATTATGTATATATATTGTGAAAGCATTTGAAAGGAAATCCAAAACAATGAATTGATTAGTAGCACCAACGCCACGTCCATATCCATATACATAGCTCTCACCAATCTCAAATGTTATTTATCAATAAGTTTACAGAAGCAATTCAAATTAAAATACAAATTTCCCTTATCCGATGTCATTTCTATTAGTACAACGAAGTCTTGAATCTATTACCACGTCATCTAAGCACTTTAGTGTACCAGTTAAGTTGTTTGTGAGAAACTAATCGCTTACAACCAGAGACACGAGCTAGGAAGCTGGGAAGGTAGCTGAAATAATTCCCCAAGCGCCTGTTATTCCACGAACACGACACACCTACATCTCATAACTCTACTAGGAACTATGCAAATGCACTGGTTTGCATGCCGCAAGTTGAGTCGACTGTGTCGGCAGTACCTCGGCTCTGATTGGAAATTATTTTACGAGCCTAATAGATGCGTAAGAGTGACGAGACGAGCAAGACATGTGCCTGATGTAAGCAACATGCCTGCCACATAACAGCGCAGTGACACGCAGCTATTGAAACATGAAGAGTCCAAATCTTTACCTACCACTGCACTGTGCTCGTCACCCAGAAATCTAAGATGTTTTTTTTTTATGTATTTAAATTACACTCCACAGACTCCGGGGTCCGTGATCTTTGTCAATACATTTTTTTTTACACATTTCGTGGATTAGGAGAAGAAAAGGAAAATAGGGGGTACATTTCAAACCTAATTCTAATGCTCGTCTGTGATTCTTTGTATTTTGATCTAAGATCTTATATCTCTAAGCCCTGTAATTTCTCTGGAAACATTGCCCTTCAAACCGGAACACACTTATGTTTACACATTACTGCTTGGCGGTAGAATAACTGGCAAAGGTGTAGTACTTCCCTAGGCGGACTCTGGCAAGAGTTCTAGTTACGAATAGCTTACGGCTGGTCTAGTCGGGAGAACGGCGACTGCTGACCCGGAGCCCCTGGTTCGAATCCCACGCGTACCACTGTCTTTTCGAAGTCACATGCCGCTAACTTAAAAACGTGAAGAAACCGACATGTACCTAGAATCTTTCGGGTCATGTGTCAACCACCAACCCGCACAGAGTAAAGTGCATGGTGCCTGTGGATTTATAGCTTGGCTCTCACCTTGCGAGAGAATACCCCCACAGCAGTGAGAACATTTAGTGGGCTGCTTATGCATCAGGTATTTTGCCATCGTCACGCGTAAGACCAGTAATCAATCACTATAGCGTAATTGACCAATAATATACAAACCTAGTTACCGCTACGCGGAAGTTACGGCTGGTCTAGTCGGGAGAACGGCGCCTGCCGATCCGGAGACCCCGAGTTCAAACCCCACACGCACCACTGTCTTTTCGAAGTCATGTGCGTAATGCCGCTAACGTAAAACGGTGAAGGAAAACATCGTGAGGAAACCGACATGTACCTAGAATATTTCGAAGTCATGTGTCATCCGCCAACCCGCACTGGGCCAGCGTGGTGGATTATGGCCTTAACTCTCTCCTTGCGAGAGAAGGCCCCGAGTCCCAGCAGTGGAAACGTTTAGTGAGCTGTTGATGATACAAACTTAAAATTCGAATTGTTAAAGTATTAGTACTGAATTGCTCAGCAGTTGCCAGCAACCCAAGATTTGTGGCGCGCTTCTTGATACCCATGTTTCGGCGGTATCATACGCCAGCCCCGGGAATATTAATCCGCGAAGCGTCGGCACCGACGGCATCCGGGATTAATCCGGCACTTGACTGCCGAATTGATGCGAAAAATCAACTAGCTAAATGTTTGCAGCTAGTCCTACACGATTCTTATTTGCTTACTCTGCTTTCATTGGATATATATTTTTATAGTATAGAATAACAAGACGCGCAGGTCATATGCCTGATGGTAAGCAACACGTCTGCCACATAACAGCACAGTGACACGCAGCTATTGGAACACGAAGAGTCCATTACCCAGCACCGCACTGCGCTCGTCACTCAGAGATATAAGATGCTTTATCTCTAAGTCATTTCACTGGAAACATTGCTCTTTAAACCGGAACATAGTAATGTTTCCACATTACTGCATGGCGGTGGAATAACTGACAAAGATGTAGTACTTCACCAGACGGACTCTGCAAAGACAAAAAAGAGTAGTCGTAGGACTACTATTCAAAAATATAAGTTTCACGAAGTTTTGCGTGAAGCAAAATTGATTTATTGTGGTAGGAGGACTCCTTGCAGGGTCCGCCTGGGAAATTACACCTTTGCCCGTTATTATAGAATACCGTCAAGCAGTAATGTGGAATCATCATAATGTTGCGGTTTGAATGGCAATATTTCTAGAGAAATCACAGGGCACAGAGATATAACAACTTAGATCTCTGGGTGACGAGCGCAGTGCGGTGCTAGGTAATGATTTGGGCTCTTCATGTTCCAATAGCTGCGTGTCACTGTGCTGTTATGTGGCAGACATGTTGCTTACCATCAGGCGCATGTCATGCTCGTCTCGTCACTCTTTATTAAAAAAAAAAAGATAATAATATTATGTATCCGGATGACGAGCGTGAAGCAGTTCTAAGTACTCATTTGGACTCTTCATACTCCCTCTGAGTAATTGTTTGAGATACGACAGTAAAGTACTGTTGCTTGATTTACGTTTGGGTATTATTTCGATGTTTTTGTCGTCAAAGATCGTAATATAGATGGTACAAATAAAGAACTAAACAAATTAAAGCACCTAAGCTACAAAATTTTAGCTAAAAGTATTACATCCTAACAACATCCCGTGGTTTTAACCGCGTAGATCCCGTTCTCGTAATTTTTTTCTATGTAAAAAATAGCCTATAATAATGTTCTTCGAGACTATAATTTACTTCGTACGACTGTTCAAACCTGAAATTAATAGAAGATGAGGAAGAAGAAGACTTTAATCAGCTGACTATTATTTAAAAAAATTTTTTTTTGTTTTTATTTAAAAATTAAGACTAACAAATTGTCTTGCCAGACATATTGCATGCCTCTCGCAGAGGCCAGTTTGTATGGGGCAACTTTTAAAATGTTTTGTATTATCTTATCTTACCTACAAACAGCAATAAAGATTTTTGTATTTGTATTTTTGTATTTGTATCTGTTCAGAATTAAAGTAAACAATACCTACTCTTTTCAATTTTATTCTATCTTTACCCAACTTTCTAAGAACTCGTAACTATAAAAAATATTTTAAAAAAATATAATTATATATGTTTAGAAGTTTTGATTTTTTTTGAAAAGTTACGTAAAATAATTGAATATTTTATGAGATGCAAAGTTTTAAGAAAACTGGACAGAGACGTGTTTATTCTATGGTAAATATATTTGGATAATTTTCTAAGAAACTCAAAATGCTACCCAATTTATTTCCTTTGAAGTTTCCGCCTCGTTTCCCTTAGGTATACGTAGGCACAAAGCATAGCAAACGCTTTTACCTAATAAAAAAATGCAAATAATGGAAATTAAAAATATAACCCTATTCATTAATTCCTATTATGAGCATGTTATCAATTAATACGAAAAAAGAACTTTTTTTTATTGGTGGACAATTCACACACAATTTATGGTGTCCGATTTTTTTTTAGAATGCACCTTGCATTTTTATTGTCTAACTGAATTAGAAATATGATGGGCTCAATTGGTTGGAATCTCTTTTTAAAGTATTCAAGGTTTGTAGGTATTGTATGTTACTCAAAGTACCGATCGATATACGAAAATGCGAATCGTCCAGATTCGTATTTGCGTTTCGCAGGGTATCTAGGTATACTTTCGTGTCCATTGAAATTAAATAGAAATCGGCGGAGCAGTTTTAAAAATTAACAAAAAAAAATGTAGGCCGACGCGATATGTTAATTTATTACAAAACCTCGTTGTAGTCTTGAAAAATAATGACATCGATATTTCATTCTACTCAGTGCCATCCATCGTCAAGTATTTTATACTGTTCTATTTGCAAATACCGTTATTCCATTGACTTTATTAGGGTTCCGTAAAATGTAAAAACGGAACCCTTATAGATTCGTCATGTCTGTCTGTCTCTCTGTCTGTCCGTCCGTATGTCACAGCCACTTTTTGCCGAAACTATGAGAACCACACTGTTGAAACTTGGTAAGTAGATGTATTCTGTGAACCGCATTAAGATTTGAATAGAAAAATTTACAAAAAAGAAAAATTAGGGTTGCCCCCCTCACTGAGAACTGAAACTCAAAATTTTTTTTTCATCAAACCTACACCTACACGTGTGGGTTGTCTATCGATAGGTCTTCAAAAATGATGTTGAGGTTTCTAAAATCATTTTCGTCTACACTGAATAATTTGCGCGAGAGACACTTCCAAAGTGGTAAAATGTGTCCCCCCCCCCCCCCTCTAACTTCTAAAGTAAGATGATGCACATTACCATGTAAACTACCAACGAAAATTGGTTTGAACTCGATCTGATGAGTAGTTTTTTTTAGTACGTCATAAATACACTATTATTGAAACTTCGATCAAAGTTACAACGAACTACAAGAACTACTATGTGTACTATGTATATAATGTTACTTGCTGCAATGGAACCCTTCATGTGTGAGTCCAACTCACACTTGGCCACTTTATTTTGATTGAAATCAATACAATTTTACATTCAAGAGATCTGTTTTCGTAAAGATTTGAAAGCCAAAGTACGCATTAATATCGAATTATAACAAGAGTTTCAATTAATATACCCAGGGAGGTAAGTAGTTCCCACTAACAGCGTTCTGTGCCTTTGCTTAACTAACTTGCTATTTCACACAGGTTGCTAATTTTAAAGTCTTGTGATACACCAACAAATTCTATTTCAAATTTCGCTCATATACGGTAGGTATCAAATGATTTTCCGAGCCAATGACCTAAACGGTCCGGTCCAAATATCTGGAAATGTATTTAATGTAATAATTGCAGACCATATTTACGCCAATTAACTATCAGAACCAGATTCGTTTGTTGCACAAATTATCAAAGCATATTCCTGAAGCATGAACCAAATAACCAGACAAACCTAACAACGTTGGCTTCGTGGCACAAACCGCAAGTGTGTCTGTATACTCTAATTGCGGCGTATCGACTACGCTGACTCGTAAGTGACATCAAATTAATTATTCACGCACCAAAGCTTCGCTTACGATATTGTTATGACAAGTCAATTGCTGTTACACTGATGAAAATGCTATGGTTAGGCCTGGTGACGTAATAATAGATAGTTCAACTCGCAAATGTAATTCCTCTAAAACTGATTATAGACAAAACTTACGAATTTCGAATTCTATTTCACCATTTCAGAAAACTTAACCCTAGTCTCTTTGAGTACACAGATTTTCTCGAAAAAAATAAAAAATTTCGTATGCCATTTTGAAGCTCTAGGAGTGACGGAATCACAGGCGGATACTATTATTATTTATCCTCATTGAATTTCGTGCCGTTTTAAGATATATGAAAATTCAAAAATGTCTTTCTCAGAAAACTATTTAAAAGTGCCTAGTGAACAGTTCTCTTACGAAACAAATAACAACGACAAACAGCTAATCAACGAGAGAACACGGTTTGATTTGCATTGCAAAACTTAAAGAAGCGAAGAACGTATCGTCGTGTATTTGTATATTTAATCACTTACTAACAAGACCAGATTTACTCGCTGTGCCTCAGAAATGGTATAATATTGCGAGTTAAAAGTTGTCATCTTTGGAATATGTGCCTGGTACAAATAAAATAAAGCTATGATTATAACATTCTCGCATTTATGATATTTCAATAATTTTAAATAAATAAATATTGGTGGACAATTCACAAACAACATCATGTGACCCCAAACTAAGCAAAGCTTGTCCTATGGCGGCCAGATAGCTGATATAATACTTATATAGTTGTAAATTAATATTTATTACACATAGAAACACCCAGACACAAATATTTGAATTCATCACACAAATATTTGCACTGGGCGGGAATCGTACCAACGACCTTCGGTTTCGCAGGCAGAGTTACTAGCCACTAAGCCACGAGGCTAGTCCATTTTGTATTATTATTATATGTAGTCGCCGCGGCGCTCATAGCTGGCGGCAATGCCACGCTGTATAGCTTTGGGCATCCTTTGCACTAAGTACGAGCCGGAGAAAACCACCTAAGATTTTCTATTTTTTATGCTCCAGAGGTTTTTCTCTGCTTAGTTTACAAGATTTAAAAGATCCTAACCTATGGCAAATATCAAATAGCGCCCAAACTTAGCCCTGCCACAGAAGGTAAAAATTAATAAGATAACAATAAAACTAAGATTAAGACACCGACAGTAAATAACGTACCTATGTAGCAAAAAGCAAGAATACCGTTGGGTCAGCAAAGAGTTTTACATCAACTTCGATTTAATCGACATCAAAGTTAAAAACAGTCCTCACAAAACTTGTCCTACTTGGATTGCAAATACGAGTACGCTCTTAACACAAAGACAGGAGCCTAGCAATCAGACGTAGTAACATAAGCACCCGCTTAATCCAGCCAAGCCCCTTGCATTCACCAAAAGCCAACCAAAAAGGGCCACTCTATCCGGCCGTGTTTAACGGGCCCGCGACCGAATAAAACCACCCACTCGCTTTGTTCTTCCCTCTTTGTCTGTTTATTCGTTTATGCGTTCTTTGAATTTGATAGGAACCCAGATAATGGCCTTAAAAAGCAGCCGAAAGAGGATTATTTCCAACCTCAGTCGAATTAACATAGACGTAAAATTGGTATGTCGAGGTTCTCTGAGAAAGGGCAAATTGGAGCTTTTTATAGCTCGGCACAGTTATTATTAGATGTGATAAATGATGGAAGTATGACAGACATGATTTTGCGAAAATTCTTTCTTAAAATATCAATTTATTTACAGCCCTTTTCTTACAAAAACAGTATCTGGTAATGTAAATACCCCAAAGATCGCCATCGCGAATCTTTATGAATAAATATGTAGTTTCAAACTGAAATACCAAAACAATTTTTGATTATTTGAATTTATTTTTAACTTTTCAACAAAATACTGTTAGCATAAATTAAAAAAAAACTTATAAGCACTGAAAAAAATTCTTCATTTTGTCAAGTACGTGATAAGTAAATAAAAAAAGGATTAACCGCCGGTTTCCAAAAAAAAATCAAGGTTTACCATAAGCAACCCACCAAATGTTTGCACAGCTAAGACTCGGGGTCTTCTCTCGCAAGGAGAGAGTCAAGATCATAATCCACCACGCTGGCCCAGTGCAGATTAGGTGAGATATAATCTCGAAAGATTCTAGGAACGTGTCGGTTTCCTCACAATATTTCCCATTTCCGGTTTTTAAATCGATTCGAAAAGTTCGATTTTGAAAAGACAGTGGTGTGAGTGGGATTCGCATCAGGGGCTCCGGACCAGCGGTCGCTGTTCTTCCGACTAAACCAGCCGTAACACCTAATCGTACGTAACTAAGGGTTACATGAACAAAATCTCTCAAATCTGTGAAAGTGAAATCATAATAGACACATTTGCGTGTTTGACGTAAAACCTACTCAAACAGGCAAAAGTCAGTATGTAAAAACAGGTTTTTATTGCATTTGTCTTGAAAACAAACGAAAAATATAAATTAGTAGCAGCGCCCCGCAGTGTTACCCGCGTAGTTCCCGTTCCCGTTGTTCCCGTTGTTTTTCCGGGATAAAAAAAAAGCATATGTGTTCTTCCAGACTATAATCTATCTGTGTTCCAAATTTCAGCCCGATCCGTTCATACGTTAGGACGTGATTGAGCAACAAACATCCAAATATCCAAATATTTGGATATTTGGATGTTTGTTGCTCAATCACGTACATCCAAACATCCATAGTGATACATTGACATTTATAATATTAGTAGGAAGTAAGATTTCAGTGGATTGAACCTGAAATAGAAACTGGCAATGAGTGTTGTAAGCTAACACTGTCGTTCACAACATTATTTCTATTTTCAGGTCATTTACTCATAAACATGGTGCAGTAAACTGTTTCGAAATATCAGGGACTCGCTCCATCATATAACTATAATAAATATCCCTCAAATTATAATACTCGTGCTAGTGTGGGAAGAAGTGAGATCGATCAACACATACGAGTAGGGAGATGCAACAGTAGTGGTAGGACTCCTTGCAGAGTCTGCCTGGGGAAGTACCACACGTTTACCAGTTATTCTACAACAAAGCAATAATATGCAAACATCACTGTGTTCCGGTTAGAAGGGCAATATTTCCAGATAAATTACAGGGCATTAAGATAAAGCATCGAATATCTCTGGGGGACGAGGGCAGTGCAGTGATGATTTGGACTCTTCATGGTCTAATAGCTGCGTGTCACTATACTGTTATGGGCAGGCGTGTTGCTCACCATCAAGTGTAACTTTGCTTTAAAAAAACTCTCGTCATTCTTTAGTGTAAAAAATAAATATACCTACTTAATATTAACATCTACTTGTTCTATACAAAAGTGGCTTACAAACTCACAAGTCACAGAACACGGTCTAAGCATCTCGGTAATAATAAAATATTTAAGCTGTAAACAACATACGCCGCAAGATGAAAGCGCCAAAAATACACAGAAACCGCGCTGGATACGGTCAAGCCGCATTGTGGTTCTTTCCCGGATTATCCCGGGAAAGTCCGGGGCAGGACACCGGGCAAAGCCGTTTTCCGTGTTAACAGGCGACTCCGAACATATGCACCAAGAGATCCTTGCTTTAGGAAAATAAACGCATTGGTATCGTTACAATATTTTAATCGGAAATGTTTTGTGATTGTATAAGCTTTTTAATGGATTTTTGTGGGCTGTGAATTGAATTTTAGCATCACGCTTGGGAATATGAAATTTTCGGGTCAACTCGGGACCATGGCCATTGGCCATCTAGAAAACCGTCAGCATTTCTATATAGCCATGGTCATGGCCTCGCCCTCCGGTTTCACCCGCGTAATTTCCAAAGTGAGCTATCAAATTCTGAGTAATAAGTTTTCACTTCTATCGGCAGTTCCTATGACTGCCATTTTTTTAAAATAGGTTCTTACTTCATAGTAGTAGAACTCATTTGAGAGTTTGCCTGGGGAAGTACCTTTGCCAGTTATTCTCTACCAAGCAGTAATGTGCATACATTACTTACATAAATTACAGGACAAATAGATATTTAAATGCAGAGATAACCGTAATGCAAATTTGGGCAGTGATTTGAACTCTTTTATTTCAAAAAACTGCGTGCCACTGTGTTGTTATCAGGGGCATGTCTTGATTGTATTGTCATTCTATATTACAAAAATGTTTCATCATCATATACCTACATTCTTCGCTAACCTACTGCTAAGGATAGATCTCTGTCCCTTGCCTTGCTATCTGCCTCCATCACGTATCAATAGTCCAGGGTTGACCTGCAGTGGTTACTATATTGTCGACTTATCTTTCTGCTCCGGCGCTCTGTTTCAAATACTTAAGAACTTTAGATAACGTTAAAAATTCTCTAGCGATAATGACTTACCTAAGCTTCAAACAAAGGAACTTGCACTTCCATTTGTAAATATAAACTTAATCCCATCTGGTCAGGGATAGATATGAATCATCCAGTCTCTAGGTGACGAGTTTAGCATATTGTAACGTTTTACTGCTCGTCCCGACACTCTGTAAAATAAACAAAACAAAAAAAAAACTTTGGCCATATTCTTTTCATTTCTGACGTAACTTATCTTATCTCTTAAGATTTCCAAAATCTGCGTCAGTCTAGTTATCTGTCTAGACAATGTCCATTAGTTATAACACACGTTCTTCTTTGAGATTACGTGTATTTGTTTCATAATAAGCAAAATATTCACAATCATCACAAGACCACTTTTATCCTCAAAATATTGGAATGATTCAATATAATCTCGAGGGCTTAGCATCATGTTTCTCGGCGAGGGGGCTTTACCTATTAGGGCAAAACATATCACATCAATATGAACATCGTCCCAATTCGGGGAATCTCGTATTCCGTCGAACGTCCTCGAAGCTCTCAAGACATCTCTCAGATAAAACGGTATTTTCTCACTTTTCCGCTCGAAATCGTAATAAGTTTTCGTATGCATAAATGGACCTCATTCCAAGTGTTGTAACAATGGGAATTTCTCTTCCGACCGGGCTCCTTTATTTTTCCCGTCTTTCAGCTTCCATTTCACTTGCAAATGTTTCATTCTTTATGAATTTACGCGACTCTCAGGGTAAAAAAAGGTTTTCCGGAATCAAACTTGTACAAATATTTGGAGTGAAAAGTTTTGAAACCTTTTTTTGCCGCGTATTCTCAATTTCCGGATTGCGAACGGGTTTATTTGTGTTTAATTTTTATGGTGATTTTTACACGTTCTGTGTGAACGGTGCAGATGTCCGTATAAATATTTCGTGCGATTGATTACGAGTCCAATTGACGTATACGTGTGTGATAAACGGAGCGACTGGGGCCCGGTCGGGGGGAACTTTTATTTGGAATCGAGGAGCGTCGCCGGAATCGTGTTTCTCAGTTTCGTCCGATGATAGCGGAGACAATGCTTTAGGAAATTAGATTCCCGTCGCAGTCGTGGCACGTTGGAGCCTTCGCTGGACGACTTTATGTGTGGCAACACTGACAATAAGGACTTGCAGCATTTATTGTAGTAAAAACTTTTTAAACAGCTTTGAAAACTTTTTCGTAGGAGAAAATCTTATAGGTTTACGCCATCGACATGGTAATGGCGGGCGACGCGGTGGCGATTGTGTAGCAGCGTAGCATCGGAGCGGTGACAGAGCAGTGAAGCGGGATGATGAAGAAATGTTTCATGGATGAATCTTGAATACGGTGAGATCTTGTGAGTTTGCATCATCAATATGCGATACTATATCTGTACCTAATATGCAGGTGAAGTATTTTGCATCATTAAGGCTCCTACATACTCAAATTCTAAGAAATAAATTTTCGCTTTTATTGGCTGTCCCTATTACTGTGTTTTTTTTGTATTACGTTTAGTTTACACAAATTAGTTGAAGGTATAATTATTTATGGATTTCTTGTTATGTCAACTTCTTCAACTTGAAACTCCAATTTCCCTAATACTTGATACTTTTAAATCGAGCATATTTATAACATCGGTGGTTGTTAACACTCACAATTAACTTATTTGTCCCAAGTCCACAGCATCAGTGCGTGTAATACGTTACAAGTTAGCTATTTGCGCGAGAGGCGAGCTGCAAACTTAACAAGCTCTTTGTCCGACGGTAACAGCTCGTCCGGCTCACTAGCAAATCTCACGTGTGATCGGTACGTGTGCTGTCCAGGGGCTTCTAGAATGTTCTACATTCTGCGACAGGACGGTGTTTCAATTTCCAACAAACAGGAAACAGTATACGAATTACTTCGAAATTCGAATTGAATGTCAACTACAACTTTGGGAAATAACGTCGTGTCTTGTTTTTTAAAGTGGATATTGTTTTAGGCGCGTTTAGCATTATCAAGAACCTGGCGTCATCGTCACCGAACGCTTTCCGTGAGCTAAATTCAAACTGAAAAAAAACTAATATTATATTGTTTTTTTTCTTACAGATAACTAATTTAATTCATCTTGCAAAAAATAAGTCTAAGTTTAAACTCCTATCAACGGTCCCTATGACTCACATTTTTTTATTTTGCGACAGGCTTGCAGCAAAAGAGTTTGTCGGATATAGTGCGTTATTTTACAAGCTATTAAAGCTTAGTTTGCCATTTTCACACTGGCTTGTGGTCAGATTTTTAAGGAACGCTTTACATTTTTAAGTCGTATAAATATGCTTTTTGCCCTTATGGGTGTGGTCGGAAAGAATTCTTCGACATGATAAATATTCTCACCGCCGCGCCGTATCCCAAGAATTTGCTTAGGTATCCTTATGACAAATAAAAGATGAAATTAGTATTGAATAAGTATAGTAATATTCAACGTTTATCAATCCAGTTCTATAAAATGGCGACAGACCAGAAAGTGTTTATAACTTTCTGTTTTATTAATTTTATATGTTTTAGTACTCGTAATACTAAAACACATACGAGTACATTGTACTCGTAATACTAAAACATATAAATGCCTAACAGAAAGTTATAAACACTTTCTGGTCTGTCGCCATTTTATAGAACTGGATTGATAAACGTTGAATATACTTTTATTCTATACTAATTTCATATTTAATTTGTCCTAAGGATACCTAAGCAAATTCTTGGGATACGGCGTGGCGGTGACAATATTTATCATGTCGAAGAATTCTTTCTGACCACATCAATAAGGGCAAAAAACACAAGACATATGACTGAAAAATGTACTATGGCACCTAGTGCCATTTAGCATTTGTCATCCCCGCTTTAACCGTGAAGGAAAACACGGTCTTAGAATCTTTCGAGGTCATGCGACATCCGCTAACACACACAGCGTATTGGATAATGCCATTGACTCTCTACTAGTGAAAGAAAGCCCCAAATCCCAGTTATGGGAACATTTAGTGGGCTGCTTATGCAGGTGCATCACAAAACATTCCCAACCTTTGCTTTAAGAAACTATATAAGATAGTAGTTTGACCAGACTTCCAGCTCCGCCAAACTCTAGCGATCCATCTCCTGACCAATTTCCCCGGATTAAATTTTCATATTCATAAAGTGTTACAGAATCCTTTATGATGAAAGTTTAAAAATCTCCGGGCGTCCCGGACAAGTTCTAAACTTAAACCGAGAGCTTAGTTTTTAACTTCGCACAATGCACCTAGACAGTTTTGCACACTATTAGTTTTGTACTTTAAAAGTTTTCAAAGTTGATACATAATTCTGATAAATTTAAACTTGCGCTCGACTGCAGGGAATAGCATGATACGATTCTCTGGTAACTTTTAAAAGGGTAGTAATAGACTTGCTAACAAGTTGTTGGGGAGTTTGAGATCTCGAGTTTAAGCCGGTCGGATCGGTTAACACGATCGCGTGTGCGAGAGCCGAGCGATGAGTGGCCGAATCAAACTTCAGAACAAATTGGTCAAGAGATTCGGAATCGTAAAGTTTAGCCAATGCATGTACCAATTCCAATCAATAGCTCAAAATTCCACCAACTCTTCAAGTTTTACGAATTGGTTATTATAATTCATTTTTTATTTACACAGTAAGGAGTTTGTTACAGAGTAGCCTTAGGATTTTCGAAGCTGAGAGTTACAAATTGTCTGAAGTCGCTACATGAAAATTTTGAGCTTCGAATATCCGAACTAAGCCTAAGCTTGTGCTTCAGAGTATTCGTGCTCTCGTTGGTTTGTTGAATTGAATTGGTTATTATTTTTGATATTACGACCAAAAATTTTCTTAGGCGGTTTTAGACGAAATTAAAGTTCCAAATTGCAAGATATGCTTAAGACCGGTAGTGGATTATAATATAACATTGCCACAAGCAATAATTGTTTATTTTACTTCTTAAACAAACATAACTTTCACGTGAAAAACTGAGTCTTCTATCAAATTGGTGTATTTAGTAACGACGTGTAAAAGTTAGATCTGAATACAAATAACTAGCCACCCCATTACAAAAATTACAGTGTTACATAAACTATCATATACAAAAAAAAAATAACCGACTTCAAAACCACAAACAGGCACTCAAAAGCGAAATATAAACTGATTTAATTAATATTTATTTTAATACAATTTAAGCGCTATCACGGGCAGCTATCGGTCACGGGCAGTTTTTACGAGTCACCGTTACCTATATATGTATTTTCCTTACGGTTTGAGCCTCACATTTTTTTTAGTCCGGTGGAGCAGCAAAATCACTATCTCCTCCAAACTTGACGCAAGCAACTTCGTTCCAAAATCCAGACACCATTATTTATAAGAACAACTAAATATTATTCAAAAACTTTTTTTTTTAAATTGCAGTTACAAACGAAGTGATACACCGAATAATAACACACGACGGTGATACACTGAGTACGTTTCCCGTCATCATATAAACAGAAGTAGGGCTGCCAGAAAACTAAATGGAAATACTTTCATACAAAATGACATAGTTTGGAGGTGTGGAGGCCCCGGGGCGGAGGTTGGAGACGTTGATAAATCCCCCCCCCCCCTTGGTTCAGATTTCTTAAGCAAAAACCCGGACTACAAATATGGTTTAAAGTTAACGTAAAAGATCTTATAATATGATCAGAGATACGAAAGAAAAATGGTGGAAAGACATAACGAAATGGTGCCCAAGACATAATAAGAGAAAAAAAGGAAGACAACGTATTAGATGGGAAGACGATATCAGGAAAGAGGCAGAAGTTACATGGAGAAGGTTGACTCAGAATCGGAAAGAATGCAAGCTCTTGGGGAGACCTTGCGAGGACGCAAGACAGTCTCACTACCGGTGAAACATAATTAAATAAATCTCAAATTATATGTTTTTCAAATGTTTTGCAAGGTTGTTAAATAAAGGCTATTATTATTATTGTAAAAGACGTTTACTGTCGAAATATTTTTTTTTCCCGAAGTATCTGTTGTGGAAGCCCCGGGTATATCCCCGTTTGCCTCCTTTAAATCTGGCCCTGGTCCTACCTCAACCCCGATAGCTCTGATTCTCTAGGAACTATATCTATTGAGGCCATCTACCCTCCTCTCAAGAGCTAAACTCATTAAGCGACAGATACGTCAACGTAAAATTTCAATTACCGTTTACAGTATAACGCGTGAGATTATAAACCCACGATAGGTTAGTTTATACTCTAACCTCCTTATATTGTAATCTAACGGTTTTTACAGTTTTACGGAAACAGATACAAGTCCACTATCCAATGCCCTACTCCATTGTGATCAGAGGAAAGAGTAAAAAATCCTCCTTCCATTTACAGGACGACAGTGATGCATCTGAATATCGACGAGATCTCCATATCATGCGCGGTGGTGTATATTTTATATTACACTAGCAGCACCCAGTTTCTGGTCCTGTTAATTCCGCGGGATAAAAATAGCCTATTTGCTATAATTCCAAATCATTATCTATCTATGCACTACAAAGGGTAACAAACATACATCCATATATCCATAGGTACATACATGGGGCATTTATAAAACAAGGATATTTATAAAAAATATACCCGCTTTTTCCAATATCTCGCATCCTAGAGTTGAATTAATCAGAACTGAAAGCGAGAGATAGTTATATATATATATTTTAGTTGTGTTAATTTTTATTATATTATAGTTGTGATGTATGGACTCGACGCTCACTTGCCCATGACATCAAGTCCTCTAACGTGTGCTACGCGGTATCCTGCTCGCAGCTACAAAGGTGACATAATGAAAGTTGGTTCTTTTTACTTAATCTGTGTTTTTCCTCAATAAAATTTGTCATAATATTCAAAGTGCATCGTTCAGTCACATCAGTAAAGAAATATCTAACGTCTGTATGATCAAAATAACTCAAAGTGAAAAATGTTTACATAAGTACCTAAATGTTTGTATAACCCATATCTATACTAATATTAATAAGCTGGAGAGGTTTATGTTTGACCGCGCTAATCTCAGGAGCTACTAATTCTATTACAAAAAAAATTGGCAGTCACTTAGGAACTGCCGATAGCTTTGATGAAACTAAGTAAACGAAGATAAGGTACGCTCTAATATAAAGACAGCATAATATGCCGAAAATATCACACAAGTAATACGCAATGTGCACACAGCTTCACTTGCATCGTGAGAGATGTTTGAATGAATGACAAAGACATCATGACAAGTAGGCAGTAGGTGCAAATGAGATAGCTATACATCACATTTGTTTAGATATTTTTTTCGACAAGAATAGAAAGACATACAAATGCACTGGCGTGAAAGAGACAAAATAGCCGCAACTAACATATCGCCGGTCGTGTTGCACTCTTACGTTGTATGTATATCTGTCTCTTTTTAGAAATGGCCAATTGTAAAATTGTTTACAACAGAAAAATAATTTTAGATGTAATAATCATTGAACTGTTATGGAAATAATTAAAGATTTTGTGTACTTACGCATGAAAAGTGATACCATGGAACTTGTTCTTGGTCTTTGAACTGTTTGTGCACCTTGCAAAAGCAGAATAAGACATTATTACGGCTTATATCGGATTTTTTTGAATTGTTAGCGAACGTCCACTCAACTTGTGGCTCCTGTTGCGACTGAGACTCAATCAGGAGACGTCACCTGATTTTGCATTGGGATCGTAGCAGAGCGCGTGCCGCTTCTTAGTGTTTTCAATGGCCGATAGTAGTGAAAAACTCAGATTCAGTAACTCAGAATTTGATAGCTTAATTTGGAAACTACGCGGGTGAAACGGGAAAACGTGGCCATGGAATGGTCATGGTTCCGAGTTTACCCGAAGATTTCTTATCGTTACCGACCGCAATGCTAGAATACGTGCCTATTGAAACGCATAATTTTTTGTTCCTAATTTACTTTGACATAATGAATGTAGGATAATGTATAGTGTCATAATGCAACTTTCGCATAATAATTTTTTGGCGTTATGTGTTTTAAGCATAACAATATATTTAGTACATTTAATTCGACTATTGAATTCGTTTGCAATTGCATTTTTTTATTTGTTCTATTTTTTTTAAGGTGCCGTTTTTTTTGTAATGAATGTAGCATAATAAATAGTGTCATAATAGCTTTCGCATAACAGTTTTTTGGCGTTATGTGTTTTAATCCAAGCCTGTGCTTCCATCGTCCAATCTCCGAGCTCGTCTTTCCATCGCTATGGAGGACGGCCCTGGGGTCGACTAGACGATGGCGTCTACTCTCTGGAAACTTTGGCCCATCGATCAGGGTGCATTCTGCTTACATGACCCGCTCATTCCCATTTACGCTTAGCAGACTTAACTCCTACATCTGTTACATCTGTAATGGACCGCAGTATGATATTACGCACGCGGTCTTGTCTTTTAATGCCTAAAATACTGCGTCCCATAGCTCGTTGACAGACCGCGAGGCGAAGGAATTGGGGGAGACCTTTGCCCAGCAGTGAGACAACTGAGGTTACATAAAAAAAAAGTGTTTTAATCATAAAAATGTAGTGTACTACATTCGATTCGACTGATGCTCAGAAGCATTTAGGCATTGTTTAAGTATTTGTTGTGCTAAATAATATATAACCAGGTAACATGGGACCCAGATCCGACTCGGAGCACCTCGACTCCACCTAGACTTGTCGCTACGACCCCTAGAGTGTATTTAAAAATGCGGGAGCCAGTCTGCGGTCATCCCTGAGTGCCGCTTCTCCATACTCGACCCACTCAGGACCTCCCTTGAGCTTCTGGCGGGAGGGTTTTATTTAAATAATGTTGCTACAGTGCGCTCTTTGCTCTTGCTTTTTAGTTAGGCGTTTAAAGTTTATGCCGTTGATCATTATCTTTATGTATTGTTATGCTTTTCTCAATGTATGCCTTTAAACATTATGCTATTTATGGTTATGCGTCGAAACATTATGCTAAGTTTTCTTTATTCTGTATATGGTTATGCGTTTAAACATTATGCTAAGTTATCGTTATGCTATATATGGTTATGCTAGTTAAGCTCATGCGAAAACAGTTATGCGTTTAGTTGTTATGATAAATTATGATTAGTCCTAAAAACGTTATGCCTACTTAAATAAGTACAAAAATTGTTATGCTACCACATATAGACATCAATTCACAGCCCACGAAAAATCTGTCTGTGGCGTGGCAAAAGAAGTGTTCAGTTCAATTATGTCACCGTTAGATATGCACGAGATCCCTGAGTGCTATAAGCTATAAATTACATACAGGCAAAGCCGGGGCAGACCGCTAGTCTTAGAATATGTTTGCTAAAATACTTATTTGATTTTTTAAAGCAGTGCAGTTGACAGCCCTGTGTGCATGACAGAGCGGCAGAGCGCAAATTGGCGCGAGTTTTGAGCTTCTGATTGCACACTTGCTCTGGATAATCCATCATTGAGATACGGGACGGAAACTGATTTATTTTTACCCGGTTCTGAGCGATTTTATATTTTAAACCGGGTGAAATGTTTACCGTTGGCTGAGCTCTTCATAATTTAATTTGTTTCGATGTTTTTGTTTGTTTTTAATCGTAGTTTTTCAGTGGAATCGTTCGGGCGTATCGACACATCGCTCAATGTTTCTAATCATAATATTTCAGTAGCTTTTTTTAACCGTAACTTACAGAAGAAGGATATTTTTTTTATGTGTGGTACTTGGGAACTTTTTTCTATATGAATGGAATCTTTAAATCTTTTTTCATGTTTTTTTTAATTGTGAGCTGGTGCTTTCCATTGTGATCCAATTTATATTTGATGTAATCGGATGAGTATTTATGAGTTATTCGCAATAATGCACATTTGTTTAACTTCGACTACATTGACTACTTACAGAAGTAAACGTGTTGTTTCCGCCATTTGGAAATATATGTATTGTTATTTTTTTATTTCAAAGTACCTACATAACAGTACTGTCTAATTGGATTAAACATTTCGACTAATATCAATTTGGTAGTTCCAGTTTTAAATTGAAATCAATTTTTTTTTTTTTTTTTAGAAAAACATAATTAACTAGCGCTAGTTTCTAGTCTAAAATAATCAATTGACTCTTCATTATCCGCAATGAACAAGTTACTTATCGAAAACATGGTCTGGTGAAAGGTAAAACATATTACTACTAGTACAGAACACCTTCTTCAAGTGACTTAAATAAGTTTCTGATCATTTTGCTACGATAGAAAACACACGGGCTTACACAATTTACACATACTTGTACTCTGTCTATCTCTCTCTCTCTCTCTCATCACTCGTTAACTATGAATTCACACACATACACTCACACACACTTTAACCAGGATTAGACCACTAATAGGTACATGAAGACACCGCAACTACTCTGTCTAAGAACATGATGTCTTCTTGTCTTACTTATTTGATACTAGCACCGCTTCGTGATTTTACTCACGCAGTTCCGGTTATTTTCCCGTGATAGAAATTCCCAATGCTATTTCAGACCATAGTTTAACAGTTTTCCAGATTTCAACCCTATCCGTTTATACGCGATTGAGCATTGAACTACCAACTAAGCCACGAGGCCAGTGCAAGATTTTAAGATGACTTTTTCTAGTGTTTCAAGGTATAGCACAAATTCAAATAAATAAATGAATATTTTAAACTTTCAAGGTCATACATATGTTTACAGGAGTTCAAGCAAAAATGATTGTATGCAGGGTTGGAAAAAAAACAGTTTTTTTTAATTTTTTAAAACAAACTGTTCAAAATGTTTAAACAAGTGTTTTTTTTTGTTTTTTATGTTTTTTTAATCATTTTAGTTTTGTGCATTCATTTCATTTCAAATAGACGTCATATTTATTAATTTATAGGTTTATATGCTAGGTACTTACAAATTTGCAAAAGGGTTATTGATTACACAGTGGTTTTATGTTGCGAGTTGCGAGCATACCTGTATCTAATCTGTACTAAACGGTTTAGATTCACCTGTGTCTTCTAACCAATGTTCATTTTTAACAGGGGAAACCCCTTGTTATAAATACCGTTTTTAAGAGTTCAATGGGGAAACTCCAATATTTCTATTTTAATACGGGAAACTACCTACTAGTTCATTGAATTATTTTCTTTCGACGGTCGACATTAGGGACTTTCCTGGCAGGACCAACGGGGAATTACCTATTAATTCTAGAGGTATAACACATGACTGACACATGACTTTGAAAGATTTTAGGTACATGTCGGTTTCCTCACGATATTTTCTTTCACCGTTTTAAGTTAGCAGCATTACGCACATGACTTCGAAAAGACAGTGGTGCGTGTGGAGTTTGAACCCGAGGTCTCCGGATCGGCAGGCGCCGTTCTCTCGACTAGACCAGCCGTAGGTCTAGTCGGTCTTAAAAAATATAAAAAATTATAAAATATTGTTTTAGTATTTTGAAATTTTTTCGTTTTCACCGTGTTAATTTAGTGGAATACACTAGTCTTCAAAACACCTCAGCCGACATCAGTAAAGTTCATAAAATTGTAATAAACTTCCAGCCGAGTATAAAGGTGTCAAGTAGAGCGCCAATGGGACGGCTATATGCAATAATTCAGAGTAAATTGCTCGTCGACGGTACATTACCGCGCGACATTCACTGACATGGGGCTATAGTTCGCTCTTGCATTGTCACGTCCTGACTGGCAGGAAATAAGGAAATACATATTGTATGGTGTTTCTACTCCACAGAACAAGGGGTTCTGTGTTTTACAGTGTTTTATCTTTCATATATAGACTCAGCTGAACTATGACGAAAAGAGGCCTCTTATTTTTATAGACATGCCTACAGAGGCATATCGTCGGTGGTCAATTTCAATTCAATCATTGAATTGAAATTTAATTAAACAACACAGATTCTCAACTTCTTTTAAAACCACAAAATAAAACAGTTTTTTGGCCCTCCTGTAAAGTAGCAGAATTCGACTTGCGCGGTGTTGTTAGCCCACCGACGATATGATATTTATTTATATCCAATCAAGTGCCTAAAAATAAGTTCCAAGCTTTTAACTTAAAAAATGACGCAACTTCCGTACTTACAAACAAAATTTCATCCCCTAGTGCAAACTTTTAAAACCCTTTTTCCGCGTAAAAGAGTAGTATATATGTCAGTACTCAGGTTCTTTTTGTACCAAATTTCATTTAAGTACTGAACTGATAAGTTCAGTAATTTTTATTTGAAAGCATAACAGAAAGATTTATTTCACGTTTATAATATTAAAAAGAATATACCCTATAGGGTATAGGGTGTGTATGGCTAATGATTTCCGCCCAGGGTTGGGGCCTTATTGAACTAGAGTTGCAACCGACTGAGTTCAATGGAAACAGTTGGAGGAGGCAAATGCTACACCCTTTTTGGAGGAGACTCTTCCACACTCTCCTTAGATATCCATGAAACCTTGGGCGACAACACGAGACCTTGGGCGGCGGACTCGGGGGGTCGGTCGCTTGATGAGTGCCTATAGGGTCTAAAATTGCACTCGCGTCTCTCAAAGTAGACCCTCCCAAATTCACCCTATAGGTACGGGTCCTAGGGGACTAGAACTGCCGGGGCCATGGTGTACTTAGTGCGCAAGTGTTCCCGTAGCACCGGCACTTAAGCGTACGGATTATGACAGACCCTTGGACCTTGGATTTTTAGCAGGAGGCCGCCATTGTGACTGAGAGTTCCATACATCTACCGTGCACTTCAGTGGAATTCATCAAGAATTTACTCTGAAAAAAAGCCTACGTCAAAAGGTTACACTGAAGTGATAGATACTTTATGCCCGCATAAATTTATTGTGAACTAAATTCAAACAGTTTGGAATATTATTAGACTTTGGCAAAAATAAGTCGCCATCTTTAAGGCGTTGTGATATGTCTAGTCATCTCAGTAGCATCGCCGCAGCCGCCGAGGTGGCGAGTCGACGTATAAAGGAGTGCAATAAATTCAATTGAACGAGTGTCGCGGGCAGACATAACTCGCCGCGCGGCCCCGCCCGCAACAGATTCTTTACAGATAGGGCTTTCAGCTATTCCAGCTTTTGTTACTACTGCGCAAACTGTTTCTAAACTCTTAAAAGTTAGAACAGAATTGTTGATGTTCCACAAACAAAGAGGTTTGGCTCTCCGTTTATGAAAAGAACGTCTAGGCTGTGGGATGCGATGCCTGAGTGGGTTTTCCCGATGGTTACAATCTTGGTGTCTTCACATATAGACTGAATGGGTTTCTTCTAGGTAAACACTCTCTACATATCGCTTCATCAAAAATCAAAACAAGATGGCGGTCAAGTGAAAAACTATAAAAGTGAAAAAAATAATATATAGTAAGTATTAGATATTTTTAATGTCCTGTTTTATGTGTTTTATATTGCGTCAATTTATGCAAAATTTTCGGATGCTACATAAAGTTCACTTTAGCTCACTTTATGTTCTCACAAACACTACTCCACGGTTTTACCCGCGTAGCTCCTGTTCCCGTTATTTTCCCGGGATAAAAAGTAGTGTACTATTCCAGGCTATGTTCTAGTTGTATTCTAAATTTCAATGCGTTGAGACGTTTCGACGGGATTGAACAACAAATATCAAAATTTTCGCATCTGTGTCATTGGTAGGATAGTATAGCAGCTAGATGTATTTAAATCTAATAACTTATATTCCATATTTATTTCTAATAATTTACTTTCTAAGAAAAAACAAAATCCATCATGCCGTATAAATTTTTTTTTTTTAATAATTAGTGACGAGACGAGCCGGGCATGTGCCTGATGGTAAGCAACATGCCTGCCACATAACATCACAGTGACACGCAGCTATTGGAACATGAAGAGTCCAAATCATTACCTAGCACCACACTGCACTCGTCACCCAGAGATCAAAGTTGTTATATCTCTAAGCCCTGTAATTTATCTGGAAACTTTGCCCTTCAAACCGGAACACAGAAAATGTTTGCACATTGCTTGGCGGTAGAATAACTGGCAAAGGTGTGGTACTTCCCTAGGCGGACTCTGCTAAGAGTCCTACCACTACATAAAAACAAATTTTAGTTTTTTATTCATGTTTCAAAACTGCCACACTGATTTCGATAAAATTAATATGAACCACCTTCGGAGCTATGGATCTACCAAACAAAAAATAGCCATCAAAATCCATTCACAATTAGCGGCTGCGGCGGTTATTATTAACATATGTAAATTTTTTTAAAAACATGTAACCGAGTACAGAACCTTTTCCTTCTTAAAATCTGTCAGAAATGATATTTTATCTCTGTTTCTGTTATCTTATTTTAATCTTTCCCAAACTTTTCATCGGAATCAATGTCAGCCCTATCCATGGCCGAGAGCGCAGGAAGGCGTCCAAGGAAGTTTCAAGCGACGCCAGTCGTTTGTGTAAAAGTTTGCTTTCTTATTATTTTCCGTTTCCTGGGTCGGAGGATCCGTCCTCGCTCCTGACAGGTTATCTTTGTGCGGCTCTCGCTAATCGTATAACTTTTCTTTGAAAACTAAGCTATTAAAAGGGTCTAATTACGTAACAAAATAATCCCACCAATCTGTTTATAATCTCCTCCGCTTCACACAACTGCTTACGTCGAGTATGTTGGCTCGTCAGTGTATCCACCTCACAAACGTTGCTAGTCAATTTTAGTATTCAAAATTAACGTGGTTGTTACACATATTTATTGGGTAAACGGGTAACTCACGTGTTATATGGTCGGTCAATTTGACTCGAGTTTCAACCGCGTCCGGCGGTTCTTTTCAAGGAGAGTGTACACAGTGCCAAACGGGTAGTCATCGCGCGCGTACACTCTCCTTGAAAAAGGCCGCCGGACGCGGCCGAAACTCGAGTCGGATTGACCGACCATATTACACGTGAGTTACCCGTTTACCTGATAAATACAGTTGCTAGTCAAGTTTAGAATGTATAAGTTGCTTCTAGGTTAGCGCGCTCCATAATGGACAGCATCGTCGCTTAACATGAGGCAAGATGGCGGTTAAGTGCAAATCTAATATCAATAAAAAAATGAAATAATGAATGATCAGAAAAGGCAATCAGACCAACTATCCTCAAAGAGAGGCAAGTGACGACTTATCGCCATCTGTGACGTCTATTGCCATTTGCGATGCAACTACCCTAAAATATGAACCAATAACACTATCAATCAGCAATATTGTGGCGCTACATCAAATTATCGTATGCTAATATCGTAATGATGAGTAATCGTATATTACGTCTGAGCAGATAATGGATCTCGGAATCACATTGAGCTCCATTGATCATTCATTGAAGTCATCAAATGCTAAATGAATGCAGTAAATCAATCGAACGAACTCGGTGACTATCCCCATTAGCTCTTGTGTCGATGAGTCGTTTGCAGAATGTCACATGAATTAGTGTATGTTTTCATTTCGTTGGTGAACATTGAGTAGAATACGTTAATTAATCAACATATTTTTTTCCCATCTCTAGATGTCATTCTAAAAACGTTCCGTTATGACGTTGCCACGGAGCCGCCAAGACCTAGGGGTCTACCGCCTAACTAAAACTTAACATTAATATCGCTCTCTCTTTTCTTTTCGCTTGAAATGATAGAAACAGCAATAGCAACGCCAAAGCCGGTTTAGTTACGGTAGAAAGGCTGATGTACCAAAACAGTCAGTTACCATGTTACTCAACAAATCTGTTCACATCAATTAATAGTGTGACCGATATAAATTCATCAATCAAGTCATTGGACTATTAACACCTTCTTACTGTGTCAGTTACTGTTAGTAAGAAGGTGTAAGTCAGAATTATTTCAAAACTTGATGCCTCTAAAGGCCGGGTCACACAGAGGCGATCCGGTAGCGATAGCGATCCGATAGCGATAGCGATCCGATACCGAGTATGAGATCGCGCCCGCTTGCTGTGTGTCAGGTTGCATACAAAATCGAACATTACAAAAAATATCGTCTCGCTATCGGATCGCTATCGCTATCGGATCGCCTCTGTGTGACCCGGCTTTAATTCATACGTCTATACTAATATTATAAAGCTGAAGAGGTTTTTTTGTTTAATCTCAGGATCTACTGAACCGATTTCAAAAATTCTTTCACCGCTATATATGTACTTACGTAATCCCTATGTACTATAGGCTAAATATACATTATGTAAACGGGCGAACCCGGGACGGACCGCTATTTCTTATTACACAACAGAAAATACAGCACAGTTCTGTTGGAACCCGGTTACGGTTAAATTTTAAACTCTGAAAACGAGAAATAAATTTTCGAGCACAAAGAAATAAAGCAAATATTTTCACAAATCTCCGCCCCGCAAGACGGAAATGAATGAACTACTAAAGTATTGTAGTTGGCTGAAAGCCAGAGCTCCATGAAACGGTTAATTTATCCGCTAATTACCTGTATAAAGCAGTACGAACCGGTTCAAACTGCTAAGTACCGGTGCACCTGACGGTTATCGATCAGCGTGTCACTGCCACGACTAATTACTGAGAGCTCATTACGGAACAGTGGAGTACGGAATAGACATGTTTTGATGTAGTCTAGAAACATAATAGCCCGTGCTTAATAGGCACTAACCTAGTAAAGCTTTGTTCATAATATACAGATTCAACATATTATTAGTGAAGTTGGTTCAGCAGGTAGCATCTCCATTGATTTATTTATAAGTCTCTTTTAAGCCGAGAGAGAATAAGAACAAATAAAACACAAATAGGTTAATCCTCTCCTACTATAATTTATAATATTATAAATGCCAAGGTTTAGATGTTTGTTGCTCAACCACATCGTGACATCTGAACGGATCGGGCTGAAATTTGGAATACTAGATCAATTTTCAAATTCAAACCAATTTTCGTTGTAAGTTTACATGGTAATGTACATCATACATTTTTTTTACTTTTGTTACTCTCTTATTTTAAAAGACATTTTACCACTTTGGAAGAGTCTCTCGCGCAGATTATTCAGTTTAGAAAAAATTATGTTAGAAACCTCAATACCATTTTTGAAGACCTATCCATGGTGGACCCACACGTATGGTTTTGATGGAAAAAAAATATTTGTGTTTCAGTTCTAAGTGTGGGACACCACCAATATTTATTGTTTTTTAGGGTTCCGTAAAACGTAAAAACGGAACCGTTATACATTCGTCATGTCTGTCTGTCTGTCTGTCTGTCTGTCTGTCTGTCTGTCCGTCCGTATGTCACAGCTACTTTTCTCCGAAACTATGGGAACTACACCGTTGAAACTTGGTAAGTAGATGTATTCTGTGAACCGCATTAAGGTTTGAACAAAAAATAAAAAAAAAAAGATAAATTAGGGTTGCCCCCTATACTGAGAACTGAAACTCAAAAAATTTTTTTCATCAAACCTACATGTGTGCGGTGTCTATCGATAGGTCTTTAAAAATGATGTTGAGGTTTTTAAAATCATTTTCGTCTACACTGAATAACTTGCGCGAGAGACACTTCCAAAGTGGTAAAATGTGTCCCCCCTCCCCCTCTAACTTCTAAAGTAAAAGAATGAAAAATCTAAAAAAAATATATGATGTACATTACCATGTAAACTACCAACGAAAATTAGTTTGAACTCGATCTGATGAGTAGTTTTTTTTAGTTCGTCATAAATACACTATTATTGAAACTTCGATCAAAGTTACAACGAACTACAAGAACTATGTGTACTATGTATATTATGTTACTTGCTGCAACGGAACCCTTCATGGGCGAGTCCAACTCGCATTTGGCCACTTTATTTATTTATTTTTATAGTTTGTTTTTTTATAGTTTCGGAGAAAAGTGGCTGTGATATACGGACGGACAGACAGACAGACATGACGAATCTATAAGGGTCCCTTATTTTGCCATTTGGCTACGGATCCCTTGAAATCATATCAGATAACCTGTAGTTTCAAATAATGTGGAAATAGTGTCGTTATGGACGTATTGTAATTCAAAACGAATGTGAGAAATTCTAAATCTTCTAATAAGTAAATTATTGCATGTTAGTTGTCATTAAATTCAGTAGATTAATTGTAATTAAGTACAATAGTCTTTGCTTTGTTTTATAATTCAAACTCTTTGTTTCGTGCTAACACAAGATTGTCATCAATGGAATGAACTAGAACTAGGGGTACTATATATTACGGTTATTACTATATTATACTAGTAACTACGAAATTTCGGATCGCTTATATTTTATTTTTTTCCTAGTAGCGTCTCGCGGTTCCGCTCGTGTAGTTTCCCCCAGTCCCGACCCCGTTATTTTCCCCAGTATAAAAAGTAGCGCATGTGCAAAATTATTCTTGACTAATATCTATCTATGAACCGAATTTCATCCAGATCTTTTAGTAGTCTTTTAGAAGCTTGAAAAAGTAGGAAACATACAGTAGTTTTAGTAGTGGTACATTTAGTAGTGGTAGGACTCTTAGCAGAGTCCGCCTGGGGAAGTACCACACCTTTGCCAGTTATTCTACCGCCAAGCAGTAATGTGCAAACATTACTGTAATGAAGGGTAATGTTTCCAGAGAAATTACAAGGCTTAGAGATATAAGATCTTAGATCTCTGGGTGACGAGCGCAGTGCAGTGCTAGGTAATGATTTGGACTCTTCATGTTCCAATAGCTGCGTGTCACTGTGCTGTTATGTGGCAGGCATGTTGCTTACCATCAGGCACATGTCCTGCTCTTCTTGTCACTCGTTATTTAAAAAAAAAACATACATACATACTTCCTCAATTATAGTAGGTATTAGTAGGATTTAAGGTGGTACGCATGTGTAGGTACTTACGCCTGATGGTAAACACCAAGCTGGGCTGTACAATAGATTGCAGCAATTTAAACATAGGTACCAGAGTTACTTAGTCAAGTTAGTACCTAAGTTAATTACCTTTTTTATTTGTCTTACGTTTACAAAATCGCATGCGCACATACGAAAAGAAACATTCATCCGCCCTGTGATCACGTAGGTACATGTCTAACGGTGAAATAATTGTTGCAATCGGAAATAATAAAATTGTTGAAATCGGTATAGTAGTTGTTGAGATTAGCATGTTCAAACAAATAAACTCTTTAGCTTTATAATATTAATTTGGAGTATAGACTATGGATGATGAGTTTATCAATCGATAGTACATAGTGTTTTATATATAAAATTCTCGTGTCACAGTGTTTGTTTCCTTACTCCTCCGAAACGGCTTTACTGATTTTAACCAAAATTTATATGCATATTCAGTAGGTCTGAGAATCAGCTACTAGCTATTTTTCATACCTTTATTTATATGGCAAAACAACGTTTGCGGGGTCAGCTAGTAATTTATATTTTAATCGTCAAGTCAATGGTGTTGAAATAATCTTTTCGAAAATATTTTGATGCAGTTTCTTTTATTTTCAATTCCCTGCTATTTATATTATTTAGAGTAGGTACTTGCCCACCAGACGGGATTAAAAATCCACTCTGTATTTGGAATTTAGGATACTGTCAAAGCGTTCAAAAAGCTGAACTCACTCACTCATAATAATTCAAAGCAAGTAAGTACCAACTTTTTTTTTTTTTTACAGTTTTTTTAAAGTGGCAGAGCCTTTATTAACAAAACTAAAATACAATGAGAACTACACTACGCTACATACCTAACTAACTACTTACACTAAGCACATCTGAATTATCCATAGACCAATGAAGGTCTACAGATAATCAAGATGTTCAAGCCCACTACCAATCGGAAGCGTACCCAGCATGCTGGCGGCATTACCACGCTGAATGGCAATGCTTATGCGTTGGGCCAAATAAACGCCAGCATTTTGGTCACGCGTCGCGTCGACCAAGCGCTCGGAAAGGCTTAGTTAGTAAAGTACCTACTTAGTTAGTAAACTTTAGAATTTAAAATTACTTCGTTGACGTTTTACATTTTACTATCGCGTTCGGTCTTTACTAATGATGTCTAGACAAATAAATGGCTGTGTTATTATACAAATAGTTATATGTAGTTTTGAGTTCAGTGTTTGCGGCGACGTCACAGCTTGGAACTAATAATTATTACGATACTCGCTTCGAATGTTAAGTAAATTTCTAAGAATATTAGGAGTTTTTGCAGCGTCCTTCGGGAGAAGTAACATACGCCATGTTTAGTTATTCCACCGCCAGAAATATGGATGAACGCGTCAGGAAATGGGAGGTAAATTTGGCACAAAAAGTTGTTCCTTGTTTTTGTAATAAAAATAGTTTTTAAGTGTTCGTTTTTGAACCAAAATTAAAAGTATTTCATTTGAATGCTGTGTTCCGATTTGAAGGTTAATGTTTCTATATTACAAGGCATAAAGGTAAATCGTCTAATATCTCCCGGTGACGAGGGCAATACAATAGGTAATGATTTGAATTCTTTATGATTATAGAGATTCCTGGCATTGTTCCTTTATCATGAGCAGCCCAATTTATGTTCCCACAGGTGAGACTTGGAAATATTTCTGTCCCAAGAATATAGTCAAGGCCACCACGCTGAATAAATGTAGATTGGCGGACGATCCCTGTCCTCGAAACTTGTATTTCTTGTAACAGTTTTCTCCCAATGTGTATCTTTGCCGTTAAAGTTATTGTCGATGATAAACTACCTCTGATAGTGCTGATGAACCTCTGTACATCAGCACCTAAAAAAAACTCGAAAGATATAAATCTTGAATTAAATGCAGTAGGTATCAATTACTGCCGTATTACAAAACTTGAGCTCAACTCATTCCATAGTCCTGTATATACATTAATTTGACTTGTCAAATTTTTAGGACTATAATTTTCGTGTAAGTTTTGATGTAATATTAATTTGATTAAGTATTGGTGGATAATATTCAAATTAAGTAAAGTATAAAACTGAGAAGTACAGCCATAGCAATAACTTAACCCCGTGACTAAGATTTAACTTAACGTAACTTAAGATGTGACGTGCGCTGTACCTACGTTTTCACAATTATGTTGCCTTAAATAAGTACCTATAACGTAAGTAGTAAGAATTGCGTCGGAACGTCTTAACGGATCGGGTTGAAATTTGGAACATTATGTAATTAGGGTTCCGTAAAACGTAAAAACGGAACCCTTATAGATTCGTCATGTCTGTATGTCTGTCTTTCTGTCTGTCTGTCTGTCTGTCCGTCCGTATGTCACAGCCACTTTTTGCCGAAACTATGAGCACTACACTGTTGAAACTTGGTAAGTAGATGTATTCTGTGAACCGCATTAAGATTGTAACTAAAAAATTAAAAAAAAAGAAAAATTAGGGTTGCCCCCCATACTGAGAACTAAAACTCAAAAATTTTTTTTTCATCAAACCTACACGTGTAGGGTGTCTATCGATAGGTCTTCAAAAATTATGTTGAGGTTTCTAAAATCATTTTCGTCTACACTGAATAATTTGCGCGAGAGACACTTCCAAAGTGGTAAAATGTGTGTCCCCCCCCCCTCTAACTTCTAAAGTAAGAGAATGAAAAATCTAAAAAATATATATGATGTACACTACCATGTAAACTACCAACGAAAATTAGTTTGAACTCGATCTGATTGGTAGTTTTTTTTTAGTACGTCATAAATACACTATTATTGAAACTTCGATCAAAGTTACAACGAACTACAAGAACTATGTGTACTATGTATATTATGTTACTTGCTGCAACGGAACCCTTCATGGGCGAGTCCAACTCGCACTTGGCCACTTTATTTTTAATCTATTTTAATTAATTAATTTTCTACCGTGCAATAAAACGAGAATAGTAATTACACGAGCAAACCAGCAGTGCACTGATAATTTATAAATAAAGTGAGGTATACAAATAAAAACCAACGATAGCAATAGGTAACTTGTAACTTGGTAACACACTGTAAACACTGGGGTTAGACACTGTAAACGTAAACACAGGCTATTGATGCGTAGGTAATGCAGATATTTTTCGTGTAGTTCCACAACTGGTCAATTCTCGCAAATAATTTCTCCTCACTAATAGTTTATGGATTTCCATTTATGTGTTTCTGTCCAATGTTTGTAGTTTGTATCCCAATTCCCAGACGTCTTTTTGTTTGTTTTTATGTCTTCTCGTGTTGTTATCGTGAATGAATTTCATTTATATCAGGTTAGATTCTCTTAGTACCTAGGTTCCGTGTATGTTTTGAATGCGTTTGTCGATTTCGTCATATTTCGTGATAGTTCCAGTGTGGTAAATTGGTCCCCTCAAGAATTCAACAAGACATGTGCCTCTCCATACAAGACAGCTCATCTTAATTCCCATTCCAGAATTCAATTAGCTTGTAGTGGACACGCGGCAGTATATTACTGCGCTCGGCGTCATCTTCAACGGACGCCGTTCTCCAGTGGACGTCGAGGGGTGATATACGCCGGCTATGAGATGTGACGCGCACTGTACCTACGTTCTCACAGTTATGTTGACTCCAGTATCTATAACATCTGTAATGTAAGTAAAATTGCCATTATTATATTCTATTATCGTAGCCTAGCAGGAATGTGATTCAGTTTGGAGGACAATGTTTCCAATGACAGGGCATAGAGATAAAACATCGTATGTCTCTGGGTGACGAGCGCAATGCAGTGCTAGGTAATGAATTGGACTCTTCATGTTCCAATAGCTGCGTGTCACTGTACCTACTGTTATGTGTTGCTTACCATCAAGCACATGTCGTAAATCTATACTAAAAAAGTAAGTAGCTAAATATGTAGTAACAGGTATATGTAGTAACCGATAAAAGTAACACATTACAAGGAGAACTATTTTATTGATTACGTAATATGTTAAATCTTAAATGGTGAAATAGTTTTCTTGGGTAGGGTCTTTAATGACAAAACTACATAAACACAGCAACGCAAACTACACTTGCTTTCCTTTGTAGACTGTAGACTTGCTTTAGTTTCAAACTATAATGAAAACTAGACTACCTACACTATGTAGGTACATAGTGGTGACTTTGTATGCAACTACTGAGTTATTACATTATGCACACAATGAGACCTGCCTTCGTCAATGTTATTATTGGCATCACTATACCTGGAAATGTTGTAGTACATTCTGATTAATATTAACATTACGAGTTGATTAGGTAAACGGGTAGCTCACGTGTAATAAGGTCGGTCAATCCTCAATAAAACCAAACGGGAGGGGTTTGAGTAGTGCCAAACGGGAAGCCATCGTGTAAAGTATTAAATCAGTAAAAGATATTACAAAACACCTTGTAACCACAATAAATATCCCGTAGTTACAACATACTAGTAGGTATACTGAACAACTCTAATTATTAAATCAATGTGTAACAATGATACTATATCATATTATACATCTAAGTTGGTACTTTCTTTTTGCACAACTGATTCATCCATAGACCAACAAAGATCTCGAGGTAATCAAGGTTATTACAATAAATAATAATAAATATTGGTGGACATTCCTTACACAATACTAACTAGCGTCAAACTAAGCAAAGTTTGTGAGAGCCAGTTAGCTTATAAATTACTTAATGCAACAATAATTGTAAATAGATACTTCCTATACATAGAATCACCCAGACACAAAAGAGAAAATAAATATATAAATACTAGCAGCGCCCCGCGGTGTTACCCGCGAAGTTCCTGTTCCCGTTGTTCCCGTTATTTTTTCGAGATAAAAAGTAGCCTATGTCCTATGTGTTCTTCCAGACTATAATCTATCCGTGTTCCAAACTTCAGCCCGAACCGTTCATACGTTAGGACGTGATTGACCAATAAACATCCAAACATCCATACATTGACATTTATAATATTAGTAGGATTAATGTGATTAATATAATTTAATCACATTAATATATGTAGAGTGAGAATCGAACCCACGACCTTCGTTCGGCTCTGCGGTTAGACTTAATACCACTTAAACCATGAGGCCAAATATGCGGGGTGCGTGGCTCGGAAACCTCCACGTGGTGCACCCTGGGTGTCACACAACAACTTGCCTCGGTGGCATCTTGTTGTGTGATGGCGAATCCCGGCCGGAGATGGGAACTTCTACACGCGCTCCTCACCCCCTTGAGCAGTGCGTGTAGAGGTTGGGGAGGGGCACTGGAAGACTTGGGAAGGTTACGCGGCTGACATATGGGCCAAGTAAAATTCCTAAGTCTTCCAGATGAAGGTCCTCCACGAGCACTCTGAGTGCTCTGTGGAAGGACAAGGGCCGCGGTGAGGCCATAGAACGAAACCGCAGCTATCCCTAGCCGCAGTGGTGAGGGTAGACCTCTCGCTGTCGACCATCTTCGCCGTGATGCTTAACAGTGAGAGGTCGTGTGAGTTAAAGGAGTTGGAAGCCTCTCGCTCCTCTACTGAGGCAGAAGTGGACACGGGGGCGAGCCCAGAGAGTCAAACATCTGGGCTCGCACCCTATTTCCACCGGAAGGCCTGGGGCGTCGGACGCTTAGGGCCGTTCCGCACCCCACCTAGGGATAGGCCTTCAAGGAGGTGACGCGCCGTTGATTTCTGGCGCGTCACTACAGCCAAATACGAGGGTGCTAACGACCCTCTGAGGCGGGTCCACAAGGACGGTGGCAAGCGTCAGGATCGTTGACGGAAATGCGAAAAGCGACCCCGCGTCCCTGACCCCTGACCATGCAGGAGAAATCTGTGGGGGTTTTAGTCGGTAGCGGCACCATGTCTGTCGCCGCCATGGTGTCGAGCCCGACATACCTCACCATGTCCCTGCATGGTGAGGATCCATAAATGTATTTCCCCCACACAAAAAAAAAAATGAGTCCAAATATGCAACAATACTAAGGTCGAATATGACGGTAAAATTTAAAAAAATTAAATCTAACGACGTTATATTATAAACTAATCTATCATGATATTGTAATCTCACACGTTATTTTGTAAACTGACTAGTCCATTGAAATGTTATAATTTAAGGACCTATTATTGCATTTTTAGGGGACCCAATTTTATCTTTGGGACATGTGTGGGGGGGGCGTCAATAGAAGCTTAACCTCAAGTTTGTGGGGTTGCTAACCTTATACCCCGTCTGCCATCTTGGAAAACGCCTTTATCGATACATCATTCGAACTACCAACCCTACAAAAAAATATTCAGATATTATTTGTAGCAAACAAATTATCTAAGAGTTTGTTAACATGACTTTCTTCTGAAAAATCAAAAATAAAGCAGTGTTCCCCCACACCTGTTCCAAAACTAAAAACGCAAAGCTCATGTAACATTTCAATGGACTAAACGGTGATTGCAATTTTACGGCGACATTATACATTTCTACTTATTACATTGAGCCAGATAAAAATAAATAATGCCACGAACTCAAATATTGTTCTGATATCAAAGATGGAGTGCGGAGTAAAAAGTCTTAAATCATCCAATTCGGTGCGCTCTGATAGAGCCATGTTACAAATGTCCTCGTATTACCCAAGCAACAATTCAACGTCAGTTGACCCCATTCGCAGAGCGATTTATTAGCTAACAATATCTACAAGTGCTGCAGACAGAATACATACAACAACCGAAACTCATACAAAAGTTTTAATCGTGGGTAAACGTAGTGAAACTCGGATAGAACAACTTTAGGCGTAAAGCGAAGGCCTGAGGCTGGAGATAGACGCGGGTGGATCAAATCAACCATGATATATGCAGATTAGAACCAAAGTTATGGCAGTCTAGTTGTAGGGCTGTCGTATTGTAGATCTAGGGGTCTACTGTCTCATTCGGTTGTTTAACATAAGTAGCGTATAAAATGTTTCCACTGCTGGGACTCGAGGCCTTCTCGCGCAAGGAGAGAATCAATACCGCTGGTCCATTGCGGGCTACCTGACACAATACTTCGAGTGATCCTTCGAAAACGCCGGTTTCCTCACGATATTTTGTTTTGTTTACTCACCTTGTTTAAATTTGGAAAAATTGTCGTAAGGGGGAGAGGCGGTCTTCAAACCTACGACCTCGATTATGAATCGCACGTTCTAGTAACTAGGCCGTCACGGCTTTTTACTAGGCCTGCACTATTTATTTTGGAGACACATTGAAGGTACAGCGATAGAAATAGGCATTTTTTTAAACTATTTTATTTAGAGTGACGGGATGATCAAGACTTGCGTCTGATGGTAAGCAACATGTCTGCTCGTAGCAGCACAGTGTTACGTAATTATTTGAACATGAAGAGCCCAAAAACTTAATGCCTAACCTTGTACTGCGCTTCTCATCCAGAGATACAAGATGATTTAATAATCTCTTCACCCCGTAATTTCTCAGGAATGGCAAAGTCCGTTCAAATCGACCCACAGTAATAATTACACATTATTGCTTGGCGGTTGAATAACCTAACCGACAATAACCCAACCTAACCTACTTCCGCAGGCTAACTCTGTAAAGAATCCTTCTTCTACAATTTATTGTTAGATTAGACTGTAAAGAATCGAATCGTAGGTTGTATATATGTTGCATGTTTATTTTTCAGTTTTTCCTAATTTTGCGGTTTTCGGTAGAAGTTGCATTTGTAAATAAAAAACAAATTTCATTTTTTTTTTTAATCTGATTGAGTTTCATAGAATTGGTTTTCGATACATAACCATGATCTGCCATCTACATTTTCACCTAGCTATAAACATCAGTAGAGTTTCAGTAAGTTCGTGATGGTTTCGAACAAATAGGAAGTCTATCAACCAGCATCAGATTGATCTACTGGGTCAATATGGTAAGTAATAATGAGACGAACTTCTTAGCATTCCATGGATTCACCGTGCGGGTGCCGGGTCCATCGTGTGGCAGAGAGAGAAATCTCGAGTAGACCTCAAGACTTGTGACTCGGGCGTAGGTTTAAAAGACCCTTTTTGACGTACGTCAACACTCACCTTCACTACTCGTATTTCTCTCCCTGCCCAGCCAAATCCGATATGATCCTACTAGTGCGGCTTTAGATACTCGTATTATAGTAGTATAGAACTTACTGCACTTCTGGACAAGCCTTCTGGATATATATGGGATACTTTCAGGTATTAACTTTGTAGGCGCGTCGCATTAGTATACCTAGATATTGAAATTTTGTAGATGAGTAGAGACCTACGTCTTTTGAGCTAGCCCAAATTCGGTAGGGAGAAAAGGCCCCTGAGGCTAACTGTTATGGGTATCTTCATTAAAAACAATAGATAGATTCGATCTTTGGAATCTGATTAATCCATAGGCCGTAAAACTACCTCCTGCGTACCATAAGGTGCATGTTTTGTTCGTCTTATCACTCTATACTATAAAAAAGATGTATGTTATTAATCTGACGTATCAATATAGATATACTGGCATCGTAGCTTTTAAACGAAAGGACAAACATTTAGACAATTTTTAATGCAGTTTTTAAAGATGTATGTAGGTACTACATTCTTGGGTAAACTAGTTTCTGTCAAGGATTATTTAACATTTAAAAAACAGTAGGAACGTATGTAGATTGTATACTGATTTAAACTATACTATGTACCCGTAGAAGTGATGTATCCTCCGCAAGGGAAATTCATGCTTAGATATTACTATATGATAAGGTTAAAGTTTGATAAGAGAATACGTAAATTGAATATTTCTTGGTGAGGTGAGAAAAATACGGACGGAGGCTGAAGTATTTTGAACGTACCTACGGAAACATCACGAAGACTTCGAAGATATTGAAGAAAAATGCCTTACATCATAAAGACTTTGGAAGAAAAATTCCTTTGCAAAATTTTTTGAAGAAAAGAAAGAAATTTTGAGAAAGTTGCGAAAATATTGAGATACTTTCCAAGCTAGAACGTAGGATATACAATCGTAAGGACGTAGGTTCGAATCCCGGCTGCAACTAACAAGTAACTTTCCAATAATTACAGATGCACCAGCATATTCCAATAATTTTTTGAGGTCATATGTCGTCAGCCAACACGCACTGGGCCAGCGTGGTAGATTATGGCCTTGGCTCTGTCGTTGTGAGAGAAAGCCCCGAGTCCTAGTAGTGGGAACATTTCTTTAGTTGGCTGCCTTTGCTAAGGAATCGAGTTAGACGGTAGAAACATAATTAACATGCGTACCTACTTGAAAAATTGTTTAGTTTTTTTTTTTGCCAGCCAGTATGTCTCTCCTCTGCGATTCGATGCCTCCTCTCCCAAAGATACAGTCAAGATCAAGGTCAAAGTCAATCCACCACGCTGTCCAAGTGCGGGTTGGCAGAAGACAATCCTCGAAAGATGACCTTCTTGGAACATTGGCCTGTTTCATGGTATTTTTTTTAACTCGAAAATCGAATATTTCGTTCGATATGCTTGGAAATAAATATTCATAGGTTCAGTTCAAAAAGTTCAATGTTCAGGCGATTCGACCTCACACGTGAAAAGTTTAAAGTTATTTCAAGTCAAGTGGCAACTAACCCACTATAAGTTCTTAGAAAGTATAATAACCCTTATTGCTTAAGGCTATTTGCGTAGTTGTTCGACCCGGACGAAGCCATAGCCACAGCTAGTTTGAAGCAAAACGTTTCTTGTTACCAGTTACAATGAAACTACATTTTAACGAATCAGTTGTTCACGTGTGATATAGGGCTGAATTAGATTTAAATAAACGAAAGATTCCAGGAAACTGACTTGTACCTAGAATGTTTCAAAGTCATGTGTCATCTAACAACCCGCTCTGGGCCAGTGTGGTGGATTATGGCCTTGGCTCTTTAAAAGAGAAGGCCCCGAGTCCCAGCAGTGAGAACTGGGACTGATCACTTCGAAAATATAGTAGTGAGCGTGGGATTCGAACCAGGGGCTCCGGAATGGTAGTTGCTGTTCTTCCGACTAGACCAGCCTTTAAAATATTTAATGTCTTTTCAACTAGATATACAGTAATAATATTAATTTGATCCCGCAATCATTACGGTTACATATTTTGTCCTCTTTACACCAACGTTACCTGAAGAACCTACTTTCTGGCACTATATTAACCTCATCCTCAATAATAAGCGAATAGGTAAATATTTATGGATCGTTCGCCACTGATAGCAGCCGTAAACTTCCTAATGCTCAAAGTTACCTTTATCCCAAAGATAAACTCAACACTAAATGGTTTACCAAGTTGGGAGTTAGCTTGCCGACGTAGTAAGTTCATTTATTAATTGAGGGTAAAAGGACTTCCGTTGCCCTTGGGCCGGTAACGTACTTACCTCATAAGGCGAGCTAATTAAAGAAAGGTACACCTAATTGTGTCCATAAAATTGTCTTAAAATCTGGAGCCATAAAATCGGAAGCTGTACTTAAACTGTGAATTACTAGTAAAGTGGAAACGGCTTTAAGGTTTATAGGGGCCGCGGTGAACCTTTCCGTAAATAACAAAGATTTAAACAAGTTTTATAATGCTAGTAAAACAATATTACAACTTTGTATTACACCATCTCCCCGTACAAACGAGTTACGCCCATAGATAAATATACAAAAGTGTCGCTTTTAGTTTATACAATAGACAAGCCTGTAAAACTGTTTGTATTTTATATTAACTCTACAAACCTAAAAGCCTTGGTGACATAGTGGCAATAATGTCTGACTTTACGATCTTGAGTTCGAACCCCACCTATACGAGTATCTCTATAGCATCTGTAAGTTACCTAGTTTCAAGCCTAATAAAGTTACTTTGTGTCACCACTTAACTTAATGGGGAAAGAAAACATGATGAGAAAACCGATATGTTCCAAAAAATACATCTTTTGAGGACATGCGCACTTCAACAAACAAACTAAACTGAACAAGTACGGGTTAGTACTCGCACTCGTTCTGCTTGGTGGATTTTGACCCTTTAATCTCTTCTTGTCAGTGAAGAGATGTAGCAAACTTGTCTAGATTCAAACATACTCGTACTTCCATCGAAGACATGCACGTTGAGGACCCAGTTGGTAGTATCTTATTAATTTAGATATGTGTGGGTGTTCTTGAAAAAAATCTCCATTTCTCACAATGTCTTCCTTCAGTGTTAATTCAGCGGCGATGTTAAACTTTCACACTTGTACTTTAGAAAATACCCAGAGGTGCAGTCGGCATTGGAACCTAAGACCACCCGCTAATTAAATCGAATCTAACATTCTTAAACGTAGTGCAGGACCCACTGAGACTAGATAGAGTGACGATATATGAAAGATAGCAGGCAGTGGAATGAGCCGTAAAGCTGAGGATAGGGCTGGGTGGCGAATCATGAGAGAGGCCTATGCCCAGCAATGGTATGATTATGACTAGGAACTAGGATATGCTATGATTATGATAGGCTGATAAAATGATGACAGTCCTTGGCACTAGGTCCCCAACACTAAACACTACCTATATAAAGACTTACGATATCGGAAGACTATTACCAAGACCTCTGGAATGAGTTGTATTCTAAATCAACCTCTTCAAATAATAGCGGCCCGAGAGAGCAGAAGTTATTCACCGAGACGCGCCACATTAGCTTTCATACAGCAGTCTCGAGATCTATGAATAAGAATTGAAATATTGCGTTGCTATTGGCAGACATTGCGTTCCTATTGCTTTTCTTTCAACATAAATCAATGGAAGATACGTTGGAGAAACTCTCATAATCCTACTAATGTTATACGTACTATATACGTACTATGTTATACGTATACGAAAGTTAGGGCATTTGTTTCTCAATCAGGAGGTCTGAACAGATTAGGTTGAAGTTTAAAGCACAGTTAGATTACAGCCTGGAATAGCACGTAGGCTACTTTTTATTATGAGAAAATATCGAGAACGCGCACTACGCTGGTCAAAGCGCAGAACAATGCTAGTATATTCTAAATCTTACATTAGAAAATATACATACTAAATTACTAGTAATTGTCGAACGCTTCGCAGAGTCTGTCTTTAAGAAAATAAGTTTTTCCAGTTATTTTACCGTCAAGCATTAATGTGTTAACATCACGGTGTTGCGGTTTTAAGGGCGATGTTTCCAGACAAATGACAGGGCACAGAGATAAACATCTTATACGTCTGGTTGACTAGTGCAGTGCAATTCCAATGACTGCGTAACTTCTAGTACAGCATAAACAGCCCACTAAATGTTCCCACTGCTGGGACTCGGGGCCTTCTCTCACAAGGAGAGAGGCAAGGTCATACTCCACCACGCTGGCCAAGTGTGGTTTGGTAGTTGACAAATGATCTCGAATGATTCTAGGTACATGGTTTCTTCACGATGTTTTCCTTCGCCGTTTTATGTTAGTGGCGTTTTACGCACATGACTTCGAAAAGATCGCATCACTGGATGCGCGTGGGATTTGAACCCGGGAGCTCCAGATCGGCAGTCGTTGTTCTCCCGACTAGACCATCCGTAACTTCTAGTACTGACTTAATTTCAACTTAAATTAGGCTTTGTCAAACAAAAATTCGCAGACCGTTCACACATCTCTCCATTTTGTTTATCCCGGCCACTCTTCAACCCTCCGCCCGCCTTTTGATCCCTTCGAAACATAGCGGCTAAATATTGAATACGTGATGTCAATACTTAACATGTAATTGAAGATTCTTTAAGTTAAGCCTCTGTACGTGCGGGAGGGTGATCTAGTGAGATTAAAGAGGCGGAGATGAATTGGTGCAAGTTTTATGTTTGCATGAGCGTCGGTGGTTCGGGAAATCACGAACGGTTTTATGAATCGATTATGAACGTAGGAAATGGTTATTCGAGTATTTCAGGGAAAGAGTATTTTTGCAGCAAACTCCATCGAATGTATTTGTTTCAATAAATAATGTTGTAGTAGCCTAGCAGCGAGAACGTTCCGTTCGCAATTGTGAAGTCATAGGATCCAATCCCTGCTGCATTTCTGAGTATTTTTTGAGTATTTTCACTTGGAAATATACTCAAAGGTGTGACCAGTGTATCCAGTAGTGAAAAGAAATCACATGATGAAACTGATATACTCCGGGAAAGACATATTACTAGGACACGTGCTATGCGCTTGGCAAACGTGGTGAATTATGCTGTTCATTTCACCCATGTCACACGTGGCATTAAATAGTAAAAATATATAACACAATGGCGCAGTGCTAACATGTGTTAGACCGAACCATGTCCAAATGTAATTAAAATTAGAAATTACATAAAATCAACGCGACTATAAACAGGGCATTATTGCTTTAAGCTATAAACATGCAAGACTCAATCAATTCGAGTGCATTAATTGGATTTCCAAGTGCACAATATTATTCCATCGCGATATTATCGTGGAATTAATTCATGCAAATATACGTTTCCCGTAATCCGAGAACGTTTGATATATCGCCTCGTAGGCGAGTGGCTTGCGTCGGTGCTCAGAACCTGTATTCGTTAATTGCTAAACTCAAAACCTTATTCCACTGAGGTGCTCTGTTTACGATAACTTATATATGCTAAAGACAAACACAAACTAGCACAAGTTGGCTCACGAAAGCACAGAATTGCATCAAGTCTTAGGATTCAATTATAGAAGCAAACATATGGCTGGGCTTATTAGCTGACCTTGTGTCGGGACACCATGGATAGACAGACTTGGTGCCCCTACCGACTACAACCTCCACAGATTTCTCCAGCATCAGGGATCAGTCACGGGGTCGCTTCTTGCACTCACATCAACACTTGCCCCACTTCACACAACCCCTCACTGTGAAGCATCCTGGCTCCTGGCTAAGACAGTCTTAGTAAAATTTTTGTACTTGTAGGTATTATGTATTTCATTTTTATAGTCGTATATCTGTTCCTCTATCATGCAGAAACTACTCAATGGATCTGGATGAAATTTAGTATAATTTATAGATTTGAGCATAATAGCTACTTTGTGTTGCGGGGAAATCATGGGAAAGGGTGCCGCTACGCATGGTGATACGGGCTGCTGTACTAGTAATAATATTGTCAATTTTACTATATTTTTAAATGAGAAATACTCAAATCCAAACAAACTAAATAAATATATTTTATATAAAATACTTATTCAATTTTATATAAAATATATTTATTTAGTTTGTTTATTTCAGACAATAAATTTATACAACAATAACAACATAAAAATTATATTTGCATAACTTTATAATAACACAATCGACGTTGACTTGACTTTGGCATTCAATATAAGTCATTACGTCGAGGCCTACGTGTCGAGTTTGTTATTACTGAATACAGGTCCTGACACTCGAATGTTTGGGAATTGCCGTAATCGGAGCCAAACTGAAATGCCGAGACTTATTTATATACAACTTTATGTACGACGAACCGATTTCTTGATGAGATTTTAATCTCATTTCAGTTCCAAAAACCGACATCGATCTGTGGTTGATGTTCTAAGTCTCACTATTGTTACAACCATTTTTTATTAAAATGATGACGAACCCGCAGTGAGTTTTTTCAGGTACTACTGCTAGTTTACTAATATAACTAGTCTTTAAATCGTATTTTTAGGAAGGCAGTAGGACTTAGATAGTCTTATCGAACTTTGAACTAGCGCAGAAGGTACCAGGTCCTACTAATCTAAATTTACTCATGAACTATTATACTTATGCACATAGGTAGAGCATACCTAAAGTAATACATGAAGCATACTCGAAGCATGTTGTGGTAGGACTCTTGGCAGAGTCCGTAGGGAAGGACCACACCTTTGCCAGTTATTCTACAGCCAAGCAGTAATGTGCAAACATTACTGTGTTCTGGTTTGAAGGGTAAGGTTTCCAGAGAAATTACAGGGCTTAGAGACATAAGATCTTAGATCTCTGGGTGACGAGCGCAGTGCAGTGCTAGGTAATGATTTGGATTCTTCATGTTCCAATAGCTGCGTGTCACTGTGCTGTTATGTGACAGGCTTGTTGCTTTCCATCAGGCACATATCCAGCTCATGTCGTCATTCTTTATTTTAAAAAAAAGTAAATAACTGTATATGTCTTGTAAATCCTAGTTGATATTTGAATCTAAACTTAAGTATTATACGCAATGTGAAACCCGTGTCTCTGTTATACGTTAACCTGAGCGTTTTCATATCTAGAGTAAACTGTTTTTTGCTAAATAACATCCAAATCCACAACATATCATACAAATAATTGATCAAAATATGATGCGGTACTTGCGATTTAAAATTATATTAATAAATATAGAACGTACAAATTCTACACTGTGCGTTTTACACAAATTAGATTTCAAGAGAACGTAATGGCTCGTATAGGCCCTTGGTATTATCGGTAATTATTAAGGATCATTTATTAGCACGATATCACTCGCATAAATTTAAATTTGTCGACATATTGAACTTACTGAACTTACCATGCGGCTCACAGTAATAACCGTTGATATGGCAAATAGTGCCACAGTAGTTTTGTTGATAGGACTCTTCCGAAGTCCACAGAAGTACATACCACAATTTACGCCAGATATTCTACCGCCAAGTAATGTTCAAACATATACTGTATTGTGATTTGAAGAAGAATCTGTCCAGAGAAATTATAGGGCTTACAGATAAATCATATTGACGAGATTGATGACGAGAGCAGTGCAGTGCAGTATTTAATGTCTTTTTGTTCCAATAGATGCTATAACGGCGAAGGAAAACATAGTGAGGATATCATCTTCCAACCAGCACTTTGCCAGCGTGGTGGATTATGGTCTTGACTTTCTTGACTTTTCTTTCTCTTGCCCTGAGTCCCAGCTATGGAAATATAAAGTGGACCGCTCAAACCGAAACCCAGTAATGTGTAAGTGGCTCGTGGGGAAAAGTTTTTACAGCATTGGTGAACTGATACCCAGATAATGTAATAGTACATTATGATATAAGTGCGGTAAGTTGATAATTACAGCCGAGGCTTTATTGCTAGCTCGAGCCGAAGGCGAGAGCTATAATTAGCAGAGGCTGTAATTATCAAAGCGCACGTATGTCATACGACGTTTGATAACATATTTGCGAGGAAATAAACAAAACTCTGACGACATTTTCAAATAAAAACAATACAGCGAAAAAAAACGCGCGGAACAATATTTACTTGATCACAGATCCACAGCACAGAGTAAGTAATCACTATGGATCACAGATTAGCAATGCGCGCGCATCGGCGCCTTTTTTTTTAAGCAACGGCACAGAACCAGCCGGTATGCCATTAGTAATAAAGTAAAATAATATTTTTGTGTTTTGTTACAGAAAAATTAAAGTAATTTATGGTCAAAATGAATTAAATTAACGAATTAAATAATTCTTTATTATATTTTACCTCTCAAAGTTAGTTTTATTCATAAAATGTTGACCACACTTTTCTGACATAAAAACTCTTTACTAAGATTTAAAAAGGTACCGTTCGTTTTAGACGGAGCATATCTCTCTACATAGTCTGTGGACGGAGCATTTTGAAACCGTGCGTTTTACATTACATATTACAGCACTAGTGCGTAATAAGATACATTACGATACATAAATTGGTCCAATAAGAGACCCTTTACGAGCAAATATGTTATAAAATAATATACCTACTTACTATCGAAGCATCGACTAGTTTTAGAATTGTAATTGTAATATTATTTGATTTTTATTTAATGTAATTGTGTTTATCGTATGACTTTAAATATAATTTGATTCTTATTGTATGATTTTAGGTTGTTGTAATTTGATGTTCACTGTGTGATTTTTGTTTAATATAATTTGATTTTAAATGTATGATTCATTGCATTTAACGTGATTTGGTTTGTATTGTACGAATTAAATTTAGTGTAATTTGATTTTTAGTGAATGATTTTAAGTATTGTTTTGGAATTTTAAATTGACATATAATAAGTAACTTGTATTTCCTATTGACATATACTTGTATTAATTTGAATAGCTTTAATATGACATGTAACTACTCGTTATCAATAAAAGAGTATGAGTATGTTTGCACATTACTGCTTGGCGGTAGAATAACTGCAAAGGTGTGGTACTTCCCCAGGCGGGCTCTGCCACGAGTCCTACCACTACTATTCTGGACATTACATATCAAAAACAAACAGATAACTAGTCTTATTTATATCACCTTAAACTTACCAAGTTAGTTTGCTACACAAACATAACATAAGCTGCCCACCAAATTTTCCCACTGTTAGGAGTCAATGCCTTCTCTGGAGGGAAGAAGAGAGGAGAGAGTCAAAGTAATAATCCACCACGCTGGCCCAGTGTGGGTTGACGGATGACACATGCCCTCGAAAGATTCTAGGTACATGTCGGTTTCCTCCCAATGTTTTCCTTCATCGTTTTAAGTTAGCGGCATTACACACATGGCTTTGAAAAAACAGTGGTGCTCGTGGGAACCCCGGGTTCAAACCCAGGGCTTCCGGAACGGCAGGAGCCGTTCTCCCGGCTAGACTAGCCGTAACTTCTAGACCAGCCATAACTTTATAGTTTTGCTACGATCGAAGCTATTCACTGTAGAATATTAGGCAAAGTTATTTCATCCCTTAAAAGTAGTTTTGCTTACGCCCTCTAACGAAAATGGGTGCTCCAAGAGTCGGTGACATTTCAACGCTTTCGCTGTTTCCTGCAATTTAGAATCCTAGTTAAAGATGCCAAAGCCTTCTCCGCCTCGTCATTTGCCATTACTCAAGAGAATGACGGAGCTCCATGAAAAATTCAAGATATAAATAAGTGGATCCCCAAATTAATGATTCAGAAGTCAGATGCGGTATTGTTTACCGCGGCACGGCGAAGCGACGCAAGGAATACTAATTAGGAGGCGGGGGTGGGACTGAAATACTGAAATCGGTATAAATTTATCGGTATTTACGAGTTCATTGGTTTCATTCTAGAGTTAGCTTTTACATTGATTGTAAAAATCGAATGGAAATGGTTTACGGTTATTAAGTTACTATAAATTATGTACCTAAATATTTATAATGGTGGTGGCACCATATCAAATGTTGTAGAAGTACCTATCCTACCCATATTAAAAATGCCAAAGTTTGGATGCTTATCATTCAATCATTTGAACGGATCAGGTGGAAATTTGGAACACAATTACAGTATAGTCTGGGATATATATATATATATATAAAGCTACTTTTACAACAAAAAAATAACCAAGAAAAAGGCTACTACAATAATATAACAACTGTGTACCCAATTTCGACCTGATCCTTTCAAATGTTCTGACGTGATTGAACGAAAAACATCAAAACTTTGACATTTATAATATTAGTAGGATAGGTAGTTTTACTACGTTTGATATGGTGCCACCACCACTATATCCGTTCAGCCGTATCGTGACAGAGCAACAAAAGTCCAAACCTTCGCATTTATATCCCAAACGTTGCTTAGGATTTACTAATTTTGATAAATTTATACTAATTTTAGATTGACAATTTTTAAATATTTTGTATGTATATGTAGCGATTATGTTGGTGTACCATAATACCTACATGAAAATAATACCAAGATTACTTGGCAACATCTGCAAACTGTTATTCCCATTTCATTTCAGAACTAGTATTAAATTTCAGTTTATACCGATCTGTGCGTAACCCATATAAATGTGCCGTATATCGAAATTCTCTACATCAAAATATAAACCGATATTCAGTCCAGGAGACTTGCGCACTAGTACTGGGTTAAATAACGCCAAGATAGCGTTCCATACTAACCAAAATCAAAACTTTCAACGCAGAACAGCTTGATGTTATTTTACTCTCGCACTAGGTAGGCCTCATTAAAATCGAAGGTCAATAAATTTTGGGGAGCTACGAGTATAATTTACATTTCTACATGTGGTTACATTTTACTCCACTGAACACCTCGGTCCTTGTTTTTAACTCACTGTAAAACAAATCGTGATTCGATTTTTATATTTTCAAAGTCATTCGTTCAGCCGTTACAAAGTTATAAGAGAACTCTGTTGGAGGACAGACTACACGTCCGACTTATAATGAAGCAAGATTTTAACGGTAAGTTTTCCAAAGAAATCAAGCTATCTTCCGAGATAAGCTTTCAGTTAGCTCAGTAATAAGTTACATGTAACCTTATGTAACACCAGTATCATTATTTCAAAGGTCTCTAAACGCAAAAACCGTAGCAAAGAAGAACCGCCCATAATTCCACCTTCCATTAGATAAAGGAAAAACAATAAAGTTGGGTCGCGCTCCAGTCATACATCTCCCTCTATACGGCGGCAAGACACCAGTCGTAAGTCAATTGGCAAGCGATTCCCCTCACGTACCTAATATTGTTTAGGCGTAATACTTTTACCTGGAGGAAATTATGTTATGTCCCATCGAATTAACGGCGTCTTGTCCCTTTTGAAACGTGACGGGTGAGGATCTAATTGAGACGAGACTTGAGAGTTTTAGGAACCTGGAAAAAACCGGGAGCAAAAGGAATGACAATTGAGCATCGAGTTACACGATTTTATCAGGTTTATTACATCAAAGGCTAGACGTGGGCTTACATTGATTACGCTATTTGAAAACGATACTTAATAAGGACATTCTGAACATTAGAATACAATTATAATTAGACTGGGGCGGCAAATCTTTGTTATGTTCCAAATTATTACTGTCAGGCATGAATTGCTATTGAAATAACACACAGTTATAGTCCAGCACACTGATATTTTAATAACAAACAAACTTAGATTTTAAAATTGTACAAGATTAAACGTCAAATTTTTATATTTTTTCGGTTAGTTGGTCGGAATACGAGCGAGCGCTGAGCTCTCTCGTAACAGAACTATGATTATAGACGTCTATTCTCGCAAATTGATTCATTCCCGAGCTACACGAGGCTAGTTTTTAAGCTAGGATAGCAAGCTAGCTAATACTAGTAATATTTTGGTGTATTTATACGTTCATGACGTGACCTCATATTTTTTATTTTAAATTAAAGCTACACCAAAAAAAAATCCTTTTTACATTTGGCTGCGAAGTACCTAATTGCAACCGAGTGTGCAACGGCACCCGTCGATTTTCGAATTCTTTACATGCATTGCTATGATGTGGATGATATTTTATTTAAAAATAAGCGAACGATTATTTTTTTTGCAAAATCAATTAACATTAATTTAATTAAAATTACTTGCGGCCACTTATTGACTAGCATTTATTATTATCAATCTATTCTCCTAATCATAAATGTATGTTCAAATGTAAATTTGATTAACGACGTGATTTTGCAGTCGGATCTTAGACTATACCTGTGTTTTCTTATTCATAAAGTCCAGAATAGTAAGTCAAATACACGATTCAATCTTAAAATTAAAAAAAATAACAACAATGTAATTTAAGTGTAACATTACAACACGTCATCAAATAACCCGCCCAGCGCTGTTCTCGGTGCAAAGGAGCCTAAAATGCTGGTAGCATTACCCCGCTGAATAGATATCCTTTCCACAAGAAACGAGCCAGACCGGGCGGGGGTCACCACCTATATCGCGAATTCGGCGGCCAATGTCTCATCAAGGTTTTAGCCTCGGCTCCCCAACTGCCCATGGTTTCCACGACTATCGAAACAAAACAGTACTTCGGTTCCATAGTATCAAACCTACTTTTGACGCTTTCTACAAGCTGCCTCCTCCGCAGCTGCTGCATGGTTCGACTCGTAAAGTTAGACTTGAAATATTATTAGATTTAATATTTCGAACATCGGTTATGTAATTAGCTACTCAAAATTTAAAAGAAATACTTTTGGAATTTGGATTTTTACTTACTTTTGTGGGCTTACATTATATACATTACTTTACTTTTGTTATCATCATTATTTTGGTTGTTTTGATTGAAATGAAAATTTTCATTTTCAGTCATTTTACCACAGAAACGGCTTCAGTTTTTTTTTATTTCCTTTGTGCCACTAAAATCTAGCTTTGACTTTAACTGCCATACCGAATTCCATCTTTTATAGAATAACACACTCACAGACATACGTGAATATATTATTTTATAAGGTCATGCTTTTTAAACTCGGAATGAACAAAGTTATTACAAATTTTATTACCCGCTAAGATTCATAAAGCCATGACATCACTCACGGAGATACGTTCCATTTCCCTATCTCCAAACAGGTTACACCGCAGTCGACACCACCATGGAAATACGTTTTTTTTCCGCGCAGATAGGCACAATTTACGACTATTTTCCGCGTTTTGACAACGTGAAAAATTCGGAAACATGTGGAAAAATCTCGAGTGGATCATGCCGCCATTTCTCGTAATAGGCGCCTACGCAAACTTGTGCGGATATTCAATGTTCTGTGTGTTGCCGAGATCGAGTCCTTGAGGGATATTCCCGATAAGGGGCCGCTTCCTGTGGGACGGACAAGCGGAGATATTCACTTGGCGATGTTAGAAGAAGTCCTATTTTCGCCGATATTTAAATTTTAAAGCAACTTTTCTTTGTGGAAACAGAATAGTTTATGTCTCATTTAACTTTTCAAGTTCAGTAGCTCGACAAGTCGTGAAAAGGGCTTATTTTAGTTTTCTAGAGAGAGTCTGTGTGGGAAATCAAAATATTATTTCCATTCCCTTTTTAATGATTCAAAATGAAATGAAGTTTTTTTTTCTTTGGCGTTTATTATAGAAGTTATTTTACAAAATACTAAATTTATTTTAAAAGGTTTCTTTTTTCTTTAAACAATTCTCGTGAGGTTAAAACTTGAAAAAGTATTTCAAGCTTACTAGAAACATAAATTAATAAACTGTAACTCAACGAAAAGGAATAAGATATGAAGTGTACGTACCTATTTTAATCAGTGATAGGTAATTATAGTATGATATTTTGAGCTTGGAATATTTTCAGTGCGCCTAAGATATTGAAAATGTAGTGTGAATAAGTTTAAATCTTTTTAAGTTCTATAATAAATATGTTTTTTAAATGTTTTATGTAAGTTTTAATTAGTTTAATGGCATTTAATATATAAGCTTATAACCAAATATTCTGACAATTAAATCACAAATTTCATTTAAAATACTAAATCCATTGATATAACTAAGTAAAGGAAGATGAAGTACGCTCTAATATAAAGACAGCATAATGTGGCGAAAATTTCACACAACCATACGCAATGTCCACACAGCTTCACTTCAATCGTGAGATAAGTTTGAATGAATGACAGAGACATCATGACAAATCAGGAGACGAAAATGAGATAGCTATACATTACATTTGTTTAGATATTTTTTCCACAAGAACAGAAAGACATACGAATGTACTGGCGTGAAAGAGACAAAATAGCCGGAACATATCACCGGTCGTGTTGCACTCTTACGCTGTTTGTAAGTATATCTGTCCCTTTTTACAAATGGCAAATTGTTTACAACAGATAACAAAATACACAACAGATAGAAGAGCGCGTGCCGCTTCTTAGTGTTTTAAGAGTTCAATGACTAAATCCAATAAAAATATTAGAATAAAAGTGTAACAAATCAAACGTCAATAAGCCAACTTGTATGTTTTGACATTTATAATGTGACGTTATTCTCTATAGCGGGCTATGCGTGACTGGTATGCCACGAGACCGAATAAGACGGCAAAGCAAGACAGCAGCCCACCTGTGGGATCAGGAAAGCTGTTTGTGAGGGTGTTGTGACTTTATAGCAAACGCGACATAATTGGTGCTTATACCACATTGCTACACAACTGGTAGCGTGGCTTGAACATCTGACGATCTCCGAAAATTCATCGGCCTATGGATAATGTAAATGTGTTTAGTGCAGATAGTTAGAAATGTATTGTAAGTAGTATTTATTTACTTCGTTGTAATATAATTAATATTGGTACTGAAAGTGGATGAATGAACACAAATAACTTTACTAAATTGATACTAATTAATTGTATTATCCAATAGAACATTTTTTTTTCTTTGAAAAAACAAACACTGAAATTAATTTAAAATTTAAGTCTGACACTGAACAAAATTTTGTAAAACCAACGTAATCAAATCAAATCAAATCAAAGATAAAGATATATTTATTTGCGTACAACATGAGTGAGTCTTGTACAAAAGATGTGCACATGTACGTGTTATAGTAAATTGTGTTGGCATGTCATGTTGTCCCAGTTAGGCGTACAAATGGCAGTAAGACAGTCAAAATCTTTTTTGGTTTTTAGTACATTTATCTTAAACATTGCAATGTATGTTTAACATAAAACCGTTTAACTTAAAAAGTTTTTTTACCTATTTTTATTATTTCAGATATCTTAGATCCATTTACATATTATTACAAAAATATAATTTACATTACCTTAATTCAATAGTAATCAGTAATACACGTAACAACAAGTAATACACTTAATTCAGTAATACACTGTTCCAATGAGACAGCAAGGTTTTGCAGGAAACGTAAAAGTGGTCGTTGTTTGCAAATTGGGGACCGTGTCACCTCCGTCCGTGGGGAAGCACCTGTACACAGAAACCCCCCACACGTGGTCCCTGGGTGGTGCAAATCGGGTGACAAACATACCGGTGGTAGGCTTTGGCCGTGGCTGGTGACCACCCGCCAGACTGAGTCGTGCCGCCAAGCGGCCTAGCCGTGTTCCGGCATGTAGTCTGGTGACGCCGTTAGGGAAAACGGGTCAGAACAGTTGCTGCATAACTGCAAGACCAGATAGTTGCACACCAATACTTTACATCGGGAAGCTAGTCATGGAGGGTAGCGGGATCCGAGGCACGGTTTTTTGCCGCTACCGACCGCAGATAGTTGGGGGCCCAAGTAGTGAGCTAGCCACTCATGAAAGGCTGCCCCGCCATCTAGCGAAAAATCCCGGGATGCGCTATCCTGCCGGTTGGCGACCGGATGACAAGGCCAGATAGACATCCCCGGGGGGGCTCGGGCGTCCCCGCAGTCTCCAGACTAGTTTCCCATTGGTGTATTTGTGTTGTGTGCTGTGACCGTTGGTTGGCAGTGTGCAGCCTCGTTCTACTTCCGTTTTCCCACCGACAATCACTCTCAAAAACTAATATGAAAAGTAAAAACAGAAACATAGTGAAACAGCGGCTGCACTCCTTGTCTCTCAAAGTGCACCTCACTAATATTCGAGGTCTGCACTCTAATATCACCCCAGTCCACCATCACCTCGAGACTGAGCAGCCGTCACTCTTGTTTCTTACGGAGACGCAGATAGGATGTCCGTCGGACGTGGCGTACCTAACCTATCCAGGGTATACCTTGGAGCACAACTTCAAGCCGCGTGCTGGAGTGTGCCTGTACGCCCGTGACGATATCTGCTGTCGGCGTCTCCGTAATCTTGAGGACACCAGGTTCTCTGTTCTATGGGCGCTGATAGACACAGGCATCGACAAAATTGTCTATGCCTGTGTCTATCGGTCGCACAGTGGAGATCAGGAGACAACTCGGCTCACCGATTATTTGAGTGAGGCAGCGGACGCGGCTCAGCAGAAGTACCCATCAGCCCAATTAGTGTTACTGGGGGATTTCAACGGCCACCATAAGGATTGGCTGTACCCATACCGGGACACTGACCATGCTGGGCTGGAAACGAGAAAGCTGGCTTTGTCGTTAGACCTAACCCAGCTGGTCCAAGAGGCGACACGGGTACCAGACGTTGAGTCGCATACTCCCTATTGCTTAGACCTTCTGCTGACAACTGATCCAGACCGATACTCCGTGGCGGTATATTCGCCGTTAGGCAGCTCCGACCACTGTCTGGTGAAATCAGTATCCGTTTACCATCCGCCCGATCTCAGCCCCAGAGGCAACCGGCGGCTATGGAAATACAAGTCAGCAGATTGGGACGAAATGCGTTCTTTCTTTGCATCTTACCAATGGCAGCCACTGTGCTTCTCTTCTGGTGACCCGTCAGCCTGCGCGGATGCTGTGACTGATGTAATACGTACGGCTATGGAATATTTCATTCCATACTCTGACGTTTCATTATCCAGCAAAGCTCGCCCATGGTTCGGTTCTCAATGTAAAAGTGCTGAAGCATCTAAACATGAGGCCTACCTAGCCTGGGTTGATGCTCGACAGCGTAAGGCAAGGGATACACACCGCAAAAAGAAAGCGTTTAACAGGGCTGCTAAGGCATGCAAAAGGGTTCTTCAGAGGGCTCGATTTGACCACATTAGTCGAATAGGGAACAAACTAGCTTCGTATCCTGCGGGTAGCAAGGCGTTTTGGTCCCTAGCTAAATCGGTCGAATCGAACTTCTGCCGCTCTTCACTGCCTCCAATGCTGAAACCTGATGGGGCGCTGGCTCACACCGCAATGGAGAAGGCAAACTTGTTTGCATCTCAGTTTGCGGAATCTTCGCGTCTAGATGCTGGTAGTGCGATTCCTCCTACTCCACCTGGCAGTCCGACTTTGATGCCGGAAATGCATATTCGCCAAATGGAGGTTCGTAAAGTGCTACGTAATCTGGACGTGAATAAAGCCAGCGGCCCGGACGGAATTCCTGCCCTAGTGTTGAAGGCTTGTGCACCTGAGTTGTCTCCTGTACTAACGCGCCTGTATAGACTCTCTCTCCAAACTGGGCAAGTACCGAAATCGTGGAAGCTTGCTAACGTGCAACCTGTGCCCAAAAAGGGTAGTCGTGCTGACCCTGCCAACTACAGGCCCATCTCGGTCACGTCCATACTCTGCAAGACTATGGAACGTGTCTTAAACCGCAGGCTCCTGGCATACCTAGAATCTAACGACCTCCTCAGTGACCGGCAATACGGGTTTCGCCGAAACCGGTCGACTGGGGATATTCTGGCGTATGTCACTCACATCTGGAGTGAAGCTATCGAGAAACACGGGGAAGCACTTGCAGTCTCCCTGGATATCTCGAAGGCTTTTGACAGGGTTTGGCATGATGGCCTTATTAGCAAGCTTTCTAGTTATGGTTTGTCTCCAGGTTTTATTGCGTGGATATCGGACTTCTTGAGAGATCGGTCCATACGAGTTGTCATTGATGGCTGCTCGTCGGACCAAATGGGTATCAATGCCGGAGTCCCTCAAGGGTCGGTACTCTCTGCGACGCTTTTTCTGCTACATATCAACGATCTGCTGAAGCCCGGTATCTTTGGGTACGCAGATGATAGCACCGTTGTGGAGAGTTACATGTCTAGCGCGAGAGCCAGCGGTCAACAAACTAAGGTATTGAGAGAGAGTATGGTCGAGCGTTTGAACTTGGCCCTTGAGGCAGTCTCTGAATGGGGCGAAACCAATCTGGCCAAGTTTAATGAAGGAAAGACGCAGGCGTGTCTGTTCTCCGCAAAAAGGAGTCAATTTCTACAGACTCCTACTTTTCGAGGTGTATCCGTGCCGGTTACTGATCATCTTGAGCTTTTGGGTGTTACCCTGACATCTACACTCAACTTTGGCTCATATATCGAGTCCAAGGCTAAATTAGCTGCAAAAAAACTAGGTGTCCTCTCAAAGGTGCGAAAGTACTTCAAGTCTGAACAATTGCTTTTATTATATAAAGCACAGATTCGCTCTTGTATGGAGTACTGTTCGCACCTTTGGGATGGATCGGCTAAGTATCAGCTTGAGGCTCTGGAATCGATCGAGAGGCGGGCTAAAAGGCTCATAGGCAATAATTCTCTTGTGCGAAAAAGACTGCAAACTCTTGAACATCGCCGGAAAATTGCTAGCTTATCGGTTTATTATCGGATACACTTCGGAGAGTGTGCATCTGATCTGCATGATCTAATACCACCTAGCCCTTTTTTCTATCGGACTTCTCGTAACTCGAAGAAGCGGCATCGTTTCATGGTTGATGTTCCAAAGACACGAACAAAGAGGTTTGACTCTACTTTTGTGATAAGAACGTCTCGACTGTGGAATGAGTTGCCTGAGTGGGTTTTTCCCGATGGTTATAATCTTGGTGTCTTCAAATCGAGAGTGAATCGGTTTCTTCTAGGTAAGCACGCTCCATCTTAGACCGCATCGTCGCTTAACATCAGGCGAGATGGTGGTCAAGTGTAAACCTATAAATGTTAAAAAAAAAAAAAAAAAAAAAAAAAAAAAAAATTTTAGATTTGGTTGATTTTTCAAAAACTGCTAAACTAATTCAGATAAAATTTACATGGGCCACTTCTGAAGCATAATGCACCAACCAAAAAAATAATCATCAGAATCGATTCACAATTACTGGAACTATCACGTAACTGACATAACATAACTTCATACAAAGATAACATACTCGTACAGCTAAATAGAGACCCTTCTCCTTTTTAAAAGTCGATTAAATATACTAAGAAAAGAAACAAAAAAGCTGTCATAATATCGTAGCAACTCAAAAAGAGGACACCAATCCTAACCTCCGCGACACATATTGCGCGCGTGACTTGAAATATCGATGCAGGAGATACGGTTTCTCTCTGAATTTTAAAACAGGTCCCACTACTCTGCATGCGGGTAGCAGCGGCCAGGAGAAGGCTGCATTTTAGGTAATTCTGGGATATACGCCAACCAGGGAATGTGGCCGCCGCCGCAAAGTGGCCCGATCCGGCGGGTTGGTTCATTTAAGTGGGAACAAGTACATTCCTCCAGCTGGTTTCTTTTTAAGTTAAAACTTCTTTTGGCACATCACAGACAGATTATATTCGTGGGTGGTGAATTGAATTCTAGCGTCACGCTCGGAAATGATAATAAATCTGTGAGTGAACTCGGGGCCATGGCCATGCTCTTGACCAGGCCCTCCGGTTTCACCTGCGTAGTTTCGTAAGTAAGCTATCAAATTCTGAGTTATAAGTTTTAATTTTTATCGGCATTTCCTATGACTTCCAATTATTTTTTTTTCGAACGACGTGTGGGGCTGAGAGATAGTTCGAAAAAAGTGTTAAAAGTTTTTTTTCGTGACAATTGCTATTGCCTTGCTATTGAATGAACTCCGACCATAGACCCTTCACGTCTTTTTTGTGCTCTTCATTAATTAATCTTGTAAAGAAATAATAGAAAATACACATGTATTACAAAACTAATCTCCGAATAACCCACCTCTAACTGCTCCCGGCGCAAAAGTGCCCATGATGCTCGCCGCGTTCCCACGCTGAATGGCAATGGCCAACCTTTGCTCCAGGAACGCACCAGAGCGGGAGTCACCCGTATTCTCCCTGAGCCTGCGCCCCAATTCTGAGAGGAACCCTTTAGCCTCTGCGCCCCAACAACCCAAGGTCTTCACGGCAACAGGTACAAATTCGTACTGCGATACCAACATACCATACTTTCGCTAATCTTGTAAAGTAGACCAATATCAATATTTTATTAGTATCTAAAAATGTGGCAAACGTTTGTCTGACATATAAATTACTAGCAGCGCCCCGCGGTTTTCCCCTCGCAATTCCCATTCCCTTTATTTTCGCTTGTTAGGCGTGTTACTTAGGTTCTTTGTGGGTATTGGACGTTTATTCATGAATCATGTGGAACGGCTGAACAAATCGAGTTGAAATTTGGACACAGTGAGATTATAGTCTCAAATAGATCAATTTTTGTATCGCCAGAAAATAACAGGAATGGGAACTACGCGAGGGTGTATCTAGTGATGCATTTTCCCGGGATAAAAAGTAGCCCATATGGTATTTCAAGTCACAATCTAACTGAATTTCAAATTTCCACCTGATTTATTCAGCCCTTCAGTGTTTGAGCAATCAACATTAAAATATCCAAACTTTCGTATTTGTTACATTAGTAGGATACCTGACATTTCTCCGTCTTTACTTCTAACATATTACGTTCCCCGTTATCCCAGCATCTGTTTCCCAGCTAACAATACAAACAAAAGCTCTTGTCAACTGATACCTGCACAATACCTGTTAGAGAGTAGAGGTATCTTCGGATGCATCCTACAAAGCGGGTATTCTTAGACTTGAGATATTAGCCGCGGGATAAAAGGATCAGGACTGCAAGATTCTAATAATGTTACTGGTAAGATTATTAGTTTTCATTTTATTTTAAAACATCTTGCAATAATAGTATTGTCCCAGTAACTTTATTTTAGATATTTGTCCCAGTAAGCTCGTACCATATCCAAATTAGTTGATAGTTTACGTAGTAGCTGTTTATTTTAACACGCTTTTATTAGCTTCACTTGTAACTAACTATGCATGTAAGAAAATTTTGGATTCTTAATTTGACCCACTTCCCGGTCTTCGATTAGGATGAAATTTTGCACACGCTCTGAGTTCTGATGACAATACAAGACTAGCTAAGAAACGTCATTACAAATCCAATATGGCGGACGGTTTTATTAGCTTCACTTGTAACAAACTATGTATGTAAGAAAATCTTGGAATCTTAATTTGACCCACTTCCCGGTCTTCGATTAGGATGAAATTTTGCACGAGCAGACCTGTCTTAGTTATAGGAGAGGTATGTGACAACATTTTCAGCTGGCCTCAAATACCTACTCAAAAAGAGCTGCCTATTCTCGAAATATAATATGTTGCAAGTATGTACCAACCAAGATATTATCCGTTAAAAATGTTTTCAAAATGGATTCCTTAGAGAGGAGTTTAGATGTCACCACAAAATAAAAATATACGTCAAATGGCAAGTCGTTCCAACATGCCACTGAATAAATAAGTGACCTCAGACTTTAAATTCAGTTAAAGGCAGCATCTTTTGAAAATAGCTATGCTCTAGGTTTTCCTGGGAGATTCGATTCGGAACAAAATAATCCGCTCAAGAACTCAGGTCACTGACATAGAGCAGCACATCGGCAGGCTAAAGTGGCAATGGGCCAATCATAGCCGTCACTGAACCGATAACCGTTGGTGTAGACACGTGGAGTTGTGGAGCGGTAACCGCGAGTTGGCAAACGTAGTAGGTACACCAATATTCAATGGAGTGACGACGTGGAACTGGTAAATTTTAATTTATTCATATTTGAGTAGATATAAGTTGTTACCACAACAACTGTGGAAAAGACTTTGTTGTCAAAAAATCTGATAATAGTTTTGTGGAATCATTTAATATTTGTGAAGCCATTTTTCATATGATTAGAGGTCCGTCGAAACATATGTCACCGTGAAATTGCCATCACTGCTAGTTAACAAATTTATAACAAGTCAGATTATAATATCAGGTAAGTTAGTATAAAATACAATGTCGTTAGGTTGTAATGTGACGGTTTGGATGTCTGTTACTCAATCACGTCAAAACGGTTGAAGAGATTGTATTGAAGTTTGCGACACAGAATATAGTCTGGAATAGCACACAGGCTAGAGCCTAAATAAAATTTAAAATATATCACACCAGAGACTGCAGACCCAAAACCAAATGTAGTATAAAAGGTATTAATTAATTAACATATTGATTATGCTGTTGAGCATAACAAGCAGTTTTTTAGTTTAATCACAGAAGTACAAATATATCTCGCTTATTGAGATCAATCGCTACAATGGCCCACTATTGTCGATATTTCATATCAGCGTGGTTTGTTTCGCCTTCGTCCCGAACGAAGCAAGAAATAGAACCATAATAAAATTTTTTTGAGTGAAATAATTTTAAGCCGCCTTGCGCACTTTTTGGAAGGAGACAATTTTAAAAGCGACGTAGCGGCGTAGCAGTGGAGCGAAGTGGAGTTTTTTGGATGATTGGAATCTTATAAGGTCGAGTCACCGATATACGTAATAGCAGTAAATCTGATAAACAGGATATGTATTGTGCAACCACAGAAATCTAAAATAATTTAGATTTACCTGTACACCTGTGCAACAATAGTGATGTTTAATACTTAACTAACGTTCGAAGTTTTCAGTTTTCACTTCTATCGGCAGTTCCTATCTTCCTATGGTATTGCTCATATTATTTGTGTATTAATGCATAATATTTATATGCAGCAGTGGTCTCGTAATCTAGGCTTACAATATTGGTAGACAATTCAAACACACAACACTATCTGACCCCAAACTAAGCAAAGCTTGTACCATGGCGGCCAAATAGCTGACATAATGCTTATGAAATAAATATTAATATCTATGTTCCTGCTGAACCAAAAATATTTTTTCTAATTTAAACCTTGTATTTCAAACATGAAAGTTAATAAACAATGCAACTGAGCCTCCCATCAGCACCGGCGGCGTGTTTTGATGGAACCGATAACACAAACAAAATAACAGCGCTCCTGTTTCACGAATAACATCAGTCTATCCACTCGGCTCGTTCACATTGCATTACGACCAGCTTTTGTTTAAAAAATTCTAACAACTAGTTGTCCGTCTAAACTTTGTTTGGGTTGAACAAGTAATCGACATTTATGTAGCCTATTGAGGCACCATCTGTACTAGACTTTTGAAACTTATGATCAATAACAACAATCGATATTAGTAATCAAGCAGTAATGTAAAAATGTTGCTGTGTTCCGGTTTGAAGGACAATGTTTCCAGAGATATTACAGGGCTTAGAGATATAACATCTTAGATCTCCGGGTGAAGAGCGCAGTGCAGTGCTAGGTAATGATTTGGAGTCTTCGTGTTCCAATAGCTGCGTGTCACAGTGCTGTTATGTGGCAGGCATGTTGCTTACTATCAGGCAAATGTCATGTTCGTCTCGTCACTCTACAATATCAAAAAAAAAAGTTATTTACAAACATAGATAAGTAGCATTACATTTCGTCATACCTGAACCAGCTGTGTCACTCCTCTTTTGCATTACCAAGGATATTTCAAATATTATAATTTCTCGTTTCATTTTACGAAACTTTACTACTGTAAAAATAAGGTCGAAAATGAATATCCTGCGTACACTTAGTGCACGTACTGAGCAATGCGGAGGAGCGGTAAACCCATCCGGCGAGATTGGATCGCGGCTATTAGAAACATTGCAGTAATAACACCGATCGAACGATTTTATGTAACTGCAGTGTGGCCTCAGTTTTATTATAAAGCTCTACTGATGATGAACTTATAAAACCGCTTTATCTGCGTTATAACCGCGCGATGTGCATTAAAGTGAGAAATTTAATAATCTCTTCGAAGTTAGAATGATACCTTGTAAAGTCTATTCGCCGTCGTCTGTCGTTTGAGGTAAGCAACAATGGCGGGCCAGGGACTCATTACGACATTATAACGGTACCAAGTTGTCAAAATGGAGAAGTATAATTAGTGAATCGACGCTTTGTTGATTATCGTTTATACCAAGTAAACCTGGTCTAAGTAAATCTTATAGGTAATATTTAGTGACCTGATGAGCAAGACAAGCACCTGATGATATCACACGCCTGCTTATAACAGCACAGTGCCAAACAGAAATTTTAATTTTTTTTTTTTTACATTCATTTAGATAAAAGATGTTTTATCACTTTGGCCTGGATTTTTTCTGGAAACATTTCCCTTTAAAGCGGAACACAGAATTTTTTGTACATAACTATTTAGCAGTAGAATTACTGGCAAAGGTAGTGCGGACGCAGGCAGGCAGACTCAGGCAAAGGCAGGCGGACTCTACAAAAATACTTTCCCTTGTATTATGCCCCCGCGTTTTCACCCGCGTAGTTCCCGATCCCGTTATTTTCCCGGGCTAAAAAATAGCCTATGTGTTATTCCTGATGCACCAAATTGATGCACCAAATCCTTTGTGATTTCAGACGAACTCAAAAGACACAAATAACCAAATTGAGGGTTTTGTCGAGTGTTGTGATATGGCGGCTAGTCACTCTTTTCTACGAGTAGGTACGTAACAAAGTATCTTTCGTAAAAGGACACAAGACATGAATAAATTAGTGCCTTTTCTTTCAAAACTATTCATTTATACGGGTCATAGTTGAAGTAGAAAAAATCTGCAAGTATAGAAGGTGGGATTTGAACCCATGACCTTAAAATAGTTAAATGTGATGTTTTCATGACTAGGCCCCAATTACATTACGCACTCAATTACTATAACAATGTATAGCGCATGCCGTGAAAGTTTAGATGTACAAATAGTGTGAAAATGTATAGCAGGTTATCTGAGGACGCCGGCCGTCGCAGATTATTAGTCGTTTGCCCCAGGGCATCCCCAATCCACGTAATTGCAGACGGGTAGGGCCAACATCCGCCAATAGAACGCCATGTTGATATTGAATCACGCTGCAAAAATCTACAGGTAAGCTATATATATGCTCTGTCATTAGCGCTGGTCCTATAAGGTCCCCGGTGAAGGGGTGAGCCGGTTATCTGTGCGATGTTATCCGGTTAAATCGAGTGCTTGAAGTAATGGAATCGGCGGAAAAATCTGTTTTCAGCGTTATTTTCTGCTTTACGTATTCGATAGAGTAGGTATATGCCATGATAGTCTTTGTATTGGCTATTGTATCGTTGATTGTTAATTTTGTTGTTGATTTTAATGTTTTTGAAAACGTGAACTTTGTAATGATGATTACCAACCATCGAACATTTATTCAATACTTCAAAATGTTGGTAGACATCACAAAATTTTATAGTAGCAGATTGGTAGAAAAATGTTCGACTTTTGTGACGACAATATTAAGTAAAGAAATAAATCTCGCGTTATTTTTATCTGGCTGACACAGAAACAAATGACGTAAATGAAGATAAGGACATCTTATAGATATTAGATTCGAAGAACATAGTTGCATAGAGCCAGTACTGCGATGAGGCTGAAGAAACCTGATAAACTAGATCCGTTATTCCCTTGGGTTGTCGTCCCTCTAAAGGCGTGAGGAAGAACAAAAAGTCAGCAAAGAGATAAAATTACGCTTTTATCGTATTTTTAAATCACGATTTTATGAATGAATAGATGTTAGAAACTGCACAAATCGTACGACCCAGACGGCTAACAGCTAAACCACACTAGCTACGTTTAGCAGCGGCGACAGGCATCTAGACACTGCATCACGCTTCAAAAAGTGGCTGCGCTTGGCGTCTAGTCGCTGCATCCCGCTTTAAAAAGTAGCATGTCTGGTCAGGGCCTAATACACAAATTAAAATCAAACTTCAAAAACCTCTCACGATTTCGTTCAAACGGAGGTCAAAAACAGATAAAATTAAAATTAAATTCACCTCACACGCATTTAAACCGGAAATACAGAATAAACATTTCGAAATTGGGTAAATCGGCAATATTACAGGCATTTTGCTGCGGTTACGCGCTAACTGGTAAACGCTTTTTACACGTTCAGCAACCTCTCCCAACACCATTTTGCCGGTAAACTGTAACAAATATGGCCAATCGGTGAACCGCTTCAATTATACCCCGTTTTAAATATTTGAAATGCATGAGCGTCCCGGGTAAGTAGTTTGAATATTTCATAAGGGTAACGTGTTTACTCTATCCCCGGGCAAAACGAATTTTAGTTGATAAACTTATTAGTGAACGTAATTTGAAAGTGGAAGCTGTTAAAGCCCTCGTTAATTCTTAATTGATTGTGAAAATGGAGAGACGCGAACTGTTTTAGTTCTGAACTTAAATGTATTTTGTTTATTTTAGGGTTTCGTACGTAACGGAACCCTTATAGGATCCGTTTGTTGTCCGTCTGTCAAGACCCTTTTCCTCAGGAACGCGTAGAGCTATCAATCTGAAATTCAAATCAGATACTCAACCTACATACTACTACATAACCTACTGTCCCTTAGAGCTAAATAAAAATCAAACTTTTAAGCCAACGCAATCATACGACACAGTCCTTATGCTGCCAATTTTCGATACTCGCAAAGGAATTATAACCAACTGGGTACTTTTCGTGAACTCATAATGTTAAAAGTTTTTACGAAGCAACGTCTTGCAACATATAAAAGAAAAATTGCAAAAAGGTTACAATTTTAAGTTTAATTAACGTAATTTCACAAAAACACTTTTAAGAATGCCATAACTTTTACCTTTATTTACCTTACAAGTTTAATACGGAACCCTCGGTGCGCGATTACGGCTCGCACTTGACTGGTTTTTTTTATAATTTATGACTGACTCACGTGTTTATGGTCGGTCCAATCTGACTTATGTTGTGTGCGCCTGAAACTTAAGTCGGGTTCCACCGCCATATTACACTTCAGTAACCTAGCCTCGTGGCTTAGTGGGTAATAACTCTGCCTGCGAAGCCGAGGGTCGTGGGTTCGATCCCCACCCAGTACAAATATTTGTGTGATGAATTCAAATGTTTGCACTGTGTCTGGGTGTGTTCTATGTATAATTGTATAATAAGTATGTGTTTACAGCTATATAAGTATTATATCAGCTATTTCGCTGCCATATTACAAGTTTTGCTTAGTTTGGGGTCAGATGGTGTTGTATGTGAATTGTCCACCAATATTTATTTATAATAAGTCTGCCTGCAAAGCGTTAGGTCGTGGGTTCGATTCCCGCCTATAGCAAACATTTGTGTGATGAATACAAATATTTGTTCATGTCTGGGTGTTTCTATGTACATCAGCTATCTGGTTCCCATATTACAAGCTTTGCTTAGTTGGTCCAAGATGGCATTGTATGAGCAATGTCCACTAATATTTATTTTATTTTAGTTACCCTTGAGTTCATTAAAGAATGTGTAACAACTGGGTCTATATGGGGTGGCATAACATTTTTTGTCCTATTTTAGGTAGGCATAACGTTTTTAGGACTAATGATAATTTACCATAACAACTAAACGCATAACTGTCTTCGCATAATGTTAACAAGCATGACCATATATGACATAACGATAACTGAGCATAATGTTTAAACGCATAGCCATATATAGCATACAGATAACTTAGTATAATGTTTCGACGCATAACTATAAACAGCATAATGTTTAAAGGCACACATTGAGAAAAGCAAAACAATACTTAAACCACTTAAACATAATGATCAACGGCATAAACTTTAAACGCCTAACTGAAAAACAAATGCAAAGAGCGGACTGTAGCAACATTATTTATTTAAAATACGTGGGTGTGTGAAATGCGGGTGGGTACTTTGACAACAATATTTATTATTCGTAATGTAGGTATCTACTAATTTAATAGAATATCATTGCCAATATTATCTGTCATTGTCGCATTCGTGTTATCCTACTGTTACTGTGAAATTATTTAGTATATTTTGAGGATTAAGAATCGTTGGACTGAGAATAACACTATATTTTTTTTTATGGTAAACACCGTTTTTATTTTAGGTACAATAAAAGGTCTTTATGCAGTAGTATAACAATTTTTGTACTAATTTATGTAGACCTAACGTTTTTAGGACTTAAAAACCTACATACACCTAAGACATATGGTACACTTTTTGACTCCGAGTGGACTCCCGCCAGAAGCTCTGCGGTCAGCCCTGAGTGTCGCTTCTCCATACTCGGCCTGGGCTCCACTACGGAGGTCGCCAGCTCGCTTCGCTCGCCACCTCCCCCCTTCGCTACGCTTGGCCTCGCATGGATCGCTCCACTCAGGACCTCCCTTAAGCTTCTGGCTCCCGCATTTTTTAAATACACTCTAGGGGTAGTAGCGACAAGACTAGGTGGAGTCGGGGTGCTCCGAGTCGGATCTGGGTCCTATGTAACATGGTTATATATTACGTAGCACAACAAATAATAAAAAAATGCCTAAATTCGTCTGAGCAACAGTCGAATCGAATGTAGTACAATAGATTTTTATGATAAAAATACATTACGCCAAAAAACGATTATGCAAAAGTTACATTATGACACTATATGTTATGCTACATTCATTATGACAAAGTAAATTAGGGGGAAAAAAAGGGCACCTTAAAAAAAATAGAACAAATAAAAAAAATGCCTAAAAACTATTATGTGTCTCATCAATAGTCGAATTAAATATAGTAGGTACAATAGATTGTTATGCTTAAAACACATAACGCCAAAAAACGATCATGCGAAAGTTGCATTATGACATTATACATTATGCTACATTCATTATGACAAAGTAAATTAGGAACAAAAAATTATGCGTTCTAATAGGCTCCCGTAACAACCACGTTAGTTCTCGTATTTTCTGTAGGCAATAAAATAAGCCAAATATATTTACTAATGCAGGTGTATTTCATGAGAAACTATAAAACAAATTGAGAATAATCACTTTGCAAGCTAATGTTCGTAATCACATAACGTGTGTAGCGAATATATGTAGGTAATAAGTACAAATTTAATGAGGACTAATACATCAAGCTTATTTCATTATTATATTTTTATTTTTGATATGTAAAGTATTTTTATTATAAGTATAATAATTCTTATGATCCCGTTGATGTTTTACATTGGACAATGGAACAGTATTTTTATTCTCAAAGCAGGCAAACGTAACTGCGCTATTAAGTTTACATATGTGGTAAAACTCAGTGGCACTATGCTGTTATGAGCAGATGTGTCGCTTACTATCAGGTGTTTGTCTTGCTCGTATTACAAAATAAAAGTGGCCAAGTGAGAGTTGGTCGCCCATGAAGGTTTCCATAGCAGCAAGTAGCATAATTTAAACATTCTTGTAGTTCGTTGTACCTTTGATCGATGTTTTAATAATATTGTATTTATGACGTATACAAAAAAACTAAATCTTGTTCAAACCAATTTTCGGTGGAAGTTTGCATGGTTATGTACATCATACATTTTTTTAGTTTTGTCATTCTCTTATTTTAGAAGTTACAGGGAGACACATTTTACCCCTTTGGAAATGTCTCTCGCGCAAATTATTCAGATAGAAAAAAAATGATATTAGAAACATTTTTGAAGACCTATTGATAGACACAACACACGTATGGGTTTGATGAAAAAAAAATGTTTGAGTTTCAGTTCTATCCCCGTATATGTATCCCCGGAACATACATAGAACTGAAACTCTTTTTTTTTTAATATCTTATTTAGGTATATAAAATTATCGTGTCACAGTGTTAGTTACCTTACTCCTCCGAAACGGCTTTACTGTTTTTTACCAAATTTTACATGCATATTCAGTTGGTCTGAAAATCGGCTACTATCTATTTTTGGTACCCCTAAGTGATAAGGGTTGTTCACCCCTAACATTTTTGAAGTGAAAACTTCTTTAGGCGCGCCTAGACAAATTTTTCGTGGGGTGTAAATTGAAATCTACCGTCACGCTCGGGTATGATAAGCAATCTTCGGGTAAACTCGGGACCTTGGCGATTGGCCATCTAGAAATGCGTGAGCCAATGGGAAATGCTGACGCATTTCTAGATGGCCATGCAGTTCCTATAACTGCCAATTTTTTTTAAATTTTTGGACAACATTTTTTGTTGTTATTTTTTTATAATATATGGCATTAAAAATACATACAACCTTAAATGTTTACCCTTTTATCACCAACCCCTATTTTAAAACAGCCATTTTAGTAATCTAATAATTTTTCATCCCGCTCGATAACTGATCAATTATTATCGTCTTTTTTGTAAATGTTTTTCACTCTATTTCGATTAAAATTTCCCGGAGCTTATGGAAAATCTAAAATGTTTTACAAAATTAAACATTTATTTTTATTATTAAAGTTTAGGGTCACAACAAACAAGCCCGGCAGATGGCGCTGCAGTTGGTATCTAGGTTATTATCCGAGCGAAGCCGGAACGGGCCGCTAGTTTTTTTGTAAAATTCGTAATGCGGTTCACAGAATACATCTACTTACCAAATTTCAACAGTATAGTTTTTATAATTTCGGAAAATACATATCGGGTAAGTAATATTATACCTATATTTCATATTATACACCAGCTTTTTTATTGTCGTATAAAATTTAAAAATAAATTATTTACATACACAGTATCATTGATTTACATTTTTATAGAAAGACTAGCGGCCCATTCCAGCTGCGCTCGGATGTTGTCATTTAAAGACTATTAATCGAAATAAAAACTATCCTATCTCTCAAGTTGGACCAGACTGCTCACGGTGTGCCAATTTAATTTAAAATCCGTTAAGTAGTTTAGGAATCCATCGCGGATAAACATCGTGACAGGAGATTTATATGTATTAAGATTTATATTAATTAATTTTAATGTAATGTAATGACTTCAATTAATATTATTATATCACTGCACGACATTTTACTGTTCAACTGTTCACTTTTGTCGCTTTGGAAGTCTTGATCTCGTTTAAAATGTTGTTTCGACAATAATAGGTACCTACTTACTTCTAAAATACAACGAAATATGTTCAAAGCGCTGATTTTTAATGGTTCCATCGGTTTGACCTCACACCTCTGTAATAGAATTAAACACGAAACATTATGAATTCAAAGGCCCACTACAATTATTAAACTATTGGTGAATAAACAAATCTGGGAGAATTCCCTGTTGTTTGCTTGTAAGGTTCGTACCAAGAGTTATTTTGGCGAATCTCTTTCGATTCAAATCAAGATCGAAATTTCGTGTCTCCTGATTTCGATCTTTATGACATTAAGATAAGATTCCAAATCCTGGGGCATGAAATGCTGAGTTTGCTATAAATAAAAACGAATAGCAATAGGAGCTTATAGTACGATCTTTGTAAACAAACACGGGACAGGGCGTGCCGGAAACCGCGACAATTTGGTCCCGAACTCGATGTTTGCTAACTAAACTCACAACATAAACAACAATCATTAAACAACCTTATTGCGGTGACCTTAAGACCCAATTTAGATAATTCGATTAGAAAAATATGTTGGTACAGGAAGGAGATGGACACCGAATACACAAACGGATAGAAAGCTGTCAGAATCCGCATCCCTTAGTATTTTTATCATAAATGTCGACATTTGACACGGAGGTTTCCTAAAATATTTTAAGGTGGCTGTTAAGGTTTTTCAATATTTAGATAGATGAATTTTGTTCTTGTTGTATTTAATTCTAAAAAGTAATTTAACTAAAATTTAAAGACTAAGACTAAAAAGAAAGTGGCAGTTTTTTTAATTCGCTAAAATAAACCTTATAGCTAAAAACGATCTCTTCCAGGCATCCAAAGAAACGGGAAGCAATGGAGCTTACCTATTAGATACATGTAAAATACTCCACAGCTGAATAGTGAAAAGCAAACGACTTACCGCGTAATATTGAACTGCGTGCCGAATGTGTTTGAAGCGACAAGTAATTGAAGTACTGAATTAAGCTGGACACTTAAGGCGGATGGGCCAAGCCAATTTTCCATACAAAAGTTTGGGAACCAATACAGGCAACAGAAATAGTATAACATCTGTTTGTTATTTTTTTCTACACGTTTGATTAATTTTCCATCCGCGAATATAATCATATATTTAAAAAAACTTGTATTAATATATATTTTTGCAAATGATAAGTCTTGAAAATTTGCCGGAGACTACGTATGTGTGAGTGGTTTTAAAGTAAACATGGCGGTCTCGCGTCAGCTGTTGCGCGCATTTCGGTCCAAGTTGCCGAGCGGGTCCGTAGAGGGCGCTACATTTCCGTGCGAGGTTAAATGCGACGTTGCCACACCGTGTATGGGGCGCGCGGGGTTGCCACACCGTGCATGCGGCACGATAACGGCGAATCTTGGTTTACTCGCTGGCGACGAGATACTTGTATTGTGCTCTAATGCATCGATATAAACAAAAAGATATGCCCTCTCAAAGTTTAGGCGCACGAAATTATGTCATCGTTGGGAAGAGTGAGCTCACTCTTTCCGTTCTAGTCAGTTGCAGGTAGCGGTGTGGTGTTTTTATTTATCACTATTGTTGTTAACAACCAAAATAAGTAGAACCACAGTATATCTCGCCGATAGCGATTCTAGGGGTCAAGTAAGTTGGTTATTTGACTAACGATACACACAGAGACGCAGTTTATTGCAAATTTAAGGTGCTTAGGGCACATCCTTCGCTTTATATCGATGCCCTAATGTATCTGTATTGAAGTTTAACAGTGTTGCCAACTTAACAAATTTCTCGCTATTTCTAGCGAATTTTGGTGCGTTGAGAACGGGAAAATAACTTTTTAACGACTAATGTGATATTTAACGGAAATAAAAACTTTATATTATTATTCAGAAATGGCTATTGTGTTATAAACGGTAACGAATTATGTTATATGACGACAATAAGGTCGATAAAGACTTCTTTTGTAGTCCAGACACTTCCCAGACACAGTTATTATTGTCTTATAAAAAAAATACGGATATTGACGGAAATTCACAAGTAACTTGGCGGATTTAAAAAAATGTTGTTAGCAACACTGAAGTTTAGTCAGTATTTGTGGAGTTGTGATTTGTTTTTGTCTTTTTGTTATTGTTTTGAGTAATTTGTTCTGTGATTTGGATTGGAGTGTGTAAGTTTTGTAAATAAACTATCCGATTTTGCCTTTGAACTTTGAAATCGTTGAGCATGGACTCTGAAGTGAATTGTGTGGTGAATTCTGTGAGTTTACACCAAAAACGCCACGGCAAAATTCAACCAATAAAGCCTTTACTTTAGATTCTAAATCTACGAGACAATATACGAGACACTGAAAACTCACATACTTATTGAATTTATGAAAGAGCTTTATACAGGTTGCAGATTTACACAGTGAATTTATATTGAGATGCAGCAGTAAAACATGGAAGGAGACGAGCGAAAGAGATGAGAAGTTCAATGAATCATTTGTTTGGGCAACAGTGGCAGCTGGCAGTTACTAATTACTCAAATAAATACTGTTATTTGTGCCAGTAAAAGAAGAGGAAGGGTATTGTTGATCTAAAAACACATTATGTGTTGGAAGAACTATACCGGAGCGTCAACAGCTATGGAAGCTAATATACTAGTCGAAAGAAAAAAACAATTTTCCATTGCAATATAAAGAATGTGTTTTGGTAATAAATAAAAAACATAATTTTTATTTACCAGGTATGTTAATTTCAGTCCAGTGCTATATTATTATGCCATCCAAGGTTTTGAATTTTTAAACTGGGGTAGTACTGTATCTGTTATGTGCATACATGATTCCATGATACATGATTTCCATTAGGCACATAACTGGCTCGTCCAGTTACTCATTACCAATCAGAAAGTAGGAAAAACATTATTATATGATAAAGAACCTGTAAAAATATCTTTAAAATTCCCAATAATTTATTTGTTTTAGAATCAAGGATATCGACGTGTTACTAAAATGAACAAATGCTTCTTCATCGGATTTGTTTCTGTGTCGACCGGGATGAAGAATTTGTAAAGACAATGATACCAAAACTTGTAGCGTTCACAAAAACTGTATTGTTCTGGAAATAAAATTACGATGGGTCCAGAAAAACTCAAAATGTTTAGAATTGAATGAGTACATAGGTAAAATAATTTCACACACACCTATTTCTTTATAGCATACTGGATTATCACATGGATGAAAACCACAAGGCGTAGCTAGCCTAATATATATAATATATCACCATTTTCTCACTTATCCTCATGTTATTTTCCATCCCAAGGTTGCCTGGAAGAGATCGCTTTTAGCGATAAGGCCGCCGACTTGTCACACTAGTTTTAAATGTATATTTAATTATTTTTGTGTATCCTATTGTTTTGGTGTGTCAATAAAGTGTATCTATGTATCTATCTAATATATATATTACTTTTTTTGTTTTAGATGAATTGGGAGGTTTATCAACTTATCATCAACATCACAAAATTCAGCCTACTTCAGTGCATAAGCCAACCTTCGCCAACCTTGTGACCAGTATTTCACCAGAACCATACAGCAATGGCTATCATCACCACATTCAAATCTAAAGGAACAATAAGGATTTTACATGACTTGTGTTCTGCCTATGAAGCTAATATGTTCCATCCATACCATTTTTTATTTAAATAAAATAATAATTAGATCTGTTGTATTTTATTTGTACTTAGAATTGTAAATATTTTGACGGTAGCGGCTATGGCTTTGCTATAGCTGTCTCTATAATTTCAAGATCAAACCTAAGGCAGTTTTGGTTAGGTGGTAGACTCTTCGGTCTGGATGTTGTTTGTGTGTTGTATGTAGTGTCGACACGAGTAATCTAAGTAGGGAGCTACAAGTGGTTTTTTTAAAATAAAGAATGACGAGACGACCGGGACATGTGCCTGATGGTAAGCAACATGCCTGCCACATAACAGCATAGTGACACGCAGCTATTGGAACATGAAGAGTTGAAGAGCCCAAATCATTAATTACCTAGCACTGCACTGCGCTCGTCATCCAGAGATCTAAGATGTTATATCTCTATGTCCTGTAATTTCTCTGGCAACATTGCCCTTCAAACCGGAACACAGCAATGACACATTACATCGGTAGAATAACTGGCAAAGGTGTGGTACTTCTCCAGGCGGACTCTGCTAAGAGCCCTACCACTACAAAAAGTGTGTGGAAGTGTTTGCGTTTGGTTGTTTTATAAATGTGTAAGAGAACCGAAATGATTAATTTAGTTTTCACAATTACATGTGGCATGTGTGGTTTGCTTAGGTATGTTTACCATAGGTATTCTTCTGCCATAATATCAATACTTACTACATATTTGCGTATTACGTAAAAGCTGAGAAAAAAAATTTTTCATGCAAAAAGAAAAACCTTGCTGGGGAATTGAAACATCGTCTTATCGGCTCATTCGACAAATTTGAGACATCACCAAATGAGCCATCGAGCCTATGACGTAAGTGGCCAAAATAAGCATCACTTTCTGATGTTGCTGTATAACATGCATGTGTGCGTGTGTAAACGTGTAAAATGTATGACAGATCAGTAAATTGGTGGATATTAGCTAATATCTTCGATTTATTGTTGAAAATTAGGCCATTTAGAAACATTGTATTGGTTTATATCCGCGGATCAACATTAAGTACAAATTGGATTGCAAAATACGACGTAAAAAATATTTTTTCGTAAATGACGACTCCAGCGCCATCTCTTGAGAACGTAGCGGGTTTAGCTCTCGGCCCATTCACCTTAAGCGTTAGTTTCTGATTAACGGTAAAACAAAAAATAACTTCAAAAGTAATACTACATAAATGTTTTGTTTCTAATTATTTATTTATTTCTGTGTATATTTATTAAAATGTATCGGTGTATTAAATTTACGTAATATCTTTACAAAATTAAAACAAACGGTTCAACAAAAATTCAAACATAATTTAGTTAAGTTTATGTTGTTTAAATCCTAAAAATATAAAATATTACATATTTTTTACAGAATACAGTAAAGAAAGAATACCTTGAAATTGTGTCTGAAGTAATTTCACTTCGACCGAAATTTTTAAACTAACCTAATTCCGGTAAGTTTGGGACGTGGAACGAGCCCTTAGTTCCCTATTTCATTAGGGGGCCCCTTAACATCTGTTGCTGTGAAACTTGATGCCGTCCCTCCAACTTTCCTCCTCTGTGTCCCACAACTTTCACTCGAACACTCTACTTCGACAAGTCGGCTAAGTTTAATTTGTTTATTAAAATCTCCGAACTTTACTGTTTGTGATACGCTTGGACAAACATTTGTCAAGTTATTGTTTAAACTTGAGAGGAAATAGAAATCTGTGTAATGTCAAATTTTAGCCACAGATGTAAAATGTGTTATGTTTTTTAATTTATAATACAGTGTTTATCACACAAGCCAGCTCAAAACAACACAGTACCGTACAGCTTTAGTATGAAAACTAATGTGGTAGTTACACATTTAAATTAACTCACAGGCGATGGCCGTGAATTAATTAAAAATGTGATACAGGTATTTGAACATGAAGAATCCAAATTACTGTCGTCAATAAATCTGTACCTACTCATACCTACTATAGAGTTGAAGAGGGTTTTTGTTTGAACGTGCTAATCTCTGGAATTCCTAGACCGATTTCAAAAATTATTTCACCGTTGGATATAAGCCTACGTGATCATGTTAAATGCTATATATTGTATCCCGCCGCTCTGATACTACGCCACTATGTTGACGCCCCCACCTGAAATAAGCATGTCAGTGTCGCCAACCCCTAAGATGTTGCCTTACAAAAACTGCTCAACGCGCTTAAAACAATTTCCATTAAATATATTAGGACAAGTACTGAGCCTGGAACTCAACCCAGAGCACACTCCATCTCGTAAAGAAGCACGGATTCAATCTGGACTGTTCCGAGTGCAAACACTCCGGAATTAATCCCGCAATCCTGGATGTAGGACCCGAGGCTGAGGACTAGAGCGATAACGCGACGCTATCTAGTTCGGCTATCCGGACTCCGGACCTAGTACGAGTAGGCTTTCGTGTTTATCATTTGACATTGACAACGCTTGTAGGATACAATGTAAGTTATTTAATTTGCTGTTTAGTTTTAAACTAACTGGTGTACACTACACATTCCAGTTTCGTTTCAGGAGTTGTTCACCTACTAATAGGTATCCTATCAGGCGCGGATCCAGGGAGAGGGATAATGTGGGTCATGCCCCTCCCCCCTTCCCTGGGCTGGTCGAGTACCAAGGAGGACCGCTGATTAAAAACATGAGTAGTGGTCATGTCACAAAACTGTATAAGTATACAGTTTTGTGACATGACCACTACTAGATGACCTATCTGGACCAAATGTATATTTAAAGGTATGTATGTATATGTAAAGGCCGCCCTTGTATCCTATCCTAATAATATTACAAAATCTCATTGTATGGATGTTTGGAGGTTTGTTGCTCAATCACGTGGAAACGCATGAACGGATCGAGCTGAAATTTGGACCTCAGTTAGATCATAGTCTGGGAAAACATCAGCATAACTTTTTTACCCGGAAAAATAACGGGAATGGGAACAACACGGGTAACACCACGGGGCACTGCTAGTATGCTAATATAGGGCCTAGAGGTGTGCTATTTTAACCGAGCTCAAAAAGAAGGAGGTTCTCAATTCGATTGGTATTTTTGTATGTATGTACACCGATTACGCTGAGATTTGTGATCCAATTTACGTGATTTTGCTTAAGTTTGATGCGGAATGGTTGCCATTTGGTCCCATAAAAATGTAACATAGTTCAGCTAATAGTTTTCATTTTATAAACATTTTTATAAAAAGTAGATTCATTTCCGTCCATTTTCCAGGCATAGTTTAGAGGACTTCATGACTAAGTAAACTTTTGATAATCAAGTGGAAACTGGAATAGAGAACAATCGAGAGTTTCGATGTCTCAGTTTGATATAACGACTCAACAGAATCGTAGATCCAACCTGTACATCTCTTTTGCAAGATATTTTCATACTGTTGTTGATGCTTATCATCTTTGTTATCTTTGATGTCTTTGTTATGTCTCTCGACATAAATTCTTTGTGGAATAATTTTCAGCAAACTTTAATAATTTCCAACATTTGTTCATCATTTGAGTTAATTTGGATTAAGGACTTTTAGAGTTTTGAGTTGTACAGCTATTAAACAATAATTTGCACACGAAATTAGGAACATAAAGTCTTCATAAATTCTACTAAGACTAGAAAAGTCAAAGTCTAGATGCCTGTTTTATTACTTTCTTCCTCTTTGACTTCTCAACGAATGGCGTTGGAATTTGGAATACAGTTAGATTACAGTATATAATAACTCATACGCTTTTCCCAGGAAAATATCAGGAACGAGAACTAAGCGAGTAAATCCATGGAGCGCTGCTAGTGAAAGATATATAACCCTTATCTACCATTACAGTCGGTAGTATGAAATAAGAACTCGGCGAGGAGACACGAACAATGATCATCAAGCGAACTATCACTGCGTGAGAGTTTAATGATCGCAGAACAAAGGACAGAGATACATCTGGCACTAAACAGGTCTCTACTGACTATTATCGTAGACACTGCAGTTCCTTTTAATGGATATCACGTACAAGATCAATGGTATTTAAAATCATATCACTTATACAACATAGCAAAGAACCTTGTGGACAAAGGCTAATGAGATGTTTAGACATTGGTACAAATACAAGTATTCAACTCAACGATAACGTGGATTCGGCGTATATTTTACTTTTACTATATCCATGGCAGTGCGTATATGAGAGTATTCGTTTACAAAAACATTTAGTACTCATAAAAGCGCACTGTATTTCTTTGACGGTACGTACGTTACGTATGTTAGTGAATTAAATTGTGTGTAAAAACTTTTAAAACACATAAAACTGCTCACTACAAAATACCTTTCTACGTAGTATAACTGAAAAACAAAAAAATGGCAGTCATAGGCACTGCCGATAGAAGTGAAAACTTATAACCCAGAATTGTATAGCTTACTTTGGAAACTACGCGGGTGAAACCGGAGGGCGTGGCCATGAGCATGGCCATCTCGAATGCTGGTGCATTTCTAAATTACCAATGGCTATGGTCCTGATTTTACACGAAGATTTTGTAACATTCCCGAGCGTGACCCTAGAATTCAATTCACAGTCGCCAAAAGAAGTTTTCACTTCAAAAATATAAGAGAAGAGCAAAATCAGAGCACGAATAAATTAAATATCTTCATAAATAGATCCACGACGCCACGTAGCCCGGAAACACGGCAACATTTTTACTGCTTAACGAAAGTCCTTATCGGAGTCGTATGGAACAATCATTCAGTTTTCATATTTGTGTGGTTTAGTACCTCGCTGTACGGATTTATGAGTGCAAACAAAGGTGGGACGATAGGGGTGGTCATAAACACTGGAAGAATAAAAAACTTTTAATGAAGCCTTAGACGAAGCGATTGATACATTACATACTACAAGTACATAATATATCAATTTAGATAAATAAATAAAAAAAAATATTACCTAGTCAGTTTCAATGATATTTTTTAGACAAAATGACCCTTTGAATGATGTTGAAAGAATGTATCTAAATACAAGTTGAGAATCCAAACTCATCTCAGTTAAATTAGGATATCAGATTTCAAAATTAAATTTGGATAAAAAAATATACCTAAGCATAAATTTAGATTATATTTTAGATGTGATTTTGTATTTTAAATTTATAGTTATTAAGTTGTAAATGGATCTATGTTATCTGACAAATAAATAAATAATAATAATAATAATAAATAGTTGTTTTGGGAATTATGGCCGTGGTGACTTCTCATTTTACAATCGGTCATAGATTCTAATCCTGCCTGCACCTCTGACTACTTCCCATTCCAAATAAGGTGAAAGAAAAACATCCTAAAATAAATACATTGAGACGAACACAGGATCTTTTCTTCTTTGTAAGTCGGTTAAAAATGAAATCGGTATGTTCCAAGTAAACATTTTTCCAAGCAGTAACATGGAATTTTACTGTTTTTCGTTTGAAAAGCCGTGTTTCCAGATAAATTAGAAGGCGAAGAGATAGATTATCTTATTTCTTTGAATGACGAGTGTAATGCAGTTCAAGGTAGTAATTTAGAGAAGGTTGAATAGCTAAAAATGTTCTTACTTAAATTCAATTTACGAGAAAAAGTTGCAGAAAATAACCAGTATTAAAAACAGCAACCCGTGCGGTTACAAAATTGCCAACCCTAACTACCCCCGATTAATACGTCCCACATATTTCATTGGAAAGTATTCGAATCAGTGAAGTATTAGCATAAACAAGGCCGTCGTAAAAACTTAACGCCTTTCCCATAAAGGGGTGGGCAGGGCGGCGGTTGGTACGGTAAATATTACGTTAAACTGTATTATGTCATGTCAGGCCGCGCGAGCCGCGAACGGACTCAGGGTTACAACGCAACCAAAAGAGACGTCAAATCGAAAGAAATGCTGCTTGCTGCTTGTTTGTACTCGTAGTATTTATAATAATTATGTAACTTTCTGCTCTGTTATAATGTGGTGGTATAAGAGTATTTTTTACAGATTTTCCTCCAGCAATTATTGAGAGCTCCTTGGGAACAATAACATTTTCTAAATTATACGCAAACGAAATCACGGGTTGGCAACACCTATTTATAAATATAGAGTAATCAAATGAAATGATGAGTGAATAGGTTTGCTTAAAAGCTACAGAGTTTATTTTTTGTTTGTACACGTAAATCTGCGCAGTTTATATGTCATATGTTAAAAACTATCACTATGTATGCTATAGTTCAATTCACGAGAACCCATACGTTATTAATAACGTATGGGCGTTATTAGTTTTAACACCCGTAAAATATAGTTTAAATACCCCTTTTCGTATCTCCCTTGACTGCGGCCACAGAGAGTTGTCGAAGGGACGAGACGGATACCTCGGAATGTTGATTTATCGCTGAAGGGAGGCTTGCGTTTTGAATTGATTTGTTATGCTTCTCGATTCTCGATTGTAAACGGGGTATGATTGGTAACGTACAGAATCACAAACTTATCCAACCCGCCGGCCAAAAACTGAAACTAGCTACGGTTACGAGATGTTATTCGTAGAATACGATAGCGCCGAGACTTTCAAACTGGCTTTTAACTTGGTTTTGCAGTAACTCGGAGGTACAAGTACTCGGCATATTATTGTAACCCCAATTCTGATGTTGCTATTACAACTGATTTGCATTTCTCGGTTGATGATCTGCGTGTAGGATTTCACGACTGTCGTTATAGCATAATGCTGTTTTAAACCCAATAAGGAGACAACCAATATTCCAATAACCAAGTTTCTGGGCAGATTTATCCGAAAATTTTTGGTGAACCCTATTTTTATTCCAAAATTATGAATCGCTGCGTTTTTTTTTTCAATTAGAAAGAGTAAAAAGGGAGGCGGTAGGATTTTTTACATAAGTCAAAGATAACCTTCGTGTGGTCGCAGTTAATAAAGTGGCCGAGAATAAGTATGAAAAGTAGATACAATGAGCTTAGCTGTTCTACACTTACTGTTTTGTGGTACATGCCCTCTAATAGCAATTGACATAGGTTCCTTGTAAAAAAATTACAAAGTAAAAATAAATGAAGGTGGTCTTCTTGATGTAACTACCTTGCCCTTGTTTCTATGTTCTATCCGACTGCTCGCAGCTCGAGAAAGAGACATCGTTTCATGGATGGCGTTCCAAAGACTCGAGCGGAATCTGATTCCAATGTAAAATAACAACGTCTAGGCTGCGGAGTGCCTTGGCTTAGTGTGTGTTCCCTTTTTTTTTGGCACTATCTTTGTGCCTTGAAGTCGAACATTTCTTCTAGAGCACGCTTCATCGTAGCGCCCCGTAGCTTTGCTAGACATCAGGCGAGATGGCGGTCAAGTATAAAGCTATTGTTAAAAAATAACAAACAGGCCGTTACCTTATATACAACAGTTATTATTATCATGTTTTCCATATATTTTGGAGATGCGACGTTAACAAATTCGTATTTCGCGTAAAATGAATAATTGTTTTTAAAAAAAGTACGTGTGCTAAAGACCACAGGGCAGAAGTGAAAACCTCATTATCTGATTTTTGTATTAGGTAGGTATGTCGTATAAAGCTAAAACAGGGTCTTAGCTTTAAAAAACAAAAATATTCGGAGATCGCCATCGAAAACTTCCAAACTGTCAGGCGTCTCAGCGAAATTCCAAAAAATAGACAAAGTATTTTCACAAGCCGGTATAAAACAGGAAGTAAAAGTACTCCCTCCAAGCCATAACCTAAAAGAATGGCTACAACATCTTGACAGCATTTGCATTTTTTCTACAACATAACCTGCAGAAACTACGCCTATACCACAGTTCATACCCAGAAGGGTTACTTCAAAAGTAGCCTCTCTCCAGTAATTAAATTAAATTATGAACTTTGTAGTGTTAAAAAATTCACTAAGACGTAAAATATTGTTACGGTGTTTTTTTGAAGTGAAAACTGCTTTTGGCGCGTCTAGACAGATTATTCGTGAGGAGTGAATTGAATTCTAGCGTCACGCTCGGGTATGATAAGAAATCTTCGGTAAAACGCGGGACTATGGCCATTGGCCATCTGGAAATGCGTCAGCCAATGAGAAATGCTGACGCATTTCTAGATGGCCATGCCATGATGGCCAGGCCACGCCCTCCGGTTACACCCGTGTAGTTTCCAAAGTAAGCTATCAAATTCTGAGTTATAAGTTTTCTATTTCAAAGGTGTGAGACAGGGAGATGTTATATCTCCGAAACTGTTCACTGCCGCGCTGGAAGATGTTTTCAAGCTACTGGACTGGAACGGATACGGCATCAATGTCAAGGGCGAATGCATCACTTACCTTCGGTTTGCCGACGACATAGTCATTGTGGCGAAGTCGCTAGAGGACCTCGGTGCTATGCTCAGGGACCTCAGTAGAGTATCCCAGCAGGTAGGTTTGAAGATGAATATGGACAAGACGAAGGTCATGTCAAATGTTCATGTCTCACCTGTACCGGTTAATGTAGGGAATACCACACTCGAAGTTGTTGGCGAATACGTCTACCTGGGTCAAAAGATCCAATTAGGTAGATTCAACTTCGACAAAGAGGTCCAGCAAAGAATCCAACTCGGATGGGCAGCGTTCGGGAAACTTCGGTACATCTTTGAGTCCAAAATACCCCAATGCCTAAAGACAAAAGTCTTTAACCAATGCGTGTTGCCAGTGATGGCTTATGGAACTGAGACGTGGTCCTGTGAACTGGTGGCCTGTGACGTGGAACTGTGGGCCTCATAACAAAGCTCAAAGTCACACAGCGAGGTATGGAGAGAGCTATGCTCGGAGTCTCTTTGCGCGACAGAATCCGTAATGAGGATATTCGCAAAAGAACGAAAGTGGCCGACATAGCTCAAAGAGTAAGCAAGCTGAAGTGGCAATGGGCAGGCCACATCGCTCGCAGAACTGACAACTGATGGGGAAGAAAGGTTCTCGAGTGGCGACTATGAACCGGAAGACGCAGTGTTGGACGGCCTCCCACTAGATGGACAGATGACCTAACAAAGGTCGCTGGAAACCGCTGGTTGCAGGATGCGCGTGACCGTTCGTTGTGGAAATCTAGGGGGGAGGCCTATGTTCAGCAGTGGACGTCTTGCGGCTAATGATGATGATGATGATGAAGTTTTCACTTCTATCGGCAGTTCCTATGGCTGCCAATTTTTTTTTATTCTCCTTATTTTAAACTCGGTTGCTCAGTTGCCATTTTCCATTACTTTTATGTTTAAGTTCTCTTTCACTCGCTCAGCGATACTCGTTAAGAGATTAGAAGACACCGAGAGAGTAACCAGCGGCAGCGGTAATTTCTCTATAGTACACGGATCTAAAAGTACACGTTTTTTACGCCGCGAGCGAGTGATGCGAGTAATTGCTCGCCTCACTCGCACACTCGCTTATAGCCGAGCTACACAACTCGTTTCTAATTCTAGCTCTACTCGTTACTCCTTCGTTGAGACAACTGCCTTAGCCTGCAGGCTCAGTTTGAAATGTTAATTTTTACATCGTAAAAATGGCGCTGGACATGCCAGCTTTAACCTTTACTTTCTGTTTGGTCCGTCCACTGTAAGCCACTAGAAGCAAGCTTCCAAATTTCGCCGTACGATCACGACACGCGGCTGGCAGTAAAGGGCATATTGTTTATACCTGTATTAGGGTTCCGTCTCACCGCGACGGGGCCTCAGCCTGCGCGGTTCCGCACACGTCGCTTTACGATCAGAGTAATAGCGATCCCTGGGTACTCGGCATATTTACTTTTATTGCGTCGCATAAGTCCGCCATATATCGCGGTAGATACTTTCTGTCAGGCCGCTCTGCATTGAATTTTGTTGACGAAGATATATGTTGGTTTATTCGTTTTCTACCGACACTTTCTGAATTACTACAAACTACAAGGATATCAGAATCTTCACTGTTATTGAAAACAATGAATAATACCTTCTTACATATATTTTTTTAAATTATAACGGTAAGCCGTAATCTATTGACGATTTCGAGGCTTCCGCCAGCCAAAAACTGTGAAATTTATTTCGTTTGTGATGTAACTAAAGAGTCAAAGTATTAGTTCATGTTCTGAAATAAGGACGTGCAGATATATTTCTTCGACGTTCGAGGAAGTTTCGCCCGCTAAAACGTCACGCAATAGATAGACAGAAACGCTACATTTTGCACACCACACGTTACACAAAGCAATATAAATACCTACTCTGTTTTTTTCACCACTATTAGAAATTCTCACAGAAAGGATTACTTGGTGCCTGTTGTTTTTTGTCGCTATATTGAAGAAAGTATTCTTTATGGCCTAAACTCTCTCCTTGCGAGAGAAGGCCCCGAGTCCCAGCAGTGGGAACGTTTAGTGGGCTGTTGATGTTGATGTTGTTGATTGTTTGAGAAGGAATACAACATCGCTCGACTAATAAATGCATCTAGCAAACAGAGAACTATCACTAGACTAAATGTAAATAATGTTACTGTCAACTGATACCTTGTGGAAGCCCAAATATTACCAATTCGTTTATCAACACACAATGTCTACAAAGGTTTGGTAAGACAATAAGTAACACATATAAGCTGTGTTTGTTTGTTTGCTTGTTGATCAACGAACGTCATGCGTCTAATTTTTCCACCAAAATCTAGTAGTACTTTGTTCAATTGTTCATCAGTGTAATCTTACAAAACACAAAAAAAACATTGTATTCAGTATTTATATGAAGTATCGTATAAAAATATATCGTATTTTTTTTATCCAGAAATATCAAATAACATTTTTGTCAAATCACTAGCAAAATTGTAGCCAATTCCCAGACCACGAATCGTCTGGGGGAACTAGTAAGCCAAAACAAACAAATCCCGCACTAAATCATGTAGTAAACCAAATAAAAAAGGATAAACCGAGCAAATCTGGATCCGAGGCGTATTAACCCGAGGCGCTGCGTGGATTAGAGATAAGATGATCCGATACGCGCGGATTAGTCGCGGATACTAAATACAGATTAGAGTGACGTACGCACCGCTGGAGGTGATGTAGTGGAGATATAGTGGGAGATACGCGGGCTCTGTGCGACCAACAAATTACTCAACGCTGATTATCCACTGCGATGCTCTGACGTCTGCAGCTGCGTAGTGACGGCTCTGTGGATTTGTTACTTCATTGCTCATTTGTTTCATTTGTTACAATTTTTTTCAATTTTGAACTCTTCGTCATAATCATGTGTAACAAAAGCAGCCCACTTAAATGTTCCCACATCTGGGACTCGGAGCGTTCTCTCGCAACGATGGCCCATGACCACTCAGTGACCATGACGCTCTGACGTCAGCAACTACCTACATACTGACTGGCCTCGTGGCTTAGTGGGTAGTAGCTCTGCCTGGGAAACCAAGGGTCGTGGGTTCGATTCCCACCCAGTGCAAATATTTGTGTGATGAATTCAAATGTTTGCAAAGTGTCTGAGTGTTTCTATGTATAATAAGTATGTATTTAAAACTATTTTAAGTATAATAATTATCAGCTATCTGGCCACCATCATACAAGCTTTGCTTAGTTTGGGGTCAGATGGTGTTTTGTGTGAATTGTCCACCAATATTTATTTATTTATTTACTGACGGCTTAGCAGATTTGTTATTACATCACCCATCTGTTACTAATTAGAGATGTCACTACATCGCCCATTTGATTTTTTTTTATCGGACAGAGCCTTTATTAACAAAACTAAAATACAATGAGAACTACACTACGGTACATACCTAACGAACTACTTATACTAAGCACTTGATTCATTTGTTATATTATTTGTTAATTATTTCTTACAAATTTCTTCAATTTCGCCGTAATCTTGTTTAATAAGCTTTTGACGTGACAACGTCTTATAATTCGATGAAGCCGGCTGCACGCACGAAAAAACATGACGTCATGCGCCGTTACCGCCGTTACCGTCGTTACCTCGCCGCATGACGTCATGCGGCGTTACTTCGCTCTAAGGCGTAGTTGAAGTTGTCACGTTCAACTATCGTCAGTAAACCGACTTTACAGACAACCATTTTTTTATAATTATTTTTATAGAATAAGTGCCAAACAAAACCTGAAGGTAATCGGTAATTGATTCTAGTAACTATATACTTATAACAATATATTAGCAATCCCCCGCGGTTTTACCCGCGTAGTTCCCGTTCCTGTTATAATTCCCCACTAAAAATTGCCTGTGTTTTATTCCAGATTATGATGCCAGATGTTTCAAATTTCAACCCGATCCGTTCTGCTGTTCCGACGCGATTGAGCAACAAACATCAAAATTTTCGCATCTCTAATATAAGTAGGTTTTTTGTTGAATGAGTGCCATACAACACCTGGTGGTACTGTCTCTGTTATCTATACAATTGCAACCTAAAGACGTCATTAGGATAAGTATAATTGGAGGAAATGAAGAAACTCGAACACTCATCAGAATAAAGAAAGTGCCTAGCTCTATTCTCTCTACTCTGATTATAACATTTAAGAGCACATGCAAGAACCTACATTCACAGAATTTGTCGTTGCATTTTTAATCGATGTACAGATCAACAATTCATAATCGAGATTTTAAAAATTAAAATTACTAGAATGACAAAAATCCCGTTAATGGTGCATGATGACGTAACAAAACAAAGTTTCTAAAACCACATGTAACGAGTTACATTCGAGCTTAAAATGCATTGTCCCCCTTGTGTCGCTAAACAGTAAACACAATAGTCTAGTCGCTCACAAATGACGCAAAAACAAGCAGACTTCCTGTGAAATAAGCCAAAAACATCCTCCGGGACAGCGCCCGAAACGTTTTAACCAGTTAGCTACAGTTACATGCTGTTTTTCGCCAATTTACTTTACATTTCTAGTCGGAAAAACGGGTCTGAACGCCACGTAAGCTTGAAAGGTACGATACTGCACTGTGTAACTAGGCGTTTGATATTTTAGTTCGCGAAAGCGAACCGCTGCAGTTTACTTAGAGTTTGGGAAATGTGGAGCAAATCACACCTTACAAGTCATAGATAGATCTATATATGTAAAAATCAATGCCACTTTTCGTTGATAGTGAACTCCTCCTAAACGGCTGAACCGATTTAAATGAATTTTTTTGTATGCGTTTGGGTAGGGCCCTCGATGGTTAAGATTCACAAATCAGCCCGGCAGATGGCGCTGCAGTTGGTATCTAGGTTATTATCCGTGCAAAGCCGGAACGGGCCGCTAGTACTGTACATTAACGCGGTAATAAGACTGTTTTCAAAATTTCTCGAAAGTGTACAGCAAACAGTAAACACAAACACACAATAGGGTAGCGGTCAAAACTTAATCATTCTAATTAGTCCGTCGGTTAGATCATGGAAAAATATGGGACACGTACTTTTTGTTTTTATCAAATTATTAAAAACCGACGGAGATAGATAGAGATAGAGAGAAAGATAGATCATCAAACTTCCAGATTGGTCGTGACGTCACTTGTGGGTAAAAATCGTACCCACAAGTTAGTGACGTCACGCAAAACTTCTAAGCACGGTATCTTCGTCATTTGAACAAAAGAAAAAAAGTGTACTATATTTTTTAGCAATCTAGCTGACAGACTAGTTTTTTTAGAATTGTAGTCTATTATTGGAACGAAATTCCTTTTTGGCAGGTTTGGAGGGGATGGGCGTGTTATTTCTGTAATCTGTGGGGATGGGGATTTTGCTGCGTGACGGAACTGAAAAAAATGTAATAAATAAATAATAATAATTTATTTTTCAGATGATCGTAGCATAATTTAAATAATTAAGCATTTTTTTTAAATAACATAATTATAAAAAAATGCTTAATTTTTTTCTTCTATATTTTCCGAAGAAACTTTGTTCCTACCTGATGCCCCATGGCACCACATTCTTTTGAGAATTTCAAACTTATAAATTTGTTAAAATATGTTGACCGAAGGACCGAAATATCAACAAATAGCAAACGAACGCTACGTTAAATCCTGTAAAATGTTAATACCTGTAAAATGTTAAATCGTCAGTCATTTTCTTCTATCAACATGTGCATTATTCGACATTATTATTGTTTCTTTTTGTTGTTACTTCGCACCATTTTTTATAATAAAGAGTGACGAGACTAGCCGGTCATGTGCCTGATAGTAAGCAACATGCCTGCCACATAACAACACAGTGACACGCAGCTATTGGAACATGAAGGGTCCAAATTACCATGCCTTCAATTTGTCTTACTAACGTTTTCTGTATAAATAAATGCCTGTAATGGTTCTCTATAAATTTTAATCGATGTAAACAATAAGGTTGTGTGTTCTGGCACTGGGTGTAAGTTATTTACACTCTTTATATCTGATCTTTAATTTTGTCTATCATATCTGGTGTACAGAATTAAATGTTTCTGTCTATCTATCTGTATATACACACGGCTATGTTATTTAACATGTTCTATAATCTATTTAATTCCACCTGACCAGCATCTAATCTTATTTGAAGAATGACAATCCTATAAACATTTACGGTTATATAAAGTTTCTACGTATAGTTGTAAATTTCTAAGCTCTTTACAAACCCTACGTCTTTTTCATATCTTCTACAAAGTCACTAGTACGTAAAACTAATTTAATTCAGAAAACCTCCCGCAGCGGCCGCGATCTCCTAATTACGGAATTAGCGGCTCCCACATCCCGGAACTGAAACTTATTTACGCGGAACACGATGCCAACAAATAGAGTTAGGTGTAATTATGCACCCGCCTGTAACGATCTCTATTCATTTGCGTAACTTGTAGCTGGAATATATAGCTGTTAATCTACACTTCACTTTGATACACTTCGGAGAGTGCAGTTGCACAGTCTCCGCTCTCCTCTCTCTCTCTCTACATGATCTAAGACTCCAGACTTTACAAAAAAAAGAAGAATTATAATATCTATTATTATATTTAATTTAATATCTATTTATTATATTATATTATTATCTAAGGGTGGTAACCCTTGCCCTTTTTTCTATTATTATCTTCTTCTATCGGACTGCTTGTAGCTTGAAAAACCCAAATCATATCATGGTAGACGTTCCGAAGACTCAAACGAAGAGATTTAACTCTACTTTTGTGATAAGAACGTCTAGGCTTTGGAATGCGTTGCCTGAGTGAGTTTATTCTGACGGTTACAATCTTGGTGCTTCCAAATTGAGAGTAAATCGGATTCTTCCAGGTAAGCACGCTTTATCGTAGACCGCATCGTCGCTTAACAGTAGACGAGATGGTGGCCAAGTGTAAACCTACAACAGTTTAAAAAACAAATACTTAGAGTCCTCGCTGTCTTAATTGGTTTCAGAAGTGTTTAACTCTGTTAGAGATCGAGTATAGATTGTAAAGTCTGGAGAGGCACAAAAATGAACAGACAACGACAAAGTTTTGGGTCATTCAATCCATCATCAGTTATGCGTGGTCGTAGTTATAGAACGTTGAACCAGGCAGAAGCTGGAAACTTAAAAGGATAGTTGTGTTATTTCTGACGTCTAAAGAATTAGGTAAATATGGTAAAAAATCATCTATTGTAGACAGCATCATCGCTTAAAATCAGGCGAAGTCAAGTGCAAAACTAGAATTGGCAATCAAAAAACCGGGCAATGTCCTCAGAATCGACCAAACTTCTAAATAATACATCTACGAGTAAATAATAGTTCTACAATAAATGAAATCAATATTAGTACGAATATTGTAGAAATACAAACATTGTTAATCTATTTCCAATACCAAATCATCTAACCAAACAATGCAACTACTAAACTCCAGCCGGCCGCAAACACACGAGAGTCATAACTAAACCCGCAAATAAATATCGCTGGCACATATAGATAAAATACCGCAAAAACCCACTTTATATTACAGGTATCTCTTTATTCAAAACCACGAAACATTGCTGGCATAAATTCATATCGAACAAAAACAATGTTCGACGCGAGCCACATTAGTGGCCCGATGTCGATCGTATTCCGATCATGCATGTTTCATGTGGACTCTATACAATGCGACTGCAGTAAGGGAAATTTTGCTACAACGTTAGTTGCTTAAGACTAACCTCAGCATACTCTCTTCTGTGATTTGCGGATGTTATCGTCATAATAACTAAATTGGTGGAGATCTTGCAGGGATACTGGACGGCCTGACTGAAGCTTCTCAACGCATCGGTCTGCGGACGAACTTCGACAAAACCAAAGTAATTTTCAACGAGTACGTTACTCCGGAACCGATTGCCATATTGAGTCACTCTGGAGATTCTTCAGAGGCTACTCGGTACAGACGCTCCTACCTTAGAATGCAGGTAGATATGTAATATATATTATTAATACATTTGACAGATATTAAACACCTTTTTAGCGTGTATACATTTTTTGAGCACCGCAGGTATTGTGTCCATTTTATTGACATCTATTCAATGGGTAGGTATATATCTCAGAAATATGCTCAAAAAGGACTGTAGCTGCCACATACACCTAAACGAATGTAGATGCTGAGAGTCACGACTGCTACTAAAAAACTTGTGGTTAGAAATGAATTTAGGGTTAAAATAAAACTTAATCCGCCCAATATAAGTAACAACTTGATTAACTGTACATTATGTACTATATTGTGTATACGGACACTTCGCGAAATGTATTATGGAAATGCACTTTTGTAAACGAGTATTGTGTGCACCATTTTAAGTATGCAATAGTGTAGAAGTGGCCATCTTCTTTGATGTAAGTACGTAAAAGTAATGCAGAGTGCACTATACATTTGAAGAGTTTTAAAATGGTAATGCGTAGAAGACCTCCTGTTATGATAGTAGGTTTTCAAAGTCTCTATAAGTAGTAGCCATCGGCAGATGTTCCATGTAAGATTAAAAAAAAATACAGCTACTTGATAATATTTAAGCTAGCTTTTTCTTATAGGTAGGTAATGCTTGTTGGCTGGAGGTATTTGATTTTGTTTATTTAAGTTCTTATAAAGGGAAGAGCATTTATTAACAAAACTAAAATACAATGATAAGTACACAACATACCTAACTACTAACACTAAGCACATCTGAATTATCCACAGACCTATCAAGGTCTACAAATAATCAAGACTAGAAATGGCAATAGTGTATTTTCTGCTTTCGTTGTTGAGTTATTGCTAAAAAACAGTGATTAAAATGGAAAATACTTCGACTTCGAAGAAATAACATTATTCTAAAATGCACTTACTACTTGAAAAAGTCATAAAAGCAGATATAAATAGCAGATATATTAAGTATTTGCTGCTCTCATTGTATAATTTTCGTAAAACACTGAGTAAAATAGAAAATACCAACTGCGAATAAACAACATTACTCCAAAACGCATTTACTACTTGAAAAAGTCATAATAAAAAGTTCATACATCTTCACGTGGGGCACATTCCACCCCGTTTCTACTTTATGTGTTTGTGCGGTTGCACTAAAACAATTTGTTGAATGGAACGAGAGCCGGGGGACTAATTCTGCGTGAAAAGTTACCACTAATAAAGATTACTTCTAACGCCATCTACACGCTAGAGAGCGGAATTAATATGATATATGGCCGCATTTGTCCCGGACATGAATAATCGTTGTAACAAGAGTATTTAGAAACTTGCTATAGTTAAGTAAATAAGTATATGTGCCTATGTTGTAGATATATTTGCTTAGACGTGATCCCAACTGTTATGTAGCTGTCATGTCTATCTCTCATTGAAGGACTCTTTAGGGAAACCAGTTTTTGTTTTGCTCCATTTTCAATTTTTTAAATTTATTCAAAAAATTATTTAAATTTACAAACATAGCCAGTATTTTTTTTGAAATTTACTTATAACCTCAATAAAAAGGGACGTAGTACTTGTCAAAGACATTGTGGGAGCCATGTAAGACAGATAAGTAAACGACGACCGAGTTGAGTGGTGTATTATATGAGAGGGTTATGTTTTACGGTATGTTACAATAAGCTAATGAGGATCATAACCATCGCCCATGTTTATGATGATAGTGAAAAATATAAAGACATTTTTAGAAACTTTCTAACAAATTATTTTTGCAGTCAACCTTTTTAGGAGTGTTTTGTTTGACATTTTTTGCTACGGGAAAATCAATTGAACGCGCTACACTGTTACCGTTACTTTATGTTTAAGTACTCACATCTCAAATGTATATTGTGTTATGACATAAAAATATGCCGCACACATGTTTTTAAAGTATTTTTACACAGTTTTTGTCGATCATAGGTATGCATGTAGCCGATATCATCGCGAGATGTTAAGCAAGAAAACTTAACATCTCTAATTAAACCTTGATTGCAATCAGAAGCATTTACAGTGAAATAATCCTACGCTTTAAAAAAACAACTTTCTACTGATTTTGTAGTTATTAGAGGAAAACTCATATTGAAAGGTTTTGTACTTAAAACTACTCATTTCATTTTAGGTAAAAGAACTCAAACACGAAGACAGGACAGTCCAGACCATGTAATATGAACGCGGCCTTAGTCAAGAAGAGAGGTGAATAAAACAAAGCTTTTCGGCTACTCCTTCTCATGAAAACAAAAGGGTTTTGTTTCGGTATTGTAAAAGGTCCACTAAAATGCCGAAACTTCGGTTCGTAAGCATGTATTAAAAAATAAGCACAAAAGAATCTCCCAAACATTTCGCAATATTCAAAATACTGTAACACTCCGGAAAATTTCATTAAATAAAAATTGACCATAAGGATCAAAGCATACTACGATAGAGCACAATTCAAGGAAGATAATGAGAGATTTATAAAAATAAAAGATACCCTTTTAAAATAGGCAAAGTATACATTCCATGACGCTTCCATGATAAGATATGGCTGGTCTAGACGGGAGAACGGTAATCCGGAGCCCCTGGTTCGAATCCCACGTGTAGGTACGTGTGCCGTCTCTTCAAATTCATGTGCGTACTTCGAACTTAAAAACGGCGAAAAAATGCATCGTGAGGGAAATACACCTGCTTGTCGAAGATTTAACTCTTCAAAGACATGTATAGTTTGGCCACCCGTGCCCTAGAAGTGGGAATTTCGTGTTGGGACCTCGAGGACTTGTGGCATCCACCAACTCGCACTTGACCAACTGGTATTTCTATAACTTGAATTTCTACTTGTAAGTCAAGACCCGGATTCGCAGCAGTGGGAACATTTGAAACACTTGATTTTGTGATTAAATTTTATAGCTGAACTCATAGTAAAATACATGATAGCACCTACAACGAGCTTTTTTTCAGCAACAGCATTTTTTACAACCGTTTGTCGGTCGTTTAGGGCTCCCACAAAAAACTGCGATGCGATGCAAATTGCTCCGATGTGGCGTCGCATCGCATCGCATCGCAGTTTTGTGTGGGAGCCCTTCCTCTGATGCCGCTAACCTATAAACCTCATGTTTTGGCGATTGTTTCTAAATTTTTCTGAAATTCCAATAACCAAAATATTGTGGGTGGATTTTACCTAAACTGGATCCGTAATAATTATTACACACTCACAATTGCATATTCGAACAGTAATAGTACATTATGATATAAGTGCGGTAAGTTGATAATTACAGCCGAGGCTTTATTGCTAGCTCGAGCCGAAGGCGAGAGCTATAATTAGCAGAGGATGTAATTATCAAAGCGCACGTATGTCATACGACGTTTTATAACATATTTGCGAGGAAATAAACAAAACTCTGACGACATTTTCAAATAAAAACAATACAGCGAAAAAAACGCGCGGAATAATATCTACTTGATCACAGATCACAGCACAGAGTATGTAATCACTATGGATCACAGATTAGCAATGCGCGCGCATCGGCGCCTTTTTTTTTAAGCAACGGCACAGAACCAGACGGTATGCCATTAATAATAAAGTAAATTAATATTTTTGTGTTTTGTTACAGAAAAATTATAGTAATTGATGGTCTAAATTAATTAAATTAAATTTAATGATCTGGCCCCCAACATCAAATCAGTTGACAAATGTTCCCTGCGCCTCCTGGGTTCACCGATTTTAGAAGAGTCGTTACCATCTTTTGTCGAAGAAAAAATTCAAAATTTCACGAGAGCCTCCGATAGGCTACTCAAAGTAAACGCCCATATGGCGTTTACAATTATTCGGCAATGTTTATTTGTTCCGAAATTTATGTACGCTTTACGGTGTAGTCCACTGTGGAAACATGGTGAGCTCCTTGGGAGCTTAGACAATGTCGTAAAGGAATCTCTAATATCGGTGTTGAATGTGGATCTGAGTGGGAGGGCCTGGTCACAAGCCTCACTACCCATATGGTTGGGAGGCCTAGGGGTCCGCCAAATTTCAAGTGTAGCTTTACCGGCATTCTTGTCCTCAGTTCATAGTACTCAAAATCTAATAGACAAAATTCTCGCACCCTCTTTAGGCCATTCGGAATATTCTGATGGAGTAGTAGCTAATTCGTGCGAGGCTAAGAATGCTTGGAGGCTGGCTTGTCCAAACAACGATTTCCCCAGATGTCTGTCATCTCAGAGCCAGTGGGATCGACCGATCTGCGATCTAGCACGGAACTCTCTTCTCGATACGTGTCCTAGTATCGCGGATCGTGCTCGTATCCTTGCTGTGTCTGTGTGGGAATCGGGCCTTTGGTTACAAGCTTTGCCATCTTTCAATACCGGTAGCCTATTAGATCCAACTGCATTTCGTCTAGCTGTTAGCTTGCGCTTGGGTGCGAGGTGCTATGAAGCCCATCGCTGCCATTGTGGTACTGCCGTCGACCAACTCGGTCACCACGGTCTCTCTTGCTCGAAAAGCGCAGGTCGTATTGGCCGCCACGCCAGCCTGAACGACATCATACGCCGGGCTTTTTCCACCGCCAATGTCCCAGCCATACTCGAACCGAGTGGGCTTGCGCGTGACGATGGCAAAAGACCTGACGGCATGACTGTTGTGCCTTGGAAGTTGGGTCGGCCCCTAGTGTGGGACGCAACTTGCGTCGATACTCTGGCACCATCCCATCTTCCAGAGACCAATTGTAAGGCTGGTGCAGCGGCTAATTCAGCTGAGCGACTCAAACGGCGCAAATATGCAACCCTCGGAAGAGGTTACATATTTGAGCCCTTTGGGGTTGAGACATTGGGTCCGTGGGGGCCGGGAGCTCACCTCATCTTCAAAAGCCTTTCCGAACGCTTGGTCGATGCGACGCGTGACCAATATGCTGGCGTTTATTTGGCCCAACGCATAAGCATTGCCATTCAGCGTGGTAATGCCGCCAGCATGCTGGGTACGCTTCCGATTGGTAGTGGGCTTGAACATCTTGATTATCTGTAGACCTTCATTGGTCTATGGATAATTCAGGTGTGCTTAGTGTAAGTAGTTGTTAGGTATGTAGCGTAGTGTAGTTCTCATTGTATTTTAGTTTTGTTAATAAAGGCTCTGCCCTATCTATAAAAATTAAATTAACGAATTTAATAATTCTTTATTATATTTTACCTCTCAAAGTTAATTTTATTCATAAAATGTTGACCACACTTTTCTGACATAAAAACTCTTTACTAAGATTTAAAAAGGTACCGTTCGTTTTAGACGGACCATATCTCTATACCTAGTCTGTGGACGGAGCATTTTGAAACCGTGCGTTTTACATTACACATTACAGCACTAGTGCGTAATAAGATACATTACGATACAGAAATTGGTCCAATAAGAGACCCTTTACGAGCAAATATGTTATAAATAATTATTATAAACTTATTAATTGCATATTCTAGTACTTACCTACCTATTGGCAAAAACTGGCTTTGCAACACAGTATTTAGAACTGAACCAAAAGAGAGGAACCTTAAAACATTGTAACTGTTTATTTGTTTTTGAAATAAATGATGAGTTATGTTTTGTCCTTTCATTAGCAATAATAGCAAGGCATCATTTAAAAGTAACTCTTTTAATGTTCTCTAATGTTTCAATTTACAGTTTCGTGCGTTTCAACCCCGCCAGTACAAAAATGTGGATCCACATTTTTTACGTCGCAACGGAAAAATTAAACGGACTTGACAATGGAACATTCTTACTGGGACTTCAATTAAAATTCCTGTTCTTAAACGAAATAGTAAAAAATACTGAAAACGAAAATGACTTCGCATGATTGGGAGTAATAAAAAGCGGGAATTCATTGTTCATTGTACCGAGTGAATATTTTTACAGAACGCCACATATTTAAATAGATGACTCAGCTAGTGTACGGGACCCTACTATTGTTACGCTTTGCTATAAAAATTCTCGAACAACGGAACGGATTTAAATAAACATTTCTAGAGTCGTTCCGATTTGTTAAAATTATATACATAATTGCAACACGGGTCTCTATGTTCTGGACCTTTGATTATTTACAAATAATCAAAGTTCTGGACCTATCTTCAATTATGTAAAGTTCACATTGTTAACTAATAAAATGAATCGCTCTCTTTTTAATGAAGATAAAAATATGTCTTAAAAAAAACGCTTAAGTACCTACGCACGCAAGAAGTTAATACTTCTTCTCTTTATTCCCCGTGCAAGAAGTCTCAATTCAACCATAGAACAGATAATATATTAATATATTCTAAGAAAGAAGATTAAAATAGAAGATATTTGCAACGCAAAAAGTTTTAACCTGGGGTTAGTTACAATGTTTACTAGCTAACTTCTGGGTGTAAGTTTGTGACGGTGTGCGCGCATCGTACAAATTTACTTTCCTCATTTTACCCTATCTCTCATAATTTTGTTTTTTGGCACTCAGTTTGCGTACTAGCATTACATAAAATCTTTCCCATAATATCACGTTTCAATAAACATCAATAAATTAACAGACCGCTCTATTGTCACTACTGAGTTTTGGGGTCTTCTCTCACAAAGCGTCAAAGCAATAATGTTCGGCTGGCCAAGTGCTGGTTGGCGGGTGTCCTATTTTTAAAGAAATATACTTTTTCTTGGTAAAGGTGTGTTGTTTTTTACAGGAGACTGTCACAGCGTCAATGACAGAGGAATCTCCATTCCTCTGTTATTGACATTCCCCAATATCTAAGCGTATTGCTCTCTCATCGTGCATCTTATCTCAGTCCTGTGCTAGTCTCACCCATGCATGACAAGAACTTTTTCGGGTGCCATCGACCCATGTAGCTATCAAATCTACAAAACAAATTTTATTAATAATCGGTCGAGCATTTTGGTGAAATAAAGCTACACAAACACAGAGATATTATTGTTTTGAAATAATAGATGTGGAAGTGAACACGATGGAGTGACGATATATGTACGTTAGGTAGTAGGCAGTGTCTGGAGAAGAAAAGCAGAGAATAGGGTTTAGTGGCGAATAATGGGAGAGGCCTATGTCCAGCAGTTGACTGGGGTAGGCTGACGACGATAATGATGATGATGAATACAAATGGAATGATAATATATTGTAGTTTGAAGCGTAAAATAAAGACAATTGCAACAGTAAAACAAAATAACGTCGTAGTAATCTCGAAACTTATTACAATTTTAGTTATTTACATAAAAAGCTTTCATGCCCCTAATTGCAGCGTTATCAGCGAACATTGTTCGCTTATCAGATCGCTGTAATTACAACCCTCTAAATTAAATGAAAGAAATTCTGTTTCCACCGAACTAACAACAGCTATTCAGCGTATGGACCTAGTTTACATTGTTTGAATTATTACATGTAATAAAATAAAATCATACTAGCTTTTTCCCGCAGCTTACGTTGGTTATTGAGTGAGATTTGGTGAGAAACCGAGAGTAGAACGAGGAAACCAAAAAAAAGCAATTTCTTTGGAGACAACATAGGCATTGAATAAACTCTTTGTAGTTTGTAGGTTTATGGTACTTCTGGATGACGTAGCATTGTATTTTTATAATTTGTTTCGAACTTCTTTATTCCAGATCATTGAATTAGAAACAATACATTAAATTACCAATTTCACGGTACTCGCTGATTTTACAGCTTGAACAGATATAGTTTAAATCAATTTCAGTTTCAATCTACAAAGATATAGAAAAAAACACAACACGTTAAAACTTATGAATATCGTTGTGATTTTATAATGTCTGATGACAGATGACGATAAAAAATAGAGCGTTGATTTTTTTCGGAATACCAGGGTACCAGTTTTTGATACGAGTAACATAAAAATAAGTATCTGTAATAATTAGTATGTGTGTGGAATCTGATTCCACAACTGTGAGGCAAATTCCTCCTCTCTAAGTTTTTCATCAAGAGCAATGTACAAGTTTGTCGTCACCATAGGGTTTAACGGTGAAAAAAAACACTGTGAAGAAACTGCCTTCTTAAACAAGACAAATTTCGAGGATATACGTCATCAGTCTATCCGTACCTGGTCAACGTAGTAAATGGCATCCTTGACTATCTCCTCGTACGAGAGAGCGCTTCGATTTTCTCTTTATGAAAGAGGACTTGCAGTTAAAGCTTTGGAAACAAAAGTACATGCTTATAGACTACAGGCCCGTGAACAAAATTTACGTAGTAAATGAACCACCAGGAGACCTGTGTAGGATGATAGAAGGGTATAAAGTAATAAGATTCAGCACTATGCCGTCACTTGTAAGCTGTCCAACTGAGTACAGTCGCAGAGGGCGGGTTGCAACCCTCGATCATTTCTCCTTGTCGCATGATTTTTGTACGGCATTGCGAAATAATGGACTAGGAGAGGTATTGTAACTGTATGGAACCAATGCCGTACATAATCAAATGCTCAAATCTGTAAATCGTCGGAAAAACACGATTTTTTCCGACAAACTTTTTTTTTAACGTTTATAGGTTTACACTTGACCGCGATCTCACCTGATGTTAAGCGATAATGCGGTCTATAACTTTGAAGACTTTGAAGTCTTTTTCGCACTAGAGTGTCTTTGCCTATAAGCTTTTTGGCGCGCCTCTCGATCGATTCCAGAGCTTCAAACTGATACTTAGCCGATCCACCCCAAAGATGCGAACAGTACTCCATACAAGACATCCGTCAAACTAATAATTATAAACTTAAATTTTTTATAGTTTCAATACCTCTTCTAATCTATTATTCTGCAACGCCGTACAAAAATCATGCGACAAGGAGAAACAATCGAGGGTCGGAACCCCCCTCTTAGACTGTACTCAGTTGGACAGCTTACAAGTGACGGCATAGTGCTGAATCTTATTACTTTATATCATTCTACATAGATCTCCTAGTGGTTCATTTACTACGTAAATTTGGTCCACGCGCCTGTAGTCTATTATACTTGGTGAACATTTATTGTAAGCAAATCACGAACACTTCGATACAATATGCAAAACCTATTAAATAAAACATTGCCCACCAAACAGAAGATTCATGCAAACTTGAAAGCGCACTACCCCGATACATCAAAATTTGAAATACCAAAACCGCAATGAATGGCCAGGGTAGGTGCCGGCTCTTACAATAAATGTGGAGTCATCAACAATGATTCAGTGATGGGCTAGCCACAGTATAGCTTGAGTCAGTACAAGATCTAAGGATATTTGAAGGGGCTAAGGACTTTTGCGGATATATTTGACTGTAATAAGTTGTGTTACGTTCTATTGTAATTCCTACTTCTGTTCTGGTTCTTTGTATCATTAGTATGTGATTTTTTTTTTTAAAAGGTACGTTTTCAATATTTAATTTGTTATTTAAGCTACTGATATGATTTTTAGCGTCATCATCAAACTGTATACTTAGCGACAATAAGATCCATATAGGTATCCAATAGGACTTAGGTTTTAACGTAATGCATAGTTTTGGAAACTGCCGGAGCTAACTTCAAAATTTCTAACATCAAGTACTGCTAGAGTATATAAATATTCTACTTTTGTGTACATACATATAATTCAAATTATGTAAATGTAATTAATCATTTTAATAGGTATATTAATAATGTATTTTATATGTTAGAGTTATAATCACGATATTGATTGCGATGTATACTAGATGAAGTTAGTCAAAGAATACCAGTGGAAAGAAAGTACCAGCAAGGATCGTGCCCTCGAATTTTGGCGTCTCTTTCTCGTAAAGAAAGACGCCACAATTTTGCTTTGGTACGTGTTGCATCAATCAGACATCAGACATTTCATTTAGATATATTTGTTCTCATATCCTTACTTCCTTACACTGTTGTCGCGTTATGCCTACACATGTCGGAGCATATTATGTACAAGAAACCAGGTCCCCACGAACTCAACGTTTCAACCCCAAATGGCTTAACCAGCATTCGCTGTGAATACATTTCATATATTTATAATTATATGATTCGCTGAAATATTATTATATATGAGCGCAAGGACAGAAAAAAACAATAATTATAAACAAAATGGGATTAAGGTACGACTATAAACCGAAATTTCAGTTAAATTCAAAGCATTGCGAACATGGCTCAACCCATAACTTGAGAGAAAACTTGGAAAAGTCTGACTCATCGCTACTGACTGACATATCGCGTATCTACTATGGGCCCGATATACTGCGTTACCAGATAGTACCTTGTACTGACCGCAGAGGGCGTGATATACTGTTATAGGCCGCCCGGCCCTCGCTCCAAATGAATGGTTCTAGGTAAGGACCTAGATATGACAAATGGTTTATAATAAAACAAGTGTGGGCTCTTGTGGAAACTCTTGGGGGTGTATTAATGTTGCGTGGCATATCTTGAGAATATTTTAATCTTATTTTGTGAGAGATATTTTCAAGCTGACAATGGAAGGTCGGGCTCATTATTGATTCTTCGGTTCTTAGTATCATTCTTGGTCTGGCTTCTGTATACACCCATCACCCACTGAGCACAATTAATTTCTACTTTTAATTTTGCTTTACAATTTTCTTTTTCTGCTAGCGTTATTGAAAGCCCTAGAGATACTCCACTTATACCTTTATATTACAAATTATACAATTATACAATTATACCTTTATGTTACAAATTATACTTAGACTTACATAAAACGGGCTTGGTACTTGGTAGGTCCGTTATATCCTACTAATGTCCTAAATATTTCGTTCATTTTTGGAACGATATTCCTTGGAGGAAATAGAGATTTGCGAGACCAAACTGAAAAAAAATGAGACTAAAACCATTAGAAAATATATGTATGTCGGCAGTGACGCTTAAAAACTGCCCGTCGCCAGAGTTGACGACTATATTTTTCAGATGATAGTACAATAAAATAAAGTGATTTATTTTACCAATTGTATTGCTTCTATACTATCGTTCTATCGAACTTCGTTCCTACCTGGTGTCCCATGACACCACATTCTTATTTGTTTGTATTTTCTACTCTATATGTTTGGGTTTCTGTATCTTAATCACATTTCAAGAACTGGACAGATCATCTGAAGCTTAAGATTTAGATAGATTATAATTTGAAATAGTATATAGGCTACTTTTAATATCGAAAAATGTAGCGTTTCTTGAGCAAATTCTTTTTTCTAAATTCTACACGGACATCATCGAGGGCAGATGCTAATCGTTTTGTAGCTATATTTTGTCGTATAATGAACACATTAATTTCGTGTCAGCTTCCGGTTTAGTTGATCTATTCAAAGGAAGCTATCCTTTGCATTTAAACTTATGAATAGGTATTTAGCTTACTTACATAGAAAGATACTAGGTATAATGAATGAATGAATGAAAATTCTTTATTGTTCACACCATATAGGACACATAGATACATACATACAATTTAGGAAAAACAGTAAGACTAGTGATACAACGGGCGGCCTTATCGCTAAAAGCTATACTATTTTATAGCTAATACTATTTTACTTTTGTTAGGTAGTTTTATTTCCAAAGCTTAATTGTTCAAATATTCGATAGTTTCAATTCATCATATGGAACCTGTCCAACCCTATCAATTCAATTTACAGTTAGAATTGTTTCAAAATGACGCTCCGCTGACAAAATCGGGGGGTATCGAATAGGGGTGTGAGATACCCTCACGTCGCCTCATTTCCCCATTTCTCTCCATTCGATACATATGGGCAGGACACCTGCGCCGGTACAATTGCACATTAAAACACAACAACTGAGCTGTTACCGGCGAGAGCATGACAAACACTCGAGACGCGGGCAGACGGAGAATCGCTCGCTCCCGATCGTCCGGTGTTTGGTGCAAACAGTTTGGTCGCGGAGTATGTTAGCAACAAACACATTTTCGAATACTGGACAGTGCTTCCCGGAGCATACCCAGTCGGACGTTCGATTTGAATCACAGATCAATATTTCAGTGATAGTTTATGCATTGAATAATAGACACATAGACATGATCGACAAACTTCAATATAAAGTACCTGGGTGACCGAGCTTTGCTCGCTTTAAATACTAAATATACTTAGATACCTACAGATAAAATACTCCAAGAAATATATTTTCTTTAAAAAAACGAATTGAAAAAAAAAGAGAACTCGTCTGTATTCGAACCCGGAGCTACTAATTCGTGACCGCTATGAGCGCCCGACTTCCCGTCTGAGCTAATTATGCTATCACGTCACGCAGCGAAATTTACCTTCACATTCTAATGTCTAATGTGACAGTTTTTCATTGTCTAAAAACGCGCATAATATGAGACCTAGTTAGATCGATTTATCGTCCCCGAAATCCCTTGCATACATAATTTCATGAAAATCCGTCGAGCCGTTTCCGAGATTCAGATTCTATGTATATATACATATTTATATAGGTACAAGAATTGCTCGTTTAAAGGTATAAGATAATGCATAAGAATCGTAAATACAGTGATTATTCTCAAAAGCAATGAAAGACCTTTTACTGATGCATAAAACTTTTCCTTAAAAATGTCGCATGCCGAAAACACGGATTTTTTAAGTAAATTCCTGTGGTGAATTCAAATAGTTTGACATTTTCGACGGCAAACTGACTCAAACAAAGTTTTGATTAAGTATTGTTTTTTAATACAATCTCACGTACAAGTGAGATTTCGTTTTGATTTCGTTCTAGTTATTTGATTGATTGTTTTGAACGAATTAGGAAAAACAGGTATAAAAACTTCCATTTTATTTTGTGCAGTTAATTCAATCGTGGTGTGTTTTGAACCTATACCCATCAGTTATAAAATAAAGCAAGCTTTGAAAGTTGGTCAGGAAATAAGTAAAACGTTTACGATCTAAACCACAACACATAAAACATAAAAATATAACAGACAAAATTAAGATAAAAAAATTGGCAGTCATAGGAACTGCCGATAGAAGTAAAAACTTAAAACTCAGAATTTGATAGCTTACCTTGGAAACTACACTGGTGTAACCGGAGGCGTGGCCTCGCCGTCTTGGCATGGCCATCTAGAAATGCGTCAGCATTTCCCATTGTCTGATGCGTTATTTCTAGATGGCCATGTCATAATGGCCTATCCACGCCCTTTCAGCATTTCCCATTGGCTGACGTATTGCTAGATGGCCAATAGCCATGGTCCCGAGTTTACCCGAAGCTTTCTTATCATACCCGAGCGTGACGAATGAATTCAATTTACAGCCCACGAAAAATCTGTCTAGGCACGCCTAAAGAAGTTTTCACTTCAAAAACGATCGGAAGCTTTCACAGATCTTTGAACTAAACACATTTGGGTTAACCACAGATTAACATCACTAAAGTGTATGTTAACCGGCGTCACAATAAATCTCTGTTCTTGTCACGCTCATTCTATTTAATTATCTAAGTGGTGTTTGTTAGTTTGTTGGTTCGAACGTGTCCTGGAATGAGCCGCCGGGATTTTTGCACAAAAATAAAATGAAATAATCCATCTGTTTTCGAACTAAACTTGATACGAACCGGATCAGCATGGAAAATAATTCAACAGTATGAAAAATATGATTTTTGGCATCGAAAATTATACGCGATATTTTTTTGTTGAAGAATTTTAAGCCGGCTGGGTGAAACAAATAAATCTAAAGTATTGGTCGAGCATCATGAATGGACATTGAGCATTTGCGTTCCAATTTTAAAATCTGAATTGTGTTGAAACATACATGAGAATTGTATCTATTTTTGTGTTGCGAATTTTGGCATGTAGCTTGCTTGCAATGCTTTTAAACTTTAGCGATTTCAACAGTGGCGTGATTGAAATGTCGGGAGGTAATTCAAAATAATTTGCATCGCGGTTGAGTCCTGTGTAATTTTTTCAATGATTAATTTAGTAGAAGTTCACAAACCGATAAAACTACGAGAAACAGAATAAAACATATGCATCTAACGTGTGCTTTCACTTGTAAAGAGAGGGACCCGGCCGTTATCCACTACATTGGCCAAGTGCGGGTTAGCGGATGATGCATGTCCTCAAAACATTCTTGGAACATGTCGGTTTCTCCACGGTATTTTATTAGCATTAAAGCCACTAATGACAACTAATTTGTACATAAATATACACTAACTTGGAAAACATCTAGGATTCAAACCTACGAGTTGACGATTAAGAAATCGGACGTTATCACCACTAGGCTACTGCAGCTCGTAAAACTAAAAGTATCGTGTAGTTATCCTCCGCAGTCGCCATTTCACGTATGAACGCCGTGAACGTATCAAGTTACCTCATTCATCCTCAAAAAAAGAATCAAAACTTAAATTTAAATTAATTTTAAAACTCACCTGGTTTATTATCGTAGGTAAATGTACCTAATTCAATGGAATTGATGAGGAATGGAAACGGTGTTCGTGTCAATCCCGTAGCAATTAGCATCTAACAATAGCATTCTATTCGGCTCTTAGTCCGTGATATTCGGACTATCTACTAAATAGAGCCAATTTCGAGGATTGGGATTAAATTTTCCAATGATAAATTTATTGCATAAATGCTACGTAGGTCACACTATAAGTTTTGCGTAACTTATATGCTATAACCAAAATATTATGTTTATTTCTTGTCAAAATACTCTCCTATCCATTTAAAAAAAATCGTGTAATTGAAAAAACAAGTGACAAATTATTTCCCGCCAATTGTTTTTTGACGTGACAACGTCTTATAAATTGGTTAGCCGGGTGACACTTCAAGAAACTGCGTTACGCTCCGCTCACGTTATGCGCTCACAATGAGAGCGAGTGAGAGGGACGCGTGCCTTTCACTTTTTATGTCTGTCTCTCTCGCTCTTAGGCGGGCTAACCATGCCCGAGTCGCCGATTCGCTTAGGCGCCTGCATACAAGTTACACGTTGCCAGTTAATTGTTAAACGATTGTGTAGTGATAATGTGACAGACTACGAATTAATATTCACATTAAAATTATTTTACCACTCAAATTCGTTGTCACGTAAAACTTTCGCCCGTATACCGACTTTACAGGCAACCAATTTTTTTATAACTAAGAAGGTTGCAACCTTAAAAAAGAATAAGTAAGTAAATAGATCAGGTTTTTCCGCACGGTTCCTTTGTACCAATCGTATGCAGATGAGGTTAGCTATAGCAACAAAGTGATGATCCGCGACAAAAGTATGACACTTCCACAAGAGCGATCAGACCCATGCTCGGTGTGAAGTGTTTGTTCTAGCTCTATACGTAATATACGTACGTAAACTCTTTGGTTGCAACGTCTCAAAAAATATAACATTCGAAATTCAAATAGTTCCGATTAGCTAGAAGTGCAAAACTTTTAGTGTGCCCCATGTATATCGAAGCGTAGACGCATAGCGTGGACTTCGATCCACGGATCAAAGTCCACGCGAACCAAAAACCTATATTTTTTATGGAAACACTTCTCTAGCCACGTTGTGCAGTTTTTGATAGAGCAAAATCTTACGAGTTTGGGTACCAACGTAGTTGCATCATAGAACTGCGAATGGAACTAGTGTCAACTCAAAATTGACACTAGTTCCATTATTTAAAAATCCATTTTTAATGGAACTAATGTTGTAAATTATTATCAGTAGTTCCATCATGGAGCTAGTGTCAACGAACCAACATATTAATGTCGGAACAGCGGCAGCGCGGTAGTAACGAAGTGAGACGTGCGCGTTAGACGCTTTTTGAATGAGTGAAATCTAGTCAGTTCTCGTCACCGACAAACGTAATAGCAGTATATCTATTGCTAAACATGTGACGGATTCAGCAGCATTAGTGCTGATTCTGAGTTAAAAGCCTTCACTTCTATCGGCAGTCCCTCTGACTTGCATTTTAAAGAGTGACGAGACGAGCACGACATATGCCTGATGGTAAGCAATATACCTGCCACATAACAGCACAGTGACACGCGGCTATTGGAACATGAAGAGTGCAAATCATTACCTAGCACTGCATTGCGCTCGTCACCCTGAGATATAAGATGTTTTATCTCTATGCCCTGGAATTTCACTGGTAACATTGTCCTTCAAACCAGGAACACAGTAATACTTAGACGGCATTTGAAGTCAAAATTAATAATAGAACAACTTGATTATCTGTAGACCTTCATTGGTCTATGGATAATTCAGGTGTGTTTAGTGTAAGTAGTTAGGTATGTGGCGTATTGTAGTTCTCATTGTATTTTAGTTTTTTTAAATAATGGGACAATTATCCTCATTTTAATGTAAGCATTAATACTAAGTGTTAATTTTTAACAACTAATTCCCAGCATCCGTAGAACTTTGCGTGTAAAATAAAAATATAATCTCGCGAGAGATAGAAGGCCGGAGTGTAAAAACGCCCGAAACACGCACTCGCAATAAATTCCCGTGCAGCGGTGGCGCCCTCCGAGGTAATTGCGCGGTCGCGGGGCGTAGACTTCATCACCAAACCTCATTTGCACGAGTGCTGCCACCGCCGCTACTCATGGAACTCGATTTTAAAACACAAACGATTAACAAGTTACAGATAGTGCAATCCACGAAGACGCGCCCCACAATTTTCCTAACCGTTTTTAGTATATGTGTGCAAGCTTCCGTCAATGTTGAGTGTTATCGGTACACACTAATTACCTATGAATGCACACGCACACTACAATGACTGGTGAATGGTTCGCGACTGACGCTCGGAGCAAACGCGATTGGTGGAGAAAAAAATTGGTGGGGCGCGTCTTCGTGGATTGCACTATCTATACTTCGCTAATTAGGTTCGGTTAAGTGAAATTAACGATATGTGAATGGTTTCAATGTCGCATGGGGATACTGAACATTTTACGGTTACGTTCAGCATTGTGATTGGGCACTATCACAATATTACATTTACAATAAGTAGTACATTTTGAGGGTTGTGATCTGAGATTGAAAGCATACGAGCGCAGTCGTACTTGTATATCGTCTATCTCTCCCTGTGTGTGTCTCTCTCACTTTATCTCTCGCTTCCTAGTACACCCACGTATCTGAATATGATTTTAACTGGGATTAAATAACTATAATATCTTAACTACCCTACACTGCATTATTCTTTCGTTCCCTAAGCAGGGCAGGACGGGCCACTGAGCCTAGTTTGAGGACAAAAGTAAAGTCTAAGTACGTAATGTCTTGTGTTCTGTGTAATATTATGTATTTCTGTTTCAATTGCACAGCATCATCGCTTTACATCATGCGAGATAGTGACAGCCAGTGTAAGTCTCTTTTTTACGAGAAGACTGATAGACATGTTTAAATATAGCCTTATTTATTTTTCAATAAGTCTAAAAATAAAAAAATATAATTAAAACTAATAAAAATATTTAAAAAAAATAACATTAAAATTAATTCAATTCATAATTAAAGAGTTAATATAAAATAATATAATACTTAAAACAAATATTATTTTTCATCTTCTTCGGTGCGGACCTGTGCGATTCTGTGCTGAATAGAAATACTTCCCCCATTTTAGTCTACAGTGTTCAGTCAGTAGCTGTGTCAATCCAGTCACTTTCAGTTCGTATTCAGTTCATATTTGTCTAGCCATCTCTTCTCTCGTATCTTTTACCTGTGTTTTGTGGACACTTACTAGTGGATATATAGGTATATATTGTTTGCCCATCTTTAGTGACTCATTCGTGCAACATAGTCGGCCCTTTTTACCGACTTCAAATAAGGAGGTACCTACTGTGTTCGACTGTATATATTTTTTTCTATGTATGTTAACCGATTTCTCAGTCAATCGTAGATCGTTTTTCAAATATTTTTTTATTTTTAGAATGAGTAAATTTCTGAGGTGGTCCCATGAGCACCAAATCAGGGTCTAATGGTGACATTCTGAGCAACTGAAGGAAACACTCCAAATTCTTCCACAATAAGCCAATTTTGCGCAATATCTATCTGCGCACGAGCAAACGAAGACTAATGGTGGCCAGAACTTCGACCTGTGCGCATTCGATCCGATGTTTCTGGTTAACAAGGTTTTTTCAAATGGTAGCCGATAAAAATGTCGTCTTGTAAATAAAATTGAAGTCATTTTTTTTTGGAGAAAATGAAATTATATTATCCGCTTAAATTTTGTTGGTGTTGTAAAATTGTGTTGGTGAAAGTCAGTAATTTTTGTAGTTCTGCATTTTTTTCCGATTCTGTATAGAAAGACAAATAAGAACAAGTCATGACGTGATGGTGTGCGGGTATTTGAAAATGAAGCTTTTATATCACTGCTTGCGCTACGCACCCGAAGACATAAGATCTCTTTGCCGTATAATTTATCTGTAAATATTGTCCTTTAAACGGAAACTCGGTAATATATGCACATTACTGGTGAACAGTATAACTACGGACAAAATTGTGGTACAAGAAAAATGTCCTTAAAATCAAATTAAATTCCGCTATCATATTAGGGCTACACTTTTGAATAGTTAGGAATTCCTGCAATATCCGCAAAAAAATACAATTATCATCGATTTAAGCTCAAATTGTTGAGAATGTACGTGTTATTTAATTAAGTTGAATCTAATTTGTTACACCATAACTTTTAAACATACTGATGATTGTCATATGAAAACTGCTTTCTTTACGACTCCCAATTGAAAAACTTTTGTTTTAAAAACTCGTTCTCTAAATTGATTCATGAGTTTCGCAAAGTTATTGTAACTCTGCCAGAGAGACCTCACACCTGAACCCAAGAGAGTATTCATGTAACAAAATTACTCATCTTATTTACGTAAAACCTGATCATATTTCCTGTCATCAATCCATTTAATCGAGAACGAATAGTAATTCCGCAGCCCTTCCCACTGCCGGTTACACACTCAGCCAATTTATATAGCGAGAGGGCAATTACTGGCGTTTTCCGCCGTTTTAGGCGCCCAAATATCGTTTGCGGGGATTATTTCGTCGTCCACCCCGATCGCCGCAGGGCACCTGATAATCACTACTGAATTGAGCAGGCGACGAATTACTTACAATCTAATAACTAACACGCTTTTTGAAAACGATTTCGTGTGTGCTAATAGTGTTATAACGTAATTGGCATAAACCATAATGTGTGAACTCTAATTCACTAATTCAAACACACTCTAATAACTGGCAGGTCGCCTAAAAACCTCCTGTTAATATTATAAATGTGTGTTTGGACATTTATTGATTACGACGAAATTAGTAACTCAGATAGAATATAGGTAGTCTAGAACTTTTTATTGCAAAAAAATGCGGACGTCCACTTGACTGGGAATAGTTTTAAACTATACGTGGATGAAACCGCAAGCAGATACCTACTAGTCAAAGATAAAATAGCAAACGTACATGTTTAATTTTTAAATAAAAGGAGCACCATAATATCAGCAGTACCAGTATCTAGGTACCGTATTAGCAGTTCCTAGAAATATGAAGAATTTGGGATATAGAAGTAGTCCATGTTCTAATAACAGCGTCACTTAACTTCAGGCGAGATGGAGGCCAATAGTAAAAAAACCATCAATGCAAACAAATTAAACAAAGTCTATTGCAGCCGGATAAAGCGAAAAGGAACCGACTTCGAAAAGCTTAAATAAACTAAAACAACTAAATAAATTACTATTATACACGTAGGTACACCCTGACAATCTATGTAAAAAGGCTCCGTTAAAATACACTTTTACTTTGTTAAAATAATGTTTTTTTCTTAGTACCTACTGCTGATATTGAATAGATTACAATTATGTTTAAAGATTTTACAAATCATGATAATTATGCAACGGCACACACTATCAAAACTTACAGTCACACATAAAGTTTTGGCATTATTATAATATTATTATGTTATGCTATCGCTACCTGCGTAATATCAATGTAACGTGTTACTAATATTATAATTATTAATCATGACGTCTCGTAGGCAACGCAAATGTAATTAATACTTACGCTAATGACTGTAACTAACTGATTGCTCATTACAGATAGATATAATAGTAGTTTCAATATCTCGACGTGAAATATTTCCAAAAACGTGCAAATTTAACAACAAGACAAAATTACAATGTTTAACTTATTTCTGATAAAAGGTATAGTTAAGAAGTGTTTCGATGGCTACGACATCACATATGATTGTATGTGTGAGAGAGCGGTCAGGCATAAGCCTACTAATGATTAAAATAAGTACCTACTTACTACAATGGCACAAATAGATAACCAAATATAGACACATAAAAGCTTCGTCACCGGTTAGAAATGTGAAAAGGCAAAAGTCGAAGCTTGTGCAATATACATTTACAAACTTTTACCATTTTGCAATTTGATTTTAATGCGAATTAAATCATGTATACATGAACAATACTTTTTCGGTTTTACATGAGTAAATTGAAAATTTGTTGTGAAAACATTTGAAATGTTTTTAAAATGGATATAATATGCAAATATACATAATTTTTGAGCGTATGGGTACAAAATCGTGCTAAGAAAGTGGATGAAGATTGACATAAACCAGCAGAGAGCTACTATACATTTTAGGTGTTAGTGCTACGAGTAAGTAAACGGTGTATGCGCTTTACTTATCTTAAACTAATGCTACATCTGTCTAGTTACGAGCTCGGTCTGACATAGTGCCAACGTTGTCACATATGGCAGCTTGACGTTATGATTATTTGAAGTGCCCTTGTGCCAGTCTTCGTACGAGATACAGTACTCGTTGAGTAGGACGAGTATGGCATTTGGAAAGGTTTAAGGTATGCGTCTACAAATGTACGTAAGTTAGTAAGATTAGATTAGAACATTCACTGTGGTGGAAACTGCACACACAACACCACCTGACCCCAAACTAAGCAAATATAACGTGTACAAGACTCGTATTTTGGAAGCCAGATAGCTCATATGTAGTACTTATGTAGCTTTTTAAATACATGCTTATTATACATAGAAATACCCAGATACAGAACAAATGCTTGTATTCATTAAACAAATATTTGTACTGGGTGGGAATCGAACCCACGACCTTCGGCTTCGTAGGTAGATTTATTACCAACTAAGCCACGAGGCCAATGTAGGCTAACATGGTCTTGCGACTTATACGCTAGCCCAAATTTCGAAAGGCAGTAGTCGCCACTTGAAACGTTGAAACCAACTGCCATAAGTACTTTAAAAAAACATCATACGCCGGGTCTATATGGGGTGGGATAACATTTTTTGTCCTATTTTAGGTAGGCATAACGTTTTTAGGACTAATGATAATTTACCATAACAACTAAACGCATAACTGTCTTCGCATAATGTTAACTAGCATAACCATATATGACATAACGATAACTTAGCGTAATGTTTAAACGCATAGCCATATATAGCATACAGATAATTTAGTATATAATGTACCATAACTATAAATAGCATAATGTTTAAAGGCACACATTGAGAAAAGCATAACAATACTTAAACATCAACAAACAAACATCAACGGCATAAACTTTAAACGCCTAACTAAAAAACAAGTGCAAAGAACGGACTGTAGCAACATTATTTAAATAAAATACGTGGGTGTGTGAAATGCGGGTGGGTACTTTGACAACAATATTTATTATTCGTAATGTAGGTATCTACTAATTTAATGGAATATCATTGTCAATAGTATCTGTCATTGTCGCATTCGTGTTCATATCATACTGTTGCTGTGAAATTATTTAGTATATTTTGAGGATTAAGAATCGTTAATCTGAGAATAACACCATATTTTTTTTTATGGTAAACACCGTTTTTATTGTACGTACAATAAAAGGTCTTTATGCAGTAGTATAACAATTTTGTACTTTTTCATGTAGACATAACGTTTTTAGGACTTAAAAACCTACATACACTAAGACATATGGTGACTCCGGGTGGGCTCCCACCAGAAGCTCTGTGGTTAGCCCTGAGTCTCGTTTCTCCATACTCGGCATGCGCTCCACTACGGAGGTCGCCGGTTCGCTTCGCTCGCCACCTCCCCCCTTCGGTACGCTTGGCCTTGCATGGATCGCTCCACTCAGGACCTTCCTTGAGCTTCTGGCTCCTGCATTTTTTAAATACACTCTAGGGTAGTAGCGACAAGACTAGGTGGAGTCGGGGTGCTCCGAGTTGGATCTGTGTCCCAGGTAACCTGGTTATATATTACGTAGCACAACAAATAATTAAAAAATGCCTAAATGCGTCTGAGCAATTCTGTGCTAGAGCGCTCGGCCGCCGGCGGCGCCGGGGATTCACTCGTGTTACAGAATACTGCATACAGATAGTGCAATCCACGAAGACGCGCCCCACTATTCCTCCTAACCGTTTATAGTATACTAGCTGTTACCCGCGACTTCATCCACGCGAAATAAATACTAAGGTAACTCAGGCAGTACCTATTTGTATACCCAGACACATTTACGGTTACTAAAACCAGCTTATAATAAAAAAAATACAATTTCATCAAAATCGGTTCAGTTGTTAAGGTTTAAAAACGAAAGATACATTCATCTCCCATTTCAACTCCAATTTCATCCCCATACAGTTCGAAATTACAAAATTGCCAGAACAAACATTTATTTGCTTCGTGTCACGTGCCTATTACAAAGTTTCATGGTTTTATCTTCAACGATTGGGAACTTCCATATTGACATTCATCCTCCATTTCAACCCTAATTTCATCCCCGTACAGTTTGAAATTACAAAATTGAGGAAACAAACATTTAATTGCTTCATGTCAAATATCTATATACAACATTTGATAACTTTGAAAATCACGAATTTTCAAACAACCGTTCATCCCTTGTTTCACCCTCTTAGGGGTTGAATTTTGCAAAACCCCGTCTTAGCGAGCGCCTACGTGCTCAAAGGGACCTCCATGCAAAATTTCTGATTCCTAGCATTTGTAGTTTCTGAGATTCCTTGATGAGTGACCCTTCGCTTTTATATATATATAGATGTGTGCAAGCTTCCGTCAATGTTTGAGTGTTATCGGTACACACTAATTACCTATGAATGCACACGCACACTACAATGACTGGTGAATGGTTCGGGACTGACGCTCGGAGCAAACGCGATCCCCTAAACCAAAAATTGGTGGGACGCGTCTTCGTGGATTGCACTATCTATAGTAATTAATTGTACAGCTGAGCTGGCGACCGATAGGCACTGTGTTGTCCATAATTTCCGTGTCTTCGCACATTAATGTAATGAATGTTTTCTCTGTAATTTATTTGTATTTTTATAATTATATATTTTTAAGCCCTTCAAGTGACTATGATTCATCATATCCTTGAATATCTAAAGTGTTCAAACAGTCAGCCTGTATATTATGCTACATTCATTATGACAAAGTAAATTAGGGGGAAAAATATGCGATTTAAACGGCACCTTAAAAAAAATAGAACAAATAAAAAAATACCTAAAAACTATTATGCGTCTCATCAATAGTCGAATTAAATGTAGTACAATAGATTGTTATGGTTAAAACACATACGGCCAAGAACTGATTATGCGAAAGTTGCATTATGACACTATAGGTACATTATGCTACATTCATTATGACAAAGTAAATTAGGAACAAAAAATTATGCGTTCTAATAGGATCCCTCATACGCCAACCCTCACTTGGCCGACTAGGTAAATTTTGACCTTGACTCTCTTTATACGAGGTATTTTTATAATTATATATTTTTAAGCCCTTCAAGTGATTATGATTCATCATATCCTTGAATATCTAAAGTGTTCAAACAGTCAGCCTGTATATTATGCTACATTCATTATGACAAAGTAAATTAGGGGGGAAAATATGCGATTTAAACGGCACCTTAAAAAAAATAGAACAAATAAAAAAATACCTAAAAACTATTATGCGTCTCATCAATAGTCGAATTAAATGTAGTACAATAGATTGTTATGGTTAAAACACATACGGCCAAGAAATGATTATGCGAAAGTTGCATTATGACACTATAGGTACATTATGCTACATTCATTATGACAAAGTAAATTAGGAACAAAAAATTATGCGTTCTAATAGGATCCCTCATACGCCAACCCTCACTTGGCCGACTAGGTAAATTTTGACCTTGACTCTCTTTATACGAGGGAAGGCCCCGAAGGGGAATTCTCTGGTGTGGAACCGTAGAGCAGGATGTTTGTGTTTTTATGATTAATACATTATTTTGTTTTGTTGTTGTGCACTACGAAACTAAAACTTGCTTATAAGTATATATATTTTCCAAATTCCATTTATTTTGAGATCGTACCTAACTTTGTAAATCTCGAACGTAATCTGATTGTGAAAGAAATCATTTAAAGAGTTTGTAAGGCCGTTGTAAAACGAACTGTAATAAAATCCGACATAAATTCACTTAGATACAGCGCTTTGTTACACTAACTAACTTAGTTTCATTGACTTACACTAAGTCAGTTATTTGTAATCTCGTTTAAGTGAATGAGTGTAACGTTCACAATCTTAAACGATAAAACGAACTAAGTAAGAGCTATGAAGGTTTAAAAAGTAATTAGTTACAGGCACTAACGATGCACTTCTGAGCTCTGTTCTAATTGCTTTATTTAGCTTAATCTTGGATAAAGAAAGTTCTAGTTTCAGTTGCCATTAGGGAAATTACAAAAAACGAAATAAGGGATTGGGATGGGATTTTGTTAATTACGCAATTAATATCTGAAATAATATACGTGGTCGTGGTGGCCTGGTGGCAAGAAAGTACGATTGCTCAACCGGTAGATCGTAAGTTTGAATCCGGCCTGAACTTTTGACTATTGTTCACATTACCACAGGCTGTAACAGTGAAATACATTATCATATTATATGAGGAGAGTGGCATGCGCCAAAAAAGAAACCCTTCAAAGACAGGAATCCTCCACACACCTGCACTTGGCCAGGCTGATAATGTCTTTGATTCTTTCCTTCAGAGAGGAGGCCCCAAGCCCAGTGGGAAACCCCGAGTGGGACAATAAAGTAAGCTGTTTATGAACTACAAGTATAAGTGATGAGTTAAATAAATGTATATATTCGCAAGGTTTTGTGTCATGCATCTCTTTGCCACAAATATAGGTCAGTAGTTTGGAGTGCTCGTAGCTCAAAAGAGATAGTTTCATGGTTGACGTTTTAAAAAGGTTTGGATCTACATTTGTAAATGCACTGACTGAGTGGTTTCCCCGACGGATACAATCTTTGTATCTTCAAATCGAGAATGAATAGGTTTCTTCTAGACAAGCACGCTCCATCGTAGACCCTATCATGACTTAATATCATAAGGTGGCAGTCAAGTGTAAACCTTTTAAAGTTTTGTAATAATTTTTTTTTAACCTTATAAAGAATTTTAAGGTTAAAAAAGAGGCATTTAACATAAAAGAAGGCTTTCTTTATCTGAAGTCTTTCGATGGAGAATATAACATTCACTTAGAAATTACAATACATATTTAATTTGGTATCACCTATCTAAATCAATATTGTTTGATATTAAACATGCCTTCGTGAATAGTTTCTAATTTAATTACTATTGCTTGCAAATTCTCTACAATTACGCCTAATGGTTTACGAAGTACAGATTAATCTGTATAAATTTATTACTATTTGTTATAGTAAAGTTTTGGTCGTTTTCAGAAGACGATAGCATCGAATTAATAGTGTTGAATATTGTTTGCGTCTGACCTTCGATTAGAGGCTCTCCAACATGGTTTGAAAGTATCTATAACAACAAAAGGCTTTACAAACTTCGGGCCGTCTGACCCACTGAAGGTCAAAGCCTTGTTCAAACCCCCGAAGTTGCTGGGTTTAGATTCGGAAGGTAACTTGTGTGTATGTTCAGAAGAAGAAATTGAACCAAAAAGAGCGTTCTATACATTTTTTTTTTTTAAATAAAGAGTGACGAGACGAGCAGGTCATGTGCCTGATGGTAAGCAAGATGCCTGCCACATAACAGCACAGTGACACGCAGCTATTGGAACATGAAGAGTCCAAATCATTACCAAGCACTGCACTGCGCTCGTCACCCAGAGATCTAAGATGTTATATCTCTAAGCCCTGTAATTTCTCTGGAAACATTGCCCTTCAAACCGGAACACAGTAATGTTTGCACATTACTGCTTGGCGGTAGAATAATTGGCAAAGGTGTGGTACTTCCCCAGGCGGACTCTGCCAAGAGTCCTACCACTACAGAACTATACTGTGAACACTGTAATAATACAACAAATAAATTTCCTACAGAGACAACTCTGGAATCAACGTTCATACCTTTTTCATTGATAACTAGCGTTGTGCCCCAGCTTTGCCCGTGGTACATGTATAGTATATAGCACTCAGGAATCACGTACATATACAAGCGTGGAAAAAATGTTGAAATCGGTGCAGGAGTTTATGAGATTAACGCGTTCAAACAAATAAACTCTTCAGCTTTACAATATTAAGATATTAACGTTTATATATCGACGTTATAGAGTAATATCCCAGAGCTCCCAGACGTCACCTATTTTCTGAAGAATTAAATGTGGACGATTGAGTACAGTTAGGGCATGATTGCCCCCTTAGATTGGTCTATCTTATTGTAAAAAGCAACAAAATAGTTGTCTGACGAACATATTTACAAATGGAGCATGAGAATTAAAGTGAAGTTAAATTATTATTTTGGAGTTGTTAAGCAAAACGGCTGATGGAAAGTGTCTGGGAGTGTTGGGACCTTGTTTTTAAGGATATTGCCTACAACATACGTGAAAATCACTTATTAGAAAATACGTCAAGTAAGTAATGTTTCTATGTACCTTCATTACCTCATATCTCAAAATTGGCCGTCTAAGCAAGTTAGCGAGTAAGCATATGTTCTTAGTACTTACTAACTCTACTCAATCGTCCAGATTTCATTCATCAGAAAATAGGTGACGTCTGGGAGCTCTGGGATCTCGGACTATTAGACGTTAAACTACGATGCAGTCTACGATGGAACACGCATACCTAAAAGAAGTAGATTTATTCTCAACTAGCTGTGCCCCGCGGTTTCACCCGCGTCTATTTGAGGAAAATCCATACTAAAATATCCATTGCTGGCCACTTTATTACGTTTTACGGAACCCTAAAAATACGTAAATAAGCAACAATGCATTGTTGTAGAACAAATTTGATTACTTCAAATGACACAAACTTCAAATGTAGACACGCGCCGTCACAGACTTCAGCAACCAAAGAGAATTTAAATTCACGGAACTAAAGCTCTCGAAGAGAAATATTTTTCCCCGTTTTCTTTACATTCTTCACTCATACTCCGTACCTATTGATAGTAGCGTAATTTTATATACCCTATAGCCTTCCTCGATAAATGGAGTATCCAACAAAAAAAGAATCTTTCCTTTCGGTCCAGTAGTTTCCGAGATCCTAGCGTTCAAACAAACAAACAAACAAACAAACTCTTCAGTTTTATAATATTAGTATAGATTTGAAGCAGATTATTTGAAAAACCTCATCGTGTTACGGATTTTAATTATACTGATTTTTATTCACATGAAAGCTCATCATGCGTTTACTTACACTAAAGTTGTATGGGGCAGCAAATTTATTTTGCGATTTAAGATGGACCCTATGGTGAAATAATAAGTAAACTACACCCTTCTTGACTTACTAAGTACACTTGTTATAACTCATCGATAAATAATATGAGATGATTTAACTCTATGCCCTGTAATTTCTCTGGAAATATTGCCCTTGTTGATGTCAAACGAACGTAAACGTATAAAGGCCGATTTAAACTGAACGAACATAGAGCTAGAGCTGGAACAAGAGCATTCTTTCTCGATCTTTTAGTGTAAACGAAAGATCGTTCTTAGCGTTTTCCATATTACAATTTGATACAGTGGGGATAGAATGAGCATTCGCTCGTCTGATGTAAATCGGCCAAGAACGTAACGAATATAGAACGTAAAGATCTATTCTGAATGGTAAAAAAAGTGTTTAAGTATTTGTTATGATTTTAAAATATCACTCTACGCGAGAAAAACCATAATCAATATTTATATTGGCTTCAATGATTGAGACAGAACAAAATTAAACAACAATGAATCAAACTGAAATATGATGAAAAATGAACAGTAATCAATTTTATGTCGATTGATATCTTAACTTTGATTTATGAGCATTTAAATTAGAAATGCGTGCTGGTAAACGTGTAGTTAGAAAATAGTTATATTTTACTACTTATATTGACGCAAATTACTACAATTAATATGTCTGACAAACGACTCATGGTTGTTGAATTTATGTATTTGTTTTTGAACTTTAACGAAGAGAGCACAATGACAAATGTCAATGTGATAGATTTGTAATTTGTAGTCTAAAAGGCTCCAAAAATTCATCTTTGAATATAAAGACATCTCCAACGGAGAAGGAAAAAGATCTTAAGGGTGAGAATGTATGAGAATCAGTAGTGGTAGGACTCTTAGCAGAGTCCGCCTGGGGAAGTACCACACCTTTGCCAAATATTCTACCGCCAAGCAGTAATGTGCAAACATTACTGTGTTCCGGTTTGAAGGGCAATGATTCCAGAGAAATTACAGGGCTTAGAGACATAATATCTTAGATCTCTGGGTGACGAGCGCAGTGCAGTGCTAGGTAATGATTTGGACTTTCATGTTCCAATAGCTGCGTGTTACTGTGCTGTTATGTGGCAGGCATGTTGCTTACCATCAGGCACATGACCTGCTCGTCTCGTCACTCTATGCTATAAAAAAAAAAAAAAAAAAAAAAAAAAAATCTGCTGATGACTGACTTGACCTTGTATTCAGTACAAACACACGTAAATAACACAACCTTCCGGAGAATCGTGGCGATCCTCCCGGTCAACATTTACCGAAAACCACACATGTTTTTGCTAATTGGTCATTGTGAATAGGGTCGCGGAACGTCGTGTTATCATCCCAATCCCATTCCTTTCAGCTTTTTTTTACTGTCCGGGCACAAGGGCCCGGCCCGCGAACCAATCCCTGACTAGCAAGATTGTCATAGTATTGATACCTCTTATGTGTCTTAAAGCTAATACAATGTGAAAATGTACTTTTATTTGCTTTGAGAACGTTCGGTGCATATTTATCCCTTTCAGCTTAGTACGTCACGCGTAGCCCTGTGTATTTAGATATGGAAATTCCACGAAACGGTAACTAAATTCCAATTTCTTATCTCAAGACGGTTAATTTGTAGGTACAATCAACTATTCCCATCGTGAACCGCGCGCCTACGTCATATCCATAACAAGGGTGTATTCAAATTGTATTAACCAAGGATGTTTGAAACAAAGTGGAAGGTGCACAGTTTCTTTTATTTCAATTCGATCAAAAGGTAAGGTTTAAAGTCTGTTTCTGTCGCACTCTTCGCTTATTGCACTCATTATTTCGATCACACAAGACAGTCGAATTCTATAACTCGTCGAACAAGTCCCTTACAGTGCGGTAAGCAGCGCTAATTTTCATGATATAAATGTAAACTTTTTTACTCTCTTTACATTTTTTTTATATGATCACCATCACGTCTTTTCTAACTCCTGTATAAATAGAGCTTTCGCTTACTTAATTATGCTATCTGTCGCGTCTCCGTGGTCGCGTCCTATGCAAATGGAGTCAAAATTCGAATATCGACACAATAGCGACCCAGCTTGCTATCGATTCACTAACTGCTATAAACATCCAGCTTAAAAAGCAAAGCTCGACATACCAATTCCATGTTATCCTTCACTTCCTTGACATGAACTAACTAGTAGGCTCGGTAAATAGAATCTGGTGAACGCGGCGCGACTAATTGATCAGGTAATTTGCCAGCCCGCTGCAGGTGCGAGCGGCTTTATGAATTACAAAGGAGGTACTTACACTGTACGATTCATTAATTGGTACACCTACGTTGCGTGGGACGATGAATGCTAAGTATTACTATCCTATTACCAAATGTATTTTTTTAAATATAATGTGAGTGAATTTAATATTACAGAGTAATTTGTCTTTGTCTTGCCGTAAGCAACACGGTCGGAATGCTCGTAGCTCGAAAAAGCGACATCGTTTCTTGGTTGATGTTCCAAAGACACAAACGATGAAATTTGACTCTACTTTTGTGATAAGAATATCTCGGCTGTGGAATAGGTTGCCTGAGTGGGTTTCCCCGATGGTTTCAATCTTAGTGTCTTCAAATCGAGAGTGAATCGGTTTCTTCTATGTAAACACGTTCCATCGTAGACCGCATCGTCGTTTAACATCAAGCGAGACGGCGGTCAAGTGTAAACCTATAAAGTAAAAAAATGCAGCCTATTAAATGTTCCCTTTGCTGGGACTCGGGGCGTTCTCTTTCGAGGATAGTCCAGGCTAGAATACACCACGCTGCCCAGTGTGAGTTGGTGGATGACACATGACACGATAGATTCTAGGTACATGTCGGTTTCCTCACGATGTTTTCCTTCTTCGTTAAAATCAATGGTGATGACAAACTTGTACATCTGTACTTGGGAAAATAATCATAGTTACAGGCGGGATTCCAAACCACGACCACACGATTGTGAATAGCACATTCTAGCCAATGAGTCACCGGTTTTATTACCAAGTTGTATAAGCATGATTTAGAGTGTTTTTTTTTTTACCAAGCGGTATAAATAAATAATGATGAAGATTAAATACATATCTCTAAGGTAAATATATATTTTTAAAACTCTATTACTAGGGCAAAGAAACTGGATTTTACAAAATCTATCTGCCGGGCTTCGAGGCGAGAGCCAGGAGCCTCTATGAGAATGTATGCCGATAAATTCCAATCAGAGGCCGTCGAGCCGACTCCACAAATGAAGTTATAGGTTTATCCACGGTAAATAAGTAAATAGCGGTAAATAAACCACGCCGGCGTTATACCTCCTGCCTAAACACCGGTTTTGCATTAGCCGATGCGACCAACAAAATACCTTTTGACAGCCGTTGCAGCTTCCATTAAGTCCTATTAAAGATTTTGTGAATTTTTTATTCCAATCATCGAGTTTATTTATGAAAAATACTTTTATTTTGTACGGATATTGAATTTTTAGAGATTTCAAAGGAAAGCACTTACGCAGATATGTAGGTGTACCTATGGATAAGGATATGTACCTATACTAATGAATACCTACATGCATATGTCGCATGTGTGTGTGATTGAATTTATATCAAACAAAATACTAGCAATAGCGATGCTGGTGTGTTTTTGTGTACATATATCGACTTCTGTAATTTTTTTATGTCTGTGTCTGAGCTGAGCAAAGGTCTCCCCTTCTCTACTTTTATTACGATTTTGAGCGTCTCGTTCGTCTTTTTCTATCTCTCTCTGATCGTCTATCTTTTTGAATGAAAACTATTTTAGGCGCGATGGGCATTTTTTGAGATTAGAAAATTCATATTTAACTCACGGCTGTTACCGTTATGGTTACCAGCCCCTATTTTTGCGAATTATGTACCTACAACTACATGATTCATGTTGTATTCACTTTTATCAGCACTGCCGGAGTGCCACTATTTCTGTAAAAGCTCTGAAGTCATCAGGGAAACGGAAAATCTCTTGACAATTATTAAATAACCTTAAGGGGTCTGTCTCTCGGCTTCCTATCACTACTTCAATGACCAATCGGCAGCACAAAAGGCAGCTCAGAAGGAAAACCGAGAAACAGACCCCACCAATATACCTACACAAACTATGCTCACATCATTCCCTCATCTCAGCATTTTTTTCCACCATCAATACACACTCCCTTACTCACCACACTCCTCACATTTCACCAAACTGTACATCAGGACTATTTTTGAGATCATTTTCAAAGCAGAAACCTGCATATTGTTAGCCTTAGTTATCCTAGTTTTATTCATATCCTTGTTTAGTTAGTTAGTGTACTTAAAACGCTACAGTAAGAAGAGAAAGCACTAAGCCTCACAACACAGGCTCCCCCTAGTGTGAGACTTAGGGCCCATAATTACATGTGATTTTTGAACAATTTGGTCGTCACTTAGTTTTTAAATGATTAGTTAAATTAGTTATAATCTGCATGTTAGTTTCTTTAAGTATATTAATTTAGAATAAGGCCAAATTGTTAAGAGAAAATAAAATTTATTATAAATTTATTATTATTAAATTTATTATCTTTTCATCGTGTTGGAGGATGACTCCGGGTATGGGGTGAAATAAGCGTTCAACCCTGTATGTGACGCAGTAGTACACCGATCAGAGTGCATTCTGCTCACAAACAGAAAATTATGAATAAATGAATTATAATCCTTCCTATCCTACTAACATTATACCAGTAAATACGAAAGATCGTTGTTACTCTTTCACGCAAACACTGTCGAAGAGATTTGACACAAGACGAAGAGGGTGACACTAGCTACGAGTATATAAATAGATAAGAGTCTGGAATAACACACAGACTAATTTTTATTTCGAGAAAATAACGAGATCGGGAATTACGCAGGTGACACCGCGAGGCACTGGTAGTAAATATATTTTTTAAACATTCGCAATTTGAACTGACAAGCTTCTAGAAGTCTTTTCTAACTACTAACTTGGCAGTTAGTCATGATCCAAATGAAAAAACGTCCCAACGTCTAAAAGTATTAGTAGTAAGTTTAGTAATTATAGATAATGAAATACTTGGTATCGTATCGAATATATTAAATAATCCTCTTACTTGGCCACAGACGGCGAGTAAACATCGTCATCTTTATTGCGTCTGCTTAAAGGCGTGTGACCTTTAAGCAGAACATTTTAGATTATTTTTAGGGTTCCGTAAAACGTAAAAACGGAACCCTTATAGATTCGTCATGTCTGTCTGTCTGTCTGTCTGTCTGTCTGTCTGTCTGTCTGTCTGTCTGTCCGTCCGTATGTCACAGCCACTTTTTGCCGAAACTATGAGAACTACACTGTTGAAACTTGGTAAGTAGATGTATTCTGTGAACCGCATTAAGACTTGAACAAAAAAATTTAAAAAAATGAAAAATTAGGGTTGCCCTCCATACCGAGAACTGAAACTCAAAATTTTTTTTTTTCATCAAACCTACACGTGTGGTTTGTCTATCGATAGGTCTTCAAAAATGATATTGAGGTTTCTATAACCATTTTCGTCTACACTGAATCATTTGCGCGAGAGACACTTCCAAAGTGTTAAAATGTGTGTCCCCCCCCCTCTAACTTCTAAAGTAAGAGAATGAAAAAACTAAAAAATATATATGATGTACATTACTATGAAAACTACCAACGAAAATTAGTTTGAACTCGATCTGATGAGTAGTTTTTTTTAGTACGTCATAAATACACTATTATTGAAACTTCGACCAAAGTTACAACGAACTACAAGAACTATGTGTACTATGTATATTATGTTACTTGCTGCAACGGAACCCTTCATGGGCGAGTCCAACTCGCACTTGGCTACTTTTTTTTTAACTACTATATGAAAAGTGAAAAGGTTTTATATTTATAATCCAGGATTAAACTCACAGAGGCTACTTTTTCAACTGCTTCGTATTATTAACGGCTTAGTAGTTAATTAAAACAGGTTGTCTAATTAATAAGTAGCTGCTTAGGTAAATAATAAATTAAAGCCTAAAACTGAGAGTAATTCTCCGAACTAATAATTTAATCGTTCACTAATGCGAAAAAAGGATTTTTACTTTATTTAGTTTTTGTTACGAACTTTTCGTATTAGAATAATTACACAATGACTACTCCTACTAACAGTTCAATATTATAAAAAGAAAATGCTGATTTTATTCAGTTGTATTTATTTATACGTGTGAGTTAGTTTTCAGTCATGAAATATATGTTTTACCCTCCTGCCCCTGCTCTGCATATTTGATCACGATTTTATTAGTTTTCAAATTTATAACATGTACCTATTCAAATAATTTAATTAACGTTCATTGTCGCGCATTTACATGAATAGTCATCATATTTATATCGTTTGGTTTCGTTAAATGTAAGTGACAGAACAACGGTTTCAGGGTCAGCTAGTCAATAATATAATAATAATTTTGTAGTGGTAGGACTCTTAGCAGAGTTCGCCTGGGGAAGTACCACACCTTTGCCAATTATTCTACCGCCAAGCAGTAATGTGCAAACATTACTGTGTTCCGGTTTGAAGGGCAATGTTTCCAGAGAAATTACAGGGCTTAGAGATATAACAACTTAGATCTCTGGGTGACGAGCGCAGTGCAGTGCTAGGTAATGATTTGGACTCTTCATGTTCCAATAGCTGCGTGTCACTGTGCTGTTATGTGGCTGGCATGTTGCTTACTCGTCTCGTCACTCTTTATTTAAAAAAAAAAAAATTACTAGTAAAAATTTAAGACATTCCTCACACATAACTAAGAATAGCTTGTATTATGGGAATCTGAGCTACAGCTACATAAGCAGCCCATTAAATTATTCCACTACTGGGACTCGGGGCCTTCTCTCGCAAGGAAAATGTCAAGGGTATAAGCAACCAGGTTGGCCCAGTGCGGGTTGGTGGATAACGCATGACCTCGAAAGATTTTAGGTACAAGTCAGTTTCCTCACGATGTTTACCTTCACCGTTTCAAGTTAGCGGCATTACGCACATTACTAAGAAAATACGCATGAGCTGCTGCAGATGAGAGCTGATATGATGCTTATATTATCGTAAATACATACTTATGATACATAGAAACACACAGGCACAGAACAAATATTTTTTGTATTCGGCGGACAAATATTTATCCTAGATGGCAATCGAACCCATGCAGCCGCGGCACTGCAGTCAGCCTTATTTTCAACAAAGCCACGAGTTCAGTCTGAAATTCAGACTGACTGACCTCGTGGCTCGTGCCTCGTGTATCTGAAATTCAGACTGTCTGATACAATAATAATCCTCTTTCCGTTAATCGACCACTGTTTAGTTTAATTCACAAATCAAACGAATATCCCCGGCAGCGAACCAATCCTCTGTTAAACAGCCTATAATTTTAGCCTCGGTTAAAAACGGTGATTTTTAGCGTCTAGACAGGAACAAATAATGGCATAATGGAATCATAAAGACAGCGCGAATGCCATTCCATTAGAAGCTAGTTATTACGAAGGTGGCTGCCGTGCAATGTATTACCGGTGTGCAATTTCTTTAGATTTATTGAATAACTTGGTAAACACTAACGCGCTGGTAATGGAGGGATTCGCGTTATTACTTTGTGCTTGTAGCGTTTTAAGCATTGTGTTTGGGTTAGCTGTTACTTTGCAATGCAGTGGCATTTCTATTCTCAAATGTTTTATCGTAACGTTAAAATAATTAAATTTTCTCAAAAAAAACAATAACTGATGAAAAAGCAATACCTCTTCTAACCTATTATTCCGCAACGCCGTACAATCCTCGACTGGCCAAAAGACTGGTCTCATGGCTTAGTTGGTAGTAGCTCTGCCTGCGAAGCCGAGGGTCGTGGTTTCGATTCCCACCCAGTGCAAATATTTGTGTGATGAATTCAAATGGTTGCACTGTGTCTGGGTGTTTCTATGTATAATAATTATGTATTTAAAACTATATAAGTATTATATCAGTTATCTGGCCACCATCATACAAGCTTTGCTTAGTTTGGGGTCAGATGGTGTTGTGTGTAAATTGTCCACCAATATAAAAAAAAAAAAAACATGCAACAAGGAGAAATTATCGAAGGTTGCAACACCCCCTCTTCAACTGCACTCAGTTGGACAGCTTATAAGTGACGGCATAGAGCTGAATCTTATTACTTTATACCCTTCTATCATCCTACATGGTCTCCTAGTGGTTCATTTAACCCGTAAATTTTGTTCACGGGCCTGTAGTCTATAACAGTTTCAGTGAAGTAGTGACATAGTCCGACCATGACATACAAAAAAAGATTGGCAGTCATAGGAACTGCCGATAGAAGTGAAAACTTATAACTGAACTGAACTAAACCGGAGGGTATGGCCATTAGCATGGCTGACGCATTTCTTTTTAGATTTTCATTATTTTTATATGGCCAATGGCTATGGTCCCGAGTTTACCCGAAGATTTCTTATCATTCCCGAGCGTGACGCTAGATTTCAATTCACAACCCACGAAAAATCTGTCTGTGGCGCGCGCGAGTTTTCCCTTGTCCTGTTTTGAAGTCGATTAATGAAAGCTTTACATACAGGACTTATCTTCGCTCTGCCGCGGTATTTGAACCCACGACATCACGATTGTGAATCTCACTTTCATGCCACTAGTCCACCACGACTTCTAACTTATCTAGCACACTTACAAATATATCACGTAATCTGTACTAGTTCTTTCAAGTTTTCGCAAGTCGACCCAGCATTAAACCAATAACAAAATCACAACAAGATAAGAAAACACACATTAGACAGGTCACGAAACATAAAAGGACGGCATTCAAATGATGGTTTGATCCACTTCGGCCCTCCGTATGCTTCTTCGCACAACAAAACAGCATGAAAGGCTCTCATTGAATAAACTTTCTAAGAACTTAGGAGGGCCCTTTTGAACGCTCGTATTTGCGTAGCCATCGCGAGAGATTTGCCAAAGAAACTCGCGAGATGCTCAAATATGGGCCGAATCAACATGCGACGCCAGAGCGGGACGAATTGTTTTGTCTTACACACTTTGTTTATGTGTTCAAGTGTGAAATATCAGGGACTACATTCGTTTTCGTTTTCATGTAAGTTATTTTTTTTGAAGTGAAAACTTCTTTTGGCACCACAGATATATTTTTCGTGGGCTGTGAATTAATTTCAAGCGTCACGTTGAAAGAAATGGCCTCGAGTTTTTTTTTTTTTAATAAAGAATGACGAGACGAGCATGACATGTGCCTGATGGTAAGCAACATGCCTGCCACATAACAGCACAGTGGCTAGTGGCACAGCTATTGGAACATGAAGAGTCCAAATCATTACCTAGCACTGCTCTGCGCTCGTCACCCAGAGATCTAAGTTGTTATATCTCTCAGCCCTGTAATTTCTCTGGAAACATTGCCCTTCAAACCGGAACACAGTAATGTTTGCACATTGCTGCAGTTTCACCCGCGTAGTTTCCAAAGTGAGCTATCAAATTCTGAGTTATAAGGTTTCACTTCTATCGGCAGTCCCTATGACTGCCAATTTTTTTTTCACTTTGTTTTTTACGCAGAACAGATATCTGTTCTGTGGTTTTTATATAGTACTAGCAGCGCCCCACGGTTTGACCCGGGATGTTCTTGTTTTCGTGTTGAGAAGCCTGTGTGCTCTTCGAAACTGTAATCTAACTGTGTTCCAAATTTCATCCCGATCCGTTCAGACGTTCCGTAGTGATAAAAAAGTGAAGTTCCTCGCGATGTTTTTCTTTACCATTACCGCTAGTGGTAATAGCGTTAATGGCGCTAGTGGTAACGTACTTGTACATATTATAGGTACATCTGGAAAAACACATATTATACACAGTGACACACAGGGTTCGAATCTACGACTCTCAGTTATGTGTTATCGAGTGTTCTCGGTACTAGCCCACCTCGGGTAATATTGAATAGCATAAACAGCCCAATAAATGTTCCCACCGCTGGGACTTGACTTCCTTCTCTTGCAAGGAGAGAGTCAAGGCCATAATCCACCACGCTGGCTCAGTGGCCTCAGTGCGAGTTGGTGGATGACACATGACCTCGAAAGTTTCTAACGGCGGTTTCCTTACGATGTTTTCTTTCAGCGGTTTAAGCTAGCGGCATTACACACTGAATAATTATTGATACTTACGCATAATACGCATGAATATCGAGTACTCGAGTAGGCATCATCTCAATTCAGAATTGTCTTGTTACTTCATTGTAATACGTAGTAGGTACGTAAGTAAATCGATAAAGATATTACGCTTAGGTAATTGCTAGACTGGAAAATACCTTTATAAGACGTTTCATTTCATAGCTAGGTATTCTCCGCTGAGAATATCTAGTAACAGATATTTAAGACATTTTTAGGCATAAGTTTTGCAAAATTAACTAACTTTCTAGTGACTAAGTAAATTCTAATCATAGTATTTATTTATTTATTTATATAATACTAGCAGTGCTCCGCGGTGTTACCCGCGTAGTACCCGTTCCCGTTATTTTGCCGGGATAAAAAGTAGCCTATGTGTTCCAGACTATAATCTACTTACCTGTATTCCAAATCAGCCCAGTCCGTTGATACGTTACGACATCATTGAGCAACAAACATATATTGACAAATATAAAATTAGTAATAAGGATTTGGATAACATAAAGTTTCGGTTAGTCTATATTGTTTTTAAACTTTCGCGATTTGAACACATAATGTTTGTATTATACCACGACGACGTCGAGGTAATTAAACAATTATCTATATTGTGATTAAACCCCGTATAATTTAAGTGATATAATGTTTTAACATTATGATATAAGAGCGCTAAGTTGATAATTACAGCTGAGGCGTTACTGCTAGAGGCTGTAATTATCAAAGCGCACGTATGTCATACCTATGACGTTTTATAACATATTCGCGAGGAAATAAATTGAACGACGATGACGACATTTTCTAATAAAAACAATACAGCGAAAAAAAAGGGCGCGGAATTATAAATATGTACTTGTTCACAGATTAGCAATGTGCGCGCATCGCTGCCTTTTTTTTTAAAGAACGACACAGAACCAGCCAGTACGCCATTAGTAATAAAGTAAATTAATATTTTTGTGTTTTGTTACTGATAAATTGTTGTAATTTTTGGTCTAAATTAATTAAATTAACGAATTCAATAATATTTTTCTATGTTTTACCTCTCAGAGTAAATTTTATTCATAAAATGTTGACCACTTTTCTGACATAAAAACTCTTTACTTAGATTTAAAAAGATACCGTTCGTTTTAGACGGAGCATTTTGAAACCGTGCGTTTTATATTATACATTACCGCACAAGTACGTAATGAGATACATTACGATACAGAAATTGGTGCAATAAGAGACCCTTTACGAGCAAATATGTTATAAACATTATTACGGCTAGTGTATTCAGGAGAACGGCGACTGCGAACGGCGACCCCGGGCCCGGAGCTCGGGGTTAGAATCCCGCACGCGGTACCTACTTTCTTTTCGAAGTCCAATGCGTAATGCCGCTAACTGAAAAACGGTGAAGGATAACATCCTGAGGAAACCGACATATACCTTGAATACTTCGAGATCATGCGTCATCTACCAACCTGCACTAGGCCTGCAACGTGGGTGGTCTTGACTCTCTCGTTGCGAAATAAGACCCCGAGTCCCAGCATTGGGAAAATATAGTGGGCTGCTTGACATACAAATCCGAGCGAAAAACCTGTCAAAGTGAAAATAAAATTTATGATGCGTGTGACGCTAACCGTACTCAAAAATACGTACCTACTCAGTAAATAAAGTCAGATTTTGTAAAGCCGTAACGATTTATCGGAGCGATTAATCTATACAAACCATTGATGTAACTACGTAAAGGTTGTGTTGTAAGAGTTCAATGGCACAAACCGATTTGCGCAGATTTATCGATCGTGTGTATGACATATTGTTGCAGATTATCGTTCATCGGTGGCAGTTGCGATGGTCGATGGTCATTTGCACAGATTAATCGCTACGATATATCGTTACGTGTGTAGCCCGCTTAACAACATATAGTTTTGAGTAAAATTGTAGGAGCAAACAAAACTTTAGAATTAACGTTCACTAGCTACTCAGTACACGTGTAGGTAACATTACAGTAAGTACGTTACACTTCTCGCTTCCGAGAAACTGACTTAACTATTCTCGGAATTCTCGTGATCAAATCTTGTCGTGACTCGGAAAAAGACTCGAGATGGGGCAACTCGCACCTACCGCGGTAAACACATTGGAAGTTATTCGCGAGTTCGGTAAGTTCCAGTAAGTTAGTATTTAATTTCGCCGCCTGGAGAGTAGAGGTAGCATCCTTTACGGCTAGGGCTGTCACGGCAAACAATCGTTTCAGGATATAGATGCTAATAAATAAAATGAAACCGTTCAAATTCGGAAAATAGAAAAGCTACACGAAATAGTATAGAAAGTGTCGTTTAAAAAGTGTTTTTTTTTTGTGGGGGAAATACATTTACGTATCCCCACCATGCAAGGACATGGTGAGGTATGTCGGGCTCGACATCATGTCGACGACAGACATGGACTACCGACTAAAACCCCCACAGATTTCTCCTGCATTGTCAGGGGTCAGGGTCGCGGGGCCACTTTTCGTATTCCCGTCAAGGACCCTGACTCTTGCCGCTGCCCTTACGGACCCGCCTCGCAGGGGGCGTTAGTACCTCCGCATTTAGCTCTAGTGACGCGCCGGAAATCAGCGGCCCGTCACCTCCTTGAAGGCCTATCCCTAGGCGGAGTGCCGGACGACCCTAAACGTCCGACACCCTAGGTCTTCTAGTGGAGACAGGATGCGAGTCCAGAGTCGCAGTCTCCAGGCTCGCCCCCATGTCTGCTTCCGCCTCTGTGGAGGAGCGAGAGGTGTCCAACTCTCGCTCCTCCAACTCACACGACCTCTCACTGTCGAGCACCATGGCGAAGATGGTCGGCAGCGAGAGATCCGCCCTCGCCACCGCGGCTAGGGATAGCCGCCGTTCCGCCTCTGTGGCCGCACGGCGGTCCTTGTTCTTCCACTGAGCACTCTGCTAATCAGAGTGCTCATGGAGGACCCTCGTCTGGAAGACTTAGGAATTTTACTTGACCGATACGTCAGCCGAGTAATCTTCCCAAGTCTTCCAGTCCCTCTCCCCAACCTCTACACCCACCGAGGCAAGTTGTTGTCTGATGCTCAGAGTGCACCACGTAGAGGATCCCGAGCCACGCACCCCGTCGTCATAGGGACCGTCGATAGAAGTGAAAACTCATAACTTAAAATTTTTGTAATAAACACCACTCTAATATTGCACAATACACCAATTTTTTTTAGTGCCTACCACTCTTTACGGAGTTCGCCTGGGGAAGTACACCTTTGCTAGTTATTCTGCCACCAAGCAGTAGTGTGCAATCATTACTCTGTTCCGGTTTGAAGGGCAATGTTTCCAAATAAATTACTGGGCTAAGAGACAAAACACCTTATATATCGGGGTGACGAGCGCAGTGCGGTGATAGGTATTGATTTGGACTCGTCATGATCCAATAGCTGCGTGTCACTGTTGTTGCTATTATGTGACGTTGGGAAGGCATGTTGCTTAGCATCAGGTACGTCTAACTCGTCTTGTCACTCTATATATAAAAGAAAACCTGCTTTATATGCTATAGCTTTTCATTTACTGCTATTACGCAAATTGGTATTGCGTTATCATAAGATTTCACTCATTCAAAAAATATCTAACTCTCAACTGCCGATCCAACGCCACGCCGATACAATAGCAAGTCAGTGTCGTGTTTTAAAAAGTGAAGTCGGCTAGAGAAATTAAAGAATCTATCTATCAATAAAGTACTCGTATATTGGCGATGAAGTTATAACATTGACATAGATAACCTACCTTCATCCGGTCCTAAACGAAGTTCCAATGCATGCTAAACAGGTGCGGAATTACTCCAAAGATTGGAAATTTCTAATTATGATTCGAAACAGCGCTCGGAGAAGCCATCCGGACCGAGTGGTCCCTGGACGTGATCGAACCATAATTGGAAGCGCTATCAACGTTTTCAATTAAAACATAATTAATATCTCACAAATTACTGTGATAGCATGAAGTTTCACTAATTCTCACCTGGATTATTGAAGTTTACTATGTATTCAGTCGCCATATTAGCTTACATTTCCAGTTTTTGCATTGGTACCATCCGATATCCGTGGTAGGTACATTATTCATCATAGACGAAAGGTGTGAAGCAAAATAGCCAATTGTTTTCCAATAAAGTAGCCAAGTGCGAGTTGGACTCGCCCATGAAGGGTTCCGTTCCAGCAAGTAACATAATATACATAGTACACATAGTTCTTGTAGTTCGTTGTAACTTTGATCGAAGTTTTAATAATAGTGTATTTATGACGTACTTAAAAAAAAACTACTCATCAGATCGAGTTCAAACTAATTTTCGTTGGTAGTTTTCATAGTAATGTACATCATATATTTTTTTTAGTTTTTTCATTCTCTTACTTTAGAAGTTAGAGGGGGGAGACACACATTTTACCACTTTGGAAGCGTCTCTCGCGCAAGTTATTCAGTGTAGACAAAAATTATATTAGAAACCTCAATATCATTTTTTAAGACCTATCGATAGACACCCCACACGTGTAGGTTTGATGAAAAAAAATATTTTGAGCTTCAGTTCTCAGTATGGGGGGCACCCCTAATTTTTGTTTTTTTTTTTAACTTTTGTAAAAATCTTAATGCGGTTCACAGAATACATCTATTTACCAAGTTTCAACAGTGTAGTTCTCATAGTTTCGGCAAAAAGTGGCTGTGACATACGGACGGACAGACAGACAGACAGACATGACGAATCTATAAGGGTTCCGTTTTTACGTTTTACGGAACCCTAAAAACGAGTGGCTAAAGAATTATGGTAACGCTGGTTTCGCAAAGACTTTTATGTTTGTCAAAAAAATTCAGTTTGGTAATTATTGATCGATGACATTCGAACAGTCGCGGGTTATGCATGGATCGAGACAAGTGGCGTACACTAAGAGAGGCCTATGCTTAGCAGAGGGGCGATAACAGGCTGAAGAAGAAGAGGAAGAAGTTATTGGTCTATAGATAGCAGCGCCCCGCGGTATCACCCGCGAAGTTCCCGATCCATTTATTTTCACGGGATAAAAAATAACCTAAGTGTAATAGCAGACCATTATCTATCAACGTTGACATTGATCGTGATTAACTCCTGTATAGTGTTTACATTATGTGTTCAAATCGCAAAAAATTAAAAACAATATACAACAACATTTTTTTTAAACCAAATTTTGAACAGGCTTTGTAGACAACATAGCACATTGTAACTGTGCAATAAGTTTACTCTTAAACTCAATATTAGAGAATTTGTGACTAGTTGAAATGTACAAAAATCCTTTCTAAAAGTGTGGTCAATTATTTGAATCTGGTCAATTATATCAAATATTTGTGAACAAAAACACTACGACGTCAATATTAATGAAAAATGACGTCATTGTATTCTCTTTTTCACATCTATTTGCATCTCTCTCACTCTGTTCTGGCCTACCTGCGGCCGCTTTTCGCCCGGTACTTACGACAACCGCGCGCACCTGCCTTGCAAAACTACCTACTTTCGATAATTTCAAATTATGTGATACTTTTCCTACATAATTTCATGGGCCTGGCACAATCACATTCAATTTAGTTAGTTCAATCGTTACACGCTAGGTAGGGGAAAAAATAACGTGTTTTTGGCATAAATATGCAAAAAGTTGTAAACAGCTACTAATTTTCTAAACGATTTGTTCCTACAGTTATTTAGTATGTGTTCCAATTATTTTCTACCACCATGGTCGATGATGATAACCCACACACGGCGGCGGGTACCATCACGGTTGACTGATTGGCTGACCTTGACAGTGAATTTACATGTAAACAAATAACACTGATACGTGTACTACATATACACGTACTAGCAGCGCCCCGCGGTGTTACAGGCGAAGTTCCCGTTCCCGTTGTTCCCGTTGCTTTTTCGGGATAAAAATGCCTATGTGTAGCCTATGTGTTCTTCCAGACTATAACCTATCTGTGTTCCAAATTTCAGCCCAATCCGTTCATACGTTAGGACGTGATTGAGCAACAAACATCCAAATATCCAAACATCCAGACATTGACATTTATAATATTAGTAGGATAGGATACTCACGCGTAAATGATGACAGTGACCATAAATTGCATAATTTCCGTGAAATTGTTTTTTCATCAGATTTTCGATTCTTTTTCATCTTATTGTGTATAAGTAACGGAAGTAGATAAAGCTGTTAAAATTTTGCTAATGAAAAAAAAAACAGTGTATTTATGATAACTTCGTCCTTTTTTGCAGTCGGTTAAAAACAAATATGTACCACAACCCTACAGCATCAGCGTGGTGTTGCCAGGTTCTTCAAAAGTTCGTACACCTATTTAATTAACAAACTGCGAGCTCTGATATCGGGCTTGTAATTTAAAAACATCCATTAGCAACTAATTGAAGCGAATTAACGTATACTGAATTAGGAGATTAACTCTAACGTGTAATGTGAATTAATGTAGGTTAATATCCATGAATCTAAAAATTTGTAAAATGGATAGCTGCTCAGTATTATCATCATAGTAAGTACACACGTTTTATGTGTACTTACTAAGATGATAATCTTCTTATATATAAAATTCTCGTGTCACAGTGTTTGTTTCCTTACTCCTCCGAAAAGGCTTTACTGATTTTTACCAAATTTTAAATGTATATTCAGTAGGTCTGAGAATCGGCTACTAGCTATTTTTCATACCCCTAAGTATTAGGGGTTGTTCACCCCTAACATTTTTTTTTTAATTTTTAGTCCAATTTTTTTGTTTTTATTTTTTTATAATGTGGCATTAAAAATACATACAACCCTAAGTTTTTACCCTTTTATCACCAACCCCTGTTTTTTTATAGCCATTTTAGTAATTTAATCATTTGACAGTGAACTCCTAAACGACGGGACCGATTTGAATGTTTTTTTTTGTGTGTGTATTCGAAGATGGTTTAAATTCACAAATAAGCCCGGCAGATGCGCTGCAGACAGTGTCTAGGTTATGATCCGAGCGAAGCCGGAACGGGCCGCTAGTCTATATATATAAAAATCAATGCCACTTTTTGTTGTTAGTGAACTCCTCCTAAACGGCTGTACCGATTTGAATGAATTTTTCTGTATGCGTTTGGGTAGGGCCCTCGATGGTTTAGATTCACAAATCAGCCCGGCAGATGACGCTGCAGTTGGTGTCTAGGTTATTATTCGAGCGAAGCCGGAACGGGCCACTAGTACTATATTAATATTTTAAATGCGAAGTTTTGGATGGTCGTTGCTCAAAAACAACGGAACGCTTTAACGGATCAGATTGAAATGTGATACTGATAGATTATACCTCTAGTCTGGAATAACATATGAGCTACTTTTCATAGCGAGAAAATAAAGAGAACGGGAACGACCAAGGCCAAGCAGTAATGTTCGAACAATACTATATTCCGGATTGAAGGGCAATGTTTCCAGTGAAATTACAGGGAAATAAAACATCTTATATCTCTTGGTGACGAACGCAGTGCAGTGCTAGGTAATGATTAGGACTCTCCGTGTTCCGTGTACGTTACGCGATAGCACTCTCAATTGTGAATTAATTTTGATGGTTTTATTTGGTTAAGTAGGCCTGTAGAACATTTATTTTTAACTTTAATTTTTGTATGCTCGCAAAGAGCAGATTAGTGTAAATAGTGCAGTTATTCTACCGCCAAGCAGTAATGTGCGAACATTACTGTGTTCCGGTTTGAAGGGCAATGTTTCCAGAGAAATTACAGGGCTTAGCGATATAACAACTTAGATCTCTGGGTGACGAGCACAGTGCGGTGCTAGGTAATGATTTGGGCTCTTCATGTTCCAATAGCTGCGTGTCACTGTGCTGTTATGTGGCAGGCATGTTGTTTACCGTCAGGGACATGTCCTGCTCGTCTCGTCACTCTTTATTAAAAAAAAAGAAAAAAAGTACTGGAAATATTGTACCAAATAACCTACCAACTATTTCGTAAGTACATTGTTCAACATTAAATTATTCTGATTGTGATAGTTCAGCGGTACTCCCATATAATTTTTATCGAAATCAGTGTGGTAGCTTTTGAAATGACCAAAAAACTTTTAAAATTTTGCTTTAATAGATTCTTGACGTTATTGTGATAGAATCATAAGAAATTTGGTCGAGAGTCTGAAATAAATTTTATAAAATGGAAGTCGATATTTGTTTTCTCGTTGAAAATAAATTAATCTCTCAATCGCTGCATAACTTGAGAGCCACATTAAAGATTAAAAAAATAAACCAATTGAAATACTGAATTACGGCGATATAAAACTTCACTACACATTACATCATTACCCCATCGTTGAACTAACAGATAGTCTTGTTTATAACGACCCTAGTACCATCGTGATCGCGTGATAGCACATTAAGCACTACCTAATTAGTCGGAGAGGCCATAACTCACTCCTTGCAAGTTTGAGACGTAGCGTAAGCATAGTAGAAGATTAAGCTATTACAAAACCTGACTTATTAAACTCAATTTTGTTTCATTAAATTAATTTGACGACACTAACTTTGTAAACATTCTTATAGAACTGACTTTACTCGAAAAATTTGCAAGTTTTTGGCGCGCGTCTCGCGTGAACTTCCCTGTTATTTTTTTGCCATAAAAACTAGCTTATAATTTGAGACTATTTGTATATTTATGTAATATCTGCGTATTATCTTATTCTTCAAATCTTCTTTTCCATCCTGCGGTTGCCTGGAAGAGATTGCTCTTAGCAATAAGGTTGCCAATTGCTACTTTGTTTGTTTTTTTTTTAAGTTTTGTATATTTTTGTTTCTTGTGTTCTAATTTAGTGCCATGAAGAGTTTATCTATCTATTTATCTATATCCAGGCCACTTTAGGAGTTTTTGTTTGAAAGAGTACTGAAACTTACCCATATATTGTATTGGTTGGATTTTTAACCTGTAAAGGCCTTTGCCCAACACTGGAGCACCATCGGCGCTTAACAATATATAATGATAAAATACATAAAATGTTGTTAACGAGTAAGTTTTCCATAGCTCTGAAAGGGATTATCAGATTGATTGTTGTTGTTTTTTTGCTAATTTTAGCAAAAATTTGTATGTGTTTTACTTATCCTATATATTAAGATCGCATTCTAATCAATATTATTATTATCATAAGGGCGAAAATTCATGGTTCCAGTGCAACTCATTTTCCATGGTATGAGCCATCAATTCACAAGTTAAATTCGTAGAATTGTATCACTGCGTAGCTATGCCGAGACTCGTAGCATCACAGATATTCGTAGTATCACGCTAACTAAGTCAGAAACCGGTGAACCAAAATAAAATTGATTTAGTCTAAGTTGAGTGCGTTCTAGCTTAGGACCTAAACTCGACAGGGGTCACCCGAGACCTAGTCCAGTTTACGCCGAGTAGATAACGATAATAGGGACACTATTTTTGCTACAAATTATTTCAAATGCTAGTATTAAAAAATCTACGAAATTCTTTTTGAAGTGAAAACTTTTTTAGGCGCGCCTAGACAGATTTTTCGTGGGCTGTGAATTGAATTCATTCGTCACGCTCGGGTATGATAAGAAAGCTTCGGGTAAACTCGAACCATGGCTATTGGCCATCTAGAAATACGTCAGCCAATGGGAAATGCTGAAAGTGCGTGGACATGCCATCATGGCATGGCCATCTAGAAACGCATCAGCCAATGGGAAAAGCTGACGCATTTTTAGATGGCCATGCCATGATGGCGAGGCCACGCCCTCCGATTACACCCGTGTATATCCAAGGTAAGCTATTAAATTCTGAGTTTTATGTTTTCACTTCTATCGGCAGTTCCTATGACTGCCAATTGTTTTTTTTATTAGTAGGTATAGAGTGAAGAGACGAGCAGGATATGATGATAGCACAGTAACATGCAGCTGTTGGAACATGAAGAGTCCAAATCATTACCTAGGACTGCACTGCGCACGCTACCCATGGATATAGGATGTTTTATCTCCAGGCCCTTTAATTTCACTGGAAGCATTGAAATGTGTGTTTTTATTCATCATCATCATCACCAACAGCCCACTAAACGTTCCCACTGCTGGGACTCGGGGCCTTCTCTCGCAAGGAGAGAGTTAAGACTATAATCCACCACGCTGGCCCAGTGCGGGTTGGCGGATGACACATGACTTCGAAAGATTCTAGGTACATGTCGGTTTCCTCACGATGTTTTCCTTCACCGTTTTAAGTTAGCGGCATTACGCACGTGACTTCGAAAAGAATAGTGGTGCGTGTGGGGTTTGAACCCGGGGTCTCCGGATCGGCAGCCGCCGTTCTCCCGACTAGACCAGCCGTAACATGTGTTTTTATTGAAATGTCTATATTATTTTTAGACAAACCCGAAATGGAAAAAGTCACTCACATTTAATTTCTATACTGTGGACTCTACACAAGATTTTTTTGTATTTGATTTTTTGTGCTTCCATCCGATTCCATAGTAAAAATTGTTCACAGTACGATTAGAACGCGACCTTTCCACCTCAGGCCAAGTTACGGCTGGTCTAGTAAGTTACGGCTTGTCAAGACGGCAGAACGATGACTGTCCATCCAGAGCCCCGGGTTCAAATACCACGCGCACCACTGTCTTTTCGAAGTTATTATTAGTAGTGGTTATGATTAGTAGTGGTAGGACTCTTAGCAGAGTCCGCCTGAGGAAGTACCACATCTTTGCCAGTTATTCTACCGCCAAGCAGAAATGTGCAAAGATCACTTGAAGGGCAATGTTTCCAGAGAAATTACTGGGCTTAGAGATATAACATCTTAGATCTCTGGGTGACGAGCGCAGTGCAGTGCTAGGTAATGATTTGGACTCTTCATATTCCATTAGCTGCGTGTCACTGTTTTGTTATGTGGCAGGCATGTTGCTTACCATCAGGCACATATCCTGTTCATCTCGTCACTCTTTGTTGAAAAAAAATGTTTGTCTGTAAAGCCGGTTTACTGACGATAGAACGTGACAACGTCTTAAGAAAATACTGATGGAATGGTAGGAATAGTTTTCAAAAGAAAATTTTAATTTCATTTGTTTAATAGATTTGTATGTAAAAAGTAATCAGTAGAATTTAGTCATTTTCAATCAAAACAATGCAAAAAAGCTTTTAGATGCCGGGGATCGAACCCGGGGCATTTCACATGCAAAGCGAACGCTCTACCACTGAGCTACATCCCCGCTTGAACTACTGGTCGAAATAATTAATACAACTGTAACAAACATGCGGCGAGGTAACGACCGACGGTAACGCGGTAACGGTACATGTCGTCATGTTTTGTGGGCGTGCAGCCGGCTTCATCGAATTATAAGGCCCGATTCACACGGCGCGGCTGCCAACCGCGCCCGCGCGCGGGCGCGGCGCCGCGCCGCGCAACGGTTTTGTTTCAATACTCACGAGACCGCAGGTTTTCGCGGTTTCTGCTCCCGAAAGCTACTGCGCAAGAATCGCGCGCAGCCACGCGGGCGCCGCGCGGCTGCCGCAGCCGCCGCGGCCGTAAACCGCATCGTGTGTATTGAATTCAATTTTATATGAAAATCTGCCGCGCCCGCGCGCGGGCGCGGTTGGCAGCCGCGCCGTGTGAATCGTCTCTAAGACGTTATCACGTCAAAAAAGTTATGTGCGTAATGCCGCCAACTTAAAACGGTGAAGGAAAACATAGCAAGGAAAGCGACATAACCTAGAATCTTTCGAGGTAATGTGTTGTCATCCACCAACCCGCACTGGCCCAGCGTGGTGGATTATGGCCTTCACTCTCTCTTTGCGAGAGGATGCCCCAAGTCCCAGCAGTGGGAACATTTAGTGGGCCGCTTATGCTTTCCATCTCAGTACACGTACTCTGCTTAACCTTATGTTTAAATACTATTCAGAATTAGCTTCTAATTCTTTTTTTTTTATTCACAGTAAGAAGTTTGATACAGAAGGATTTCGGATCGGATTTTTTAGGAGTTGAGTGTTACAAATTGTCTGAAGTCGCTACATGAAAATTTTGCCGAAATCCGAACTAACCCTAAGCTTGTGGTTCAGAATATTCGTAGGCCAGTTAAAATAGAATTTAACTTTGCAATAAATATCCTTCCTAAAAATAGTAATAAATTACTGGCCTATCGTGGTCTCACTGGATTGTTGATTAAAACATAGGTATTTAAATATTTGTCACTTCGAAAATAATACAATACAAAATTATTAAACAATACAATTGTAAATTAAAATTGATTAAATAATTAGCATTTCCGTTGCGTCTAGATAGAATTGAATTACGAATATTCGAGTACAAAAACCGAGTGTTGCGAATCGTCAAAACCAGGAATGGAGATAGCAGTCGGCGCTCCGTCGGCTATCTACAACTTTTCTCGTTTAAACTTATTCCCTTTATCTAGCCGGCCTTACCGCGGACTTATCAGGATCTTTATTAAATTGCTTGATAATTTCAATGGTCGGTGATCTGGCGTGCCTTGTTTACACTTTTTGGCTTTTTCTCGCTTTTTCTAGTGATCTGCCTCGACGGTTTCATTTTCTCCGTGTTTTCGGTGAGATAAATTGGGAAATATTTAAATTGTCGCTCTTTTTTAAGTGAACGTTTGGGAAATTCGCAAAGTTCAGGGATTTCGAAAAAGAAGGTTTTGTGTCCGGCTGTCTTATTGCTTTTTTTAACACATTATGAGGAAATGTCTGAAAATATCTGAATACGTATTAATTCATACTTGCGAATCAAATATTCAAATATCTGTATTACTTCGTTAATAAGATAGCCGAACAACTACACCTAATATTTTCAACTACAATTGTAGAACTGAAATTTATTCGTTTTTTTTTTACAACGAAAAGTAACGTGCGCGAACGTAGTTTTCACAGTAGGTACATATTAAATTTGGATATGGTTATAACTAAGTTATGTTAATATTAGCATTTCCCCGCGGTTTTACTCGAGTTACCGTTCCCGTAACTTTTATGCGATAAAAATGAACGGATTCAGCTTTTTGGGATAAATATTAACCTATGTACTATTTCAGATTATAACTCATTTGCATTTCAAACTACAACCAAATCTATTCAGCCGTGCCAACGTTATAGCTTACATCTGTTTCTGAAGGAACTATGCAGTTTTACATGATGAAAAGAAGCATATGTGTTATTTCATACTATAATCTAACTGCGTTCTCAACTTCAACTGAATCCGTTCATGATTGTGCAACAAACATTCAGAACTTTCTCATTTATAATTTGTTAATAGTAGGATAGAAAGTAGGACTCTTTAAGTTTATAAGGAGTTATCATCAACACGTCTGAACATTTTTTCCTCGTTCACCAATTCTACTGTTACAAGTACACCAATCCAAACAGCACCACCAAATCGAAGCCACCTCCACCGCCGAGCCTTCCCAGTTAGTCGATTCGCGTCCTTACCCTCTAATTTTCCCCCTGAATGAGAGCCGGATATAAAATTAACAAATTGCAAACACGCTCGTGACCGTTTCATTACAACCCGGCTCTAATCGACCGGGCAAAACCGCGGGGCGCTGCTAGCCATCTTACATATCGTATAGGCTAGCGAAGAACAGTGCTAGGCAGTGATTTGAATTCTTCAAATAGCTGCGAAAGCCTGCGCTGTGATTTACTGAACGGTCGCTAACCATCCGGTGCTTGTCTTGGTGTCCCGAAACTTTATTAAAAGACATGTTTGTTTACTTTAGATTTAAAGACAGCCACTCAGTCAAAGTGATCCATAGTTTTGTAATGCAAAAGCACCAATCCAAATCGAAGCCATCTCCTCCTCCGATCGTTCCCAGTGACCCGCAGTCGATTCGCGTCCTTACCCTCTAATTTTCCCCCTGAATGAGAGCCGGATATAAAATTAACAAATTGCAAACACGGCCGTGGCCGCAGCGTTTCATTACAACCCGGCGCCAATCGAGCGAGCCGCCGTATTGATTAGCTACACGGGAATTTGTGAAAATGGTTCATCAGCGGTCACATTTTAAAAACTGTTATTATAAACTTTATGCATTGTAGGTACATAAGTTACGGCTGGTCTAGTTGGGAGAACGGCGCCTGCCGATCCGGAGACCCCGGGTTCAAACCCCACACGCACCACTGTCTTTTCGAAGTTATGTGCGTAATGCCGCTAACTTAAAACGGAAAACATAGTGAGGAAACCGACATGTACCTAGAATCTTTCGAAGTCATGTGTCATCCACCAGCCCGCACTGGCCAGCGTGGTGGATTATGGCCTTAACTCTCTCCCTGCTAGAGAAGGCCCCGAGTCCCAGCAGTGGGAACTTTTAGTGGGCTGTTGATGATTGATGATGATGATACATTTAAAAAATATGTTGTCAAACATGTTGCATGCCTCTCGAATAGGCCAGTTTGTATGCTTCAACTTTTAAAATGTTTTGTATTCTTGTCGTACCTATTTACAGCATTAAAGATTTTAGTATTTGTATTTGCATTTTGCACAGGATTAAAAGAAAATGTATCTGATGTATCTACTTGGTCTTTTGCCAGGGTATATTATAAAAGTCAATCTAGAACAAAATAGGCGGGCATTTAACAATACTAATAAACGTATTATTAATTATTTGTTGTGGATATTTGCCGTTTCTATTTGGTGGTTTAAATAAGCACGGTAAATTTGAAGTAATTAATAAAACTAATGTAGTGCAATGTTTGTTCATAATATTATGACAAAACCACATTTAGGTCTAATTTTGTATTTTTGAGTTTATTTAACGACAGACGCATAAAACATTTTTACATTCATGCTATGATTCAAAAATGTGTCTTTCATAAATCTCAAAAAAAAATGTTGAAGGTGAAATAAGCCAAGCCTTTTTAGGGTTCCGTAAAACGTACGTAGATTTGATGACGTTATTCTGCCGAAAAATAATACCTAAATATATCAGGTACCTACAGGCTACAGGGGATATGTTACTGTAAATGCTTGAACTGCGGTAAATCCTAAGATTTTCGAGTAAAACCTAAGATTTACCCATTCTTAATGGTAAATGTCCAAAAAGTTTGCGATTCGAACTTTTACCACCATTCAGTTGGTAAATCTTAGGATTTACATTAAAGACACGGTATATGTCGATCCTGACCTGAGATTTGACTCTAGGTTGCCTCCCGCCAGAAGCCCTGCGGTCAGTCCTGAGTGTCGCTTCTCCATACTCAGCCTGAGCTCCATTATGGAGGTCGCCGCCTCGCTTCACTAGGCCTCGCATGGCTCGCTCCGCTCAGGACCTCCCTTGAGCTTCTTGCTCCCTGGCATTTTTTATATACACTTTAGGGGTTGTACCGACAAGACTAGTGCTAAGGGTGCTCCGAATCGGATCTGGGAAACCAACATCTACCAGCTGAACCTACAACCTAGCATATACTGAATTCGAATAATAAAAGCCCGAAAGAATCGTCCTACTTTCAGAAATAATTTTACCAACTCATATCGGTAAATTCTAAGACTTACATTTAAATCTTAAAATTGACCGTAGTTCGAGATGTTATAGTAATAGGTATATTATACATTACAATACCATATAAAAAAACTCTTAAAGCAAATAAACTTCAAAAAAGTTTAATCGGAATTCCTTTTATTATACGGAAATTAATCTCACAATGCAATCGTTTATAAATCTTTCTGCTATCAGATTAGAAATATTGAAATTAAATGTTAATCCCTCTTTGCTTTCCTAAGGATCTGACACACGTGGAATTAAGTGGGCGAGCAAAATACAAGTACTATCGAATGCTTGCAGAGGTACAATGTACAATTTAACACGTTTGCTGCATTATGAGGTCGAAAACGCCACATGCGTAGCTTCTCGCAGGTGCGGTAGTCAAAATCGTGTTCTTTCACTCTGTGCGGGGGGCGACTATATTAACATTTATATGAGTATAACAGAGACAAATATATGAAATTGCTTCTCGTGCAAAGCCTAGCCTAAAAGTGAAGTTAAAACTAAATGAGGTTTAAAAGGCCTCAAACGCACTGAGTATTAATTAGTTTCGGACAGTGCGAAGTGAGGTCTAATCTGCCTCAAAATTGTAGGCCTCACAACCGCATGGAGTGAGGTGCGGGCAGCAAGGCGCCTGCGTATTCTAACTTAGTGACGTGATAAAAAGTATCGATACGAAAGCATGCTGCAAGTTGATGCACTCGCTAATACACATTGCTACATGTTAACGACTATTAGTCTAACAAGTCAATATTGTATAGAAATTAGTACATGTGCTCAGTAATTTTCAGGGACAGATTTTTGAAGTGAAAACTTCTTTAGGCGCGCTATAGACAGAATTTTCGTGGGCTGTGAAATGGATTCATCAATCGTCACGCTTGGATATGATAATGGATCGGATCGGATATGAAATCTTCGGGTAAACTCGGTAAAAACGGCCAGGTAGGTACCAGGGCAACAGAAACAGTAAAGAGTTTCGATTACCTACCTCCAACAGCCCAGCGTTTATCTCTAGATACCAGGACAACAGAAATATAAAAGAGTTGCGTTTGCCCCTAGGTACCAGTACCAGGGCAACAGCAAGTTTTCACTTCTATCGGCAGTTCCTATGACTGCCAATTTTTTTATTACATTTATTAACATATTAAGCCCGACTCGCGACGCGGCCGGCGTCGTGACGTCACACAAAAAATCATTACTAAAAAATGAAACCAAATTTTGTGTGTCTGTAAACGACAATGAATTAATTAATATTATTGCCTATCTCTTAGGCATCAAAATAAACTAATATTCGACTATGTATATAATGAAAAAATAAGGTTTTTAAGTCTCAAAACCGGTTTTGCCCAAATCTGGCCTCCCGGGGCTAGACAGCTTAATATGTTGTTTCTGCGACTTATAAATTGATACTGGGGATAAGTTTTATAAAATTCCCCAAATATATGTTGAATTCTCGATTTTAATTGATTCTCGTGTTTCGTCCTAGAAAAATTATGATAATTGATAAATCTATGATACCGTGGCGCGGACGACTTAAATTGTGCCAATACATAAAAAATAAATCACATACATATACATATATCGAACTATCGAGTCGAACTATAATTATAAATCGTATACTCCTGAAAGATACTCGTATACTACACTTATTTATAGAGACAAAGAAAGCTATCATCTCGAGCAAGATTTTGAGTTTTGAGAATAATTAAAGGGTCGTATTGTTCTTCCTGACAACTTCAACGAAATTGACGAAATGGTCAACGAAAGAGCTGTGTAGGTTGCTACGATAAATTAAGACTTGTGTAAAAAGTAGTTAGGAAGCAAAAACAAAACAAATGTTGTTCGTGTATTTCGTGTCCAATTCGTAAAAAATCTTTATACTTGACCGGTTGTAATAAAAAAACATATTATTCAATCTTATTACATAAATTATTTTAATATCGCAACTGCAACTCTCTCTATTCACAACACTAGTCGAGACACAAATAGAACTTTATTTCAATGCGATGTGAGGCAGAACAGATGTCATATATATAATTTTCATTTACTCAATACCTAATTGTCATAACTGTGGGCGAAGCTGGATTCAACTTTAACAACTCTTTAAATTAATATTGCTAAATTTTCAAGCAATTACTCTTATAAATGAACATAATATTTAAGGTATTCTTAGAAACAATTTTGTGAGGCACAAAAGGTCCCATACGCACTGCAAGGAAGGTCAATTTTGCCTCGAAAAGACCTCATACGCACTAGTTGAAAGTCTACGAAAAATGGCCCCGCAGCAAAGGTGTTAACAAATGGATATAATAAGAGGTAGGGCTCTTTGCAGCGTCCGCTTGGGAAACACCTTTGCTAGTTATTCTGACGCAAAGCAGTAGTATACAAACATTACTGTGTTACAATCTGAAGGGCAAAGTTTCCAAATAAATAACTAGGCTAGTACATTATGATATAAGTGCGGTAAGTTGATAATTACAGCCGAGGTGATATTGCTAGCACGAGCCGTAGGCGAGAGCTATAATTGGCAGAGGCTGTAATTATCAAAGCGCACATATGTCATACGACGTTTTATAACATATTTGCGAGAAAATAAATCAAACTCTGACGACATTTTCAAATATAAACAATACAGCTAAGAAAAAAACGCGCGCAATATTTTTTTCCTTGTTTACAGATTAGCGATGCGCGCGCATCAGTGCTTTTTTTTTAATCAAAGGCGCACACAACCAACTAGTATGACATTAGTAATAAAGTTAATTAATATTTTTGTGTTTTGTTACAGATAAATATATTGTTGTAATTTATGGACAAAATTAATTATATTAACGAATTAAATATTTATTTATTATATTTTAGTTCTCAAGGTTAATTTTACTCATAAAATGTTGACCACTTTTCTGACACAAAAATTCTTTACTAAGATTTAAAAAGGTGCCGTTCGTTTTAGACGAAGCATTTTGATAAACCGTGCGTTTTATATAACATTACCGCACAAGTACAGTAATAATTAATTTTATCTTTTGGGCTGTACTATTACATGGAACCCTACGAATCAGAAACCAAACATTTGACAATCATCCTGTTTGCCATTTAAAGCAAAAATATGATAGGATAATTGGGAAATAAACCTTTTTATCATGAATACTGAAGTGGACGTAAGTGTCCCAAATAAAAGTGTTAAAAAAAAGTGATTAGTGAAAAGTGCTGCCTTCAAATCGAGTGTTGACCGGTTTCTTATAGGCAAACACGTTCCACCGTAGACCGCATTGTCGCTTAACAGCAGGCGAGATTCCGATCAAGTGTAAACCTATAAAAGTTAAAAAGTGGAAATAAATGTGAGTTTTATTTCACTTCACACTAGCGGTCTGCTGCGGCATCGTTCAGGTAAAAAAATACAAAGATTCTGTTACTCAGACAAAATGTTCCATTTTAAGTGTTAAATAATTTCTTATAAATTTCAGTTGTAGTTTGTGGTGGTAGCTCATGGTCAAGTAGTATTTGAGTTTATTCGACACAAACATGCAAGTTTTTCTTCTTACATTCATTTTCCTATAACAATATTCGTATTTTCTGTATATTCGTATAAATTGCCTACAAACTGTTATCAGATCTACATTTCCGTGTGTATGACATTCTTTAAAGACTTTATAATGGGAGCCAGTAAAACTTCATCTCAAGGAATGTCCTATCAACTGCGAAAGTCATTGAACAACTGCCATTTACCGGCACTTAGTCAAGTATGAGGCAGCTTTGTAATACTGAATCAAACTTTATCACTGTAGAATCTAATATGAAAAATTTTATGTAATGAAATAAAAAAAATTAAAACGTGGCCGGTGTACAAAAATGTATAATATTTATATTGGGCACGATTCCCACTGGCACTGGTCTTCTAGATTAAATTCGTGTACATTTTGTAAATAAATATATATGTATATATAATTGACACTTTTTAATATTATGTTATTTTTAATATTACTTTGTGTATAATATAAATATGTATTATTACTGTTGAATACTTACGCGGGGCTTGTTTTTTTTTTTTTATCAATGAGTTATTCGTGTTTGATGATATGATCGGTTCATCCAGCGAACTTTATTTACGGGATGGAAACGCATTTTAACCAGATGTAAATAAAATCAGAGAGGATCTTGTCACATATGTACTTTTAAAAAAAAATGAATTTTACAATACAAAAATACTAATCGCTGTGTAGCTATGTTAACATGTTTATTCACGCAAGAGTTAAGATACTGTAGTAAGATTTTCTATTTAATCTTTAAACTTAAGACAAAGGCCCTTTGACGGTCTCTAAATAAAGACCCCCATTCTCTGATTCGTGCAATCGGCCTAACTCAATCAACTGGTGCTATCTAAATTTAACCAAACATTCTTGCTTACCCGAGCAACTAACGAACTTTATACGAACGGGCCGTTTCTCCAAATCGAATCAGTTTTTTCTACAGATTTTTTATATCGGACCCCGGGAAAACGTCTGATAGTAAAATTAGAGCATGCCCGTAATTGTTTGAAGCCAACGTTTGTTGCCATACTCAACGTTGAAAGATTACTCGATTTTCAACCCTGAACAGTTTCAATAAGAGTACTGCTAGTGGCAAAGGTAATGTGGCGGTGGCATGCAGAATTAGAACAAAGGGTTGTCACCGTTCTACGCCGCTCAATAAAGTTTAATCAGGTCTGACAAGCGAATGTAACTTACGTTCTCTGCTGGATCTACGTGTTTTCTCTAAGCTCAATTTTTGCCTTTTTTGTTTGTGAGTCTGTTATTTCGTAGCTACATTCAATAGCTTTAATACTTGTATTTTATATTGCAATGTGTTTTTTACTTTACGGTATTGTTATTTGTTTGAAAGCTGTAGCTACCAAATTTGAAATTCCTTCAAATGACTTAATTGACACCGCCGCATTCGAAAATTTACTTACCCGAGCTAAAATGTTGTAAAATTGTTGAGTACCTACCTACAGTACCCGGCGATAAGTATTGCACATCGGCCTTTGGAGGGAGACAGTCGGCTGATTTCGGCTTTGTAGAGCATTATCTCCGTCACACACTACCTATGTGACGTTTTGTCAGTCGTTGTTCAAGTGCGGTCGCGTCCAGTTAAAAAAAAATATATAGAGTTGTTAACACCCCCAAATTTAAATAATTTAAAGTTGTACTATGGCATCTTTAGGAAAAAAAAGGGAAACCTTTACGAGGTCAGTCACGCCAAATTATCTACAATGTTTATAAATATTTTCTAACCTTTTTAATATTTTTAAGCTGACAGATTTAAAAAAAATGAAGATAAAACTGTAAGTTGTTATTTTAAGAAGGTTCAAGCGCGAGTTGCAAATGCCACTGGAATTTCAAGAAGAACTTTGAACAATATATTAAACGAAGTCAGTACTGAAACACATTCTACTGAAATTAAGTTTAGCACTCCAAAAAAAGGGAGACCAAAAAAGCAATTTCGTTTGGATATGGACGATTTTGATTATGATGTTGTTCAAAGAATGGTGTATGATTTTCACTTACGATTTAATGAACTGCCAACAATAAAGTCATTAAAAGCTAAATTATGTGAAGCTATTAATTACAATGGGTCTGAAAAGACGTTGAGAAAAATACTTCACGAGATGGGATTTCGGTTCACTAAAATGGAAGACAATCGAAAAGTTTTAATGGAAAAGCACGATGTAAGCCTCAAACGAATGGAATATCTCGATAAAATGCGCAAATAAAATAAAACCTACACGTGTGGGTGTCTATCGATAGGTCTTCAAAAATGATGTTGAGGTTTCTAATATAATTTTTGTCTACACTGAATAATTTGCGCGAGAGACACTTCCAAAGTGGTAAATTGTGTGTGTCCCCCCCCCCCCTTCTAACTTCTAAAGTAAGAGAATGAAAAAACTAAAAAAAATATATAATGTACATTACCATGCAAACTACCAACGAAAATTGGTTTGAACTCGATCTGATGAGTAGTTTTTTTTTAGTACGTCATAAATACACTATTATTAAAACTTCAATCAAAGTTACAACGAACTACAAGAACTATGTGTACTATGTATATTATGTTACTTGCTGCAACGGAACCCTTCATGGGCGAGTCCAACTCGCACTTGGCTACTTTTTTATTTTATTTTACTCGAACCTAAAGCCATCACTTATAGAACACTTATTGGTGTATTTTATACAAAGAATAAAAAGAATTATTAAAAGACGCAAATTAAAATTGTTTTAACAGCTCCTAATAGATACCGCACTGTTTTGTATTTCGTGCTACAGAGATGACGCTCTACGAAGCCAAAGTTGGCCGATTGTCTCTTTCCAGGTGTCGATGTGCAATATTTATCGCCGGGTACTGTACAGCAAATCGGTATCAAAATTACCGACGTTTGTGACGACAGTACGCAATCAAGACTTAAGGTGAGGTTGTCAGGTTTTACAACGCAATGTTAACTTAGATATAAAAATACCTAATTTCATACTGTTGGGCTCCATAAAAAAAATGATTAGTGAAAATATTTTAAACATGTGTCTAAAACAGTGGCTAAACATGATTACTACGATATTTACATGATATGTACGTACGTGTATAATATGTAACTAGCTGAACGCGCGCGCGTTGCTACGCCATCTATCGAAAATCGATCGTACCAATACAAATTTTGAACAAATTCGGTTACTTTAGGTTCTAATGACGCAACCTTTAAAATATGATATATGCTGTCACGCAACGAAAGCTCTCAAAAAGCAATATTTTTTCCCGGTTTTGTTACATTTTTCATTCCTGCTCGGCTCCTGTTGATAGTAGCGTAATTTTAAATAGCCTATACCCTTCCTGGAGAAATGTACTATCCTACAAAGAAAGAATCGTTCAATTCGGACCAGTAGTTCCAGAGATCCTTGCGTTCAAACAAACAAACTCTTCAGCTTTATAATATTAAGTATAGATATAGATAGGTACGAATAAGTTACGGCTGGTCTAGTCGGGAGAACGGCGACAGCCGATGTGCCGATTCGGAGACCCCGGGTTCAAACCCCACACGCACCACTGTCTTTTCGAAGTCATGTGCGGAATGCCGCTAACTTAAAACGGTGAAGGAAAACATCGTGAGGAAACCGACATGTACCTAGAATCTTTCAAAGTTATGTGTCATCCACCAACCCGCACCGGGCCAGCGTGGTGGCTAAGTCGGCTACTTTCGTTCTGTGATTCTGTCGCGCAGAGAGACTCCGAGCATAGCTCTCTCCATAGCTCGCTGTGTGACTTTGTGCTATGTTATGAGGCTCACAGTTAAGGACCACGTCTCAGTTCCATAAGCCATCACTGGCAACACGCACCGATTGAAGACTTTCGTCTTCAAGCATTGGGATATTTTGGACTCCAAGATGTGCCGTAGTTTCCCGAACGCTGCCCATCCGAAGTGGATCCTTCGCTGGACCTCGTTGTCGAAATTGGATCTACCTAATTGGATCTTTAGATCCAGGTAGACGTATTCGTCAACAACTTCGAATGTGGTATTCCCAACAATATCCGGTACAGGTGAGACATGACATGACATGAACATTTTATGTATAGTTTACCTAAATCTACAAAAGTAAAAATAAGAATGTAGACATAAAAAAATTACAAAATGCCCCAAAGTATTTATTGTACCTAAATGTAACTCACATTGTGTTCAAAAAAGGAAGAATGCCCAAAATAAAAGCAGTACCCAAAAGTTAATTTTATACGCACATTAAATTGCGCACTAAAATATGGTATTAGGTAGGTTCCCCCACATACATAAAGCTACATATTGTTATCTATTATTATACATATTACACTACAAAAATTCCAAGTCATAACACCTGAATACACACAGAAACTCTTTATTGTACACATCAGACTTGAAATACAATGAAAAATACATAAACATGTGCCTAGTGCCACGAATGGCGGCATTATCGTCTTATAGTACTGGCTAATTTGATCTCGAATATCTCCTCTTTTGTAAAGAATTCCAATTTCAAATTTATAAAGCTATTTACTCATACTTTTGCGTTTTAAAAACCGTAACTCATTTGTTTTTTCTTCTATTGGTTTTTTCTTTCAGTCACTCAATTTACAAAATAAAAAACTTGAAATATCGCGTTATTAACGAGCACAGAGTAAGTGTTAATGAGTACGATTTCGTGGCACTCGTGCTGCAGAAACGACTCGAAGGATTAATGAAGTGTATGGCGATGACTATCCAAAATACATTATTACTTTTGGCAAGACTTATTTTCCTACAGATTTGGCCTATTTCCGTTTAGCGGAGTTAGGCTTGTAAACAATTAACAACGTCCTCTTTATCAAACGAAATAAATCCCAGCGATTGTCTATAAGTGTGTTTTTCTATATTTTAAGAATCTTACCACAGCAATCTCTTTTCATATAGTTATTCCTATGTCGGATTTATTTTTATATTCGTAATATTTTATGAGTATTGGCTACGAATCAATGCGCTCATTCCTAGGGTCAAAAACTTCCAAACAAATACACGCGTTGTTCTAATTATGAGAGTTTGCTCCTCCGCCTTCGTCTTTAAAAACATAATTAACGTTTTCTTTGTTACAAACGCAAGTAATTTAATTCATTCAACGTTACCTTTACGTGGATAAATTAATATTAAATTGGGCTTTAAGGCACGTTATGGGAACTCCCAAGGAGAATGTTTGCCTTAATATGCTTTTAAAGTCATGTTCATATTTTTGTGTGTATATTATGCTTAAACATAAAAGAACGTTTATTGCGGAAAGAGCGGTCTGTTTCTCATTTCTACTGCTGACTGTGTGTTGCTAGTAATATGTTTATCTCTGTTTTTCTACTGTCACATCACCTACGGAGGAAAGAGAGAAAAACAGTATATTTTACAGTTTTGTGTAGGTACCTATTAACCGTGAGTCCGGTACAGATTCGGTAAGAAATTCACGGAAAAATAAAAACATTTCTAAATATATCCCACTGTAATGTTATAAATGTCAAAGTATGAATGTTTGGATGTTTGTTGCTCAATCACGCTGTAACGTGTGAACGGATTAGGCTGTAATTTGGAATACAGTTAGATCATAGTCTGGAAAAACACATAGGCTTTATCCCGGAAAAATAACGGGAACGACGGGAACGGGAACTAAGCGGGTAAAACCGCGGGGCACTGCTAGTAAACAATATTTACTTTAAAACTTTTTGAAATCGAGTTTATGTTAGTAAAAGAAAAGTTAACTACCAAGTTCTTATAGCCATCTTCCAGCTCCATTATCAGATCAGTAGGTACCATGTCAGAACACATCGTGCTTGCAAAACTTTAGCTCAATCGGCAACCGGGAATCAAATTTAATTTGCAAGATTTGATGATACATCGGGGCAAGTAAAACTAAAATAAAATCTTGTAAAATAGATAGATGGTTCTAGTAAATATTGTCTATGGCAGTATGTCAATGCACGGTCACTGCAATTTGTTCTAGAATTGACTACGACAACAGAGTCGTCAGGCGAACATCGGAAGCATTATCAAGTATGCACAGAGCCCGTCGGTGGATGTTGACTGGGCTATGGGAGCAAACATTACTGCATATGCATACAAACACACTTCTATGCATATCATTGAAAAATTCGGAACTATATAGGTACTGAAGAACCCTCGCCTTACATACCGGTGATGTGCTTTTGAAACAAACATTTCATAGGAACACGATTCCATGAACTTTTGATTTTGAACTTAATTCCTGACTAACTGAGACCTGGAGTATAATAAAAATTAATTCGTTTTGTCTGTCTTGTGTCAAAGTAGTCCAGTCTTTAAGGTGTTTGTCGAGATCGTCCCGCCATCGCCTTTTGGGTCTCCCGCATCGTCTTTTCTCATTTGGCTGCCACTGGGTGTTGATCTTAGCTCAGCGATCGTCCGACATTCGATAGACATGTCCAGCCCAGTTCCACTTCAAATTGCTGGCCTTTTAAAAATTCAGACAACAATGGAAGGAAGGGTAGGGAGGACTTTGCTCAACATTGGGACACAATAGGCTCTTAATAAATAATTAATTAGTTGTTTACCAGAGGTATCGTTTATTAAATGAAAATGAATAGGTAAATATTCCTACGTAATCACATTTTCTTCAAATAATACAGCTTTATTTCATTTCATTTGCTGTCACAAAGGCGAAACAAAACAAAGAGAATATTTTAGCCGCCATACCAAAACCTCATCCGAACAAAGACATATACGAATATGGCATAAAAACGAAGTGGAAAACCAGTAACAACAATAATAGTCCATGACCCCAGAGCTGCTAGACGTCACCTATTTTCTGATGAATGAAATGTGGACAATTGAGTAGAGTTAGTAAGTAAAATGTCCAGCTAAAGCTCCTTGTCCGAGTCTTCGAAACGTGAACCATGAATCTATGTCATTTTTTCTACTTACAAGCAGTCCTTGTGCAGATGATCATCCCACAATGTCCGAAAGGCATCTGTAAGAAACAGATAAACTAGCGCCTTTGCGACGATGTTCAGTAATGTGAAGTCTTTTTCGATCAACTTCTTCGTGGCCATTCAAGGCTCATAGCCTTTTGGCTTGTCTATCGATCGACTCCAGAGCCTCCAGCTAGTAGGTACTTAGCTGCTTCATTCCAGAGGTACAAACAGTAGTACTCCACATAATCACGAATCTGTGCTTTTTTTTTATAAAGAATGACGAGGCGAGTATGACATGTGCCTGATGGTAAGCAACATGCCTGCCACATAACAGCTCAGTGACACGGAGCTATTGGAACATGAAGAGTCCAAATTATTGCTTAGCACTGCACTGCGCTCGTCTCCCAGAGATCTAAGTTGTCTCTAAGCCCTGTAATTTCTCTGGAAATATTGCCCTTCAAACCGGAACACAATAATGTTTGCACTTTACTGCTTGGCGGTAGAATAACTGGCAAAGGTGTGGTACTTCCCCAGACGGACTATGCCAAGAGTCCTACCACTACGCTTGGTGTAACATGAGCAACTGTTCGGACTTACACCTTTGATATGACGCCTAGTTTTTAGTAGGTAATTTTGTTTTGCATTCAATGAAAGAGCCAAAGTTGAGCATTTTCTGTTTAAATAGTAAATAAAATCGCGGAGCACTGCTGACCGTAAATATTCTTGTACGTACATTAAAGTTAGGATCAGGTAGTCTGAAAAGCTTCAAGCAACAGTAGAACTCCATTAACGGATTACTTTTAGCGCGGCACGTATGGCCGTTCTAATTAATATTAACAGAACCACCGCTGTCAACGGCGTTGGTGTGGAAAATTTAGTGTGGTAGCTTCTCTAGTCAAACTTTATATTATTCATAATTCATATTTGTATTATGAATGTTCTGTACGTAAACAAAATACTGCGGCTTTTTTAATTTGTTCCGAGTATGCGTTTGCAGGCGCTATGAAATTTGCACACTTCACTTAAATTACACAATTTTTTTTTTTTTGTTATTATGGCTAAAATACATTAAAGCCACTACCACGTACTGGACACACGCGTATTAATACTCTTTCGTCTATTAGTGTAGTCAACAACTCAACAAGTTCAAAAACGTGCTCATTATATATAAAGCTCCTAGGAACATGTGTGATTCCTCATTCGATTCGGAATGACGTCTAGATAAAATGTTTTAAGGGTTTTTATCAGCACATAAAAAATGCAACAGTTATTAACATAATAAGATTACAAAAAGAAGGTATTTAATTATTCCTTAATAATTTCTTAACTAATGATATTTAAGAAATTTTGAAAGAAGAGAAAATTTCATATATAAAATATTAATATCTAGTCTTTATTTTTATGCGCTTTTTTCAACGCTGGAAGTAGAGCTCTGCGAGGTCGCTATGGTATCATCTAAAATATTGATTTTACAGTATTAAATAAAATTTAAAAATTTGAAATAAATATTGTGTAATTTAGATACTTAAACGTACAAACGTCTATGTCTAGAAGTAAGATATGGATTTTAAACTAAAAGACTCCCTTCAATAATGCAATTTATTTTTAATCTTATCTACGCTGTTCATGAATCAGATTGCATAGATAAAACTTAGCTTTAAAAACAACTTTCATTCATACCTGTAAAATATATGGGTAGTATTAAAATACCTAACAACTTATCTACCTCATCAGAAAAGCCCCACTCTGTGCAAGGTATTAAAAATAAACGACCCGCTAACTCTACCAAGAAATGAATATCGATTTTTCAACATTTCACGATACATTGCACTTGTTTCAGGATCATTTTTAATCTAAATTCCAGGCCAACCCTCCCTTTGTGGATCCCTCCAGCCCAGATCATGGATTCGAACATTATATTGGATCCTATCAATTTGTTCCAAACGAATAATCCGCAACTTTAAAGAAAGGTCGAATGGAAACTCCTTGAGGTACGCCTCCCCAAGGTTCGGCGGTAAAATAGTTCAACGAAAATGTTTAGACGAGCTTATGTAACTATTTTATGAAGTGGATTTATTCAAAACCTATTAAATTGAATAGCGAAAGTGTTATTTTAGAGATAATAATAGTGGAAATTGGGGCAAAAGTAACACTATTTTCAGAATACGAAATTACCTTTATTATAATACGGTCAATGAGTTTCAATCGTGATAATCCGTAATTTTTATTTAACACAGTATGACATTTAAACCACCGCTTGTGTGTGTTATTATTTTTTGTGAATGACAATAAAAAGTTTTATAACATATTTGCTCGTAAAGGGTCTCTTATTGGGCCAATTTCTGTATCGTAATGTATCTTATTACGCACTAGTGCTGTAATGTGTAATGTAAAACGCACGGTTTCAAAATGCTCCGTCCACAGACTAGGTAGAGAGATATGCTCCGTCTAAAACGAACGGTACCTTTTTAAATCTTAGTAAAGAGTTTTTGTGTCAGAAAAGTGTAGTCAACATTTTATGAATAAAATTAACTTTGAGAGGTAAAATATAATAAAGAATTATTAAATTCGTTAATTTAATTAATTTAGACCATAAATTACTTTAATTTTTCTGTAACAAAATACAAAAATATTAATTTACTTTATTATTAATGGCACACGGGCTGGTTCTGTGCCGTTGCTTAAAAAAAAAAGGCGCCGATGCGCGCGCATTGCTAATCTGTGATCCATAGTAATTACTTACTCTGTGCTGTGATCTGTGATCAAGTATATATTATTCCACGCGTTTTTTTTCGCTGTATTGTTTTTATTTGAAAATGTTGTCAGAGTTTTGTTTATTTCCTCGCAAATATGTTATAAAACGTCGTATGACATACGTGCGCTTTGATAATTACAGCCTCTGCTAATTATAGCTCTCGCCTTCGGCTCGAGCTAGCAATAAAGCCTCGGCTGTAATTATCAACTTACCGCACTTATATCATAATGTACTATTATCTATCTTCTTTGTAAATATAAATACTAAGTTTTGATTTTATTTAAAAGTACGTATATGAAAGAGGCAAGGTGAACTTTTTGCAGTGATGGGACTCTTTTAAGAGTCTACCTGGGGAAATACCTTTGCAAGTTATTCAACCGTCAAGCAGTAATGTGCATTACTGCATTTGAAGGTAAATGTTTCAAGATAAATTACAGAGCATAAACAAAAACCAGGTTATTTTTAAAGGTTTTGTTTGCAACTCCTGAACACACTCAACTTAACTGTGAGGCTGTACATCTATTTTAAACTGTTTAGATCTATTCATCAAAACAACCGTACAAACTGTACGGAGAGGATAGTGAAGGTGACGGTGAAGGTGAGTGCTGTGACCGGGAGGTGGATGTCCACGGAGATCGCGCGTAGCAGGGTGAAGCTGAACGGACGGCGGCAGACGCACTCCAGGCCCCATTGCAGCTCCCGTTGCAGTCTCACATCTGACAAGAACATTTAAATAGATTTTATAACACATTTGCTCGTAAAAGATCTCTTATTGCACCAATTTCTGTACCATAATGTATCTCATTACGTACTTGTGCTATAATGTATAATGTAAAACGCACGGTTTCAAAATGGTCTGTCTAAAACGAACGGTACCTTTTTGAATCTTAGTAAAGAGTTTTTATGTCAGAAAACTGGTCAACATTTTGTAAATAAAATTAGTTTTGAGAGGTAAAACGTAGTACAGAATTATGTAATTCGTTAATTTAATTAGTTTTGACCATAAATTACAACAATTTATCTGTAACAAAACACAAAAATATTATTTTATTTTTTTACTAATGGGATACTCCAGCCAGTATTCTGTGCCGTTGCTTAAAAAAAAGTCGCCGATGCGCGCGCATTGCTTATCTGTGAATAAGTAAATATTATTCTGCGCCCTTTTTAATAGCTGTATTGTTTTTATTTGAAAATGTCGTCATAGTTTTATTTATTAAATCAAATCAAAGCTAAAAAAAATCAAATATGGTTTAAAATAGATTTTACATCTTGATTATCTGTAGACCTTCATTGGTCTATGGATAATTCAGGTGTGCTTAGCTTTGTTGAAACTAAGTAAACTTCAATGGTGCTTAGTGAAAGTAGTTAGTTAGGTATGTAGCGTAGTGTAGTTCTCATTGTATTTTAGTTTTGTTAGTAAAGGCTCTGCCCAATACACTTTTAATAGACTTCAGAAAAGGAGGAATATATATAATAGCTCGCCAATAATAGGCATGGTGACTAAACATTAAAATTAGTCCGTCAGTTAGATTGTGAAAAAACATTATCCCACCAAAAACATTCTGTAAAAAACTAGCCAAGTCTCGATGAAGCTGCATATTTATCTCTAAAAAGTAATGAAATCTAGACAAAGCTGTGCCAAGTCTAAGGTACCTACCTTACTGCGATTTCTTTATTATAATAGTTAATGTTGTGTGAATTGGCCGTTGAAGGGTACACAAGCGTACAAAACCAGGTGCTCCATGACACCATTGCACCAATCTGTCGCCAGAACCACCACCATTGATGATGGAAAATGGCCAATTGGAAAACGTTGATTCAATAGCCAGTCAATTGTTTTTGTCTTACTATTTTCCCTAAATTGAATTGTATGTATATGGTGTGAACAATAAAGAATTTCAATAATACTTATGTGTAGGCGAGCCGGAAACAAACAGTTTAAAAAAATATTTCCAGTCCAGACGGACTTCTATTCATTGATAGAAGTCCGTCTGTACGTTTATTTTATGTTAGATAGGAGGTCGATTTGACGCTCCCAAAAAAAATAGAGCAGAAGTCAGTATTCGATGCTGAACGCAGGTGTTGCTGTTGAATGCATGCATGTGTTGTTGTTGATTAACAACAGCCTAATATGAGACACTAGCGTCCAATTACCAATACCAGTATAGGGTATTATCTCGCTTAACAAACATAAGTAGTTACAACAGATACAACATAACGTGTAAACAAAATTAACTTTTATCCACTAACGGACTAACATATAAGAATGTTCAACGGCCAAGTCACAAAACATTAACTATATTAATAAAGAAATCGGAGTAAGGTACCTTAGACTTGGCACAGCTTTGTCTAGATTTCATTACTTTAGAGATAAATATGCAGCTTCATCGAGACTTGGCTAGTTTTTTACAGAATGTTTTTGGTGGGATTTCACTTCTTTTTGTAGAAACGTGGACTTATCGATTTATTATATTAGATGTATTATTTGACACATATTCTTTTTTTCCGGTTCTGATTCTTGTATATTAGCAACATTCGCCCAGTAGTGGGAAGCAATAGGCTAGATTAAATTAGAAGATGTGTCCCACTATGCTATTTTTGCAATGACAGTCGATTTTTTTGTGTACCAATAGTAGAAAGGGGCATTACTATATCTCTTATACAGCTGGGACAAGCTGAGGGTTCTTCATCAGATACTTCAGACCTTCGATTTTTGACATCAAATGAAGAGGCAAACAAAGTTGAATATTTTTTGTAAAGGCGTGTTTTCAAATAACCAGGTATACCACAAGGTACCCCAGATTTTCGATATTCCTAGTTTTTATAGTTTTCCCTTTATGTGGCCATTAAACCCTAAGTCTGTACCAAATTTCAGCTCTCTGAGTTTATGGGAAGTACTAGTTCTATTTTGATGATCATGAGTGAGTGAATGAGTGTCGTAAATGCGAAACTTTGCTTTCGCTTAACTTCGGAACTAAATGACGTACAGACTTGAAATTTTGGATTTTAAGTACGCGATTATAGCTTACTAGATGACGATTATTTCAGCGTTCTGGTCTTATCTAAAGGTTCTCAAATAGGGGCCTGAAAATGCGGCGAAATGGTTCCAGTAAAGGCTGGTACGGCAGTGTTTGCTTCGCGCTCGACTTGGCGGGGGCACTGCCGTGCCCCCAGATACCTACCTACACGTATTTGTTTTTTTGTTGCAAAAACAAAAAAATACGAAGATATAGTAGCGCTTAGAAGTTTCGCCTGACGTCACGTCTAAGTAGGATTTTTATGTAGAGTTGACGTCAGAACCCTCCACTCCGTTAGTTTGGTGGTATTTATCTTTGTCGATTTTTAATAATGCAATAAGACAAAAAATACTTGTCCCATCCATGTTTTTTCAAAATCTATCTGACGGACAATTTTTTTTGACGTGACAACGTCTTATAATTCGATGAAGCCGGCTGCAGGCCCGCAAAACATGACGTCATGTGCCGTTAACGCCGTTACCTCGCCGCCGGCGTTACCTCGCTCTAAGGCGTAGTTGAAGTTGTCACGTTCAACTAACGTCAGTAACCCGACTTTACAGACAACCATTTTTTTTTTAATAAAAAGTGACGAGACGTGCAAGACATGTGCCTGATGGTAAGCAACATGCCTGCCACATAACAGCACAGTGACACGCAGCTATTGGAACATGAAGAGTCCAAATCATTACCTAGCACTGCACTGCGCTCGTCACCCAGAGATCTAAGATGTTATGGTATATCTTGTAATTTCTGTGGAAACTTTGCCCTTCAAACCGGAACACAGTAATGTTTGCGCTTTACTGCTTGGCGGTAGAATAGCTGGCAAAGGTGTGGTACTTCCCCAGGCGGACTCTGCCAAGAGTCCTACCACTATTAAACTACTAATACTAATGCTACACTACTAATTACATAGAGTAGTATATTTTTGTCCCAGTCAGCATCCCTATTGTGAATCCATTTTGACGGTCCTTTTTTGTTCGGTAGATCCATATTTCAGAGATGGTTCATAAATATTTTATCGAAATCGGTATAATAGTGTTGTTTGTGGTCGATGTTAGCTCAGATTCCATGAAAATTATGAAATTTAGTCTAGTGTCTCAGTATAATTTTCAATTGAAATCATTGAATTGAAATGTTTGTATCGTACAAAATTAAATTATTTTGTATTGTAGTTGATGATATTCATAGTACCACCGGTGTAAGCTAAGCTACCACTAACTTCAAAGGTTAAATAATGTAGGTTATTTACGTACCTACTGCGTATTTAATTTCATTTAAATGTATACAATTAATTACCTGCACACTTTATAATTTGCTGAGTGAGCAACGTCTTCATAGATTCCACTTCTATCACACACAACTCTGTCGCAAGAGATGGACCAAAGAGCAACCAAAATTCCAGAGCACAAGCGGTGACCGTGAGGAATATCACGTAAGGATCATCCTGAAAAACAATATAAACTATACAAAATTCTCAAAACATTACAACTGAATTGTATAATGTGTATTTCAAAATAAAATTCTACTAATAGAATACTAGACTTCTTTTTTTAATAAAAAGTGACAAGACGAGTAGGACATTTGTCTGATGGTAAGCAACATACCTGCCACATAACAGCACAGTGGCACGCAGTTATTGAAACGTGAAGTGTCCAAATCATTACCTAGCACTGCAATGCGCTCTTCACCCAGTGATCTAAGATGTTATGTCTCTAAGCCCTGTAATTTCTCTGAAAACATTGCCCTTCAAACCGGAACACAGTAATGTTTGTACATTACTCCTTGGCGGTAGAATAACTGGCAAATGTGTGGTACTTCCCCAGGCGGACTCTGCTAAGAGTCCTACCACTACTAGTTCTACTAGCAAATGTAGCCTTTAGCGCTTTATTTTCCAACTACTGGGACTCGAGGCCTTATCCCAGAATTAGAAAGTCAAGGCCATAATCTACCACGCTACATAGCATAATAACATAGCAGATATTATGCCATATTTTTTTGAGCATAACCTTCAGCTACCTACTGAGTTATTAATTGATGTGCACTTACAGCAGTAAGTTCAGATGCTAGTAGTTCCTTAGCATTGTAAAAAGCAGGTCCTGACATTTTTGGAATGACGAAGCATAGAATCGAAATCAACTGAAACACAAATAATATCAGAGTCGTTTCCAATTTCATGATCAAAAATGTTCGAGAGATTTTTCCACTGGCTCAGAGTATTTCTACACGAAACGGTTCAAGTATGTAACCGCTTATGAGGACGGCATGTTTTTAACCCCCAACCAAAAGGAGGGGTTAGTAGTAGTACCTAAAAAAGTTTGACGTCGATGTCTGTCTGTGTGTGTATGTCCGTGGCTCCGTAGCTCTCACTCACAGATATACCGATTTCGGTGCAGTTTTTTTTATTTGAAAGCCAGTTTCTTTGCGGTGATTCTTAGCTACGTTTGTTAATATGGATTCAAAATGGCCGCCTCCACAAAATGGTGGATAACATATTTTTTCACAACCTTCCTCGATATGGATATCAAATGAAAGGGCTTGAGTAGTAAAATACTATAACAAATTTCATCTATTAAAGTCGTTTAAGATAAATTGGTTTGTGCCAAAGCTCTTTCTGCAGTGCACGAGTGCATCACAAGTTAGGTTATTAGGTTTGACCTCAGAAAACCCGTAACAAACTAAAAATATCTTTTTTTTTAATTTATACTGTGTATGTCACCCAATTCATAATTCAATTAAGTAAAAAAAAAATTTTTTGATAGTAGGTATAGTTAAAAAATAGGTATTAAGGAAACAAAAAATAATAATACGAGTAAGAAGAAACATCATCGACACGATGAAGAAGAAGAAGATTAAATATCTATTTTAATTACCACGATCTGCATCTCCATATGAATGTTGTCAAATGCGTCCAAAAGGTGGTAATAATTAAAAATGCATTTGTGCGCTGTTTTAAGATTTTTTTGGGTATCATGATTCCCAACTGTATTTACAGGAACGCTGTTTTCAAATAATATATTCCTTATCCTGTTGAAGCGATTTCGCAATAGGCCAATTACACACATCGCTTTGAAGCTGCTTAAATCGATACATATAGTCGCAAATGTAAAACACATAATTCCAATTGCTCTCATCGGTTTAAAGGAGAACAAGACATAGCAATGACCCAATCTAACGGCCAGAATTAAAAGGATAATCGCCATCCATACAATTTTTTTCTGTAATGGGTAATGGTTTCTGTAGCCCATAAGCGTGTCGCAAGTATTCATAGCTTTTATGAACCTAAAGATATACTTCTGCGCATGAATTTGCGACGCCAATGTAATTAAAATTCCTTCCGTAAAAATTATAACGAAAAGATATCTAAAATCATGAAAGTCAAAATAGACTAGAACAACCCACACTACATTACCAAACAAACTGTAAGCTCTTACAGTAATGGACAAAAATTTCGATGAAGTGACTTCAAAATAACTACCACAAATCAAGTGACACATCATAAACATACGCACAAGAAAACTAGATTCGAATGGTGACATTTTGTAAGAATTTATTGTCGTTTGTTTTTAGAAACGGCTGAACGGCAGAAACTTTACAAAAAACTGAACAAAACGAAAAGTATGTACTTATATGAAGTAACTTTCTTAATTACAGTTATAGATTGTACTTATCTAATTTACAGGTCGCCGCTCATTTGCCCACCACCCGCACCCCTACACACTAAACACAGGTCAATACAGCGTATGTAAACCATCAAATTTGAATTATATTTAATGCACTAGCCATACTCTACACTCGCAGCCATCAATATGTGGATAACTCCGTAGGATACAGCTGGTGTACTAAGCCACCGTCGGATTTGAAAAATAAAAATGTTTAAAAAATTCCTCTCTTCCCCAAGACTTCAATTAAAAATTTAACTCAGATACTCGACTAAATTTAATAAAATCAACTAAATACATTGAAACAATTTGGTAGTACAAATCCGTGGTCGAGGTAAGCAAATTCCCTCCGGATCGCGCCTGTCTTTTCCCTTATCTGTTAAGCGATTGTTCTGTTTGGACGAGTAATCTAGTAACACTGTTCTCGTGCCCATGCTAGAAATGAGCGATGACCATGATATAAATAAATTTCAATAATATTAGTCTAGTAAGTAAATTATTCATGCATTGATTACTTTTCCTACGGCAGTTTCATAAAAGCGTATGTGTAAATTAATACAAAGTGAGTTTTAATACAAATATTTAATAGTTACTGAGAAAACAGGATAGGTACATCGTCGTACGAACAGTATGTCTACGTACTACATATCGCTTAACTTTTGCCGTCAGTAAGCTATTGTAAAGATAAACAGTAACTAATTCCCGAGTGATCCCTAATAAGGGGGGGATCGATTTTTTATTCATAAATAATTACTGTTTGCTTTAGATTCGCACCTGATGGTAAGCAACACTTAGGCACCTAGACGGTTATTTCACCAAGAAGAGCCCCGATCACTGCCCAACCATGCACTGCGCTCGTCACCCTAAGATATGAGATGCTTTATCTCTTTGCTTTGTAATTTATCTGAAAACATTTTCCTTGATACCAAAACACAGTAGGCAATGATCGCACACCGCTTGGAGACACGGTAGAATATCTGGCAAAGTTGCGTTAATTCCCCAGACGCCTACAGCAAAAAGTCCTACTACTACACAATGTGATTAAAAAAAACAACACCTTTTTAATCTACTCTAACTTGTCAAAACTCAAAACTAAACAAAACTAAACTACTCAAACTAGTCCAGTTTCACCATTTGTGTACCTCACAAATGGTGAAACTGGACTAGTTTGGGAGCGACTTATTTTGCAGCCCGTGAAGTCATGGTGACTGGTGACCTAGTGACGACAACGTCTAATAAAATAGTTATCAAAATCATGAGATTGTAGGATCGAATTTCAACCTGTATCTTCGAGTATTTATTCAAGTGCTGATTTACAGTTTTGTCTTCTTCACCACTGGATTTAAAGGTGAAGGTGAGAAAACGTTTTGAGGAAACCAGTAGGATACTTATAGAAAGATCTTTAGAGGATAAATATGTTTGTGTCGTTTGGGATACCGCATTGGGCAACTACCTCTAACTCACTTTATAGATAGTACATCTATAAAGTGAGATTATCAAATATTCCTTCACCAAAATTCGCACAAAATAAATTCTACAGGTACGCCAATAGCTCTATATTTTGCTTCAGTATTTTATTTAGGTATGTTAAGGTAATTTATCTTTTAAAAGTTGAGCAATATTTTTAGAATAATTGGATGAAAATCCACCACATCATTAATCACGGCGAGTGGCGGGGAAGCGCGGGAGATGCCGATTTGACGGGAATCGAACGTGACACCTGCTTCAGTGAGGTGTGCTCGAGACGCGCTCAGGTATGGAGGCTAAACATGAAGGGGAAATTAAACTTTAAATTTGTCATTAGACAAAGATAAAATAGATTATTTGAAATAACAGCCTCACAAATCGACTGTTGGCTAAATTGATTGTTAGTATGAAGGGCTCCCACACAAAATTGCGATGCGATGCGATGCGACGCCGCATTGGAGCAATTCGCCATCGCAAGTTCCTCCGATGCGGCGTCGCGTCGCATCGCATCGTAGTTTTGTGTGGGAGCCCTAAATGCACTAATGTTGCACAAATTCACAATACATCACCTGAATGAATAGTTCCAGAATAGCCTACTGTTAGTTTATCTTATCTTGTCTTGTCTGGTTTATCTTAGCTTTTTCCGCGCTTAGGTTCTTATTTGGGCCGTTTTGCGTAAAGACCTATAGACCATAGACAGTCATAGACTACGTATGTCTGTGAAGCGGCCTCACAAGGTTTCACCCTTAGATAAAGTATAAGTAAGGATTCACCCAACCACAAAGCGTGTGACGCGAGGTCCCGATCCGCTGCTCCGCTACCGCTCCGACGCCACGCTGCTGCATTAATTATAAAGTCGGTGACGAGAACCATACAAATTTTCCCTACCAAAAAGTGGTAAAAGCGGTAAAGAAATTTTCACTTCAGAAATAAAACGAAAACATGACAGATATCAAGACAGACACATAAAACTAGTGATATTGGTAAGGTGCAGCGCCGTCTGCGTTATCCCAAAGTTCGGTAGGCAGTAGAGACTAGACTAGACTACTTGAGCCAACTGCCATTATCATCTTTATAATAAATAAAAACAAAGTAGTAGACATGGTAAACCTATTTAAGCTATGTCGCAGCTAACTAATTTAATCAACCTAGCCTAATCAACTCTTTATTAAACAGCGCCGTTTAACTAGCTCTTTTCTTCTGGAAAGATATTCAGCCGTAGCTTTTGTTTTAATAAACTGTCTGACTAATGCTTAGGTTATTCGTATGATAGCGATTATTATTTATTTAATATTTTAAAACTAGGTTGGGTTAGTTTAGAACAAAAATATCAAAGTTTGCTTACACCATGTTGAGTGTGAAGTGAATATAATTTCAGAAGGTAGTTAAACGGCATTGTTTTGTAAAGTGGCTAGGCTGTTGATTGAACGGCTGATTAATCTAGTTGACTGCGACATTTACCTATGTATATTTACTTATATGTTCGTCTATAATTACGTTCTAAGTATCGTCGAATCGGAGTTTGATGTAAAGACGAAAAGGAAATAAGAAAAGGAAGCAGTAAGTTGGCAGACAAAGCCTATTACCAGGCATTAGCGTGTCGTTCACTGTCAGAGCTGTTTTATTTAGTTTTATAGCTTTGAAGAGAGCGCTAACTCCGCTGAACATCTCAAATAGACTGCTGCTTAAGTGGATACGGAAGGTACGAACTTTACATAAAATGTTTGTTCAACGTCTTGGTATAGTCGGGGAGATGGTCGTTGCTGTAGTAGCTTAATACTGTAAATGGTTTTATAACATATTTGCTCGTAAAGGGTCTCTTATTGGACCAATTTCTGTATCGTAATGTATCTTATTACGCACTAGTGCTGTAATGTGTAATGTAAAACGCACGGTTTCAAAATGCTCCGTCCACAGACTAGGTAGGTGCTCCGTCTAAAACGAACGGTACCTTTTTAAATCTTAGTAAAGAGTTTTTATGTCAGAAAAGTGTGGTCAACATTTTATGAAATTGAATGAAATTAACTTTGAGATGTAAAATATCATAAAGAGTTATTTAATTCGTTAATTCAATTAATTTTGACCATAAATTACTTTAATTTTTCTGTAACAAAACACAAAAATATTAATTTACTTTATTACTAATGGAATACAGGCTGGTTCTGTGCCGTTGCTTAAAAAAAAAGGCGCCGATGCGCGCGCATTGCTAATCTGTGATCCATAGTGATTACTTACTCTGTGCTGTGGTCTGTGATCAAGTAAATATTATTCCGCGCGTTTTTTTCGCTGTATTGTTTTTATTTGAAAATGTCGTCAGAGTTTTGTTTATTTCCTCGCAAATATGTTATAAAACGTTGTATGACATACGTGCGCTTTGATAATTACAGCCTCTGCTAATTATAGCTCTCGCCTTCGGCTCGAGCTAGCAATAAAGCCTCGGCTGTAATTATCAACTTACCGCACTTATATCATAATGTACTATTATAGGTTCACTAATGTTTTACAAACATTTTTTGACAAAACATCACTTTAAAACCAACGAATCGTATAATATTCATTGCAAAAACTTTACAATACAAAAATGTTTCATTTTACAAATAACATTTCGCTTGATATTTATTTCAAAAATACCTTACATCAACAAATGTTTTATTTTACAAACCATAATTTTATAACCAATTGCATGGCAAACGTTTCACTTAGACAATGTATCGAATGATATTTTGTTTTTTGTCCATTTTTCATTTCATAAATTATTCTTTTAACAAATTTAGCATTTACCAAAATATAATTTATAACAAATATTTTAAAAGTACCCGATACATTGTTTATGTAAATTATCAATTCTGATTAGGTTCTGTCATTTACTTTAGACTACCGCTCCGATTAGGGTCTATCACTGAGATTTGACTCCGGGTGGGCTTCCGCCAGAAGCTCTGCAGTCAGCCCTGAGTGTCGCTTCTCCTCGGCCTGCGCTCCACTACGGAGGTCGCCGGCTCGCTTCGCTCGCCACCTCCCCTCTTCGCTGCGCTTGGCCTCGCATGGCTCGCTCCTCTCAGAACCTCCCTTAAGCTTCTGGCTCCCGCATTTTTATATACAATCTAGGGGTAGTAGCGACAAGACTAGGTGAGTCGGGGTGCTCCGTGTTGGATTTGGGTCTTAAGTAACCTAATCGTACCGGTGTGGTTACTTAGATATTCAAAAATTACATTCAAGTTTTTATGCAATTTAACAAATGTTTGTTTTATAAATTGAGTTGTTTCCCGAACAACACATTATAAAATGAAAATTTGTCAAGCGTTGGTTTTGTTTTTAAGCATTAACAAAAATATTAAAAGAATCATTTGTCAAATAATACGTTATAGAATGAATGTTTGTCAAATAATTAGTTTGAGATATAACCAATTTGTTAAATAATTTTTTGTATAATAATCATTTCACTAGCCGTGAGTTTGTCTAACGTTGGTTATCACGTGTCGGTTTGTGGAAAAAAGTTTATTAAAAGAACGGATAATCAATAAAATACTATGACTAAAATACACCTCACCTGCTTACGATTGGTACAAAGCTACAAAGGAACCGTGAGGAAAAACCTGATCTATTTACTTATTCTTTATCTAAGAGTACGACCTATTAACGTAGCAGGTTTTCTGTTTTATTCTTTTGTATAAAAATCCGGTGTCATGATGTTCGTGCCCAGTGAACATATCGATGACGATATCCGAGCAAGCCGCGGGCCGCTAGTAATCTAGGTAGAGGTAAATGTTTTAAATTTAAGTAAATAGGAAACTGCCTCTTGGACTCAAACCTTCGGGACAAAAGTGAAGATTATCTAGAACTAAAATGTTACCAGGTTTAGACTGTGCTTCTATCGGAGTACTTTAGACATTATCTGACTAGTCACATCTTAGAGAACTTTGAAATAGTTAGCAGCTTGCTTTAGCCCATTTTAAGTACCTAGATACACTGAAAGACTAAAAAACTTGTAAAAATACGTAATGTTAGTAAATAATAAGTCTGGAGGTCTGGACTCTGAACATTGTTTCTCTTCTTCTAATAACATTAATCTTTCTTTCATTTCGCTCGAAATTTATTAACCTACTTAAAAATTCCAATTCGGTGATATGTTTTCTTTCATGGTACACACCTAATAACCTATGTTTTTATGGTGTTTTCCGTAAAAAAATAAATTAATAATGATTTACTTACTTATTTTTTTTCAATTTACATTTATTTACAGTATAGAAAAACTTAAGATTAAACACAAACCCAAAATAATAATAAATAACGATGACAATTAAATTTTATGTTACAAGTTATCACATAACCCGCCCTGCACTGTTCCTGGCGCAAAGGAGCCCAAAATGCTGGCAGCATTGCCCCTTTGAATTGCAATAGAAATCATTTGCACCAGGAACGAGCCAGACCGGGCGTCACCGCCTATAAAAGCGAAAGGTCACTCATCAAGGAATCTCAGAAACTACAAATGCTAGGAATCGGAAATTTTGCATGGAGATCTCTTTCAGCACGTAGGCGCTCGCTAAGACGGGGTTTTGCGAAATTCAACCCCTAAGAGGGTGAAACAAGGGATGAACGGTTGTATGGAAATTCATCATTTTCAAAGCTATCAAATTTTGTTTCTAGACACTTGACACGAATCAAACGAATGTTTGTTCTATCAGTTTCGTAATTTCGAACTGTACGGGGGTGAAATTGGGGTTGGAATGGGGGATGAATGTTAATATGGAAGTTGCCAACCGTTGAAGATAAAACCATGACACTCTGTATATTATACCGTTGTAAAAGCCATATACCATGAGATCATTTTCTTGTTAACCTAGTCTAGTGTAAATTTATAAATTGTAATTATTTTATGGCAAATAAATATCTTTTATTTTACTTTACTTATGCTTCATTTTCATATGGCGGTCAAGTGTAAACCTATAAAAGTTAAAAATGATCAAGTTCGACTCTACGAGTCATATTTTTCGAACATAGTCCGTTATCGCGCAAATATTCCGTATTAATTCAATTGATTCTAAACCTACACGTAAAATTTGAGTGAATGCAAACAAACAGAGTCAGCCGACCGGTAGCGACGCGACGGCCCGGGTCACGGGCCGTACCATGAGTTCTTTTAGCGATCATTGTCAGTTTCAATTGACGTATTTTATTTTTGGTGTTGAGTATAGGACGAGCAAGACAGGTGCCTGGTGGTAAACAACACGCCTGCCCATAACAACAGTGTCACGCAGCTATTGGAACATGACGAATCCAAATCATTACGTCCTTACGGTCGTACGTAAGATCATCACAACATAGCACTGCGCTCCTTCCCCAGATATATATACATATAAGATAACTAGCTGTGCCCCGCGGTTTCGCCCGCGTCTATTTGAGGAAAATCCATACTAAAATATCCATTGCTGGCCACTTTATTACGTTTTACGGAACCCTAAAAATACGTAAATAAGCAACAATGCATTGTTGTAGAACAAATTTGATTACTTCAAATGACACAAACTTCAAATGTAGATACGCGCCGTCACAGTCTTCAACGACCAAACAGAATTTAAATCCACGGAACTAAAGCTCTCGAAGAGAAATATTTTTCCCCGTTTTCTTTACATTCTTCACTCATACTCCGTACCTATTGATAGTGGCGTAATGTTATATAACCCTATAGCCTTCCTCGATAAATGGAGTATCCAACAAAAAAAGAATCTTTCCTATCGGTCCAGTAGTTTCCGAGATCCTAGCGTTCAAACAAACAAACAAACTCTTCAGCTTTAAAATATTAGTATAGACTAGCTGTTACCCGCGACTTCGTCCGCGCGAAATAAATACTGAGGTAACTCAGGCAAAGGCAAAACTAATTTTACACCCAGACACATTTACTAAAACCAGCTTATAATAAAACAATTTCATCAAAATCGGTTCAGTTGTTTAGGTGTGAAAGCGTAAGAGACATTCGTCCCCCATTTCAACTTCAATTTCATCCCCATACAGTTCGAAATTACAAAATTGTTAGAACAAACATTTATTGGCTTCGTGCCCAGTGCCTATATAAAGAGTTTCATAGTTTTATCTTCAACGAATGGAAGCTTCATCCCCCATTTCAATCCCAATTTCATCCCTATATAGTTCGAAATCACAAAGTTGCTAGAAAAAATATTCGTTTGCTTTGTGTCAAGTGTCTATATTCAGAGTTTCATGGTTTTATCTTCAACAGTTGGGATCTTCCATGTTGACATTCATCTCCCATTTCAACCCCAATTTCACCCCCGTACAGTTCGAAATTACAAAATTGCTAGAACAAACATTCGTGTCAAGTGTCTATTTACAGAGTTTCATAATTTTATCTTCAACTGTTGGGAATTTCCATATTGACATTCATCCCTCATTTCAACCCCAATTTCACCCCCGTACAGTTCTAAATTACAAAATTGATGAAACAAACATTCATTTGCTCCGTGTCAAGTGTCTATAAACAGAGTTTCTTGGTTTTATCTTCAACGGTTGGGAACTTCTATATTGACATTTATCCCTCATTTCAACCCTGATTTCACCCCCGTACAGTTCGAAATTACGAAACTGATAGAACAAACATTCGTTTGATTCGTGTCAAGTGTCTAGAAACAAAATTTGATAGCTTTGAAAATGATGAATTTCCATACAACCGTTCATCCCAAGTTAAGTTACGGTGGTCTAGTCGGGAGAACGGCGGCTGCCGATCCGGAGACCCCGGGTTCAAACCCCACACGCACCACTGTCTTTTCGAAGGCATGTGCGTAATGCCGCTAACTTAAAACGGTGAAGGAAAACATCGTGAGGAAACCGACATGTACCTAGAATCTTTCGAAGTGTCATGTGTCATCCGCCAACTCGCACTGGGCCAGCGTGGTGGATTATGGCCTTAACTCTCTCCTTGCGAGAGAAGGCCCCGAGTCCCAGCAGTGGGAACGTTTAGTGGGCTGTTGATGATTGATGACAGTTCTAAATTACAAAATTGATGAAACAAACATTCATTTGCTCCGTGTCAAGTGTCTATAAACAGAGTTTCTTGGTTTTATCTTCAACGGTTGGGAACTTCTATATTGACATTTATCCCTCATTTCAACCCTGATTTCACCCCCGTACAGTTCGAAATTACGAAATTGATGGCACAAACATTCGTTTGCTTCGTGTCAAGTGTCTATATACAGAGTTTCATGGTTTTATCTTCAACGGTTGGGAATTTCCATATTAACATGCATCCCTCATTTCAACCCCAATTTCACCCCGTACAGTTCGAAATTACAAAATTGATAGAACATGCATATAATTGCTTCGCGTCAAGTGTCTAGATACAAAATTTGATAACTTTGAAAATCACGTTTCATACAAAATTTTCATACAACCGTTCATCCCTTGTTTCACCCTCTTAGGGGTTGAATTTCGCAAAACCCCGTCTTAGCGAGCGCCTACGTGCTAAAAGGGACCTCCATGCAAAATTTCAGATTCCTAGCATTTGTAGTTTCTGAGATTCCTTGATGAGTGACCTTTCGCTTTTATATATATAGATGTATCTCTTTGCCCTGCTATTTCCCAAGAAACATTGCTCTTGAAACCGGAACACAGTGGTGTTTTGATATTACTGCTTGGCGGTAGAATAACTGGCTATGGCACTTTTTCAAGCGGACTCTGCAAAGAGTATTACCAGCATGGTTAACATTTTTGGAAGAGGTCACGCGCACTCTCCGTGAAAAAGGCCGCCGCATGCGGCTGAAACTAAAGTTGGACTAGACTGGCTACACACACATGAGTAAAGGTCTGCGCCGGCTACCACCCGTAAAATAAAATACACTCAAATTTGGGCTGTACGTCATGTACGTTAAGATACAGATTACATTGGCAACACTTTGCAGACCGCTCGTTGACAGCCCTCTGTATGTTGCCAATCCCACTAATCCCACTAATATTATAAATGTCAAAGTATGGACGTTTGGATGTTTGTTGCTCAATCACACCGTAACTTATGAACGGATCGGGCTGCAATTTGGGATACAGCTAGATTATAGTCTGGAAGAACACATAGGTTACTTTTTATACCGGGGAAATAAGGGTAACGACGGGAACGGGAACTACGCGGGTAAAACCGCGGGGCACTGCTAGTATTATAAATGTCAAAGTATGGATGTTTGGATATTTAGGTGTTTGTTGCTCAATCACGCCGCAACGTATGAACGGATCAAGCTGAAATTTGGAGTACAGTTAGATTATAGTCTGGAAGAACACATAGGCTATTTTTCATCCCGGGAAAATAACGGGAACGGAAACTACGCGGGTAAAACCACGGGGGACTGCTCTTAACAGGCATGACACAAAGCCCATATTTGAGTGTATTTTATTTGTCGGGTGGGAGCGGAGTTGTAAGTGGGCGCAGACCTTTCCCCGTGAATTAATTTAAAAAGTCTTGGCAGCATTTCGTATTATGTACAGCAATTCATGCACCGCGACTCTCAAACATTTATTTTGCATTGACGATAAGATTCGCGATCTCTGCGATCGTGAATCACGAACATTAAACGTCCGTCGTCTGGCGAAAACATCGCTGCAAAAGATATAGTACAGGACGTCTACTCTTTTTCCAAATAAACTCGCGAGATTCCTACTCCGGTTTTATTCGATCCGTCGTTTCGTCCGTTTAAATGTTCTAAGCCTACAAACAATGTTCGATCGGACGAAACGAAGTAGAACCGGAGTAGGAAAGTCGCGAGTTTATTTCGAAATTACATTTTTCGCAGAAAGAGAGTAGACGTCCAGGGCCAGTTCAATAGTTCGGATGATCCAGTTACACGAGCGTTTGAAACGCGCCCAATATTCAACGCACACAATACTCGCCGCCCGTTTGAATTACTTTTCACCAACACACGTCCCTTTGTTTAAGTAAATATGTGTAGGTAATGTACGGTTGAACGAACACGATAGATTTTTGTGTTACAACTTTCAGGGAAAAAGGTGAATTGAATGGTGTGTGGTTTGTTTTGGATATTTTCTCGATTGCAATGTTTATTTTGATGTTTTCAAACGAATTGTTTTCAAATAGTGTTTTTTTATGTAAATTCGGAAATGTTTGCTGTCCTGAAGCGGTTCAATAGTTCCTAGTCGAGATGTTCACGGTTACTTCATACTTGTGCTACGCTGAAAGAGATGCATTATACTCATCACCATATCAAAAGTAGTTAATTTCAACGTTGAATATAATAGTAACAATTCAGTCAGTTTAAATAAGTCAGTCTTTTATTTTTGATTTCATACAAAATAATTTGGTAATCAACTAGTCTTTAAATGTAGGATAGTGCTAACGTTCAAGAATACAAATATAATTGTAGTAAACAGGGCGCATCTGAGGGGACGAAGTTCCTCAAGATAATGGCAAGCGTTTCGTGCTGTAGAATCCAGGTATTGTATTTTTTTCTGAAACAAAAAGTTTCGTATGTCACACTGGCCTTACGTTCAAATTATTTAGCTCATACAGCATAATCTTCCGCTTAGTTTCGTATCGGAAATACTTTCCGATCCGAAACATGTGTGAAAAATATCGACCATTTTTTTATTTTTCTATCTGCGCTCCAATTCGTAGTGAAACGAACAAATCAAACAAACCGGCCAACCAACAAAACAACGAAGAGACAGACAAAACATTAAAGCCACAACAACCAGCATTCCAATCATTAAAACGACACTTGAAGTATCGCGCGGATAAAATTATTGCAATAAAAAACAACTTTTAAAATTCCCTCCCCAGGAGCATACTTCAGTAAACAGCCGACGAAGTAGTAAAGTTGTCGGGGGACAAACGACGGAAGATATTATGTATGTCATGGGACGGAGCGCAAGTTTTTCGGGACATTTTTGGCTTAATCTCGGAAAGAAGAAAGTTTGAAACTCATTAGAGCGAGAGCTGACGGCACACCGCGCGTGCCAAATTAAATTCTGACTCTCGATTAAGATAATGATGTCGGGCCGGATCTTTAACAGACGTTGGTAGTTTGCAACCGAGAGCTCTTTTGACGTATTACGGAACGTCAGATAATCAAAAATGCATCTTCTGCCACGTTTAATTCTGAACGGATATGATTCTATTTCAAATAACTGTGTTTGTGTATGATGAGCATCTGTTTTTATCTTTTCTATTGTATGTTTTTGACAAGACTTTCTTTCTATAGGTACTATAGTCCGAGATCCCAGAGCTCCCAGACGTCACCTATTTTCTGATAAATGAAATGTGGACGAGTTAGTAAGTACCTACTAAGAACACATGCTTACTCGCTAACTTGCTTAGACGGCCAATTTTGAGATATAGGGGTAATGAAGGTACATACAAACATTACTTACTTCACGTATTTTCTAATAAGTGATTTTCACGTATGTTGTAGGCAATATCCTTAAAAACAAGGTTCCAATACTCCCAGACACTTTCCGTCAGCCGTTTTGCTTAACAACTCCAAAATAATAATTTAACTTCACTTAAATTCTCATGCTCCATTTGTAAATATGTTCGTCAGACAACTATTTTGTTGCTTTTTACAATTAGATAGACCAATCTAAGGGGGGCAATCATCCCCTAAACTCAACTATGTCCTATGGGTAAGAGCAGGAGACTGAGTGAGACATTTATTAGGAAATATTGACTTAAAATTGAGTTTAGAGGATGAAGAAGAGGAATGAGTTTAGAGGAAGGGGTCAACCCTTAGATTGGTCTGTCTTATTGTAAAAAGCAACAAAATAGTTGTCTGACGAACATATTTACAAATGGAGCATGAGACTTAAAAATGAGAAAAGAAAATACGTGAAGTAAGTAATGTTTGTATGTACCTTCATTACCCCCATATCTCAAAATTGGCCGTCTAAGCAAGTTAGCGAGTAAGCATGTGTTCTTAATACTTACTAACTCTACTCAATCGTCCACATTTCAATCATCAGAAAATAGGTGACGTCTGGGAGCTCTGGGATCTTACTCTACTAGTAAATACTAATCTATATCTATACTAATATTATAAAGAGGAAAGATTTGTATTTTTGTATGTATGTAATAAACTCAAAAACTACTGAACCGATTTCAAAAATTCTTTTGCCAAGAGAAAGCTACATTATCACTGAGTAACATAGGCTATTTTTATTACAAGAAAAAAATAGTGATCTTTGGATTTTTTTACTAAAACCAACGCAAGGTATAAAAAAAACAGCCATAAAATGGCTTTCATCGCATACGCTGCGGAAAGTACCAATGATAGAACCAAACAATGTTCTACAATATTATAGAACGTATTAAAATCTACAAAAAACCTCGCGAGAGCATATGTCTAACTACAGTAATTACGTCGCTACAACTGCTTTTTTACATTTTAAAAGAAGATAAAAATGTCGATCAACTTAAGACCATGCTATTCATACATTTGTTTTAATTCTTATCAAAATAAATTATTTTTCAATCAAGACTGCTTTATTACCTATCGATTCCTTTTTGAATTATTAAAATCGGACATTCCATTCAAAATATATTACGAAATTAAAAATATCCATCCTAAATATTTGCAACGACGCGACGGCCGGCAGAATTATGAAGAGTGTGTACACTGTACATACAGCATACAGTACAGCGTTCATCCCAGTCAGAGTGATTTTATCTCAGAATACTTCTTTATCATGTACCACGTAGGTACATCGTTCCAAGACTAGGTACTCAAAATCAAAGAAATCACTTTGAGAGAAGCTTCAATTTCTCGGTGTCCGTTGAGGCTGAGAGAGTTGTTTGTGGTAATATTATTATTTTGTTTTCCCTCGGAATTATGGCACATTTTTGAAGACAATTTGTGTCAAGACATCAAACATACAGCCCAACAACGAGATCCGGATTATGATGTATATGTCGCAGCCGGATTGTATAGTTCGCCGTATTACATTACGGCTAGCCGTTTTGAAAAACGGGGCCGTTTTGTAATGCGGCGGTTCAACGATTAGCCGCATTGTCATTGCAATACGCTCTTCAATAAGGCGGTCCACGTTCAGCCGCATTGTATTACTGCTTATGTTGTAGGGAGACCATATTTAAAAAAATCACACAAAATCTAAATTAATTTCATTTATCTGAATAAATTGATCGATTATTTCGTACGATATTCCGTACTATTTTTTTTACAACATTTTACCTCTCACATAAAGTTTGAAAGCCCATAACTTGATATCGGTGACGGTACACCTAAGAAACATGGTGAACTTCCATAGACAAGGGTCTATTATCGAAACATGTTCCATCGTAGATAGCATCGTCGCTTAACATCGGGTGAGATGGTGGTCAAGTGCGAACCTATTATAGTTTTAAAACTACTTGCATGGCTCGCTCTACTCAGGACCTTCTTTGAGCTTCTGGCTCCCGCATTCTTTTAAATACACTCTAGGGGTAGTAGCGCCAAGACTAGGTGGAGTCGGGGTGCTCCGGGTCGGATCTGGGTCTCATGTAACCTACCCGGTCCGATTTAGTCTTAACAAGGTGGACGGTGGAAACGAAATAGTATCCAAATAACGCCCAGGGTGATAAGTGCCACCCTAATAATATTGTGTACGATTCCTCCAAACTCCAGAATCCACTTTCACTTTAGCAATTTAGGAACACACAGTATTCAACGCCATAGTTGTTGTTATATCAGGCAGCGCCATGAGTGTTAAGAATCGGAACTAAAAATTGTCAAAGAGGCGGTTAATCTCTCGCTTTATTACATTACGGCTAGCCGTGTTAGCAATTTAGGAACACACAGTATTCAACGCCATGGTTGTTGTTATGTCAGGCAGCGCCATGGGTATTAAGAATCGGAACTAAAAATTGTCAAAGAAGCGGCTAATCTCGCGCTTTATTACATTACGGCTAGCCGTGTTGAATAACGTATGGCGTTGAATACATTCCAGTGGTTTTTAAATCAGCTTTATTCAATCCGGCTGATCGTTAAACCGCCGCTTTACAAAACGGCCTTTAACCAACTAAGCCACCAGGCCAGGCAGTTTCATGTTTTTGAACTTTAAAGTTTTGGTTTTTAATTTTGATCATTTGGAAAAATTTAGTCATGTACATTTCATTTAGCATACCTACTGTTGACCGCGTGCGAAGCCGGGACGGGCCGCTAGTATCGATATAAATCAATGGATGGATCAAGATCCCAAACTTTAGGTGAACGGAATTATTAAGATAATTTAAGGACTACAATGATTTCTACGGAGTACCAATGGATTAATGTTTAGGACGTATAGGTACACAATTTACAACGTTAAAACATATATGCTCTACATAAGCATAAAATAAATAATACTATAATTTATTGGTAAGTTTAGGTTAGTAGGTACCTGCGCCTATTACGCTAGCTCGTGAGGCTATGTAAGGTCAACTAATATGGAGACCCATAGCTGTAGGTATTTCAATCATTAAATTGATTTTTCCATTTGTCTATTAAAAGAAAACCCATTTTTTGTTTACTCACGCATATAACACGATTTCCACGTAAAAATAGATAAAAGTAGATACCTCAGATAGATATCTCAGAAGTGATTTCGTTTAAGTATTTATATTCTTCTGTAAAAACAAGCATTTAGTTCACTGACTGCCAGCCACCTTAATGATGGAAATAAGGAAAAATAGCAAGTACCGGTAATTAGGTAGGTACCAATAATACCTAGCCGCTAGCTAGCCTACCGTTATAGCTTTTATTAAATTACTAAGATAGAAACAATTCCGTTACTGCTGTACATTTTAAGTAGTTCTAAGGTTACCTGGGCAACACAACAAGTTTCAAGTTTAGAAGCTTTGACCTCTGAGATATTGTTTCACAACTTTTATAAGTTCCGTTATTAAAGAGCATAGAGCATAAGCTCGCTTTGTGTTCCCAGGTCCCCACTGCTGGGACTCACGGCTTTCTCACACAAGGAGAGATTCAAGCCCAAAACCCACGACGCTGGTCAAGTGCGAGTACGATAAGGCATGTCGTCGAAAGATGTGTTTCTTGGAACGTGTCTGTTTTATTCACGTTTATTTCCATCGCCGTTAAAATCTGTATTTGGCTGCCAATACTCAAAGTCGCCGATTTCAATACCGCAAAATCTCCACCGTATCTGATAGTCGTAATCGAGAGGAGCACTTTCGCTGGCGCCTGAAGAGACCAATTCAGGATAGAGAGACCACTGAAACGTTAAATTACTGTAAAATTCCAGCTGTGATTTAAACATTCAACTTAAAGTTGTTACTGAAGTCGACGTTATTCCCATAGTTATAGAAAGATCCGTCTCTAAATTAAAACTTAGAATTTCATAGACTTTCACTCTTGTTGGCAACGAATGAATATTTTAAGGTACGCTAAGTAAACATCCTATTTTTATAGTACCTATACCTACAGCCATAACCTACGTGAAAAAATCTATGTATTTCCGAATCCATGCGGGTATTCGAGGACGCCTCGACAAAGCCAAAGTTATTCATCCCGAAGCCTAAAATGCCTCTGGATGGCCATCCATCCCTCCGCAAATACCTCTCCGAGGAGGCCTCCGGGTCTAAGCGTAAGCTCCTCACATTCCCTGATATTGATACAAGTCCTGGGTGACAATTACTTACATTACCTTCCGTGAGGAAACGTGGATGTAGGAATTTTGGAAATACCACTTTGTAAACAATACTGATGATAAATATGTAATTTAGAAGAGTGTTAAGCCCGCCATACACGCTACGGTCTGCCGGAGAGGTCTACCTGTGCAGTTATGCCTGCGCAGGTAGACCGGAGTGTGTGTGGGAAGCCTGTACAGGCGACCGGAGCAAGATCGAAAATCAATTCTGTTCGGTTGGACTGCGCAGGCATAACTGCACAGGTAGACCTCTCCGGCAGACCGTAGAGTGTATGGCGGGCATTACAGGGATTTACGACGTACCTTAATCCTAATATTCGTAATATTATAAACGTCCAAGTTTGGATGTTTGCATTTATGTTGCTCAACCACGTCGTAACGGCGGAACAAATCAGCTTGAAATTAGGAATACAGTCAGATTATTATAGTCAGTTATAGGATTAACACAGGATTATTTACTGCGGGAAAACAACGGGAACGAGGTACGCCGGTAAAACTATGGGGTGCTGCTAGTAGGTATACAATAAATATAATAATTTAGAGGTGCACAAATTTTGATGTCTTAAAAACAAAACCGGATTTTTATCAAAGAATTGAGTGGATATCAATCCTCGTCAGATATTGTACTCATTCAGTGGTCGAAACAGAACTCCTAGGTTTATGTCGGTTCTTGTAAAGCTAAAATATACTAAAAGCTATTATGCTACGGAAGTGTTAGTGTATTAAATGTTGAATTAACTTTTTACAGTTGTTTTTGTAGCAACGAGACGAGCAGGTCAAGTCCCTGATGGTAAACAACACGCTTACCCATACCCATAACAGCATAATGTCGCGCAGCTAATGGAATATGATAATCCAAATCATTATCTTGCACTACACTGCGTTCGTAGAGATAGAAGACGATTTATATCTATGCTATATAATTTATCTGGAAACATTAAAGGAAACTGTAAGATTGCAGCAGTTGGTCAGGAGTGTAGCGTCACGGCCGATGGCGGGCCCTTCAAGCCGAGCTACATCTCATCCCAATAACGTATCCGCGACACAACCGCCGAATTTCCCTCAGGCCCTATACACTACCGCCGCCAAGAAGAATAACGCGACTGAATGCAAAATGAAAATTATCATACAAATTCGCCGTCTTATATGAACCGGGGTATTACTGTCGTCTGTATAAGTATGCAAAAATATGTAAGCAGAACGCCTTTGCCTTTCAGATGTTGAGGCGAAAATACGCCAAGGAATATCGGCTAAGTATTTCCCACGCGTAAATTTTCAGCTCGCGCAATTTGCATTTGTTATGTAAATAATTGTGGGCTGGCTTTGTCGTGTCGACTGCTGTAGTGTAGTAAAGTTAGACGGCGGCGGCGTCTTCCTGTGTTTTTCTTCAATTCTTACATCGCCACAGCGCTGGTGGTAGGGCATCTTATTACTGATCGTTGTAATTTTATTTCTATTTAGTGAGTTCTAGTTGGTGCAATAGCAGAGTGCTCCTGTGCTATTATGGGCAGGAATAATGCTTCCCATCAGACACATGTCCTGCTCGTACCGTCACTTTATAATAAAAATATTTGTTGCTTTTAATTTTCATGTTAGATCATAGAATTTAAAAATATTTGCAAAGTTTGTCTGTCATATAATTTACGTTACGATAACTGACCGATGTAACACGAGGTTTGAGGTTCGGGAACCTCCGCGTGGCATCAGACAATAACTTCCAAAACCCTAGTAGGTTCCCGTTGTCTTATGGCTAATCCTGGCCGGGCATATTTTTTTTTACTTTTATTAGACATTATATTTGACCACCATAAGCAGCGCGTTTAGAAGTTCGAGCGAGGTACGGGGCTAGATAGTTTTTTTTTTAAATAAATAGTGAAGAGACGAGCAGGACATGTGCCTGATGGTAAGCAACGTGCCTGCCACATAACAGCACAGTGACACGCAGCTATTGGAACATGAAGAGTCCAAATCATTACCTAGCACTGCACTGCGCTCGTCACCCAGATATCTAAGATATTTTATCTCTAAGCCCAGTAATTTCTCTGGAAACATTGCCCTTCAAACCGGAACACAGTAACGCTTACACATTACTGCTTGGCGGTAGAATAACTGGCGAAGGTGTGGTACTTACTTCCCCAGGCGGACTCTGCCAAGAGTCCTACCACTACTAAAAGTTAGGTTAGTTAGGTAGTTAGGAAAGTTGAGGCCGACGAACGAAATGCAAGGATCCGTACCCTTGCGAGATGGGTCAATAAGGACGATTGCATTAGCAGAGACGCGACTCTGCTAGTAAGCCACGGCTGGAGAAACTTGTGAGGTTTTTGGGCGCTAGGCTAGGTGGTGACGAGCTCGACATACCCCGCCTTGTCCCTGCACGGCGGACAATGCGTAAATATATTTCCTCCACAAAAATAACTGACCTAACACCACTTTGGGATCTAACTAATACTATGGGTCCGATCTTTAACCACCCACCCCTCCAAATAAATCAACTACTCCAAACACTTCGTCCAAGTCTTTTAAATATTGGTGGACAATTCACACACAACACCATCTGACCCCAAACTAAGCAAAGCTTGTATGATGGCGGCCAGATAGCTGATATAATACTTACATAGTTTTAAATACATACTTATTATACATATAAACACCCAGACACAGTGCAAACATTTGAATTCATCACACAAACATTTGCACTGGGTGGGGATCGAACCCACGACCCTCGGCTTCGCAGGCAGAGCTACTACCCACTAAGCCACGAAGGCAGTCAGAGGGATCTGTATTCTGTAAAAGCAAACTCGTGCTGCTTACAACATCGAACTCCTCTCTGTAGGTACTTAATATATTAAACACAGAAGTGCGAATTACCGAGTACCGAGTCACAATGACTAAAAAATATCTTTGTAATTGAAATGTATGATGTTATCTTACAGTTGTTGTTTGTCAATTTCAAACTTGTTCTCGCAATATATGTAAAATAGTTGTTCATAATAATTAACGAATCGCTTTCCTCACTGCTCTGCTATGTAATACACTTATACGCGGCTTGCGTAAGAATGTATTAGGTACCTACATAAAGTGTTTTATAATTATATATTGTTGTCAATCAATACAGCTTCCACGACATCGGTACCTATATCATAACAATTTGTACCCATCGTTGATGTCAAAGAAAAGTTTGTGAACCTGATAGGACAGAGAAGGGTCAGCGTTTTGTAATTGCTTTTAAACACTAAAGAGCCTATGAGCCTATGCTATCCGACATCCAATACCTCTCATATGCCAACTCGGTTGTAAGCTCGCTCTCATGCAAGGCTAGAGCTCGATTGGGCAGAGATCAAAGGGCACGAGTGCAAGGCTCTCCTCTCGTGTGACGACCGCGCGGAAATCTTTAGTGTTTATTGCAGAGGACCAATTACTGGGAACGACAGATATTGGGGTTAACAGGGATAAGTGGATTTCCATATCGATTGATTCGAGAGTTAGAGATTTAAATATTTCCCGAAATAGACTCGTACATTGTACAGATCAATGTGAAAATAAATGTCCCGGGACTGACAACTTGTTAATGAGATTTTTTGCGTAATTTATAGGTAGTTTTATTTTTTAATATGGTATTGTCAAAGTCAAAGTAAGTTGTATTTTGATGTTTTTTTGTTTGTTGCTCAATCAAGTCGGAACGTCTGAACGGATAGAGTTGAAATTTGGAACACAGATTACAAAAGTCTGGAATAACATAGACTACTTTTTCTCACGAGAATATAACGAGAAGAGGTACTATGCGAACAAAACCGAAGGGAACTGCTAGTTATTGTATAAATCCATACTTATGATGAGTATAGAACTTGTATGAGAGTTACAGCTGGGCTAGTCGGGAGAACGGCGACTGCCGATCCGGAGACCCCGGGTTCAAAACCACGCACACCACTGTATTTTCGAAGTCACGTGCGTACAACCGCTAACTCAAAAAACGGTGAAGAAAATATCGTGGGGAAATCGACATGTACCTAGAATCTTTCAATCACCGACCCGCACTGGGCCAGCGTGGTGGATTCTGGCCTACTCTTTCCTTGCGAGAGAAGGCCCCGAGTCCCAGCAGTGGCAACTAGTGGACTGATCATTTACTTATGATACATAGAAGAGAGCCAGATAGCGATATATGTATAGCTGTCATTTTGTTACCGGAATTTGATATCCATCCGTCAACATCAATAACAATAATTTGATATTTTTTTCATCCGCTTATTTATCGCTCAAATCTGTAATTCTATAAACACCTCATTGTAAAATGTTTTCATAATATGATGAGTAGAATAATTATAATTACCCTACTGGCCTAGTCTTATAGTACAGGTGTTCTGAATAAACCTTGCTACGCTGAAATGATATTTACATAGGTAGGTATGTTAGTTTCGCTCAGTTACCGAGCGCAATAACATCCCAGTAGGTAGGTACAGTAATTACAAGGGTCTGAGGCTTCGGCTTCATTTGGCCGTGTTTGAATTGTATAATTTCTCACGAGCCACAGGGCACGGAAAACAATCAAACCGAGTAGACCTGTCGACTTTGCCAAATATCCTACTAATATTGTAATGTATAGTTTGGATGTTTGTTGCTCAATCACATCGAAACGGCTGAACGGATCAGGTTGAAATTTGGAACACAGAATGTAGTCCAAAATATCACAAATGTTTTTTACCGAAATAACGGGAACGGGTACCTACTACGCAGGTAAAACCGAAGGCACTGCTAGTCAATAATGAAGCGTGTCTTTTGAATAAAATAGTTTTAAAACTTGCGGTTTCTCCTGATTCGAGGTACGTATAGATAGTGCAATCCACGAAGACGCGCCCCACCAATTTTTTTCTCCACCAATCGCGTTTGCTCCGAGCGTCAGTCGCGAACCATTCACCAGTCATTGTAATGTGCGTGTGCATTTATAGGTAATTAGTGTGTACCGATAACACTCAAACATTGACGGAAGCTTGCTCACATCTATAAATATAAAAATCAATGCCACTTTTCGTTGTTATTGAACTCCTCCTGAACGGCTGGACCGATTTGAATGATTGTTTTTGTATACGTTTAGGTAGGGCCCTGGAAGGTTTAGATTAACAAATCAGCCCGGCAGATGGCGATGCAGTTGATATCTAGGTTATTATCCGAGGAAAGCCGGAACGGGCCGCTAGTATACTATAAATGGTTAGGAGGAATAGTGGGGCGCGTCTTCGTGGATTGCACTATCTATATCATTCCGAAGTTTAATGATAATTTTCAAAGTAGGTCCTACCATATTTTTTATTTAATTAACGATTTCTGCAAACTAGGAGATATCAGATATACAGGGTGGGCGGTTAATTGTGCCTATGAGTGTATTTTAATAAAAACTAAATTTGTTTTTCCAATAAAATGAAGTTTATTACATTACACACACACACAATATTCTATTATTATTTATCGATCACACTGTAGCTTGTATAAAATTAGAACAAAAAAGTAGAAAAAGCAAACGAACATTGTGATTTTAAATTGTTGAAATATATTGTTTATCTAATGGTATTTAACGACACAGAAATAATAAATGAAATAAATAAATAATGAAAATACCGACTAAATAACATTAGACATAGGTACTTAAGATATCCAGAAATACCTTTATGTATGAGCGTAAATAGTTTACTTTGGTTTCTTCGCCAGCCGAAAGTTTCAGGTCGACAATCCGCGAGGTCTCATTGGCCTCAGCTTGTGTCTGGTAAATTTTATCGATTGGTCATCCCTCAGTAAAAAATAACAGAAATAACGTGGGAAGAGGAAGGAGCCTAGAGTCTCGTCAATAAAACCCTCAAGTAGTTTTAAAACGTATATTAAAAAGTAAATAAAGCTGTTACGCCGCGAAAATTAATAACACCCGTGGGGGTAGCCGTTATGAAATATTAACACAATAACTGTTAAATTAACGGACGTTATATTCGAATTATCGTCGTGATAAAAGTAGCAGTTATATTTATCGCGGTTTAAAGTTCCCAGTAGACGGAGCGATAACGGTAATAGCCGAGAACCGCATCAGATTGCAGGCGCGTTACAAATTAAGCTCTATTTTGCACAAGGCAAGATTCATAATTACTCATCGTTTTTTCACATATTGCGTACTTTTGTGAATGTTTTATGAATCTGTTTAAGTTATCTCTTTTATCCTCACAAATGTCTTTGGGGTGTGCATTTATCAGGAATTAGTGTTGAAAATAGGTTTTAACCTATTCAAGTAATATAAGGCCGAGAAATTCAAGTGATGCGATTAAATTAAAAATGTGTTTTATACACTTTTGTGTAATACTAAAAGTATTACACAAAATCTTGGTAACTTTCGGCAAATAGGGCTATCACTCTGACCACGAATATTAAGTACAAAAATTATATTAAATAGAATGAATAAAATTTCGGAATCATTCAGTTAAATAAATGCATTTTACATACACGATTAATATTATCGTCTAAATAATATGGAATTACATATATAGGAAAGTTATTTAGTTAAAATAACAGAATCACTGGAATAGCTTTGGTTTTGTACAGTTAGAAAACTAGACTTAAAAACTACATTACAATAATCTTCAAATCAATCATAAGTATTAGTTAGTGCCATTGGAGATTCTACAAATTAATATGGCAAGGAAGAATATATCAAATAAAATAATAGAATAATAAAAAATCCAAAATTATTGCTATATACAAGGTTACAAGGTCAACCGCCAAATTAAAGTGGTTTGACTATGCTAATGCTATCTTAAGAGAGCAATGGCAAAGCAAGCAAAAGGAAAACAAATAAAACACCACGTTAGTTTGACTCTATAGGGCTGCGTTCTACTCATCACCTTAAACAACTTATAAAATAGGGCCAATCACAAAATCGTGAAGGATCAAGTATTAAGGAAAGAGTCAAGATCAAAACCACGCTAGCCAAGTGCAGGTTGACACATGACACATGTCCTCACGAAGTTTTCCTCCACCGGTGAAGTCAGAGGTTTCGCATCTATACTTAGAAAAATAATTAATCAGAGCTGCAAGCGGGGTTCAAAACTAAGACCTCGTGATTGTTAAATCGGGCGTTCTACCCACTAGGCCACCTCGCCATTATCAGTGTACAATTTAATCATAATGAGTAGATAGCACCCCTTTGTAAAGACCTTGGCAGTAACCCTGTATATCAAACAAAATCATAAAAAAGTTACAATTTCAAAAATATTGCCATATAACAAATCTCTTAATATTAACTTCTCTTAGTACTAAAAAAAGTGGCCAGCCTTTTTTCTTCCGTCCATCATGCAAGCAAATTGTACTTATTCAAGTTTTTAGCTTTTATGTATTGTCGTCAATGCACATTTAATATAATAAAAATATTTTTTATTTTAATAAGATCTCTGTGAAAAACCGCATCTTTGTATCTATGTATTATTTATAAGATAAATAACGTAATAAAAAAATATCTGAACTACATTATCTGGCCACGCAGTGGGATCTGGCCAAATTTATACAAAAAGTAAAAAGTGATTGATTTAAAAAAATAGGTAAAGGTAAAAAAAGTAGGTAAAAAATTAAACAATGCAGCAAGACGAAATCCTCGACGCTCAGTATTAGCAATAGTCAAATAAGCCAAAGCAATTTTTCCATGAAGTTATAATATGTAAATTTAAATTGAGTCTGACAAATAATTATGTTTTGAATATACTTAACCTACTGATTATACAGTGATAATCATCAGGTTATTATACAATCGATTGTCAATAATAAAAGTATTTTAGTAAATTTTTAAAGAAACATAATTTATCCACCGTAAAGAAAGTTTTCCATAGTCTGTTTTTTTTAAATACAGAAACAGAGTAAATCAGCATAACTATTTCCAGAACTAGTCATATGAGATTCATAAGCCTCGGTTTGATTACACCTCATAATTTTAATGGAAAACGCTCACTCAGTACAGCTGAAATCAACTTGGCAACACACAAACTCATAGATTCACACTATAAGTCACTGTCTGTGTCAAAATGTAACATTTATTTTAATTCTATTGAAATAAACACATGTATTGTATATATCGCCGATTTTTAAGTGCAATAAAGGTTATCATTAGACTGTAGTAAAACGACAAAGATATTTTAAATGAGTCAGTATCAATGTACGTCCTAAGCGTATTCTTGCTACGTAGTGAGTATTTCTAGCTACGCGCCGAACATACTATAGCTACGTACCGAGCGTTTTCCAGCTACGTACTGAACATATAGCTATACAGCGTATACAGCTACGTAACGAGTTTGTTCCAGCTACGCCTACGTACCGAACGTATTGTAGCTACGTACCTAGCGAATTCTAGCTACGTAGTGAGTATATTATAGCTACGTGTTTATCGTGTTCTGGCTATGTACCGAGCGTATTCTAGCTCCATAGTGAGCGTATTCCAGCTACGTACTGAGCGTCGTCGCATCGCCTAAGACGTGAGGAAGCGATTAGAACTCGTCGTGGCGAGCGAGCGCCTCCCCGAAGTCGGTGGCCTGCGAGCCGACGAACAGGTCGTACTTCTCGAGGATCTCCGCTTTCGTCAGCTTCTCGTCGGCGTCCGAGTCGGCTTCGAACACTAAATGCCTAGAAGAAACGATAAATAGAATAGAACCATTTTTATTGACATATTTAAACATTCCATTAATTAACTGATATGTAATAAAATGAAAATGTTGACGAAAAAAAGTATGGTGGTACGAAGTTCGCCGGGTCAGCTAGTTTTTAATAAATCTAACTTACGGACAAATTATTTTTTTTAGTCATTATACCTATCGTAGGAGAGCGTAAAAAATACGAAAACTGATACCCTCTGTCATGCATGTATGCAACTAAATTGTGTAATTTGTAACATAAATATAATCAATCAATTTAAAAAAACGTTACCTGGCCTCGGCTTCCGCATGGTCGAATTCGGGAGGCGCGATCCAGTCCTTCACCTCGTGCTCGTCCATAAACCCGTCCTTGTTCGTGTCTCTGTTCACAAAACGGAATACATTTATAATAAACAAAGCCGGTGTGAGTATCAAAGCAGACCTAAAATTAAATAAATAAATAGACCCTGTGTCGAAGCAGAGTCTAAATATAAAGTACATGACATAAATTAAAACTGATCAAGTTCGAGTCGGACTTGCGCGCAAGTTCCGTACGGCAAATAATATAACGTTTGTTCGATGAGAGCCTCCTTAAATATAATTTGTTGTTATAGCGGCAACAGAAATAAATGCATGAGCTGTGAAAATTTTAACTAACTATTACGGTTTATGAGATACCGCCTGGTATCAGACAGACAATCAAACCTCTTGGTCTTATCCGTTCCGAATGAGAGACAAGGATTGTCATTCAGCAGATGAATCGTACGGATTTAATTGTGAATCAGTACCCTGGGTCATCGTACCTGTATCCGGTGAACTGGTCTCGCTCCTGCTTCACCCAGTCGGGTTCGTCGTCGTCTTCCCCGTCCTCGGGCCGGTACATGTCGCCGATGTATTCCTCCAGCGACACTTTGCCGTCCTGCACACGACACGACAATCATAGATGGATAGATAGATAGATAGATAGATAAACTCTTTATTGCACTAAATTAAAACAAAATTTCAATGCAAACATAACCTAAAAATTTACAAACAATTGCCGGCCTTATCGCTGAAAGCGATCTCTTCCAGGCAACCGTGGAACAGTGGCTCATACAGTCAGTTATACAATCAGTTGTCCCACGCACCATCACTGACAAATACTGCACGTCACATCCTCACCAAGAGAGTGGTTTACAACTGGAACTGATTGCCTGACGATGTTATTTTAGCAAAGTCATTGAACTGTTTCAGGAAGAAAATGGACAATTGGATAGCCAAAGACAATATCATTTTAACAAACAACTCCCTACAATTTGTCATTTCAACACTGAGATCTGAGATATAGGCATATCAGCTAATGCTGTTTGCCTATTATTCAGTACATAAATAAACCGCCCTTTCCGCGTATAGCAATCTATCCGAACACGGAATCAGTAACTGTTATAAGAATGTTATTTTTGTTGAAATCTTGAATTGGAACAATGAATTTAAGGTAACATCACTTGTCAGAGGAGGATAGCGAATGTCAGCTGTACAACGCTCTTTGTAAAATAGCTAAATGGTAAGAGTCAATGTCGTAAGATTAATTTTGTTTGATAGATTTTACACTACAAAAAAAATGTTTACAAACAAAAATTGTTTTGTGTTATATTACCTTGTCCTTATCGATGTCCTCCAAAGTTTCAAGCACAACCACATCCCTCATAGTAGAATGGTCCTCAGGGTGCAAGAAACCACCGAATTCTGTCCTGTTCAACGCGTCATCCTGATCACCGTCTGAAATGCAATTTTATACGTAAATCGAATGAAATGTAATGACGACGAAGAGAAGAATGTTGGGAGATTCGAAAAAAAAATAGCGAAAGATACCAGGGAAGGGGTGTAGTGAACATGTATTAATTTTTTCTTTAAAGGCGGGATTTCTAAACTGTGACTCCTGAATAAAACAAAAGTTACTTATAATAGAACCAAATAAAGTAGCAATTGGCGACCTTATCACTAAAAGCGATCTCTTCCAGGCAACCTAACCAGGCAAAATATAGGGGCTCTGAATGAAATTAGTTGCCGATAGATACAGTCAGGAATTGAAACACATAGGTAACTAGCAACTATCTTTGCAACTGTCTACTTGCGTGCAACTATCATTAGCACATGTTAAACCACGGGATACTTGTAGCTAGTACTTCACAAAATTATGCTGAAGTCCTAAATACCACGCTTGTAGATCAATTATATGCCTAGTTGCATTGATAAAGAGATATTTAAATTTATGTAAAAACACATTTGAAATCGCGTCGATATCACGTCTCAATCGCACCTTGATGACACCGTAGAAATTAATAGGTCTTAAGTATGTTCAGCTCTAGTATCTTGCTTAGAAGCAGCGTCGTCGTGTTTATTTATGAAATTCAAGTATAATATGCCATGCAATACGGCAGGAGCAAAAAGAAACCTAAACATTGTATAAATGAAGTCAGTACAAAGATATTTTGTTTGATCATAAATGATTGTATCTAGTAGTTCAAATGACACGTATCGTGAGCAAGGGCTTTGGTGCCAAGGGGGGTCGATGATTGTGAGACAAGAGCTCAAAATTGGTAGTGGAGAGGAAACAGGGAAGGGCTGAGAATGACCGTGCAATACAATGTGTGATTGTATTCTCATTTCAAATGGGCAATTTTAATTCTCAATAAAAAAGATACGCCAGAATTTAGATGAAGCGTCGTGTTGCCCAAGGGCTTGAAAAAGTTTTTCAAAATGAGGTTAAGATCCCCGCAATATGAACGTCGAAATACATGAAGGAAGAGCGGTTACTCACCGGCATATGTCCACCGCCTGCGGTCCCGTTTCAGCAGGTTCGAGTAGGTGAACCCTTCACTGTTGGGTTGTTTCAACTCCTTCTCGTCCATTTCATCCATGAATCCATACACGTTTTTCCTGTATATCTGTAAATTTAAAGATTTTCTATATTAAGCATGGTGACTGAAAAAAACTAAATAAGTCACGTCTGTAATAAATATTGTACAAATCCTTTTCTTTTGTTTCACAAACACTTGTGACGTCACTTCATTATACACGATTTTTCGAAGACGTAACGATATAGCCCCCCCACTCTCCACTCTGGATGTTTTATGATCTATCTTTGTCGATTTTAAACAGTTTATTAAAAGAAAAAATACGTTTCCAATGTTTTTTGCAAACCTGAAGGACTAATTAGAATGGTATATTTTTAAACCAGTCATCATCCGAACTACACAGGCAAAACAAATTTACCACTTATTTTTACACCTGGGGAAGTACCATATCTTCAAGCTAGCTCAGTTATATCAGCTACCAAATAGTAACAAATGTGTGTGTAAACTAGGGATGTTACGGAGCTTCGACTCAGACTCCGTTAAATGGGAAGTTCCGATTATTATTGCACCTCCGACTTCGGTTCCGAAACTTTTGAATCGGAGGTTTTAATCGGATGTCGAAGCATAACTTAGCGGCGGGCGGCGCCCTGCGCAGACAGTAATGAACAGTTTCATACATGTCGCGCAGGAAATCTCTCCCGCGCACGAGTGTGATGAAAAGTATACTAAATGAGCACAACATAGAAAAACGCAAAATTCCAGCACCTTATATTTTAAATGTCCGTCAATATTATCGTGTCCACCAGGCTCGGTAGCGAGCGAACACCTTATTGGTGGCGTCGACTTATCTACGACTCGTTAAGAAATATATTGGACTGAGACAGCCTCAAAGCTAATGTTTATGAAGTACATATACCTACACACTTTTAGTGTCAATTTATTTAATTTAATTTGTTTCAAAGCCTTTGTTCATTTAACATAGGTACCTACTTAATATGCCACATTGGGGTTCAATTAATTTATTTTTTTGTTTATTTTTGAACATTCCAATTTTTTTTTAATTTTTGTGATATTTTATGAAACACAAACAATAAAAAGTTTGAATGAATGTTTTCTCCTAAAATAAAAAATCTCTATCCTACCACTACTTCTGACCTCCGACTCCGGTTCCGACTCCGACTCCGATAAATCAAATTTAAAAACTCCGACTCCGACTTCGGTTCCGATAAGATCACCTCCGTTACATCCCTGGCTGTAAACATTATGTGTTTCAACTATTTATACTTCCAGGTGAATAGCACAGTGCAGTGCTAGACAATGATTTCGATTCTTTATGCTCAAAATAAATAGTTGAAGTCACAGTGTGCTTTTATGAGAAGACTATGAGAAGATTATGAGTTTCACCCGCGTAGCTCCCGATCCCCATATTTTTCCGGGATAAAAAGTAGCCTATGTGTTATTCCATACCATTATCTATCTATACCTACATCAAATTTCATCCAAATCCCTTCAGTTGTTTTTGCGTGAAAGAGCATCCATCCGTCCATACTTACAACCTTTCGCGTTTATAACATTAGTAGGTGTTGATTACCAACTCATGTCTACGTTGACCTATCATTCCATGTTGCAAATAAGACAGAAGTCAAAGAACCTTTACCAAATAGTGATGAGGGCTTATGATAAGGGTTTACAGCATCCTGTGCTAATTAAGCTTAATTAAGTTCAAAAATTAGTCTTAAAACACTCAGATCAACTGAAACAGTGCTATAAGTGAATCATTCTCCATTTAAAGTTTGGTAGAAGGAAGCGAGATAACAAGCCTAAAATCACTATTGGAATCAACTGCCCACCACGCAACCAATGAAGCTAAAGCCATACTACTACTACGGTTTACGTGGGAGTGTATCAAACAACATCAACCTACTAAGACAATTGCTTGAGTGCTTCGCTCATCAAGATTGCTATGATTCAATGGATGTGACCTACTTTCGTATCAGTTACGGTTTGGCAGAATGATTATATGCATGTTATTTGTTTAATAGACTTGTTTTTTTTTTGTAGTCTCATTATTGACAAAAGATGCCTGTATGCTGAGTGCTAGTTTTGTCGATAACAAAACGTGTTCTACCGTGAGCGCGTAAACATAACATTTGTATGAAGAAATCTGACGCCGCTAGCGGCGTCTAGCGCGTTTCTAGCGCGTCTAGACGCGCTAGAAATTCTCTCATACAAAAGGCATACGCGCTCACGGTAGAACGCGTTTTGATGTCGACAAAACTGGCACTCAGCATACTGATGGTCAAAAACATGCCTGCCCATAACAGCTAACAGCCAACACTATATTGTGACCATGAAGAGTTCAACATACATATATGTATAGGCAGACATAAGAAGATTCTTTGCATAGCAACTTTTCTGCAGATACTGTGCTTCGTACCCAAACAGAGCAGTATTTGATCATTACTGTTTGATGGTAAACTTACTGTGAAAGGTGTGGTACTTCCCAAGGCAGATACAGCATTGAGCAAACTGCTTTACTGTTTGCAGGTTAGCAAATGAAGACATCTATTCAGATTATGTATCTGACTATGGTTATGGTGTGGAATTTTAAGGATGCAATTCTTAATTTAGTAAAATGTTCCCATGTACCAAACTGTAAATTCATTTCTGTAAAACTTCATTTGAAATAATTAATTATTACCTCCCAAGAGATAGTCTCCTTGTTGTCTGGGTTGTGTTGCCTCCAGTGCCTCTCGACATCCTCATCTATGTATCGTTTCTGTGTGTACCGAATCCAGTCTTTCAATTCCACCAGTGTGATGAAACCATCCGCATCAGTGTCGATCTTGTCAGTTATTATACTGGAATCATAAAATAATAAGTTATGGTCTTTGTGTAAGAAGGCCCCGAGCCCCATCAGTAGGAACATTAAAGTAGATTGTTTATGATAAAATAAAACTTTTCTGTACAAGTAACCTGTTTCATAGAGAGGATACAAAGGTTTTTATCTTAACTATTGTAATTTGTTTAATATGTCTTTTGATAGACCTATTAGATAAATTCATCTATTTTCTAATGATTGATTTTAATTGCATTTTTACAAAATTGCTTATGGTAATATAAGAAAACTTGGGATCATTATTTTTTATGAGAGTAAAGCAGCTAAGCAAACACATTAATCACGAATCTGAAGGCAATTGTTTATAGAGTTAATAAGAATGCCTGATAAGCCAGGTCACTCAACTCAAGATAAAAGATTCAGCTGTTCCACTCTCAGATCTTTCTGGAAATGCAAATTTAAAATAAATCTTATCAACTAATTGGCAGAGGAATTTTTGATAACAAAGTAGGTCATGTTAATCAATCTTTAGTAGAAGCGTGGCGTGCGAGCGTGTGCATTGAATTGGGTTTAACTTTAAGCTAAATAATGAGTATGCAAAATATTTTGTGTCTTTTCCAAAGTTTTCTGTCTGTTCTGCTAGTTAACTAACTTTATAATCTGTACTTATAAGATAATTAATAAAATAAATAACATAATAATGGATTTACTTTTTCAATTATGAAAATACAAATTAGTTTTATGGAAACTAAGGGCTCTAGCACACTGCGTATTTATGTCGATGATAGATGCCGATTTTTGCGTTTGTATAGATTAAAAAGCGTGTAAAACGCGAAACAACGAGCGTGAAGCGCGTTCAAAGCTCGTTTGAAGCGCGTACAAAGGGGCGGAGGAGACGCGTCATTGTACAACTGATGATGTGTATTTGATCGAAACGCGGAAGCTACAAGCGACTACAGCACTTCTGTATCGTGTCGGCGAGTATACGCGCAACAGACGCGCGGTTCACGATAGCTCCATGTGCTAGGTTACAAGGTTGCGTTCGAATTTCGTTTGAAGCGCGTATACGCGCGTCACCTGCACGTCGTCTGCGTCGTGTGCTAGGGGCCTAATTTGACTCCAAGCTTGTTTTTTAAACACCAATTTATTTAAATATTTAGTTTGTTATTGAGTAGAATATTTGACATGTCATTATAATTTTGAAGTTTTAGTGTTTACTGAATTCTCGAAGTTTGTTCATTTAATTAAAATTATGTTATAATCTATATTATTGATAATTAAAATTTCCCAGTTATTAATTATAATCACTGCTTGATCTGATACCAAGAAGTTACCACCACAGAATAGGAGTTGCTTAAAATAAATGTTTTGGCATTACTATATACTATATAGGCTATATACTACAACTAACTCAAGTCCAAAAGTAAATGTAGCTAAAAAGAAAACTATCTATTCAAGTTTAAAGCTACCTCATAACCACCAGAGCGACTGATTTCTATGCATTTACAGACACACATACAATGTTTGCTTTATAATAATGGCAGAAAAACAAAGAATAACATACATGTAGAAATTAATTTTCTTATTCCTACAAAACTATACGTTATTATTTCTTTAAATAAATAAATAAATATTGGTGGACAATTCACACAACACCATCTGACCCCAAACTAAGCAAAGCTTGTATGATGGCGGCCAGAGAGCTGATATAATACTTATATAGTTTTAAATACATACTTATTATACATAGAAACACCCAGACACAGTGCAAACATTTGAATTCATCACACAAATATTTGCACTGGGTGGGAATCGAACCCACAACCCTCGGCTTCGCAGGCAGAGTTACTACCAACTAAGCCACGAGGGCAGTCGAACTTTATTTATTGCTTGAGTTTAATCATTTAAAAACTCACGTCACATGGAGGACAATACAATGTAGATAACATACAATAAAAAAAATCCTTAGCTACATCGTAAATACATATGCAGAAACAATAGTAGGTTACTTAATTTATTGCAGTTTGAACAAGTGAAGCTTGCATTGTACAGGAGCTCAGCAACTGTTTGCAATAAAATATTAATGAGCACACGCAGACACTGTTTACACAGGCCATGCGTGTGCGTGACACAATTACCTACAAACTTATCTGAACAAGCAGGATGGTAGTTATTTAGCTGAGATAATCTTAGAGGATAAATTGGAAATTGGAGTAGGTTTCAGACACATCCAACCAATAGCCAACCTGCCTAGCCATACCTAGGTTTATCATGATAGATTATTAATATTATGGTTAAATTATCATGGTTAATTCTTTGTGAAAAGAAATTATTTTCCATATTTATCATTTTTTTACCAATTACAAAATTCTATCGGTTTCTACAAATTTACAATAGGCGCATTGAAATGGAATAAACCATCAGATGATGATGGTTTTGTGGTTAACTAAATATTAAGTTTTCTAAGAGTATCTATGATTATCTCTAAGTTTTATTATTCATATCTAAAAATCATTCACTTATCACTAGATGTCTACATTAGCAGTTTCACAAGGTACCTATCCCAACCATTTCAAAGGAACCATAATTTTATTGGCAGTTGGAAAAACAGACATTTACATAATATTTATTAGAAATGTTATCACAACTAGTTTTTTCACTAAGAAAATATCGTTAGTTTAGCCAAAATAGCAGCTACTCACCCTAGACGTCGCTTGCTTTCTTCAGGAGGTAACTGATCAAAAGTTTTCGCCTGATCTTCTCCCAAGAAGGCGTCATGGTCAAACTGCTTGTTGTGGTGTTCGTTCTTGAAGTGTTCCTGGTCCGACAAGTGGTCCATCAGCCGCTTAGTTTCCTCCGGCGTCGGCACGCCGGCGAAAACCGCCGATATAGCGAGCGCCACAAACAGAGACCTCAGCATTTTTATACTAAAACACACAATGATATCACCGGTAAAAAAGTTCGGAGCTCTTTAATCTACACGAGCAGTTTCATACGCCGTCGGAAAACTACTACATGCAACTTTTGATTTGACTTACCCGCTGGAATTGGCCACGTCAGCTCCACGTAAACTTCCTGATTCCACGATTCCAGAATGAAAATATTTCGGGAGTTTTGGCATAGAATAGATAATACAGATGGTTTTGGGACAGTCAGTCAGACGGTACGAAAATGACAGAATGACACAAACCAGAAAATAATTAAAGATGACAGTGACAATAACAGGCTCCACTCACTGACTGCAGGCAACAAGAAAGAAATTAATTTGTAGAGATGATGAGAAAATAGACATCGCAAGAGTAGTGATCTGTGGAGAGCCCTCTTTACCTCGTTCCAAATCTAAGTGAATAAAATTAGAGGTGAGCGATTATGAGATATACTAATGAAATCATTCGATTATGAGAATGTCTCGAGATAGCACGATTATGACAGTTTGTAGTTACTAATTAGTAGCCAGTCACGCACGCACGGTCGCTAGTCGCGCGCGACTCGATTTACTCACAGCACAGCCGCGTGTGATGAGAAAGGGACAACACGATGCGGTCTCTCAGCGGCCCGCTATAAAAGAAGGGCAGCAAGCGAAAAAGCTACCTAAAACTTACAAAGTATCAATACAAAAATCGGTAAACTTACCGTTAATTAAATCCACATATTTATAAGTAAAAAAATGGTTGTCTGTAAAGTCGGTTTACTAACGATAGTTGAACGTGACAACGTCAACGTCAAGAAATCAGTACGCTGATAGCGCGAGTAGTGATACCGCTCGACTCGGCGGGTGGCGCCCTCAGCGCTCAGCTTCGTCCGCATGGCAAAGACGACGAACTAACGGTAACGGCGGAACGTGTCATGACGTCATGTTTTGCGGGCGTGCAGCCGGCTTCATCGAATTATAAGACGTTATCACGTCAAAAAGTGTCACGTTTCACACCACCGGCACCGTAATACAAACAAAAGAAACCAAATAAACCTATGTCGATACTACTAAAGTCACGGAAGAACTGTCGTCGACTTCATAAAATATTTAGATTAGTAGTACTAATTACTAATATCATTCGATTATGAAAACATATTAGCTACTAATTCGAAAATCGATTATCAACATTAGTAATACAAAATAAATCGATTATGCCGATCATTCATAATCGCCCACCGCTAAATAAAATGTAAGCAAATCTATGTCACTCTCAATATGACAGACCAGCATTTCTCAACTATAGTTTAACAAGTGTACAGTCATTTGGTCGAAAAAAATAGAGGTTACCTGGAAAGTTTTCCGGGAGTTTTGAAATTTGGCAATTTTATAGATTTTGGTATGCTCTTGCCAAATTTCAACTTTGCCACCTCGTATGGCTGCCGCTCGCGCCGCCATATTGAAAAAATGGCGCCCAAAAGCAGTGTTTAAATAATAACTCCTTTCTGGCGCATTTTACAGGGAAAACATATTAATGAAAAATAAAAGTAGAGAAATTTCCTACAATATATGTCCTAACCGTTTCTTTCCTAAAATCAATAGTTTCGGCGTACGAGCACCGTAAACCATTATACATCCACACCAACGTGTAATATTTACTTTAAACTGCTCATATTGTGATTTGTAAATTATAAAAATCATACGAAGGTTAAATATTGTTCCATAGAATGAAAACCTAGCTAACTACTAGTCTACCATGTCTAGCTAGTCTGTTATGTCTCCGCAGGTATAAAGGAATGCGTCCCTTCTGTGTCAGGCCCCTTCTTTCCCTGCTAAGAAACATCTGGCCCCAGCTGAGCTCAATAGAAATAATTAGTCTGAGTAGAGTATCTCTCTACCTGGTCTGTGGTCTGAGTCATCATTATACGTTTATCATTTAACAGTGTCGTTTGCATTTACAGAGCCATGGCTTCTTATGAAGTATTTGGCAGTTATTTCTATACTGTAAAATTTAAACGTAATGGCAGAGTTAAATCACATGGTGTTATGACTACAGGCATTCGGATAGAAATCGAGTTTGTCCCGATTAATCCTTTGTTAATTTTCCAAAGAATGTGCATCGTTAAAAATTCTGAAGGTGAACTTGAAAATTTTCTTACGTACGAACTTGCTCCAATTCCGTTATCCCTTTTCACTGAAGCGGGCATGCGCAAATGTATCAAATCCACGATGTATCAGGGATTTGAACAACATTCTTGCGATATCAATTTTGAAAATACGATAAACATCATCGATGGAGGATATTTATTACACCGAGTCGTTTGGCAACAGGGCGAATCGTTTTCATCTATTTGCAATAAATACATAACTTACGTCCGATCGCACTACACCTCCAATGCCATTATAGTATTTGACGGATATCCAGAAGATCTAGCAGCCCGTAGTACCAAATATGTAGAACGATCCCGACGATCACGAAAAACTGCTTCAGTCGACATAATTTTCGACGAAACAATGACGCCAACTGTATCACAAAGTAAACTCCTGGGTAACGATGCAAACAAAAACCGCCTCATTGAAATGTTGAAGATAAAATTTGAAGCTGAACACATCGTGGTTAAACAAGCCACCGAAGATGCGGATACGTTAATAATTAATACCGCAATAAACTTCTCATCGGCATTTGATTTCGTTGTAGTTGTCGGTGAAGATATAGATCTTCTCGTTCTTTTATACTCCATAAACAGTATAAAAGATAAAACAGCCGCAAATCATATTGCATTTTTACATGCCTTTAGTGGTTGTGATACCACATCAGCATTATTTTATCAAGGAAAAATGAAATTTATTAAAGTACTTCAAAAAAACCCAGACTTAAACGAGGTTATCGAAGTATTTAAAAATCCAAATGCAGATCCAGAAGTCATTGCTAAAGCTGGATAACGTTTCCTTGTCGCATTATACAGCTACAGCGATGTGAAAAGTCGGAAAAGTACATCTCTAAATAATTATAGATATGCATGCTTCACAGCATCAGCACATAAGAGAAAATTTAATATTGCGTCGCTACCACCAACAGAAGCAGCAGCACGACAACATTCGTTTCGAACTTATCACCAAATTCAGCAATGGTATGGAAACGAAAAAAATGCAGAACAATGGGGATGGAAATAAGACAAGAACGGGCTCATTCCTGTTACTACATTCGATCCCGCTGCTCCGGAAAGCTTACTTGTGTGTACGAACTGTGGTGGTTCTTGCGATAATTCGCCATTTCCGTCACAAGACGACATTGAAGAAGAAGAAACGGACACTATTCTCGAGCAAATAAACGATGACATGACAGGAAGAGGACCACGATGAAACTGATGATCCCATCGTCGATGATGCCGAAGAAACTTCCGTCTTCGATATTTCAATCGGTATTGAAGACGATGAAGACCCAACACCTGGTCCGTCAAGAAGAATGAAGCGACGGAAATTGACCTAAATACTTAAATAGTGAGTCAGATGTGGATTAGACCTACTGGGGATAGATACCACGTTACAAAAAATGCGCCGATTTCTCTACCTCATGGTGGTGTGGAAACGAGTATTTCTGCCGAAACGTGTATTGAATTACACTTTACGGCGCTCCTACGCCGAAATTATTGATTTTAGGAAAGAAAAGGTTAGGACATAAATTGTAGGAAATTTCTCTACTTTTATTTTGAATAAATATGTTTTTTCTGTAAAATGCGCCAGAAAGGAGTTATTATCTAAACACTGCTTTTGGGCGCCATTTTTTCAATATGGCGGCGCGAGCGGCAGCCATACGAGGTGGCAAAGTTGAAATTTGGCAAGATCATACCAAAATCTATAAAATTGCCAAATTTCAAAACTCCCGGAAAACTTTCCAGGTAAAAATACTAAATGACTGTACTAACAATACTACAATCGTAGTACATTGCTTGTCCTTTAAAATTTTCGTCGCAAAACAAGGCTAAATATATTTCATAAACACTCAAATAAATATTCCCATTGCTGGGACTTGGAACAATCAACACATTACAGCTGTAAAAAATCGTCAGAGCGTCAGACACAAGGGTAGCGATTCTGAAACCATTCGGTTGCATCCGACACGGAATCTCATCTCTCGGTCTTTGTCTTATCTGTTTAGCATGACAGAGACCGAGAGATGAGATCCCGTGTCGGATGCAACCGAATGGTTTCAGAATCGCTACCAAGAATCTGCAATTGCTGAACGCTGAACATTTGATCGAAGCTAAAACTAGTAATTCGATCGAGATCTAACGACGATGGTAACTAACGACTCGAAGGTTTTATCTACCGAATGTCATTACTACGCAATTATGGTACGGGAAGCAATGGAAAACAAAAAAATAGCAGTCATAGGAACTGCCGATAGAAGTGAAAACTTATAACTCAGAATTTGATAGCTTACCTTGGAAACTACACGGGTGTAACCGGAGGGTGTGGCCTCGCCATCATGGTATGGCCATCTAGAAATGCGTCAGCATTTCCCATTGGCTCACGCATTTCTAGATGGCAATGCCATTATGGCGAGGCCACGCCCTTTCAGAATTTCCCATTGGCTGATGCATTTCCCAATCGCCAAGGTCCCGAGTTTACCCGAAGATTTCTTATCATACCCGAGCGTGACGGTAAAATTCAATTTACACCCCACGAAAAATTTATCTAGACGCGCCTAAAGAAGCTTTCACTTCAAAAACATATATATTTCAACTACGACGCGATGACCACGATGCCAATAACCGAAAACTACCCGGTTTTCAGTTATCGGCGTCACGGAATCCTCTAATAAATAAAAGTGTGCATTGCGCACTGAGTTTGGAGAAACCTGGTGATATGGTTAGCGTTGTGTTTAGTGTTGGTCACCCTGGCGATTTTTGAAGCCCAAATGAGAGAAGATGAAGATCTCCTCTCATTTCATAATGGGAGTATGGAGTTTACGTAAATTTATTTCCCCCATGTAAAAAAAGTAAAAGCAAAGCATTTGAGTTCGGAGAAGAATGTAATACTAGAACCAGTGACTTAGAAAAGTAATTTAGATGTTTCTTTAAATGAAAACGATTTTTTTATTGACGTGACAACGTCTTATAATTCGATGAAGCCGGCTGCACGCCCGCAAAACATGACATCATGTGCCGTTAACGCCGTTACCTCGCCGCCGGCGTTACCTCGCTCTAAGGCGTAGTTGAAGTTGTCTCGTTCAACTATCGTCAGTAAACCGACTTTACAGACAACCATTTTTTTTTAACAATTATTAAATCTCGTTCGAATTGTCCTAGTACTACCCAAAACTGATCATAGCACTATGAACTATGATGTAATATTCTGGAAACACATAAAAAAGTTTCGATCAAAATAACATAAAATTTATGGAGTAAAAATTATATATGCTTGTGATAGTAAACAGCGTAATTTGTAACATGTATTTAGAGGTTTGCGATTTTCTCTCAACTCGTTACGACACAAGAAACCTTTTTCTCGGAGTTCTTTGGTCATACTCACACTCTTTTATTGATAACGAGTAGTTACATGTCATATTCAATATATTCAAATATTACCAATACAAGTCAATAATTTAAAAAAATATATAAACATTACAATTAAAAATTCCAAATTAATGTCAAATATAAATAGATGACAATTAGTCCATACTTGAATACTTTTATAGTGACAAGATCTATGCGAAATGGCTGCGAGCCCGAACTCAACTAACTTCCTTTAAATAATGGAAATGGGCATTCTCACAATTTGGGCATGAGAAGGGTATGTTAGAATAATAGACGCGTCCTTAATAAGAATAATTTGATGAAAAGAAGTATAAATGTCTTGAATGCAATATTGAGAGTTTGAGAAACACAGATCAAATTGCTAGTACTTAAAATCATATTTCTATCATCCTACCATTGATTTCTATAACTTTTAAAATAAGATAGTATAGAATTATTTGAGCAATACCAATACAAATCTAAGTATATTGTATTTAAGATCGTGATGAAGTCAAATCATATTTGTAAAAAATATTTTAAGACAATTTCATAAAAATACTAAGATTAAACGATGTTTATGTTATGGTGCCTTTGTTTTGGTTTTCTACACGTTTTTCCGGAACACACTTAACTTATAGATTGCTATCAATCCATAGACTGAGCCAGGGGTCAGCAAGCTTTTGGGAGCCATGGGCCACATGGTGAAAAAAGTATACAAAAGCGGGTCGCATTTCTAAAAGTTTGTGATTCATTTGCACCCTTCTCGCACATAGTATTAGTAAGTTTATTAATTAAATAAATCTTCAAACCCGTCGCGGGCCACAAGGAGGTAGGTCGAGCGCCGCGCGTTGCTGACCCCTGGACTGAACCATTTTGGCCATGGAGGATAAAAAAGTCTGACGTAGGACGTACTCTCGCTATAACAAAAAAATTGGCAGTCATAGGAACTGCCGATAGAAGTGAAAAATTATATCTCAGAACTTGAAGCCTACTTTGGAAACTACACGGGTGTACCGGATGGCGTGGCCTGATCATCATGGTATGGCCATCTAGAAATGCGTTAGCATTTTCCATTGGCTCACGCATTTCTAGATGGTCATGCCGTGATGGTTAGGCCACGCCTTTTCAGCATTTCCCATTGGCTGACGCATTTCTAGATGGCTAATGGGCGTGGCCCCGAGTTTATCCGAAGATTTCTTATCATACCCGAGCGTAACGCCAGTGACGCTAGAATTCAATTCACACCCCACGAAAAATCTGTCTAAAAGCGCGCCTGCGCGCCAAAAGAAGTTTTCACTTCAAAATACTTGGGAGGTGTCAAGGGACATTCTGATGGAACGAAGTTGTACAAAATATTGCAACTCTTTACTGTTTCTGTTGCCCTGGTACTGGTACCTAGGGGCAAACGCAACTCTTTTATATTTCCCATCAGACCTGTCGTGGTTCTGTGTCTCTTCGCGGTGGTCGGTAGGTAAAGGCATTCCCCCATTTAATAAAATTAGCAGTCATAGGGAGATAGGGACTGCCGATAGAAGTGAAAATTAAAACTAATAACTCAGAATTGTCAGAAGTTTATAGCATTATAGCTCACTTTGGAAACTACGCTGGTGGCCGGAGGGTGTGGCCATGACATGGCCATCTGGATCTAGATCATCCCAGTTTACCCGTAGATTATTAACTTTAATTTACGAACTTGACGCTTGAATAACTTGAATTCAATTCACAGCCCACGGTAAATCTGCATGTGGTGCGCCAAAAGAAGTTTTTACTTCAAAAAGTAGTTTCCATGCGATCTGAAAATCGATAGGTACGATCCGATTGTAGAAAAATCGAATTGGATCGGCGCATCGCTACAAGAATACTTATTTTGCTTTGCTTATTCATTTCTAAAATTTTAAATTGAAGCTTGAACTTTGCTATTGCTAATTTTGTTACTCGTGTTTGTTAGTTGTGTTTTGTTTGTCTGAGCCTTTCTTCTGAGCTACAAAAGTAGTTTTATTTTTATAAATTGGCTTTAATTTATTAGGTACTAACGACCTGTTATAATTATGGCTGAAGGAAGTAACCCGGATTTTAAGAAAGCTGCTTCTATTCATGAATTTACTGTGAAAAACATTAAGGGTGAAGAAATTAAACTGGATGCGTACAAAGGTCATGTTTGTATTATTGTAAATGTTGCATCAAAATGTGGACTCACCGCGAATAATTATAAGCAGCTCAATGAATTATTCGACAGCTATGCAGAAAGCAAAGGTAATTTTCAATCCTCTGCATTGATTATTAGTCAGGTTTTCAATAAGAAGTGAGATAATGCAGCACTAATGACTTGCTATTACAGGTTTACGTATTTTGGCATTCCCCTGCAACCAGTTTGCAGGGCAAGAACCAGGTAATCCAGAGGAGATAGTGTGCTTCATGTCTGAACGCAAAGTCAAATTTGATATGTTTGAGAAGATTGATGTTAACGGAGATAATGCCAGTCCGCTGTGGAAATTTTTAAAGGTGATTATGACACATAACTAAATGTGACTTGCATCAAACATCAAGTTGATAAAGTTGTTTATTATTTTTGTATGTTAATATTTTGCTTACAAACTAAAACCTACATTATGTCATTAACATTTCTCATTACATATTTGAAGGACAAATACAGAACCTTGGTAAAAATCAATACAATTACCCAGTTTTATCTTATCTGAGTCTGTAGATAAAGACATGCATGAAATCACTGATTGGTGACATTGTGCAGATAAAATACTTTTCTATTGGGTTGCTTTAATGTTTGAAAATTATGTACAGGTCAGAATACTTTTAAGGATGATTTTAGATTCATATTAAATAAGTATCTACTTTTTAGTTAATATGAGTAGATAAATAGAAAAGTATTTTTATCAACATAAATAAATACTGAGACTAATGTTTCTTACTTAAATATTGTAAAATACTTTGAATATGGTATACTGAAAAATCTGAGTTTAGTTTGTGTTTATGATTACACTACCGCTATTTTAATTTATGGGTTATGTTCTGTGGATCTATCTCAGTATTTAGTCTCAAATGAGACTTCATGGAAATGTCAGGGATTCCGAAATACTACTTTAGTGAACAACCAAAGAACAAGTAGCTTCAAGTTAAATCCATAATAATTATTTAATTACTATAGGTGTTATTTTATTGTTAATTACAGATCTTAAATTTTGATTTCAGCACAAACAGGGTGGCACATTGGGTAGTTTTATCAAATGGAACTTCACAAAATTTATTGTGAACAAAGACGGTGTACCAGTTGAGCGACATGGCCCTAATGTGGATCCCCAAGACTTAGTGAAGTCACTAGAAAAATACTGGTGAAATTAAAATCTGCCACCTACCACTATTTCTACATACACTTTATTTACATTGAATCATGCTCCATATTGGTCGCTACTAGAAGAAGTAATTATTATATATTGGACTATGAAACAATGGGTCTAAGCATTTCTAGAAAAAATCCTAGGTGACAGGTGACCACTCTAAGTCTCTACTGCATTTATGTGATTCCATGTTTTTTTTTAAACTTCAAGTTATTTTGCATAACAAATTTTATTTTGATGTGTTGTATTTTTTACATATCTGACCAGGGTTAAAATTATATAATTTTATATTTATTATATGATTAGCAAATAAAATAAAAATGTGATGACAAAAATGTTTTGTTTTATTCACAAGTATATCATTAAGCTACCTATACTCATTGTCATTCATAATTTTTAGGGCTCTGTACTCAAAGGGACCCTATTACTGAGACTTAGCTGTCCATCTGTCTGTCACCAGACTGTATCGCAAGAACGGTGATAACTAGACAGTTGAAATTTTCATAGATAATGTATTTCTATTGGCGCTATAACAACAAATACCAAAAAATCTGTCTGTCACCAGACTGTATCGCAAGAACGGTGATAACTAGACAGTTGAAATTTTCATAGATAATGTATTTCTATTGGCGCTATAACAACAAAAAATAAATATTTAAGGATTAATATTTAATCCCATACAACAAACTGGATTTCTTACAGTTTCTGCTCGATTAGTCCGTCCCAAGCAAACTAGATGGCGCCACTAGTAAAATAAAACTCGACGTAGTCGTTCGAATGAAGCGTTTCTCGACGAGAAAAAAAGATATGGTTCAATAAAACCAAAGATAATGTAAGTTAATAAAACGATGATAGGAGGCGCTTGTAGGTCTTTCAATTAGTTGTCAAAAGCGTTAGGCATAATGGGATTCAAGTCATTAAATTGACTTATTGTAATTAATAATAAACTACTTTATCCATGTACGCATTTTATTCGAATGAAAACTATTTCAAAACAAATTCGTAAACTTGATGAAAGTAGAAATCTATGTATATATATTATATACATATATAAAAGCGAAAGGTCACTCATCAAGGAATCTCAGAAACTACAAATGCTAGGAATCTGAAATTTTGCATGGAGGTTTCTTTTAGCACGTAGACGCTCGCTAAGACGGGGTTTTGCGAAATTAAACCCCTAAGAGGGTGAAACAAGGGATGGACGGTTGTATGAAGACTCTGTAGTTTTCAAAGTTATAAGCATGAAATCCACTGAACCGATTTGAATGAAATTTGGTACGTACACAGATAGACTAGAGAGAAGTTTTAAATCTGCTGTCGACGTATTTTATTTTGTTTTTTTTTCTTAATTTTATATCTATACTAATATTATAAAGCTGAAGAGTTTGTTTGTTTGAACGCAAGGATCTCTGGAAGTACTGGTCCGAATTGAACGATTCTTTCTTTGTAGGATAGCCCATTTATCGAGGAAGGCTATAGGCTATTTAACATTACACTACTATCAACAAGAGCCGAGCAGGAATGAAAAATATAAGAAAAACGGGGGAAAATATTCCTTTTTGAGAGCTTTCGTTGCGTGACAGCATATGTCATATTTTAAAGGTTGCGTCATTAGAACCTAAAGTAACCGAATTTGTTCAAAATTTGAATTGGTACGATCGATTTTCGATAGATGGCGTAGCAACGCGCGCGCGTTCAGCTAGTTATTTATATCTTAATTATTTAGTGTATAGAGGAAAAGAAAAAAAACATTGTGCATGTCACATTCATAAAAGTTAAATTAACGTTCAACTTACATTTACAAGTAGAGTACCTATGGCTGTTATTGGGCATGAAGTTAAAAAAGCTGTTTTAAATAATTACTTTTAGTTTAAGATTTGACTTTGTGCCTGTTTTTATTCCTAAATAAATAGATCCCAAGAAAGATCACTTTTTATTACAGAAAAAGGGTTGAAATGGGGGATGAAAGTTTATTTGGAAGTTCGTAATGGGGCGTTTTCCAGATGAAGATAGACTTGTCAAAGACAGTTCCCAATTTCACCATAAGTGGCGCCAATGTTTCATTTTGTTAGAGAAATTTCACAAAAACAAACAGTGGTGCCACACTTGGCAAAATTTAGAACAATTTTTGACTAGTCTATCTTCATCTGGAAAACGCCCCATTGTTGAACATACATCTTTGTTTGGGTAACTAAACACGAAGCTAATAAATGTTTGTTCTAGCAATTTTGTAAGTTCAAACTGCACGGGGATGAAATACGGGTTGAAAGGGGGATGCAAGCTTATATGGAAGTTCGTTAATGTTGAAGATAAAACCGTAAAATGTTGACACTTGAAATCCATACTATCCTACTAATTTTATAAATGTCAATATAAGGATGTCTGTTGCTCAATCACGTCGTAATCACGTATGATCTGGCTGAAATTTGGAATACAATTAGATGGTAGTCTGGATAACACATTTATGCTTTTTATCCTGGGAAAATGACGGGAACGGGAAAAAACGCAACCTGCTGCCTGCTGCTAGCTGTATTATAGATATTAAAAGTAACACTGTCTGTCTGTCTGTTACTCTTTGACGCCTAAAACACTGAACCGATTTTGATGATATTGTATTAAAATGTTTTAATATAAACAAATTTTAGTAAATGTACAAATACTGCCTATTAATAAATACCTATTTTGCGCGGACAAAGTCGCGGGTGGTGGAATGCTAGTGATACTATAATTTCAGAATCGCAACCCTGCTTGCCACCACTCTAAACTATAAAAAAAGGATCTTAATGGGCCGTTTTCCAGATGAAGATAGACTTGTCAAAAATAGTTCTAAATTTTGCCAAGTGTGACCCCACTGTTTCTTTTTGTGAAATTTCTCTAACAAAATGAAACATTGGCGCCACTTATGGTGAAATTGGGAACTGTCTTTGACAAGTCTATCTTCATCTGGAAAACGCCCCATTGTGTGTGTATAATTTATAAATAAATTTAATTTATAATTTATAAATTCCATAAATATGTGGGCACTAATGATTATTTCGGATTTTTGAATATCCATCTACTTATAAATATAAAATCCAGTAATAAAGTACTTAACTTTACTGCCTAGTATACATTAAAAAATGTTTATCTATGTCAGTCTCACAGACTAGGTAGAGAGATTGGTCAGTATTATCTGTCCATTACTCATTAAAAAAAAGCGTAACGAAAATCGTTGTCTATGTTGCTGCAATAAATGAAGTTTCTGTTGTGTGCATCTTTTTCAGATTTCTGAAAAGAAATTCTATAATAATGTTTTCAGAAATAATCGTAGCTTAGTTTTATTAACCAATACTGGCTGTTACAAGTGCATCCTCTGGTTATACGTTGCTAGAACAGGATTGCAAATGTCAATATGTCAGGATCTCGGCCTTAATTTCCAACAGAGAATGGTGAGTTGAATTCATTTTTCATCTCTGATCATCAATACGTTCCAAAAACTAGTAAAAATAAATACTGTAAACCTACACCGACAATGAGAAAAATTGTTGGACTTATAACCAGTAATAACCTAAGTCGGCATTTCCGTATGCCTATCCAAAACAGCGCTGCACTGCTAACAAATTATGCCGTAACCAAAATAGAGAGAAATAATTAACGTATCGCCAACATAAATTTAATTCATTATGTGGTCCTGGTATGATGGTACTGTTTATAATAATATGTTTTCAGGGCGCAAATATATCGCAATTGGAAAGGGATATCGGGTCAGAGCAGTTCCCACCTAATGAACATTATTTTGGTTTGGTAAATGTAAGTTTTCCAATTATTATGTAGTTGTTACATAAAACTATAATCATCATTAATCAAATTGAAACTTGTGGTTATAATTCTTGGACTGTTAAATCTATCTTATTAGGACTTTTCGAGTGGGTATTCTGAATGTTATAGGAAACCCATCAAGTAGTGAAGGTAAGGATAGAGTGGCCTCTGCTTAAAATAAATGATAAATTAAATAACTTAAAATAAATTTTATGTTCCTAAAATTTTAGGGTAGTTTTCTGTACTTAGTTTATTTTGGATTTTAATTTGTAATATCAATGTTCCAAAGGTAAAAATTACTTAGCAATGTTGAGTTACATAAATCATTGAAATCAGCAAAAAATATCAACATCAACAATTGTTCTTACTCTCTTCTCACTGTCAAAATGTTGCTTGGTAATTTTTGCCTTTCATGCATCGAAATGTACAGATTATGACTAGGTACATATTATTTTAATTATATAATTGTTAACCAAAAGATTTACTCCCAAAAACCAAAATTGAAAAAAAAAACTTAATAATTAAATAGATTGATAAAAAAAGGAGCAACAATTGCAATAACTGAATGTTTTATCACAATTGATGATAAGTGATATTTATGCCTAGTCAAAATATTGTTAGAGGTTTTAAGCGTTGCCCTGTGTCTTTCTTTGCTGTTTTACTAATGAGGCGTTTTCAGACTGCAAATATATTAATGTGTCAAAGATAGTCCTAGATTTGTTACTGAACTATTTAAAACTCTCAAAAAGTTAAACAAGTATAAACTCTAATTTATTAGAATTTTGTTTTAAAATCAACTGGAAGAGGTGGGCCCGCACCACTTACTGGGTTTCCTGTGTTTCATTTTGCTAAATATTTCTATAACAAAATAGTTGGTGTCTTTGGTGAAGTTGAGAATTATCATTGTTGACAGGTTTATTTACATGCTGAAAATTGCTCATTACAGGAGACATTTTGGCAACATCAATTTTTTTAATAGATATATTCCATACATACACTTTTGATAGTATCAAATTTTTGTATAGATATTTTGTTGAGTAACATTTCAGATTTACCTTAGATATGACAAAAAAAAATATATTAATTGAGTTAATTGTTTAGGATAGCTTGCCTAGGCCGTAAGGGCTACATTCTACATGGGCAACTTACTGAAAAAGAAAGCTGTTCTGCGTACATTTTGTAAAATCCAAAGGACAACTTTGTATTGTACTGCTGATTTTGTTTCCTGAAATCCTGAAGGATTTGTTTGCATAGATTTTTTTTTTATAATTTGGAGTACAACATTCCCTTTACCTTAGATATAGTTTTCTGTATAACATGTTTTTGTTACTAAAATAATAGTATGTACTTGTATGAAAATTGTCCTTACCAACAGCTTATTAGTTATTACCATATACCAGTTTTAGCTTATAATCATCGTGCTTTACAATTCGATTAATAATTTTCTGATACATTATTTTTTCAGTTTGGTAATACTTGCTACAGCAACTCTGTGTTGCAAGCCTTATACTTCTGCCGCCCATTCAGAGAGAAAGTATTAGAATATAAAGCCAAAAACAAGAGAACCAAGGAGACACTGTTAACATGCCTAGCAGACTTGTTTTATAGCATAGCCACTCAAAAGAAGAAAGTTGGTTCAATTGCGCCTAAAAAATTTATTGCTAGGCTAAGGAAAGAAAAAGGTATGTTGAAATATATTTGTATCTTTTAAATTCCTAACAGTGCAAAAAAACATTTGTACCTACACATATACCTACCTACACTAATATACATATTTCAAATTTTCACTAAATCTACAAAATAATATTGTGTGGTTATGAGACTTTATAAATTAGGTGAAGAATATTAATAGTTAGTACATAGCTGTAATGTTGCATTTCAATTAAAAAAACAGTTATTTTTCTAAAATATGGGAAGCATGACAAGCGTCTTGCTTGTCATGTGCTTGATGGTTGCAAATTTGTCCATCTATATCAGCACAGTGTCATTCAGCTATTAGAACATAAATATAATGTAAATTCACTGTGTTTGTCACCCAGTGATATAATACAAAGTTCTTATTGTATTTTTAGCTCATGATCATAAACATTCATACTAATATAAAACAAAAGATCTGATTTGATGCTATTTTTTAAATTTGCTAAACAAATTATCATCAAGAACTTGATAAGCAGAGAATGGGTAATTGTTATCAGTATGATTACTGTTATATCACTTGCATTGTTTTATGTAATAGTTGAATTTACTGATGCCCAAGTAGTGTAGTACAGGGAAAAAGTATGCTTTAATTCAATGATAGTTTATCAAATGACTAGCTTTGTTTGAATTCTAGTCCTATTGTTAAAGATGATTTAAAAATGTTTGTAAAATCATTTTAATGATTGCTGTTTTTTTGTTTGGTCAACACTCACACATGTGTGTAGATTGCGCACCATTTTGGTACCAGTTTTGTGTCACTGATAGCTTCATACAAAGAAAATTTTGATTGGAACCAATTTATGCAATATATAATTTAGGTATTGATTTTTTTTTGTTTTGCAACAATAACTTTAATATAATATGAACTTAATGGCTCTGCAAAGTTCAACCTATATGGTGTTTCTTGTTTGTAGATGTAACAGAGATTGAGATATCTTCCAGTCAAAATATTTACAAAAAACAGTACTTACCTAATTATATTTTCCAAAAATTGTTTGCTCTTGACCACTAACTCGCCTGTTGTTAATCGACAGTGCGGTATTTACGACATTTTCCTATTCCATTGTTTTTTGTAAATATTGTATGTTTGTTATGGGTTTCCTTAGATTTTTAATAGCAGTTTTATGGGATTTTAATTAGTACGGAATTTCCGTTTCCGTAACATCCGACCTGTTATCATTACGTTATTAATCAAAGACGTAATTACGTGATGTTTTATTTTCATATCTGGCTTCCTGTATTTATCCTACTATTATTATAAATGCGAAAGTTTGGATGTTTGTTGCTTAATCACGTCGAAACGTCTGAACGAATCGGGTTGAAATTTAGAACACAGGTAGATTATAGTCTGGAAGAACACATAGGCTACTTTTTATCCCGACAAAATAACGGAGATGGGAAATACGCGGGTAGCAACACCGGGCCCTGCTTTGTCGCTCAATGACGTCGGAAAGTATGAATGGATAGGGTTGAAATCTGGAATACTGTTAGATTACAGTCTGGAATATCACATGGGCTACTTTTCACCGAGGAAAGTAACGGAAACTATGCGGATGAAACCGCTATTTTACATACATACATTGATTTTTGTCATATGAAATACACTATTACCTTATGCAAATAGTTATGTTTCTCTCCAAGCCTCGGTTGCTATGAAGAGATTGTTCTTTGCAATAAGTACAAGATTACTAACACTGTTTTTTATCTTATTCTCATTATCAATAATATGTTTGCACTTGACCACTGTTTCGTCTGATGTGTTACAATGATAATATGGTCTATGATGATGGAGTGCACCTACACTTATCCTACATGATATTTATATATCTATTAGTGTATGTTATATTAATATTTATGTATTAGAGTGTACAGTTATTAATATGTAAGTATATGCAGTATGTTAGTATTGAGTAGGTATTATATTTTAATTATGTATTATAATAGTATAGTTAATTTTCCAAATTATATAATTATAAGTATCTTTCTCTCATTATTTGTACTTCCCCGTATTCTTATTCTTCTTTTCTCCTTTTCCATACTGCGGTTGCCTGGAAGAGATTGCTCTTAGCGATAAGGTCGCCAATTGCTACTTTGTTTTTAAGTTTTTGTTTAATTTTGTTATTTTGTTTTCTAAATAAGTGCAATAAAGAGTTTATCTATCTATCTTATCTATCTATCCGAGACTGATTCAACATTGATTTCAAAATTATGATTATATTTCTCATAGAATAGTCACACAGGCCACACATTCCACTGGTTAGATGATGTTATTACGAAGTAGGAAAGTGGAATAAAAACTCTTCTTTCGGCTATTTGGAATGTCAACCATGAAACGAAGTTGGTTTTCGAGTTGAACACTATGATGAAAATGGGCAAAGTGGTATTAGAATGTGCGGAGAAGCCGCACTTTACGAAACAATAGTAGAAAATAAAATAATGTGGCACTAGTTATAAGAATGTGTTTTTAAATTTTAATGTTGTTAAAAGTATCTTTCTATTTTGTTACAGAGGAGTTTGATAATTACATGCAACAAGATGCTCACGAGTTTTTGAACTTCCTAATTAATCATATTAATGAGATTATTTTAGGTAAGCATATGTTTTATCAATATATAATGTGTAGAAGTAGTGTTGGGAGGATTTTAGGATCTATTGAGCCTGTACGTTCAGTCACACCTGACTTGATGTAACCTGGGACTGACTCTTTACGGAAAAATCAGCTTTTCTTTATTTAGTTATTAATATGGCTGGTCCACTCCACACTCAAATCATCTTATATCTCAGGGTGAACAGCACAATACGGTGCTTGGTCATGATTTGGAATGTTCTTCTTCCAATTTTTGTGTGATACTGGTGTTATGAGCCGGTGTATTGTTTACCATCAAGCAGATGTGCGGCTCATTCTGTCACTATAATCGCTATAGTTATATAGTATAAATAGTTTAGTCTGAAATAAAGTCAGTATGATAGTGTGATATCCTAGCTGGGGAATTAATTATGTTTATTGGGGAACTAATGAGACGCGTGTATAGCAGCTGAATGACACATTTATTCCTCTTACCAAAACAACTTATGACTACCTACATTGTACTTAAAAAATATACTCCAGATACAGCTTTTTTAAATCTTTGATACGCTTGACCGCCGTCTCGCCTGAAATTAAGCGCCTATGCGGTTTACGATGCACGTTTACCCAAAAAAAAAACAATATTTGATTAGATTTTTTTTTAATTACATTATTCGGCGGCACGGGCCGCTAGTTCGCATATAATTCGTCATAAAATATGAACTATAGCCCATAACACACGATCTCATCAAATTAGTCTGTAATGTCCCAAACAAATATGTTTCCAGCGGAACGCAACCAAAGCACTCTGAAGGTGCAGAAGAACCCGTCCGAGCCGGTGGTGTGCAACGGGTCGACGCCGCAGAGCGCGGACCCCACGTGGGTGCACGAGATCTTCCAGGGCACGCTCACCAGCGAGACGCGCTGCCTCAACTGCGAGACCGTCAGCAGCAAGGACGAGCACTTCTTTGATTTACAGGTAAACTAATAAACTATGTGACAAACTTTAAAAAAACATCTGCACTATGTGACAAACTTTAAAAAACCATCTATATTTTGTGACAAACTTCAAAAACCCATCTGGACTATGTGACAAACTCCAATAAACATCTGCACTATGTGACAAACTTCAAGAAACCATCTTCATTGTGTAACAAACTTTAAAAAACCATCTCCACTATGTGACAAACTTAAAAAAAAACATCTACATTATGTGGCAAACATCCAAAAAACCTTATATGCTATGTGACAAACTTCAAAAAAACACCTACACTATGTGAGAAACTTGAAAAATCATCTGCACCATGTGACAAACTTAAAAAATAAATACTGACATGTGATATGGTCGGTCCAGTCCGACTTGAGTTTCAACCGCATCCGACGGGCTTTCTTCAAGAAGTGTGCACGCGCGCGACCGCTGCTTCCAAACTTTTTGCAGATTGATGTGGTGGTTTTTGAAATATCAACAAAATTTTTAAATCTGCTTACCTTTATCTGGACGACGTATTCGTACTACCTCGCTGTTTTATTGAAACAAGGTGTTTAGTTTCGTTCATTTAGTCCGCCTGGGAAATTACCACACCTTTGCCAGTTATTCTACCGCCAAGCAGTGATGTGCAAACATTACTGTGTTCCGGTTTGAAGGGCAATATTTCCAGAAAAATTACAGGGCTTAGAGATGTAATATCTTAGATCTCTGGGTGACGAGCGCAGTGCAGTGCAGTGTTAGGTAATGATTTGGACTCTTCGTGTTCCAATAGCTGCGGGTCACTGTGTTGTTATGTGGCAGGCATTTTGCTTACCATCAGGCATATGTCATGCTCGTCTCATCACTCTAAACTATAAAAAAAAAAAAGTTAATTTCAAAGAAAGAAATGAAATTTAGTTTTCTTTTTCTTTACAACTAACACTAGACTATACTCCCCCAGGTGGACGTAGGCCAGAACACGAGCATAACTCACTGTCTGAAGACGTTCAGCGACACGGAGACGCTGTGCAGCGACAACAAGTTCAAGTGCGACCACTGCAGCAGCTACCAGGAGGCGCAGAAACGGATGCGCGTCAAGAAGCTGCCCCTAATCCTGGCGCTACACCTGAAACGCTTCAAGTATATGGAACAGTACAATCGGCATATAAAGGTGTCGCACAGGGTCGTCTTCCCGTTGGAGCTGAGGCTGTTTAATACGGTGAGTGCTGGGAATTGATTCAATCCTTTTTTTATTGTATTTATTGATAGTCACAATAAGTAGCCCACTTAGTATTCCCAATGCTGCGGCGCTTTGATTGTTTGTTGATGAGCACAAAAACAATGGTTCCGATTTAAAAAATTCCTTAAATCGTTAGAAAGATTATCTCTGTCCCACTATCGTCGGTTTATAGTTGATGTAGCAAAGACACAAACAAAGAGGTTTGACTCTAATTTTGTGATAATAACGTCTTGGCTGTGGAATGCGTTGCCTGAGTGGGTTTTTCACGATGGTTACCATTTTAGTGCCTTCAAATCGGTTTCGTCGCGATGTATTCCTTCACCTTTTTTTAATTAGCGGCATTACGCACATGACTTCGAAAAGACAGTGTTGCACGTGGTATTTGAACCCGGGGCGTGCAGCCGCCGATCTCCCGTCTAGACCAGCCTTAACTAAAAGTTCTTAATTCATAAATGTACAATTTACACGTCTCTAATTTAAAAAACAACTAAAAAAAAGCATACAAATAGTATAATACATTTTCAAAATTTAAAATTAATCTTTCACTGTGCGATAATTGTCAAGCATTATATATTACTAGCTGAACGCGCGCGTTGCTACGCCATCTATCGAAAATTGGTCGTACAATTCAAATTTTGAACAAATTCGGTTGCTTTAGGTTCTAATGACGCAAACTTTAACATATGACAAATGCTGTCACGCAACGAAAGCTCTCTAAAAGCAATATTTTTTTCCGTTTTTGTTACATTTTTCATTCATGCTCGGCTTCTGTTGATAGTAGCGTAATGTTATATTTAACCTATAGCCTTCCTCGATAAATGGACTATCTTACAAAGAAATAATCTTTCAATTCGGACCAGTAGTTCCAGAGATCCTTGCGTTTAAACAAACAAACAAACTCTTCCGCTTTATTAGTATAGATGTATATTTCTTATAAGTTATGTGAAGTGTCGGCACGTGTGTAGCACGAGTGTAAACCCGCAGTAAACCTGATAAACGCCGCTTAGTAAAATAAAAAGGGTAGTATTTCCCGTTGCAGTCGGACGACGCGGTGAACCCGGACCGGCTGTACGACCTGGTGGCCGTGGTGGTGCACTGCGGCTCGGGGCCCAACCGCGGACACTACATCAGCATCGTCAAGAGCCACGGCTTCTGGCTGCTCTTCGACGACGATATGGTCGATGTGAGTATATTCATGTTCATTTATTCATAAATGTTATTTACATGTCAAGCATTACATATGGATAATTCAGGCGTGCTTAGTGTAAGTAGTTAGTTAGGTATGTAGCGTAGTGTAGTTCTCATTGTATTTTAGTTTTGTTAATAAAGGCTCTGCCAGATTTTTTTTTTTTTTTATAGCATAAAGTGACGAGACGAGCAGGTCATGTGCCTGATGGTAAGCAACATGCCTGCCACATAACAGCACAGTAACACGCAGCTATTGAAACATGATAGTCCAAATCATTACCTAGCACTGCACTGCGCTCGTCACCCAGAGATCTAAGATATTATGTCTCTAAGCCCTGTAATTTCTCTGGAATCATTGCCTTTCAAACCGGAACACAGTAATGTTTGCACATTACTGCTTGGCGGTAGAATTTTTGGCAAAAGTGTGGTACTTCCCCAGGCGGACTCTGCTAAACTACCACTACTAGACACTACTATTTACATGCCAAGCATTACATATGGATAATGGTCTATGGATAATTCAGGTGTGCTTAGTGTAAGTAGTTAGTTAGGTATGTAGCGTAGTGTAGTTCTCATTGTATTTTAGTTTTGTTAATAAAGGCTCTGACTGATGTAGAAAAAAAAAAGCATTACATACAAGATATACAGTTACAAAATTGCAACTAAATATACTTATATATTACATAGGCAATTAGTACAAAATAAAAATGATCACAATTTAATATTAAAAAACATTGTCAAAAATGAGTTTTATTAGAAAAAAACAAAAAAAAAACATTCAACACACCATACCATATGGTTTATGTGACCACACATATCTTGTGAGTCATGATTTCTCTTCAGAGATGATATGATTGATGTCAGTATACCATATGGTTTATCTGACTAGGGCACCCAATTTTGAGATACCAGATCAGGGTGTTTCTTGATCTTCCCTACTGACAGCAGCCCAAGCCGAGGTGGTACCGTCTGAAATACTATTTTACTTTGTCTTTGTCGAGTAGTACTCGTTGAATACTATAAGAATAGGTTAGTAGGGCCCTGCGCCCTCAGTGCTAGCTCAAAGTTCGGCAGGCAGTAGAGGCTCACTGACATAGGGTCCTTAAGTTTATAAAAAAAAAACATCTGAGCACTACATTATAAATACAATCAGTACAATACAAAGCCAGTACAATCGTATAACGTATCCCGTTTTCCTATTTTCGTATCTGTTTTTCCATCCTATGGTTGCCTGGAAGATATTGTTTTAAGCGATAAGGTCGCCCATTGCCACTTTTTAGTTTTTATGTCTTTTATTTTAAATTAAGTGCAATAAAGAGTTAATCTATCTATCTACAAGGGATCTAGCTTTGGCGAGGGGAGTTAGTGTTGGGGAGGGGTCACAAAGTGGTCTAGTCACAAGACCGTGCGATAAGTGCCTGCGTGCGTCATATTATTAGTGGTCCACCTAGGTATCTGGACCCAGCCAAAGTATCAACAATAATGTTACCTAAATAATACATTCATTTTTTTTTTGTTTCAGAAAATCGATGCATCTGCTATAGAAGACTTCTACGGCCTAACTTCTGATATTCAGAAATCTTCGGAAACTGGTTATATACTATTCTATCAGTCTAGGGACGCTAGTTGTTAAGTTTCTCCACTTAAGTTATAGTAATTTATTTTAAAAAATAGTCATGATAAATCATGTTAAAACAATATGCCGAGTTTGTTAAAGTTGAAGGCATTTAAATTATTAAAAATTGTTTAAATTGCAATTAATATTGATTATTTTATTCATCTTATAGTGTCAATCAATTATTGTAAATAATATTTCATTTCAAATAAAAATTGTGATCTTTCTTGAACGACTTTCTTTTATTGTGCAAGCAAGTTGACCCGATGAAGTTAGCTGCCAATGGCTGCGCAGAAACGTTTTTAAGGTCTCTTTGGTGGAAGTGTACATGCGCAAACTTTCCCCTTCCACGTTAATTTTGGGTCAACTGTTTGCCGGCCACTATACTAGGTTTTGAATCCCGCAAGAAGCTTCAATTTTTTTTTTACTTTTATAGGTTTACACTTGACCGCCATCTCGCCTGATGTTAAGCGACGATGCGGTCTGCGATGGAGCGTGTTTACCTAGAAAAAACCGATTCACTGTCGATTTGAAAACACAAAGATTGTAACCAACGGGGAAAACCCACTCAGGCAACGTGTTCCACAGCCTAGACGTTCTTATCACAAGAGTAGAGTCACAAATATCTTTGTTTGTGTCTTTGAAACATCAACCATGAAACGATGTCGCTTTTTCGAGCTACGAGCATTCCGATAGAAAAAAGGGCAAGGTGGTATCAGATCATACAAATCAGAAGCACACTCTCCAAAGTGTATCTGATAAAAAACCGATGGCTAGCAATTTTTCGGCGATGTTGAAGACTTATGAAGTCTTTTTCGCACAAGAGTGTCATTGCCTATGAGCCTTTTGGCACGTCTCTCGATCGATTCCAGAGCTTCCAGCTGATACTTAGCCGATCCAACCCAAAGGTGCGAACAGTACTCCATGCAAGAGCGAATCTGTGCTTGATATAACGTCAGCAACTGTTCAGACTGAAGTACCTTCGCACCTTTGAGCGGACACCTAGTTTTTTGGTAGCTAATTTAGCCTTGTACTAGATATACGAGCTAAAGTTGAGCGTAGATGTTAAAGTAACGCCCAAAAGCTCAAGACGGTCAGAAATCGGCACGGTCACACCTCGAAAAGTAGGAGTCAGTTGGAATGGACCAATGGACTCCTTTTTGCGGAGAAATGATACGCCTGCATTTTACTTTCGTTGAACTTGACCAGATTGGCATCGCCCCATTTGGACACTGCCTCAAGGGCCAAGCTCAAACGCTCGATCAATCTATCTTTCAGCTCTCAGTACCTGAATTTGCTATCCACTGTCTCTTGCGCTAGATATGTAGGTAACTCTACAACGGTGCTATCATCTGCGTACCCAAAGATACCGGGCTTCAACAGATCGTTGATATGTAGCAGGAAGTACGTCGTAGAGAGTACCGACCCTTTGAGAGACTCCGGCATTGATAGCCATTTGATCCGACGAGCAGCCATCAATGACGCGTCAGTATCGGAGTCAACTCAGGCGCACAAGCCTTCAACACTAGGGCAGGAATACTATCTGGGCCACTGGCTTTATTCACGTCCAGATTGCACTTTGCGAACCTCCATTTGACGAATGTGTATCTCTGACATAAAAGTCGGACAGCCAGGTGGAGTAGGTGTCGCGGTCGCGCTACCAGCATCTAGATGCGAAGATTCCGCAAACTGAGATGCAAACCAGTTTGCTTCTACGTTGCAGTGTAAGCCTTTGTCCCATCAGGTATCAGCATTGGAGCTAGTGAGGGGCGGAAGAAGTTCGCGATTTAGCTAGGGACCAAAACGCTTTGCTGCCTGCGTGGTACGAAGCTAGTTTGTTTCCTATTCGACTAATGTGGTCAAAAACAGGTCTATCCTAGTTATTTAACCGGAAACAAAAGAAAATATTAGTTATTACGAAACTGACAATAAGAAATAACATCACATAAGCGTCGTTGCCGCTAACTTAAAAACGGTGAAGGAAAACATCGTGAGGAAACCAACATGTACCTAGAATCTTTCGAAGTCATGTGTCATCCGCCAACCCGCACTGGGCCAGCGTGGTGGATTATGGCCTTAACTCTCTCCTTGCGAGAGAAGGCCCCGAGTCCCAGCAGTGGGAACGTTTAGTGGGCTGTTGATGATTGATGATTGATGAAGCGTCGTTACAGAGTATTTAGTACTTTGTCTTAACGTAAATTATTAAGAAAAGTCTCAATCGTGATGTCTTTATGTAACCTCAATTGTGATTTCTTTAAGTAACCTAATCGGACTGGTTATGTTACTTAAGACCCAGATCCGACTCGGGGCACCCCGATTCTACGTAGTCTTGTCGCTACTACCCCTAGAGTGTATATAAAAAATGCGGGAGCCAGAAGCTCAAGGGAGCTTCTGGCGGGAGCCCACCCGGAGTAAAACTTCAGTGATAGACCCTAATCGGGCCGGTTAGATTAAATTGATACATTTAATTGGTACTTTTATATAATTATGAGGTTTACATATCTAAATATAATAATATATATTGGTGGACAATTCACACATAACACTACACACATACATACACACACAATAGTACATTACATTTTTGGAATTATTATTACAAGTATATTTGGACAAGATGGTAGTGTGACTGTGAAGAATTAAATTCTCGCGTGTCACACTAGTGTGACTACGAAGAAAAAAAATCTTCTGTGTCACACTGGTGTGACAGGGAAGCATACCCCTTATAAATGCGAAAGTTTGGATGTTTGTTGCTTAATCACGTCGAAACGTCTGAACGAATTGGGTTGAAATTTAGAACACAGGTAGATTATAGTCTGGAAGAACACATAGGCTACTTTTTATCCCGACAAAATAACAGGGATGGGAAATACGCGGGTAGCAACACCGGGCCCTGCTTTGTCGCTCAATGACATCGGAAAGTATGAATGGATAGGGTTGAAATCTGGAATACTGTTAGATTACAGTCTGGAATATCACATGGGCTACTTTTCACCGAAGAAAGTAGCGGAAACTATGCGGATGAAACCGCTGGGCGATGCTATTATACATACATACATTGATTTTTGTCATATGAAATATAAACTATTACATTATGCAAATAGTTATGTTTCTCTCCAAGCCTCGGTTGCTATAAAGAGATTGTTCTTTGCAATAAGTACAAGATTACTAACACTGTGTTTTATCTTATTCTCATTATCAATAATATGTATGCACTTGACCACTGTTTCGTCTGATGTATTACAATGATAATATGGTCTATGATGGAGTGCACCTACACTTATCCGAGACTGATTCAACATTGATTTCAAAATTATGATTATATTTCTCATAGAATAGTCACACAGGCAACACATTCCACTGATTAGATGATGTTATTACGAAGTAGGAAAGTGGAATAAAAACTCTTCTTTCGGCTATTTGGAATGTCAACCATGAAACGAAATTGGTTTTCGAGTTGAACTCTATGATGAAAATGGGCAAAGTGGTATTAGAACATGCGGAGAAGCCGCACTTTACGAAACAAATGTTGATAATAAAATAATGTGGAACTGGTTATAAGAATGTGTTTTTAAATTTTAATGTTGTTAAAAGTATCTTTCTATTTTGTTACAGAGGAGTTTGATAATTACATGCAACAAGATGCTCACGAGTTTTTGAACTTCCTAATTAATCATATTAATGAGATTATTTTAGGTAAGCATATGTTTTATCAATATATAATGTGTATACATAGTGTTGGGAGGATTTTAGGTTCTATTGAGCCTGTACGTTCAGTCACACCTGACTGAACGTGACTTGACGTAACCTGGGACTGAATCAGCTTTTCTTTATTTAGTTATTAATATGGCTGGTCCACTCCACACTCAAATCATCTTATATCTCAGGGTGAACAGCACAATATGGTGCTAGGTCATGATTTGGAATGTTCTTCTTCCAATATTTGTGTGATACTGGTGTTATGAGCCGGTGTATTGCATACCATCAAGCAGATGTGCGGCTCATTCTGTCACTATAATCGCTATAGTTATATAGTATAAATAGTTTAGTCTGAAATAAAGTCAGTATGATAGTGTGATATCCTAGCTGGGGAATTAATTATGTTTATTGGGTAACTAATGAGACGCGTGTATAGCAGCTGAATGACACATTTATTCCTCTTACCAAAACAACTTATGACTACCTACATTGTACTTATAAAATTTACTCCAGATACAGCTTTTTTAAATCTTTGATACGCTTGACTGCCGTCTCGCCTGAAATTAAGCGCCTATGCGGTTTACGATGCACGTTTACCCAAAAAAAAACAATATTTGATTAGATTTTTTTTAAAATTACGTTATTCCAGCGAAGCCGGCACGGGTCGCTAGTTCGCATATAATTCGTCATAAAATATGAACTATAGCCCATAACATGGGATCGTGTCCCATCAAATTAGTCTGAAATGTCCCAAACAAATATGTTTCCAGCGGAACGCAACCAAAGCACTCTGAAGGTGCAGAAGAACCCGTCCGAGCCGGTGGTGTGCAACGGGTCGACGCCGCAGAGCGCGGACCCCACGTGGGTGCACGAGATCTTCCAGGGCACGCTCACCAGCGAGACGCGCTGCCTCAACTGCGAGACCGTCAGCAGCAAGGACGAGCACTTCTTCGATTTACAGGTAAACTAAACTATGTGACAAACTTTAAAAAAACATCTGCACTATGTGATAAACTTTACAAAACCATCTATATTTTGTGACAAACTTCAAAAAACCATCTGCACTATGTGACAAACTCTAATAAACATCTGCACTATGTGACAAACTTCTAAAACCATCTGCACTACGTGACAAACTTCAAGAAACCATCTTCATCGCGACCGCTGCTTCCAAACTTTTTGCAGATCGATGTGGTGGTTTTTGAAATATCAACAATTTTTTTAAATCTGCTTACCTTTATCTGGACGACGTATTCGTACTACCTCGCTGTTTTATTGAAACAAGGTGTTTAGTTTCGTTCATTTAGTCCGCCTGGGAAATTACCACACCTTTGCCAGTTATTCTACCGCCAAGCAGTGATGTGCAAACATTACTGTGTTCCGGTTTGAAGGGCAATATTTCCAGAGAAATTACAGGGCTTAGAGATGTAATATCTTAGATCTCTGGGTGACGAGAGCAGTGCAGTGCTAGGTAATGATTTGGACTCTTCGTGTTCCAATAGCTGCGGGTCACTGTGCTGTTATGTGGCAGGCATTTTGCTTACCATCAAGCATATGTCATGCTCGTCTCATCACTCTACACTATAAAAAAAAAAGTTAATTTCAAAGAAAGAAATGAAATTTAGTTTTGTTTTTTTTTTCTTTAGAACTAACACTAGACTATACTCCCCCAGGTGGACGTAGGCCAGAACACGAGCATAACTCACTGCCTGAAGACGTTCAGCGACACGGAGACGCTGTGCAGCGACAACAAGTTCAAGTGCGACCACTGCAGCAGCTACCAGGAGGCGCAGAAACGGATGCGAGTCAAGAAGCTGCCCCTAATCCTCGCGCTACACCTAAAACGCTTCAAGTATATGGAACAGTACAATCGGCATATAAAGGTATCGCACAGGGTCGTCTTCCCGTTGGAGCTGAGGCTGTTTAATACGGTGAGCGCTGGGAACTGATACAATCCTTTTTTATTGTATATATTTATAGTCACAATAAGTAGCCCACTTAGTATTCCCAATGCTGGGATGCTTTGACTGTTGTTGATGAGCTCAAATACAACGGAACCAATTTCAAAAATTCTTTAATCGTTAGAAAGCTTATCTGTGTCTCGCTATCATCGGTTTATAGTTGATGTTGCAAAGACACAAACGAAAAGGTTTGACTCTAATTTTGTGATAATAACGTCTAGGCTGTGGAATGCGTTGTCTGAGTGGGTTTTTCACGATGGTTACCATCTTAGTGTCTTCAAATTAGACACGACCTCGAAAGATTCTAAGTTCATTTCGGTTTCGTCACAATGTATTCCTTCACCTTTTTTAAATTAATGGCATTACGCACATGATTTCGAAAAGACAGTGTTGCATGTGGTATTTGAACCCGGGGCGCGCAGTCGCCGATCTCTAGACCAGCCTTAACTTAAAGTTCTTAATTCATAAATGTACAATTTACACGTCTTTAATTTAAAAAACAACTAAATAAAGCATACAAATAGTATAATACATTTTCAAAGTTTAAAATTAATCTTTCACTGTGCGATAATTGTCAAGCATTATATATATTATGTATATTTCTTATAAGTTATGTGAAGTGTCGGCACGTGTGTAGCACGAGTGTAAACCCGCACTAAACCTGATAAACGCCGCTTAGTAAAATAAAAAGGGTAGTATTTCCCGTTGCAGTCGGACGACGCGGTGAACCCGGACCGGCTGTACGACCTGGTGGCCGTGGTGGTGCACTGCGGCTCGGGGCCCAACCGCGGACACTACATCAGCATCGTCAAGAGCCACGGCTTCTGGCTGCTCTTCGACGACGATATGGTCGATGTGAGTATATTCATATTCATGTGACTGCCCTCGTGGCTTAGTTGGTAGTAGCTCTGCCTGCGAAGCCGAGGGTCGTGGGTTCGATCCCCACCCAGTGCAAATATTTGTGTGATGAATTCAAATGTTTGCACTGTGTCTGGGTGTTTATATGTATAATAAGTATGTATTTAAAATTATACAGGTAAGTATTATATCAGTTATCTGGCCGCCATCACACAAGCTTTGCTTAGTTTGGGGTCAGATGGTGTTGTGTGTGAATTGTCCACCTATATTTATTATTTATTCATAAGTGTTATTAACATGCAAAGCATTACATATGGATAATGGTCTATGGATAATTCAGGTGTGCTTAGTGTAAGTAGTTAGTTAGGTATGTAGCGTAGTGTAGTTCTCATTGTGTTTTAGTTTTGTTAATAAAGGCTCTGCCTGATGTAGAAAAAAAAAAGCATTACATACAAGATATACAATTACAAAATTGCAACTAAATATACTTATATATTAGATTTAGGCAATTAGTACAAAATAAAAATGATCACAATTTAATTTTAAAAACATTGTCAAAAATGAGTTTTATTAGAAAAAAACATTAACACACCATACCATATGGTTTATGTGACCACACATATCTTGTGAGTCATGATTTCTCTTCAGAGATGATATGATCGATGTCAGTATACCATATGGTTTATCTGACTAGGGCAACCAATTTTGAGATACCAGGTCAGGGTGTTTCTTGATCTTCTCTACTGACAGCAGCCCAAGCCGAGGTGGTACCGTCTGAAATACTATTTTACTTTTGTCTTTGCCGAGTAGTACTCGTTGAATACTATAAGAATAGGTTAGTAGGGCCCTGCGCCCTCAGTGCTAGCTCAAATTTCGGCAGGCAGTAGACGCTCACTGACATAGGTCCTTAAGTTTATAAATAAAATCATCTGAGCACAACCCGCAGTATCCCGTTTTCCTATTTTCGTATCTGTTTTTCCATCCTATGGTTGCCTGGAAGATATTGCTTTAAGCGATAAGGTCGCCCATTGCTACTTTTTAGTTTGTATGTCTCTTATTTTAAATTAAGTGCAATAAAGAGTTAATCTATCTATCTACAAGGGATCTAGCTTTGGCGAGGGGAGTTAGTGTTGGGGAGGGGTCACAAAGTGGTCTAGTCACAAGACCGTGCGATAAGTCATATTATTAGTGGTCCACCTAGGTATCTGGACCCAGCCAAAGTCTCAACAATAATGTTACCTAAATAATACATTCAAATTTTTTTTGTTTCAGAAAATCGATGCATCTGCTATAGAAGACTTCTACGGCCTAACTTCTGATATTCAGAAATCTTCGGAAACTGGTTATATACTATTCTATCAGTCTAGGGACGCTAGTTGTTAAGTTTCTCCACTTAAGTTATAGTAATTTATTTTAAAAAATAGTCATGATAAATCATGTTAAAACAATATGCCGAGTTTGTTAAAGTTGAAGGCATTTAAATTATTAAAAATTGTTTAAATTGCAATTAATGTTGATTATTTTATTCATCTTATAGTGTCAATCAATTATTGTAAATAATATTTCATTTCAAATAAAAATTGTGATCTTTCTTGAACGACTTTCTTTTATTGTGCAAGCAAGTTGACCCGATGAAGTTAGCTGCCCAATGGCTGCGCTTTTAGAAACGTTTTTAAGGTCTCTTTGGTGGAAGCGTACATGCGCGAACTTTCCCCTTCCACGTTAATTTTGGGTCAACTGTTTGCCGGCCACTATACTAGGTTTTGAATCCCGCAATAAGCTTCTATTTTTTTTTTTACTTTTATAGGTTTACACTTGACCGCCATCTCGGCTGATGTTAAGCGACGATGCGGTCTGCGATGGAGCGTGTTTACCTAGAAAAAAACCGATTCACTGTTGATTTGAAAACACAAAGATTGTAACCATCGGGGAAAACCCACTCAGGCAACGTGTTCCACAGCCTAGACGTTCTTATCACAAGGGTAGAGTCACAAATATCTTTGTTCGTGTCTTTGAAACATCAACCATGAAACGATGTCGCTTTTTCGAGCTACGAGCATTCCGATAGAAAAAAGGGCAAGGTGGTATCAGATCATGCAAATCAGAAGCACACTCTCCCAAAGTGTATCTGATAAAAAACCGATAGGCTAGCAATTTTTCGGCGATGTTGAAGACTTATGAAGTCTTTTTCGCACAAGAGTGTCATTGCCTATGAGCCTTTTGGCACGTCTCTCGATCGATTCCAGAGCTTCCAGCTGATACTTAGCCGATCCAACCCAAAGGTGCGAACAGTACTCCATGCAAGAGCGAATCTGTGCTTGATATAACGTCAGTAACTGTTCAGACTGAAGTACCTTCGCACCTTTGAGAGGACACGTGGGTAGTTTTTTGGCAGCTAATTTAGCCTTGTACTAGAGATATACGAGCTAAAGTTGAGCGTAGATGTTAAAGTAACGCCCAAAAGCTCAAGACGGTCAGAAATCGGCACGGTCACACCTCGAAAAGTAGGAGTCAGTTGGAATGGACCAATGGACTCCTTTTTGCCATTTGGACACTGCCTCAAGGGCCAAGCTCAAACGCTCGATCAATCTATCTTTCAGCTCTCAGTACCTGAATTTGCTATCCACTGTCTCTTGCGCTAGATATGTAACTCTACAACGGTGCTATCATCTGCGTACCCAAAGATACCGGGCTTCAACAGATCGTTGATATGTAGCAGGAAGTTCGTCGTAGAGAGTACCGACCCTTTGAGAGACTCCGGCATTGATAGCCATTTGATCCGACGAGCAGCCATCGATGACGCGTCAGTATCGGAGTCAACTCAGGCGCACAAGCCTTCAACACTAGGGCAGGAATACTATCTGGGCCACTGGCTTTATTCACGTCCAGATTACGTAACACTTTGCCGAACCTCCATTTGACGAATGTGTAGCTCTGACATAAAAGTCGGACATCCAGGTGGAGTAGGAGGTGTCGCGGTCGCGCTACCAGCATCTAGATGCGAAGATTCCGCAAACTGAGATGCAAACAAGTTTGCTTCTACGTTGCAGTGTGAGCCTGTGTCCCATCAAGTATCAGCATTAGAGCTAGTGAGGGGCGGCAGAAGTTCGATTCGATCGATTTAGCTAGGGACCAAAACGCTGTGCTGCCTGCGGGGTACGAAGCTAGTTTGTTTCCTATTCGACTAATGTGTAGTGTATATGTAGGTATATTTTATATAAGTATATCTATATGGAATAATTTTATTATGCATGTTGATAGGTCAACGTATAATGTGTTATTTAGATGATTTTTATTGTAAAGTGTGTTTTACTTTTCTGTTTAAAATAGTTTATAAGGGCCATTTTTTGGTATGCCATCTCCTGTTCGTGCACGGTTGCCTGGTAGCGATAAGGCCGCCAATTAAATTGCTAGGATATTATTTTTTCTGTTTTGTATCATTTGTTGTATTTCTTATGTTTTATGGCTTTTTAATAAAGAGTTATTGTATTGTATTATGTATTGTGGTCAAAAACAGGTCTATCCTAGTTATTCTATCGCTCAGCACGTCGCTGTAGGGATCAAAAGACTGTAGTTTAAGCCCATTCACCATTCCAGAGATGAAAGTTGTCAAGTACGTTTTTACATCAAACTATGTACCTACTTGCGGCATTGGCTCCAAGTGAATGTGGCCAAAAGTGGCCATCACTAAAGGCGGAATTACATTACGAAATTAGTGTCATGCATGTTGAAATCAGTTTCACGAAAGTAGTTTCGATATATGCGAAAGTAATTTCGTGAAATAAAAAGTGTCGTGAAACCCACAGTATCGCAATAACCATGGCCCCATCAGCATCAAAGCTATATTCAATGTAGTTAAAGAAATGCTTCTATATAAACTTAAAAAAAGACTATCAAGAAAAAAAAGACGTTGGTGGATTCGATGATGGTTAACAAGAAAGCATTTGGGTGCAATGAAGTTAGTCTCTGAATTAGCAGGTGAAGATCCTGAGAGCTATAAAAACTATTTCGGGTCCCAGGGACACTCTTGTCGCTGATATTCATTGATGAATTGTATATTTTTATCTGTACTCCATGTTTGGTTTGCCATTTTTAACGCTTAAAGCGCGCGCAATGATAAAACTACACACGTCCGCACAGAACAGGTGGTAAAATGGGGTGATTAGGGAACAAGAGGTGAATAGGGAAAAAACCAGGATTCATTTTCAATGTTTGATAAAATTGGTATCACGCAATAATATCCTACCTTTTTTTTAGTAAATTGTAGTAGATTATTTGAAGTTCTTATGGTAACACTAAAGAAGCATAAAGTTAGCTGCAAACTGTCAAAAACATTACTTGAAAATAACCATTCATGGTGATAGCTACTAACGGGTACAAAAACTTTGTTGAATTAAGTTGTTTCTGCGTATATGAAGATGTGACTTTCAAGTAGAAACATTATTTAATTCTTAAACTTTTGTATACAATCAAGATAAGTTTCAATTGTTGCTTAATTTTTATGTTTTTGATAAATCTTGAAACTTATTGAAAAATCTGTTTTTTTGGGGTGAATAGGGACGACTTCTGCCTGAATAGGAACCATGAGAAGGTTAAAAGGGACGCTAAGTAGTTGAATAGGGACGACTTAAGTATAAATAGGGATAGCTTTGTAGGGTTGTCACTAATGCAAATATGGCTATAATTATAATAATTTACCTTTTGTTTTTGTTTGGATTTACTTGCACAAATAAATACGTAATAAAATGAATTTTCATTGGCTCGGGTCTGCAATATTTTGAGTGGTAAAGATTTAAGCAACATTTGTAAGTGTTTTTTAAGTTATACATTTTATTTATAGTTTAAAGTGTCTGTGTGTGTGTATCTTTCTGTCTGTGGCACCGTAGAGCTAAAACGGATAGACCGATTTGGATGTGGTTTTATTAGTTTCCCTGTGGTGGTTAACTATTTTTGGGCAATATTTATTCAAGATGGCCGTCTCTACAAAATGGCGGACAAAATATTTTTGCACCTCCCTCAATATGGGTATCAAATGAAAGGGCTTTACTAGAAAATACTATACAGTAGGATTAATTTCAAATACAAGATGGCCGCCACCACAAAATGGCGAATTATATTTTTTTATTCACTACTACCTCAACATGGCTATCAAAGGAAAAAGCTTGACTAGTAGAGTAGTACATACCTACACTATAGTAGTAGTATTAAGTATAGTACCCATCTAACTCGCAGTAAATGAAATTTCATTTCAATGTCCTTTTTTATGAGCGCATTTGGTGTGTAATTTTTATATATTTATGAAATTAAACTGAAAATATACTGACTCAAGAAGTAACAAGACAAACTGATATGAACACAAGTAAGAGTAACATTTAATTAATCTTAATATATATAAATCTCCTGTCACGATGTTTGTCCGCGATGGATTCCTAAACTACTTAACCGATTTTAAATTAAATTGGCACACCGTGAACAGTCTGGTCCAACTTGAGAGATAGGATAGTTTTGTTTCGATTAATATTACTTATATGACGAAATCCGAGCGAAGCCGGAACGGGCCGCTAGTATATTAATATTTCTATCGTACCAGCCCTAGCGAATTTCCCTAATAACCCCATTTTCATCCCTATTCACCCCAGATTGAAGGTGAATGGGGATATCATATATTTTTGCATTTTTTTCTTAAATCTTTGAGATTATTACGTATTTGTATATTTCGTAACGAAGATGCTACCAAGACTCATTCATAGATGTCCTGAAATAAATTCGTATCTTAGAAACAGTACCTTAAAATACTCAATGAAGTTAGCAATTGTCCCTAATCACCCCATTTTACGGTGTGCTTTCGCGACACTAGTTTCACGTCGCATCTACACTATGAAATTAGTTGCATGACACTAATTTCACCTAAAAATCGCGCAGGGCACGAAACTCATTTGCATTCGTGAAATTAATGCATGCATTACGAAAGTATTAAATTACATGTGAAACTGTTGTTAAAACTAATGTCGCGAAATTAATTTCATGCCACTAATTTCGTAATGTAATTCCGCCTTAAATGTTGACGGTTAGATCCTACAAGCTCTTTGTAATCTTTATTGGGGTATTTTGAAATATCAGGATTGCACAAAATGTAGCTTTCTGTGTGGTAGTAAACAGCACGCCTGCCCATTACAGCAGTGTCAAGCAGCTATTGGAACACAAAGAGTTCAAATCATTATCTAGATCTGACTGCGCTCGTCACCTATAAAAAATTATTACCTCGGCACGCATATATAACAGATTATTATTTCTATGCCCTGTAATTTCTCTGCAAACATTTTCTTTTCAATCCCGTTTCAAAGTCGATAGGTCAATCGGCTACAACACATAGAGATGCTAATTGAAGTGCCTGAGGATCCCCCCGAGAGGAACTCTGGCGTCGACGAGCGTAGCTATAGAAGTACTGATCACTATGCTCTTGCTCAATGGTGCAGATAATGCTAGACTGATGACCAACATTTTGAATTGTAAAAACTACTGAATAGGTGAATATTATTTTAACTTACAATCTCTGTTATACAAATGTTTTTTTTTTTTTAATTGTTGATTGGGCAAACTGTCAGAATGAGAAAATGTTTGACAATTAAATTTTAACAAATGGGAAGTGGAACCCAAACCTCACCACATATCACCAAGGGGGGAGGGAGAGGTTAAAAAATGTAAAAAAAAACATCACGTGATTAACGGACAGCCCCTTAGTATTCACTGAAGTAACAAATTTCTATATTTGTACTTTTTTGCAGATTTTTCCACCATCAACCTTTGTAAAAAAAATGCAAAAATTGAAATTTGTTAGTTGGCTCAGAATACCAATAGCCATGATATTATGAAATTAAAACATTCAAACCTGAAAATAATTTATCTCTTCGACATATAATTTTTCTTGATACATTGCCCTTCAAATAGGGACACAGTGTTTACAATATAATACTACTTAGCAGTAGATTAACTGGCAAAACTGTGGCACTGCCCAAAGCAGACTCAGGGAAGACCACCATGATATAAACCATAGCACAAGGCCAAAATGGAATAGTAAAAACTAATCTTAATAACAAAAGAAAACAAATTTATTCTTAAAAATAGTTTATTTTTTAAGCTACGAACTCGTATGGGATGGGCGCGAGTAGGACTGGTGCTTCGGAGCCACTGACGATGTGGGAGGGTTTGGGAGCGGCAGGCTGTCTCTTCAGCTTGATGATCTTTCCAGCGGCCTTAGCTTCTTTGAGCAGCCTCTCGTTTTCCTTCACACGCTTGAGGAAGTCCTGTCTGCACTTGGAGTGCTTGACATGTTCAATGCGGATGTTGATGCGCTTGGGGATGATTCTACCACGCACCCTCTTGTTGACAATCACACCCAGAGCATGAGCAGTGACATTGTAAACACGGCCAGTCTTTCCGTGGTACACTTTGTGTGGCATACCCTTTTGGACTGCACCATTACCCTAGAATGGAGGAAAACTTACAGTAAGTATTGAGCATTTACTGACACGAATCAAATAATATTATTTGATAGATGGATATAAAAATTAAATTTAAAAAAATTGCGATCAGTTCTGCTGCTAGGTCACCAGGTTTATTACATCAGGATTATGTGCTATAAAAGGACAGAACACAATAGTAGTTAGATACAGATTGTAGGAATTTAGAGTAGCACTGTTTACGAATTATATGCATATCAGATTAGAACCAGTTATTTTTGTGGGGAACACGAGCACCAGCCTTACCTTGATGTCAACGATGTCTCCAACTTTGTACACTTTCATGTACGTGGAAAGTGGGATAGTTCCATGTGTACGGAACCTCCGGGCGAACAAGTCCCTGGTTCCACGACGATAACCTTTGGAGTTCGTCATTTTAGTGCCTGAAAATAAACAGGGACTCCGTTACAAGCAGCGCCGGAACCACAACACGTGGACTACCGCACAGTCGTAATACATAGCACAAAAACTTTAAGAAATCTTATAACTAACTTTAATAAAGATTAATTTTCAATCAGATTGTTGATTGATACAATTTTCCTGTGGATTTTTTAATATTTTATGGAATTTTCACGATATTCACCTTGTGTTACAAAGCTTGACGGATAAAGAAAGAGGTTATGTTGTCTATGATTAACCGAAAGAGAGGGAGAGTTTAACAGATAAAAAAAATTGGCAAGACATTTCGCGTCTACTAGTTTAGTCGATTTTGACAAAGTAAATTAAAATTTTAGATTCATCTCGATTCATTTTGTTCAAGTACAGTCTATGGTTGAAGTCACAAAATTTAATTTGTGCATAAAATTCAATGTATCAAAATTCGTCATTTTCAAAGATATGAAATTTTTTATCTAGATTCTAGACCTCAGAAGAAGTATAGTGCTCGCAGTATAAGTCTGCGCGCGACTGGTGGCGTATTTAATGTTGCCAGGTCAAGCTAATAGGTTCCCTTCCCGTTCATTGGGAACGTACAACTTCATAAAACAGCAGGTCTACTACGAAGTCCGATAAACGATATATCGGCCGATTTTATGGAAGTTTCCAACCACGAAAGACAATCGGTCGGTTGATCAGATCGGCCGTTTCGTTCGATCCGACCCTCATCCGACCTAAGTCTATAACTTCCGACCCGAAATGTATCGATCCGCATGTTTTTCGTGGTAGGATACAATCCGATTCAGCTGTTGGTCGGATCCGATTTGTTCGGAGTTTGTTTTCGTAGTAGACCTGCAGTACAGTAACAGGTTCCCGTACGGGAAGGGATTTTTCAGGGAAGCAATTTAAGTAACTACACGACAACTGAGACTCAAGAACGAATGTCTCGAAGTAATGAACGCCTTTGCAGTGCTGGTTTGGTTCAGTATGACCAAGTATCATTGGTAATTGGTACAGGCTGTCTGAGTCTCTTACCACCAGGAAAACTTTATTATAGTTTATTACATTATAAAAAAATCTGTAATTTTCAACCTACACCAACATCGAAATAACAAGAATTTAATTTAAACTTGTAAATCTTTTATTGGGACCATAAATATAACACTATTTGAAAATTTGGCGCATAAACGTTCTTTTAATCAGTCATTGGCTTCCATAGAATCATCTTCTTTTTTCAATTGGGTTAAAATCACGATGAATCACGGCGGTAACCGCAAAAGTTCCTGTCCATGTTCCTTTAATAGTTATTCTACTTAGTATTGTGGGTCTTCTTTGTGCCTCTTTATTCGAGAAACTGCGGATTTGTCCTACAATCGTCGAAATCTATTTCATTTTTCTTAAGCCACTTTGGGCTTTCTTCTTTTACTTTGCCCATTGTAGCCGCTTTATTTATCTGAGTGCAGTGGTATAATGCGTTGTCCATTACCACGTGACAGTACGTTCTGAAACGCCTACAATAAAAATACAGTAATGAATACAGAGTTAAGGATCAAAGAGCATCCAAGCTAACGTTGAAAAAAACATTAAGTAAAATTTCTTTTGGCGCACCGCTGTTTGGTGAAAGGGTCGATCGGGTGAACATGGAGCCGACGAGTGTACCCGAGCGAGAAAGATACAATCAGCTGATCTTCACTGCTGTGTCACTGTGTTTTCTATTTTGATTTGTATATTGTGAAAAAAAAACATTTATAACTAACTAGTTTCTCACATTCGGTCTTAAGCACACACATTTTTTCCCACGGGTAAATTGGCGATAAAACAATCAAACCCAAAGCCGCACCTCAACCTAAAGCCTCAGCTTTAAAATATGCCGATAATAGGTGGAGATTTGATTGCTATGGTATCCCTACATGTTAGTTGTCAAATAGCTCTGCGTTTGGAAAACTGCACTTTTGGCCCGTTATTGTATCGTTCTTCTTTGACCTCTTCTTCTTCTTTCACAACCACGATTGATTTTCAAGAACCAGCCACGGCCAGCACTTTTAATCACTTTCGGCATATTAAAAGCTATTAATTATTTTGGAAATTAATAAATACACCAAAAGTAAACAAACTTTTGTCAACTGACGTAAATAAGAAGTTGACGGCCTGTCAATTAGTTCCATATTTTGCTACGCGCAGAGTTATATTGCGAGCCAGGGGGGCACAATAAGTGACGTCACGACTTGCGGAAATGAGATAGTCTAATTATCTATCACTTGTGAAAAAAAGAGAAAGAGATACTGATTTTCCGTCCTTATCACCGTGGCCGGCTTTTTCTCTGGCTAAATTACAAATCTGACATGGCGTTGCCATACAAAAGTCTGTTCAAAGCTCAGACTCGGATTTTTTATGTTTTATTAAATATTGTGTGTATTTAAAGAAGATTTAAAGCTTGTTTGTGAAAGACTGTTAAGAGATTGGTGATATTTATGCCAAACAATGTGCGTTGTGTAGTGTTATAAGCTACAATAGCCTCTGTGAAAGAAAAATCAGTGGAATCTCATTTTACACGTAAGTAGACAATATTTGTTATGACGACTTGATAGAAATTCATATTAATGCCTTCTAGATATCTACGTGAATTAAATTTATACAATAACGGCAGTATCTAATCCAAAATTTGCAAAATATGTAAAATGTAAACATAACCTAAATAACAAAAACAAACAAAAAAGTGTGACCAGTTATTTCTTACAAAATTACCCATGAAATATACAAGTCGGTACATAATTGACAGTTTATTTACTGACCGTTTACTAATAATACGTACTAGATTTTGCCTGCGGATTCGCATTTGTTAGTTTTTTAAGTGAAAACTTTCTTTGGCGAACTACATACAGATTTCTCGTGAGCCGTGAATTGAACTCAAACATCACGCTTGGGAATGAAATAAATCTTCGGGTGAACTCGGAGCTATGGCCACAAATGCGTTAACATTTTTAGATGGTCATGGCGTGTTACCATGGTTACCATTATACATATCTAGTCTAGATGGTCATGACGCTTCTGTTTCTACTGACAACTGCCATTCCAACTCTTGTTTTCTGGAGTAGGAATTGCATCAAACTCCCATTAACTTACACTATCTCACCTCGCTAACAAGATAACATCATGCTTTTAGTATAAACCCTACTTACTACACCTACTTCATACCCACTCACACAAGAGACCTATCTATTGTGTGAGTAGATATGAAGCTCTAAGCTTTCAAAATAAAAGATTATTCATACACATTTTCACCTCTGATTTAACCCTTTTGTTTGAACTTTTACAGAAATAATTATGCAACTTAAATGTATCACTAGATTTCTGGTAATAATTTGGGTTGGGTTGTTGTCTGGTAATAAAGTGGCGCACCTTGCTATATGACTGGTCTCCTGCCTTATTAAAATTTTATCTAAATGCTTTTCAAATGACCCTTCCTGACCAGAGTAACTTGGTAAGGTGGGGAAAAGCCTCTGCAAAATGTTGCTATACTTGTGGTGAGGCGATATGTACAGCAAGGCACATATTGGTGGGATGCAAGGTGCTCCTTAATAGGAGTCATTACTCACAGCGCCATGACAGAGTACTTGAAATCATACGTGAAGCCGTAAGCCTTTCGGTAGCTAGAGCCCAAAAGGGATTGACGACAAACAATAGACAAATTAACTTTGTAAAAGAGGGTTCAACTTCAAACTCCAAGAGCAAGCCTTACTCAATCCTGGGTTTAGCACCTGATTGGACTATTTTAATGGATACGTATGAAAAGCACTATAAAATCCCAGAGGATGTAGGTGTTTCGTCATCCAGACCGGACATTTTCCTTTTTTCTAGGGCTACAAAACGCATAGTCCTGGTAGAACTTACCGTACCGTGGGAAACTAATATACCTAAAGACCACGCGATGAAACAATAAGTATTACGACCTTCAAAATGAATTAACAAAAAAATAATATGCTATGTAGTTAATTTATATGCTGTAGAAGTAGGAGCGAGAGGTATACCAGCAAAATCTCTCTATAACCTGCTTAAAGACCTTGGATTGTCCAGAAGTGCAGTAAGTTCTATACTAGAACGAGTATCTAAAGCTGCACTAGTAGGATCATATCGGATTTGGCTGGGCAGGGAGAGAAATACGAGTAGTGAAGGTGAGTGTTGACGTACGTCAATATAAGGGGCCCCTTTTAAACCTACAGCCCGAGTCACAAGTCTTGGGGTCTATTCGAGATTTCTCTCTCTGCCACACGATGGACCCGGCACCCGCACGGTGAATCCATGGAATGCTAAGAAGTTCGTCTCTCTTTATTCAAATTAATTATTATTTCGCAGATGTGCCGTTCCGAAGAAGAGGATAAAATATTGTGTGAATAATAAAGCAATATTTTTCATGAAGTACAGATTATCAAATAAATCAATCATTCTGAATTACCACAACATCTAAATAATAGTAGCCTGTCTACTACAACAAGGTCTACTAACATTGAAATGTTTTATACCTAAGTTCCGAGTTGCCCCGTGCGAAGCCTGGGCGAGCTGCTACTATGATATAAATATGACAGGCAAACTATATTTTAATAACGTTGAATGTAAAGTACAATTTGAAATAAATGTTTTATTGCCCTGTTTTTGATTAGGTATTTATTTAAGTACCTCCTATTTTAGTTATATTATATTAAACCCCTTTTTAAAATGTAATTTTAGAATGCATAGAACACAGGCTGAATTCATCGAACTATCGCAGCACTACCCTTACCTAGTGGAATATTTTCTTTATGGCAATACTTTTTGAGTATTGAATTGAAAATTGAATTGAAATTGAATTGTAATTGAGAGAACGAGAAGCACTATAGTAGTCAGGAACTTTGTAACTCTATATTGTATTCCATACTCTAAGTTGCGAGCACTCTACCTATAGAATTACAAAGTTCCTGATTACTATAGTGCTTCTCGTTCTTTCAATTTCAATTCAATTTTCAATTCAATACTCAAAAAGTATTGCCATAAAGAAAATATTCCACTGGATAAGGGTAAAGCTACGATAGTTGAATGAATTCAGCTCGTGTTATATCCATTCTAAAATTACATTTCAAAAAGAGGTTTCATGTAATATATTACATGAAACCTCTTTTTGAATAGGAGGATATAAATAAAATAGGAGGGAGAATAATAAAAAACAGAACAATAAAACATTTATTTCAAATTGTACTTTACATTCAATATTATAATAATATAGTTTGATTAACAAATTTAGATATACCATTTAGTAGCAGTAGCTCAGACTTCACACAGGTAACTCGGAACTTACGTATAGAACAAACGTTTAACTTTTTCAATGTTCGAAGCCCTTGTTTTAGTAGAGATACTACATACTACTATTAGATGTTGATTAGATTTATTACTTCATGAAAAATATTGCATTATTCACACAATGTTTTATCCTATTCTTCAGAGTGTCACATCTGCAAAATGATAATTAATTTGGATGAATAAAACAATCAAAATTATTACTAGAAATGTAGTGATACATTCAAGTTGCATAATTGGAATTGCAAAAGGGTTAAATCAGAGGTGAAAATTTGTATTAATCTTTTTTTAGAGCTTCATCATCAACAGCCCACTAAATGTTCCCACTGCTGGGACTCGGGGCCTTCTCTCGCAAGGATAGAGTTAAGGCCATTATCCACCACAATGGCCCAGTGCGGGTTGGTGGATGACACACGACTTCGAAAGATTCTAGGTACATGTCGGTTTCCTCACGATGTTTTCCTTCACCGTTTTAGGTTAGCGGCATTACGCACATGACTTTGAAAATACAGTGGTGCGTGTGGGGTTTGAACCCGGGGTCTCCGAATCGGCAGGCGCTGTTCTCCCGACTAGACCAGCCGTAACTTTCAGAGCTTAGTACTTCATAATCTACTCACACAATGTACCTACTTTTCACTAAAAGCATCATTTATTCTCTATAAGAATGGGACGGGATCTGTATAGGATAGTGTAAGTTAATTGGAGTTTGATGCAATTCCCACTCCAGAAAACAAGAGTTGCAATGTCCACTGACATGAGATTTTGACAGACATGGAGAAGAAACAGAAATTGAAGCGCAGGGATTGGTAACGGAAAAAAAACTGGCAGTCATAGAGACTGACGATAGAACTGAAAATTTATAACTGAGTACTTGACAGCACACTTTGGAAACTACGCAGGTGAAACCGGAGGGCGTTTCTGGTTTGGAATAAATCTTTAAAGCATTGTCATCTAAATAAGCCTTCTCACACGTCATGGCCATTGGCTATCTAGACTAAAGATGTGTAATGGTAACCATGGTAACACGCCATGACTATCTAATGTTTACCCATTTGTGGCCATAGCTCCGAGTTCCCCCGAAAATTTATTTCATTCCGAATCATGATGTTTAAGCTCAATTCACGGCCCACGAAAAATCTGTATGTAATGAGCCAAAGGAAGTTTTCACTTCAAAAACTAACGAATGCGAATCCGCAGGCAAAATCTAGTACCTAGTATTAGTAAACGGCCAGTAAATAAACTGTCAATTATGTACCGACTTGTATATTTCATGGGTAAATTTGTAAGAAATAACTGGTCACACTTTTTTGTTTGTTTTGTTATATAGGTTATGTTTACATTATACATATTTTGCAAATTTTAGACTAGATGCAGCCGTTATGGTATAAATTTAACTCATGCTGATATCTAGAATGCATCATTATCAATTTTTATCAAATGGGCATTTGAAAATATTGTCTACTTACGAGTAAAATGAGATTCTATTGATTTTTCTTCACTTTCACATTTCACTGCGGATATTTTAGCTTAAAACACAGCAAACACACATTGTTCATATACTAAAACATAAATGACTTACAAGTCTTTCTCAAACACGTTTCAAATATTATTATAATAAATATATATGAATTAAATCAATAAAAAACAGAATCCAAGCTTTGAACAGACTTTTGTTGGGGAACCCGGTGTCAGATTTGAAAACTTAGCCAGAGAAAAACCCGGCCACGGTGACAAGGACGTAAAATCAGTATCTCTTTCTCTCTCTTTCACAAGTAATAGGTAATTAGAGTGTCTCGTTCCCGCAAGTTGTGACGTCACTTATTGTGCTCCCCTGTTCTAGACACTTGACATGAAGCGATTAAATGTTTGTTCTAGCAATGTTGTAACTTCGAACTGTACAGGGATGAAATTGGGGTTGAAATGGGGGACGAATGTCTCTTAGGCTCTCAAACCTAAACAACTGAACCGATTTTGATGGAACTGTATAAAATTGTTTTATCATAAGCTGTTTTAGTAACCGTATATGTGTCTGGGTAAACAATTAAGTACGTACTGCCTGAGTTACCTTAGTATTTATTTCGCGCGGACGAAGTCGCGGGTAACAGCAAGTACATTATAATACTAATCGCCCTACGCCCATCCGAGTTTAACCGAAGATTTTTGAAAAGGAAACTTATTTTGGCACACCTTTTTTCAGACACATTTTTCGTGTGAATTGAATTGACGCTCGGGAATGACAAGACATTTTCGGCTGAACTCGGGACCATGGCTTTGACCATCTAGAAATGCGTCAATAATTGGCTATCAAGGCTACAAAATTCAGAGTTAGAAGTTTTCACTTCTATCGGGAGTTTCTATGACTGTCAATTTTTCATATACGTACGTGGCGCTTCATCTCAATTCACAGCCCACGGAAAATCTGTTTGTGGTGTGAAAGAAGTTTTCACTTTAATATATGTATAATGATTATTATGAATGAGCCGTTTTATCAAAAAAAAAAAAGTAGTTGACGCTTGTCTTGCACGTTACGCTATTTAAAAAAAATGCCAGTCATAGGAACTGCCGATGTAAGTGAAAACTTATAACTCAGAATTTAATATCTTACTTTGGAAACTACGCGAGTGAAACCGGAGGGCGTGGCCACCTAGAAATGCTAACCCATTTCTAGATAGCCAATGGGAAATGCTGACGCATTTCTAGATAGCCAATGGGAAATGCTCACGCATTACTAAATGGCCAATGCCCACGGTCCCGAGTTTACCCGAAGATCTCTTATCATTCCCAAGCGTGACGCTAGAATTCAATTCGCATCCCACGAAAAATCTGTATGTGCTGCGCCATAAGAAGATTTCACTTCAAAAATGTGAGCTAGAATTAAAGTTTTATGTAAAAAAAAGAGTAATTTCTTTATTTAACTCAAATCACGGTTGTCATGCTTGTTGATATGGCAGCATTGCAGTAGGGATTTTTGTAGTTTGTATTGTGCCAATGTTATGCGTTGTGCTTTCCTGTGCGTCATAGACACAGATTAAGTAGAGAGCACATAGAGAGGAGTACAGTATCATACCTACCTTTATATTTAGTTTTTGTCTGTGGTAGTAATTTACAACAATTTACGTTCTTTTTTGTCTGTGGTATTAGAATTTCCTTTATTCCTTTTGTGATCATAGTGATGTAGTGATCTGTGTTGTGATCTGTCGTCAGTTTGTTGTGATTGTGAACCTTCGTATGAATTCATTTTTATTACAATAATACATTCAGTCTCAATTCTTAATGACACGACACGCAAGAAACTGCACGGCAGGAGCCGTTTACACATATCACGAAAAGAAAAAAGACGCTGCAGCTTCGGGCTATGGCACTCAAAGCGAAAGAGTGGGAAAGGATTCCGTGAAGAGTTTCGACTGCTGCAGTTTGACTCTACAACCTTGCAGGAACCCAGTTGTCACTAAAGACGGATATTTGTTTGATAAAGAAGCTATATTAGAGTATTTCATCACCAAAAAGAACGAATACACCAAGCAACTAAAGAAATATGAAAAGCAATTAAAGAAGGAACAAGCAGAAAAGGCAGAGCTTGCTGAGGCTGAAAAAGAATCGAACTTAATCAAGTTTATGAATAGAGAAAAGAATATATCAAGTGGTAGCTCAAAATCTTCTATCACTGGGGCATCAAGTTCAGTGTCGAATCTGGCCAATGGTAAAGACAAACAACTGCCCAGCTTTTGGGTGCCGTCTCAGCTCCCTGATGCAAAGATATCAAAATTAGAAAAGCCAGATCCAACTGTCTACTGTCCTATAAGTGGAAAGCCATTAAAAATGAAGGACCTGATAGAGGTAACATGGACTTTGGTGAAGGATCCTGATGATAAGAAGAGTTTAATAGCTAAGGAAAATAGATACATGTGTCCTGTGACCCACGATATACTTAGCAATGCTTTGCCCTGTGCAATCATCAGGTAAGCCAGTATTTTCATTTAATATTTTCTTAAACTGTGGTAATCGGAAACTTCGGCAATACCCTTGGGTATTGCCCCAGTGAGTAACCATTACCAACACATAGGAAAAAAATATTTATAATGTTGTATGTAATTTTGGCGCCAAAAATAGCACAGATATTTTTTAGTAAGATAAAACTTGTTTTTTTTTTCAATTTATACTATACCTCATTCCAAATCTACGTGAATAAAAGGTAAACAAATCAATGTCACTCTCAATATGACATACCAGCATTTCTCAACGATTGTTTTACAAGATAGTTTGTAGTAACTTTCATTGCTTGCCCTTTTAAATTTTTCATCGCATAACAAGGCTAAATATATCCAATTACAATAAAAATCAAATAATACATTACATTAAAATCAAGTTACATTACAATTATAAATTCCAAATTTATGGCAAAAATAAATGGAGTAAAATTAATCCATACTTGAATATAATGGAAATGGACATTTTCACAATATGGGCATGAGAGGGGTAATTTAGAAAAATAGGCGCGTCTTTAATAAGAATAATTTGATGAAAAGAAGTGTAAATGTCTTGAATGCAACATTGAGAGTTTGAGAAACACAGATCAAATTGCTAGTACTTAAAATCATATTTCTATCATCCTACCATTGCTTTCTATAACTTTTAAAATAAGATAGTATAGAATTATTTGATCAATACAAATCTAAGTAAATGGTATTTAAGATCGCAATAAAGTCGAATCCTCTTTGTGAAAAATATTTTAAGACAATTTCATAAAAATACTAAGATTAAATGATGTTTATGTTATGGTATCACCTTTTTTTGGTTTGTTTTGGTTTTCTACATGCCTTTCTGGAACGCACTATATACCTACATAAATTGGTATTTCTAGAATTTATTTTATGACTTTTTATTTTATTTATAAATTGCTTTTACATACAATATAAATAGCATACTGTTTACATATTCTATCTGGGGTTTCTTAAAATATACCATTCTTATATTAAAATTGTATGTCCAGTCCAATATGCTAGGTTCAGTTCAATGTGAACACAATCATTTATTATCCTACTAATATTATAAATGTTAACTTTGAATTTTTATTGCTCAAACACATCGTAACTTCTGAATGGATGGGACTGAAATTTGGAACATAAATTGTAGTCTGGAAGAACACATAGGTTGCTTTTTATCCCGGGAAAATAATGGGAACAATGCAGGTGAAACCGCAGAGTGCTGCTAGTATTGACTAAATGTGTTAAATCTATTTCAGTTTTCCCTTTGAAGTTGGCATCATCTAACAGTATTTATATGATTTGTATTCTAGGACAACAGGCCATGTAATTACAATGGAGTGTGCTGAGAAGATTATCAAAAAGGATTGGCTGCACCCTCTCACTGGTGATACCCTGAAGGAAAAGGACATCATACCCCTGCAGAGAGGAGGCACGGGTTATGCCCTTACTAACCAAAACCTTGAAGGAAAGAATGAGAGGCCTGTTTTGCAAGCGTAGAGCTCTGGGTTGCATTAGCTGCATCTACAACATTAGTATTCTTTACAGAGTTATTTAGTAGGGCCGTACTAACTGAATACGGAAAATACTTCACTCATAATTAACCGCCCACTCTGTATTTCTTCCTGTTTGCAGAAATCGTTAATTTTAAATACAAATTTCATAGAAAGTATATTGAAAGGTATCATCATTAATGAAGTTGTGTACTGAAGCTTGTGCGTCATTCTTTCTCACTTATAGCCTGTAGTTTACTTGAGAGTGTAACACTACTCCACAACATATAATATGATACATTTTTTTAATTTGAGCTAAAGCCGGTGTAAAGTCAAGTCAGTAAGATGTTTTGTCAAGTCCAAACAGTGATTTTGAAATGGAATGGCAATTTTTTGGTGATTTCCTATTTAGTCCCATAGTCAGTTTATTAAAGAGTACATATATCCCTTGCATCATAATACAGGCATTCTGAAGAACTCTGTATCGATCATTGATATGTATTATTGTGTAAAATATGAAATGTACATACTATGTTCACTAGTTGTTAAATCCTGTGAAAGTTGTGGGAACTAGATATAAAATTTTTAGTTATAGGCCTACATTGCAAATCTTAGTATATCTTGCAAATTCATTTTTATATTTAGTTTTGCCACTTGCCTTTTGTGTATAGACTGAAATGTTATGGACAATTTATATTGAAGAGCATTTAAATTTTTGATACAACAAAAAATTATTTAAAATGTATCACACAATGCACAAATTGATATAATTAGCTTGAGGCTTCTCTATTTTGAAGACAAATAATGTCTATTCAGAAATACTACACATGCATTCAACAGAAATTGTCCAGCCACCACACTGACTCTCTGATATGAAAATAAAACAGGTTATAATATACATATACAAGTCTATAATTTCTTGAAAATAAACTTAAATATAAAAGTTATTCCAATATTAATTATTTCTACTCTTATTTTGCTAATTTTATGAACTATTAAAGGAAAATAAATCAATTTGGAAATCTCCACAATTTGTTCTAATTTCAGTCCCTGGATAAGAGAGGCAGTCAGCCGCAATTGAGTCTAAAAAGTTTAATACTGATGAATCATCATGATTATCATTGGTAGGCGAGTCAACTTTTGAAACAATAGACTGTGTTTTAATCTCATCATCCCTGACATGCAGCAATGCAGGCTGTATCAATGAATTTGATCTACTAAAACCATCCTCAGACTTCTCATCATTACTCCTATTTAATATCCAATCCTTTAACTCCCGATCTAAAATGAAAGATTCTTTGACTGCAGACAGAGAAAGATCTTCATCTCTGAATATCTCTTGTAAAGTATCGTCATTCACTAAGGCATCTCTCACTTCGTCGTTGGTCGGCAACGCATCCTGGTTGGCTAAGACACTTTCGTTATTTTGCAGGACCGCATGACTAGTCTGTAGAATATTTTCATTAACACATAAAATATCTGGACTAGTCTGTAAGGCATGTTCTTCTAAATTCAGAATATTCGTACTATCCTGCAAGACATTTTCAGTTGTATGTAAAAGATCTTGGCTACTTTGTAATGCATTTTGGTCATTGTTTATAATATCTGTACTCGTTCGTAAAACATTTTCATTGCTACTTAAAATATTTGTGCCAGATTGTGAGATATTATTATTAGGGAGCAAATTTGTTCTCAAAATGTCTTCATTGGTTTGTAAGACGTTAACAACATTTTGACCAGGTACATTTTTATCTCGATCATGGTCTTTATCCACTATTTCAATGGAACGAATAACTTGTGGCTCATATTTTGCTAAAAGTTCAGGATTGATTTGGAATTTGCGGAACACTGTAGATGTTGGTTTGATGGGCGAAGATCGTATGTCGAAATGAGTACTGTGAAATCGTGTATGATTATTTTTACTCGTTTGGTCCCCTCCAATAGTGTCTACCTGTATAGTGGCATTAACTGGTTGTTCTAAAGAACAAATAGGCGCAGGCTCTTCAGGTATATTTGCACATAATTCTTGTTCAAGTGACTCGAATGGCTCAATTTTAACCGCTATTTGATTATCAGCCTTTTGTTCAGCACCTTGTGAGATAATTGCACTCTGTTCCTCTACGCACTCACTAGATTTCCCTAGCATGACCAAGTCTTCCATTCCGAGTTCTATGAGGGTATCGCAGTTTTCCGAGGCAAGCCTCATTCTCTTGGCGTTTTCTTGAGTTTTTTGTTGTTTCTGTTTCCACACTCTCTTGTTGACTGTCGGCCATTTTTCCACTGAGTTTATTCTGGCACAATCTTCGGTCTCTACATCGGTGTTGATTAATATGTCTTCATTGTTCATAGTGATCCACGACTGTGCTCCGCTCGCGTCTAATTTCTGGTCCTTGGGCGATGGCGGTCTGTGGTTGCAATGGCCATCTTTATTTTTGACACAACTCAACGCTTCCATGTTGAAGTGATATTTCCCAGGGTTCACACCTAGTAACCTGAAAGAATAAAATAGCCTAGTGATATATTAAATTAGAATAGTATATACTACCCTAGCAAAAATCGTAAACAAGTATTAGTATTAAATAGCACTAATGATGCGCAATACACTTGTACAGCTACAGATATAAATAACGCTAGTACGCATAGCGGTGTCGCCAAAGACATCGAATGTGACAAATTCGAAATCTATGGGTGTCGCAAACACACAAAATGTCACTCATCCAAATAGCGTCTAACGCGCACGTCTCGCTTCGGCCACCAGCGCCCCTCATTTGCATGTCGGTGCCGCGAACCTATGAGATGCTCCTAACAAAAAATGCTCAATGGTAAAGAAGTTTTCACCTCAAAAAACTCTAGTTATCGTTAAACGAAGAGGTTTGACTCTACTTTTGTGATAATAACGTCTAGGGTGTGGAATGCGTTGCTTGAGTGGGGTTATCCCGATGGTTATAATCTCGGTGTCTTTAAGTAGAAAGTGAATCGGTTTCTTCTAGGTAAACACGCCTCATCGTAGACCGCATCCTCGCTTAACATCAGGCGAGATGGCGGTCTAGTGTAAACCTATAAGCATAAGCAGCCCACTAAAAATGTTTTCACTGCTGGGACTCGGGCCTTCTCTCGTAAGGAGAGACTCAGAGCCATAATCCACAACGCTGGCCCAGTGCGGGTTGGTGGATGTCACATGACTTCGAAAGATTCTAGGTACATGTCGGTTTCCTCACGATGTTTTCCTTCACCGTTACGTTAGCGGCATTATGCACATGACTTCGAAAAGACAGTGGTGCGGCTGAGGTTTGAAAACTAGTCTAGTCGGGGGAACGGCGACTGCCGATCCGGAGTGTGAACCTATGAATGTTAAAAAAAAAGTTGGCAGTCATAGGAACTCCCGACAGAAGTGAAAACTTATAACTCAGAATTTGATAGCTTACTTTGGAAACTACACGGGTGTACCGGAAGGCGTGGCCTGACCATCATGGCATGGCCATCTAGAAATGCGTTAGCATTTCCCATTGGCTCACGCATTTCTAGATGGTCATGCCGTGATGGTTAGGCCACGCCCTTTCAGCATTTCCCATGGGCTGACGCATTTCTAGATGGCCAATGGCCGTGGCCCCGAGTTTACCCGAAGATTTCTTATCATATCCGAGCGTGACGATTGATGAATCCATTTCACAGCCCACGAAAATTCTGTCTATAGCGCGCCTAAAGAAGTTTTCACTTCAAAAACAGTGAACATTTCATATCAACATATCAGACCTGCCAACATCTTCGCCGACGGTGCACGTCTTCCCTTCCTCCCCGGTGCTTCGCAGCACGCAGGGCAGCAGAGACCGCAGCTTCACGATCAGCTGTTCCAGTTGCTGGATGAAGATGTTCGTCCGGTCGCTGTCCGACCCGCTCTTGATTATAGCCAGCAAGCAGTGGAACAGGTCCGAGTGCATCTTCACGGGTATGTGCGTCGGATGCATCTCGTAATGCTTCTGCAGAAGGTATAAGCTGGGGAATTCCTGAAACAAATATAGCATATTGATGTTAACATTCACAATGACTGAATATCTTCAAAGCAAGAAGTACATATTATAATAATAATAATAAATATTGGTGGACAATTCACACACAACACCATCTGACCCCAAACTAAGCAAAGCTTGTATGATGGCGGCCAGATAGCTGATATAATACTTATATAGTTTTAAATACATACTTATTATACATAAAACACCCAGACACAGTGCAAACATTTGAATTCATCACACAAATATTACGGCTGGCCTAGTCGGGAGAACGGCGACTGCCGATCTGGAAGCCTCGGTTCAAATCCGACGCGCACCTACTGTTTGTTCGAAGTCATGAGCGTAATGCCGCTAACTTAAAACGGTGAAAGTAAACATCGTGAGGAAACGGACATACATGTACCTAGAATCTTTCGAGGTCATGTGTCATACACCAACCCGCACTGGGCCAGCGTGGTGGATTATGGCCTTGACTCTTTCCTTCCGAGAGAAGGCCCCGAGTACCAACAGTGGGAACATTTAGTAAGCTGTTTATGCTGCTTATACAGCATATGCTTATTCCCACGTACGACAGATATTTGTGTGATGAATTCAGATATTTGTTCTATATCTAGAAAACAATTTAATTTGGCGCTAGATAGTGTTGTGAGTAACATTTTATTATTTTCAATGTATAAGTCAAACGACTCACAATAGCGCACTGGAAGCAGGAGACAAAGTTTTTGTTCTGGCCGTTGTTCTTCTTCTTCTTCTTTGGTTTCAACAGGATGCCGTGCTGCGGTAAACTCATCTTTGGTAATTTCACTTTTCTTCCGCTACGAGTCACTTTAGGTGGGCTTGCCTGAAAACAAGAGGTCAGTAATTAATACGGTATTTGACAATACTTCAAATATTCCACGAAACTATGACCATTCCACCAGATGAAAAATTAAATGAAAATATTTCACTCTATTTTCCTATAGGTACACCATTTTTTTTTAATTAGCAAAATTTTAACACAAGCTGAAAAACAACCGAAAATCTGATGAAAAAAAATTCACGGAAATTATCCAATTTATGATTACCGACACGCATGGGTTTTGTAGTATTCGAAGCAGTGCTATTTATTTACATGTTTTTCATGGTCAAGGTCACGAGTCACGATCACCCAAATCGTGATATCCTACCCTCTAGTTACTTAAAAAACAAATGTAATCAGTTCGGTCGGATGTTCGGTCAGTCAGGCTTTTGATTCCGACGAAAGAGTGCTGGCCAAAAAAACCGTAAAAATATATAAAATATGGGTTTCTGCTCAGTGAAATGGTGCAGAAACAATAGCAGAACATCTAACTTTACAAAGGACGGTATATCATTTCACAAGTAAGTAATTTAATGCAATAATTAGAAAAACATAACATCATCAATAAAACAAACAAAAACGAAATGGGAACGCGTTGATGTCTTTCTTTGCATCCTGCTCTGTCCTTCTAAGTTTGCATACCTAACTCTATCTCGTTTTATCCGATCATTGGTGGAAAGTAGTGCACGTCACACGGATATTCGGCTAATCACAGCGCGGCATTTTACCTCGTCCTGCGCCCCCGCTGGTGAGTTGTGGATGTAGGCGAGATTCGTTTCATCGTCGATCAACAGGGTATCTAATCTGTGCTCGCGTGTGACATCACGCGCATGACTTGACCAGGACCATTACAGATCCAGTGTTTTAGGTAGGTTCATTTATTTTTAATGTTAATACTATATCCCAGAAATAGTAATTTAGTTTGCCTATTGTAGAGGTACCATAAAGAACAATTTAGTTTTAATTTTTTTGTCATATATCGTGTTTTAGCATAAGTCACTGAACAGCCAAATATTGTTTTAAATTATCACGTTCGTCTAGTACACTTCTGTTATAAGTTACGTTATATTTACCGTTATTACATGGTGGAGTTAGTTGCCGATATTACGATGCAGTTTTTTTATAGTGTAGACTATAGAGTGATGGTACGAGATGGACATGTGAAGAGCAGTCACGCAGCTAATGGAACATGAAGAATACAAATTATTACCTCGCACTGTACTGCGCTCGTCACCCAGATACATACCTAAGATTATTTATCTCTATGAAGCAATGCCCTTCAAATCGGAATACAGTGATGTTTGCTTACTACTACTTGGCGGTAGAATACACATCTGTATCTGACAGTACTCCCCAAGACACAGCCATCAATCTACCATTGCTTATTAAGTTTATATATTTATTCCAGTCCAAATCATTACCTATCACTACACTGCACCCACAGATAAGGTGATTCATTTCTATGCTTAATAATTTATCTGGAAACTTTGCTCTTCAAACCGGAAAACAGTGATGAAATATAGAGAACAATTGAAGCATACCTGATCTTCTGCCTCAGCCATCAGTTCAGCCATTTCAAACTCCTCTTCCATCTCCCTCTGAACTCTGAGCTTTAGTATTTTCGCTTCATTCTTTTTAGCAACCATTTCTCTTTTCATTTCGAGTCTTATACCATTTTCTTTTTTCACATCTTTTATGATGCTCTCTTTTTTGATTAAATCTTTTATAAAGCTTTCCCTCTTTAAATCCTTCATTGAAATTTCCTTTTTAGATAATTCGTTTGCAATCTCTTTTCTAAGTTCATTTTTGACGATGTGGTCTTTCTTGATGTCTGTTTTAACAATACCTTCAATATTTTGTTCTGGTTGCTGTTTTTTGTCCTTTGTAACTATTTTATTCTTGCCTACAATTGTTAAATCTCTTGGTGATACCACTCTGAAAAGTACAACATAATGCAGATGAGTGATAGAGCCACTATACATTTTTACAACAGTATTTAGTGTCTTATAGATAAAATACTGCATTTGTCAATTTGATCATGTTTTCAGATAAGTTGGGTCTATTATTGTACAATCATTTATTTTATCAGTATTTGTAATGAAAATGTGACTGATAACATGTCTTATCAAACCCTTACCAAAACAAAAACAATTTACTTAAGAAAAATTGGTTATGTTTGACTTATTCATGAATTTAACTGCATTTACTAGGTTCCTGTGAGGATTTGGTAATTGATAATTATGTATTAATAATGGATTTGGTAATAAGGAAGTTTCTTTGTGATACTTAACAGTTTAAAATATAAAAAAAATATACTTAATAATATTTCATCAGACTGTGACAAGTTTACTATTTTGTTATATGTAGTACAAATAGGACAGGCCAAATAAGCCATGATCCTGATGGTAAGCAGCTAGCGCTCCTCCCATAACAGTACAGTGCTATACAGCTATAGAACATCATCAACAGCCCGCTAAATGTTCCCACTGCTGGGACTCGGGGTCTTCTCTCGCAAGGAGAGAGTTAAGGCCATAATCCACCACGCTGGCCCAGTGCGGGTTGGTGGATGACAAATGACTTCGAAAGATTCTAGGTACATGTCGGTTTCCTCACGATGTTTTCTTTCACCGTTTTAAGTTAGCGGCATTACGCATATAACTTCGAAAAGACAGTGGTGCGTGTGGGGTTTGAACCCGGGGTTCCGCGGATCGGCAGCCGCCGTTCTCCCGACTAGACCAGCCGTAACTTATAGCTATAGAACATAAAGAGTCCTAATCATTGCCTATTGCTGCACTGAGCTCGACACCCAGGTATGTTAGATGATTTTATTTTAGGGAGATATTAACAGTTGTAACAGTTTTGGTGATGCAATTTTATAGTTAAGTTAAATGTTTCTTACTTGTAAATAAACTGAGTATTGGTAACGGGATCATACGTAGGTTCGGGGGCTATTTTCTCCGGATTGCTAAATATCTTCAATGCTTGCGTCACCATCTTCATCTGCTCATCGCTAAGCTGGTTGAGACTGAAAACAAGTATTACAAACAAATAAGATAGATAGAAACTATAATTGTGAAAAATGGAATGTAACATACACTATGATTACTCACAGTGAATTTTGATACTTTTTTTTTGGTTCCAACTTCATTCAGATCGAGTTAAATCATTGGAATTTTCTAAGGAATTCCTAACAACTCATTTAAAATGTAGAATGAATGTATGGTACATTACTACTTGTATTTTAGAAATACCATTTCAAATCAGTCCATTAAATTTTGAGTTTGAATGATTTTGTGAACAAAAACACAAGTGCTCTCTTTATGTTAGTAAAGATATATGTTTATGTACATCTGAACACTAAGACACCAGCTGTTTATCAGTGTTTAGGTTCCAGCAAACAGAATAATGATATTTCTTATTTAAACAGATGCTACAAAATATGTTACACACCTGTGGTATGTCTCGCCGAGCTTTAATAATTGGACAGATGTATGTTTGGACGGCGGAGCAGAGGGCTGTGCCGGTGCTGTTGACTGCACTACAGGCGGAGTGGTCTGCAGTATTGGTGGACTGGAACAATAAATGTGTTTTGTGTTTATTAGGAATTACGAACATTAAAATCATCTAATTTTTTTATAGACTACATCAGGAAAGGATCCCCAAACAGTGGAACAGCTCGGAGATCGTACTTCTTTACAAGAAAGGGGACCCTCTGGATATTGGAAACTATAGACCAATTAGCTTGCTTTCGACAATGTACAAACTGTTTACCTCATTACTTCAAAATAGACTAGCGCCCCAAATAGACAACAGCCAACCGAAGGAACAGGCAGGCTTCCGGTCAGGCTTCTCAACTACTGATCATATACATACTATAGAGCAAATTATCGAAAAATATAAAGAATTCAACCAACCATTATACATCGCACTAGTGGACTACAGCAAAGCTTTCGACAGTATTACACACGATTCAATTTGGAGAGCACTACATGCAATCAACATAGAGACAAAGTACATAAGAATCATAAAAAATATATATACAAACAGCGAAAGCAGAGTAAGACTCGAAGACACAGGAGAAGTAATAAAAATAGAAAGAGGAGTCAGGCAGGGCGACCCTCTATCAACAAAACTGTTTATTGCCGTCTTAGAAGATATATTCCGAAAACTAAATTGGTCAAGGACAGGAGTAAAGATAAACAACACTCGCCTCAGTCACTTAAGATTTGCAGATGATATCGCACTCTTTGCCGAAACAGCTGCAGAAATGAAACGAATGCTACAATCGCTAAGTGACGAAAGCGAAAAGGTAGGGCTTCAGATGAATGCTACAAAAACTAAAATTATGACAAACAGTAACAACATACCAATTGAAGTCGAAGGAAAAACTATTGACTATGCAGAAAGCTACATTTACCTGGGCAAACAAATATCATTCAACAAAAACAGCAACGAGCAAGAAGTAGATAGAAGAGCCAATATAGCATGGAAAAAATATTGGTCGCAAAAAGAAATTGTAAAAGGGAACTACAGCCTTAAACTAAAAAAGATAGTGCTAGACACCTGCATTCTACCATGTCTCACATATGGATGCCAAACATGGACATTTACTAAGAGGATAGTAAATAAAATAAACTCATGTCAACATGCGATGGAAAGAAGTATTTTAAAACTAAGAAAGATCCAACAGGTTAGAAATGTAGAAATAAGAGAAAGAACGAAGCTGACGGACGCTCTTGAGCACGCACTCCAGAAGAAATGGAGATGGGCAGGGCACCTAGCCCGATATACAGACAGAAGATGGACAATTGAAACTACAAAATGGAAAGGCCCCATAGGAAAGAGAAAAGTTGGAAGACCAAAAATGAGATGGGAAGATGATATCAAAGAAATAGCAGGAAAAAAGTGGATTGAAATTGCAAAAGATAAGAAAAGGTGGAAAGAGTTGGAGGAGGCCTTTACCCGAAAAGGGACTATACAAAAAAGAAGAAACTAATACAACTAACTTATTAATAAGGATAGATACTAATAAAAACTAACAAATAAGTTATAAGATATGAAATAAGATGTATAGGTTTTTAAGGCTTAAATAAATAAATAAATAAAAAATTTTTTTATAGTATAGAGTGACGAGACAAGCAGGACATGTGTCTGATGGTAAGCAATATGCCTGCCCAGAACAGCATAGTGACACGCAGCTATTGGAACATGAAGGGTCCAAATCATTACCTAGCTAGCACTGCACTGCACTTGTCTAAAATATGAAATCAACCTGGAAATTTAAATTTACAACAGATTTTTGGCTTCTGCAAAATGTATGGAACAATTTCTTCCATTTTCTCAGTTTATATTAAATAGTGCCATGGACCGCACAGATGGACTTCCGATGGTACAAACAAGACTTGATGGTACACTAGATGCTTTATAGATATAGCTGGTCACATAGTAATAGTTGTTCATAATTTTGACAATAATTTGGTGGAAGAGAAATGAATAAATTTAAAGTTACCTAAACATTGTTCACATGCCAAGCTCATATAGTGGTCATATTAGATACACAATATGTAGTGTGTTAGTAAAGATACTTGGAGGTTCAATTAAATAAATAATAAAATACAAACAAGCTAAGTGTTATGGTCAAAGAATACAAACAAATGAAACCAAAGGTCACATACCAAATTATAATCTATGATAATAAAGTTTAAGCCACTTTAAACATCAGTGTTACGACAAATGAAAACACTTAGTAAGTGAAACTGGTTATACAACAATACTCCGATATTATATTGGATACTTGTATATAAGTATAATACTTGACCTAGCAAGTATACTGTGGGATAACACATAATACAATTATCTAGTATATTAAATGGAATTTAAGCTGACCTAATTGATTTTGCATAGTCTCAGCATTTTAGTCGCATTACAATGGCTGCGACAAGACTGTACAGAAACTATCCCAATACTCACATTTCTTTTGGTTTAGTAATCTTTGGTGAAGCTTTTTCAACCCGATTATATCTTCTTCCATCAACTGTCTTCAAAGTTGTCCCATTGAAAGTTGTGTCTTTCAGTTTTACTATCTTACTGTCTATGTTAAGCTTAGGTATTGTATTTAGAGTGCTGGTGGTGCTCACAACGTTACTGACAGTGTTGTTGATTACATTGTTCACGGTATTAGAAGCATGAGTGTTGTTGATCGGGCTGTTCACAGTATTAGCAGCATGATTGTTGTTAACAGTTACGCTTGGCTTCAGTACGACGCTGTTCACAACATATTGCTGTTTGGCAGGAATTTCATTCTTGGGCATTAAGAAACTAGCCAGTTTCAACTTATTGCCGACGACCCCGCTATCTTGCTTCTTTAGTATTCGTGGTTTGGGACTGCTGTTCACATTAACGAAACTATTGTCCAAATTGCCGCTACTTTCGTAAAACGCTTTCAGGTTATCACTAATAGGCTTAGGCTCCTCAACGGCACTCTGTGCTAAAAAGTAGGATTGTCCCTGAAAATGAATACATATTAATATTCAGGTCGTTTATTATCATCGAAATAAACATTCCCGTAGAATAAAATACCTGAGGGGCGCCAGGATCTTGAATTAAATAAACTGGGGTAAATTGACACGAATTCACTATGATACTATCTGGTACAGCATTCATGGTGTAGACACTATATTTCTTAACAATAATCACATTACTCTCAAATGAAATCAAATAAAATAAAGCGAAAAAACAAAATAGGAAAACACCCCCTCGATGTTGACAAATCGACTTTTTTTTTTTTTAAATATGCTACTCGGATCACAGATAATGTATGTATTGTATGTGTCGTTAAAGTTGACATCACACCGTCAAAATCAAAGAATGACAAACCAGTTAAGTTATTTCACGAAGTTTTTTTTTACCAATTTTTGTGAACGCATCTCTTACTGTCAAAAAACCTGCTTGATGTCAAATGGACAAGTCAATGTTGACAAATGTCTAATGCTATTTTGTTTTGACGCTTCCCGTGAAATCCCGAGGCCCGTCAGCGGTCAGCGGTCAGCGTCATCCGTCATACGATTTTGATCAGACGACAAGAACGGGAAGATTTGTTAGAAAATAAATAGAATTCATTACGTGCGGTTGTTTACGTTGGTTGATCCAGTGTTTTTATATTTGCCACTAAACTGGAGAATCAATTTGACCATTTTGAAATTGCGAATAAACGATAATAATTATTATCTGTGATTAGTGTTATCTAATCCCGTATTATTAAATTACATTGATAACATATTGTGGAGTGTGACGACCTAGTTGAATAAAATATTAAAACATCGATTAGTGTGAATAACTGTCGTGTTTTAATAATCTGGCGATAAATTCATGTGAAGAATGAACTTGTCGTTTGCTGGTTGTGGATTCCTCGGTATATACCACGTCGGAGTTGCAGTGTGTTTTAAAAAATATGCTCCTCATCTATTACTAGGCCAAATATCTGGAGCCTCGTTCGGGGCTCTGTCAGCATGTTGCCTCTTGTGCGATTTGCCTATAGGTGAGTTTTCTTACCAAACGGAGGATAATGTTTGCAATAATATTATGAGTAGATGTATATTTAACTACTGAACAATGTTATTCATGGCATATAGATCTGCATATTTTACATACAGTAAAAATCGCAATACTTTTTTGATTTGATGAATTTTCAAGATCAAATAAGCCAAGAGATTAATTAGGTCCTTATGTTACGACTTTTTCAAAATTGTAAGTACCTATCATTTGAAGTTCAGTGTCTTTTCAACATTCCTAGGCTCATTCCTCCTATGGGACCTGCTTACCCTACTTGTGATGTGTACTAAATATTATTTATACCAATTAACAAGAATAATACCTTGCAACATTGTGTATACTTCCTGTAAAATTATATTTCATGTTGTTATGTGCCTGTATGATGTCACAAGGACATCTAACATAAACAGCAATTGACAATTAATTCTACATTGGCATTACTTACACACAACTACACATTAATTACCTACAATGTTGAAGAGATAGGAGACCATGTAAATAACTGTTAAATATTATGTGTTTACAGTTTGGTCAATGTTTCTGATAACTTATTAATGTAAACAGTGTAATGAATTTATTAACAGATCACTAATGTTTGTTGTAAAAGAGGTGGCAGATTCATTTTCGTTTCCTTGTATTGCATACAATTTGAAGCCATCTAGATTTAGCTTAAATTTTTGGTGTTGTACTTTTAAAACTTACATGCATTTGTATTTGTAGTGTTACTATGTTTGAATAATGTTATAAGCTGACATTGGCAATCTTTTTATTGAATAATTTTTTTTCAATATTACTAAGTAAAGTCTGATAGATTTTCATCTGATAAATTTATCTAAATATCAAACTTTACTGGAGAATTATGATAACACTTTCTTTAGTATAATAGTCTTAGTCCTTAAAATTATGAATACAAAAATGACTCAGTAGGCCAGTAAACTAGGTCTAATGTGATGGATGATTTTTCATTTATAATCTGAATTGGACAATTTTGTAACCTTGTGCCAGGCAAGCCAGGGCTTGATCTGTGAAATTTAATTATCCATAAATACAAATATTTTGATAGTGTATCGTAATGTACCATCAGAGACTGACTAACAATTGGCTGGTCTATCATATAAATTTGTGTTTTTATCATTCCCATAATACTAAGACCTTTATTTTACTTGTTCTTTAGTTGTTTATTTTTCGTGAAATTTATTAGCATCAATCAAAAATAAAATGCAAAATTATAAACAGAAAGACAACAAACTTTAGTTGTAACAAACAATTATGTAGGTACTTAGCAAAATTCATAGTTTCAATTAATTGACACACCCTTGATGAGGGTAATATTCTTGCACAATTCACTGTTTTATCAACTGCTTCTTAAGATGTACATTTTTAAAATATAATTTAGGTATTCATAATGGGGATTAAATGAATCTGTTTGTCATATTTCCATTGTCAAAGATAAGAACATTAAGGTGAACTTTCAATTTTATCAGGACTTAACTCTCTCACTCAGGACTCAAGTTACATTTTTTTTATGGGAAAAGGAGATAATTTGCTTCTATGTTGTTATGTGTAATGTTCTTAGAGTCTAAATAGTAAAAAATCTATTAAAACTTATTTCTACGTCTTTAGAAATTGTTGAAAATTACGTAAATTTACCTGGACGTCACTGTGTATGAATTGCGTTTTTTTATGAATTTATATACCACAATAAAAATGAGTTAGTAATTTCTTTTGAAGTGTCTAAATTCATTATTGCTGTTACACAAATTACACAACAAAAGATTGAGAAAATATCAACTTATGAGCTTATGACAAGGAAGGATAGCTTTATGCTTGTTTTTTTTGTAATATTGATTGAAGGGACAAGCCAGACATGCATCTGATGGTAAGCAATACGCCTACTCATTACAAAACAGTGCCACTCCATTATTTCAAGAGTCTAAATATTGGTGGACAATTCACACACAACACCATCTGACCCCAAACTAAGCAAAGCTTGTATGATGGTGGCGAGATAGATGATATAATACTTATATAGTTTTAAATACATACTTATTATACATAGAAACACCCAGACACAGTGCATACATTTGAATGTTAATCACACAAATATTTGCACTGGGTGGGAATCGAACCCACGACCCTCGGCTTCGCAGGCAGAGCTACTACCCACTAAGTCACGAGGCCAGTCAAATACCTTGCACTTTGCTGCACTGGTCACTTAAGATATAAGTAATTTTATTTTGTCACGTAATTTGTGCAATGAATAAGTGTGAATTTGTGCTATAGCGTGCATCATCGATTACATCTTCACTTAGCCACACTCACCTTCACTTATCCACACCCCCGGGATAAATACGCGCGAACATGTTCTCGCTCATCGTGGAACAGGACGTCTAATCTCTTTCTACGAAAACGTAATTTCGATAAAAAACTCACGACTTTCCTACTCCCGTTCTATTTCGTTTCGTCCGATACAACATTGTTTGACGTTTAAATGTTCTAAGCTTACTCTAATTATAGTAGGCTTAGAACATTTTAAACGGACACGACGACGACGGATCGAAGTAGAATCGAAGTTGGAAAGTCGCGAGTTTCTTTAGAAATTACGTATTCGTAGAAAGAGAGTAGACGTCCAGAAGCGTGAGACAACACTCGCTAGTTCATGTCTTCACACGCTTGTAAATTATTATGAATGCAAATAGTTTATGATAATATTAATTTTTAAAAACCCCTGAATACAAAAAAAAACGTATTTCAAAAAGAAAGGTCAAAGTTTGGGTCATTATCTATACCTAATGCCACAAACAATAAGTATGTATCACTAGCAGCAGCACCCTGCAGTTTTAACCGCAATGATCCCGTTTTCATTATTTTTCCATGATAAAAAGTAGCCTATGTGCTATTCCACATTCCACACCATAATCTAACTGTGTTCGAAATTTCAACACGATCTATTCAGATTCAGACGTTCCGACATGATTGAGTAACAAGCATCCAAACATTGACATATTAGAAGGATTAAACAGGTACGTAGACAAGCTAAGCTTACAACTCCCCTCCTTTCAACGTCAGGGAGGTTGTCGATCGGAGAGATAAGTATTGGGCGCGTGAAATGAAGTAAAACAAAACATAATAACATTACCATCATGGTAATAGACATGATGACTAAAAAAACGTAATTAGTCCGTCAGTTGGATTATTAAATAATATTATGTGTTTCTCAAACAAAAAATGACGAAGATACAGTGCTTAGAAGTTTCGAGTGACGTCATTTCATTGTGCGATTTTTACAAAGACGTTTGTCACAACCCCCACTCCAGATATTCGATGTGCGATATATCTTTAATAAAAAATAAGTATCCCATGTTTTACCTTAACTTACCTGACTGACTAATTAATAGATAGATAGAAACGCTTTATTGTCCACAATATAAATCTTACAAAACAAAGAGACTTAGCCTAGAACAAGTGTATCAAGTGGCGACCTTATCGCTAAAAGCGATTTCTTCCAGGCAACCGAAGATTAATTAAATCATTAGAATGGCATATTTTTGACCCGTTTTAGCAGTCATGATCCCAATTGTTTAGTACCAAATGAAGTTTTATTTATTTTGAATATTTGTTTGTCAAAATTAAAGCATACCAAATGAAGTTTTATTTATTTTGATTATTTTTGTCAGGTGAAATCACAAGCGATGTCCTCCGTGTGGTGGGCGAGGCGAGAGCCGGCTCTCTCGGGCCGTTCAGCCCCTCGTTCAACATACAGAACGCGTTGCTTGAGGGCATGCAGCGCTACCTGCCGGCCGACGTCCACAGGATCGTCAGCGGGAAGCTGCACATCTCCCTCACGAGGGTCTACGATGGGAAGAATGTCATCGTCTCCGAGTTCCCGACGAGGGAAGATCTATTGCAGGTATGATAATAGGAATGAGGTTTGATAGGCTACAGTCATGGGCGGATTTAGAGGTGTAGAGGCCCCGGGGCGAGCTTCGTTGGGGACGTTGCCTCCCCCCCTAGGTTAAGATTTCTCAAGCAAAAACCCGGACTACAAGTAACGTAAAAGATGTTTTCTGTCGATTTTTTTTCTTGAAGTGTCTGTTGTTGTGGAGGCACCCCGTTTGTGGAATCCCCGAGGCATATGCCCCGTTTGCTCTCCCCTAAATCCGGCCCCGGCTACAATCCTAAAAGAAAAACGAATGAGTCCGTCAACTAGATCGCAAAAAAATATTGTATACGTATTTTTTTCTTTTGTTTTATAAACAATAAATGACGAAGATACAGGGCTTAGAAGTTTCGCGTGACGTCATTTGTCGGTACGACTTGTACCGACTGACGTCACGAAGCCCCACTCTGGAAGTTTGATGATCTATGTCTTTGTCGGTTTTTAATAATTTGATAAAATAAAAATACGTATCTCATATTTTTAAATGATCTAGCTGACTGACTAATTGGGATGGTTTATTTGTGACCCAGTCCGATACCCTATTCGCGATACACTGTAACCTGTATCAATCCATAGTTTTCAATGCTGGGGCACGAGACTCCCCATAACCAAATAAAGAGGTTTAAGGTAGAGGCCACCACCCGCAACTAACACGTCAATATCCATCTTCTTACCCGCGAGAGTCTTAAAAATGCCCACAATAGTTTCAACTCGGAGTTCCCTCGAGATAAGATCTCTAACAATTTTCACCTACCAATATCAGCGGGAAGCTGCACATCTCTCTCACGAGGGTCTACGATGGCAAGAATGTCATCGTATCAGAGTTCGTCACGAGGAAAGATCTCCTGCATGTAGGGTTCTTTTTACGTAACCTTTCGTAATGAGAAACTCACATTGTATCAACCCATAGTCTCCACTGCTGGAGTCTACTCTACCCTTATCGAAGTAGGGGTTCTAAAGTTTTATAGGTTTATGCTTGACCGCCATTTCACCTGATGTTATGAGACGATGCAGTCGTACTTTTCTTTTTATGTATTACAGTTTCGAAGATATCATATCGTTCACATTGTACTTAAGTCATAATATAGTTACCCCACTTTGATGTCTGGCGTAACTATTTCAACCTGCATAACATGCACATGTATTACTTATGTCACCGTTAAATTGTTACATTTATAATACTGTCTAACCGTTTTTATTTTGTGGATGAACTGTGTTTACGCGTCGTCCGCTGGGTAGGAACACGGCGGAGTATGTCGGACTCACACCACGGAGAGTTGTTGGCCCTACCGATTAAAACCCATAGGTTTCTCCAGCCGTGGCTTGGCGACGAGATTTGCGCGAATATATGCAACAAGATTTATCGATAATAGTACGAGGTGTGTCTGCGCAGGCGCTGATGGCGTCGTGCTTCGTGCCGGTGTTCTCGGGCATGCTGCCGCCGCGGTTCCACGGCATCCGCTACATGGACGGCGGGTTCAGCGACAACCTGCCCGTGCTCGACGAGAACACCATCACGGTCAGCCCGTTCTGCGGCGAGAGCGACATCTGCCCCCGCGACCTGAGCTCGCAACTATTCCACGTGAGTTATTCTTCAACAGGTTCTAGACATCATGCATAGACTTCTTCTTGCAGCAGCGTCGAGTGACAGGTTCTAGGTATCGTGCTCGCTGAAAGCATAGAATAGATAACTGAAAGGTTCCTTCTTGCGGCAGCGCCGTGTGAGGGATCACTATTCTCCTTTACGTAAGTTAAACTCCGACAGGTTCTACGCATCATGCGTGAAAGGGTGCTTCTTGAGTCAGCGTCGTGTGTGGGATCGCCGTTATCCCTCAAATATAATCGAATCGAATGGCTCCTAAATGAGGCAGCGTCGTGTGAGGGATTTTCATTATCCCTCAAATGAGATCGAAAAGAACGAATACTGGTACAGGCATCACTCCACGCATCTGCATGCGGGGCTAGACGTGGGACGTGGCATCCTATGATGTTCATATAGAAAATACAATTTATATACTTTTAAGTTTTCATACCCAATTAAAAAATCTGAATTTAATAGTAGTAATGAGCGCCTACCACTAGAAGGTCCTACTTTCATGTTTATTATGGAAAATGTTTTTTATTTTTTTGGCCGAGTTTATAATCTTATTACCGTCAGTGGCTCAGTGGTCACACCTATCGGACGAGGATTCCTTGCTCCATTGAAGACATCAGAAGGTTAGACTATAAAATTCATAGTTTTTACTGATTTTAGCGCCCGTACCAAATATTATATCTTAAACTATTACCAAATATAAAAAGTGACTTGCGAGTTTGGTACATTGTCAACTAGCTGCTTCTCGCAGTGTCACCCGGTTATCGCTGCTTAACATCTAACTTTAACGGGATAAAAAGTCCATGTGTTGGTCCAGATAATGTACATATGTATTATCATTTACCATTAAAATCCGTTCAGCCGTTACAGAGTTACGTGGGAATAAACTGACACAAACTTTCACCTTCACAATATTAGTAGATATGATATGTTATTGTATCAGTGCCCTGTCTGGGCAAAGAATCGATGATCACAGCACCTATCGATGATATGCGACTCAAGATAATAAATAATATGTGAATAAAATGTAGTAATAAATTCACGGATGAGCTCTCGCTTAGTATCACGTAATTACGCGAGTGACTCGTGTTGCGAAAAGTGAATGTGATTTAAATAATGATACCGAATAGCCCAGTTTCACTTTTGCTTGACTAACTAGCTCGTTTTTTATCAATAATAATTTTAAAAATGGTCTGGTGGGTTCGATTGTCTACTAGTTTTCAGGAAATCACAATCACAGGAATCACAATATACACACACTCAAAATACTATCGCCTCCATTTAGGTACGACTCTAGCTAAGTAATGAAAAGTTTGGTCCCTTTAAGTTTAGAGTCCATCGGTTTCATCTAGGTGCGGCCATTATAGACCGCACACCTAGGCGACTCTTTTAAACATCAGGCGAGATAACGCAAAACTATTTTTGTCAAAATTTGGTTATGTTTACGACGACTACGCGGTTTTTAACATGTACCGGTATTCCTTTTCTTGTCAGTACTTGTAAAAAACAGTGGTTACCTGATAGATTATTCTAGAAGAATTCATCCTTCTAGATCTAAAAGCACGTTATTAAAACGAATGTTCTAAGACTAAATCGCGTGCGCAAATAATACGCTTCAAAGCACACTTGTATTCTACTCAGAGTATCAGATTTCACATTGTTAGGTCCTTTAAGATTTTTACAAGGATGTTCCAATATACATTACAATTTTATGAATTATTTATTCAAAATTCAGAGAACTGTAACTACAGCTGAGTCCCAGAGCACTGGAACTGATAATCATGGGTGAATCAATTCACCGGCAAGGCTAAGCTTGTGCCATAAATTGCTTCGATTGGTGACATAAATTGTAAGTCGTTAGTGACTTAATATCACTATCACCTATAATGTATATGCCAATAATGTAGTATGCTAACTTTGCAGGTATATATACCAAAGCCTTTAATTTTGTTTTAGGTAAACGTAGCGAATACAAGCATAGAGCTATCGAAGCAGAACATGAATCGTTTCGCTCGTATCTTGTTCCCTCCGAAGCCGGAAGTCCTGAGCAACATGTGCAAGCAAGGTTTCGATGATGCGCTGCGATTTCTGCAGAGAAATAACCTCATCTCTTGCACGCGGTGTCTGGCGGTACAGTCCACCTTCCACCTACAAGATGTGTTGGATGATACGACTTACGAATTTGACCCGGATTGCGAGGAATGCAAGACACACAGACAAGTGAGTATAAAGAGTATAACCTGCTTTCTTTTATAATATAGATCCAAAAAGAATTCGTTCCTTCTTTATCACAACAATGTGCCATGCTGAAGTTCGGAGTAAGGACGTTAAAGGGAAGATCGAGAAGTATTGCGGTTCAGATGAGTCATAATACGCCATGCATAGTTCTTAAGGTTTCTGACGTCATCCCCCTTCGACCAGCCTTCGTTTTCACACGAGATGGTTCCACAACCTAACACCCACCCTCTCAACTCAACATGACTTACGCAATCAAAAATAAACACTTTCCTCGTTGTCCTATTAAAATAAACTTGCTTACACAAAGTGCTGCTCTGTCCTGAGTTGTTTTTTGCTATGGGACAGAGGCTTGAAGCTTGCTGGTTACCATCTTGATGTCTTCAAATCGAGAGTGAATTAGTTTCTTCTACGTAAGTATGCTTCATCGTAGACCGTATCATCGCTTAACATCCGGTTAGATAGCGGTCAAGTGGAAACCTACAATAGCTAAAAGAAAGTCCTCTTCCATTTACCTTATTAGGATGTTCTAATATACTGATAGTAGGAGAACCAGCAGTTCATTAACCCAGCACTTGTATTCCAGGACGCGCTCGTAGACGACCTGCCCGACACCGTGATGACGATATTCCAGAACGCGATCGACTCCGCCAACAGCGGCATCGTGAACTGGGTGATGCGCAAGCGCGCCATGCGGTACCTCACCGTGCTGGCTCTCCCATACACCGTGCCCATCGACATCATGTATGCTACATTCACCAAGTGAGTATTAACTCTAATTTGAACTGTTACGATTTTTTACAGATCCTTTTTTTATGGTACCTAAAGTGTCCTCAAATGTCTCGTCCAACTCCTTCTAAAATTACTACTTAACTGAATACTTCCGGTTCTACGTTTCCATCAATCTATTTCTGTAACGCGGGTTCATTTCGTCAGGTTTATCAGTGGGAAGACGCCATGGGTTTCCACTGGACGATAGATTAAATTCCGTGGAACCCCTTCCGTCGGCTTTCTTCAATCCTACTTCTATTTGACAGGTCTTGTACTCTTATTGTGATGAATCACACCATGGTATGATATATGTTTACAGAATAACCATTGTACCTAATAACAAACATACTGTAACTAATGACAAAACGACTACCTATACCATACCATGACTATTCCTATATAGTTTTGGTTAGATTCTACACACGAGATACAAGTCACAGCTGTGCGTGAGATATATTGACCAATGGCGTGAGCGTGGTTAAAATAAAGGTTTAATACTTGTGGACGTTTTCCTCGCATGTCCGTAGTAGCTGATCAACCTTGGTATGGCCCTAAAGTTTTAAATTTTTTTTGAGATTGGGCTGGCATGGGAGATGGTAGAGGATGTTTAGCATGGAATTTAAGCACATGAATTTTTCCCCATAATGTTAGCAGTATCCCTCTTATCGAACTAATATTATAAACTTGATACCTTGTAAGGATGGATCTAAGTGTGTTTGTTAATCATTCATGCAGAACCTACAGAACGGGTAAACTCACATGTTTTTCTTGTACTTATAATTAACTTGAAGCAGTAAAGGAAAATTACGTATTAATAAAAATGGGTGTTCTAATACTGTAATATCATTAACGCCACATAATTCTTTTAGTTTAGATAATTTTAGAACTTCAATAACAAATATTATTGAATCTTATGTTCCAATTTATCTTTCTTATTTGTGTAGGTGGGTTCTACTTTATAAATCAACAGTCATATCAATAAATAAACTCTTCGTTTGGGAAGTTCATTGGCAATAAAGTAAGATAGAAGCAAAACGATGCAACTCTATTTTTAACAAATACTCTGTGTTTGGAATACAACTTTTTGAAAGAGAGAGAGATATAAAGGATAGTTAAGTTATAGCCTCAGACTGATTGTATGATTAGCTGTTCCTCGACTACTGTTTAGTTTTCAAACTATTAGTTGCATGTCTGATGTTTCCTTCTTATATTTAATTACTTTGCTTGTGTTATATCAATTGTTATGCCAGTGACGTATTACTTATTATTTAGACATTTTTAAAATAATAATCTTGAACTATATATACCATTGATGTGAATTTCAATATCTACACCATATTAGTGACTTATTTCTATGTTAATTATATTGCTAAATTCAACGCGAAAGATCTTGCGCTAATACCACTTCTAAAATTGGTCTAGTTTTTATCTTGGCTTATCTCATCAATATTTATAAATTATGACGTAACTACAACAGATGATATAATAGTGCATACGGCCATTTAGTGACAAAGCACAATAATACGTAACTGACATAACATAGCTTAATACTTGAACGTAACATTAACATTATCACCACGCTTTTTAGCTATCACTCTGGTAGAGTAGAGAGGCATGCAGTGCAATACAAAGTGGCTGGGAATGTGCTCGTGCGTAGGAGGAAGTGTCTGCGACATAACAACGTCATGACTAGGTTAGTCCTTGGAATCCGGGAGAGGGTGTCGTTGTCTTGAATTTTTGGATTTGCGAGTTGCGTCCTTTGTGTGGTGGCGGGTCGACGTGTTATTTTGTTGTCTGTTTGGGTAATCGGGGAGAGTTCGTTCACTTCATCGGGAAGCCGTCGGGGCTTAGTGGGTAAAACGTGTCACATCGTGAGGTCGCAGTATCAAAATCCACCTGCAGCGAGTACTTTTCCAACTGCAACTCCAAATTAAAAAGTACAAGTGAAGCAAAACATCGTGAGGAAACATGTTCTTAGAATCTTTCGAGGTCTTGTGTCATCTGACACCTGCCAACCCGCACTGAGCCAGCATGGTGGATTATGGTCTTGACTTTCTCCTTGTGAGAGAAGGTCCCAAGTCCTAGCAGTGGGAAGATTTAGTGGGCTTATGCTTATGCGTTCACTTCATGTGTAATGTTATTTGTATATGTAGTGTGCTTAGCCACCAGGTTTGCTAGGTTTGGCACTTATTCTACCGACTAGCAGTAATATACAAATATAACTGAGTTCCAGAAAAATAACAAGGCAAAGAGATAATTGATCTTATATTTTCCGGTAAATGTCGCGGTGCAGTGGTAGGCAGCAATTTAGACTCTTTATGTTCAAATAGCTGCGTGGCACTATTCTATTAGTCTTGGGCAGTTGCTAACCTTTACGTCCCGTCACTCTGTGCTATAAAAAAACCTCAAGAAGAGCTTTTTGCTATCTTGGTAGATGAATGTCGTTATAACCTCATGTTGTTTGTATTTATTATATTCGCAAAATAAAGCTAATAGTAATCTGGAATAATGTACCAAATTGTGAAAGATTTCTTCCAATTTTTGTTTTTATTACGTGCAGTAAATCCTAGACGTTACCTCAAACATAAACAAACATACAAAATAGACATTCTATCTTTATTTTTTAAAATTGTAATACTGATTGGAGAGATTGGAGTGTCTTTGTCGTTCTAATTTGTAGTCCTTTTTAGTGTATTAAAACACTAGGAAAGATGTTGAAAAAGTTAATTATCATTTTAAATTGTACAATATACGTATTAGATTACTAATCACTCGATGAAACGTTAGTGCCTACATATTTAGATATAAAAATAATGTTTTTGTAGGCTTGTCGATTTCGTTACACAATCGTTTGACGCACAATACATTTTTATCAAAATATTATTCTAAATTGCAATAACAATGGTTGGCGTTATCTGGAACTGTTACTCAACTTCCCTATCTCTTCAGCTGTAATACGTTGCGTTTGTGTCACTGGGTCAAGGCTATGTGAGTGCCGATAAAAAAATAAACTGTTTTTTTTTCTGCTAAAATATGTTTTCTGTCGTGTTACAGAACTGGATTTTAGCCCAATTTTATCTTTAGGAATTAGACCTTATTGCTAAAATTAACAATCATTGATAAAAACCGTGTTGCAAAATGAGCCGACGACATAGTTTCATCCTGAGAGGCATATAACTATATCTATAAATCGAATTAGTCTGTACTAGCGGACCCGAATGACGTAACTTTGTCCTGTAGACACGTATGAAATACAAGAATTAAGACTCATCATTCTCGAAACCATTTAAAAACACACAGACTTTTCACTGAAATCGGTCCAGCCGTTTAAGAAGTGTTTAATTACAAACACACGCACCGAAAATTCATAAACATTTAAAAAGATAAAATAGGTAAATCAACTATGCACAGTACAGGCACAATTAACCGCCCACCCTGTATCTCTCCTAGTTTGAAGAAATCGTTAATTTTCCAAATTTTACGGTAGTAGGTACCTACGTGGGAAGTTATCATTAGGCATTACGAAATTAAGATATTGAAAACATAAACGGTTTTTATTAAGGATAATCCCACAAAACCGATTTTGTCGAAAAGATCGAAGTGACGAAAAATATAGGTGGGGATTCATTGTGCCTGTGGGTATACATATATGTATGTGTCAGAAACTTATATTAAAATAATAAATAAATATTGTTGGTCGATTCTCACACACACCAACTAGACCCAAACTAAGCCAATGTTGTAGAATGTGAGCCAGATAGCTGATACAATACTTATATGTAAATACAAACTTATGAGACATAGAAACACCCAGATTACAAAAACAGATAAATGTAAAAATTTACATTTACATAGGTAAGTATACGCAATACGCATATATCTATTTATAGACCAATATCAACGTAAATATAATAATTACTCAAAGCTTACATCTGCATAAATCATTTTATTATCTGTTTACGAGAATAATTACTGCAAACACAAACACTTGCGTGTAAAAAACACATATCAACTTTATTTTCGTAATTTAATCAGGACAGTAAAGTTATCCAAGTAAAAATGTAGGTAGGTACCTACAGGAATTTCCGGAAACAAGTTATTCAAAATTCAAATAATAAGAAATATATAACGACATGAAACTTAACAATGAATTCTTATGCTGCCTTAAATATTTTTTAGCATCGAGCGTTACGTGTAATTTGCTAGAGTACCGATTGTTTGTCTATTTTCAACTTTTGTTCTATAGTTTATTTTCTCATTAACCGTTGACGCAAAAACGACGAGATGTTTGAGTTTGACGTGTCCGTGTATGTATTTCTGTGGCATCATAGCCGTAGCTCCTGAACGGATGAACTGATTTTGATTTTGTTTCTTATTTGAAACGAGAATTAGTAGTAATTTTGTTTTACGAGTATATCTTAGCTATGTTTTAAAATCGGTTCACCCGTTTCAAAGTTATCGACGCTTTTGTTAGCTGCGGTTGGAATCTTAGACGCTTTATGGGTATTTGCTTACCTTCTAAATTATATGTACGTGTGAACTCAAATTTGAATCAGTTGTAAAGTTTTTTTTAATTTTATAGACTTGTTATGACGAAAACTTGGTTACTATGTTAGTGGTAATAAATTGACAGGGGTGTCAAAAACAAAAACATAAAAAATCTGCAATTTGCAATAACAACAAAATTGGACCATGCATATAGTGAGTGTGAATAATATTTTCGTGTAGAACTCGTGTAGAGGCTTCTCTTTCGCTTTAGCATACCCTTTTCGTGTAACCCTGTATTTATGAGAGCCATAAGATCTTAAACGCCCACGCTTACGCTACCATTATTCATTCATGTTTTATTGTTGTAGTATGTCATTGGCAGTTCTGATAAATACCGTAATATTTATGACGGTATTTGTTTTCATATTATACTTCTTACCTATCTTTTCTTATTCGTAGCTCATCCTTTCCTACTGTAGTCAACATTCGTGGAATATTAGATATATACGTAAACTATTTATGTTGAACTTATTTAAAAAAAAACTCTGGGATTGACATTTTGTACGTTTATTTTTTAAATTTAATTCTTTAATTCCTACTGATATTGTTTTCGAGAATCACATCAGCTAAGCCTTTTTAAGTAAGTAAGTATGTAATGATAAATTTTAACTACCATTATCGTAAGTATACGTCAAAGCGCGTTAACGAATGAGATAATTAACATTTTAACAACTCTACAATCTACATTCCTGCTAATTATTATTTGTCTGAAATTAAATAAATAAATAATACAGGATTTAATCGCGATTTAAATATTTTTAATTACCACCCACCGAGAGTTCAAAATTAGATTCGTGTTTTTTTAAAGATCTAGTAAGTAGTTGCTCTTACAAGTTTTTTTTGGCCTAGCGGCCCTAGTGTATGTATGTAGTGTAGAGTAAAATATTTTCTTTTACTCCGAAACCTCGCTGTCTCATTGGAACAGTGTAGGTATTAAGTTTGTATTATAATATGTATGAAATTTGGTCGACTGGCTGAGTTTAATTTTAAATTGAAGTCGGTGTTTGATTTTCGGAGGAAATTAAATTATCTATTGTAGTAATGGAATACAAATCATCATCTCATCTCAGTAGGTTTTACATTAATTATGAAATTGACTCCAGAAGTCTATATTTTTTTGTTACGTACAAAATAACATTATCTATTCTACTGATGGAAATCATGAGCCGTTAGTCTATCTGCAATATGTTTAACAAGTGGCCGACTTGCAGATTCGTAACATGCACGCCGAAGATGAGCAAGTCGCTGTGGAAGCTGAGCCTGAACCTGCTGCAGCAGCTGCACGGGTTCGTGTACACGGCGCAGGACAGGTCCGTCGCCGCGGCCAGGATCTACTACAAGCTGACCATGGACGCGAAGAAGGACACATACGACAACTACCAGATGGAGAGAAGGTAAGAACTGTTGTTTTCGAAACAGGTCACAATTCACATCGATACAGCGATTCCTTACATGACATTAGCTGTGAAAAACACCTACGACAAGTACCGGATGGAGAGAACGTTAAAACTGTTGTTTTCGAAATAACTAACAATTCACATCGAAACAGCGATTCCAGGATTAGTGCATCGCCGCATCTATAATATAGCGTGGCATTAGCTGTGAAAGACAACTACAACAACTACCAGATGAAAAGTAGGTAAAAACTGTTATTTTAGAAACAGGTGACAATTCACATCGATACAGCGATTCTTTACATGACATTAGCTGTGAAAAACACCCACGACAACTACCAAATGGAGAGACGGTAAAAACTGTTGTTTTCGAAATCGGTAGCAATTCACATCGAAACAGTGATTCCAGGATTAGTGCATCGCCGCATCCATAATATAGCGTGGCATTAGCTGTGAAAAACAATTACCAGATGAAGAGAAGGTAAAAACAGTTATTTTCGAAACAGGTGACAATAATATCGAAACAGCGATACCAGGATTAGTGCATCTCCACGTTTATAGTCTACTACAGCGTGACATTGGCTGTGAAGGACAAGTCTAACAACTACCAAATGGGGAGAAGGAAAACAGTATCATAATCGACGTAGATATGACATAGGAGGAAAACAAACGGGTAGAAACAGACATAGAGTCTGATATAAGGTAATAAATGCCGCTTATAAACATCTGGGTGCATGCTTATAGACATGTAATAGGGCTCGTTGAACCCATTTCTCACTTGGGGAAGTACTATAGAAAGAGTAAAGAGTCGTAACATAAACGACCGAAACAGGCGAGCCGTCTGATATAAGATAATAATTGCCGCCTATTAACATTTTCATAGTTGCAGTGAGAACAAGGTAAGACATATCATGCAAAATCAAATAAAAAACAAATTTCCAACACATCAATTTAATAGAACATAAAACTTACAAACTATATGAATACATCTTTAGTAATATAGCAACTACCGAGTTTTTTCTTTCTTTAAATGCTCCTCCTGGAAATCTTTGTACGACTTTAGAGTTTCCGTAGTATCCCTTGGAGATATCGATATTACGATTAACATGTAAGACGAAAGTAGATCGAGAAAACACAGCACTAATCTTTACTAACATTTGCGAGAGGAAGTGTTTGTTTGTTTGTTATCGATAAACTACCAAAGTATTGTATGGATTTATTATTTTATTCTTTCCTGCTATATTTTTTTTAATAGTTATAAGAGTCAAACTTAGAAGTATAAAAAGGTGTTATTGATGATTATAAGTCTGTTTTATCAGTTTTTAATATTTTTTTCCCAAACAAATACCACTGAAAGATTACACGGTCGCTTAAATCCTATAATTAAATTTAATTCCACAATCTCTAGTATCGGTTAGTGTTATCACTTTTGACCTTCATGCGATATCGTTTGCATTGTAAGTTTTGTTGCAGCTATGTCCGTATTTACGTCATTGGAGAAACGTTACGTCATTCCTTTATTTTCTTTTTGTCGATGTCAACGCTCGTGTTTTGTTTCGCGGTGATGTCAATGTCAACGGCTGTCTTTTGTTTTCTCGATGATGCGAGAAAAGATGCAAAGTTCAAAATGTGGCGTAGTTTATGTAACTAAGTACCTGCGCATTAGATGTAATTATATTTTATGTACTAATTGGATGTATAAGCATAAAATAATCAGCCCATTAAATGTTCCCACCTAGCTAGGATTCGGGGCAAGAAGAGAGTCAAAGCCACAATCCACCACGCTAGCCCACTGCTGGTTGGTGGATGACTGATGCCCTCGAAATATTCTAGGAAAATGTCAGCTTCCGCGCGATGTCAGCGTCCGTGCGATGTTCCTTCACCGTTTTTAAGTTAGCGGCATTACGCGAGGTATTCAAACTAAGAAGCCCCTAGTTCGAATCCTACGCGCTCTATTCTCGTTTGATCGGCAGTTGCCGTTCTCCCGACTCGACCAGCTGTGAATTATGATTGCTCACATTATATTGCTCACATTATATTGTTAATTATAGCTTGTTTACCGTGTTTATTTGTTTGAGAGAATCCTCAAGTGTTTGTTTACCCCTGAACATGGTGAATGAAATTGCACCTAAACCGAAATGAAGCAAATCTCACCATATAAGTAACCACTGTAAATGTAATTAATAATAACTAGTTAAAATTTGGTTATAAATTAATTGTTTGTTGTGTTTGTAAAATTGTTGCAATATTAGGTTGCTAACATAAAACTCAAACGATTTTAATGATTATTTCGGAATTATTTACAGTTTATTTTTAGTAATTCATTATTTTTCTTCTAAACCCAAAACAAAAAACTCCCACGCTCACTTTAACAAAATTTACAACGCACTCATTTTAATAAAATTTGTGAAACCAAATATTATCTACTATTGTTAGGCCAACTACACTTCATTGATACACAGAGGTTTTGAGGTAGGTAAACGAAAATATCATCGATGCATACAATGTTTAGATATCTGTTTATTTTTATGAAACAGCTCGACCGATTTAGATAATGGTTTCTGGGTATATATAAAAAGGGCATGAAAAGGAACCTTCTGGGAACCATTAGTGCTGTTTGAAACAAAAAAAATTAACAACAACTTCTGATCTGTTCAGGTAATCGGTGAACAATGGACATACACAAAAAAGTCATTCATCATAATTCATTCAAACGAACTGAGAACAGTATTATGTGGTGTTCGATAGATGGTGCTGTAGAAAAACAACAAGTGACGAGTAAATTACAAAAAAAAAGTAATGAACTGTTTTTATAAACGTACTTATTCATACGACAGTAAAGTGACATAAGCTATTAGATTTCACGTAAGTGTATTTTTTTTACTTCGGGTAAAATGCTGTATGTAGAAAGCCAGCATTAGCTATAATGGAGATTGGTTCTTGTCTTTCAAGACCGGCTTGAAAGTAAAGAAAGTTGCACGACAACTTTCCGTGGAGGTTATTGCTGCATGTTGTCTCATTACTTAAGTTACTAATCAATCATCAGCCTTTTGCTGGACGCTGACCAGTGACCACCCCTTAACACGTCGCTTAGTTTAGTCAGCAGTCTTTATTCAGTTATTGACAATTTTTTGGCGTAAGTCCTCAACTACGGTATCCCATCCATAAAACGGTTACAACACCTAAACGCACGGTTATTACCTACATGTCAAGAAATTCTTGTATATATTTAATCTGTATCTCGGAATAATCATTGCGATTATCATGAAATTTAGTATGCAGGGGGTTTCGGAGGCGAAAAATCGATCTAATTGATCATTTTTGGATTTGAAAACATCGTTTTGTCTTGGGTTTAAACCGAGCCAAGGACAAACATTCAGGTACTAAATATTAAATATTAATTAGAGGATCCGTGGTTGTACGTTGGAGCGAAATCTCGATATTTCAATTCAGTTCCAGGCACCATTTTCACTGGTAAAGTCACTGGTACAACCAAGGAAAATATCTCGTAATAATACTATCGCAGTGTGAACAACAGTCATAGCTTAAAACAACACCTAAACGTGTCGAAGATATAAATTTGCCCTCTATACATCTGCGACGCTATCAGCCCTGAAGCATAGCTGTATATTACTTATTTATCAAACAATAATCTAGATATATTTATAACCCCTAGGAACGGGTTGTTCGTTCACGCGTTCTTTGTATGCAAATAGATAGATCAAGATAACATTGTACAAAGTACATTATTAAGCTTGAAAAGTCGTTATTATATAGATTTTCATATATCACATATATGACCCGTGAAGTTCGTCGACAGACAATAGAAATTAACATAATATTCGCTAAAATATCTCTAAAATGCGGATACTATTTTGTATATTCTCATAGTTAGATAGATGAACATCAAGTTCAAGAATAACAAACATTGATGCTCATAATTACTAATAGAGTAGGTAAGTATATTAAAATTAAAAAAAAAACGAAGAAAGGTGAGAAATTTTCCCTCATTAAATTCGCAGAGGACATGAATTTGGGCTGAGCATATGGTATAGTTACGTTACACCGTTGATTTTCTGTCTTCGTAAATGGTTATTAATTAATTATTAACAAAAATAAATTGTTATTATTATTCTTACTACGTAATGCAACTATATTTTCTACGTCGATGACGTAATGGTTATTCTTTAGTTCTTCATAATGGTTAATATTACCTATATGAGTAATGCAAGAACATCCAAAACATTATATTTTCTGGATGTTCTCTATTCTACCAAAACTATTAATTAGTTCTAGAAATAACTAAAAATAATTATTTTTTAAAGTGTATTTATTATATTACAATGTGGAAATAAATATTACGCAAGTAATCGATGGACCTTATCTATGCGACAAGATAAAGGTGAACGATACAAAAGATTTGCTTCTTCAGCACAAACATGTATCTAACTAATAGATGTTAAAAGTCAAGGAACAGGAACGCAACTTGACAAGGCATGCTTAAACACGTGTAATATACATAACTGTCAATAATTAGCTCATGATGTCATAAAAGTATCTTAGTAGGTTCAGTTTCCCTAAACTACCTAAGTACCTATACTATACTACCTAAGTATCGTAGTACAGTTACCCCTATAATACTTGGATATTCATGCCACAGGGTCGATTGTGCCAATGTTCCAATTATTATAATTATTTGCACTCGATAATTATTACATTTGTGATGTCCATGTTTGGTTTTGTACTGTAAGTCAGTGCTAGTTTGGAAATAATTAAAAGTGCCTGGAAGACCGAGCTTTGCTTTTTTTTGATTTTTCATTGTCGGTAAACAAGGATGAAACGTCGTTTTCTAATGAAGCCAAGCTAGATTAATTTATCGGCCTCGAAATACTAAATTTGATGAAATATATCATATTTATACAAATGTACATCATATTGAACAAGAATTGCTCGTTTCAATTTATTAGATAGTATTCGTGGACACATGCCATCTCTAATGAAACTCCATTCTGTCTGATCTTCAGCTTTCCGTTTTCAACCGCTACCAGCCCTTAAACCGCATAAAGAGCGACGGCTACAGTGTTGTATATTGCTCTAAATTTCAAGCGAAAATAAAGAAAAAACAAATCAAAGCCTTCACTATTTTAGTTAGGCGGTATAACCCTAAGTGTCTTCAGTCTTTCTATCTTTAGGGGTTTCTACGTGCGCGCGTTTGGTCACTTACTGATAGGTAATTTGCTTATCTACTCCAGAACTCGGTCATTAGTTCTGCGAAAAAAATGCCGGGTGAACTGCCACTCCACTTAACTGATCTGCTAAGTCGTTTAACACCATCAGAATGATTACAGGTTTTATCTTATGCTAACGTTTTAGGTAATTGAATGCACAATGTTACGGATATTTCTCAACTGACACTGAATTTACACCGAGACGAATTTTAACCCTATTGTGAACGTGCCTTTGTAAAAAGACACATCGATTAATGTTTGTGGTTTCACCACAATTGCACTTGATTTGGCAAGGCTTCGCTGCTGGCGAAATTTCTAGACGACCACAAAGACTGGAGTAATGTGGGCAACGCTATTAATTAATCTGTATGATGCCCAGAATATTGTATTCAATAACAGTTTTAAACGAAAAAAAATACTACAGCACCCAAAAAATAAATCGAATCTATGACAGCACCTATGGCATTAGTGCGATTAAAGAAAATCTGGGTCTTTAAAACTAAATATATACAACGAACGTATGCTAAACTGGAAAGGACTCTCTCTTCGTACAACGGTCAAAGCTTCCTATCCACATGTCTGTAGAATTATTTATTTATTTATCATTCAAAATACTTTCTTTGCTTTTTGCTTATAGGAGAAACCAAAGCACACATAATGCCATTATATAAATTGCATAATAATAAATTACAATTCTTTATAACTTTTTTTTAATTTTTGACAAAAAAAATACAGATTCATTGAAGTTTTTTAATTATCTAAGTTAATGTAATTATACTAATAAATACTTAAAAATGAATTTTAATAAAATCTGCACAAAACCGCTCATAGGCTGGCTATGAGCGCTCAGATCGTCAAGCGAGCTTTTGTGTTAGGTAGAATGTTATAATGTTAATGCTAAAGATAATAGTGTTGATACTGTAGGTATAGTGTTAATGTTGTAAGTATAGTGGCAATGCTGTAGGTACTATATGAATTTAAGTGGTTAGTGTTTGAACGGTTGCCGTGCCAGCTGTTGTATAGATAACAGAACAAAGACTGTATCCGAATGGCCTATTTCCCATGTTTTGATTTCCGAGTACATTGGTGTAAAATTATTACTTTTGTTCAATTTTAAATTCATATTTGAAACTTTATTTTTTATTGTGTATTTGATTTCATTAGGTTTCATATCAATAATGAGCGATTTTTAGGGTTCCGTAAAACGTAAAAACGGAACCCTTATAGATTCGTCATGTCTGTCTGTCTGTCTGTCTGTCTGTCTGTCTGTCCGTCCGTATGTCACAGCCACTTTTTGCCGAAACTATGAGAACTACACTGTTGAAACTTGGTAAGTAGATGTATTCTGTGAACCGCATTAAGATTTCAACAGAAAAATTTAAAAAAAAGAAAAATAAGGGTTGTCCCCCATACTGAGAACTGAAACTCAAAATATTTTTTTTCATCAAACCTACACGTGTGGGGTGTCTATCGATAGGTCTTTAAAAATGATGTTGAGGTTTCTAAAATCATTTTCGTCTACACTGAATAATTTGCGCGAGAGACACTTCCAAAGTGGTAAAATGTGTGTCCCCCCCTCTCTAACTTCTAAAGAAAGAGAATGAAAAATCTAAAAAACATATATGATGTACATTACCATGTAAACTACCAACGAAAATTAGTTTGAACTCGATCTGATGAGTAGTTTTTTTTTAGTACGTCATAAATACACTATTATTGAAACTTCGATCAAAGTTACAACGAACTACAAGAACTATGTGTACTATGTATATAATGTTACTTGCTGCAACGGAACCCTTCATGGGCGAGTCCAACTCGCACTTGGCCACTTTATTTTTTATTTTGCATTCACTCTACGGGTCCCCTCTTTTTTGTGTGTTATTCTTTTTACTTTATACGATACCTTGCTACATTTTTGGCAGGCAGAAATATTTAAGAACTAAAACTTAAGGTCATTGAAAAATTATACTCTTGAATAAATTTAAGAGTAATAGATTAGACGTAGGTAGAACGTATAACATACTCAATACAACACTTTGATTGTCGGCTTGTTCATTAAAAATAATAAAGATCTATAAAATTTAGTTCGGATCCACAGTATCATTCAATTGTTATCAATTTAAAACTATGCCACGTTTACTTGGTCAAAATTATCTATCGGAGGTACGTACTTTGTTACATCGGCTTGTCAACTTGAACATTCTTCAAGTGTTAATGACTCACATCTACTAACAAAGATACAAATACAAGGACAAAGGAATTATGCGTTAGTTTTGTTAAAATTATGACTCAAGAAAATTTGCGTCGCATAATTAGAATAACTAAGAAAATATTTTGCATAACTTCTGTCAGATAGAGTTTGAAATGCGCAGTAACTTGTGCTATCACTATCGTTAGATAAAGCTGCATTATCGAACAAAAATCTAAGCTAAAGCCTTAGATAAAGGTTCAAAATATGCCAGGCTAGTAGGTGACGCTAATTTTCAGAATTATGTTTGTTGATAATGCGGTTGTCCACGACCTTGGTGGTCGAATTCAACTGTTAGAATTTGCTAATCCGTTTATGATGAACGAGATAGTACTATATCGTAAAATCAGCCATAATCTGTAACAGATTATGGTCGATAATAAATAATTAGTGTTTACGTGAAAAATATGAACTAAAACTCTAGGTGAATACCAATACGTTTTTTGATCCGAAAGAGTATTGCAGTTAGATTTGCTAAGTTCCATAATAGAGTACCTTTATATTTTTTTAAACTTAGATATATGATTATGTACCTATTAATACATGAACGATGAACGTATAAAAAAACTTTTTTTATACGTCCATGCTATTCATGATAATTCTTCGTTCGCAGTGGACAGAAGTATTGAAACTTTTATATGGTAAACCAGGTACACAGTTTTTGCAACAAATACATTCTTATTTTTAAAACTACCTTATTGAGGACGTCAAGCAATTCTGCAAGTTTTTACTTTTGTCTTCAATGCTAACAATGGGTGCTCAGAAAAATTACACAAATTAACATTAAGTCTTGGGTTTCTACAGTTATAATAAATAATGAGCAGTATTTAAAGTATGTAATATAAAAATATCTTGCAGAAACTTCGCCTTTGACTCTCCGGATAAAAGTTAATGGCTTTTGTATTCCTATGCTTCCTTTTTTATACTTACAGAATGACGCGACGAAGTCGAAAGCCTGATGGTAAGCAACACGCCTGCCTGTAACCGGGCAGTGCCTACAGTAATCCACGTGAATCTGAATGATCCAAGATCCAAATCACTGCTTAGAACTGTACTTCTCCCGCCGCTGGGAGAAATTGGATAATTTATCGCATTGCCCTGTAATTTCTTTGATAAAGCTCTTCAAAGCGGAACACAGTATGGATTTGACAGTGGTTAGCACTAGAAAAACTGCAAAGGTATGGTTTTTACCCCAGCGAACTTTACTAAGCGTCCTACCACTACAAATCGCTAACACAATTTTCAACACACAGTAACCACCTACGAGTAGCTATCATTGATAGTCGGTTTGTCAACAGAGAAAAAAAAATCCTAAACTACCTAGTAGGTACCTACGTACTTGATGGCGTTAATGGAGCTTTCTTATAATGTGATTTGGTAGTCGTGAATACCTACCGAATGACACATTACATTATTAGAATTTGTTCACGCATATTTTTACAAATTATGTTTTTTGTACAACTGATATTGTTTTCTATGACTATATTTTGTAGACCACCTATATTTTTTTTATTCTGTTTTTAGTTTTATGCACCGTCGAACTATAAAATACGCCCAAGTATTGAAAGAATCTGCTGTTCACGGAAAATGTTCATAATTTTACATAAAAAGATCTAAGTTGATAGTAGTACTAAAATCTCGCTACCGCTATCTAGCACGTTATTTAGAACTCATGTTTTTTTATTCTGAAAAACGTCTCATAACTGCTGTTCGAAACACTTTTATATTCAGGACAATCTCCCTGTGTATTGTTGGCAGCAACAGTAGCACCAAGAATGCTTTGATACGGTTTCTTTATTTGATAGCTTGTTTGACCGATATATATCGAAGTTTGAATTTTATTCACTGATTATATTGTCATTTTTCATTATAATGACATGCATGATTCTTAATTAGGCTTAGTAGTTCCTTAATTAGGCATATTAGTTCCTTAATTATTGAAATAAGTCATATTTCCTTCTAGATAACGAAACAAAACGGGGGGTAATGTCAGGCACGCGATAAGACAACTGCGCGCTACTTTGACGTCATCAACTCCTACTCAGGAATGGGTCAATGATAACATTTTTTTTAAACAGTGCGTATGACAAAAAGAAGTAGCCTTGTACTTTTGAGATTAAGTAGTGAATGAAAGATTGTAACTGTTTTCTCACTAGTTTGTTTGCATTTCATCTGGATAATGTTTTTGTAGTGGTAGGACTCTTGGCAGAGTCCGCCTGGGGAAGTACCACTCACACCTTTGCCAGTTATTCTACCGCCAAGCAGTAATGTGCAAACATTACTGTGTTCCGGTTTCAAGGGCAATGTTGCTAGAGAAATTACAGAACTTTGAGATATAACATCTTAGATCTCTGGGTGACGAGCGCAGTGCAGTGCTAGGTAATGATTTGGACTCTTCAAGTTCCAATAGCTGCATGTCAATGTGGTGTTATGTGGCTGGCATGTTGCTTACCATCTGGCACATGTCCTGCTCGTCTTGTCCACTCTATATTTAAAAAAAAAGAAATGTACTTTTACATTTCCAGATTATACTCACAAGGGCGGATCTAGGGGGTCATGGGGGTTATGGTGTACCTTCCTCTTGGATTGGGTTCAGTACCTACATAAGTAGACCACTAATTAAAAAGCATGCATGTACTTATCAAACAGTTTTGTGGCTTGCCCACGACTATGTGAGTATGTGACCCCTCACTGAATCCATGTGATCCCCCCTGGAGCCAAAGCCCTGGTATACTCACCACTTTTACGTAACGCACGGTCAGTTCTTCACACTTCAAGCATATAATAGATAATAATACTATATGAATGTTTAAAGTAACGAACAATGTATCGACCTCGATACTCCGATTGTGTTGAAATGTAGCCCTATTACCTCACCTATACTGATTTATTGTTCTTGTGTTCTTTGTTAATTCCGGTCTTTCGTAAGTATCTACCTATAAGAATACTGAGGAATAGTGATTTATGTATTAGGACTAAATAGGTATTTTTTTTGTAATCTAGTGTTCTAGAGTAACGGGACGAGCAAGATATGCTCCTGAGGCTAAGCAACACGCCTGCCCATTATTAGCACATTTCCACGCAGCTAGTTGAACATGAAGAGTCCAAAACACTTGACTGTCTAGCACTATCTAATCTCGTCACCCAGAGCTATGATATGATTTATATCTTTTCCCTGTTGTTTCTCTGGGAACATTGCCCTTCAAACCGGAACACAGTAATGTTTGCACATTTCTGCTTCGCTGTAGAATAGCTGCCAAAGGTGTGGTACTTTTGCATTCTGTGGACTCAGCCATGAGTTCTACCACCACTACTAATTTGGAATTAACACAATTTCCATAAAAAAAATACGTTGGAATTGTCGTCACCGGTTACCGCAAATATTAATAGTAACTTTTCAGTTGTTTACACAAGACGCTACGTCAATTTGTCGCGTCAATATGAGGAAGCTGTTTAAGACGTTTGGCAAAGTTTCCTCAAGAAACAAGGATACTTTTTGCTGATTTTGAGAAATTAATAATAAAGTCGTCCTTCGAGCCCATTCCTTCTTACTTTGGAACTTAGTAAAAAAATAAGAATTTCTCGAGTTTTTATGAAAATTGTACCTAAATATTTCCGTAGCTTTAATATTTCAAGAATAATAATAAACAATTTCTTAAAATGGCACACGATATATATAATTCTAATTAAACATTTCTGGACGTCTACTCTATTTCTACGAAAAAGTAATTTCGAAAAAAAAACTCGTGACTTTCCTGCTCTCGTACTACTTCGTTTCGTCCGATACATAGACATCTAAATAATAATTACCTTATTATTTAGATTTCTGTGGTCCGATACAACATTGTTTGACGTTTAAATGTTCTAAGCATACTCTAATTAGTGTAGGTTTAGAACATTTAAACGGACTAAACGACGGATCGAAGTAGAATTGGAGTTGGAAAGTCGCGAGTTTATTTCGTTATTACGTTTTCGTAGAAAGAGAGTAGACGTCCAGAACTATTGAGTGCGGCTCTCTCGAATCTCTCCGGGCAACCGTGTACGGAGTATAATAGAGATGACTTAAAAGTAACCGTGACCAAAGTACATCGTAAATGTACTAAAGTAATGTAGATACGGTAGTAAATTATACAAACCTAACCTAATAACAACTACTTAAAACTTATCTAATAAAAATGTTTATGAATACCGGTATACTACGGCATACGAATATATACGTGGGTACATGCAAATACAATAAATACATGCGCATAATAATTATATTATTTTTGAAGTGAAAACTTCTTTTGGCGCGCCACAGACAGATTTTTCGCTGGCTGTGAATTTTAGCGTCACGCTTGGGAATGATAAGAAATCTTCGGGTAAACTCGGGACCATGGCCATGGTCATGGTCACGCCCTACGGTTTCACCCGCGTAGTTTTCAAAGTAAGCTATCAAATTCTGAGTTATTCGGCAGTTCCTATGACTGCCAAATATTTGTTTATCCAATTGTGTTGCTTCTATATAATCGTTCGTCGCACCAGGACGTCTACTATCTTTCTACGAAAACGTGATTTCGAAAAAAAAACTCGCGACTTTCCTATTCCCGTTCTACTTCGTTTCGTCCTATAGAACATTGTTTGACGTCACAGACTAAGTAGAGAGATACTCTTTTGATGTTTAAATGTTAACTCTAAATTAGAGTAGGCTTAGAACATTTAAACGGACAAAACCACTTATCGAAGTAGAATCGGAGTTGGAAAGTCGCGAGTTTATTTAGAAATTACGCTTTCGTAGAAAGAGAGTAGACGTCCTGGTGTCCCATGACACCACATCTTTTTTAAACTAATAAGTAGTTAAATTAAATTGTATGTGTAGTTAGTGGCACCGTGTAAAACCGCGGCCGTATGTTCCAGAAGAGCGAGCCAGTACAAGCTGACGTACGGAGACAAGCACATCACGTACGACGACACGGACACCTTCGAGCATATCCTCAGCGTGACGTCACACAACGACGCGCTGCTGGCATACTACTACCTCGACGGGGAGAACAAGGTAACAAGGAGAACACTTACGACTTGTTAAACCTCTTCCATTTGGAAACTTCTTTTGACGCATCACACATAGATTTTTCGTTGGCTGTGAATGAAGCTCAGCGTCAATAAAAGAAATGTCCGTGTGAACTCGGGGCCGCCGAGTGTGCCAGAGCGAGAAAGATCGGCTGCTGCTGTCACTGTCTTTTTTTTTATTTACCTTGTATGCTAGTCTTTCGAGCATATCCTCAGCGTGACGTCACACAACGACGCGCTGCTGGCATACTACTACCTCGACGGGAAGAACAAGGTGCGCCACTGCGCCACTTACGAACTTTTTTCATTCGAAAACTTCTTTTATCGCACCACACACTGTTTTTTCTTTGACTGTGAATGAAGCTCAGCGTCAATGAAAGAAATGTCCGTGTGAACTCGGGGCCGCCGAGTGTGCCAGAGCGAGAAAGATAGTCCGCTGCTGCTGTCTATCTGCTGTCAGTTTGTTTTTTTTTTACCTTGGCTATGGCTGCTAGTCCTTTGAGCATATCCTCTGCGTGACGTCGCATATCGACGCGCTGCTGGCATACTACTACATGGACGAAGGGAACAAAGTGCGCCACATATATTATGACTTGATAATAAACCTTTTTCTAAGGAGTACTCATGCAATCAGTCATGAAAAAAGAGAAAAGAGACCATGAGAAAATACATTACGTAGGTGGTCCTTCACAAACGTGGCGATCTACCTGCTGAGAACCCTGGGGTGTTCCACAAACGCGCTAAACTTGATAAACATAACATAACATTACAAATGTTCAACAAATGTGTAACTTTTATTTTCCGTAGATAAAGTAATTGAATGAGCGAGATTAGCATCTGATGGTAAACAACACCCATTGCTCATAACAGCACAGTCATTTACTATTTTGATCATAAAAAGCTCAAATCACGAGCTAGCTCCTACACTGCGTTCATAATGCTTAAAAATTAAAATTACTGATTTTCTACGCCATAGCCTAACGAGACGAACAAGACATGGGCCCGCTTTTAAGCAACGCCTGTTGTTTACAGCACACAATACATAGTCCTATCCAACTAGTTGAAGAATACAAATGACTGTCTCGTACTGTAGGTACTGCGCTCGTCGACCAGAAATATAAGATGAATTATCTGTTAGTCCTGTAATTAATCTGGAAAAGCATTGCTTGTCGGTGGAATAACTATAAAATTTGTGGTACCTACTTTTTGCTCTTTTATGCTTAAGCTTTAATGCTAATTCAATGTGTATAAAAAGTTCAAAGTGTGGACGAAAACCAAACTATTTCACATTTGGATTTTTTGTTGAGGGTACTATGTAATAGAAAACTTCGGTACTAGTAGAGGTAGTAAACTTAGGTAGCTTCAGCGTTGAGTCTTTCGAGATTTTTTATCAGCATTGATAAAAAAATCTAGAAAGAGATTCATATTGATTTGGGGACTTAGATTATTCAAAATAGAGATATTTAATATTGTAAAAATCCCATTTTTACAAAATAAATAAAGCTTAAAAAAAGCGAAAAGCTTTGATGTCCAATAGGTACATTGTAGGAACGCGGGTAGAATAGCTATATGCTATATGAACTCTAACGCATGTTGCATAAATTTATTACACAATAACATATCTCCATGACGATATAATGATATCGGTCAAATGTGGTGCCATTTCTAATGCACGCTGTTCCCCTGGTTTATCGCCTTACAAATCTGCTTAGGACGACTATCTCTCTTAACTTCAAGTGATATTAAACATAATATTATGAATGAAAAAGTTTGTTACCCAATCACGTCTGATCTAGTCGCGTCGTTAGGAACAAAGTTAGATTAAATCAGCACAAAGCATATAAATATAATAAGAATTAGTTCATAACATCTCCGAGTAGCAGATGTCAATACATCTGCTACTCGAAGATGTTATAAGCGGCGTTTATAACTGCCTGACTGGTTTTGTAGTGGTAGGACTCTTGGCAGAGTCCGCCTGGGGAAGTACCACACCTTTGCCAGTTATTCTACCGCGATGCAGTAATGTGCAAACATATACTGTGTTCCAGATTGAAGAACAATGTTTCCAGAGAAATTACAGGGCTTAAAGATATAACATCTTAAATCTCTGGGTGACGAGCGCAGTGCAGTGCTAGGTAATGATTTGGACTCTTCATGTTCCAATAGCTGCGTGTCACTGTGCTGTTATGTGGCAGGCATGTTGCTAACCATCAAGCTCATGTTCTGATCGTGTCGTCATTCTTTATTTAAAAAAAAAAACCATTAGTTGGACCGTTTGCATGTTTCTCAGTTTTTCTATACAATAATAATAGTTTAAAAACTACAAAACACGCTTTTAACACGCACTAAAAATTACAAAACTTTTAGCAAACCCTGTTCATTGAATACCCAGATCATGGGGGTGCATTTCCAATAGCCATTCCGCCATCTTGGATGTCCGCCATATTGGATTCAAGTCACGTGACTATATTTTTCGTATTCCTGACAGCAAACCTTTTCATTTGATACCCATATCATCGGGGTGCATATCAAATAGCCTGTCCGCCATATTGGACTTAAGACACGTGACAATTTTTTTCGTATTCCTGACAGTAAACTCTTTCATTTGATACCCATATCATAGGGGTGGATTTCAAACAGCCAGTCCGCCATCTTGGGGAGGCCGCCATATTGGATTTGTAATAACGTTTCTTAGCTTAGAGACATGTATTGTCATCAAAACTCAGAGCGTGTGCAACATTTCATCCTAATGGAAGACCGGGAAGTGGGTCAAATTACGATTCCAAGATTTTCTTACATACATTGTTAGTACAATGAAGTACTAATACATTGTTAGTACAAGTGAAGCGAATAAAAGCGTGTTTAAAATGAAGTACAACTGAACAGAAAATGATAAACCTGAAATGACTTAATAGCGAAATAAATAATTTAAAAATATCAAAAAGAATGCGTTATATAGCGAATTTTGTTATGCTATAGAGTTGCAGGGAAACCGTTTACCCTGTGAGCGGCATACTTGACCCGCGTGTATCTGGGGCCAGCGCGCGACCGGGGCGGCGGCGCGGCGTGGCGTGGCGCGGTGACGCACGCGTCGCGCCATATCGATGTGATACCCATCGCGGGTTATCGCCGCCGCGCCGCGCCGCGCGAAAATATTTAGAAATAAAAAATTGGCAGTCATAGGAACTGCCGATAGAAGTGAAAACTTATAACTCAGAATTTGATAGCTTACTTTGGAAACTACACGGGTGTAACCGGAGGGTGTGGCCTGGTCATCATGGCATGACCATCTAGAAATGCGTCAACATTTCCCCATTGGCTGATGCATTTCTAAATGGCCATGCCATGATGGCCAGGCCACGCCCTTTCAGCATATCCCATTGGCTGACGCATTTCAAGATGGTCAAGATTCTAGATTGTCCCGAGTTTACCCGAAGATTTCTTATCATACCCGAGCGTGACGCTAGAAATCAATTCACAGCCCACCAACCCACGAAAAATCTGTCCAGGCGCTCCAAAAGAAGTTTTCACTTCAAAAAACATGGCCTAAGCAGTCACTGCACTAGGTAAGCATGAAACCAAACTACCGAGTGCAAACACTTTAAATCTGATCTGATATTTAATTGAGTGAACGAGTAACTCACGTGTAATATGGTCGATCAATCCGACTCGAGTTTCGACCGCGTCCAGTGGTCTTTTTCAAGGAGAATGTACGCGCGTGATGGCTGCTTGTTTGGTTTGAGTGCCAAACGGGCAACCATAACCATAAGGCCGCCGGACGCGGCCGAAACTCGAGTAGAATTGACCGATCATATTATACGTGAGTTACCTGTGTAACCAATTAAATATGTGTAACAACCACGTTACTTTTAATTCTATCTGATCTTCTATTTTGGGTAACCTTTTTGACTTGTACTAATTTGAAACTTAATCAATTTTAGACTAAAACCCAGAAGGAATTTTGATTTGTAGGATCTGTAGCAAATTCATTAATTTCGTAAAAAAAGTGTATTCTTCTATACTATATAAGAGACCTCTTGAAAAAAAGTAGTAAAAAATATGGAAACTTACACTTTACACTTGATCCATGTAACAAAAATAGTTATAATTCAAAATTTAAAGTTTCTAAAACTTTCTGACTTCTATTTTAACTCATGTCTGAGAAATTCATCCATTCATGTCATTCCAATAATAATACTGCAGTCGGTCATAGTCCTTCGAGCCCAAGCAACGGCTAAATTGTTACTGCAAACTTTATATACATTTTAAACAATCTGTTGTATAAAATATGATAATAGGTAGGCGTATATACCATAGTAGTGCAGGGGTTAATGAAAGTAGCCAGATAAACATTACGTTAACATAACGTTATAAAACACTAGCTGTACCATGTGCTCGTTACGCCACATGTTGAAAATTGGTCGTACCCACTCAGAAACCTTTTTTTTGGATCAAGCACAACAACTTTGTTAAAGATCATCTCATTATAAAATGCCTCTATAAGAAGAGGCCAGTTTAATTGTATGGGTCAACTTTCACAATGTTTTGTATCGTCTTATCTTACCTGCAAAGAGCAATAAAGATTTTTGTATTTGTAGTTTACGATTCTATCAAAGAAATACAGACAAATATTAATTTTTATATTTATAGACAAAAAGACTGAAATCCTGTCCATACATGTTTATCACCCATGATTATCTTATTAACAGTAATTTCTTCTGAGAACAATAAAATATAAATATATGTATAGCAAATGTTATAAATGGTTGCATGGAGAAAATAGCATCATCATTGTAGTATTATAGTGAACTTGACTTAGTAAAAAATCATCTAGTAGGTGACAGAAGCCTTCTGGCAACGCAGTCCCAATTCCTCGTCTCTCGGTGACATTGTAGTCGACACAGATAGCCGGTAAACTTTGAGCAAACAGCGGAGCGAGCCGAGGCCCGAGTGCACTGGACACGTGTAGGCTCTAGTAAATAACGATAACTTTGTTTACTAGTACTCGCCGCTGCTCTGATGCGCACACGCACAATGAGGTGCGCAATTATTATGACTAATTGTTGTGAAACGAACGAAATCCTGTTTCTGATGACGCTGTATTTTTGTGTAGGAAGTACTCTATGATAATCAAGGGCCTCAATCCAACTCATCAACTCAATCCAGTTATGATTGGACAACTAATGTAAAAAGATAATAATACGATACATTGTTATGTGAATTGAATTGAAGGTTTTACCAGTGCAAAATATATTGTAGTGGTAACTCTTTTCATTGCTGGCTTGGGGTACCTTTTCACATTATTCCAAGCCATACTTACTGCCAACACATTATTGTCGCTTTAAGTGATAAGGTCGCTCGTTGCTTTGCGTATTATAGACTATAATATCCTTTACTTCTATGGAGTATTGTAAAAAATGTGTGTGTGTAATAAACGTACGTATTCCAGATGAAGATGACGGAGATCTACGACGTGACAGACGCGGACACGGAGGCGGTGCAGTCGCCGACGGAGCGCGAGACCAACAAGCAGCTCGAGTTCGAGACCGACTGGGCCGCGGAGTTCATCGCCGACACGGGTCAGTCCTCGCTAGCTCTCTCTACCGTGCTTCACTACACGAGCCGTATCCACTAGCTACACCAGCCAACCAGCTTCCATATCCCGAAATTGGCATGATGACTGGGTCAAATGATTCCCTAACTCCCATACCATGCTTAGAGGCATAGCTTTTTGAAGTGAACACTTCTTTTAGCGCAACACTCACTATGCAGGGTCCGAAGAGGGCCATGATCGTGACCCCCCCCCCAACATCGTGAACGTTAAAGTAAAAATCTACAAAATTTAAAAATATCTATCCTAGAAAAAAGTACATAGACTATTTTTTACCGCGGGATAGCAACTGGAACTGCAAATACGAGGGTAAAATCGTGGGGCGCTACTAGTAAAGTCTTTTTACTCGATTTATTGTATTTCTACTGATGACTGCCCAAAATATGAGGCTTAGTACCGGTGACTCCCTCCAAATTTCGAGGCTGGGACCGCGCCTGGTCCTCCCTAGCTCTCCCTACCATGCTTTACTTCACGAAGCATAACTTTTAATTAACCAGCTTAGTATACCTGTCAATTTCATAGAATTCCACTTCATTCAATTTACTTCAGAGGTATAGCTTTGAATTAACCAGCTTCCGTATCCTTATTTATATATTTTTTAAATTACATTTCTTTGTTTTAAATGATGGAGTAACGGGACAAGCAGGATGCGCCTGATGGTAAGCAGTAATTTCGTCCTAGAACTGCACTAATTTAAGATGATTTATCTCTTTTCTGCCGCTGAAAACATTGTCCTTCAAACCGAAACACAATAATGTTAATACGTTACTGCTTGGCAGCAAAAGGCTGGCAAATGTGTGTCACGTGAGCTCTGGAAAGAATCCTACCGCTACAAAATATTAAGGCTAATTATAGTAAATCATTAGCAAAAATTTGCAATCAAAAACAGCAATTCAGGGACTATAATATGAGGATTAGTAGTGCTGCGGAAGCACTGCAAAAAGTGGAATTCAGAATCATACCTTAACCTATCGTAGTATAATAATAATCTCACGCGTTGCATTTTATAATTGGTCGGTGTTTACAATTTTACGTTGACACATATGTACACTGTATGTATGTGTCAGCGACGTAAATCACAGGTGTATGTCATACACCGTATGAATGCGCGATCCACCAATAAATATTGTTACTACAATAAACCTCGGTTGCCTGGAAGAGATCGGTTTTAGCGAATAAGGTCGCCATTTGTATAACTTGCTGTAGGGTAAATTACGCAGACCAGCCTGGGAATCCGCCGCGATCTGGTCTGTAATGGTTAACTCAACGTGAACACACTAAAACTAATCTCTGCTACCGCCCAATATAAAACGATTGGGACGTTATCTTAAAATCCATTGCAATAACACGGTACCTTGTGTAACCGGGTTCCACGTGCATAAAGTGTATGCCTAAACCTCCCCAAAGAACTAACCCCTGTTCTCCGAGTCTGAGGTTTATGATAAATATATGTAGTACGATACTTGTCAGCTGTTCTCGCCGTGCCGGCCTCCTTCCGATGCACTGCAATCCTGTATTATTCGGGCGTCCGTGCCTCGGAACCACTTATTTGAAGACCGAATGATAACGCGATCCTCGCGTACAAACAAATAAATTCACGGCCCACTCCTTGCGACGGCCATGAATTAACAAGTATTACAAAATCAACGCCCGGCGTTCATTCGTCTCGACCGCAATGACGAAAGATTATTTTAAACAGAAAATACAAGGCTACCGCGTACATTGTCTCGGCAACGCCTCGTTCAACCGAATGTTAGGTTAGACTGCAAAGTGTTGCCACACCTCAGTTTAGTAATTACCATTACCTTTTTCTACAAGTTAGCTAAAATATGTTGTTACGTCATTCTATTCTAAACACTAGCTTTAAGGAAATGTCAATTTGTATATTGTTTTTTTTTGTATTGTGGACAATAAAGAGTATCTATCTATCAATGAACATTGTCTTGTTTGTCCCACAGAAGAGTTGGATATGGAGGCGATGGATGACGACGCTCTGGCCGACCGCAACATCTTCTCCGACCCCGAGAGCGAGTGGGCGCGGCGCTCGCCCACCGGCTCCGAGAGCGACGGCGACCAGCCCGAGTCCGACCGCCGCACGCCCGTCGCCTACCTCCACGCGTGAGCCAACTAACACCGGCCCTCACCCATCTCTACCTACCATCCACCGGCTCCGAGAGCGACGGCGACCAGCCCGAGTCCGACCGCCGCACGCCCGTCGCCTACCTCCACGCGTGAGCCAACTAACACCGGCCCTCACCCATCTCTACCTACCATCCACCGGCTCCGAGAGGCGACGGCGACCAGCCCGAGTCCGACCGCCGCACGCCCGTCGCCTACCTCCACGCGTGAGCCAACTAACACCGGCCCTCACCCATCTCTACCTACCATCCACCGGCTCCGAGAGGCGACGGCGACCAGCCCGAGTCCGACCGCCGCACGCCCGTCGCCTACCTCCACGCGTGAGCCAACTAACACCGGCCCTCACCCATCTCTACCTACCATCCACCGGCTCCGAGAGCGACGGTGACCAGCCCGAGTCCGACCGCCGCACGCCCGTCGCCTACCTCCACGCGTGAGCCAACTAACACCGGCCCTCACCCATCTCTACCTACCATCCACCGGCTCCGAGAGGCGACGGCGACCAGCCCGAGTCCGACCGCCGCACGCCCGTCGCCTACCTCCACGCGTGAGCCAACTAACACCGGCCCTCACCCATCTCTACCTACCATCCACCGGCTCCGAGAGCGACGGCGACCAGCCCGAGTCCGACCGCCGCACGCCCGTCGCCTACCTCCACGCGTGAGCCAACTAACACCGGCCCTCACCCATCTCTACCTACCATCCACCGGCTCCGAGAGCGACGGCGACCAGCCCGAGTCCGACCGCCGCACGCCCGTCGCCTACCTCCACGCGTGAGCCAACTAACACCGGCTCTCACCCATCTCTACCTACCATCCACCGGCTCCGAGAGCGACGGCGACCAGCCCGAGTCCGACCGCCGCACGCCCGTCGCCTACCTCCATGCGTGAGCCAACTAACACCGGCCCTCACCCTATCTCTACTTGCCATTCTGTGACTCCGGCGGCGGGAGTGCACGGCTCGCGGCGCACAGTGAGCCAAATTGGCGCATGAGCCAAATCACACCGGCCCTCGCTCTATCTCTACCTACCATTCTCTAACTCCGGGAAGCGGGAGAGCTGGGTTCGCGAAGAGTGAGCCAACTCGGTGCGTCAGCCAAATCACATCGTCTGTTACCTTATCTCTACCTACCATTATCTGACTCTGGCGGTGACAACAGCCCGAGTCAGCCTGTCGCCTGCCTCCTAGCGTGAGCCAACTAACACCGTCAACATATTCTTAATAACAACGTAACTACGTTCACGCCTTACCATGCTGTAATTGTAATTGTCCCAGGAGCAAAAGAGTACGGATCCACGCATGAGCTATGTCATGTAAATTCAAGCCATAAGGCTAACGGACACTTAGTTACGCTCACGCTTTGTCACCTCTATATCATGTCGCGCAAGAATACGTGGCAAATATTTGCCGCGTAATGCTAGCGAATGTATTGAAAATAGATTTCCATTCCCTCACCCGGGCGCAGTTCTAATGTTCCGTTTATTCAACGCTAGTAGAGTTACGCGGCAATTAATTTGCACGATGCTAAAGGAAATTCTAGTGTTCGTATTATTATATTCGTACGTTCACCTACTAGTTCTTGAAATTAGACTGTAGTGTAGAGGGCCGGTAAATTATCCGATTCTTTTGCTCAGAACGATAACTGATGCATGTTTAATTTAATTTGGCTGAATCCCATGCGCGGTCACGGGGTAGTGAAACTTAATTAGAGTGAGAGTGAGATAAGGCATCAAAACCCAGATCACATATTATGTAACTGTTTCCCCAATCCAAATTTGTTTTCATTTAGGTACCTATTTGTATTTTAGTATAATATCCTAATAATTTAAAACAAAAAAATGTGCTATTGGATGATATAAAAAAACAAATATTCATTTATAATAAAATTATATGCAGAAATATGTTAAAGCTGATACTTTTCTTTTCTCCAAAAATTGTTATTGGTAATGCATTTTTTTCTTCGTAATCATGGCGTCACAACATATCATGATGCTGAAATGATAGCTAGTTAAATAATATCGTAATGTAAAAAATAAAGTGCCAAAACAATTTTTATTCAAGACTGTATGATGTTTAATTTCGAAAACAAAATTGTGTCTGAGGCTACTCATACTGATCTCGTTTATAGCAATGCAAACGCAATTTAAATGTTTAAAAATAATGAACACGCAAGCCAATTTTCAGTTTGTGTGGTAAATACATACATATTTCTAGTTAATCATCTATGTAAGTATTATGACGCCTCTGCACAATCATTAAACATGGAAGAATGACATTTAAATATTTTAAAGCTTTCTCTGATTGGTTGTTTAATCCTTAGACCGATTATGGGTTGTGAATGATATTAAATTTCATTAAATTGTATAGATTTGCGATGGTGCTGCCTGATATCACAGCATAATAAAAACGGTATACAGACATAAGCGTGTCGTAATTGTTATTTTTAATTACGTCGGGAAGTGATTAGAAATAATTTAAATCGCCGTTAAGTCATGTATAATTTTTCCAATGCGAGTTGAGATCGCGAACGCTTAGAAGTGCTTAGTACTACTTTAGGATATAGCAGCACTGTCGTAAATTACATAAAACAGAATGAATAGAAATTTAATGTCATTAAACTAATTGAAACTTGCACAAAGGGTATGTATCTACAATTGTCATTTCTCCAAGTTTTGTTATTGTGAAGAAGTGCCATTATAAGTCGGTTCAATAAATAAATTGATCGACAATTGCGCGGCATCATTACCTCTCCCTCGCACATTATAGTGTGCAAGCGAGAGGAAAAGTTTAAACGTGATTGTTTTCCTTACTGAACCGGCTTATAGCTAGTTATATTTAATGTAAAGGTGTGGAACATTCCCTAACAGTATGATTCACGGTACTGGAATAGAAATACTTTAAGGTATTATTTTAGGTGACGGTAGGATTACAGAATTTATGATATAAAAAAACCTACTAAAAATACCTAAAAACGTGGATTAAAAATGGCATAGAAGTCAATGGAGCTCTAATACACTTGCAAAAGTAGTTTAAAATGTAGCCAATGATAAATTGTGTGTTGACATTTCTCACGGAGCGGCATTTAGCCCAAAGTAAGCGAAGCTTATAGTATGCGAGCCTAGTAACCGACATAGTACATAAATGATTGTAAATACAAATACTTGAGAAATATAAACAGAACAAACTTCCATATTCATCACACAAATCCCTATATTCGTAGAATAGTGACGGAATTGACATTGAACTTTACAGGATTGTCATTTCTAATAATAATTGTGACGATGAAATACGAGTATCCAAATATGGTTATAAGTGATTTACGTAATTTGTTTTTAGTTGTTGCGGTTGTTCGCTACACCGATTTTATTAACTATGTCATATTTAGTGCTCGACCAGACTGCAAACGCCGGCGCGGCGCGGCGTACTCAAACACATGAAATCTTATGTGAGTGTCCATAGTCCGTAGTGAGCACGCGAGTGCAACTTGCGGCGCGAAGAGCGCGCAGGCTACTCAACCCATATTCCATGCATACAAGTGAGCAAGTGACCGCAGTGAACGCACAAGCGTCAGGCGGCAATCACACGGAGCGCAGATATCTCGAACCGATCCGACCCAAACGCGCATAATAGTATAACCAAACGTGCGGTTTACTACAAATAAGTAAAATCGCGCGCGTACTCGCACCCGCGCCGTCTCTGCGCGCGCATGTGTAGTCTGGCCGAACACTTATGCACGAGCTACACGAGGCTAGTTTTTCAAGGTAGGATAGCAGGCTAGTGTTAGTAAGCTAGCAAGCTATTACTTCTAGCTTCGTGTAGACAAAACTAGCGTTTCGTAGCGTTCTCTACACGAAGCTAAACGTATTAGCTTGCTATCCTAGATTCAAAAACTAGCCTCGTGTAGCTCGGGCTTTTCTGTAGTTTTACGTGAATCGAGTTCCCGATATTTCCATTCAGTTTCACGCACCTTTTCCTTTTTTATGTTTGTCTAATAAGTACCTATACTATACTAGTACCTACCAGTGTAACTTCTTGATCCCAAGACGCGTTACAATCTTAATACTTATTTATATCGCGCTTTTTGGTCAACAATGAAAACGGCTCCTGTATTTTTGATTGCCATTTTTATGATACGGAACGTAACTTGATGTGATATCGTGAATATTATTAATTATTAAAAGTTAATTATTATTTTTAGGGTTTATGTTATTAGATTTTAGGCATGTTGTTAATGGGTGATTTTATTTGTGTGAGTTGCGCACTGTACTTAAATTATTTTTTTCTCTGTGTATGCGTTTCTCTACTTTTGCAGTATCATTTAATTCATCCTATGTCCCTTTACTCTGGTGGTCCTTATTGCTGTGTGCAGCGCTTTTTTGAGACAGGATCAGTGCAAATAAAAAATGTGAATTCCTATATGCGTTCTGATATTTTATTACATTGATTAAATTTCAAAACACAAGAAAATTCTTATGGGATGATGATAACCAGCTGACACTAAAAATACAATTAAATCTAGCAAATTAAAAAAATATTGAACAAAGATACCTCCAGTTTGGAACTTTGTATTATATCATTTTACATCGAACTTTGTGCCGTCTCTTAGCAACTTTTTTAACCATACTTCTAGAGCCTTCACCCTTCATTCATCTTGAAACTGTTGATAACTTGGAACACATATCAGAAATTTCATAGAAATGCTACACTGAAAAAACATGACAAAGATGTTTTTAGGCCTGATTCAGAATTCACGCAAACTTACTAATTTATTTATTTTTTTGGTACTGAATATGTACCTACTTTAGATCATGTTTGATAGAGCATATTCTTTTTTCCTAAACTATATTGGACAGATCTAATATATTTCTATCGTGCTGTCTTTTCATTTTAAACGAAATTATCATTCTTCATTTCGGATTTTCAATTTAACAAATGATAGGGCAATGCCCAAGTGCCTTATAATTATAACACACAAATAACATCATTACTATGTTTTGTAGATAAATAATAAATATACTATTATTCGTGTGACTGAACTATTGAAAATTATTTATTAGAAAAAACAGCGAAGCTCTCTGTCCTAAAAAATGTAAGAACCATAATGTGCCTCAGAATGTTACCATGTGTTACCTGTTTTTATTTTGAGATTTTTATGTATAAATTATTATTTTTGTGTCAATCATTTTACAACATACTTGCTCTACATTTTGTACAAATTATTATAACCTTTGTAAAAGACGCTTGAGTCACATAATCTACAGTCTAGTTGCTAATAAGTCCAGTCAGTTTCCCTAGACTCAAATTTTGAAATGCTAAAAGCTGTCTTAATCCATTGTTATAGAAATACAGTGCGTTACAACAGAAACATATCACTATTAATTTTGTTTTATAGTTAAACATCTTGTTGAGACAAACATTGTGAACACGTGACTGAAAGCGGGGAGTACGTACGGGGCGGAGGGGAATATACGCAAATATTGTCAACGGTGTCACTTTTTCGAGAACTATCGATAACAGGACAAGATGATCAGAATTTTTGTCTATAACTAAGATGTTTGTCAAGTCTAGTTCCTAATTCGAGCTCTTAAACGCTTCGTAAAACCTGATTTGTTGAAACTTCTATTTTGTAGCTCACTCGTAAAACCAACAAATCGGAGGCGACTAAAGTTGTACTTCCAGTCCTTACGTCAGTAAATAGCACGAAGTTTGTACTTATATGAACGCATTGTACTGTTTATAAGTTATAATATCTATAATTGAACAATCTATTTAAAATTAACTCTCGAAATACAAAGATACCTGATGATGTGTTCTTGTACGGTGATATTTGGATACCTAAAGCTAAGCGTTTTGTAATTAGAATATAACAAAGTCACAAGTTTTATAAAATAAATGAATAGAACAATTTCGTTTTGCCTTTTAATTTATAATTTCTGTGTTACTTGTAGGTACTAGGTAAGTGAATGAAGCGCTCCTTTCAATGTTACCTGATGGAAAAAAAATTGAAGTCATAGGAACTGCCGATAGAAGTGAAAATGTATAAATCAAAATTTTATAGATTATTTTGGAAACTACACGAGTGTAACTGGAGGGCGTGGGCTGGCCATCATGGCTTGGCCATCTAGAAATGCGTCAGCATTTCCCATTGACTCACGCATTTCTAGATGGCCAGGTCACGCCCTTTTAGCACTTCCGATTGGCTGACGCATTTTTAGATGGCCATGGTCCCGAGTTTACTCGAAGATTTCTTATCATACCCGAGCGTGACGCTAGAATTCAATTCAAACCCCACGAAAATCTGTCCAGGCGCGCCAAAAGAAGTTTTCACTTCAAAAAACATGGCCTCCGTTTTACAAACACTAGCAGTCACTGCACTAGGTAATGTTCATAAATGTCGATATCAGGGGGGGGGGGGATTAAACAATGCCAGCATGCTAAATGCTAAGGAGTTGTAGGTCAAAGATAGAAGTATACATAAAAATGGCTGTGGCATACGGACGGACAGACAGAAATGACGAATCTATAAGGGTTCCGATTTTACGTTTTACGGAACCCTAAAAAGGAGACATAATTAGTGGTCGCCATGGGTCGACACTACTCGAAACTAACTACCTACTATACCTAGCAGAATTTATAATCTCTTTAGAATATAATAAACGTTCTGTGGTGGTGATCGTCCGTCCGCCATTTTTATTTACGTCTTATTCCAGTTGACAGTGATTACCTAACCACAAGCAATAGCTACATAGGTACTGTGTGGGTACTGTATTCCTGTTTCTGAGGTAGGTACCTACTCTATCTCTCTCTCCCATAAATTGCATGCTAAGAAAATGTCTTAACGTTGCTGCTTGCATGCCACTCTTTCAAAAAAGCGAGCTTATATTTTAATGAGGCGTTTACAGAATGCAATTTACCTGTCAAATATAATTAATTTCCCAAAATTTATGGATTTTGTTTGAGAAATTTAACACAATAAAACATAGGCTTTGGCCAAAGAAGTCTATTTGTTGAGAACTGTCTTTGACAGGTAGGTATATTTGGTTTCTAAAAACGCACCATTAGCTCATCATCAACCTATTTAATATTCGTCCACCGCTAGACGTAGGCCTCTCCTAATGAACGGCACAAGATGCGGTCGCTATTTCGCAAATCGTCGCTCCACCTGGCGGCAGGGTGTCCCACTCTACGCTTCCGGTTCGCGGTCTCCACTCCAGTACCTTCCTATCCCAGCGATGGTCGTCTCTTCTACAGATATGGCCAGCCCCTTGCCACTTCAGCTTGCTAAATCTGTGGGCTACATTTAAACGTCAAACAATGTTCGATCAGACAAAACGAAGTAGAACCGGAGTAGGAAAGTCGCAAGTTTATTTCAAAATTACGTTTTAAAACTAAACTCTGAACATAAATCAACGTATATACCACAGACTAAGTAGAGAGATACTGTATATACCCATTGTAGGAGCTGAAGGAAAGGCTATTATACCTACCTACTCCGTGCATTGAAGCACTATTTCTCCTTGCCAGCAGTGATAGAAATGTCGATATAAATCATGATTTAAGGCTCCCACACAAAACTGGGATGCGATGCGACGCCGCATCGGAGCAATTCGCCATCGCACGTTCCGCCGATGCGGATGCGTCGCATCGCATCTCATCGCAGTTTTGTGTAGGAGTCCTTATATCGAACATTTCGATGGATATAACCTGTAAGTAAAGTAACCTCATTTGCTAACAACTAACAACAAATAAAAAATGAGAGTGCGTCATTGTGACAATTCTAATTTTGATTCTATCTTGTAATTTAATTTTTTGAGCAATTATTCAACAAAATCATAATTATTTATTAACATAGTTTTAACCGCTGCTAAAAGCGAAAAACAGCGTTTTACGACGCGTTGTTGAATGCATTTTGATAGTTATTATTTGTTTTATGAGCAGTAATGGTCGGCAAGGGTATAGAACCGAAGACCAGTCGGATTTTTCAGCAATGTTACGTAAAGTGTTGCAAGTTACAAAATTTAACCCCTATAAACAACGTATTACCCTCGGGTAACGGAAAAGTTCTTGATTTTTGCGTGGATAGAATAAAATACGCGGATTGGCCGCCGATCCTAAACGCCTTGAGCTGTGATTTGAGTCTTCATTCAGTTTCAATACGATGTCGTCAACAGGTTAAGACAGGTAAGTTATATTCGTTTAATTTATATTGTACCATGAATTCGGTTATTTGAGGACGTTCCTCTGATAACACAAGTTTCTGCTTACTACCATAGAATCGATAGGTAGGTACTACGCATGAAAAGAAATCTCCTCGCTCCCCGCCAATCTAGTCTCTCACCCCCTCGCGTTTTGTATGAGGATTGAACTTTATTCAACTCAACACAAGGGGTGAAAAAACTCAAATTATATATAATATCTATCTATTATGAAACTGACAACGTGCTCAAAATGGCCATGCACACTCGAGAAGTTGACAAAACATGACCAAAATCGTATTTAGTAGGTAGTCTTTTTTTTACTCGATTTATTGTATTTCTAATCGTGACCCGCCCCCAAAATAGGAGATTCTGTACTGGTGACCCCCTCCAAAATTCGACGCTGGGACCGCGCCTGCGGCACGTGCATAATGCTGCTAACTTAAAACGGTGAAGGAAAACTGACATCCGACATGTACTACCCACACAGAACAGATATCAAGAAGAAGTAGCAAGTAGGCGGGGCAATCGTAGTACCAAGTAAGCGCAATCTCCGCATACTTCGAGAGTACGCCCACTTCCGAATACTTAGTCGTGCTCTGCCACTACTGCAGTACTCCTGAATCCGCGATTTTGAATAAAAAGTTAGCAGTCATGCCGTATTGTGCAGTTATTGAGTGTAAAAACGATAGCCGTGCCAAAACTTTATCCAAAGGAGGCATATCGTACCATCGGTAAGTCCTATTTTATTTATTTTTGATTTTATTGTGAAAATAAATTAATATTAGCTTAAAGAGAGAAATGATTTAAAGAAAGTCAACTTTAAAGTCATTGTAATAAGGTCCATTTTCATTCAAACTATATGTGATATTCTAGATCATTCTATGCATGCGAGTAGCGCTACTGAGTAGCGCTACTCAATCAAGGATGGGACACAAGCTGTTGAAATTGCTAATATCGATATTTCTAACTTGTACAATTGTGTGAAACAAATATAAATATTATCTTTTATTATTTGGTATTTGAATAATTTAACGTTTTATTTGAAAATATACATTTTATAATTTCAGTTTTCCTAAAAGTCCCGTTGCTAAGGAGAAATGGATAGAAGCTACAGGAAGGCAAAATTGGTTTCCTTCGAAAACAAGCACGATTTGCTCTGAGCGCTTTTTAGACAGCGATTTTATAATTCATAAAAATGAAATAGGAAAAGTTGAGTGCGTCTACAACTCGCACTTGGCTGGTATTTATTTTTTAAAACTATAGCGTAATTGAGAGGAAATCAGCAGTGAAATTGAAATTTGTATAATTTTTAAACGGTCATGTTGCCATGTTTTTGTTGTTGATTTTTATGTATAAACTTTTATCAGTTCGAGTATTATTTTTACTGAAACCCTGTTCCTTTTCTATATCCCTTTTGTTTATTTTAGTCTCCTCAAGTTTCTATTCATGGTTATAAAAACATCTTGAATTTTTACTGACAACAACTTAAATGACAGACTCGTCCCTCAAAGAAAATAACTATTTCCTTACATTGTGGGTTCGATTCTCACCCAGTGCAAATATTTGTGTGATGGATTCAAATATTTTGACTGTACCTGAGTGTTTCTATGTATAATAAGTAAGTATTTATAACAGCTATCTGGCCGCCATATTACAAGCTTAGCTTAGTTTAGCGTCAGATGGTGTTGTGTATAAATGTTTCACCTATATTTATTTATCTTTACCTCACTCAAGAAAAATATCATTCGACTAAAATACAAATTTTAGTGCTACTTGCCAAGACCAATTTCATCATTACTTTATTTACTTAAGATATTTATTTAGTTTCCTCCGAGTATTTTTGTAATTTCTTCCTAGTAATTACGTTCTTTTACAAAACTCTGTTACGCTACACTCTATAGTTAATAAAATTAAGGTGGTACATGAACAAATTTAATCATAATATTATGATTAAATTATACGATAGGTACGTAAACCGATAATTTAAATATAAATATACAGGGTTATTGGTAATCAGCCTGCATCCGTTTAAGGGCATGTTCTGTATATTTAAACAAATAACTTTTGTTCTACAACTTTCGTTAAAACTCAATAGATAACCCAAAAAAAAATAGTATTTGTTGCCCTTTTTTGTACTGTTTAGCTACTTTTTAGTGTTTATTCACTTCGGCACATCATTAAGTATGAAGTAGCAGAGCTAGTGAACACTAGATGTCACTAATCTTAAAATTAGTGACATCTAGTGCTCACTAGTGAAAACAAATTACATTTTTGAAAGATGATAATAGTTACCACCTTATTATATTCTACTAAGGTTGAGTTTAGAAAGTTCGTAGCACTGATGTATTCGATACGCCCTAAAAGTCCTGATAATGGTACAAAATAAGCGACTTAGTCACATTCAAGATACGGTACTTTTTCCTGTAATTAGACAAAATTGAGTTATCCAAGAAAGTCGTAACAACATTTTGAATAGTTGACAATAACAGATTTATTGTGCTTAGCAATAGGGTTCATTTCTGAGTACGTAACTAAATGCAATACATCATTTTAGGTTCGTCACTATGGCACAAATCACTTGCATTGTTTCAATGTGTTTAAAATATATCAAAACCACGTTTGTGTGCAAACGTGATACGGTGGTTTTCCTAGTGAGATTCAGCTACGAGCCTTCTACTTGATATCTGTTCTGTGTACTACCCAGAATCTCGAGGTCATGTGTTATCCACCAACCCGCACTGGGCCAGCGTGGCAGATAATGACCTTGACTTTCTCCTTGCAAGAGAAGGCCTCGAGTCCCAGCTGTGGGAACGTTTAGTGGGCTGCTTATTTTTATGCAGGGTTCACCACGGTACGTATGCGCAGGCGCAAGTACGTAGGCATTCAGGGCACGGTTCTCGTGAGAGTTTGGATGACCAAATAGACTCTATGCCTTACGACAACATTTCACTTCTACCACTAGTTATGTGTTTTTATATTTCAAAAACTTGTTTACCTAATCCAGGTTCATTTCAGTTTTAGAACAAATAGACTGCGAAAGGCTGGCGAAGACAGTAAACAAACGAGCCGTTATTCTCACCAACTTCATGTTAACTAATTTGGTGGAAGCGATATCACAGTTGCTCTCTAATACTACATTGCTCACAACACTACTGCTCGAAGGACTTCCGTTGAAGATTCCCTACTTGAATCCACTAAATGAGGTTAGTTCTGATATCAAAATGTTTATCAAACTATCACTGAACTTGTAAACTACCATAAGTTGAAACCAGCGTTGCCAGACGTCCCGATTTTTACGTGTTGGACGCGATGTCCCGTGCGGGACAAGCTCTATCCCACTTTTCCGGGATAAAGAATACGACGTCTGCACCATACGACTCCGCTCCTAACCGACAAATAAAATACACTCAAATATGGGCTTTATGTCATGCCTGTTACGATATAGATTAAACGTAAATTAGCAGACGGCAGTCAGCGAGCGGTCTCCTAATTTGTATTGCCAATGTAATCTGTATCTTAACGTGCATGGCGTGAAGCTCATATTTTAGTGTATTTTATTTGTCGGTATGTACACATATGTGGTAGCCCAGTCGTATAAATCGGCGCAGACCTTAACTCGACGTCGCGTACAGCGTCTTCCTGTCTTTTGCGATTCGCATCCAATCTAGGCCAGCGATTCTTTTAATCTCGTCTTCCCATCATTTTTATTGTCGTCTTTTGCTTCTTTTACCATCCTTGGAGTACTATTCTGATAAACTTCTTGTCCATTTTTTAATGTCAAGGGAGATGTCCCTAAACATGTGTTCTGGCCTTATTAATATTAAATTAAATATTCTCTTGAAAGCGTGGCCAAGTGACAAGGACGACCGATTACACAATCGTGATGTTGTAGGCTCAAATACCGTTTAATCGTTAAGTATTTTTCCAATAGTATATTGACAAATTGGTCACCACCACTAGCTTTAACGGTGAAGGCAAACATTGTGAGGATACCGGCATGCTCCAAAAATACACCTTATGATACATGTGTCATCCAGCAACGCATTTTTGACTAGCGTGGTGAATGGCACCCTTGTTTCTTCTTGTGACCTTGGCTCCTTCAGAAACGTTTTTAAGGTCTCTTTGGTGGAAGTGTACCTACATGCGCGAACTTTCCCCTTCCACGTCAATTTTGAGTCAACTTGTTTGCCGGCCACTATACGTACGGATCGGGCTGAAATTTGGAACACACATGGATTATGTTCTGGAAGAACATATAGGTTTTTTTGTGTACCGAAACCCAACGATAACTCGAGCGTAGGTAAAACTGCGGGCGCTGCTAGTGTTTTTATAAATACTAGCAGCGCTGCGTGGTTTTACTCACGTGGCGGAACCACGTAATTAGGATTCTCCACTCGCCTATGCTACGTAGGTACGTAGATAACACGTCTGGAATATTCTTATCCAGGAGTTGAAAGCTTGTCTATCTTCGAGTATCTCCCCAGGCGCTGCTCGCGAATAACTCCCTTCAGCACGTGTACCTGCCGCGCTGCCTGGTCGGCGACGCGGGCTGCCTGGCGATCTGCAAGGCTGTGCGCTGTCTGCCCAACATACTCACCCTCGACCTCACTGGTTGCGAACTCACGTCCCAAGGCGCCTCCTACATTGCGGAATTAGTTAAGGCACGTTGCTTATAACAAAAATATCCTCCGTATACAAGGACAGATCCATGTTTGGCTCCAGTCACATAGTCATAGTCAAGTCACAAGACCGTGTGGTAAGTGCATGCGTGCGCTTTAATTAGTTGTCCACCTATGTAAGTATTGGACCCAGCCCCCTGAATACGCCCTTGTCCGTACGTAGGTACCCATAATAATCTGATTTGTAGGTATATACTCTTTTTCATCTCTCGATTGAGTGCCTCCAGCATGTTTCTGATTGCTGATGTACCTACAAGTTTGTCATTTTAACATCGTTTAACGGTGCAGAAAACTTTGTGAGGAAAACTTCGTGATGATGCTCCAATAAAAACATCTTTTCAGTTCCGCTACATGTTACATATTTACTAAACATTCATATAGAAGATATTTCTCAGCCAACACCATCAGTCTCAAACTATGCAAAGCTTGTACCTACTATGGGAACCAAATAGTTGATATCTATGTGTACTTGTAGTTGTAAATATATACTTACTATGTAAACATAGAAACATTCGTCAACTCACTCTTGAGTGCCGTAGTGTTTCTGTCCTTTTGAGGTTTCTAATGCTATAAGGATGCAAGTCTATTCATGTAATGAACAACCTTTTCTACATATCGAAGAGGTCTGCACTCCTTTGCAGAAACTTTCATTAAGATAGACTGATGACGATAGAATACTTTCCATCGGTAGTACCAAAAAATACATCGATACAGCGAGAACTGGGTCCACACGCTGAGGTACCGGTTGCCAGAACTAGACGCCATGGCGGGCCTGCGCCGGATCACGCTGTGTGCAAACCCACAACTGGGCGACGCGGGCGCCACCAAGCTGCTTGAAGTCATGGCTGACGATCTATGGATTAAGGGTAAAGTACCTACCTTAAAGCGACTATAATATTTGAAGTGACAAGGCGATGGCTCTTCTTCGAGCGATTATACTATAGGTATACGGATGACATAAAATATTGATTGAGGTTAAGTTTAGCAAATCAATAAGAGATGGTGGTCTAGAAGATAGAACGTGCGATTCAGAATCGTGATGTCGTAGGTTTTAATCACGCCTGGACCTCTAGTTTACAAATTTGTCATCACTACTGACTTTAACGGTGAAAGAAAACATCGCGAGGAAACCGGCATGTACCAATACTTTAGATGTCATGCATGGAGCGTTCGCCAACTCGCCCTGGACCAGCGTGGTGGATTATGACCTTCACCGTGGTGATTTTGAGAAGGCCCAGAGTCTCTGCACTGGGAACATCTTGTGGATTGCTTATGCATGAGATAGCTAAGAATTGGAGACGATGATGACGTTAAAGTTACAAGGAAATTCGAAATTAGAGACTGAATTTGTTTGCTCAGTTATTAGGTATTGTGAAAATATTTTATAGTTTTTTATCGCACTTTGTTTTTACGTGCTGAAAGGCATATTAGGAAACACAATACTCTGTCTGTATTACGAACGAAGAATATGATGCGTGTGTCACCTACCTAGGTCGTTTACGAAACATTATTGTCTCCAGCCCTGGACATTCAAAATTGTGGTGTTACCGAACAGACCTCAATGGCCGCTATAAAAATGTTGCAATCGAACACAACCCTTGTTGTCTTGGATCTGAGGCACAATAGCGACGTGATGTTGGAGTCTCTCTCGAAGATTCGCCAAGCTTTGCGAGACAGCGAGAGAGGAATGAGTGGACAGGTCAGTTTTTTCACTAAATGTCTGAACTATACTAACTATAGCCTTGTGAAACGACCAAATCACTATCGTTGGCTTACATTTTACATCGTGTTGGTAGCTTCTCGTCTTCTATCTAGTGAATGGAAACCATTCTTCTCATAAAACAAATAGCCATACAGCATCAGAAATAAAAGTTCGATTATTTCAGTATTCTTGGCTTGGTAACGTAAGCGGGTGCTCCAGCGATGGAAGATCAGTCAAGTCAGTTGTCTCCAAGTAAGTAACTCTGTTTTCGCTATCATGAAGAAATTTCCCACGTTACTTATTATTGAAGTGAAAACTTATTTGGGCCAGTGCGGCCCAAAGAAGTTTGTAGGGGAAAAACGGACGTCTTACGACGCTTTTTGGATGGATGAAATCTTGTGACCTCGTATTACCGACATGCGTAATAGCAGTGTATCTATGGCTATGCATTATATATGGTGTATTGTGAAACAATAGTACTGGCTAATACTAAAATTCTGAGTTATAATTTTCTCTTCTATCAGCAGTCCCTATTGCCCGAGTCACACGAGGCTAGTTTTTCAAGCTAGAATAGCAAGCTAGTGTTAGTAAGCTAGTACTGCTAGCTTCGTGTAGACAAGACTAGTGTTGCGTAGCGTTGAAGTACTAGCTTGTTCGTCGCTTGCTAGCCTCTAGTAGCTCGGACATATGAATTGCCATTATGCCGATTTTTTCCGCATCGACAAGTATAGTATCAGACTCCTAATTTATCATCTGACACAATATTTGTCCAATCGAAAATATCAAAGAATTGTACGAGTAGAGACGACTCAAACGATGAAAAAAAGGTTGATTTACATTTTTTTTATCCAGAAATGGCATCATCAAAGACAGAGTGGCTTCAATTGCTAGAAATGGATCTTCGAAATTCGTTACTAAGACTGGCGTGACCAAGAAAGAAAAGTAAGTATCGGCATGATGAAAATAACCCTTTCTTTACCTTACCTACAGAAAGAAAGGTCTTAGCAGTTCCAAACTAGCTTTTTAGTCGAGTGTGCATAACTTTACCCATCTATGACTCAAAGTTTGATCTTGGGCTATATATTACTTACCTAACTAATCTGTATACCTATTTGAAGTGAAAACTTCTTTAGGCGCGCCTAGACAGATTTTTCGTGGGCTGTGATTTGAATTCATTCGTCACGCTCGGGTATGATAATAAAGCTTCGGGTAAACTCGGGACCATGGCTATAGGCCATCTAGAAATACGTCGGCCAATAGGAAATGCTGAAAGGGCGTGCGTGGACAGGCCAGACAGGACAGACGTATATGGCGGTAGAATAAATGGCAAAGGTGTGGTACTTCCCCAGGCGGACTCTGCCAAGAGTCTTACCACTACAATACTAATTTTAATTTAATGTAATTGTAATCCATCAGAGACTACGCGGAGGTTCTAGAAGAACAGCTCCAGGAGGAGATCTCGCACCGGCAGCAGCTCGAGGAGCTGAACCTCCAGCTCGTGGACCAGATGAAGCAGCTGAAACAACAGCAGATACGGCTCTGGTCGAACGGGGCGCATTCTTCAGGTATGCTCTTCAGGCTCACATACTCACTATCGAAAAAAATTGAAGACGCTGGTGGATTCATAGAGATTAAAGATGACGGTTCGCGCGGAGACCGCAACAGGCACTTGACATTTTAAATATTTATGTATGGGCGCCAGTTCACGCCGAGACTGGACACCGAGACACGTGTCGCGGTCTCCGGTCTCCCAATGGAAAACAATTTAATTACGAACATTATAGTAGGAAATATTTTTTCCATCAAACCAAAACCTGGGTAGCGATTCTGAAACCATTCGGTTGCATCCGACACGGAATCTCATCTCTCGGTCTTTGTCATGCTAAACAGATAAGACAAAGACCGAGAGATGAGATTCCGTGTCGGATGCAACCGAATGGTTTCAGAATCGCTACCCAGATTTTATTCTAAAATCTGAGCGTAAAATAGTAACAAATGCTAATATTTATCTCTGCTCATGTACACGGTCGTTTAGTCAAAGTACGGCTTTAAGGTCTGCGTCCACTTATACGACCGGTTAGCCGGTAGTAGATAGAAGAATGAGGGCGCTCGCAATCAGCTGGTGACCTGTACCATTCATAGGTAATTAGTGTGTACCGATAACACTCAAACATTGACGGAAGCTTTCACACATATACTATAAACGGTTAGGAGGAATAGTGGGGCGCGTCTTCGTGGATTGGACTATTTGTAGCTGTCGGCGCGTGGACAGCTGGGTGCGTGCTAGCTGACGGCACGTGGACAGCTGGGTGTGTGCTAGCTGTAGGCGTGTGGACAGCTGGGTGACTGCGAGCAGTCGCCTTAGTTTAGGGCGGTGTTGGGCCCACCCAACAACCGTGCAGGATCAGAGTCGTTTAAGCGGGCTATAACCTTCCCCATCCCACCGTGCAGGTTCGGAGCAGTCGTTCGAGGGCAGCTCGCGCTCGTGCGACCGCTCCAGCAGCTCGGGCTCGTCCAGCTCCGTGCCCATCGACCAGAGCACGCTCTCCTACATCCAGCAGGCGTTCAAGGACATTTACGCGTTTATTAAGAACAACCAGTGCAGTGGGTGAGTGTATAAAAGATTAGCGGCCCGTTCCGGTTTCGCTCGGATATCTTAATATATATAAATTACGCTGCTCTTTGTCTATCCGGGATTTGAATAGCATAAAAAGGTTAAAATCAGCGCAACATCAAAAGATAGTCATATGCTGTCACGGACTTCAGCGCACGTCAACTTACAAAAAGAAAAGGAATATTGTTTTCCCGATTTTATTACATTCTTCATTAATGCTCCGCTCCTTTCAATAGTAGCGTAATGTTACTTATTCTATAGCCTTCCTCGATAAATGGACTATCCAGCAGAGAAAGAATCTTTCAATTTGGACCAGAAGTTCCCGAGATCCTTGCGTTCAAACAAACAAACTCTTCAGCTTTATATTATTAGTATATAGAACTTCGACCAGGTATATTTGATCGAAGGTATAGAAGTATAGATTTTCGAAGCATCTTTGGGATACTAACTACCGGAATATGGAGTAACAGACCAATTAGGGGGCGTCCATAAATTACGTGAGGTGTTTAAGGGGGGGAGGGGGTAGAGTCAAATCTCATCTAATCTTACGTTGGAGGGAGGGGGAGTCTCGGCAAATATCACGCAATTTATTTTCCTTGAAACAAAAAAAAATACTATTTTGGTCCAGATCGTAAACGTAATCGTAATACGAACGCCCCTCGGGCTGGATCGACGCCGTCGGCGGCGGCGTCGCGACGTCACACAAAAAAAAATTAACTGCTCAACAACGAACCATATTTTATGTAAACGACAATGTACTACTTGATATCTCTCCTATCTCTCAGGCATCAAAATAAACTAATTATTGAGTATTTCTATTTGTTTCATATGTTCAAACTTTAAAAACCATTTTGTGGGTCGAGAAACAAAAAAATAAATGAATACTCAAACAGAACACAAAGAATAAAACAATCTAACGTGTTTACGTAAGAAACCCACATCTTGAAAAATCTCACGTGAGATTGGGGGATGGGGGAGGGGGTTGAATAAAATCTCACGACATCTCACCAGAGGGGGGGGAGTGAGGGACAGAAAATTTAAAAAAAGACCTCACACACACATTTATGGACGCCCCCTTACATGTTTCATATTTATTTACATTGTCAAGATTTCTGATTAATTTTTGTTACTAGCGACAGGGTGTCATCTTGTCAACTGGGTTACGTTACGGTAGCTACTAACTATACATAACATCAAGCATAAGACGAATGAATAGGTTTAACCCACAGAAAAGTTTACGCCTCAAGTGGCCCAGCTGATGCTGGGCAACTTATTGGCTGGGTATTTGTTTATAATAACTTATGATCAGATTAAATTTACAGTTTATCATGCTAAAATGGTTGTGATTTCGTTAAAAAATCGATAAAACTTAGAATATATAGGTATTGAATGTCAAGTATATACGAGTATACTACCTATCAACAGGAAGAGTGGCGCGGAACGCCGATCTGTTCGCGCGTGTTTTGATTAATGTCCGCGTTAAAACAAAAAATCAAAATGTTTAATTACAACAAACTGAACAATAAACTACAAATCCCTTCGTAATTATACCTAGTGTATTGTAATAGTGCATAGTGAGAAGTGAAAATTTGCCAATAAGTGTTTCAACCCACTATTTCTACCTAAATTTGAAATTCCACCAAAAAATTAATTCAAATAAATAGCAATGCGTGACGGCTAATTCCCGGAGCAGCGTCCAGCGTCGCGGACTGCACCGCCCCCGCCCCCCGGCCCCCGCGGCCGCATCACGCCGCATTCCGCATTCCACTAGACGTTACGCACACATGCAATGGATTCGCACTCATTCACGGCGCCTGCGATCAATGATGTATCTCTTGCAGCCACATCGCTTCCCGCTACTATTGAAGAGATCCACGACGTAAACTCGTTTTTGGATACAATTGCTAAATTGGCCTCCAATATTCAAACTGTCATGTGTGAGAGTAAAAGCTTAACTGCCGCAAAGAAAAAGCATGTTAGTCTAGCGGCGGAACAAATTTGGAAAGCTACTAGGATATTCACTAATCTACAGTTAGCTCCCTCCCAAGACGCGATACAAGATAGTAATGTTGCTCTCAAGGATGATATAGTCTCTTGTGTTCGAGCCGAGGTGAATCGCCAGTTAGAAACCTTTTCAAAACGCCATGAAAAACGATTACAGCAACGGACCTACGCTCAGGTTGCGAATCGATCCAGCTCAAGTGGAGAACTTAACACATCGTCACTCCAGCGAGCTACGCCGACAGCAGCAACGGCGGCCACCAGCCCGCTCACACCAAGACCAGCTATCATTGTCACTCCAAAAGAAATACCAGAAAACAGAGAAGATGTTATTCGTAAGCTTAGAGATTCTATTAACTTTAAGATTGCTAAGTACGCGCCCACAAAAATCCAACCTTTGTCTAATCATAAATTACTAGTAGAATTTGATAATGAGGCCCATTGTAACGATGCGCTTAGAAAAATAAACGCTTCATGTGTAATCAGCGCCGAACCGGCTCGTAAGCTTAAGCCTATGTTCATTTTAAAAGGTCTATCCTTGGACACTGTACCCGAAGATCTAGTCGAGATAATTAGGGAACAAAATAGTGACCTCGGTATAATTAATAACGATGACCTCAAACTTCGTTTTAAACGAAATAATCGTAGCCCTAAGCTCTACAACGCCGTTTTTCAAGCTACCCCAACAGTATGGCGCAAAGTGATAGAGAAAGGAAGACTCTGTGTGGACTTTCAACAAGTTCATGCGGAGGAGTTTTCACCATTTATCCAATGCCACAATTGCCTTCAATTTGGTCATATCAAAAATAAATGCACTGCCAAAGATCAAAAATGCGCTTACTGCGCAACCCTATCCCACGACTACTCAGGCTGTCCTGAGCGCGTTAGGCATGCTGCTCCAAAGTGCTACAACTGCTTCTCGCACAATAGCAAATTCCAAACTACGTTTGATATTCGCCATAAAGCTACTTCAGCCGAATGCCCTCGAATGTGTACAATGAAACTGAGAATCAACAATAGAATCGACTATGGATCTAACTAATAAGTTAAGGATATTACAGTGTAATATTGACCGATCACAGCGTAGCTATAATGAATTCCTTCGTTACTTTATGTCAGGGGATTATAAATTAGCACTTATTTCGGAACCGTACGTTGGTTCTAGCACACAAGTCAAACCCGTTATGGGGCTGAGAATCTTTCAGTTCTCACACGGCAGTCGGGTGAAGGCTTGCATTTTGGCCAAACCAGAGTGTGGTTCTATTCTGGGAGAGACTCGGTACTCCACATCCAATTTAAGTGTAGTGCAACTGAAGTTAGAGAACCAACGAATCTATATCGCTTCAGCTTACATCGAACCAATCAATGACGAAAACAATACTCTTGAGCGGATTGATTTCTTCCTCAAGTCGACTGAAACATACCATAGTATTATTGGCGGAGACTTTAATGGCTGGCATCCTGTTTGGGGAAGTAGTAAATCAAACCAACGTGGTATCAAAGTACTAGAACTGATAAATAATAACGATGTTCATGTTTGCAATATAGGTAACACGCCGACATTTGAAGCCATTACTCGCAACAAACTCAGGTCATCGATCATTGATCTCACATTTGCCTCTAGTTCGATCTACGATGATGTCAATAAGTGGCGGGTAAATATAGGCGCTTGTCCATCATCACTTCATAATGCCATAGAATTTAGTATAAATCTCGGGGAACGCCGGTTACAAACTGAATCAAACACTTCGACCATTCGTTACAAAAACAAAAAAGCAAATTGGACGATCTTTAAAGAGTCGCTGCACACATACTTAGCTAGCTCAAGTATTTTAGACAGAGACATATCAAACGCAAGCTCAACTGAACTAGAAACAGTTATCGATGATTTGACATCTATGATACATAAAGCCTGTAACGATTCTATGCCTGTGGTTAAAACTGGAGTTAAATATAAACCACCTTGGTGGACTGAGAAGCTTGAGAAAATGAAACGGGCCGTGATCTCAGCACACCACGATGTACACGCAGCAAAAAGACGCAATGAACCATTAGAACATTTTACCAAAAAGCATCATGATTTGAAAACTATATATGCCAATGAACTGAAAGAAGAATCCACAAAACATTTTCGTCAATTGTGTGAACTACAACGTAAAGAGAATGTATGGTCTGTCACAAACAGGCTTCTTAAAGAATCATTCGCACGACGACCCCCAGCTACATTAAAAATAAATGACACCTACACAAGTAGTCCTAGGGAAACTGCACTGGCACTACTCAATCACTTTTACCCAGATGATAACATTGATACGGAACCACGACATCATCTTCTGAGAAATAGTACAGAAGAAAACCCAAATACCATTAATGATTCGATATTTGTATGGGAAGAAATAATGGAACAACTTAGCCAAATGACTCCTGACAAGGCTCCTGGAACCGACAATCTTACAGCGGATATTTGTAAACAGACTGCTTTACACTATCCAGTGCTTATTACAGCGATCATGAATAGATGCCTAAGTCTCGGACATTTTCCACGACAGTGGAAAGAAGCATATGTCAAAGTAATCCCAAAGCCAGGAAAGGATGACCAGGGCTCCCTAGGTTCATATCGACCCATAGGACTCCTCCCTGTTTTTGGTAAACTCCTTGAAAAGTTATTCATCAAAAGAGTAATGTACACAGCTGCTAAAACTGGAAAAGTTAGTGAAAAACAGTTTGGTTTTAAAGAACAAAAAAACACCACCACTGCAATCAACTCTGCTCTAGAAGTTGTCCGCGAAGCCAAGAGGAATAAAAAACTAGTGTTGGCTGTCTCACTAGATATCAAAGCAGCCTTCGACAATGCGTGGTGGCCTGCTCTATTTGAAAGGTTAAGAAAATCGAATTGCCCACAAAACATATTTCGACTTATATTAAGTTATGTAAAAGACCGAAAAATAATTCTTGACTATTCGGGAGAGCGGGTTACCAAGATAATGAGTAAAGGCTGCATACAAGGGTCTGCTTGTGGTCCAGTATTTTGGAATTTTATTCTGGATGAACTTTTAAATCATCAACTTCCTCCAAATACTTCAATTCAAGCTTACGCAGACGACGTCTTCCTCATTGTAAGTGCTAAAACTGTCACAGAACTGCAACAACACACCAACGAAGCTCTCACCGTAATAACGCAGTGGGGCAGAAGTGTAAAGCTGACATTTGGGCCCGACAAAACGCAGATGATCGCTTTTGCCCCCAAAGCTAAAAGTGCCCATATATTTATGGAAGGAATCCCATTACACTTTTCAAATGAAATCAAACTTCTTGGAATTATTATTGATGAAAAATTGTTGTTTGGAAAACACGTTAACTATGTTCTCGGGAAGGCATCCAAAATATTCAACAAGCTCTGTTTATTCTCTCGAGCAACGTGGGGGGACCTCATCCCGAAAATATACGCATTATATACAGGCAAGTTATCGAACCTATAGTCACCTATGGCGCTGGAATTTGGGGACACGTTGCTTTAAAGAAACATGTGCAGAAGGCACTACTTAGTCTGCAGCGGGGCTTCGCCCTGAAATCCCTCAGAGCTTTTCGCACAGTTTCCACCTCGGCTGCTTTGGCACTGGCTCAGTTTGTACCTCTGGACCTTAAAGTTTTGGAGATACATCATCTCGAGCGGCTGAAACTGAAAGGGATCACCGACCTCGCTCCCAACGAAACGACATGGGAAGGCTCTATTCCGGTGCATGAACTACTTCATCCAGCGGATAGAATCCATATCACTTATGGAACTGCATCTGATGAACAACAAGTCAACGAATACAGAAACCTAGGTGTTACTGAAATATATACAGACGGTAGCAAGCAAGATGATGGTTCTGTCGGAGCAGCTTATGTTTGTTTTGACCCATGTACAAAAATAGTAACCTCAACCGAACTACTTAAATTGCATAACACCTGCACTGTATTCCAAGCCGAACTGTTGGCTATTCTAGAAGCATGCAAATGGGCTTTTAACCACAAATGTCCACTAGTAATTGTTTTTACAGATTCCATGTCGTCACTCCAAGCCTTACAGGATCGGAGCAATACGCATCCACTAGTTTCAAACATACATTTAATTATCAGAAATTACAAAGCAATAGGTGAACTCAGCTTCTGCTGGGTAAAGAGTCATGTGGGGATCGAAGGAAATGAAGCCGCAGACAGGGCTGCCAACTACGCTTCTAAGCAACTTGCTCCACCTGTATACTCTAAATTTCCTTTGTCCTACATAAAACAAACACTGCACCTAAAGAATCAAGAAACGTGGGAGCATCGTTACTCGAACGCGTCTCAAGGTCAACATACTCGTACCATTTTCCCTACTTTTGGTCATATAAAGAGGTTTTGGAAATCAGTTGAGACTTCTTTCTTCGTAACACAAGTAATTACTGGACATGGTTTCCACAAATCCTACCTGTTTCGCTTCAAAATTATCGACTCTGATAGGTGTCCATGTGATAACAGATCCATACAAACGGTTGAACACTTACTTAAGCAATGCCCGGAGTTCTCTGCTTTCAGACATGAGCATGAAGAAATGTGTCGGTTTCTGAGCGTTTCGGCCTATGACTTAGATACACTAATTTTAAAAGAAGCAGCTATTCAGTCATGGACAAAATATGTTGTACGAATATATAGCAATTTAAAGATCTTTAATGGGACATAGCATTTGTAATACTAATACATATTGGGTTCATTATACTTTCTTTCATGTTATTAATTTTTCGTTCAAATTTCACATTTATTATACTTTGTACATTAAAAATATAGGTTGTATACCTATTTGTAATATTATGCTTAGACTAGTATTTTATACATTACTTACATTTAATGTAGTACCTCTGAGGTACTTCGGATCCGTGGGAGCATTGATTGTATCAAATAGCAGCTTCCTCTCACAGATCCAGAGGCTCATAATTTCTAAGTCTGATAATAATAAAATAGATATAAGGAACTTTGTAAAAACATTTTAGAATAAATAATAGATTTAAAAAAAAAAAACCTATCAACAGAGAGTAGCACTACCTACTTGGTGTGTCACGTAATTTTAATTTCAATATTTTTAAGCAGACATGAAATGAAGAGGAGAGATTTGACTGTGGAACAGTCGACGATAGAAGAAGTAACGGAGACTTCAGAGATGGACGAGTACGAGCCCAGAGAACACAGGACCAACTTCATGCTGAAGAAAGTTCAGAGTACTCATGTTAAGATCGCCGATAATGTTAAGATGAATAAGATCACTAAGTCTGCCCATTTGTTGGGCGATACGCAGAGGAAAGACGTGCATGAGATGGTGAGAGTTCATTTTTTATTTTACTTATAATGGGTACTATAGTGCCGCTGACGTTGATTGACCATCTATTTGTGCGATTTGGTACAGTTAATTAGACGAAAGATAAGTCAGTCTTGCAACAAAAAATGTGAACACTTTACAGAACGATCACGATTAAAACTATCACTTAATTAAGTACCTCGACGTTACGGCAGCGTGGTCAAGAGAAGACCCAATTACATTACCTATGTGTTCAAACAACGAAAGTTTTAAAACATTAAAAAATTAAGTTTCAAGAAAACTTGTGATCGTAATAATAAAATAAGTCATAGATTGTTAATTTTATCTTCGTTCCAGAAACCCGAAATGATAGAGCGGCAAATGGGCGACTCTAGAAATGCACACGTTATTGAAGAACAAGTGGTAAGCACTTTTAAAATTCAGTTTAAAAGACTGGGGCGGAGAACACCTACTTGTACGACTCTAAAGCTATTTACTATGTCGGTTGACATAATAAATAGTATTTTGATTCAATAACACTAAACGCTGCAAAATGAATGAAGACGACGCAGAAATATTTAAAATGTCACTCTACAGGGAGGGGCCTTACTAAACTTTAAGAGTGTTGTAGGGATTCGCACACTCGCGACGATCAAAAGAAACCTTCTTTGCATGCATGAGCATACACAGCATGTAGCAACAATTTTGCTAAAGATCATCACATGATCAAATATATATCATGGTTTACGATTCGAGGACATAGGTATACCTACCTAGGTGCAAACAAGTTGACCCAATGAAGTTAGCTGCGCATGGCTGCGCAGAAACGTTTTTAAAAGTTTCTTTGGTGGAAGCGCGAACTTTCCCCTTCCACGTCAATTTTAGGTCAACTGGTTTGCCGGTCACTATACAGATAAACTTTGCATCATTTTTTAACCCCCAACCAAAAAATATATAAGGGATGTTATAAGTTTGACGTCGATATATGTCTGTCCGCTGTGGTGTATGTCTGTCTGTGCCACCGTAGAGCTCAAAAGGATGTACCGATTTTGATGCGGTTTTTTATTTAAAGGTTAATTTCCATGCGGTTTCTTCGCTATATCGGTTTAAGATGGCCGCTTCCAAAATGGCGGACAAAATATTTCTTCACAACCTACCTCAATATGGGTATCAAATGAAAGGGCTTGACTAGTAGAATACACTATGCCACATTTCAAATCCAAAATGGCCACCACCACAAAATGCCTATTACATTTCTTCTTTCACTATTCCCTCAATATGGGTATCAAATGAAAGGGCTTGAGTAGAATGTTGTACAGATTACAAATCCGATGTAGGTAAATGTTGTTTTTTAATTTTCTTCTTGTTATATTAAGCTGTGGAGTGTTTCCCAGAGCGCGGTGTACGAGAAGGGCAGCCCGGCGAGCAGCGTGGTGAGCGACTCGTCGGACACGCTGTGCTCGCCGGCCGCCGCGCGCCGCGCGCCGCCGCTCAACCCGCGGGACGCGCTCTACTCCTCCAGCGACAGCGACTGACTACCCCACACTACAATATACTTATTTCTATCACTTTGCGGCCTTTTATTAACCCGTAACCCCCCGATGCGAAAACGTAGAGTGTTATAAGCTTGATGTGTCTGTTTTATCATAGCTCCTGCGTAATGGTTCACAATCTCAGTCGGTTCAGCCAAAGTATGTAAATATCAGATAGTAACTAATAACTAAAACTACAGATCGAATGCGCACAGGTCGAAGTTCTGTCTTCGTTAGCCCGTGCGCTGATTGATATTGCCCGAAATCACAATGTGGCAGAATTCAGAAGTGAAACGTTCGACTCGCTTCGATTCGATTCGGGGATATTAAGGCTGCTTTTCCACCAGAGATGTGCGAGTATGCGTAGCGAAGGATGTGTTTGTAAAGAACCAATACTAGGTATCGCTTCATTTACCTCGCCTCGGTCAGCACAGCTCTGGTGGAAACAGCTCACCGGAGCTAGATCTTTGCGCATACAAAACAAGCGAGGGATGTGTGCGAGGAATGTGACAAACTTTTTTTTTATAGCATAGAGTGACGAGACGAGCAGGTCATGTCCCTGATGGTAAGCAACATGCCTGCTACATAACAGCACAGTAACACACAGCTATTGGAACATGATAGTCCAAATCATTACCTAGCACTGCACTGCGCTCGTCACCCAGAGATCTAAGATATTATGTCTCTAAGCCCTGTAATTTCTCTGGAATCATTGCCCTTCAAACCGGAACACAGTAATATTTGCACATTACTGCTTGGCGGTAGAATATTTGGCAAAGGTGTGGTACTTCCCCAGGAGGACTCTGCTAAGAGTCCTACCACTACTAAGTACTGTACCAGCCAGTCCATAGACGAGAGTCGCAACACATCCTCGCACCACACAATTCACAGCTTCGCTAGACATCCTCGCACGACACATTTTCCTCGCACAGCTTTGGTGGAAACCTCCACACATTTTCACAGCACAGCTAGACATCCTCGTACGACACATTTCCCTCGCACATCTCTGGTGGAAACGCCGCCTTACTCTATGGTTCGGGTTTCTACGGTTAACCGTTTCGTGGCTCCTACGTAGCGGTTTACAATCCAGTCTGTTCGGCCTGAGATTGTGAATCGCAAATTGGCGATCGGTAGCGGGCAGATTCCGTGCACAAGCAGCCCACTAAATGTTCCCATTGCTGGGACTCTGGGCTTCTTCTCGCGAGAAGAGAGTCAAGGCCATGATCCACCACACTGGCCCATTGCGGGTTGGTGGATGACCAATGATCTGGAAAGATTCTAGGTACATGTCAGTTTCCTCACGATGTTTCTTCACCGTTTTAAGTTAGCAGCATTGCACATATGACTTCGAAAATATAGTGGTGCGCGTGGGATTTGACCTTGGGGTTCCGGGTCGACAGTCGACGTTCTCCTGACTATTTTTTTTATAAACCAGCCGTAACTTACTAATATTAATATTACACAGGACTCAATCGCGATTTAAAGTATTATTTAATTACCTCGGACGTTAACGTTGTTGTTACAACAGTCGTGGTCACGAGTCTTCTCTTTAATATAACTTATACTATTTTACTTTTACCCGTTTGAGTTTTGAAATGTAAATGAACATTTTTGACACTTGAGTCGAAGTATTTTCGAGTTCTCAAGTGGTCTAAGACCTTTTACATAATGAACTATAGTGAAGACAGTGGTTTTATGTTTAAAATTTATTGTATACGATATAACAAACACGAAAAAACTAAGTATATAAACGGGAATGTTAGTATGCATGTATGTTTGTTACTCTTTCACGCAAAAAATGTTGAAGGTATTTGGATCAAATTTGGTACATCGAAAGATAATGGTCTGAAATAACACATTTATTCCGAGAAAATAACGGGATCGGGAACTACGCGGGTGAAACCGCGGGGCGCTGCTAGTAAATAATATTTTGATATTTTCAATCACTAAAAATAAACAAACTGTTGCACTAATAACCTAATGTATTTGTCTATAAATATGCATACAAACCTAATCTTTATTTACAATAGTTCCATCACTCTTGATCTGTACATTCTTTTGCTGCAATTTGGCGAGCATAATTTTTTCTTTGGCCTCCTTCTTGGCCATCTTTTCTTGTTTCTTCTGTTCTTTCTCTCGCTTGACTAACATCTCCTGGAATCTCTCATCTCGCGGGTCCAGCTTGAATCCAAAGTGCCTTCTCACTTCATCTACCAGGCGCTCTTTCTTTTCCTGGAATGTGATTGTTTGCATAAAATTTCATTTTAAAGTGGAAAGAGCTACAGGAAAAATAATTTACTATCATTGGAGATTAGACTGCATCTACAAAATGTTTCCGAGTAATTAATTAATTCATTTATTAATTTACACTCATTTCACCGCCCAATTAAGAGACTAAGTGTGAAATAAGCCTAGTTAAACTTAACTACGCTCATTTCACAAGATTTGTTTCAGAAAATCACAAAATTTGTTTTTCAAAAGTTGAGAAACAGGAACAAAATTATTTTGGCTCTTCATGGATCATTATCATTATTTGATTATGTGACTAATGAGTGCTTGAGAGATTTTTGAAGTGAAAACTTCTTTAGGCACGCCTAGACAAATTTTTCGTGGGGTGTAAATTGAATTCTACCGTCACGCTAGGGTATGATAAGAAATCTTCAGGTAAACTCGGGACCTTGGCGATTGGGCATCTAGAAATGCGTCAGTCAATGGGAAATGCTGAAAGGGCGTGGCCTCGCCATCATGGCAATCTAGAAATGGGTGAGCCAATGCGAAATCCTGATGCATTTCTAGATGGCCATGCCATGATGGCGAGGCCACGCCCTCCAGTTACACCCAAGGTTTTCAAGGTAGGCTATCAAATTCTGAGTTATAAATTTTCACTTCTATCGGCAGTTCCTATGATTGCCAATTTTTTTTAAATTATATTATTGTGGCCCCTCTAAAATGTGTTTCTGCTGCACTGTAAACCTGGTATTGAATTAGACAACAGGCTTTCTTTTGACCTTGCCTTACCTAGTAACATTACTAATCAAATATATGTATTTTTTTCTTTATTGTCTTTTACTGTTTGTAACCTTGTACACACCAACATAAAATCAATTGCTTGGTGTATTTTACAGTATATTTAATTACCTTAGCAACCAACATGTCTGCTGTTTTCTTAGCTAGCCTATCATCCAATTCTTTCTTCCACTGTTCTAGTTTGGTAAACTTAGCAGCGACATCTCTGTCCCTCTGAAGTATTTTCTCTTGTTCTTGTTGCCTCCTCTGTGTTGTGACATCCATCATTTGTTTTATTGTGTAGGGATATGCTACTGACTCATACTCTAACCGCTCCTCAATGTCTTTTCTTGAAGGCCAACACAAACCTAGATATGAAAATATATAAATATTAGTTGACCGCACCATCACTTATGCATAGCTTGAAATGGAAGTAAAAAACCGGCCAAGTGTGAGTGGGATTTGCGCACAAAAGTTTCTGTATCATTAGCAAATAAATGACGAAAACTTGTTTTATTGTATGGGAGACCCTTTAATTTTTTTTTTTTAACTATTTATAAAAAGAATGTAAAGCTACATGCTCTGTGAATAGTTAAAGCGTCTACCTGTCACGGTTATTAGTAAACAATAGCAAGAAACAGTAAAAAAACAAGTTTGTTGTATGGGAGCCCCCTTAAATAATTATTTTATCTTTAGTACCTATTTGTTGTTATAGAGGCAATAGAAATACATCATCTGTGAAATTTTCAACTATCTAGCTATCACCATTCTTGAGATACAGCCTGTTGACAGACGGATAGCCAAGTCTCAGTAATAGGGTCCCATTTTTACCCTTTGGGTACAGAACCCTAAAAATAATTAGACGATAGCACACCCCGGACACTCGGCCTAAAATCTATACAGACGGTGCAGTTGACATACCTACACTCACACAACTACGCATATGTCGTTCGAACACATTTACGCATGTGTGCGTGTCATCTAGGGTTACTAAATTATTTTAGTAAGTTAAGTACACTTACCCAAAGAGAAAACTTTATTCTGACAATATATTAATTAATCACTCCACATATTTCGCGTATTTCATTATAGACTAGTCACAGAACATTAGATTAGCTATAACTACGTTCATAAGATGCATTAAAAAGCGGTATCACTGTTTACTATATCAGAGTATTATACACTGCACAAACTACTTATTAATTATTAACACATCATGTCAGCGACCAGTAAAGAGAAAGCACATGATTTTTCAACTCAAAACTCCAAATTAAATGTTGTAAACAAACATTACGAATTGTTATCAACTATGGCCGATAATGTTGCTAGTTCTGGATTTAATTTATAACTAATGCTTAAAAGAATATTACTTTTGTATGTTGATAAATAGTGATTTATTTATTCGCATTATAGTAAGGATCGCATAAAACTTTAAATATTGTGAATTTGCGCCGAATAAACAAAAATCGGTTTCAATTTTAAATTAAATTCAGAAACTTACTTGACCAAATTTCAACGACGATCATAAAAAACTTGAACAAAAATAAACGAAAGTAATTTTTAGTTTTGTTTTCATATTTCAAAACTATGATCTACCAAAAAAAAAGAAACATCATAGAAGACATGGCCCAAATCGTACCCTGACCTCGGCACAAAATAATTGTATCTTATCTCAAAAAAATCTAATAATTGTATGCAAATATATTTTAGGAAAAAAAATTACACCACTCCCATAACCCAAATTAGTGGCTAACATGTTTTTTTATCAGTGTAGTTTTGTAGGCGTTTTTTTTAAAAGTTCACCAATACTGTTTGCAATCCGATGTAATCATCATCATCATAACATCTTAGCATATACCTCTCTTCAAGTACGCCTCATATCCCAGGCCTATGCTAGTGCTGTGCTTGTGCTAGTACTTGTCCAGATTTGACCCGCGATGTAAGCATACTGATAATTGAATACAAAGTCCAAAGTACATTACCAAAAATAAGCGTATTATCATGAATTATTTTACTTACACTCGTTAAATTTGAATTCCAAGGCCACCCATCGCGAAAAGAACCTAAGCATATTCGTGCATTGTTTGATATATATCTTTATGACTCAGCCGGTATATATTATTTTTATATCATTAATACCAAATTATACAATATATTCTGTTCCATAAAACGAGCTTTTGACACGAACTTCTACAAAACTTCTACAGGCAAAAAAACGCAGGTTAGCCACTCAAACGGATGATGATGATAGTTTAGAATATTATTACTAATAACTTAAAATCCAAGGTACATCAAAAAACCCAAAAGGTGTGGCACCTGGGTTTTTTCAATGTGATTTGGGCTTATGTCCTTTGTTTCACAATAAATGGAGCTATCACGTAACAAACATATAAACGAATTCAGATCCGTCTCCTTTTTTGAAGTTGGTTAAAAATGAAACTAAATCGTAGTAGTACCGGTAGTACTAGAACCGGTAAAGTTTATAAGTCAATGTCAAAGCCGTTAATTACTGAATAAGTTTTAGTTTAAAAATATCGTTAATTTTTTTTGGAACTATCCATTCCAATAGTCAATGTACTCGTATCCTCTTACTGGTTTTAATGAACGGTTGTTGCGAAATCTTAAATAAGCATACTACTAGATGAAATCCTATATTCATTGTTCACTACTAACCGACATAATATATACATGGACGCACATAAAAGTACAGATAGTCTAATATAGAACCTCTTTCTTTTATTTGAGTCGGTTGAATGCTAAGAAATAATCACTTACCAATAAATCTGAATAATAGCAATCTTAGTAAAAAAATCCACTAAATTGGCAACACTAGTGACTAGTGACTTCGTAAATTCCGCGCCATCACTCGTTACCATACGTTATTGGCGCCACTGACGTATTTCACAACGATTAACGAAAGCCGCAGTTTAAAAACAACGAGTTTAATAATTTCGTCACAGGACTTCAGTGTTGGCGCGTACTTCTAACCAGAATAGCTTAACACAGTTTATAAAAATGATTCAATCTTTGTAATAATTCTTATGAAATGAAAAATCTCTTATTCTTGTTTCGTATAATAGACGAAAAATTTGGTAAGTACCATTTTGTTAAATAATACAGCATCATGGTCGTATTCTCATAGAAAATTATCGTCCGATATAACCCTTCGTTGAGTGATTCTCGCGTCCTTGCGGGGTAGGAAGCTTGAAACTGGCGGGGGGTGGGGAGTGTCCGTTCTATCTGTATTATCTATTCTATGACGATAGGTAATTGATCTAAGAATAATTTGTTCAGATATATAATTTTTGTAAACATTATGACTTACTGGGATTAACGCCGCTTTCGCTACCAAATTTTCCATACATCTTTCTATGATATTTGACTGTTAGATGAGCTAAGGCCATGGGCTCTTCATACGGGCGCCTTCCGTTGACGACGTTGTAATGAGCCTGTGACAGACGTGAAACGTTTCTCTTCTTCTCAATCTCAGCTTCACGAGCCAGGGTTTCATCGCTATCGTCGATCAGCACTTGTTCATTACCCTCTGCGGCTTCCGTAGGGGCAGTAGACAGACGGTAAAACGAACCTATCAGATTTCCCCGCAAACATTTCGCTCTGAGACATATATTCATTTTTTTGAGTAGGCAATTGGAAAGAAAACACTAATACACTTTCTTAATTATTTCCCAAAAATCTTGATTTGTTTTCTTTTTCTTCCCAATTTGGATCAGATTTTTGTGTCTAAGGCTTTAAGGTTAAGTTGTTTTTTTTTTTATTAATTTGACATTGACAGTTTCAGTACCAATATTTCGCTTTTTTCACGGACTCTTGTTTTTTTATTAGCCGTTTCTAATAAAAGGCGAGTTTCGACTTATTATCAAACTTGCGAGTTTACGACATACACACGATATTTAAAAAAAAAGTAATGATAAATTCTTACTTGAATCCCTTTTAGAGTTACTTAACGAGCAGATCAGGCCCGCCTGATGGTAAGCTGCCCCTGCCCGTAATGACATATAATCATAGATTTAGACTTTGGATGTGCCCTGCCAAACTTCAAGACGCACGAAATTCTGTCATCGTTGGGAAGAGTGAGCTCACTCTTTCCGTTCTAGTCGGTTATGGGAAGCGGTGAACGCCGGATGTTTTCACCTTTCACTATTCGTTGTCAACAACCAAAATAAGTAGAACCACAGCATATCTCGCTGCTAGCGATTCTAGGGGTCAAGTAGATTGTCGGTGTGTAAACCACTTACGTTACACACACAGACGCAGTTTATTACCAATTTCAAGGTTCTCAGCGCACACCCAATACAATTTATATCAATGCCTAATATAACATCATCGTCCAGGACTATTATTGCAATGTAGCACAGGTTTAAACACTAAACAAAAACTTTATTCATCAAACATTGTGGTACATATACGTCTAGAACATATTTATGACGAAGTTTTTCAAATGCTTCCCAGCCCAGCTGAATTCTTCTTGAGATCTCCTCGTCAAAGATTGCTTTTTTACATGCATTCGCCCAAAAATTCCAAAGTGGTATTGTCGACATGGACAGGTTCCAAAGGAGCACAACGCCATGCAACTGATGATGAAAACTAGGGAAGTAATTTTACTTCACCAACAATATACAGTACCTAAGTTAAGGGGTAACTAGAGAAACTACTTTGTCAAGCAAGAATACTTTACGGTTTACTGTCCTTTACTTATTTTATAGTATCAGTTATTAATACATATTACACAATTTACTTATTTACTAGATAATGAGAATTCTTTCAGACCCTATAACTGATTGAACAAAACTTGAATATCTATACCTGGAACTATTTCAGTGTCTCAAAGACTGTTAATTGAAATGTCTACTAAATCTTGAACTATAAAAGTTATGGTCAGTCACTAGGGCAATCATTATACATCTACTCTAACAATAAGTACTTTAAATAGTAATATCATTAATTTCATAACTTGAGATCCATATAACAAAGATTATTATTATAACAGCAAATGCAAAATTCTATGAAAATGCACATAAATAATAATTATTAGTTTTTAAACCAATTAATCACAGAAACTAATTTAACCAAGATTGTATTATCTATTCTATGCCAAGATGCCTCCTGACACAAAGAATACAGCATTTGAGAGATATTCCTTTAAAAAAAATTGTGTCATACTTGTAGCTTGTTCCTCAAACATCAAGAAAGTGTTTAAAGTTCTCCAAATAGTGCCCAGCATGTGATTCTAAATGTGTCTGCAAACTATGTATTGTTGGAAACTGCTGTCCACACAAACTGCATGAGTGTTTTATCAAAATAGATGAATGTATCACTGTCTCACTGTCAGATTTAGTCTCAGCGGTACATTCATTATCATGTATTTCTTGATGTGATTTCAAGTCATCAGCTGAGATCCCTCTGTAGTCACACATGCTACAAGCATGTTTAGGATGCATTTCCTTTACATGCTTTCTCAACTTTTTTAACTGAAGATTTTTATAGTCACACTTTTTACACGTATAATACTTCTCTCCATGAACTTTCATGTGCCGTCTCAAATCAATTGCTCTACCACTTTTATAGCTGCATTTGTCACATGGGAATCTTCTCTCTTCTCCACTATGGGTTTTTAGATGAGAATTTAAGTTTGCAGAACAAGCAAACTTAAAATTACAAATATTGCATGTATAAGGTCGTTCTCCGGTATGTATTCTCATATGTTTCTTCAAGTTACTGGAGTCTCTGCAGCAGTACTCACAAATGTGGCATATGTAGGGATACTCACCAGTATGTCTTCTCTTATGTTTAGTTAAATTACCCTTGTCTAATGTTTTGTAATCGCATAGAGTGCATGCATAAGGCTTTTCACCAGTGTGTACTCTTGTGTGACGTCTTATATCAAGTTCTCTATCACACGCATAATCACATGAAGCGCATTGAATTTTTTTGACACTGTTTTTTGCTTTTGAATCAACAGTTGGAGTATGTATCCCTTGTAACTCCAGCTCGAAGTCATTTGTTGCTTGTAACATAAACTCTGGGCGATTGTTTGCTTGTAATCTGTCCTTTTTTTCATCTACCAAGCTTAATTCTGATTGTGGTACATCTATTGTTATAAATTCCTGTTTTAGTTGACCTTTTGTTTTTATCTCCAATTTTGGTTGATTTTTAGTTATATTCTTCCGTTGGTTTACTCGTTTTACATCTAACTTTGAGTGATCATTTGTTTCCTCCTTTATTTGTTCTAATGGTATTAATTCTAGTTCTATGCAATGTTGCATTGGTTGATCTATTACTTTGAACTCTGTCTCTGTGTGATTAATTGCCTGTGTCTCAGTCTTATGTAAATCTTTTGTTTTTGAATGAGGTTTTGTACATTTCAACTTATTTGACACATTAGGTATCTTGTTAGTATTTGAATGATGTCCCATCTTAGCTAGGTGCCTTTTTACATGTTTTCTCAAGTTGCTGGGATCTCGACAGGCATAATCGCACATGTTACATTTATATGGTTTTTCCTTACTGTGTATCCTTCGATGCTTAGATAGGTTGCTTCGTCCTTTACATACATAGTTACATTCATTGCAAGCAAAAAATGTTAATTCCTTACAGAAACTATCAAACTCTAAATTTACATAGTTATCACACATGATCCTTCTTTATGAGATGTATAAATAAACAACTTTTCATAAGGAATGCTGTGAATAGGTAAGCTCTCTTCATAGAACCAAAAATTTTCACTGCATTTTTTTTTTCTTTAGTTTCCTTTTTTGTAATAAGAATTATGCAAGTTATCCTGAAATTAACAATCTTAAATAAATATTCAAATATGTAAAACATTGGGATATGTTACACCTATTCATATTAACAGTGCGACCCCTCTCCCTCACATCAGTCTCTATTAGTAACACAAAAAGTTTCACATGCTAGGAAATTTAATTATAACTCTTTATAAACTTGCATCTAAGTTTAGTAAACAAAATTCTCACCATTTATCAATTTATTGGTACCGTTGCGCTTTACATTACAATGTAGAGTTGTGGAGTGAAACTTTAAATGACAGCCACATAAATACAGGAAAGGTCACTAGAACATTAAGTTAATCTAAACATTAAAAACAACCGAGCAATGCATTTAATTATAATGAAAACGAAAAATGGCTTCGTTTCATTCTTCGTTTGTGTAATTTGTGAGATTGTGACATTGTGACATTGTGTGAGTAGGTATAGTGCTCGCAGTATAAGTCTGCGCGCGACTAGTGGCGTACTTAATGTTGCCAGGTCAAGCTAATAGGTTCCCTTCCCGTTCATTGGGAACGTACAACTTCATAAAACAGGAACGGGAAGGGATTTTTCAGGGAAGCAATTTAAGTAACTACACGACAACTGAGACTCAAGAACGAATGTCTCGAAGTAATGAACGCCTTTGCAGTGCTGGTTTGGTTCAGTATGACCAAGTATCATTGGTACTTGGTACAGGCTGTCTGAGTCTCTTACCACCAGGAAAACTTTATTATAGTTTATTACATTATAAAAAATCTGTCATTTTCAACCTACACCAACATCGAAATAACAAGAATTTAATTTAAACTTTTAAATCTTTTATTGAGACCATAAATAAAACTATTTTAAAATTTGGCGCATGAGCTTTCTTTTAATGAGTCATTGGCTTCCATAGTCATCTTCTTTTTTCAATAGGGTTAAAATCACAGCGGTAACCGCAAAACTTCCTGTTCATGTTCCTTTAACAGTTATTCTACTTGGTATTGTGGGTCTTCTTTGTGCCTCTTTATTCGAGTAACTGCGGATTTGTCCTACAATCGTCGAAATTTATTTAATTTTTCTTAAGCCACTTTTGGCTTTCTTCTTTTACATTGCCCATTGTACCCGCTTTATTTATCTGAGTGCAGTGGTATAATGCGTTGTCCATTGACAGTACGTTCTGAAACGCCTATAATAAAAATACAGTAATTAATACAGAGTTAAAGATCAAAGAGCATCCAAGCTAACGTTGAAAAACAAATTAAGTAAAATTTCTTTTGGCCCACAGATTTTCCCTTAAGTGGTAAATGAAGCTGACGCTGTTAGGTGAAAGGGTCGATCGGGTGAACATGGAACCGCCGAGTGTACCCGAGCGAGAAAGATACAATCAGCTGATCTTCACTGCTGTGTCACTGTTTTCTATTTTGATTTGTATATTATGAAAAAAAAAACATTTATAACTAGTTTCTCACATTCGGTCTTAAGCACTCATATTTTTTCCCACGGTTAAATTGGCGATAAAACAATCAAACCCAAAGCCGCACCTCAACCTAAAGCCTCAGCTTTAAAATATGCCGATAATAGGTGGAGATTTGATTGCTATGGTATCCCTAAATATTAGTTGTCAAATAGCTCTGCGTTTAGAAAACTGCAATTTTGGCCCGTTATTGTATCGTTCTTCTTCACAACCACGATTGATTTTCAAGAACCAGCCACGGCCAGCACTTTTAATCACTTTCGGCATAATAAAAGCTATTAATTACTTTGGAAATTAATAAATACATCAATCGTAAACAAACTTTTGTCAACTGACGTAAATAAGAAGTTGACGGCCTGTCAATTAGTTCCATATTTTGCTACGCGCAGAGTTATATTGCGAGCACTCTAGTATGCGAGTTGTGTTGTGATTTTTTTTTTTTTTTTTAATTTATTATATACATGGCTTGGATGCTTGTCCATGAGCCGATTGTGTTGTGACCAATGCCAATGTGGCCATGCTTTGTCTAAATGAGGATCAGTAAAGTTATAGCAAATTCAATAGATCTATCATCCACGATATTCTTTATGACATAAGGATCATATATCTTTTTGAATTATCCAAATCGGACCATTACTTACGAAGATATTAAATAATAGACATATACCGTTCCTGTCGCTAAAAGTCAATGCACGCTGGAGCGTGTGACGTCACTGTGACGGAACCGAGCGCGGCCGGCCGGTCGACCGGCACATTCGACGTAGCAGCGGCGACGCGCGACTCGGTTGGTGTTGGTCCCTAATATTTGGCAATTTATTTACATAAAGTGTTGTTGGAGTGTAATTTTGTGATACTTAAGTATAAAACGTACATAAGTAATATGAGTACTAATAAAGTAGAAGCGGGTTTTGTGCAAGCTCAGTCAGATAATCTTCCAAAAGTGAATTCTTTTATGGTAAGTATTTGATTATCTAGGTAATCATTCCAAGTTCACCAGCGTTGAAATCCGTGGTTGGAAACTACAAAGGTAAGGATGCTGATTATCTATCTACGTACGTAGGTACTTATTAGTAATCTTTAATTTGTAAGTTAGTGGTTAAAAAATCATTCGCGAAATGATCTACATATGAAAGAACGAAAACAACTATTTCATTTACATTCGATAGAATATACACTACTCTTAAGTTCTGAATATGTCCCTGTACCTACACTTTACATTCATTTTATTACACCTGCCTATGTAATAAAGTGAATGTAAAGTGTAGGAGGTACAGGGACATATTCAGAACTTAAGAGTAGTGTTTATACTATCGAATGTAAATGAAATAATTGTTTTCGTTAATTCATATGTAGATCATTTCGCGAATGATTTTTTAACCTACTTGCGCTTTATTTAGTGCATGGTTCTCTCACTTGCTGATCTAGGTATGACAGAATCCAATATAAGATGTCATGGCTGTTTTTTTTTGCCATCTCGCGTTTTGTTACAAATCGTTCGTTCAGTATGTACTTAGGTAGGATGACTTGAATATAAAGCAAAAACATTTTTTATGCATATATTTTATTTCTGTTTTATTTTTATTACCCGCGACCCACGACGCAACGCAGACGGTCTTTGCGTTTGGGGGGGGGGGGGATGTTTGTTTGTGCAATTGATGTCGCCATTATTCTCCAAGACTACTTGTCTGATTTTGATGCAGTTTTCAGTTATGGGTTTGGCTTTCCTCCAACCAACTTAAACTTTACGTAATTTTCCAAATCTTCTTCCAACTGAAATATAAAAATACTAGTTAAGCCCCGCTGATGATGATGATTGAAACCTTGGTAATCGGTTATGTTCGACCAAGCTGCGCTACGTGTGTTACAATTTATGCGAGTGTTATATTAGTAGGATATATTAATGTAGTTGCTTCTAACAGTAAGGCATGGCTGAGGCAGATACATAAATGCACCGCTGTTGTGTAGATGATTAAAAAATAAATAATATATCATTCACTCTTTGATTTTTACCTAAGTACGTTTCTGTGCTTTAACCTTGGAATATTACATAGAAATGAGAACGGGCAAATAGGTAGGTACGTAGGTTTATACACAATACTCAGAAAAAGTAAGAAGGTATGTTTCTATTAATACAGCAGTTTAAAATAAGATAAATAGAAAGGTACACTGCACTTAATACCTAGTAGGTACCACCTTATTTTAATAAATATCAACCAAATAATAGGTAAAGTTATGTAGGTACTCACATCGAAATGATCTTCACAGCAATGTCTTGTAGCCTGGGCAGAGGGTGGAGTTTTATGATCTCTTTTTACAACCGAATACCATTTTTTACGAAGTTTTGGGTCTTTCGGCACGTTAAAAAATAGTTTTTCTGGCGTTTTAATAGAATTGTTTATACATTTTGGCACTATACAATATTTATACATAGTTTATAAAGTGCTAGTGCTGTTACACACAAATCGGACACTTAATTTGTTTTAAAGTCACAATTAAAGAAACAAAACACTGCGCGCCTTATCGCTGCTAACGGCTAACTGGCGACGACCGTCACAGTGACGTCACAGCTATCGCGACGGCCACTCGGTGAACTTCGCTAGTAATTCGGTCATAACTTCGTCAATTTTTGTCGTAGAACAAAAATTTTTACACTGTTTGTTAAGGATTTCTTAGCTCTATAAATCTGCATACTCAACTAAAAACGTTACGGATCCTCATTAGTTGAAATACAAGTTTATTTTCGAAGTCTACGGTTAAAACGTTATTTTAGATTTTTGTCTCAAGCTCAAACCTCAAACTGCCATTAAAAACTAATATTTATTATTGTACCATTCAGAGTAATCTCAAATCGTTTTTGGTATTATCTGTTATTATCGAAATTATCTGTTTACCTTTTTAGTAAATATAAATTCAAAATTACACTATTGTAGGTTGTAGGTCCTAGATAAAAACCTACTTATAACTTATAATATTATGTCTGTATCTGTCTTACATCTTTCTTGTTATTCAAATACAAAGATAAACATCGGATTTATGATTTTAGAAGTGAAAACTTCTTTTGCCGAGCCACATACAGATTGTTCGTAGGCTGTGAATTGAATTCTAGCATCACACTTGGGAATGATTAGAAATCTTCTGATAAACTCGGGAGCATAGCCACGCCCTCTGGTTTCACTTGCGTTGTTTCCACAGTAAGCTATCAAATTCTGATTATAAGTTTTCACTTCTACCGGCAGTTCCTACGACTGCCATTTTTTTTTTGAGTGAAAACTTCTTTTAGCGCGCCTCGACAGATTTTTCGTGGGCTGTGAATTGAATTCTAGCGTCACGCTCGGGTAAGATAAAAATTTTCGGGTAAACTCGGGACCATAGCCATTGGCCGTCTAGACATGCGTCAGCCAATGGGAAATGCTAAAAGGGCGTGGCCTGGCCATCATGGAATGGCCATCTAGAAATGCCTGACGCATTTCTAGACGGTCGTGCCATGATGACCAGCAAGTCTACTACGAAAGCAATCTCCGAATAATCGGATCCGACCGACAGCTGTCCAATTCATCGGTAAGGTAATTAAATGCTTTCAGAGTTAGGTTTACGACACAAAAACTGTCAAATCTATGTCGGTCGGAATTCGGAATGAACGAAACGCCCGATCCGGTCAACCGACTGATTGTGTTCATGGTAAGAAATGTCCATAAGTTCGGCCAATATATCGGTGCAGGCCACACCCTCCGGTTTCACCCGCGTAGTTTCGAAAGTAAGCTATCAAATTTTGAGTTATAAGTTTTCACTTCTATCGGCAGTTCCTATGACTGCCAAGTTTTTTATTCAATTGTCCTAGTTCAATATATTCTTGTGTTTTGAGATGAAATCAAATTACAAAAATCCCCACTACTACTAAATAAATACGGTATTTGACAAAATTTGTAAAACCGTTTAAATGATTTTTGATTACACAATATACCATACTACATGAATATTTCCGCAAGATTCACTGTTTTACCATTAAAAATAAATGTTTAAAGTAAAAAGTTCTAAACCCCCGCCAAAAACGCTGTTTCTGGTCACGTGACGCGCGTGACGTCACGCGCCAGTAAACAAATCAGTGTTCTCAAAGAAACCATTTGCTGTAGATTGAATATTTACTGGCAGGTGACGTCACGCGCGTCACGTGACTAGAAACAGCGTTTACGTCGCAGATTATAATTCAGTATTTGTAAAATTTTCATTGGCGTATTATACAAAAGATACACACTATATATTCCAAAATAGAGTGAAATATGTTTATTTAATGTGTTATCTGATAGGATGATCATAAATTATGCTATATTTTAAACATTGTCAAACACCGTATTACACAGTTATTTTTTATAATAAGGCAACATTAGTACAAAAACTGTACAATAGGTGGATGAACAACTAGTATCCATGGACAAGTATAAATAAAAAAAAGTTTAAAAAACAAATGTTCATTTAAGAGGAAATGTCTAAATCGATGGACTGTCACTTTCAACGTCATAGTTTTTAATGTGTTAACATCAGTTTGCTGTTTATTCTATCTGTACCTACTTCCTACTTTGTGAATCGCTGATATCGCTGATCGCTGAATCGTCATTCATTATTGTGAATCAACGCTTATTGTCCACGGTTTTTGATTATACTTCGTTGTAAATTATTTGATCTTTAGACATGGACGGTTTCGACGACACTTTTGGCCAACCAGAAGTTGACCCAGCGGCGGAGTTCTTAGCTCGAGAACAAAACCAACTCGCGGGTCTAGAAGATGAGTTGGAAACCAGTGCTCCGCCCCCTGTCGTCTCTACTTCCCCCAGTAATGGATTAGATGACTTCGTTGGTTAGTTTCTACGGCTCTAAATTATCTGTAAACTTACTTTGGCTGTCATCCAAATACGTATACTAATACTAAAAATCAATAAAACCCAAACCAAGCTAGGTAGCAAATGTCATAAAACCTACCTACTAACAAAAATAATCTAATTACAGACATGGTTCCATGTTACCCCTTTTAAGAATAGTTAAGCCACTAAAGTGAGAGATAGAGATGTGAATGTTATTAATAAAATGTTGACATGAAAATGTTTCTAAAGTTGGCTTAAAATGTTTTAGCGTTTGTTAGTGCGACTTTTTGAAAACCTTCAAATAAAAATATTGTTTTGTTCTGTGTCTAAGTACAGATGTATCATGATCATCCAGAGTTATATTATCATTCTGCTAGATGTAGAATTGTCTCTTAATATTGCTACCTACCTGTGGTTTGTCAGTATTTAAATAATCTATTCAGTTAGAGTAATTATAAATTCCTTGAACTTTTTATTTAGCACTAAAGTTATTTGAAATTAAATTTTACTAATTTTATTTTGGTAGAAATACCCAGTGCAGCAGCATTTGACTCTAATGGTCTGTTGGACGATGAGCCTGCTCAGCCGTCTGTCTTCAGGCAGGAGAGAGAAGAACCTGAGAAAATAAAAATATGGAGAGAAGAGCAGAAAAAAAGGCTGGAAGAAAAGGGTAGGAACATTTTCTTTTTCTTGCAGTGTTTTTATGCCAAAACTTAATTAAATCTACACAACACTACATTCTTACACTAAACATAACTGAATTATCCCCAACAAAATAAAGTTTTAGAGTTAATCCAGTTAGTTGAATCCACTACCAGTCTGCTTATATCTTATTTTGTTTAGAAATCCTCACTCTACGGATCTGTTTGTTAATTTAGATGCTGAAGAACAGAGGAAGCAAGAAGAGATGCTCCAGGTGGCCAAGAAAGAGTTGGAGGACTGGTACAGGACCCACGAGGAACAGATTGCTAAGACGAAGGCAGCCAACAGGTAACTTGTCATATTGTATGCTCTGGCTTAGAAAAACAGCATTTATATTATAAGAAGTATGTATTTTGAAATTAACTTGCTAATATAAATAATGGTTAAGTTACTTTCTTCCTTGACTTTGTATTGATATCTACAATATAAACCTGTGGTAATGACAATAGTGCAAGAATTATGTAGTTACTTACATATAAAACAGATTAAGTTATACCTAACTAATTTTTGACTGCTGTATACATGTATATACATTTAAACATGTGTTTACCTTTTACTACATATATTTAGCCATTGTTAGCTGTCCTGTATAATTATTATGCTGCCTTACTTATTTTGATAACATTTTTATATTACTTCACTCTTTCCTGGCATAAGAAATAAACACTTTTGTGATCAGTAAGATGGTCATCTTGATGTAAAAATGAGCCATAATGATTGGGGTGATGACTGGATCAAAAATATACCATTCTAATTAGTCTTCTAAATTCTAAATACTCTGGTAGATTATGGAAAAATATGGGACCCATATATTTTTTGTTTTATCCAATTATTAATAATCAACAAAGGTATAACAAAGTAGATTATCAAACTTCCGTCAGTACATCATCACTCGCTCAAGGTCGCGCGGTTTTAGCCTACAGCTAGACCGTTCCTCCCAGGGAACAAGTGCCAGTCGGTTGTCGGACGCACGGCTGAGTTTCCCGCGCATATTGTTATTAGATATGTCGCCAGACAGGGACAGAGTTACGCGTTAGAAGAGAGCGCAAATGTTTAGTTAAAAATCGCGACAGGTATTGAGCGCTAATGCGAGCTGAATTGAAAGTTGTGTCCCAGCAAGAGTCGCTATTTAAATAATTGTTTTCGCTAAGTGAGTGTTCTGTACTTGTACTAATATTTATTCTATGCTTCTATAGTGAAGGGTAGGGACATCATGTCTTCATAAAAAACAAACAATAAAATAATGTCGCTCGAAACTTCTAAACACTATATCTTCATCATTTTTTGTTTGTGAAACAAAAGAAAAATATGTAGACAATATTTTTTAATAATCTAACTGACGGACCTATTGGTTCTTTAAGTCCTCATGTCTTTTGCCTTTGGGTTTTGTGCCATTGTTGTTTAGATCTTATGCTAGGTAACTGTGGCTTACTGTACTTTGCATTTACTTTAAACTTTAAAATTGGCAGTTTAATTAATATTGTTTATAGCATGCTTGATAAATAACTAATTCTTCTCTATTTTGTTTCCAATGCGCTCAGGGAGTCTGCTAAGTAAGTACTAGTTTATGGTAGATTATATTTATTTTATTTGGTACTAACAATTTGACTTGGTGTATGGGTTCCTTGGCTGTAAAAAATTACATTATGTACTTGTTATTTTGAGTGTATGTATTATGAAAACTGACAAACAAAGTCATTTGAACACAAATCTGGAGGAATCATGCTTATCATAACAGGGAGTTCAATGTTATTTGTTAATGATACAAGGGTTTTAAATGAAGTATTTTTATAACTTTTGTGATTTGTGTACCCACATATTCAATATGTGATTTTAAATGTATTTTTGCACAGTAATACTCATTTTACACACACATTACATGTTTGTAGTTGGGTTAACTGCAGTTAATCAGTTTAAATCTACTGTTGTAATAAAAATTACTTGGAAATCTATGTTTGATGGATGAAGGAAACTAAAAACAATTAGATGTTATAGATGATATTATTTATTGTTATACACTGCCATATGCCGGGCAAAGGCCACCCTACCCTCTTTCCACTTGTCCCTATCCTGAGCTAGTGTATACCAATCCTTGAAATGTTTGTCAAGGTCATCCCGCTATCAAACAAATTACTGGGCCTTATTATACATATGATTAACGTTTTGACCACCAGAGTCACCTATACTTGACAAGCGCTACCGAGCCCTGTGCGCCAACGACGTCTATAGTTAACTAAAAAACGCACTATACCAAAATATTGTGTGTTAGATATCAAATGGTGACGGCACTATTTTTTTATTTTAATTTTGTGCTGTCGTAAGCTTGGGGTACAGGGCACGGAAATGCAATTTTGTCCTGACGTGACGGTCAAAAGGTAAGAGTTAGCCTATGTGATGTAGGAACGCCGAGCGAGCCCTGGCGCGCGGCTCGGAGGGCGAGGTGGAGGAGGGGAACGAGTGGGCGCGCGTGTCGGAGCTGTGCGACTTCGGGCCGCGGCGCGGGCGCGACGTGGCGCGCCTGCGCTCCATCGTGCTGCAGCTGAAGCAGGCGGGCGTGCGCCCCAACCACCCGCCCAGACCCACTAAAGTGTGAGTCGCTGAGTTATACTGTACTGATAACGGCTACGAATACAAAACATTGTTGTACTTTTTAGCTGCGTTCATGGACGTATAAAAAAAGTCTGACGTAGTCTCGCTCAAACGAAAACTGTGTCTATAGTTTTTTTTAAATTTAGCTACTCCATAGACTCCGGGGTCCGTGATCTTTGTCATTTGTTTTAGTGCCTATAGAGTCGTACAGTGCGCTGTGTTTGTGCTGTGTCAGGCTGTATGTGACAGCCTGAGATGCACACATATACACACAAGTTTGCGCGCGTAATGACCGACTGATGTGTGCATATCAGCATGTATGTGACAGCGCACTGGCCAGTTTTTGTTTTAGCGAGACTACGTCCGACTTTTTTTATACGTCCACGTTAAAAACTTTTTTAGCTGCATTGAGCACTTCTTGAGAGAGGAAAATCTTATAGGTTTGCTAATGTTGAGCGAAGGCGGCGCCAGTGGGATGTGTGTGTTATTTTTAGATGGGGAAAATTTTGCGTGTTTGCATCACTGACATGCATAATAGCAGTGCAGGCTATACAGGTGACATAATGCCCAACTTTACTGCCATTTAATACTATTTGTTGGCAGTCTATTTTTTTTCTTTGTTATCCTGTAAATCTGTTTCTATGTTATCATCTAATCAAATGCAGTGTCTGCATACATCTATGATTCTTGTATGATAGCTTACTATTATAAAGGGTATTTCACAAAAATTTACCATGGCTTAGCACGGAAAATCAGAGCAAAACTTCCAACTTTATTGATAAGGATACAATTTTGTATTGAATGATGACAATTCAAGAAATTGACGAAATTGAGATTTATATCAAGGGCCACAATAGCACAATACCACTGTACCAGTAATCTCTTTGCTATAATTTTACTGATAAATAACACTTGGAACTGAATCATTGTGAATTTATTGTGCAATAGGATAAGGTGTTATCAGTTCCTCTAGGTACCTAATTCTTTCCTTTACTAATGTATAAAGTGTGAAGTAAATAGAAAGTAAAGGAAGTGTGATAATTGAAAAAATATGGGTGATATAAAAATCAATATAAAAGTAATATTTTTATTTTCTATGGAATTGTAATACATTGTTTTGTTCACAGAGCTTGAAAGATCTGCACTGATGGTGATGTTTCGTCAGTGATGAAGAACGCAATCAGTCTATAATATTTGTAATCATACAAGTATACTACACTTAACACATTAATGTAGAAAAATAATATTAAACAAGATTGTTAAAAAAAATTGTATAATACTGCTGAATGAAAGCTACTGTTATTTATTGAAATTATTTTCTATTTGTTCACCGGCTGGCTAATGGCAACATTAGTTGAACCTTTTTTTTTTATTTCTTATAGTATAAATAAATAATTATATGTAATATCATTCCAAAATAATATCTTGTTTTAATTGGAACCTAGTACTTTGGTTTATAAAACTAAGTACTAATTTACTAATGGAATTGTAAAAAATTGAGTTGTCTTGTGTTATCTGTAATCTTTTGCAATATCAATATGCTTTCTTTTGTATATTCGTTCAATTAATTGCAGCAACACATACATCAAACTGATGACTAGGACAAAAGGCCAGACCCCACAGGAGAGGTAGCTTCTCAGCTGCTGCCCCAGGGGCTTATTCTTATGTAATATTATTTTGTCATATACAATTTCAGTTCTTCTTGTGATGTCCATCCAGTTGTACATTTTTCTAACCATTTGGTTGCATTCGTAAGGACATAAAATATTCCCAATTTTAATATCCGTTATAGCTTGCTCTATCCCTATGATCAAGCTTGCCACATTCGGTTCAGTCAAATAAATCATGCTTTCAGGCAACACCTCTGGTATGCCACCAACCTTGGTAGATACTACTTTCAATCCACAAGATGCAGCCTCTACTATAGCCATACAGTAAGCCTCGGTCAATGATGTGTTTAAAAATATATCCCCTTTTACTAAGACGCTTCTAACTTCCGAGTGTTTGAGGCTCCCTAGTAATGTAACACTTTCTTGCAAGCCAAACTTTTCTCTGACTTCTTGTAGAAGCCACATTTTTGGACCATCACCTCCAACAATAAATCTTATATTAGGATTTTGGGGACATATTTCTGCTATAACTGCAGCCATTAAATCAACACCTTTTCTATAAACTAATCTAGACACAATAACTATAGTTATCACATTGGGATCCCTTTTGCTAGGATCTGGAGTAAAGCTATAGGCATCCACAGCGTTTGGAATGACAGAGACTTTGTGAGATTTGACTTTGGCACGAAGCACAGTATTTTCTTTACCAGTGTGTGAAACACAAATACAGTGATCACATTCACAAAGGCACATTTGTAGATACTTGTTGGTTAATACTGCAGAGGTGTCGGCGAACCCAAACAGACTGTGGTCAGTGAAGACTGTTTTCAACCCCATTAGTTTACCTATTATTGATACTTCATGGCATAAAACACTGAATGCAGAGTGACCATGCACAATCTCAATACACTCTCTAATTAATATGTATCGTACTAGCGCTATATTGGCGATCTTAGTGGGCAGAGCACATTGAGCGTAGAATACTCTTATCGGTAAGTAGTAAACTTTCAGTCCCTCTGTAAGATAACGCACACCCACTCTCTTGTCGTAGTTGTGGGTGATAACGACAACTTTGTGGCCTCGTTTGATAAGGCACTGCGACAGGTTATAGATGTGTTCTTCAACGCCACCCGTGTTGGGGTAAAAAAAATCTGAAGCCATGCATACAACATGCTTTTTCTTCTTCTTCCTGCGTTCCTGAAAATAAATTAATCGCAATGAACAAAACGTAAACGGTACTAATGGTAAGAACATGTCCGGTATCTAAATTAGTACCATTCCAACAATCGGCAATCAGTTTGTTTAAAAGATGATGGAGCAGAATTACTTTATTACGGCGTTAAGCGCCGCATAATTTTGAAATATATTCAATTTAATTAAATTCCATAACCCGACCCAAGAAGAAAACCAAACCAAAACAAAGATTTTTGTCATTGACAACATTTAAATGATTGACATGCGATACGACACATGACAGTTAAAATAAATAGAGATAAGAAACGACACGTAAAAAATAATTCTCAGGTAGACGGCCTATCATTTAACGTGACATTGGCGGACTAAATGACTAAACCACATAGAGCCTAGGTAGAGGTATGTACTACTTGCATCAAAACCGTCATCTTTTAGGTACCTTCTGCGATCAAAGCAAATGGTATTTTGGTCTTGTGTCTTTGATTCATGATTCAAAGTGAGATTCATTCATAGTCATAGTTAGCGGCTGAAAAACTAGTATCCATGACCAAGAAAAAAAAGTAACAGATACAAAAAAAAATTACCTTATTTACATTTGTTTTAGGTTATGTTATGATTTTTAATTTATTAGATTCCTAACGAAATTAATATGGATCACGATAAGAAAACAGAGAGGAAAAGAAGAAGATTTGCTGCTAGACTCAGCCTTAAAGGAATCGACTGTGTTGAAACTGCTGGACCTGTAAGTTGTTTACCTCTTTTGGATTTACTTACTGCGTATTTATATTTAGTTTCGTACTATAACAGTGCATAAATAAAAATGGGCTTTAATAAAAAAAAAACAGTTTTGCGCAGACAGCTGCTACTTCACCGATGTGGCTGTGTTCTGCTTGTATAAACTACTTCATGAGTGGGTTAGCCTTTATTACACAGCGTTGATGCAACTTTGGAATTATTGCTCGGGTAGGTGTTTCCTTAGAACGCTGGGTTTCTTTGAATAAGGAATGAATCGGTTCCTTCTCAGATAAGCATCTCCATCATAGACCCCATTCACTTTACACCAGGCAGATAATGATCAAGTTTAGTGCTAAATCTAGTAAATAAACAAAAGTTAAAATCTCAGACATTTCCAAATTTATACTATGTTAGTAAACCCTGTGTCATAAACTGCCTACTTAAAGTTCCAATGGCTGGGACTTGGGCCTTCTCACACAAGAAAGAGAATCAATACCATAAATCAAAATACAGTAGAACTCCAATTATCCGAATTAATGGGGACCGGGACCCATTCGGATAATCAAATATTCGGATAATCGGATTTTGTGCGTTTTGGAAGGTGCGCCGTGACTGCAATGCGCCGGAACTTGTCTTAACTTGCCGTTGTGCCTACACACGCGGGGGGAAGTCAGTGTAGGCACAACGGCAAGTTAAGACAAGTCAAGTCAAGACTTGACGCGCAAACACTGGCTTCGCGGGGGGAAGAATAATAGCGCACTTAGACTTTTTTTGTGATTCGGATAATCGGCGATCCGGATAGTCGGAGTTCGGATAATTGGAGTTCTACTGTAATGGAAATATTATGTAAAAATAAATAAAAACCTTGTAAATATTTAACTTTATTTTCAGAATCTGGTACTATGTAATGTGGGTCAAGCAACAGGCTTTGAGAAAGACAATGTAGTACAAATAATCAAAGAAAATGGCTTAGAAATGCAATGTCCGAAATTTATAGCTGAAAAAGGAGAAACACATTCATTCTTAGTATTTAAAACTACGGAAAATGCTATATCATTTTATAATGTTGCTAATGGTAAAGCAAAAGTAGATAATAGTGGTACTCTTATGTACATAAATTATGTACAAAATGGTGAGTTCAGTTTTATTTTCAGCTTTGTTTCAGCCATTTTATTTACTATCATTAAGAATTAATTGGCTCTGTGTGCTTTTTTCAAAGTGGAAAATATATGTATTCTTTGTAATCAACACTGGCTTTAACAGTGAAGGTGAATGTTGTGAAGTTGTTGAATGTGTTTTTTTAATCATCATTATGTATTTTTGTGTTTTTCCTGCACTAGTTATAAGTATTTTCTGTTTTTGTAATATGTTTTTTTTTTCATTTTTTAACTTTACTGGTGTGCATAATAAAGTGTTTCTGTCTGTCTGTCTGTCTGTGAATGGTGACAAACGTTGTGAAGCACCGGGCATGTTTCAACTACTTCTTTCGAGGACATGTGTCATCCACCAACTGTACCTAATGTACCTTTGCCCAGTATGTTGAATGATAGCCTTAACTTGCATGTGACATGTTAACTGAATAAATGAATTTGATTTGAACTCTCTCCCTGTGAGAGAAGGGTATTATAATCCTCTCTTCTATAATCGACAATCCCAGTCCTGAGCCCCAGCAGTGGTAAAAGGAAGTTTAATGTATGCTTCCGTTACAGAAATACATATCTTTTAAATAAAACAATAAAATGTATTAGGATATATTCATTAACAAATGATATGAATATCTTTAATATTTTAGTTCCAAACACTGAAGTAATCTGCCCTCATGAAGACCCCAAAGGACTCACAGTCTTTCCAAACTTCATAACTGCTGAAGAAGAAATACTACTTATGAAACTGTTTGACTGGACCTCTGAAGTTGACGTCGGTACTTTGAAGAATCGACAAGTAAAACACTATGGGTACGAGTTTAGATACGGCAGTAATGATGTAGATTTGGAAAATCCATTGCCGGAGGGAATACCAGAGGAATGTGACATGTTGTGGAGAAGATTGCATGGATTAGGATACTTATTAGGAATACCGGATCAACTAACGGTCAATAAATACAGTCCTGGACAAGGTAATATGGCTAAAAATCCGACTATAATCCTACTAATATTATAAATGTCAATTTATAGATGTTTGGGTGTTTGGATGTTTGTTGCTCAATCACGTCCTAACGTATGAACGGATCGGGCTGAAATTTGAAACACAGATAGATTATAGTCTGGAAGAACACACAGGCTACTTTTTATCCCGGAAAAACAACGGGAACGGGAACTTTGCGGGTAACACCGCGGGGCGCTGCTAATATTATAAATGTCAATTTATGGATGTTTGGATATTTGGATGTTGTTTGGATATTTGGATGTTTGTTGCTCAATCACGTCCTAACGTATGAACGGATCGGGCTGAAATTTGGAACACAAATAGATTATAGTCTGGAAGACATAGACAACTTTTTATCCCGGAAAAACAACGGGAACGGGAAGTACGCGGGTAACACCGCGGGGCGCTGCTAGTAACATAATAAGTTACATAAGACAGGATATATCCTACTAAAAATACAAACTAGTAACATAAACTACAAACTACACCATCACTGACAAACACTGCACATCACATCCTCAGCAACAGAGTGGTTTACAACTGGAACAGGTTGCCTGAGGATGTTATTTCGGCAAAATCATTGAACTCTTTCAAGAACAAACTTGACAAATGGATAGCAAAAGACAATATCATTTTAACAGACAATTACCTGTAATTTTGTTACATATTTCAACACTGAGATATCAGCTAATGCTGCTCTACTATTATTAAATAAATAAAAAAAAAAAAAAAAATAGCAGCGCCCTGTGGTTACACCCTCTTAGTTCTTGTTATTTTCCTTTGATAAAAAGTTTGTGTTATTGCAGGCTATAATCTATCTACGTTCCAAATTTCAACACGATCCATGCAGCGTTACGACGTGATTGTGCAACAAAGATCCAAACTGTCATGTAAAATATTAGTATGATGTGAAAGTTTGTATGTTTGTTGCTCAATCGCGGAGGAACGTCTGCACGGATCGGCTTGAAATGGGGAACATAGTTAGATTATATTCTGGAATAGCAGATAGGCTATTTTTATCACAGGAATGGAAAGGACGCGGGTGAAACAGCAAGGCGCTGCTAGTTTTAAAAAAATATACTGTTGGCTGCGCGAACATGTTTTTATATATATTTACATTACAACAGGTATACCATCCCACGTGGACAGGCACAGTCCATTTGATAGCACCATCCTATCTCTCTCCCTGGGCTCTTCAGTGGTCATGGACTGGAAGCACCACAGCGGCAAGCACGCGCCAGTCGTCGTACCAGGGAGGTCACTACTTGTGATGCAAGATGAAGCCAGGTCAGCTACTTTACTTGGCTAAGTTTATACCTATTATTTTATGTTGATGACAAAATTTTCACTAGTTTTAACATGAAGTACATTTTGTGAAAACAATATGTGCAGTAATTTAATTTGTGCTGCTATGTAACTATGTATGTGGTAAAATTACCTATCATTAGGGAGAGGAAACGGTTGTAAAAAATGTTACGGTGCGTGTTACGCGTAAAGGTAAGGGAAGGGGGGTAGGTACAGAATCTTTAAAAAAATGGTTGTATGTAAAGTCGGTTTACTGACGATAGTTGAACGTGACAACGTCTAGTATTTGTGTTAAGCGCCATCTAGGTAAAACGTTCTGAAGCTTTTTGAAAAGCTGTTCAAAGCGCCGTCTCTGGCTACATCATTGTACTAGCACAAGTTCTTAACTTCATATCGTCGCTTTTCTAAAACATGGACAGACTCCTTGAAAGTAATACACATTTCACTCACTAGATGGTGCGAAAAGTAATAAGGCGAGGTAACGGCGGTAAATATTATCTAATCTATGGCGGTAACGTTACATGACGTCATGTTTTGCGGGCATGCAGCCGGCTTCATCGAATTATAAGACGTTATCACGTCAAAAGCGTTACGTAATGTTTGAACGCCTGCCCCCTAACGCATACCTACTTGTAAATACGTGCTACTGTGTCATAGGCTGGCGTGGTGGCGTGTTTGCTTACCGTTAGACGCACGTATTGTTAAAACTAATACAAAAAATCCTAAACTCATGTAAAAAATACAGAATTACGAAAGCAGTGCTGTGTCAAGCAAAGTTTTTGGGGCCGTCATACTTCAAAAGTTTTCTTTTATCATTGAGAAAATAATTTTAAAATAGTACTTTAAAATAAAAATTGCATCCTAATAGCGAAAACTAAGCTGTTAATCTGCCTCACTATATAATAACACAAACTTTTATTTATCAACTTCATATGATATTTTTCAGGTATGATTGGCAACACGGCATACAACCCCGCACTTTCGATCCTGTCATAGAATACCGCGAGCTTGGGAATGGTCGCTACAGTAAAGTCATCACATCCGACACTGTACCGAGGCAGACGAGGATTTCACTCACGTTCCGTTGGACCAGGGAAGGACCGTGCGAGTGTACTCACAAGACTTTGTGTGACAGTGCAGCAAACGCGGACCCCAGTGAATTGGATGACAGAATAGCCAACAATTTAGAAGAATTGCATGTACACCAAGTAAGTTGTAACTAGTTTTTGTAGTGGTAGGACTCTTGGCAGAGTCCGCCTGGGGAAGTACCACACATTTGCCAATTATTCGACCGCCAAGCAGTAATGGGCAAACATTACTGTGTTCCGGTTTGAAGGGCAATGTTTCCAGAGAAATTACAGGGCTTATAGATATAACATCTTAGATCTCTGGGTGACGAGCGCAGTGCAGTGCTAGGTAATGATTTGGACTCTTCATGTTCCAATAGCTGCGTGTCACTGTGCTGTTATGTGGCAGGCATCTTGCTTACCATCAGGCACATGACCTGCTCGTCTCGTCACTCTTTATGTTTAATGTTTTTGTAATGTTTTGTGGTATAATAAAGTGTTTTGTATTGTATTGTATTGTATTTATTTTAAAAAAAAATCTCATCGGAGCTTCTGTTGCTAATCCCACGCGCACCTCTGATGAAAGTGTTAAAGTAGAATAAGCAGCCCGCTAAACGTTCTCACTGCTGGGCTATTGCTATTTCATATTATAATGATGTTATTTTGTTTTGGACCAAATAAATTTTATTATTATCTGGGATTTGAGGTCTTGTCTCGCAAGGAGAGAATCAAGACCATAATCCGCCACGCTGCTGGAATAAGTCTTCAAAGCATGGTCGTCTTATCTTAGTATTATGAGCATGGTCATCTAGATTAGTCTTCTAAGCATCTAGAAATGAGTTAGGACCCGAGTTCACCCGAACATTTCATTAATTTACGAGCTTGACGCTGAGCTTCATTCATAGCCCACGAAAAAACTGTATTGAGGTGCGCCAAAAGAAGTTTTAACTTCCAAAATGAATCGTTCGTTGTACCTATTGGGGACTATGTCATGTATCTTAGGTGTACGAGAAGATAGCGGGTCACTTCAGCGTGACGCGGCTCAATGCTCCGAGTCCTAGTAGTGGGAACATTTAGCGTGCTGGTTATGCAATGTAAGCGCGTGTATCGCAGGTGTACGAGCAGATAGCGGGTCACTTCAGCGTGACGCGGCACACGGCGTGGCCGGCCGTGGCCGCGTTCCTCGCGCGCGCGCCGTGCGGGGCCGCCGTGCTCGACCTCGGCGCCGGGAACGGGAAGAACGTGCTGCCGAGGGGGGACTTGCTGCAGGTAAGTTATGCGTTATACATCACTCAGTGGACTAGCTTGCAAAATATCAAAAAGTGATGTGTGTGCTCTAGACCGCACGGCGAAAGTGAAAACTAAAATTATAAATAGCTATTAAAAACTATTGAATAATACTTAATTATAGAAACAATTACATAGAAATTGAATCGTAAACACAGCCACACGACAGTTACAGATGCGGTTAAAGGATACGTATTTAGTATCCATGGCCAAGAATAAAAAAAATTGTCACAGTAGACAGACAGCAGCCGCTGATTATCTGTCTCGCTCTGGCATAGGTACTCGGCGGTCCCGAGTTCACCCGAACATGTCTTTCATTTACGAGTGTGACGTTGAGCTTCATTCACAGCCCATGAAAATCTATGTGTGGTGCGCCAAAGGAAGTTTTCACATCAAAAATTATTCAGAGTTCCTCAAAAGTCGGTATTATCGTTGCGAAAACAAAGTCACTTCCCGCGTCTGTTCGTCCCTATATTTTATATGCTTAGATCTGTAAAACCACCAACCAGATTTTGATGCGGGGTTTTTCGATAGATAAAGTATTACAAGAAGAAGGTTTATTTGTATAATACGTGCATACAATAGCAGAGAAACACGGAAAACTTTAAAGATTTCTAATGTAATGTCATAAAATAAACACATGTTTTGTGCTTACACTGCAGTATTATAGCATACTGCATATACTGCATTATGTATAGCAGTATTGTACCCCTTCAAAAGGTCTACAAAAAAGTCTGCAATAGTAAATGTCTATCTCTTAGGAATAACCCACAATAACCATTTTTATTAGTATATTTAGTATTGCACCCGTGCGAAGCCGGGGCGGGTCGCTAGTGATTTGATAAAACAAAAAAATTCGTGTCCCATATTTTTCCATGATCAAGCTGACGGACTAATGGTTTATTTATGACTCAGTCCGATACCCGAATTATATGTTATACCGAATTTTATTTTATAATTTGTGTATGCTTACAATTATTATTCTGAAAGTTAATTGACTTTATGAAATTAGCCTATTTGGTCAATTTAAAACAAATAAAGATGTTTCCAGATAGCTGGCGAGCGAAGCGAGGGCCTGGTGTTAGAGTGCGCGCGGCACGTGCGCGGGATCGCCGGCGCGGACTGCGCGCGGCTCGACCTGCTCCACTGCGCGCTCAGGGACGCGAGCGCGGACCTCGTCCTCTGCATCGCGGTCATACACCACTTCAGCACGAAGGTGGGACTTACATACTTTTTAGATAGATCTTGTAGCTTCGTCGTGCATCGTTTCATCACCCAGTGAAACCTCTACTCTGTGCGGTTGGAGATGCAACCGTACAGTGTATAGTGTGGACGTAGAACTCATCACCAGCATTGCGAATACACCAGGTCAGCACTTATTTGTTACTATGCTTGTTACAAACTTGTGTTTTATTGCAGCTAGTCATTAGAAATTAAGAAGAATAAGAATGAGATGGCGTTCAAGTGCAAATAAGTTAACGATTAAATAATAAATAAATAATGGTAGATAATTAAAACACAACACCATCTAACCCCAAACTAAGCAAAGCTTGTACTATGACGGCCAGATAGCTGATATAATATTTGTATAGTTTTAAATACATAGGTACCTACTTATTATACATAGAAACACCCAGACACAGTACAAATATTTGAATTCATCATACAAATATTTCCACTGGGTGGGAATCGAACCCACGACCCTCGACTTCGCAGGCAGAGTTACTACCCACTAAGCCACGACGCCACATACATGTTAGGCTTACAATTGAGCTTCTCTTATACTCATGAAACATTTTGTTATTACAGGCGCGCAGACTCCAAGCAATATCCACCATCCATCGTCTCCTGCGTCCTTCAGGCGTCGCCCTCATCACGGTGTGGGCCAAAGACCAGACGCGCTCCAACTACCTCCTCAAATCCAAACTGAACCAACAAACAGACAACGTGCAACTGAACGTAGCCGGCGTCAACTTACACGTACACGAGAATAGGACACAGTTCCAGCATCAAGACCTCCTCGTACCGTGGAAGTTGAGGCAGAAAGACGACAATAAACTTCAGAATAAAACTGAAAATACGTTACTCAGATATTACCATGTGTTCGATGAAGGAGAGTTAGAAAGTTTATGCAGGGAGGTCGGGTTTCAAGTTGAGAAGAGTTTCTATGAAGAGGGCAACTGGTGTGTTGAATGTAAGAAAGTTTAATATATTTTTATTGACATTGAAAAGTTTTTCACTCCCAACATTTGTTTTTTGGGTAAAATTTGGGTTGAACAATAATTGGACTATTTGTGCTTATAGCGAGGCGACGGCTTAGGAATCTTCACTTGGTACACTCTGGAGATCAGTTAACAAGTTCCCTCGGTGTGATCTGGTTAATTGAATGATTGATCACTAATCCTAGACATGGGAATTTATATCCGCGTTTTTCGATCTTCGAACAGTCCCCGTAAAAGTTCTGAGTAAAAGTAAAAAGTCAAAAGGTCAGGGTGGGACTGCAAATACTGACTTGGTTGTCATTTATATATATCATAAAATGAGTATGTGTCTATATTATCTATTCTATGTATGTGTATGTATTTTAATTATTTCGTTAGTTGCACCACTGCCCAAAATATTACAAATTTAGTTTCCTCATAAATCAAAAGGTTATCTGGAAGAGATCGCTTTTAGCGATAAGATCGCCTTTTGTGCCTATTTTGTTTTGTTATATGTGTTACTTGTTGTCAACTTTGTTTATGGTGCCAATAAAGTGTTTTGTATTGTATTGTACTGACTTGGTTGGTTTTTATCTGGCCAACTCTTTAGAACAGTCGGTTTGTCGGTTGTACCATGATGTTTTCCTTCGCCGTTGGTAATGACAAACTACTACATCCACACTTGGAAAAATATTCGAGGCAGAGTCAGCACTCTGCTTCCACTTACGTTTTCGCAGTTGTAAAATCTGACGTTAACAGCACAATACCACCACGTTATTTGAAGTATATCAGCAAACAAGTAATTTTCTTAATTATTTTTGGAATGAAACAAAGAAGGTAACAGATTTGTACTCTTTTTATAATTTCAATCTCAAGATTGCCTACAAAATTATACAAAATTGACTACAAAAAACACTATACAAAACAACAACGAGGTTTAGGTCTTGTACAAACATGATTCTGCAGATACCTACCTTGGTGTGGACTCACCGTAACAACTGGCTAAGGAATAATGACGCCGGTTCCTGGGTTCATGGTTATTTAAAATTACCTTGAAAAGAGGCGATAAGGCCATGGAGGCCTTATCAAATCGTGATCGGTACCTATTAACTTACTGACTGTTTCGTGATTACAGTGATACGAGTGATAAAATGTATCAAATTATTAACATTTACGTAAGCTTCTCAAATATCAATAACAAAATGGAACATCAACGCCACCTGTGGCGCAATTGAGAACTATTTGTAACGCAAAAACGACGGGATTTTATAAGTTCAACGTGTTTCTGTGTGTCTAAATATGAATTAGTCGAGAGTGTTCTAAGCTATGTTTGATGAACATCCAAGATGGCCGCCGCCACAAGATGGCGGATTACACATTTTTTATTTAATCCGCCTCATTACGGTATATTTTTGATCCTGTCATCATCCCAATAGAGTCGTAGTTAGCGTCACTAACCCTGAAAGCAGAATACACGCTTGTACAAGATAACGCGGTAGTAAGTCAGGGCTTCATCAAAGCTAGCTGTAGCAGTGGAATCACGGATATGGTGGAGAGGTCTGCTAACACGGCGTCAACGTTTTGGATGGTGTTCACTTGGAATATGTTCTCCTTCCGGAAGCTGAGGATGGCCAGCGCCAATAGAGGCAGGATCTCCAGACAGTCGTAGCCGAGGATAGTGTCCCATAGAAGCAGTAACTGGTCCGGTGGTAGGTGGCCGCTGAACGCGCGCATTAGCCACTTGAATACTACCCTTATCCTGTAACGAATTAGATAGGTTTTACATTCAAACTTACGGCTGGTCTAGGCGGGAGAATGGCGGCTACCGTACGGGAGCCCCTGATTTAAATCCCACGCGCTCCGCTGTCTTTTTCAAGTCATGTGCGTAATGACGCTAACTTAAAAACTGCGAAGGAAAACATTGTGAGGAATCCGGTATGTTCCAAGAATGTTTCGAGATCATACGTCGTACACCAACCCGCACTGGGCCAGCGTGGTGGACTATGGTTAATGTCTTGACTCTCTCTAGTAGGCTGTAGGCTGCTTATTATGCTACATCAAAACTAATAAAACTTGTAGTATTAAGCAGAAACTATACACAGCATCTCTTTCAGGCCTATCGGTGAGTGAGACAGTGAGAGACTTACATGAGGGTAGATCGCTTTAGCTCAAACTCAGGTGACCAAAACCGCAAATCATCGTGCAATTTCCATGGACTAATTAAACCGAAATTGTGCCATATAGGTATTTTGTGTGTTGCCAGAAAGAAAGAGCGTCATCTCATAATAGATGCTGTGCATTGTCACATACTGATATAAAGTTTAGTTTTACTATCCGTCGTCAAATATTAGATTTATGATTGTACTAGAATCGTAACGAAAAAATACTTACGGATTAATGTTGATGTTTCTAAAGTGTATCCACAATAGTGGTTCGTTTGCTTCTAACAGTCTCTCGTACAATAGACACAACGAAACTATACCCTGGAAGAAAATGTTCGAGTTAGGATTTTTTTGAACTGTGAAAATTATCTTTTTAAGGTATAATCACAATCGCATATTACATTTTTATTCGATTACCATTAATTCATGTGACTATGAGTTTGTATATCATATTGAGCGATGAGCGGCTTACAGTATCAAATATTATTCTACTAAGGCTTAAGAAGTTTTGTAATACGGTGATGTCTAGCTTGCAGAATTACCTGTGGATGTGTAGATATGTAATGCAGTCGATGCCAGTACCGAATGTAAAATGCTCTAAAAGTGTAGTACAGCTGAACAGGATCGTCGTACAGATAGCAGAACGGCGTCGCTGAAAAAAAAATCAATTTTGTACTTATGAAAATCTTTAAACTATTTTATAAATTTATATCTTTCACGCGAAATAGTAGTATACTAGTAGTATAGTCATGTAGCTAATAGGCTATTGTGTTTGTTTATTATTATTTTGTGTTAACTAGAAATTAGAACTACGCTCCAAAGAGCGTTCGTAAAAGGAATCGTACACTCTGGTAGGTAATTAAAATATTCTACGTACTAGAAAATGTGAAATAAATTTAAATTACATGTAGGTAGGTATATGTAATATTATTTAATGCCTAAATGCCACAGATTCATAGTCGGTAGGCCGTAGAAGCCACTTTCCATAGGTCCCTTAAATAATACGGATTCATTCATAAACATTTAGATAGCGTTCAAGTATTGCGTAAGCCAATTTTAAAGATATTGCATCCCCCCTCCCCTTGGGAGCTTTTAATTTCTTTTTTTTTTTTACAAAAAAATAGATACCCCCTCCCCCAAATTGCGTTACGTAATACTTGAACGCGCCCTATCTGAAAATACTTTGTTTTAAATCGGAGTTTAAAAACGACTTAACTCAACTGCACATCGTAAACAAGAGATGATGAAGCGAGTCGACTCACCGTACATGGTGAACCCGTGGAAGGGGATGATGCCGCTGGGAGGGAACACGGTGACGCTGTCGGCGGAGCTCTGCTTGCCCTTGATGGTGACGGTGAGAGCGTTGCCCACGCTGCCCTTCAGGCTCGCCAGCACCTCGCAGTCGCGCGAGAAACAGAGCATCACCTGAACAACGGTCATTTATACAACCAGCCTTCAGTTTGGAGGAGTGACACGATTGGTGCTTGATAAGGCACAAGTTTGCGCTGAGACCGCGACAGGCACTTGACATTATGGAATTGTATGGCCGCTAGTTTGCCCCGAGACCGCAACAGGAGACCGAGACACGTCGCGGTCGCGGTGCAACTAGCGTCCATACAATTCTACAATGTCAAGTGCCTGTCGCGGTCTCCGCGTGAACCGCTACCTTTCCGTATTTGGGAGGTAACATGTATAAAAAGTGTGTATACTTACACACTTTTTATACATGCTGGTGGTGTACTTATGTACCTACTCAAGAAGTTATAGGTATTTAATTTTTTTTAAGTACTGCTAACGCTAATGCGCAGCTAACTTCATTGTCTTGAATTTAAATGTCGGTATGCGTGCGCATCGCAGAAATTCACTCTGAAGAGACAGCCAGCTTTATCATGTTGTTTTCGTTCATTCCACTCTCATCATCATCATTTCAACTTCATCACTTAAAAAGAGTCTAAAGTACCTACGCCCAAAGAAGTTTGAATTCAATACCTAAGTAAGTACATTTAAAAAATATGAAAGCATTATTTTAGCTGTTTGGCTTCCATTAAATAAGTCATTAGTTTGGGGCTAGATGGTGTCGCGTGAAAAAAGTGTCCACCACTATCTTTCTATACATTGAAAACATTTTGGTCATATTATGACCAAAATGATGATGGTTATGATTTTGTGTTTTTTGATTGCGTTGACCAATATGTTGCTGCGTCTATTACCTATTACATTGCAGAGAAGCCACAGCGGAGTAGTCATGGCTCTCAATTGTCCGCAAAAATAAGTGACCGTCCATTCCCATCTCCATGGACGTGATTTGACGTTCACGATTGCGATGATTCTCAATAAGCTTATTTAAAAAGGCTCCTTGATCTTCTCTTGACCCCAAGATTAAATATTAAATTATAGCCCCATTTCGAAGAGGGCCATAGCTAGACAAGCTACATATTGCTAGATGCCTAGTTATCTCGAGGAACAGAATACAAGGAATAGGCCTGGTGACTAAAAAACTGGTTTAAGTTATGTAGATCATTAAAAAAATATTGTACACGTATTTTTTCTTTACAAACAAACAAAACAAAACAGCTTACAAACAAAAAATGATGAATATGATGATTTTTAATATAGAGTGACGGCAGAACCCCCCCACTCTGGAAGTTTGATGGGCTATATCTTTGTCGATGTTTAATAATTTGACAAAACAAAAATACGTGTCCCATATTGTTCCACAATCTACCTGACGGACTAATTAGAATGGTATATTTGTGACCCCGTCATTATCCCAGTTATATAAAGAATAACTAGCCGACCTGGTAAAGCAAGTCCTCGAACACGAAGTACTGGTCGTCGTTGGAGGCGGTGAGCTGCACGTCCTTGAAGATGAGCTTGTCGATCATCAGGTCCACCTCCAGCGCGCTCTTCTTCAGCTGGTTGAAATATGCTGTTTGCTGCCGACACACACACATGACAAACGTTTATTGTGATAACATAATGCGCTGGCGAAGCGCCGCCTCTTTAGAGTGCCAATATATGTATATAAAGTCCTGAGTTCACCCGAACATTTAGTTTACGAGCGTGACGATAAGCTTCATTCACAGCTCACGAAAAATCTGTGTGTGGTGCGCCAAACGAAGTTTTCACTTCAGATACATAATATTATATTTCATTTTTCCTTATGATGGGAATTTGTGGAAAATTGGGCATTGATTTTTCTTAAAATTTTGGGGAATTGGGAAATGGGGTATTGGGAGCCCTTTGTGGTTTGGCGGCGGCGTTAGTTCCCATTTTGGCCACGTGCCAAAACACCCTGGTAGTACTCTAGTTATGCGGTAGAAGTACGACGCAGCGCTGTCCTTCCGCTGGTTAGATGTGCTTGTAATAATCTACAAAAAAAATGTTAGTCGTTTATGACATTTTTACTGTTTTCTATTTGGTTCATTTTTGTTACACCAGATGCGCCCATCTTGCAATAAGAAATGAAACAAAAAAGTGAGTACAGCTGGGGTGTAGGGTGTAGTGGGTACCTGGTGTTTGATCTCCGCGCCCAGCACCTGCGCCCTGAGGCGCGCGCGCAGGCACTGCGGGCTGCCCTTCTTGAGGTACTCCTGGGAGAGTACAGCTGGGGTGTAGGGTGTAGTGGGTACCTGGTGTTTGATCTCCGCGCCCAGCACCTGCACCCAGAGGCGCGCGCGCAGGCACTGCGGGCTACCCTTCTTGAGGTACTCCTGGGAGAGTAAAGCTGGGGTGTAGGGTGTAGTGGGTACCTGGTGTTTGATCTCCGCGCCCAGCACCTGCGCCCAGAGGCGCGCGCGCAGGCACTGCGGGCTGCCCTTCTTGAGGTACTCCTGGGAGAGTACAGCTGGGGTGTAGGGTGTAGTGGGTACCTGGTGTTTGATCTCCGCGCCCAGCACCTGCGCCCAGAGGCGCGCGCGCAGGCACTGCGGGCTGCCCTTCTTGAGGTACTCCTGGGAGAGTACAGCTGGGGTGTAGGGTGTAGTGGGTACCTGGTGTTTGATCTCCGCGCCCAGCACCTGCGCCCAGAGGCGCGCGCGCAGGCACTGCGGGCTGCCCTTCTTGAGGTACTCCTGGGAGAGTACAGCTGGGGTGTAGGGTGTAGTGGGTACCTGGTGTTTGATCTCCGCGCCCAGCACCTGCGCCCAGAGGCGCGCGCGCAGGCACTGCGGGCTGCCCTTCTTGAGGTACTCCTGGGAGAGTACAGCTGGGGTGTAGGGTGTAGTGGGTACCTGGTGTTTGATCTCCGCGCCCAGCACCTGCGCCCAGAGGCGCGCGCGCAGGCACTGCGGGCTACCCTTCTTGAGGTACTCCTGGGAGAGTAAAGCTGGGGTGTAGGGTGTAGTGGGTACCTGGTGTTTGATCTCCGCGCCCAGCACCTGCGCCCAGAGGCGCGCGCGCAGGCACTGCGGGCTGCCCTTCTTGAGGTACTCCTGGGAGAGTACAGCTGGGGTGTAGGGTGTAGTGGGTACCTGGTGTTTGATCTCCGCGCCCAGCACCTGCGCCCAGAGGCGCGCGCGCAGGCACTGCGGGCTGCCCTTCTTGAGGTACTCCTGGGAGAGTACAGCTGGGGTGTAGGGTGTAGTGGGTACCTGGTGTTTGATCTCCGCGCCCAGCACCTGCGCCCAGAGGCGCGCGCGCAGGCACTGCGGGCTGCCCTTCTTGAGGTACTCCTGGGAGAGTACAGCTGGGGTGTAGGGTGTAGTGGGTACCTGGTGTTTGATCTCCGCGCCCAGCACCTGCGCCCAGAGGCGCGCGCGCAGGCACTGCGGGCTGCCCTTCTTGAGGTACTCCTGGGAGAGTACAGCTGGGGTGTAGGGTGTAGTGGGTACCTGGTGTTTGATCTCCGCGCCCAGCACCTGCGCCCAGAGGCGCGCGCGCAGGCACTGCGGGCTGCCCTTCTTGAGGTACTCCTGGGAGAGTACAGCTGGGGTGTAGGGTGTAGTGGGTACCTGGTGTTTGATCTCCGCGCCCAGCACCTGCGCCCAGAGGCGCGCGCGCAGGCACTGCGGGCTGCCCTTCTTGAGGTACTCCTGGGAGAGTACAGCTGGGGTGTAGGGTGTAGTGGGTACCTGGTGTTTGATCTCCGCGCCCAGCACCTGCGCCCAGAGGCGCGCGCGCAGGCACTGCGGGCTACCCTTCTTGAGGTACTCCTGGGAGAGTAAAGCTGGGGTGTAGGGTGTAGTGGGTACCTGGTGTTTGATCTCCGCGCCCAGCACCTGCGCCCAGAGGCGCGCGCGCAGGCACTGCGGGCTGCCCTTCTTGAGGTACTCCTGGATGACGGGCGCGTACCCGAGCGCCGCCACGCGCTCGCCGAGCCCCACGCGCTCGGCCTCCAGCGAGCCGCCCGCGCCGCCCGCGCCGCCCAGCGACGGGTTCACGCCCAGGAGCGGCTCGCCCGCGGACCACTCCGCGTACACGTGCCGCTATACCACGCAACACATTTTTATCTGTACTTCAACACCTATGCAGGATTACTGGCAATCAGCCTGCATCAATTTAAGGCCATTTATGTACATTTAAATAAACAGCTCTTGTTCTACAACTTTTGTCAATACTCAACAAAAAAATAAATAGTTTATATATAAAAAAAACGTTTTTGTTGGCCTCTCTAGGACTGTTTAGCTCTATGCGCATCAACGCTTAATTTATCGAGCGTTAAGGCCTGTTCACACCGGAGCGGTCCCTATTCGCTACCGCTGTGGGTAGAGGTATTTTGTATGAAGTTCCCCGGCTAGAGCGAAAGCGGTATGTACCGCCTGGGTAGGCGGTATTTTCTGTTTGTTTGGCGAAACGTTCTGCTATGGCAGGCGGCAAAATACGCTTTGGTGTGAACAGTAATATTACCGCTTACCCACTCGGGTTTTCTCTACCGCAGGCGGCAGCGAATAGCGCTTAGGTTTGAACAGGCCTTAAATAAGTGTGCGCGCTCTTGTTAATTTTTTATTATGTATGGGAAAAAATGCGATTTTTTAAAAACTGTTGACATAGTTAATTAATGTATTTAACGTACCCTTGAAAGTTGAAAGGATGAAGGCTGATTATGATTACCAACAACCTTGTCGGTATTAAGATGAATGTCTGTATATCATTCTTATTCTCAAAGAATAGACTTAGAAAAAAAATCCTGACTAATAAAGTATGAATACACCTAATTTTACTTACCAGTTGATCGAGTGTTTTGACTTGAAGAGGTAAATGTGCAAATTCCCATTTAGGCTCATCTCTGAAAAATGGTGTTAAGCATTTAAGTTTCAGTGAAATACTGAATGGTATAAAATGATATGATAAAGAGACTTACAAAGGCTAATAGCGACATTAGTCTCAGAATAAAGAATAATTCTACGTTTAAATACAACTTTGGAAATACTCACTCTCTCGTGTAAGGCACATATCCAGATAGCGTGAGTAAAACTTCTAAAAAGTCTTTTGGTGCATAAACTGGTCTATATTTTGATAAATCTGAAATTCGACACAAAATCATAAACTCACTTAACTAATTAACATTGTTATTTTCAGGGCTTCTCATTGTATGGATTGCAGTTAACAGTAATAAATATGTATTATTATAAAAATAATATCACGTTTGATCTGTTAGATTTTTTTATCGTAGTGACGAGACGAGCATGGCATGTACCTGATGGTGAGCAGCATGCCAGCCACATAACAGCGCTCGTCACCCAGAGATCTAAGATATTATATCCATAAACAGTGCCGGCTTTAGGGTGGGGCGACGGGGTCGGTTGTCCGGTCGGGCGCTGGATACTACAAGGGCGCTAGGAAATCTTAAAGGACGCTGGGAAATCTTAACCTAGGGGGGGGGGGACCTAAAGAACAAGGCTACCCCAAAAGTGTAGAGTTGTTCTTTAGGGTGCCTGAGGCATGGCTCGCCTGGGGCGCCTACATAGATGATACTACAAGGGCGCTGGGAAAAAAAAAACAATAACCTAGGGGAGGGGGGGCTGTATTTCAACGTCCCCAAAAAGTGTAGTGTTATCCTTTAGGGCGCCTGAGGTATGGCTCGCCCGGGGCGCCTAGATGGCTAAGGCAGGCCCTGTCCATAAGCCCTGTAATTTTTCTGGAAACATTGCCCTTCAAACCGGGACACAGTAATGTTTGCACATTACTGCTTGGCGGTAGAATATCTGGCAAAGGTTTGGTACTTCCCCAGGCGGACCCTGCTAAGAGTCCTACCACTATAGTTATACTATTGCATTTGTCATACGTCTATAGTTGTCTCAAATAGTGCTTTGAAGATTATTTAGCTTATTAGATATTCTTATAATTAATTTAGGAACAAAGATAGAAATCTTATTCTTATGCTAACCATGTCGATCGTGCCAGTTTGTCGAACAAAAAAAACATTGTTATTGATGACCTCTACTGCGTAGCGAAAAAAACATTCATCAGCATCACAGAGAAATGTCTGCGTAGGTATCTAACCTACACCTATTGCAAGTTTAGTCGACTGAATTCAGAAGCAATTTAGAACCAAGCAATCCTCGCTTCTGAATTTAGTATGCTAACTTACTGAATGCTATTATATACGACTCAGCGACTATATTCAGTTGACTAAATTTAGCCTATTTAGATGTAAGGCCGAGGATCGGGCTGAGTAGCGTATTATGAGAGAGGCCTATGTCCAGCTGAGGACGGACACAGTATAAAGCATAAACATCCCACTAAATGTTTCCACTGCTGGGACTTTGGGCCTTCCCTCGCAATGAGAGAGTCAAGGCCATAATCCACCACGCTGGCCAAGTGCGGGTTGGGGGATGGCACATAACTTGGAAAGATTCTATGTACATATCGGTTTCCTCACGATGTTTTCCTTCATCGTTGGAAGTTAGCGGCATTACGCACATGACTCCGAAAAGACAGTGGTGCGCGTGGGCTTGAACCCGGATCGGCAGTCACCGTTCTCCCGACTAGACCAGCCGGACGGACACAGGCTGATGATGAATTATCCTTTTAATCTAGTGAATGTTTGCAATCCTTCAAGTTGTATCAAAATCGTGAAAGTTTTAAGGTAACTTTTGGAAAACCTACCTAGATTGTAAGTGCTAAGCTCATTCCATTTATCGGCAAGCTCTTCCTGTTCGCTCTGTGGTCTGATTTTCGCCAGCGACGTTTCTAAATCTGAACACATTGAATTTAACGACTTGTGTATTCTTTTTTCCCATTGTGCACTTGCTTTCAGCAGAGAAGTTAGTGGATCTAATTTCTGAAAAATGAAAATGTGTGGATACAACATCGGTACGTAGAAGTGAGTAAACATAGGAACGTATCGAAATCGAAAGTATTCTTGTTACAAACTTGCTTATAGAAAATAGACAGGCTTCGTATTATTGTATTTTCTATGGAAGCGTGGATTTGTTTTAAATTATTATTACTTAGCTAATTAATAATCTAGTTATTTTAATATCTTCTTAATATATATAAATCTCCTGTCACGATGTTTGTCCGCGATGGATTCCTAAACTACTTAACCGATTTTAAATTAAATTGGCACACCGTGAGCAGTCTGGTCCAACTTGAGAGATAGGATAGTTTTTTTTCGATTAATAGTCCTTATATGATGAAATCCGAGCCAAACCGGAACGGGCCGCTAGTAATCAAATAAATAAATAAAATAATGTTAATAGCTAACAGCTAGTTAATGTACGTTTTACGTTAGGTCCGTTAGCGAGTATCTTGCTTGGCTGGTGAAGATAAGCTATTGAAGTTATTATCGTAGTGACTGAAAGGATTACTTTTCAAATAGATCAAGTAAAATACATCTTGGTCTCATAACTGAGGCGCCTAAATGAAGTATTCCGCCCCAAAAGGCTTTTTTAATTTTTTTAATAAGTATTCATAATAATATCTAAATAGGTACTTACGTTTTGTTTGCTCTGTGTCCGAACCCAGTGAAAAACAGTATTTCGTAGTTTGGTGTCTAAGCCCTTTTCTTTCATAGCCTGCTGTAACGTCTGCTTGAAGTCTTCCTTTTTTACATTTGGGGATGAAACCAATTTCTGTAAGACGAAATTAGAAATGGATAGCAACAATCACAACTATTACGAAAAAAATTAACCTGAGTAGCTCGTTCGAAAGCAATGTCGTTTATTTTAAACATATTTTACAAGCTACAGCAAAATCATTCAAAAGCAAGCCTTTCTTTTGGGGTTCATCCACCCAACACTTACTTGAACATCACTATAAAACGACTTATAAATTGAGAGATTTTTTATTTCTTCAGCTAATTTGAGTGCAGTCTGATGAATAGCATCTTCCTTTATCCCATCCATTATAACAAATCAACAATTTTATTACAATTTTGTAAAAATAATATAACAGAAGCAAGTATGTTTACTTTTTTTATGAAATTCATATTTCTCGTGACTTGATACTGTTGCTTTGGAAACCGAAAAACATAAGTTCAGAAATTGGCACTGAGATATATTATAGTATTTTTAGCTTTAAAAATCATGAATAATTACAGTATCCAATAATTGTTAAATACGGACTTATATAACAAAATTGTAATTTTTAATGATCATTTAAATATATTTTTTTACACAAACTTGTTGCTGGATTACGGAAGTTTTAAATATTTCCCGCGGTTTGTTTATGTTTTCATTATTTTGATTGGATAAGATTAACCATAGACTAAAATGCATGACAAAGATGGCTTTATGTGATCAAATACGTCAAAGAATGAGACGACAATATGTCGGAAACAGCTGATCACTATTGATTGTTGTTGTTCAAAGCATTAAACGTCAATGTCAAAAAATTACGTAAATAAATTGTGAAAGTTTGTTTTGAAAACAAAGGACATTCATCAGAATAAAAATGGGTAAAATATTTCTAGAACACATCGGTGGGATGCGGTTATTCTCTTGCGCATCCTGCGATATTAACTTGACTAATAGGTCTGAGTTAATCAGCACCAGATTCACAGGAGCTACAGGTATGTTTCATTGTATGTTCTTCAAATATGTCCAACCACCTGCTACGTCATGTAATTACTATCGTTTTTGGCTACCTAAAAGGCACTTTGTAGGATTAAAAATCCATAACAACGATACTGTCACTGTACAGTGTTAAATCTGGGAAATTGTTTAAGAAGGCCTTGCAGCCAGCTGTGAAGTAGACAAAGCACTTTTCTCATGACACAGCAAGGCGAACGTGGTGAGCACTTGATAGTAAGCTACAAAACTAGCTATCAGCTTTATCATTTAGCTAACTAGCTGATATGTTTCTTTGTAGCTTGTTGTAAGAGGGTAATCCTACCTAATAATATAGACCTCGATATACTATAATTCACCATATACCAATAAATTAACTAAACACAGAAACTAGAATTACTAGTCTTCAAGGTTCCATATAAGTTATGAAAGCCAATTATGGCCAATTATTTAGACTGCTGGTGTTTGTCACTTGGTTGACACATTTTGGTCTGTTTTCTAATAGTAATAGGCAGGTAGTTGACATTTTCTCAAAAAGTGTTGTTAACAGATTAATTTTAAAATAGCCAAAATCAACCGTGAGTTTTATGGTCAGTTTCTTCTGAGGAAACTTTACAAAAACCAAAAACTTGTAAATCGGTTGGATGAAATGAATTTTTCTTCATTGTGAATCTCTAATAAAAACTCACATTAATAGTTCTTTTGGATTTTTTATATGGAATATGCTTTAATTTGACATTGTTTTTCAAAGTACACATAATGTATAGATACTCCTCTTAATAGTATTAATTTGGCTGTTTCAGGGCGTGCATTTCTTTTCCACAAGGTGGTGAACCTCGTGTACTCGGAGGTGCAGGACCGCGTGATGCTGACGGGGCGGCACATGGTGCGCGACGTGTCCTGCAAGAGCTGCGGAGTCAAGCTTGGCTGGGTCTACGAGTTTGCTACTGAGGAAAACCAGAGGTATCATAAATTGCACATACTTAATCCTATTTATTATAAATGGGGCGTTCCACGCGAAGCGGACAAGCAAAAAAAGTCGATGTATCCGATTTCAGTAATATTTGAGTATGTTTTACATGTACATATCCTTGATATGTGTATCAAATGTTTTTGTAAAATAATACCGGTTATGTGACTTTGAAATTTTGACCATGAGGTGGGAATGCAGTACTTCAAAGCTGATTACCAAGTCATAAAATTGTATAAATAAATAATTTTACCACTGGATTCATTACTTCATTTAATGAGCTTTTTAACTGTATTTTTGGAAACTAAAAAAAATATTTTTATTTCAGATAAAAAATTAAATTTAGTTTTTTAGGGTTCCGTAAAACGTAAAAACGGAACCCTTATAGATTCGTCATGTCTGTCTGTCTGTCTGTCTGTCTGTCTGTCTGTCTGTCTGTCTGTCTGTCTGTCTGTCTGTCTGTCCGTCCGTATGTCACAGCCACTTTTTGCCGAAACTATGAGAACTACACTGTTGAAACTTGGTAAGTAGATGTATTCTGTGAACCGCATTAAGATTTTTACAAAAGTTTTTAAAAAAAACAAAAATTAGGGGTGCCCCCCATACTGAGAACTGAAGCTCAAAATTTTTTTTTTCATCAAACCTACACGTGTGGGGTGTCTATCGATAGGTCTTCAAAAATGATGTTGAGGTTTCTAATATAATTTTTGTCTACACTGAATAACTTGCGCGAGAGACGCTTCCAAAGTGGTAAAATGTGTGTCCGCCCCCCTCTAATTTCTAAAGTAAGAGAATGAAAAAACTAAAAAAAATATATGATGTACATTACCATGTAAACTACCAACGAAAATTAGTTTGAACTCGATCTGATGAGTAGTTTTTTTTTAGTACGTCATAAATACACTATTATTAAAACTTCGATCAAAGTTACAACGAACTACAAGAACTATGTGTACTATGTATATTATGTTACTTGCTGGAACGGAACCCTTCATGGGCGAGTCCAACTCGCACTTGGCTACTTTTTTTTTCTTGAATTTCACAAACTTGGCAGATTTCGATTTTTTTAATTTTTTTCCCAAATATAGTTCATATTAAGCAGAACATCTTAGCAAAGTTTTATCATGGGCGCGAAAGTGGATTAGGCGCTAGACTGGAAATACTGGCGACGTGTGGTGTCTCCCGTGCAAGCCGCAACGCCGCCGCGCCTAACGCTCGCCACTTGCGCGAATTTGCAGATTACATTTTTCTTTAGTATTTTGATATTGTTGAGGACTTTGACTTCGAATTTACATGTTCAACATTTTGAATGATTTTGAATCATAGAAATGAAAATGCGTTTAAAGAGTTTTATAAAAAACGGTATGAAATGACAAAATATGATTTGATGTAATACCTATAAAATGAAATATTGTTCGGTGTGCGCATTACACGCGCTTATAAAGACGTAGTTTCGTAGTGGTGGGGGAACTAGCGATCCGTTTGAACAGATATAATGTGATATTTCAAACAAACGAAACATTTTATGATTAACTATACATTTATTAATACATTTTTACATTTAAAAAATTTCATTGTTATCGTGCGTTTTGTCATAATACTTTTAGTACTAGTAATGAAAGCAGTTTTTCGTGCCTGGTATTATTTTGCCTGCCGATTAATCACTCATTAAAACAATCTATTTTGTTTTTTCGAGCATATGAAACGTTCATTTCGGCTTTGATTTTAACCATCTATTTGATGTTCCCTATAGACTAGCTCGAGACGCCAGCCGTATGTTGTTATTAAGGCTATCACATAGTTCTTTGTCGTGAAAAGTGGTATGAAAATGAAATTCTGCTTCTGTTTCGAAGTGTTGTTCCGTAATAAATCAGGTTTAATAAGCGACATTAAACTTGTTTTTGTGGTGTTCCACTGTTATATATATTTCTTAGTTGAAATGCATTTAATTTGAAGATTTTGATACATGTAGGTACAATATTTTGGAAGGTATGAAACATTGCAGTGTCATATTATACAAAATCATTTTTATATTTCCATGTTTCAAATCTTGCTCTTTTGTGTAATAATAAATATGATCTAATAATAAAAAATCTGGGTAGCGATTCTGAAACCATTCGGTTGCATCCGACACGGAATCTCATCTCTAGGTCTTTGTCTTATCTGTTTAGCATGACAAAGACCGAGAGATGAGATTCCGTGTCGGATGCAACCGAATGGTTTCAGAATCGCTACCCTGATGTCAGGAGATGTTGTTCGAGTGGAATTTCTGGGCAACGTCTTGAATCACGAAGCTGTAGTTCTAAAATTGAATGTTATAATGATTAAAAACAGCGAGTTTTCTGAGTGATGATTCACAACGCAGTCGGAACAATTCCAGCACGGAATGACAATCCTAGTCTGCCATTCTAAATGGAAAAGATTTGATTCCGTGTCGGGAGCAATCCGATAGCGTGGTAAATCAGTATACATATTTGCTAGGTAGGTATAACTCGTAATAGTGAAGCAAATATTATGAACATATAAATATGTTTATATTATGATAATAAAGGAGACGGCTCATTTCTACCCCAAGTCGTTTCAAGTTAATGTACTCAATTATCCTCGGAGACCTAAACAAGTTTTTAAATTAAAATAACATATTTATAATTAAATAATGCAAACTGTACATTCAAAACTAACGTGCCAAGCGGGGATTCCAAATTGGTGTAATTAAAAGTACTTAAATGACTGTACCTAAAGCCAGCCATGTTATTTCGCTTTTTTTTCTTCTGTTGAAGTTTACGTAAAGTGAACGTGCTTGTGTCATTTTGCCCGGATGGCGAAATTGTAGTTTTGGCGCCATTTTGAAAAAAAACATGTCGCCTCATTGTATTATTTTCTTTAACTTGTGTATTTTCGAGTGGCAATCCGTAATATAAATGGTGGATGATTACAAATTACTATTTGATGTTCGTGAACGTACTTCTTTGGCGATTTTTAGTAAAACTTGAAAATATTGAAATACGTAATATGGAAAAACACAAAAGGCGTGCGACGCCAAAATAAAAAAAAAGTGAACAAAATTGACACATCATCCGATGCGTTCGAAACTCGATGCCAAAAAGAATGTAAAATACGCTGGATTCGTTCGAAACTCATACATCGCGTTATTTTTTTCAACGTTTTAGTTGATATCTTTTAAACCCCGCTATGCAGAATAAAAACATTAACAGTTCCTCAATATGTATTAAAAATACTATACAATGATCCAATTTTTGTCGAGTCTCCTGCACTTTTGCTGTGGGGCAAATGCCCATGGAAAATGGGCCGTCTCCTTTAAGTAATCATAAAAATATTTGAATTACTTTGCAATAATCACATAAATCACATTAGGTACATAAAAATACTAAAGAAAAAATTTAATCTGCAAACTCGCGCGAGTGGCGAGCGTTAGGCGCGGCGGCGCTGCGGCTTGCACAGGAGACACCACGCGTCGCCAGTATTTCCAGTCTAGCGCCTAATCCACTTTCGCGCCCATGATAAGACTTTGCTAAGATGTTCTGCTTAATATGAACTAGGTAGGTATGTTTGGCAAAAAATTTAAAAAAATCGATATCTGCCAAGTTTGTGAAATTCAAGAAAAAAAAATTTAATTTAATTTTTTTCTGAAATAAAAATATTTTTAAATGGTTTTATTTAGCTCACCCCGTTTGTTTTATTTATTATTTATTCTTGGGTCAAATTTAGTAATTCAAATTTCACCCTCTTCCTGTCAACCGATTAATCTGAAGTTTTGTATACACTTTGGATTTAGGTGACAATACAATTATGTTTATTAATTATCATTATAAATTCAAGATGGCCGCCGCTACAAAATGGCGGATAATTTATGTTTTATTAATCCCATCAATATGGGTATCAAATGAAAGGGCTCAACAAGCAGAATACAATATACTATAAAAAATAGAAATCGAAGATGGCGGCCGCTACAAAATGGCGGATAACGTAGGTTTTATCAATCCCATCAACATGGGTATCAAATGAAACGGCTCAACAAGCAAAATACAATATACTATAAAAAATTAAATCCAAGATGGCGGCCGCTACAAAATGGCGGATAACGTAGGTTTTATCAATCCCATCAATATGGGTATCAAATGAAAGTGCTCAACCAGTAGAATACGTTGTACTATATAAAATTAAAATCCAAGATGGCGGCCTCTACAAAATGGCGGATAACTTAGGTTTTATCAATCCCATCAACATGAGTATCAAATAAAAGGGCTTGACAAGAATAATACAGTGCACTATACGACCTCAATATTTAAACAATACAGTTTCCAGCTAAGTACAATTACGGGACGGCTGAAAGGAGAATGTTGCCTTTAATACTATCATGGGCTTCTACAATACATAAAATGCAGGGCAGCACTGTGGATCACGCAGTCGTATACTTAGGTGCGAAACTGTTTGAAGAAGGTCAAGCCTACGTGGCTCTTAGTAGAGTAAGATCTTTGCAGGGACTACGTATAGAGGAGTTGGACTGCAATAAACTAACGGGCAAGAAACCTTGCAATAATTAAGCACTAAATGAATTAAACAGAATGCGAAATAAAAACTAAAAACTAGAAAATAAAAATAGGTAAAAAAACTTTTTAAGTTAAACGGTTTTATGTTAAACATACATTGCAATGTTTAAGATAAATGTACTAAAAACCAAAAAATAATAAAATAGATACAGTCGTGGGAACTATAAACATATGCATAGACTAGACTAAAATAAAACCGTGGGGCACGTCAATTGTCTACAATCGTTGATTAAAATGTTTGTTTTGTAATGTTACACTATAATTAGGCAGTTGTTCAACCGACAACGATGGACGTGTGATAAGTAGGGCTAGAATGTGGAAACAAGCTAGCAAGCTCGATTATAAGCGAGTTTTAGGGTTTCATAGTGGTGAGCGAGTAGTACTTTTATCATATGTTTTGTCGATTAAAGACAAACTACGAGCAGTGAAATGATTCCTCGCCAGCCAGCAGTGTGAATGTCCAACGATAAACTAGTTGAAACATCTCTTTTATTTACATGGAGTGTATAACTATTGGAATTTCCATGAGCAAGAAAATAGTAAGTCATTTCCTCACCGTCTGCGGGCCAACTGCCTAACGACGAATTAAACGATTCTTCTATCGCACATTAAGTCGATAATTTGTAGACAATTGACGTGCCCCACGGTTTTATTTTAGTCTAGTCTATGCATATGTTTATAGTTCCCACGACTGTATCTATTTTATTATTTTTTGGTTTTTAGTACATTTATCTTAAACGTTGCAATGTATGTTTAACATAAAACCGTTTAACTTAAAAAGTTTTTTTACCTATTTTTATTTTAGTTTCCAAAAATACAGTTAAAAAGCTCATTAAATGAAGTAATAAATCCAGTGGTAATAGTATATTATGATATAAGTGCGGTAAGTTGATAATTACAGCCGAGGCTTTATTGCTAGCTCGAGCCGAAGGCGAGAGCTATAATTAGCAGAGGCTGTAATTATCAAAGCGCACGTATGTCATACGACGTTTTATAACATATTTGCGAGGAAATAAACAAAACTCTGACGACATTTTCAAATAAAAACAATACAGCGAAAAAAAACGCGCGGAATAATATTTACTTGATCACAGATCACAGCACAGAGTAAGTAATCACTATGGATCACAGATTAGCAATGCGCGCGCATCGGCGCCTTTTTTTTTTAAGCAACGGCACAGAACCAGCCGGTATGCCATTAATCTATAATATAAAAATGAATCGCAAAATGTGTTGGTAAGCGCATCACTCAACAACGGCTGGACCAATTTGGACAATTCTTTTTTTAAAATGTTCGTTAAAGTCCAAGGATGGTTTTTACGGCGAGAAAAAAACAAATAATTGTCGGGAAAACCCTGAAAACAGCTCATTTCTTTTGCCCATACACACGTTTTATAACTAAAATGTTAAGGGAATTTCAGCTTTATTGCTATGTAATAAAGTTCATATTAAAAAAGTTGTTTCCCATACAAACGTTTTCTAACTAAAATTTTAAAGCAATTTAAGCTTTATTGCTATGAAATAAAAATCATATTTAATTACAAGCACTCACTTATGTCTAAGCAATATATGTGTGGTCCTAACGTCAAGGAGTCAATTTGCACTTTATCACTGCTGCACAAGGTTCAACTTCCATCATATCCATTGATTTAGTTTCGCCACGCGATGTAAAATGCGTCAGTTTTCACCAAAAAGAATGTAATGTTTTCACGTCATTGTATCAATCAAGTGTCAGTCAAACACAAACGGCGTTCTCAAAATTGTTTTATTATTTTGAATTATTAATTTAATATCCCTATCTGTGTAAAATTATTTAAATACATACGTTTTCCAACGGGCTGTTCTGTGAAAAACTGTGCTCCAGTATTTTTGGAGCAAAACTAACGGACAGAATACGAAACACCATACTGCGTTCCAAAACCGGAGTAGCCGATCGATGTGACTAAAAAAGCAGCCAATTTGAAGTGTGATCGCATTGCCGCATGTCGGATGATCTAATGATCATGATCATAATGGCCAAAAAACGGACGACACGCGGAGGAAGCCAGATTGCAAACGACGACGCGGCAGACCAAAGAAGAAGACAACCTCCACAAATTTCCGATATTTGTGGAGGTTGTCTCCACGGGAGACTGGGCTGTATTAGCCATAGAAACGGAAAAGTGGAAGGAGAGTATGGAAGCCGTTGGCCAACATTGACAAGATAGCCAGATGATAAATAAATATTAATATTATGTAAACGAGTTAGATGTAAATGAATTAAATTTCAAAATTCAAGACAATTAACAGTTGTATCGGTAGTTAAAATGATGCGAAATATGCTGTAAAAAATACTGAACAACGTGATAGAAGCAACTAAACTGAAAGGAAAGTATAAAGGAGAAGACGTTTTGTTACCACGAATCCCAATGATTCCGACTGATGTACCTTATCTTAATACGCTCAGCGCCAAGCCCTATATGCAAATACCACCAAATTTTCAGAACTTTATTTTTTTGTTTTTTTAGTGTTGTGAATTGTGAGGTGTTAAAATAGTATACAAAATAATCACACCCCATCATCCCTTTCTTTTTTACCGGTGTATATATTTTTTGATACACGTGGATACAGGCCATATGGATATATATAAAGATACACACTCCGTAATATTATTTATATTTGTTTCTCTCTTAAATGCACATTTATTATTAAACCAAATATTATCTCAAGAAACTTACTATCATTCAATTCAGGGAACAAATAGTTTTAGTTTTACTAAAACGATCTATCTGTCAGTTAGCCGGAGATGAAATATCATCAACCCCTATTATGACAATAATACCTTCTAATAGAAAACATTATCACATAAGGAACAAAGTTGGTGAGAAAATTGTACATTGAAGATGTGCAGAGGTGCTACAAACAGTATGACAGGAAAGTTATTGGTGGCAAGACTTTCAAAGCAGCTCAAACAACTACAAAATGCTCTGTATGTGAAAGTTTTCTGTGTCAAAAATGTTTCAGTAATATTCACTGATTTATTTTGAACTTAAAACATTGATTATTTAGTTTCTAAGTAACTTTCATTTTTTTTTTTGAATAAAATTATTAAAAAGTGATTTTTATTTTTCTCTTAATATCTCCTTAACTGATTGTCTGTTTCCCAACCCAAAACAACTGGGAAAAAGCATAGAAAGCTTTTTTTTTTACATTTATAGGTTTGCACTTGGCCACCATCTCGCCTGATGTTAAGCGACGATGCGGTCTAAGATGGAGCTCGATTTGAAGACACCAAGATTATAACCATCGGGAAAAACCCACTCAGGCAACTCATTCCACAGTCTAGACGTTCAAATCACAAAAGTAGAGCCAAACCTCTTTGTTCGTGTCTTTGGAACATCAACCATGAAACGATGCCTCTTCTTCGAGCTACGAGAAGTCCGATAGAAAAAGGGCTAGGTGGTATTAGATCATGCAGATCAGATGCACACTCTCCGAAGTGTATCCGATAATAAACCGATAAGCTAGCAATTTTTCGTCGATGTTCAAGACTTTGCAGTTTTTAGGGTTCCGTAAAACGTAAAACGGAACCCTTATAGATTCGTCATGTCTGTCTGTCTGTCTGTCCATCCTTATGTCAAGGTCACTATGAGAACTACACTGTTGAAACTTGATAAGTAGATGTATTCTGTGAACCGCATTAGGATTTGTACAAAAAAAAAAAAAAAAAAATTAGGGATGCCCCCCATACTGGGAACTGAAACTCAAAAAATTTTTTTTATCAAACCTACACGTATCTATCTAAATAAAATGTACATTACCATGCAAACTACCAACGAATATTGGTTTGAACTCGATCTGATGAGTAGTTTTTTTAGTACGTCATAAATACACTATTATTAAAACTTCGATCAAAGTTACAACAAACTACAAGAACTATGTGTACTATGTTTATTATGTTACTTGCTGCAACGGAACCCTTCATGGGCGAGTCCAACTCGCACTTAGCCACTTTATTTTGGATCAGACGTGCGCATTTCGGATAAACACTGCTTTAAATGTGCCAGGTAATCAAACAAAACACATCGTATATCACAAAGCACTACAATGAAAATAAAACTGATGTTTGGTAATAACTTGAGTACTTAACAATAAAGAGATTACTTGCTTTTAAAAGCAATACGTTCAAATAAATATGTTATTAATGAAATACTTACTTAATGCGGTTCACAGAATACATATCTTACCAAGTTTCAACAGTATATGTAGTTCTTATAATTTCGAAAAAAGTGGTTGCGACATACGGATGGACAGACAACAGACATGATGAACCCATGAGGGTTCAGTAAGTACGTTTTACGGAACCTTAAAAATGGATCTTTGAAATGTATGTAGGCTCATAACTTTTGAATGACTGCACCAAATAGGATGATTATTTGTTTTATGTATTTGTTATTGTCGGCACCAGATTTGTACAGCAGAAAGTTTAGAAAATGTAGACGAAAAAATACATGGTGGTACGAAGTTCACCGGGTCAGCTAGTAATAAAATAAATTAATATTCTTGTGTTTTGTTACAGCAAAATTAAAGTAATTTATGGTCTAAATTAATTAAATTAACGAATTTAATAATTATTTATTATATTATACCTCTCAAAGTTAATTTTATTCATAAAATGTTGACCTCACTTTCCTGACATAAAAACTCTTTACTAAGATTTAAAAAGGTACCGTTCGTTTTAGACGGAGCATATCTCTCTACCTAGTCTGTGGACGGAGCATTTTGAAACCGTGCGTTTTACATTACACATTACAGCACTAGTGCGTAATAAGATACATTACGATACAGAAATTGGTCCAATAAGAGACCCTTTACGAGCAAATATGTTATAAAATTATTTACTACAATTTTATGACTTGGTAATCAGCTTTGAAGTACTGCATTCCCACCTCATGGTCAAAATTTCAAAGTCCCATAACTCCATAACCGGTCATTATTTTACAAAAACATTTGATACACATATCAAGGATAAGTATATATAAAACATACTCAAATATTACTGAAATCGGAAACATCGACTTTTTTTGCCTGTCCGCTTCCCGTGGAACGCCCCAATTATGTGAAAGTTTGTTTGTTACCCTTTCACGCAACAACTACTGAAGGGGTCTGGATGAAATTTGGTTCATAGATAGATAATGGCTATAGTTTGGACTATCAATAGGCTAGGCTAATTTTTATCCAGGGATAATATCAGGATCGGGAACAAGGTGAGTGAGGTGAAACCACTGGGCACTGCTAGCGCACATATTCTTTTATGTTCACTTCACATTAATCTTATAATCCATAGCTTTTGTCTGTTATTCTACTGCCAAGCAGTAATGCGCAAAAATCAGTGTATTCTGTTTTGAAGGGCAATGTTCTAATTAGGGCATTGAGGCAAATCATCTTATATCTCAGAATGACGAGGGCAGTGCAGTGCTAGGTGATGATTTTGACTCTTCATGTTCTAATAGCTGTGTAACACTGAGCTCTGGGCTCTGTGGTGTACAAGAAGGCCATGTCCATGATGGCATGGATGCATGGATGGACGTGCTCCTCACGTCACTCTATACAAAAAAATAAAAAAAATGGCTGTCATAGGAACTGCCGATAGAATTGAAAACATAACTCAGAATTTGTCTCAGAATCAAATAGCTTAATTTGAACACCACGCGGGTGAAACTGGAGGGCGTGGCCATGAGCATGGCCATCTAGAAACGTTGATGCATTTCTAGATGGCCAATGGGAAATGCTGACGCATTTTTAGATGGCCAATGGCCATGGTCCCGAGTTTACCCAAAGATTTCTTATTATTCCCGAGTCTGATGGTAGTAATGTACAATGTATAAATGTAAAAAGTAATGTACCGTTTTTACAGATACAAAGAAGGCCGCGTGATCCTGGAACGAGCCCTCGTGACGGAGAGCGACGGCATCGAAGAAATACAAGTCAACAACGACGATTAGCTTATAAGTATGATGTTAACTGAATTCCATTTATAAATAGTTTTAAAACGTTTACAGGGTTACGCGTTACGCATAACGCTTGTGCTGAGCCGAAAAGGACGTGTCGTAAAGTAATATCGCACGTTTAGAGAATTGTAGCGATTTAATAAAAAAAAATAACGAAACTTTTTTCGTAGATCAAACGGCTTGAAACACGCATTTTTTGAATTTACATAGAACGACTTCTTTTAGACCCGAAAATGAAATTATATAAAAAATACCTTAAGTATTACCCTACCCTACCTATTATATAAATAACAGAAAATAAGAATTGGGATTACGACTGGGTCAAATATATACCATACTAATTAGTCCGTCAGGGCATTATGGAAAAATACGGGACACATAATTATGTTATGTTTTGCCAAATTGTTAAAAATCGACAAAGACTCATAGATCATCAAACTTTAGGAATGGGGTGTTGTGACGGCACGTTTCGGCTCGGTAGAAGCGTTTTGTGTAACCCTGTATGTTAAGAGTTGGTTACAGTTTTCCAAATGCTCTTTTTTAAAGTCTGGAATGAATTAATGAGGAGATGCTCAAAGTAAATAAATACTGTTTCCTCTGCACTCGAAGTGGATGTTCATGATAATTCGTATTCCACTCGGATTGATCTCGTCACAGAATCAAACCTCTATCTAGGTCTTTGTCTTTTCTAGGCCTTTTTTTGACAATTTATTTTTTGAGGGCACGCTTATTCTCCATAGCTGTACCTAAGTCTATTATTTATTGGAGAACTCGTGCCACCAGTGCGCCTTTGAGGGCACTGCGAGCCCCACAAAAAGCCCTGGCATTATCTGTTTAAAATTACAGAGATTAAGCTTGTTATGAGATTTATTTTAAGTCAGTAAAATGTACAAAATGTTATTTTTTCAGTAGTGGCCTGAGTAGCCCACCGCTCCTGTAAACGATATCTTTCGAACTTCGAACCGATTTTTATCTTTGGGCTCAAATAGGTTTTTGCATTTATACGCCTTACATTTGACGTCATTTTTAACCTCCGACCAAAAAAAGGGTGTTATAAGTTTGACGTCGATGTCAGGGTGTATGTGTGTGTGTCTGTCTGTCTGTGGCACCGTAGCCGTAGAGCTCAAACGGATGGACCAATTTTCGATGCGGTTTTTTATTTGAAGGTGCGGTTTTCCGTGCGGTGGTTCTTAGCTATGTTTGGTTAATATCGATTCAAGATGCCCGCCTCCACAAAATGGCGGACAAAATATTTGTTCACAACCTACCTCAATATGGGTATCAAATAAAAGAGTTTGACTAGTAGAATACTATGCATTATAATAAATTTCAAATCCAAGATGGCCGCCACCACAAAATGGCGAAATACTTTTTTTTTGTCACTACTCCCTCAATATGGGTAACAAATGAAAGTGAGACTCGTAGAATATTGTACAGATTACAAATCTGAGGTAGTTGGGGGTATATCAATTTTTTTAATTTTGTTCTTGTTGTTAATACCTATACATCACTATAAATCTGCTTATTCCTATGTCTCTTGATATTTTTCTTACTTTTGACAATGGATTTAAAGTTGCACGATCCTTTGGAATCCTTTCTGTCTCTTGGAAGCCAGTCACTAGTACAGCCAAGCTCTTCAACGTATCTCTATTTGGACCACCCTGTAATTGGGCCACAGGGGTGTGAATAGTAAAGTTCAGTAGACAGTACAGATAGTTCAACTCAGTTGTGCGCGCGGGCCTATGTGTGGGTAAGCTTGTACATATACAGTTACTTTGTATGCTCGTCACGTTTTGCTCGGACGACGACTGCCGCGCCACTGCCACACAAATGAAAGTTGTATAATTATAAGCGCACGCACACATAGCGCCGCGCGCACAGATGAGTTGAACTATCTGTATCTAGAGGGCATCTGAAACCAACTGCCATATGGCCCTATTTAAAAATTGTGAATAGAACCTATCATTAGATTATTTTTTTAAAATAAATACACGGGTAACTGACGTTTGATATAGTCAGTCCAGTCCGACTCAAGTTTCGATCGCGTCCGGCGATCTTTTTCAAGGAGAGTGCGCGCGATTGAAACTTGAGTCAGACTGGACTGACTGTATATCAAACCCGTGTATTTATTTAAAATTTGTAATAACTATGTTTTCATACTAGAAGTTTTATTGTTGTAAAAAGCTGTGATTCTATTTTTGTTTTTCTGGAAAAATACACTAAAATAGTTAAGCTTCATGTTTGTTATATCTTTAAAGTCATTGCAAACGTTATTAAAACTATTCTAAGCGATAAAATTAGAGAATATCAACTAATTTTCCTGATTATTAATTCAGTGGCTATTATTATCAAAACAATCAAAACCACAGTTAAAATAAATGTGTTTTGTAAAGATTTCATGATTTTACTGGATTAATCAGTAGGTCCCTAACCCTAATACACAACGCAATCGGATTGATCTCGGAATAAAACTTCTCTGTCTTTGTCTTATCGATTTAGAATAACAGAAAATGATTGTCAATTCCGAATTTGAATCGTTCGGATTGCGTAGTGAATCACTGGAGGTTAAAATGGCTTTGTTATTAATATCTCTCTATAAATATACAGGGTTATTGGTAATTAATCAGCCTGCATCCTTTTAAGGGGATGTTAAGTAGGTACCTTAAATATGTCAACTATTGTTCTACAGTTTTTAAAAATAGTTTTTTTCCACACAAATCAAAAATAAATAATAGTTAAAAAAAACTAGCTTCGGCCGCCATGTTGGATTTAGGTTACGTGATTTTTTTTCTCGTATCCCATTCAGCAAACCCTTTCATTTGATACCCAAATCATGGGGGCGGATTTCAAATAGCCAGTCCGCCATCTTGGGGAGGCCGCCATATTGGATTCGTAATGACGTTTCTTAGCCAGTCATGTATTGTCATCAGAACTCAGAGCGTGTGCAAAATTTCATCCTAATCGAACACCGGGAAGTGGGTCAAATTAAGATTCGAAGATTTTCTTACATCATAGTTAGTTACAAGTGAAGCTAATAAAAGCGTGTTAAAAAGATAGTATTTAACGCGCGCGCGCATTTAACACTCGATAAAAGATGTGCCGAAGTGAATAAACACTAAACAGACCCTAAGCAGTGCTAGAGAGGACAACAAACACTATTTTTCGGGGCGATGTATTGAGTTTTAACAAAAGCTGTATGTTTAAACATAGGTACCTACAGAACATGCCCTTAAACGGATCCAGGCTGATTACTAGTAACCCGGTTATTCGGTTGAAATTAAGAGAGAGAGAGCAATATAAATGACAGAATTAAATAAAAACATGACCGTTTTAGTTCGGTGGTCGTTGGGTTGAAAGAAATTCATTGCCCTCACAATTTTACTGAGAGGCAACCTTATCAATATATAGTGTGAAGTAGGTACATATGGCAGGGGTCATCGAATGGCGGACCGCGGTCCTCATCCGAACCGAAAAATATCACCCGCAGTATTTTTGTAGACAGATAATAATCAGCAACAAAAATGACACTTTTCTCATTGATAAGTAAGTAAATAAATATACCTTTATAATTTCGGTAATTACCTTTATTCAATAAATGTTTTTTTTTTATAAAATGTGAGGACCGCGAAGGTCATTTCATTTCTCAAAATGGAACCCGGGCGAAACTAATTGGTGACTCCTGCCATTTGGTATTGTATACCTAATTATTTCAGGGTTCCAATGGCGAAAAAAGGCCGTTCTATTTAGGCAGAACAGGGTAGCGATTCTGAAACCATTCGGTTGCATCCGACACGGAATCTCATCTCTCGGTCTTTGTCTTATTGTTGTATGTTGACAAAGACCGAGAGATGAGATTCCGTGTCGGATGCAACCGAATGGTTTCAGAATCACTACCCAGATGCCTAACTATGCTGCATTGAATTTGTTTGACTTCCTTATTCATGGCTTGTGTATTTATAATGAAATCCGTTTTAATGGTTTATAACCTACCTATATATTTTTATGTGAGTAGTACCTAAAATAAATTATATACTATTATACGTACCTACCACTGATTCGTTTGTATTTTTTTAAATATGAGGGTTTTCCCCAATCGGCGTGTTTCTATTGTCATTCTATAGATAATAAATAAAAATAATTTATATTCAAAGCTGAAGCTATCGGCTGTATCCCATATATATGTACCTACCTAATTGCTTTTTCGATCGAATAGAATAGAATTATTCAACGTGTTTCCACCACACAACAGAAACTTCAGTACTTACCTGGGTACCCAGGTAAGTACTAAATTTCTACAAAAACCGAACTCTCACAAATCAAATAATCAAACAGTACAATATCACATTTTATTTGTTACTATATCAATATATAACACAACATACTGTATCTTTACTTTACCTGCTAACATATTTTTATATCATTTTGCCTCAATGTGATTTTCAATCAGTAGGTACCTAACGAAAAAAAAAGATAATAATTGTTTGCAAATACTAAAAAGATTATATCTGTTTTTGCAACAAACATACCGCCGCATTAACTTCTTTAGTAACACATTTCATCAATGTGCACATTTTTTTGTAATAAAATATAGGTAAGTACCTATTTCTAAAAGTCTAATCGGCATAACAAATTTGTCGTCTTTTTGTTTAGTTCAAAAATACAAAGATTTAACAGTTAAGGACAGCTTAGGTAAATCTGGTTTCCTAATACGGCGGTTAGTTTGTACGACTGACGCGTTTTAGTTCCGGATAAAATCACTTGACAAATGGAATAGCAGGTGTAAATAAAATGCCAACGAATAAAAAAAATATTAGCTTTAATTAACCAAGCAGTAAATAAAAATAATTTAAATACGACCAATTTTCTTCTTCTGCTTAGATTTTCATTAATTCATTTTATGAATGGCATGAGTGTGACAAATTTGTAAAAGATTGTCTTTCGAGGAAATTAATTATTATGTACACTTACGAACACAAACCAAAAACAACAAATAACAGGAGTCTAATTTATAATATTTTAAGTCTCAGGTGACTATTGTAAATATCTTACATAAATCTGATAGTGAGGACCCATTTGAAATAGGCATTTCTAATTTTTACATATTATGTTACAAAATAAATAAAGCAAATAAAATTTTAAATAACTGCTTGATTAACCAGTACAATACGTTACAGTTTTATCATTATGGTGTTTATCTCTTATGAATACAAACAAAAATAAAAACAAAAATATCGCACCATCAAAAAATCCTCATATAAAAAGCACCTCCAATTTCAATAATAGTATGACAAGAATTAATTTCTGATAAACTATATCAAATAAAACATTATACATTTTTTTCAACAAAAGAAACAGGCCCATACATACTCGTACTTAAAAGGCGCATATTTCACGACATTATGTGAAGCAGAGAGGGATCTAAAATGTAGTTCCTACAAGATAACTAAAAATAGACCTAATGTACTTGCGGGTGCAACTACGGCTTTTCCCTTTGATTGAATTCCTATACGACTACTCTTTATTGGACGATGGTCGCCAGCACTCGGGGCACGTACAGTCGTGCAGACAAGAGATTCATTTTCCTTATAGCGTCATAGTTATTTGAATAAATTACTTGTTGAAGGGTAAAAAATAAAGACGACTGTCCCTCAAAAATCAAATGCATTATAAACCCTGACTGCACTTCTCCCTCAACAGACAGGGTTATTTTAACCATTTTAGTAGGCTTTAGTTTTCAATTGCGAAATCAAAGTGTCTTGCCGGTGTACGAACGTCGTGTCTGCACGGGAATATCCCTTCGCCAGATCGTGACAGTTATAGGTTTCGGGAGGTCGAAGGGACGTCACTGGTTCGGTAGTGTAATGTGTTAAACATTACGTTAAGCTAGATATATCACAGAAAAGCGCGATGCGGTGATTTCCACCGAGACTGTAGTGTGCGCTAGCCTTTACATTGCATTCCGTATAATTATCTTTCTTGCAGGCGATCCACAAGTCTGCGCGAAGCTGTTTCGATTTAGCTCATCAAGAAAGCAAGAAACAAGTTACGTTGTATCGAGGCTTGGCGAGCGACAGGAGGTTATTTTCAAAAGTAGCCATGACTATCTAATCTATCTATGAATATTGATTTGGCCACATTTGAAAATACCCTCTTGGACTGTGGATCAGGGTAGCGATTCTGAAACCATTCGGTTGCATCCGACACGGAATCTCATCTCTCGGTCTTTGTCATGCTAAACAGATAAGACAAAGACCGAGAGATGAGATTCCGTGTCGGATGCAACCGAATGGTTTCAGAATCGCTACCCAGGCAGTGTTTCCTAACACTATAGCATATCCGGGAGCTTTTCAACCATTGTGCGGTTAAAATATTACTTGTGATTGAAGCTGTAGAATTAAATATTACATAACGTATTTAGTAATGTACTAAGTAATGCTTTTTTGCAAATTTTAATTTTTTAACTGAATTAATATTTGGACAGCTACAATCCCAAGTAATCATTACATTTTAGCCCTGTCGATTTCACTACAGATTATTAGCGTCGCCTTTAGCTGCATATCGGAACACAATCAAACATTTTCTCAAATAGTCAAACATTAAAATATCATCATTCATTTTCAAAATCCAATTCGAGATCACATTGAAGTCATTCTCTGTACTCCATGTAGTTCATTATAAAGCAATTTTATATCAGGTCTCAGTTTCATTTAAATTACTTGTTAATTATTAAATGTATTATAATTTGTATCAAAACTTTCCTGTTTCAACAGTTCCTACATTTAAATCATATTTAAAAAACCTATACCTACAGTTTTTATTTATTTTTTAATATTGTGTTCAGAACCAAAGCTATAAGGGTGAGGCCACAGTTTAGTAGCAATATTACATTGCGACGCTTTGATATCTTGGATATTCTCAATTAAAATGATTATTTAAGAAGTCCCCAGGATTATGTGCTACGCATTCTGATTTCATACCCTTACAACGTTACGCGTTGTGGCCTCAGCCTAAAAATATCGGAACATTAGCTTATAACTTGAAAGCATTTTGTTTTCCATCTTATTTTGTGTTAAATACATACTTATTATAAAAAAATTGCGCGTTTCTACGGAAACAACAGACAGATAGGCATAGGTAATAGACAACTTACATAACTTGCAAATCCACAAAAAACAGCACTTTTTCTGTTTGTTTTCAATAAAACTTAAATTTCAAGTAACAAGATCACAAACACATTTATCAGTATGCCATAAAACAGTAAATAATAATTCCCCTACTTAATGCTTGTATCTGACTTCAAATACCTTCATAAACACAAAAACATTAGGTGAATTTATAATCTTACTTATTTCAATGCATCAGAGCTCCGGCAAGGAACTCTGTGGACAAATATTAGTAATGTTATTATTACTCTCATAGTTCCCGGTAAGTAATGTTGTTTATACTTACATGTTAATGCATGTTAATGACTGTTGTTTTTGGTACATAAACATGTACCAAAAACAACAGTCAAGTTCAAATCTAATATAAAATGTAATGACTCGAAACAATAAAACAAGTATTTACAGGAAATATCCGTAAGGTTTGACAGTTAAAACGGATATTTTTAGTAAATGTATTGAGTGACGCCATGGTAATGTCGATGCCGCGGTGTTGTGGGAACAGTGGGATCCGTGTAGGCGGACGTCGCGCGGGAGGCGGGAGGCGGGAGGCGGGGCTTCATAAGAAGGGCATGGGCAGCGAGCGCGAGCGCGGCGAGTCGCGGTCGGGCTCCGCGCCCAGCCCCACGCGCTGCTTCTCCGTCTCGATGAACTCCAGCACCGCCATGTAGATGAACTTGTACTGCGCCTCGTTCTGCACCATGCCCGAGCGGTGGTCGCGCACCGCCTGCACCGTGCGGTGGATGTCGATCTCGCAGTCGAACCCTTCCTTGCGGATCTGGTCGAGGATCATGTCGATGACGATGAAGGTGCCCGTGCGGCCGATGCCGGCCGAGCAGTGCACGCAGACGACGGCGGCGGGCGGCGGCGCCGCGCCCGTCATCATCTGCTGCAGCCGGTAGTTGACGTCCAGCAGGATGTTGAGCACGCGGCTCGGCTCGGACGGCACGCCGTGGTCCGGCCACGCCGTGAAGTGGAAGTGGTAGATCGTCCGCTTCGCGCTCGGCTCGTCCTTCTTCGTCACGAGGAACCGGCGCAGCGTGTAGTCCGGCGTCGACGACTCCGACTCGTTGAATATCGTGTACTTCTTTATCACCTCCGTTTTGTTCAAATCCGGCCAGTATCGGGCGCATTTCACCTTGCCGCGTTCGATTTCTTTCGTCGTCATTATTATTATGCAGACGTTTTCCTGCCATATCATGGACCAGAACTGGTAGATGGTGTTCGAGAGACACCCCTGCGTGGCGATGTAGACTTTGTTGTAGACGCGCTCGGCGACTCTTTCCACTTCCTCCGCCGATTTCGGTATGGTCGTATTCACATAGTTGGGGTTCGACCGCAGCACGCTCGGCTCGAATGTCGGCGTCGGCTTGTGGATGCCGTTTCCGTGTGCTTTCGTGGAACATTTCTCCTCCGTGACGAGGACGGTGTTGTGGTTAGGCAGCGACTTGGTCCGCGCGGGCGCGCTGTCGCGGCGGTGCGGCGAGCCGTCCTCGGCCGCGCCGTTGGTGCCGGGCTCGGGGCTCGCCTCGATGCTGTCGCAGCGCACGTAGTTCGCGTTGATGTAGTCCGAGCCCGGCGGCGCGTCCGGAGGGATGTCCCGCAGGATGATGCGCGTGTGGTCGAAGGGTATGATATTCTTGTACCGATTCTTCCTGATATTCTCCGGTTTCGATCCTTCCATTCTGTCGAAAAGTTGCAAATTCTCCATCATTTGTAACGTTTCGAACTCTTCCCAGAAGCCCTGCTTGTACGCCATGCTCTCGATCGGTCCTTCGTTTTCTTTCTGGAGTTGTTTCACTCGTTTGTGGAAATGCCGGACTTGGATCCGGGTGGCGTTGAAGGGTTGTATGAGGCGGAGTACCTCGCCGTTGGTCTCTACCATGGGGAAGTTGCGGTAGTGCTCGATGAGGCTGACGAGGTCGGGGAACTGCTCGCCGCCGCCCACGTCGTACTTGTCGTCCTGGCGGCGGATGATGACGTGCGTGACGCGGTCGCGCGTGCGCACCGAGAGCACGAAGTCCCCGGGCTGGCGCTGCGACTCTCGCACCAGGAACGAGCCATTCTTCCCGTTTTCGAGCATCATGCGTTCGGCCTCCTTGGCCGTGAGCTGCCCGTGGTACCATCGCTCCGTGGTCGGGTCGTCGCAGTTGAGCGGTGTCTTCAGGCGGATGATGTTGCCGTTCTTCTCGCGCAACTGGCTTTGATTTTCCATGTAATATTGAACGAGTTCAGAGAGAGTAGCGAACTTTTCTCCGCCGTAGAGGTCCAGGTACTCGCCGTTGTTCTGTATCTTGATGTGCGTGACCTCGTTCCCGCGGCGCACGGACAGCGTGAAGTCCCCCTTGTTGCTCATGCTGGGCCTCGCCAGGAAGTACCCGTCATGGCCACGCTCCAGCAGCAGCTTCTCTGCGTCCACTCCGCTCAGTAACGGGTGGAACCATCTTCGTGTGATCATCTTACGCTAACAGAAGCACCACCTTGTTTCACTTAATATACTTAAACCTATTTTGTTTAGATTAATGTTCTCGTTTCGATTCTGATCCTGCAAACATTCTCACCGAACATCTGAAAGTAGCAAAAAAATACATGTTAATATTATAATAACAGTTATACATCAAACATAACTAATTAATCAAGATATTTGATCGCTTACATCATTGTTAAGACAGAAAAAAACAGTCAAGTACGAGACATACAAAGAAATAGATTATCACTTCCAAATTTACATAACCGCTGCTTGTGTGCCAAATGAGAAATCATTTCAATATGCTATTTACTAAAGTGAAACCATGGCTTCCATAGTAATAAATAGGGGTCTGATTTTTGTACTGAATCCTAAAAGCACATAGTTTCACTAAAGCCTTAAACATAATATTGAAGTGGTACTTTACCACAAAGTAAGTAAGAACAATGCATAGAACACCTGTTCAGATACAGAATGTCAATGAAAAATATGTCCTTAATTAGTATAATTAATTTGCTGAGTTGTATTTGGGCACTACTTAAATTTAATTCAGAGACCTTTTCATGCCTACACAAAATGTCTGAGTGACTAATGAACCAAAAGCAAGAAAGGTAAACTTTTACATGGTAAGGATTCTTATTTCTACAGTGCACTAGCAGATTATGAAATTTCCTTCCTTTGAAGGTTTCCAATAAACTTTAAGAGGAACCAAATCGATATACAGATGCTCAACCTGATGGTAAGTGGATACCACAACTTTGATAAAATTACAACAATCAGAGCTATTGACTATGCTAAATTTCTATTATGATTTACTCAACATCTTTGCTTTTGTTATTCATAAGTACAAGTGTAGCTTCTGAATTATGATTCATACTGAAGCCTGCAAGTTTCTATGCTTTATGATCACACTAATATTAGGATGCTTGTAGCTCAATCACATTATAACCGAATGACTTTAAATAGGAACTTAGGAAAGATAGATTATATTGTGAATACATTATTTTTTATTTAATATATCCTGAAAAATTTAGAGTATCTTATGAACTAGTCCTATTCAAAATTTTATTTTTATAGTATAGTATGAGAAAGATATGTGCCTGAAGATTAGCAACAGGGCAGTGTTACACAGCAGCTATTGGAACATGAAGAGTCTAAATCATTACTTAGCAATGCACTGATTTGAACACTCAGAGATTTATCATTGTGCCCTTTAATTCCTCTGGAAACCACCAACAACCAGAACACTGTATTGTTTGCAAATTACTGCTTGTCAGTAGAATAACTGGCAAAGGTGTGGTACTGCGGCTCCTAGGGCAACCCTGCAAAGAGTCCACCACTACTATTTTATGAGACTAAAGTTGTGGAGAGATATTAGTGCATAAAAAAATATGGTAGTCGAATTGATAACCTCCTCCTTTTTGGAAGTTGGTTAAAAATACATCTGGTTCCTACTTCAGTTCCACTATCATATTGTTATTTCATACATATATTTTCACTATTCACTATTTTCTTTTTAGATTCTTAACATTCTCTTGTTTCTTAGCCGTGTATGGAACCCTATATTCATTTTTGATGTATATTCAAAGTTCCTATCAAATTTAAATGTAGGGGTGAGTGCATGAACCACCACAGATTTATATTATGAACAAACACTCCAGTTTTATTTGCTAAAACAAAATTATTTTAAACAATTTAAATAAATAGAGTGAGACTATTTATTAAAATGATGAATGTGCCATTCCAAACTACTGCTGTTTTGCTTGCTTCATCTTCAAATATTGATAAATCTAGGTTTTTAAGAATAGGATTATTCCATTGCTTTGCTTTGATATGATATTTTAACAACGAAAGTGCTCTATGTTTTTGGTTGTTTTATCGAAACTGTGAAATTAGGCTCTAAACAGTGAAAAGTGTGTGTTTCGGGTGTTACATGATTTTGCCTCTATGTTCTGAGTATTTTTACATTTGGCGAATATTCAGTGAATTTGCTTAGGGAATTATAATACTATAATAACTTTCAGGATACTATAATAACTTTCAGGACTGCAGTAATCATATTCACAAACAATGTTTTACCTACTATTATTTTTTTCAAACATATTATCTATTTAGATTTAATTGCAGCATATTAAAATTTAAAATGTTTCCTTTTAAATTTCATCAAATTTTATGGTAAAAGAAGACATTTCGTTTTTCACCCTCAGTCACAGAATGAACTAATTAATTCTTAGTATTTAATGGCAACGGAAGAACATAACTGATTCAAACTTGTAAGCTACAATTTTACAAATTATTATAAATTGCTTAAACAAGTGTTGAATGATTTTTTTTCATATTTTCTTCTGCACATTTTCATGTACACTCAACTAATTTTGATTTGAAACACGTAAACTACTAGTTTTTACATTGATAATTATATGATTATAAATTTTTGATGTAGCTAAGAACATGTATTAATTGAATATAATATATATATTAAAATCAGCAAGTACCATTTATTGCTTTATTAACAGTAAACAAATGATGGTATTAAACTTAATAAATAGACACAAGCCATCGTCCAGTTGGCCCATTTCAGGTGTTTAATATTTAGTTTTTATACTAATTAATTAGAAAAAGAAAAAAGTTCATATTAGATAAATCTTTCTAATATTCTATAATGTAATTGTTGTACATATTGTAGCTTGACTCTATTAACTTAAAATAATCAACAGCTTCCATTTACCTTATTAGTGTGCATTGAGGATTTAGTTCATGTGCAACTGGCCTTGCAACTGTTATCACCTCTATTTTGTTTACCGTGTATTTCACTATAGTATTATATTTAATACTGGGATTTGAGTCTAAATATGTGTCATTTAGTGTAGAGGGCGCCGGTGGGATACCATTCACTTCTACCCGCCATCTCAAAAGAGTTTTAGAGGGGTTGGCGCTATAAGTAGATGGAGCTAAGCCGTTGAAGAGCATTCTTATTTGAAATTTTACATGAGAAGGATCGAACAGTTGTCAATATAAATTCTTACATTTATTTAATTGGTTTACTTTTACTCAGTTGATAATATCAGAAGTGCTATGAACACCATGCCCGGAAATCACAACGGTGATGAGAAAAAAACGGAAAAGCAAGCGTCGCCCGCAGTTACAGAAATGTTATTCTTTTATCAGTGGTTAAGTAGTGCGTAATGTACACGTGAGTAAGCTACAGTTTAATATTACGATTTACTTTGATTGAAATTATTTTTAACATTGCATTTCAATTGAAATTTTTCCGAATCACTCACAAGTAAGAACTGTTGATTATTATCTCATAAGGGGGTACTATCGTGTGAGAGTAAAATAATCTTCAATTCCGGGAACTGCAATCAGAACATTTCGTAGAATGAAACAGCTTCGGTTTTTTTTTAAGTTTGTGGATACTGTTTTACGAAACTTTATGAGAATAGCTTATTTTGTGGAAGAGTTGTTGCGAGGCACAGCAACCATAGATAAAAAGTGTAAATCAGTTGGATATTGGTTTAAATATCTTTCAGGGAAACTGTTTGAAAAAGGTCATGCATTTTAAAACATAATACAGTAATAGAAAGTGTTACATCTTTGATTTGAATTTGGTTACCGTAGTTGGGTTACAAAGTGGTTATATTCAGTGCAGTTATAAGATACCCTTATGGTTGAAATTAGAAAGATTTTAGTCAGAGGATGCCGAGCTATGTACGTTACCAATGAATTGTTTTGGTATTGTTTGAAAAATGAGACCCTTTAATTCGCTATAAATATCACTTGGGAGCGTTTAAAAAAACTACATAGAAGGCCATAAATATGTGAGAAAAATATGAAACCTTGAATAGGTACGATTAGTAGACTTGGAGATATATGTAATTGAAAGTCAAACCCAATCGAGCAGTGCAATGGCTCTAGGATGTTGTCAGGTAATATGATTGATTGCTGATGAGTTAACGTTTGAATAACGTAGTGAAGTGCAATGGCTTCGATCCATTGACAAAGTAAGCGTTAGTGTGAAACCGTAATACCTTGGACATAAACTGACGTACCTTGTGTCTGCCTAGGAGTGTAACTGCTAGAGAAAGCATTAAGAGTGAACATAATGAACTTTGACTTTGACTATGACTTTAATGCCGCGTATCTAGAGTTACCAGGCGGCAGCTAGGGAAAGGTGTATGTTTGAGATTTATGGAGAATGTGGTTAATGTAGTGACGTACCTCGAGTTGCGACAATGAGACAGCGCAACTGCTTGGGAAAGCTATTCATTACTCATTTTAAGTGGATTTATGGAGAATGTGGTAATGTAATGACGTACCTTGAATTGCGACAATGTGACAGCGCAACTGCTTGGGAAAGTTACTCATCTTAAGTGGATAATACTGGAAGAGTAAAATTAACTTTGATAAAATTGTGTATTTTGTTCACAGCAACTACACCAGACTGTGACACTGCCAAGGTTGGCAGCGTGCGCAGGAGGGCCGTGTTATCACCTCTATTTTGTTTACCGTGTATTTCACTATAGTATTATATTTAATACTGGGATTTGAGTCTAAATATGTGTCATTTAGTGTAGAGGGCGCCGGTGGGATACCATTCACTTCTACCCGCCATCTCAAAAGAGTTTTAGAGGGGTTGGCGCTATAAGTAGATGGAGCTAAGCCGTTGAAGAGCATTCTTATTTGAAATTTTACATGAGAAGGATCGAACAGTTGTCAATATAAATTCTTACATTTATTTAATTGGTTTACTTTTACTCAGTTGATAATACAACAGATCACATCTAAGTAGTAGTTTACTTATAAGATTATTTTCATCTACAAAATTATGTGAAAGCTAGATAATAAAGACTAAACACCGCGAGTGCATAAATTAATTATGTACAATACAATGGTACTAAACCAAACAAAGGTACACTACAAACCATTGAGTACACAACAGTCGGGAGTATCATGTATAAAAAAACTATATGATATATAAGCGGAATTCTATCCACTCACCTCACGAAGGCACCCGTGAACAAAATAGTAAGTAATACTTCTGTTATTAGGAAAAAAACGGATCGAAGCACTGTTGCTATGCAGATTTTTTAGACACGGTTTTCAAGGGCGTATACACTCGCACACTTTTCCACGTGAGTTTTGAAGAATTTAAATAGTACTCAAAATAATAGCATTTGTTTTTCTTTTGATTGTAATAAAATTAATGAATTTATAAATTATTTAATGCTAAAATAAGAAAATGATTGTCGTAATTTACAGACAGCTAGAAAATCGGAACGGAAATAATCAAAAATGTGTACTGCCTGTTTGAAATATGTCAATTTAATGTCAGTGTTAATGTCACAAAAACAGCTGTCGTTTTTTTTTAATTTTCGTTCATGTATTCTATTTTATTGGGCAAATCACTTTTGTAAGTACATAATATTTATGTAATATTGTAGCATGTAGCTAATGAAGAGTTTTCAAGAACGCAAACATACCTAAGAAAGATACTTATCTCAATTTAGCCAAATATGACCCCAATATATATTTTGATTTGTCAATTTACTCTAAAATTAAACATTGGCGCTCCTTTTGATTAAATTGAGAACTATTTGACATGTACCTATATTGGCGTTCTTGAAAACTTCTCATTGCCCTGATATTATTGTTTTTTACACGGCAATAAAGCTCAACAGCATTCGCAATGAGGAGTTTTCAGACACAAAATATACCTATTAAAACACCAAACACTAACAATATTGTCTCAAACGATAGTTCTCAATTTCGCCCAGAAATGGAGCCAACGTTTAATTTTTAGACAGATTTTTGACGTGAATACGTCTTATAATTCGATGAAGCCGGCTGCACGCCCGCAAAACATGACGTCATGTAACGTTACCGCCATAGAATAGATAATATTTACAACCGTTACCTCGCCTTATTACTTTTCGCACCATCTAGTGAGTGAAATGTGTATTACGTTCAAGGAGTCTGTCCATGTTTTAGAAAAGCGACGATATGAAGTTAAGAACTTGTGCTAGTACAATGATGTACCCAGAGATGGCGCTTTGAACAGCTTTTCTTAAGACGTCACGTCACGTTCAACTATCGTCAGTAAACCGACTTTACAGACAACCATTTTTTTTGCACATAATTGTGCCACCGTTGTCTTTTTGACGAGTGACGACGCTTCGTCACAGTACGTTGTAGGTGTCGCGACACCTACGTCGTCCTTAACGTATTACAGCAAGACCTCGACGCAAAATGACACATTAAAAAGACCAGCCCTAAATCTTCCCACGCCTGCACATAATGCTAATGTATTGCACTATGTGCCATGCAATAAGACCTCAATAAGACTTTCAAAGTTAATTTGATTTAGCGAGCTATTTAACAGCTCACAACTTAGAATAAGGAATATAAGCTCACAACAAAAACTAGCCAGGTTTGCCATTGATGGATACGTCAAAGAGGATAATTATTATCATTATCACCACTTACATAGCGTATGGAAAATAGATTTTTGGCGTGGTCACCCACCTTCCAGCTTCTGAGACGACCTGGGTGAACCGTAGGCAGTTTTTTTGAAGTGAAAACTTCTTTAGGCGCGCCTAGACAAACTTTTCGTGGGGTGTAAATTGGATTCTACCGTCACGCTCGGGTATGATAAGAAATATTCGGGTAAACTCGGGACCTTGGCGATTGGGCATCTAGAAATCCGTGAGCCAATGGGAAATGCTGACGCATTTCTAGATGGCCATGCCATGATGGCAAGGCCACGCCCTCCGTTAATCCACGTATCAAATTCTGAGTTATAAGTTTTCACTTCTTTCGGCAGTTCCTATGACTGCCATTTTTTTACAACTATTTGGGAAATATTTATTTCCCACCGTTCACCTTGTTGATTAAATAACCAAGTCGGAGCGGTTAGGTTATAAAGGACCCAGATCCGACTCGGAGCACCCTGAATCCACCTAGTCTTGTCGCTACTATCACTTGAGAGTACCTGTAGGTATAAAAAAATGCGGGAGCCAGAAGCTAAAGGGAATTCCTGAGTGGAGCGAGCCACGCCAGGCCAAGCCTAGCGAAGGGTCAGCTCCCGGTGACGAGCGAAGCGAACCGGCGACAAAGTGCAAAGCAGGCAGAGTATGGAGAAGTGACACTTAGGTTTGACCGCAGGGATTCCGGCGGGAGCCCACCAAAAAGTGCACCAATTTCTTAGGAGTAAGTACCATTACCAATATCAAGTTTGGCTTACAAGTTAGATTCTGTCAGGGGACCCAAAAAAGCTTCCCATAGTTCACCCAGGTGGTCTCTGGATTTTTGTTCACGTCTACTACCTATATAGCCGAGCTGTCCTTATTATGCACCTACTTAGTGCTAATAGACTACAGGCCCGTGAACAAAATTTACGGGTCAAATGAACCACCAGGAGACCTATGTAGGATGATAGAAGGGTGAAAAGTATTAAGATTCAGCACTATGCCGTCACTTGTAAGCTGTCCAACAGAGTGTGATTGAAGAGGGGGGGTTGCAACCCTCTACCATTTCTCCATGTCGCATGATTTTTGTACGGCATTGCGAAATAATGGATTAGAAGAGGTATTGAAACTGTATGGAACCAATGCCGTACTTAATCAAATGACCAAATTTGCTCTGTAAATTACTCGTACTCTGTAAAATTTTCCGGCAAACTAATAATTAAAAAATTAAAATTTATAATTTTTATAGTTTCAATGCCTCTTTTAATCTATTATTCAGCAAAGCCGTACAAAAATAATGCGACATGGAGAAATGATCGAGGATTGCAACCCCCCCTCTTCAATTGCACTCAGTTGGACAGCTTACAAGTGACGGCATAGTGCTGAATCTTATTACTTTATACCCTTCTATCATCCTACATAGGTCTCCTAGTGGTTCATTTGACACGTAAATTTTGTTCACGGGCCTGTAGTCTATAAATAATCTGCTAATAATGGTATACTAAGTACGGAATAAAATAATACGCAAAATTTATTTATTTTTATTTTTCGCTTTCATTACATTTCTGGGTTTTACCAAAATAGCTTGAAAGAACTTTTCTAACAGCAAGTCGTTTACTTTGGGACGAGCTTTCACCTTGTGGGTTAACCGATTTGTTCCAATGTTCAACAAAACTCTGGCGCCTAAAAATTTTTCCTAATGACTGCCATTTCTGTTCCGGGGTTACTTCTTTTTCATCAAACTTATCTTGGCTTACTGATGGGCGAGGGTCCCCCTGGAATGAATGATATTTTACAAAGATTACTATGAAAGGACAGACGTTTAGTTCTGTACAAAAACTAAGACTAAAGCTAAAGTATTATTAGTTATATTTACTTTTTTAGTTTAACAGTGTAGGCAAATACGTAATAAACAAAAAAATATAAAGAATTAACCCTAGCTCGCCGATGCGACGCGACTAAACTTCCGGTGGTTAGGGCTGCAAAATGAGGAACCACCTGACAATGCGCACTGTGTCGGTGATAAGCAGCGAAAGCCTCATAAGATATTGGTAACAAATAAATATTGGTGATCATTTCACACACGACACCATCTATTCCCAAACTAAGCAAAGCTTATACCTACTAAGGGAGGCAGAAAGCAGATAAAATACTTATATATTTGTAAACACAACTTATTACCTATACATAGAAAACACACAGGCACAGTACAAATAATTGTATTCATCACACAAATATTTGCACTGGGTGGGGATCGAACCCACGACCCATGGCTTCCCAGGCAGACTTACTACCAACTAAGCCACCAAGCCAGCCTTCGCGATTATGATCGTCGAATCACCATCCCATACGATGGAAACTTGGAAACCTCGTGAGCCAAGTCAAGGCACTTGCGGTGCTTGCTTGCTTCGTGGCCTTCACAAGGTTCACAAGGTCTTAATTTACATTAATGATCTGCCAAACGTAACGAAACACCCGACTGTATTATTTGCGGATGATAGTACGGTATTATTCATTGGTACGAATATTTCATGCGTTGAAAATGAAATTAGGAAGGCTCTAGACAGTATCCTGAATTGGTTGGAAATTAATAATTTAAAAATAAATCTTAGCAAAACAAAACTAATGACATTCAGGAATAGAATTAACAAATTAAATAAACTTGATGTTATTTATTCCGGAAATAAAATCGAAACAATAGACGCAACGAAATTCCTAGGTTTACATCTTGATTGTAACTTAAACTGGAAAAATCAGGTCGAAAGCGTATGTTCAAGGCTAAATCAATATTCATATGCACTTCATATGTTATCAAAGAGAGCAAGTAAACCTACTTTATTATCAGCATATAATGGAAATGTCTCGTCGCTGCTTCGATATGGTATTATATTTTGGGGCAATAGCTCAGGAAGGCATATGGTTTTCAGATCACAAAAGAAATGTGTTCGGGCTATCAGCAAACTGCGTCAAAGGCAATCGTGTAGACCTCATTTCCGCAAATTACAAATTTTAACGTTGCCTTCCTTATATATATATGAATGTGTAATGTTTGTGCGGAACAATTTGTCATTATTTGAAAATCTAAAGAGTGAGCGTCATAAACATAAAATTAGAATTCCTGTGCATAGCACAACATTATTAGGAAACAGTGCACTTTGCATGGCTCCTATGATTTACAACCACTTGCCAGAAAGTTTGTTGAGTATAAAAGAAATATATTTATTTAAAAATAAATTAAAATGCCTTCTGACAGAGAAGGCATATTATACAGTTAATGAGTTTCTGACTGATAAATTAGATTCAGATTTGTTATGATTTGTAAGCTTTTATTTATTTGTGGACATTGGAATCATAGCTAAATTAATTACTATAATGCTTTCATTATTATTACTTTATAAATTAATAAACAATTTTATGATTATGTGAATAGTTCATAATAAGGAATTTGCAGCCCTTGAATGGTGCAAATCCACAGTATCACGATTTTTTGAGCTTTTAATTTGGCCATTGGTATTTGGTATAATTGTTTTATTAATGTAAACAATAATAATGAAATTGGTAGTCCTTGAATAGGCCGTTTAGAGTGGTAAATTAAGAAAAAAATTAATGTTTTTTAGCAAATTGTCATAGACAACCTGATATTTGCATGCCGTAAGGTTGATTATGGAGTTCTCAATGTAAACATATAAGATCTTATTGTAATTACCCATTTTCGCAAATAAAGAAATTTATTTATTTATTATTATTATTGTCGTCATGTGATATACCTCTACTCGACGATCACAGCTCCACGGCGAGACCGATGTACCAGGACGACTGGACGACATTGTATTGTTAATAATCGTATTCAAGTTTATCGGCGACAATAGTCCTGTGGTCCCGTCCATGATTATTGATTAGTCCCATAATATATTTTTGAAGTGAAAACTTCTTTAGGCGCGCTATAGACAGAATTTTCGTGGGCTGTGAAATGGATTCATCAATCGTCACGCTTGGATATGATAATGGATCGGATCGGATATGAAATCTTCGGGTAAACCCGGTAAAAATGGCCAGGTAGGTACCAGGGCAACAGAAACAGTAAAGAGTTTCGATTACCTAATACCTCCAACAGCCCAGCGTTTATCTCCAGATACCAGGACAACAGAAATATAAAAGAGTTGCGTTTGCCCCTAGGTACCAGTACCAGGGCAACAGCAAGTTTTCACTTCTATCGGCAGTTCCTATGACTGCCAATTTTTTATTTATTATTATTATGCATTTCAGAAAACTCACATCATTCGATTTCGTTGAGCGAAGCTGATTTCGAAAGAAATTCGTCAATGATTTTTTCCAAGTCTTGGGATTTTTATACGACTTTGTGTCACTAGATCCTTCAGCTCTTATCTTTTTGGTACTCTTACAGATGTTTTCATCTACTTTATCTACCGACTCATTTTGAACCTGTGCTCCTTCTGGACATTCCAGCATTGTGTTCAGTTGTCTCAAATATTTTTAGCAATAAAATTACTCTAAATAATTAAATTTAAATTTTTGTCTCCCAAGTTTGACACATAATTGTCACTTCTGTCTTTTGTTTTTTCAATATAAATACACAAATATATTTTTTGTAATATTGTCGGCCAGTTACTTGCTTAGGTGTCATATTTCAAGAAGGTTTTATTGATATCTGATATGAGCGTTACACTATATACTGTTACCTCAGTAAGTAGGTAGGTAAGTATTTATTATATTAAATAAAAAAAAAATAAAAAAAGGCGGCAAAAATAAATGCTGAGACTGTGTTATGCTGCTAAGTGGTGATCAATCATAAGTGTGTGTGTGTATTTGTGAGGAGATCAATACTTGAGAGGAATAATTAGATGTGATAAACTGCGGAAGTTTTAAATTTTTATATAAAAATTTAGGATTAGAAAATAGCTCAACTAAAATGGCTCTAATGACTACCCGAGTGGCGATGGCCGAAAAAACATCCACCGTGTCGATGTCTTCAGCGGTATGATTTTTTTAAATTATGCGAATGTTTTCAAAAGAATGGAGTATGAATAATTGCGTTGACCAAGTATGAACGCGTAGCACAACACACAATCCTCACATAACTTTAAGAAATTTAATAACATCCCACTATACTTATTTATAGTATACTCAGTCTAAATCATTCAGTAGTATATACCTATCGTAAAATTATTAAGTACGTGTATTTATTTATGTTATTAGGTATTCGCACCACCGCCCAAAATGTTACTAGTTTCCTCATGAATCAAAAGGTTATCTGGAAGATATCGCTTTTAGCGATAAGATCGCGTTTGTGCCCATTATGTTTTGGTATTTTGTGTGTTACTTGTTGTCAACTTTGTTTGTGGTGCCAATAAAGTGTAAGTATTGTATTGTAAATATTACGCTCACGAGAAATTTTTGCTTGAAATATGTAAACCTGGGTACTTAGGCAAATAAATAAAACAAAAATAATTGTTGATGGACATTTCTCACATGGTACTGTTGTCACCTGTATTTGTTTGTAGTATATTTCACTTATAGTATTATATACTGGGATTTGAGTCTAAATAATATGTCTCATATAAAAGAACAAGTATCTGACTCTTTAAAGGAATGGACATGACTAGTAAAAAATATTAATTGGTTTACTTTAACTCAATTGATAACAGTACTTATAAAATAAAATAAAACATACTTACCTATATTTCATGGACCCGAAGGATTTCATTTTTTATAGGATATGCTACAACCACGGCAGCTGCAGTCTAGCAACTACATATTTATGTCGGTATTAAAACATTGATATAAACCGTGGTTTATATGATATCAGCGATAATTTCCAAATTCAATGTTTTCCGCATTATATATTTTCCTTTATATCGATGTATTTATTATAGGTTTTAATAACAATTTAAATAATATATGGACTTACCTTCTTACTATAAATAAATAATGGTGGACAGTTTTTTACATAACACATCTAGGCCCAATATTAGCAAAGCTTTTTTTAAATGATAGATACTTACTTTTATGATATAGCAAAGCTTGTACCTTGGACATAGAATAGATAATATCCTTGGACCTAATACCTATGCTATGAAAGCCAGGTAGCTGCTATTTTCCTACTGATATTCTTTGGATTTGTTGCTCCATCATTTTGGAAAGGCTGAACGTTAGTTAGATTAAGTCTGGAATAGCACATTATTTATTTGCCGTTGGTAAATTACGGGTCTACGCGGGTAGAACCGTGGGACGCTGCTGGTCCCACGATTGAATATGAAATATATTATGATTTCATATTTAATTTCTTATTTATGATACACTAGCTGTTACCCGCGACTTCGTCCGCGCGAAATAAATACTAAGGTAACTCAGGTAGTACCTATTTTTATACCCAGACACATTTACGGTTACTAAAACCAGCTTATAATAAAACAATTTCAGCAAAATCGGTTTAGTTGTGTGAAAGAGACATTCGTCCCCCATTTCAACTCCAATTTCACCCCCATACAGTTCGAAATTACAAAACTGTTAGAACAAACATTTATTGGTTTCGTGCCAAGTGCCTATACCTATAAAGAGTTTCATAGTTTTTTCTTCAACGATTGGGAACTTCCATATTGACATTCATCCCCCATTTCAACCCCAATTTCATCGAAAATCGAAATTCCAGTTCGAAATTACAAAATTGCTAGAACAAACATTTATTTGCGTCGTGTCGAGTGCCTATATACAGAGTTTCATGGTTTTATCTTCAACGATTGGAAGCTCCCATGTATACTTTCATCCCCTATTTCAATCCCAATGTCATCCCTTTACAGTTTGAAATTACAAAATTTATAAGAACAAACATTCGTTAGCTTCGTGTCAAGTGTCTATGTCGTCTAAGTCTATGTTGACATTAATTCCCCATTTCAACCCTATTTTTCCAAACGTACATTTCAAAATTTCAAAATTGCTTTAACAAACTTTCGTTTGCTTCGTGTCTATATACAGAGTTTCATGGTTTTATCTTCAACGGTTGGGAACTTTCATATTGACAGTCATCCCCCATTTCAACCCCAATTTCACCCCCGTACAGTTCGAAATTACAAAATTAATAGAACAAACATTCGTTTGCTTCGTGTCAATAATAATAATAAAATATAATAAATATTGGTGGACAATTCACACACAACACCATCTGACCCCAAACTAAGCAAAGCTTGTATGATGGCGGCCAGATAGCTGATATAATACTTATATAGTTTTAAATACATACTTATTATACGTAGAAACACCCAGACACAGTGCAAACATTTGAATTCATCACACAAATATTTGCACTGGGTGGGGATCGAACCCACGACACTCGGCTTCGCAGGCAGAGCTACTACCCACTAAGCCACGAGACCAGCCACATTGTTTTCGAAAAGCGTTAGGTGTCGATGACGTGAGTTTCACCCAAATTGAGAAGCGTTAGATGACAATGCTGCAAGTTTCACGTTTCACCCAAAAGGTGCTCAACGGGCCTAAAGAAGTTTTAATTTATCCTCAGATGAAGGCAGAGTGGATGAAATTATTCCCGCCACAAGTGATACAGTCCTACACGAGTTCTGTGACTTTCATGAAGCAACTGACGGCAATCGCTATAAGTACTATCGCATATTGCAAACAGCTGTTTCCAGAGGAAAGCTACCGGACCGAAAACTTCGGAGACTTGGCTTTGCGAATACTGAAGACAAAATGCGAGGATGAGTCCGCTCAGTTCGTAAGCACGTCTCTGAAACAATCTTTCGATGCAATTGAAAAAAAATATGTGAGTTTTCGACATGTACTTTAATTGATGTATCGATTTGTGCTAAGTGAAAGTACCGAAAATATGAGTACTCTAGCTTAATATGATTGTGGGTAAGAGAAAGATATATAAAAATATAATCTATTTGCATCTTCAAGCCGAGAGTGAATGGGTTTCTTATGGGTAAGCAAGTAAGCATGCTTCATCGTAGTCATTTTAACATCAGGAGAGATGGCGGTCAAGTAAAAACCTTTAATCTTAAAACAAAAAGTTGTAACAACCTCTATGACTCCACAGCTATCGAAGTTGGTGTTGTGCCTGTACGAGAGTTCGTTCCACACTGATAATCTCGTGGAGGCGCATTCCTTCGAGTTCTCATACACTGGCGGCGGCGTGAACCTGGATGTGCTGTCGACGGGTCGAGGGGGTGCGCGGGGTGCTTCCTCCTCCACCCCGGCACCCCCCACTCTTGAACACGTCCGCGAGACGACCATCGATCTGCTGAGGAACTGCGTGCATGTGTCAATGGCCTCGCGGAGACACTACCAAGCGCCCTTCGACATCAGCTTGCGTTTATATTACAATGAGAGTAAGTCATTTATGAACCGTGGTGGTCTAGTGGCAAGAACGTCCGACTTTACAGTGATAAGGCCTTTGAGCCGAATCCCGATTGCTCCTCTGACTATTTTAAATATATTTATTTTAAATACTCAGAAGAGCAATCGGGATTTACGGGACGGGTAGTTCACGATTAATATAGCCAGTCCAGTCCGACTCAAGTTTCGATCGCGTGCTAAAGCGTGTAAAATTTCTTACAGTGCTGCGAACGTCGTGCTGCGAACACGCACGCGCACTCGCCTTGAAAAAGATCGCCGGACGCGATCGAAACTTGAGTCGGACTGGACTGACTATATCGAACGTGTTTATTTACCCGTGTATCTTATACCTTTAAACGAGCAATTCTTGTACCTATATAAATCTATACTAATATTATAAAGCTGAAGAGTTTGTTTGTTTGAACGCTAGGATCTCGGAAACTACTGGACCGATACGAAAGATTCTTTTTTTGTTGGATACTCCATTTATCGAGGAAGGCTATAGGGTATATAACATTACGCTACTATCAATAGGTACGGAGTATGAGTGAAGAATGTAAAGAAAACGGGGAAAAATATTTCTCTTCGAGAGCTTTAGTTCCGTGAATTTAAATTCTCTTTGGTCGCTGAAGTCTGTGACATTCTGACATTTGAAGTTTGTGTCATTTGAAGTAATCAAATTTGTTCTACAACAATGTTGTTGCTTATTTACGTATTTTTAGGGTTCCGTAAAATGTAATGAAGTGGCCAGCAATGGATATTTTAGTACAATGGATTTTCCTCAAATAGACGCGGGTGAAACCGCGGGGCACAGCTAGTATGTATATATATATAGAATCTGAATCTCGGAAACAGCTCGACGGATTTTCATGAAATTATGTATGCAGGGGATTTCGGGGACGATAAATCGATCTAACTAGGTTTCATTTAAAAAATAAATTGGCCAAGTGCGAGTTGGACACGCCCATGAAGGGTTCCGTTGCAGCAAGTAACATTATATACATAGTACACATAGTTCTTGTAGTTCGTTGTAACTTTGATCGAAGTTCCAATAATAGTGTATTTATGACGTACTAAAAAAAAACTACTCATCAGATCGAGTTCAAACTAATTTTCGTTGGTAGTTTACATGGTAATGTACATCATATATTTTTTTTAGATTTTTCATTCTCTTACTTTAGAAGTTAGAGGGGGGGGGACACACATTTTACCACTTTGGAAGTGTCTCTCGTGCAAATTATTCAGTGTAGACGAAAATGATTTTAGAAACCTCAACATCATTTTTAAAGACCTATCGATAAACACACCACACGTGTAGGTTTGATGTAAAAACAATTTTTGAGTTTCAGTTCTCAGTATGGGGGGCAACCCTAATTTTTCTTTTTTTTTTAATTTTTCTGTTGAAATCTTAATGCGGTTCACAGAATACATCTACTTACCAAGTTTCAACAGTGTAGTTCTCATAGTTTCGGCAAAAAGTGGCTGTGACATACGGACGGACAGATAGACAGACAGACAGACAGACAGACAGACAGACCTGACGAATCTATAAGGGTTCCGTTTTTACGTTTTACGGAACCCTAAAAACGCATTATGCGCGTTTTTAGGCAATGAAAAACTGTCACATTAGACATTAGAATGCGAAGGTAAATTTCGCCGCGCGACGGGACTGCATAATTAGCTCAGACGGGAAGTCGGGCGCTCATAGCGGTCACGAATTAGTAGCTCCGGGTTCGAATCCTGGGTTCTCTTATTTTTTCAATTCTTTTTTTTAAAGAAAATCTATTTTTGGAGTTTTTTATCTGTAGGTATCTACGTATATTTAATCCGAGCAAAGCTCGGTCACCCAGGTACTTTATTTAAAATGTGTAATAATCACGTTAGTTTTCATACTAAAGCCTCTTGAGTATTTTTCAAGTTCAGGTGAACTTGAATGGTGAAGGAGTTTTCTTTCTTTCTTTAACTCAATGACTTCTTACGCGGACATGCGTTATCCAATAACACTTTCTCTTCTTTGTGAGACCGTGCGAGAGAGGGGTCTGACTCGCGGCAGCGGGAAGATAAAGTTTGTTTTTTACATACCTACCTACATGTCGTGACGAACAGGAAATCAACACACCTGACCACAAAAGCACAGCACCACGCAGCTAGAAATCTGATTCAAGAATATCGTTTGTGGTTCTATTAAAAATGTGTTTAAGATACAGTTTCACCTTTATAAAATAAACTAGTAGCCTGCCGTGGCTTAAGCAACTAGCTACCTATTTGTTTTAACTTTTTTGAATTTTAACTACTCATGGCAGACTTTTCATTCTTGGAACACCTTCGATTAGGTCTGCTTTTCACAAAACACACAGTCAAGATGACCTATTTAGTTGGCATAGATTTAGTTTCGACCACGTAAAGCTTAGCTGCCCAAGAACTAGGCGTCCTCTCAAAGGTGGTGGTGAAGGGACTTCAAGTCTAAACAGTGGCTCATGTTGTACCAAACCCAGATTCGCTCTTGTATGAAGTACTGCACGCACCTTTGGGATGGGCCGGCTCTATGTAGCAGCTGGAGACTTGGGTATCGATCGAGAGACGTATTTTTCTAACAACGACATCCTTGTTCGAAAGAGACTTCAAAGTCGTGAATCTTGTCGTAAAGTTGCTAGCTTGTAGCGTTATTCATCGGATGCATTGAGAGAGTGTGTAGCTGGTCTAATTTGCTTTTTTCTTTATTGAACTGCTCGAAAATGCGACATCGTTTTATATTAAATTTGAGGTTTCAAAGAAAGATTTGACTCCACTTTTGTGATAAGAACGTCTCGGTTGTGGAATGTGTTGTCTCAGTGGGTTTTTCCGATGTTATCGAATTATCGTTTAACATCAGGCGAGATGGTGCGGTCAAGTTTAAGCCTGAAAAATACTAGTTGTTGGATCGTAACCAGGTTCTATCACAGAGTAGAGTAAAACCTCTTCGTTCCAATCTTTGGAAAGTCAACCATGAAACGATATTGATGCTTCGAGTCACGAGCAGTCCGATAGAATAGATAAAAAAGCGAAAAGAAGGTATTAATAATGCAAATCAGTTGCACATAGTATTAAGTCACAGTATAAAGAAGCACTACCAGTAGGACAATGCCTTTGAACTTGCGAAAATTGCCGACAACGCAGTGACGCGTGGAGGATTGTGACAAATAAAAAATGCATATTATTAATATTTTTTATTTTTTTATTTATTACCAACATCGTTAAGTAGAAGTGGACAATTTCTAATTCTAACAGTAAAAACATTTTTATTCCTGTAAACAATTGTTAATTAAGTACTAACAATAATTAATGGATGCGGAGGACCAAGACCCGGATTTGGTGGCACAACTTTGGAAAGGCTTATGTCCAGCAATGGACGAACATGGGCTGATGATGATGATGATGGTGAACAATAATTATTATGAATAAAATAAAATCAAAACATGCGTCAAACTTCACCCCTGAACCGAGCTCTGAAACTGCTAAGATGTTCGCAGCTTCCCACGTCTCGCCCAACACCAGGGCCTGATTAACCCTTAGGCTAATTAGGCTGCAGCCTAGGGCGCGAGGATCGGGGGGGCGCGCTGAAATTGTGTCTTAGCATGCACTATTCAGCTAGCATCATTGCATCTAATCTACTCTACACATTTCAACTAGACCGAGATAAAACACTGTAACTAAATGAGTTGGGAACTAAAAAGCTTCAGAGTCCCTAATTTTAAAGTCTCAGATGACCAGTTACAGATGAGATTTCATGGCAAATGGTCGCAACAGCTAAATACCTAGATGTGAATAAACTGAGTTGCCCAGATGATATTTCTGCTGGTATTGAAGGCTTGTGCGAAGGCGTCTGTCTGTCTCGCCCGTACTGATGCGCTTGTTTAAACTCTCTCCTAAAATTTAGTAAGAACCGAAGTATTGAAGTATTATTTAAGCTTGCTATCATGCAACCTGTGGTAGAAAGGTAGTTGTACTGAATCTGCCAATTACAGGACCATCTCGGCCACGTCCATACTCCACAACACTATGGAACGTGTCTGAGCCACAGGCTCCTGACGTCCTGGTCCTGATGTACCCAGAGTCGAACGAGCTCCTCTATGATCTTCATCCTTCATAGGGGTTTCACCGAAACCGGTCTACCAGGGATATTTTAGCGTACGTCACTCACATCTGTAGAGCCTTACTTATCGAAAAATACGGCGAAACCCCGGGATATCTCGAAGGCTTTCGACAGGGTTTGGCAGGATAACCTTATAAGTAGAAGCTTTCTGCTTATGGTTTGTCTCCTGGTTTTATGGAATTACACCAATGGGCTTTTCGAGGGATCAATGGTGTTGTTATTGATTGCTGCATGTTGGATAAAATTGTTAATCAATGCCGGAGTCCCTCAAAGGTCGGTGCTCTCTGCAACGTTATTTCTGCTGCATACCGATGATCTGTTGAATCTTTGGGCACGCAGATGACAGCACCGACGAACAAAATACATCGCGTGAGAGCCGGTGCCCAAAAAGGAGTCTACTGTCTTCATGTGACTCCTACTTTTCGAGGTGTATCTGTTTCGGTTACTGACGCAGATTTTGAGCGTTACGTTAATATTTATGCTCCTCTTTAACTCTTTCATCGAGTACAAGGCTAATTTCATCACGATCATCGGCCTTTCTTCTTTCACTGCTGGACATAGGCCTCTCCCATAATGCTCCACTCAGACCGATCCCCAGTCTTACATTTCCAACCGCCACCAGACATATTTCGATTATCATCAGTCCATCTAGTCTCAGGGCGACCTACACTAAGTTTACCGATTCACGGTCGCCACTCCAGAACCCGTCTACCTCAACGGTTATCGGGTCCCGGCCCATTGCCACTTCAGTTTGCTAATGCACTGTGAGCTATATCGGAGACTTTAGTTCTCTGACGAATTACTTCATTGCGGATGCAATCCCTCAGAGATACCCTGAGCATTGTCTTTCTAATAGTAGTAGCTGAACGACTTTGAGCTATCGGACCATTTTGACTATCAGTGTCCCTACCCGGGTATCGAATGTAGCGCCTGTCTCCCTTGCTTATGGTAAGAGCCCACAAATGGGAAACCGACAGATGCCAGTTAAACCATCACAGTAATGGCACAGCTTAAATCTCGGCCGGTGATGGGCAGCAGCGTCACCGGTACAAGAAATTGTTCCTCTGCGGTCGCCAACCCAGTTTGGCGACTAAGGGCAACACCCTCTCATGTCACAAAACTAAATTAGCTGCCAAAAAACTAGGTGTCCTCTCAAAGGTGCGAAGGTACTTCAAGTCTGAACAGTTGCTCATGTTGTACCAAGCAGAGATTCATTCTTGTATGGAATACTGTTCGCACCCTTGCGGTGGCTCGGCTAAGTACCAGCTTGACCCCTTGGAATCAATCGAGAGACATACCCAAAAGGCTCATAAGCAAACTTGAACATAACAGCAAAATCGCTAGCTTATTGGGTTTTTAAACGGGTACACTTCGAAGAGTGTTCAACTGAACTGCATGATCTTATTAAAACCACCTTGCTTTTTTCTATCGGACTACTCGTAGCTTAAAAGATAGACATGGTTTCATGCTTGACGTTTCAAGGACTGGAACGAAGAGGTTTGACTCAAATTTTGTGATAATAACTTCTAGGTTGTGGATTGCGATGCCTGAGTGGGTTTTTTCGATGGTAACAATCTTAGTCAAACCGATTTATTTTAGGTAAATAGGTACGCTTCATCGTAGACCGCATCTTCATTTAATATCAGATGATGCAGTCAAGTGCTATAAAAGTTAAAAAAAGATCGATCGATTTGAAAACTTTTGCGTACTTAGTATGAACAATGTTAAACTGTAACACTGGTAAGCAAAGTCAAAACTAATATACTAGGTTCTTTTTAGGCCGACCTGTGCAGGGGCGCGTTCTCATGGTTAGCCTAGGGCGGTCAGAACTCTTAATCAGGCGCTGCCCAACACGATTGCCCCGCCTAGACGTCTTGGAACGACTGTGTCTTCAACATTTTATTATTAAAGCCCACAACGGCACGCACAGAATAAATACACTTCACAGAGCTACCGCACGGTCATCGCGGATGTCATGGCGGCACCGACGATACGGCCGAGGATAATGTATGATGTATTAGAGCGTGATATCGTGTTGTGTAGCGACGCCGGCGGGCTACCAGGCGCCCGGGTTCCGCGCGGTGGAGGGCGCGGAGGCGGCGGAGTACCGCTGCCCGCTGCAGAGCGCGCTAGCGGCACTCGACGTAGAGCCGCTGGGTGCGGTGGTCACACCCTTCCACCGCCTCACCGCGGCGGCCTATATGCGCGCCTCCGCGGCCAGCCACGAGGCCAACGTATGTATCACCTTTTAACAGTGGTAGGACTAAAAACTTTTAGGAAGGTAAGAAGGCGAAGGCGAAGTAAGAAGGCAGTTGGAAATGTAACACCGAGGATCAGGCTGAGTGGCGTATCATGGGAATGGCCATGTCCAACTGTGGACGCCAGCTATGAGGCATGAGGCCAACGTATAATGTATCACCCTTTAACCTTTAACACTAGTTGGAAATAAAGGAGTTGGTACTGTAGGTCGCCCTGAGACTAGATGGATGGATACGAATGACAGCTGGTGGGGGTTGGAGACATAAGACCGCGAATAGGGCTGAATTGCGTATTATGGGAGAGGCCTATCTCCAGCAGTGGACCAATACAGGCTGATGATGATGAGGAACTAAAGGAAGGTAAGAAGGCGGAAATATAACACCGAGGATCGAATTGAGTGGCATATTATGGGAGAGGTCTATGTCAGGCCAACGTAGGTATGTATTATATAGGTACCTTTTACAGTGGTAGGACTAAAGAAAGGTAAGAAGGTGGTTGGAAACGTAACACCGAGGATCAGGTTGAGTGGCGTATTATGGGCAAAGGTTATGTCCAGCAGTGGACGCCAGCTATAAGGCCAACGTATGTATCACCTTTTAGTAAAAAGTATTAGCTCTTTGTAGACTCTTCCTGGGGAACTACCACCTTTGCCAGTTATTTTACAGCCAAGCTGTACGTGAACGTACCTATGTTCCGGTTTGAAGGGCAATGCTTCCAGAAAAATTACAGATCATAGAGATAGAGTCCAAAATATTACCTAGAGCAGTATTGCTCTCGTCATCCAGACATATCATACATCATAGCCTTAGTAACATTTTATATTATTCTTCCAAAAAATTGGCACGCTGATGGAAACTAGGCATCGAACATAGGGCAGATAGGGCTGATGATTTGTGTAGGAAACCCAACCAAGTGAATTTTCGGATCTGTGCCTCAGGCTTCTATTAATCATCCTAAGTTGTAAAAAGAAATTATATTTTAAGTTGTGTTAAGAAAAAATGTTGTGAAAAAAAAAAGATTTCAGGATCAACCACTGAACTTGGCACTCGGATAAATCTTAACAACTAAGGGATGAATCTTGATTATTGTCATAGTTGGCTCTCATTTCACATAATTTGTGTTTTTGATTTGTATTTGTATGTAACGTTGGTATGATTTCATCTCACCATGGTTAAAATCTACTTGGTAGTCATTCAAAGTAGACAGTTGTAGTACCTACCCACCGAATGAAATAAAGATTAAATATCAGATTTCTATTTCAGGCTTCTCCTAATGCTCCTGTGATGACCCAGTATGATGATGATGACTTTGACAGCGGGGAACTGAGCTATACAGGTCAGAATTTGTAGTTAGCTTATGAACGCCTGCCGAATATTGCGTGATCTACATTTAAAAAAAATTGGCAGTCATAGGAACTGCCGATATAGTCTAAGATCCCAGAGCCGCCAGACGTCACGTATTTTCTGATGAACGAAATGTGGAGGATTGAGTTGTATTACTATGTACTAAGAACGCATGCATACCTTGCTTAGACGGCCAATTTTGAGATATCAGGTAATGGAGGTACATAAAAAAATTACTTCCTTCACGTAAATTATTCTAACTGAACGTCGACTCTCTTTCTACGAAAACGTAATTTGGAAATAAACTCGCGACTTTCCAACGCCAATTCTACTTCGCGAATTCGATCCGTCGTTTTGTCCGTTTAAATGTAACTCGATCCGCGTCCCTTACGCCGAGGAGGCCTTCCGCATGTGGTCGTCATTTTGCCCGAGCGCTGATCCACCAAAAAAGCCGACACACCAAAGGGGTTGGGATGATCTGGTAAGCCAGCAGCTCGCCTCCAAACTGCATGAGGAAAGCTCGGGCGCTGATCTAGCCAGGCTAAAGGCATCCACAAAGCCTGAATCCGGCGCATGGCTCCATGCCCTGCCTTCTCCGCACCTGGGTACGCTATTGGACGACGACTCTCTGAGAGTGGCAGTAGCACTTCGGTTGGGATGCACCATTTGCGAACCTCACATTTGTTTCTGTGGAGCAAGAGTTGAAGCGAATGGTCATCATGGCCTTAGTTGTACGCGGTGTGCTGGCCGAAGGCCCCGACATCATGCCATCAACGACATTCTCAGGCGAGCCCTTGTGTCTGCGGGGGTGCCAAGCGTGCTGGAGCCTCCCGGATTGTCGAGGTCAGACGGCAAGAGGCCTGGCGGGCTTACGCTGATCCCATGGCAAAAAGGTCGCTGCTTGGTGTGGGATGCAACGTGTGTGAGCACCTTTGCATCCAGCCATCTCTCCTCAACCCAGAAGTGTGCTGGGGCAGGAGCAGAGGCCGCCGCCAGGAGCAAGCACCTCAAGTACAGTTCCCTGGGGTCTGCGTACCAATTCATCCCGTTTGCGGTCGAGGTAGCTGGTCCATGGTGTACTGAGGCGCGGAAGTTCGTGAAAGATTTGGGTCGTCGTCTCAGGGATAAAGGGCTGGACCCTCGCTCGGGCTGGTATTTAATGCAGCGCATCTCATTGGCTGTACAGCGGGGGAATGCGGCTAGCGTTCTGGGGACTTTCGGTCAAGGATCGGTGCGCGGGGGACTCTTTGACTGAATTCTCTGGAATTTAGTGTGTGTTCGTGTGTTTGTTTTTTAATTGTATTCTTTGTTTTTGTATGAGTTGGTGAATTTACTAATACATTTGTATGTCTATTTATCAAATACATATTCGATTCGATTTCCTGTGCAATATTATTTATAGTTTTGCTGAACTACCATGGGTACATTTTCCCCGTGGCTTTACTTACGTCGATTTGTTTAAATTTTTATTTAAAACTTTTTTGTAACGCTATCTTTGTTCTTGTCCTTGTATGTTATAGGTCAATTAAGAAGCATATCTGTTACCAAAAAAAAACAAGCAATAAATATATAATAATTAAAGTATGATTATAACATTTAAACTATAAACGTCAAACAATGTTGTATCGGACGAAACGAACGAGAGTTGGAAAGTCGTTTTCGTAGAAATAGAGTAGACGTCATGGTTTCCCCGTATATTTCATATACGTATATAATATTCAAACCGGAACACAATAATGTTTGCACATTACTGCTTGGCGGTAGAATAACTGGCAAAGATGTGGTACTTCCCCAGGCGGACTCTGCCAAGACTCCTACCACTACATAACTACCAAACTCGCAAATTACCGTTTTGTTTCAGTAATCTGTGCCCGAACTAGGTATACTAAACTCCAAACAATGACTTAATTTTACGTAAATTCTGATGCTGCATTTTTAGATATGTCCGCCAGACAACTATTTCAAAACCTTTCACAAGATGACAGACCGATCTAAGGGACCAATCATCCCCTAAACTCAATTTTAATGCCTCTATGAGTAGGAGCGCGACACTGAGTGAGACATGTATCACAGGATAGGAGTTTAGGGGATGATTGGCCTCTTAGATCGGCATGTTTCAAAATAGAGCATCAGAATTTACGTGAAGCTACCGCAGGCGGCAGCGAATAGCGCTCCGGTGTGAACAGGCCTTTATATACGTGAAAATCAGTTACGTAAAGTTAGTATTTTTTTTTTGTTACCTACCTGATATCTCAAAATTGTCCGTCTAAGCAAGGTAGCGAGTTAGCATGCGTTCTTATAATACATAGTAACACACGACATCTAGAAATGCCGACGCATTTCTAGATGACGCATTTGGCCAAGTTTAACGAAGGCAAAACACAGGCGTGTTTATTCTCCGCTAAAAGGAGTCCCATCCGAAATGGCTACTACTTTTCGAGGTGTATCCGCACCGGTTACTGGCCATTTCGAGCTTTTGGGGGTTTCTTTGTCATCGACTCTCAACTTTGGCACGTATATTGAGTCTAAGGCTAAATTAGCCGCCAAAAAACTAGGTGTCCTCTCAAAGGTGCGAAGATACTTCAATTCTGATCAGTTGCTCACGTTATGCAAAGCACAGATTCGCTCCTATAAAGATTACCGTTCGCACCTTTTGGGATGGATCGGCTGAGTATCAGCTGGAGAGTGTGCAACTGAATCTGCATGATCTAATACCACCTTGTCCTTTCTTCTATCGGATTTCTCGTATCTCAAAAAAGCGACATCGTTTCATGGTTGATGTTCCAAAAACACGAACGAAGAGATTTGATTCTACGTTTGTGATAAGAACGTCTAGGTTGTGGAATGCGTTGCATGAGTGGGTTTTTCCCGATACTTTCAATCTTGGTGTCTTCAAATCGAGAGTGAATCGGTTTCTTCTAGGTAAGCACGCTCCATCGTAGATCCCATCGTCGCTTAACATCAGGCGAGATGGTGGTAAAGTGCGAACCTATTATAGTAAAAAAAAAAGAGATCGCCATGCTCATGGTCTAGCCAATGACCATGGTCTCGAGTTTACCCGAAGATTTATTATTATTCCCGAGCGTGACGCTAGAATTCAATTCACAGCCCAAGAAAAATCAATCTGTCTGCGGTGCGCCAAAAGAAGTTTTCACTTCAAAAATATTTTTAATTGTATGAACTAAATATTACTTATTTGTTGTAACTGTGTTCAGATCGCACGGCAGCTCCAGGGGCATCACGGGAACCACGGGAGGTATCGAATGCGGCAACGCCGGTATCGGTAGGTTTCTTGTTATCAGTATTATTGGAACCAAGTTCTTTACGGCGGGCAGGAGATAGGGGATTAGCTGCGCAACCGAACTGAAAAAAATGTGAGACTAAAACCGTTAGAAAAATAGTGGCTATCGGAAAAGCCGATTAAATTGGTTTTTCTGTACAAAATGTGTTTTTATCATCTATATATTTTTAGCTACACCAACAATAGTAAGGTTTCAATATATCGACCATAGCCGCCAGTGTCACGTTTGTAGGGTTTTTATAGGATAGGCACCTTCTTTACGAAGAGTTTGTAGCTGATCTGCATGATCTGATTTCCTAATTTTCTTTAGTAGTAGGTACTCGTAGCTCGAAAGCATGACGTCGTTTCATGGTTAATGTTCCAATGATACAAACAAAGAGGTTTGGCTCTACTTCCGAAATAAGATCATTAATGCATTAGCTGATAGTCTCCGAAGGATAAAATCTTTAAGTCGCAACTGAATGGGCTTCTTCAAGGCAAATGCGCTACATCGTAAACGGCATCATTGCTTGGCATCAGGTGACATGGTGGCTAAGTGAAAAGTGAAAACATAATATGATATGACAGGGTAAATAAAAACAACAATACAAAGTTTGATTGACTTTAAAATATCTGACAAAACACTACCTACAGCCAACGTTGATAATTAATTACTAAATATTACACTTCTATCCGTTACTCATTCATTTATTTGAAGTCAGTAATAATCTAATTTCATAGCAATTATTATTACTTACTACGTTTCAGTTTCGGTTCCATTGTTTTTTTTATTTTTTTACATTGTTGCATTTACATTTTTCACATTTGCCCATTGTTTTTTTCTGTTAGAACGATTTTAGACAAATAAATTATCAACAGTCTAATGACAAAATCGAGTCTTCTTCGATCTTGAAAGTTAAGCAACGTTGAGCACGATCAGTATAAATTATACGTAGGTAGGTACATATATGGCTGACCACTTGGAAAACCCGAGTGATATCTAACGCTGATATGACATCTGAACTACCGATTAAGATTAAATATTCGCAAAACAAATTCAAAATGCGTCCTTTCTAACAAAGGAAGCAACGGCTTTTAGTAAAAGTTATTCATAAAAAATTAAATTAAAAGATCCACATGGCTAATTTTCGTGAATTGATTATCGCAATTATTGCACTTTTTACCGTGGCTATAGCCACGGTTAATTGCTTGTACAAAATAGGTTCACCTTCATACTCGGTTAAATGGTGAACCGAGTCCTTCGGGCATATTGAACCCGTGAACATGGTGCACAAAACTGCATCCAAATTTCGAGGTCTCGCTCCAAATAACCACAGTATATATCCCGTAATTAATACCAGCAGAGTAGGGAACAACCGTGATAGCTTATTCTTTATATCATTACTACATTGCATAGTCATTATCGTAGTTCATTTTCGAAATTACGGAATACTATCTTCCACCCTTTCCTTTTTCGTCGTGCAGGTGCAAGGCAAAGTTGCAGGAGATCGCTCTCAGCGATAAGGTCGCCAATTGCTACTTTGTTTTTTATATTCTGTTGTTTTGTTTTCAAATAAAGTGCAATAAAGATCTACTCTATATTCGCCTAGGCTGTAACAGCACATGCGTCGGGGACAGGACAAGCGCCGGGAGCTCATCAACCGGCAGGGCGGTCACCACCGCCAAGCCCCTCACCGACGCCAGGGCCGTCACGAGCGGTGCGCCCCACGGTACAGTGTACGTGTGGGAATTTCGCTGCGCACGACGACACTCCGCTCATCATTTGCGAGTGAGTAGCCATTTTTGTATATTAATAATTGCAAAGTGCCCTCGACACTTGACGAAGCTGTAAGCGACTCTAGTGAAAAGCTAATTAAATCGTAATTGCAATAATAAGTTCGTGGAGATCTGGATCACGTATGATTACTTTTATCAGCAGATTTTTTTAAGTCAACGCAGGTTTAATAATATAACCACCTTTAAAATGTATGTTAGATGATTGCTCAAAACCAACTAAGTCGATATTCGAACTGATGTAGTTCGATATTCGAACATTGTAAAAATAGGCTGATTTTGTACGGTTGGGGAAACCAACATTTTTTTTGTATGTTGAAATTAAGCCACGTATTCATTAGTAAACATTTGTTGATAAACTGTTTATGACTAGCGTTAAACAAGTTTACAATAAACACATGTTTCTGAAACTTGGCCGTCCACACTTGTCAGTTGTTTACAAGATGTCACCCGAGGAGATAGTGATGCTCTCTGCTGCTTACATAATAATTCACGATTTTCGATTCGCGATTCAAACCACTGCATTTGCTTTTGATCACTTCCTCAGAACCGCTTCTAATCCTTTTTGACGTTTTAATTTTTTTCTTTTCACGACTAAACTGTGAGCGTAGTATATGCATCTTTGTTTCCACTTCTTTTTGCGATATATGCAATTCTGCAGCAATGTTGGTCGAAACATCATTTTTTTAATTTATCTTTATAGTTTTTATTTGAGGCGTCCCAAAGAATACTATGTTGGTGATAAAGCTCTATGAGCATCGAAATTTGGTTGTTGGACCACACTACCTCCATGTTTATAAACTCGCGCAAAACTCGTCTACACCTGTTGACTTTTGTTTATAAACTAGATGTTTCGTCTTGCTCTCCACTCGTAGTGGGGAGCACGGCAACATGTATCATAAACAATGTTTCATCACCTATGTTTACAAACTGTTTACAGAGATGATGAAACATTGCTTATGAACAGTTTATAAACAGTGTTTATTAACAAATGTTTACTAATGAATACGTGGCTTTAAATCATCATCGGAACCCTTACACCATAAAATCAGAAAGATATTATGGTTTTTATTGGCTATATTTTATGAGTGATAGATTGCATAGTAATGACGATATTGTAGACCCACCAGCCAGATGGGTCGATGACATCAAGTTCATCGCGGGGATTACGCGGATAAGATCGGCTCAGGAAAGAGATCAATGGCACAGAGGAGAGGAAAGCTTATACCTGGTAATGGGTCGATACAGGGTGAAAATGATGATGGCGATATTTGTTGATGTGACGATACCTCTTGAAAGTATCCAAGGTGGACTTTGCATGTCAGATGATTATGCAATTGCTGTTCTTATTCGACATCGGAGCGTTGATTAATGCACTTGTGTCCCTCTTTGAATACCATTCCTTGTACCAGTGCTCACTTCAACCATCGTGAGGAAACCGACACGTTCCTAGAATCATTCGAGGTCAGGCGTTATCCACCAATCCCCACTGGGGCAGCGGCGTGACTTAACTATCTCCCCAAAGAAGGCCCCGAGATCCAGCAGTGGTAATATTTAGAGGACTGCTTATGATATACCTACACATTTATCTAACATGCAACGTCTGTCTTGGATGCTTTCAAAAGGTGTCATGACATTAACAAATATCGTTATCATTATTACCATTTTCAGCTAGTATCGACCCCACTGGTGGGTATAGGCCTCCTCTCCCCTGAACGTTTAGTGAGCTGTTTGTTATTATACTTATGAAGAGTATACGCAGCTCAGGGTAGCGATTCTGAAACCATTCGGTTGCATCCGACACGGAATCTCATCTCTCGGTCTTTGTCATGCTAAACAGATAAGACAAAGACCGAGAGATGAGATTCCGTGTCGGATGCAACCGAATGGTTTTAGAATCGCTACCCAGTAAACGTTCAGGGGAACGGAGACCGCATCGACAAGAACAGACTCGGCTTTGACGCCAGGGCCCGGGGCATATAGTCATGGTGAGGCCACTAGACCGAGCGATAAGTGCATGCGTGTGTTTTAATTAATGGTCCACTGAGGTTCTAGACCGGGGGGTCTGCAAACTTTTGGGAGCTATGGGCCACATGGTGGCACATCTTCAAAACCGTTGCGGGCCGCAAGGTCGACGGCCGCTGGTTGCCTACCACTGTTCTAGACCATCAACATAAACCCCCTGGATCCACCCTTGCGTATAATAGTTGAGGTATAGAGTAGTGAGAGTCGCTTGTGTGTCAGTTACTGCGGCACGGCGCAGCACGCGGTGTGCTACGGCGTGGCGGGCGCGGCGCCGGCGCGGCACGCGTGCACGCGCTGCACGGACGCGCGGCCCGCGCTCGCGCCCACCTGCCGCCGCATCGCCGCGCTGCCGCCCAAGCGGAGAGAGGTACCTACACTTCTGACGTTTTCATTCACATTATATACGATCACACTTATTTAAGTAAACTCTTATTTAGGCGCGTTGAACACTTGATAGGGATATATATGTTATGGGTTCCCGTTGTATGCTGAGTTACTCTAATTGTATGAAGGCGAAAGTTGATGTGTTTACAAGTTTGTATGATTTTTCAACCTTTCTCTGTAACGGCTGAATGGAGTGAAATTTGTAGGAAGTACATTATTAGGATAACATTGGCATACATAGGCTATTTTCATCCCATAATTCCCAAATGTATTGATTTTTAAGACACGGGGTTATATACCGGGTTTAGTGGCGGCCATTAAGGATAAAAATGCAGTCGTAGTGGAGGCGCTGAGCCGGGAGGAGGCGACTCAGAAAATAAAATAGTCCTAGAATTAGCAATAAAATGTTCCCTACTCTCCCTTATTTCCTTTTCTTCTCCCATCCAAGATTCATGTAATAAAAAGAAAACGAATGACAAAGGTCACGGACCCCGGAGTCTGTGGAGCTGTAAAATTTAAATAAAAAAAAGAGTAGTAGTGCTACAGCTGGCTGTAAATTGTATGGCCTAGTGTAGCCTCAATACGGCAATATATATGAGCCCTTGTGATGTTTGTGTCGTCAGAGCATGTGCGTGTTCCGGCGCGTGCTGCAGTGGGCGGCCCGCGAGCGCGCCGTGTCGGGGCGCGCGCTGGAGCGCCGCTTCCAGCTGCCGCGCTCCGTCGCGCTCAAGCTGCTCGCCACGCTGCGCTCGCACGGCGTGCTGCCCGCCGCCGCCGCCGAGTCAGTGACACCTCCTTACTGTACACTACCCACACCAGTGACGCAGCTAGGAGTCAGTACCCACCCACTTTTTGTACACTACCCACACCAGTGACGCAGCTAGGAGTCAGTCATCATCATCATCATCATCAGCCTATCTTAGTCCACTGCTGGACATAGGCCTCTCCCATGGCTCGCCACTCAGCCCTATCCTCGGCTATACATCTCCATCCACTACCTGCTGTCTTCCGTATATCGTCACTCCATCTAGTCTCAGGGTGTCCTACACTACGTTTACCGATTCGTGGTCTCCACTCAAGAACACATCTACTCCAACCGAACGGTTATCGGTTCTTCGACAGATATGGCCGACCCAGTGCCACTTCAGTTTGCTAATGCGTTGAGCTATGTCGGTTACCTTGGTTCTCTGACGGATCCACGCTACCAAGTGGTACCATATATCCTATGGTCTGAAATAAATGAATTTAATTGAATTGATCACTTCGTTCCGAATACGATCCCTCAGAGAAACTCCAAGCATAGCTCTCTCCATAGCTCGCTGAGCGACTTTAAATTTGTGGACCGCTTTAACTGTCAGTGTCCAAGTTTCGGCACCGTAGGTCATGACAGGTAGGACACACTGATTAAAGACTTTTGTCTTTAGACATTGTGGTATAGACGACGAGAAGACACGACGTAGTTTACCAAATGCTGCCCAGCCCAGCTGAATCCTTCTCCTGGCCTCACTCGCGAAATTGTGCTTGCCTAGTTCGAGCGTCAGCCCTAGGTACACATATTTCTGAACAATTTCTAGAGGGACGCCATTTATAGCAACCGGTCCCGGAGTTATACGTTCGTTAACCATGATCTTGGTTTTATCCACGTTTATCCGGAGACTTATTATGCGTTGAGAAGCATCAACTAGGCCATTCAGCATCGACTGTGAGTCCACCAACGATTCAGCCATTATGACGATGTAGTCAGCAAATCGTAGGTGAGAGATGTACTCGATTTATATTTATGCCACGCCCAGCCCAATCCAGCGTCCCCTTGTCTCACTCCTCGACGAAGATGGATATGGTTCGTCTGCTGGTTTTGGACTTGGACTGTCATCGTTGCGGCGTTATATAGACATCTCAGCACCTCGATGTATCGCCAGTCGACTTGACATCGTTGCAAGGACTCCAGAACAGCCCAGGTTTCGATCGAGTCGAATGCTTTCTCGTAGTCCACAAACGCTAAGCATAGGGGCCGATTATACTCTTTGGTCTTCTGTATAATCTGCCGCACTGTGTGAATGTGATCTACGGTACTGTACCCGCTTCGAAACCCGGCCTGTTCAGGGGGTTGGAACTCGTCGAGTCTTTGCACCAGACGGTTTGTGATAACCCGTGAAAACAGCTTGTAGACATGGCTTAGCAAGGATATCGGTCGATAGTTTTTCAAAAACGTCTTCTCTCCTTTTTTGAAGAACAAAATGACCACGCTGTTATGCCATGCCCTCGGAGTTCTCCCGGTGAAGAGGACAGTATTAAACAGGGCTTGGAGCTCTTTGATTAGCGGTGTTCCATCGGATTTCAAGAGCTCGGTTGTAATACCATCCTCCCCCGCGGCTTTTCCATTTTTGAGCTGTCTAAGGGCCAGCACAATTTCGTCCAGGCTTACGTCTGGTAGATCTTCCATGTGGTGGCGAGTCAGAGTGGCCCTGCTGTCTTCATTTTCCAGTGAGAGATGAGGAGCGTGCGATGCGTACAACTGGCTATAGAAATTCTCCACTTCCGAAAGGATTTCCGGCTTGGAAGCTACGATATTTCCCGTCGATGTAGTTATCTTTGTCAGATGGCTTTTCAATCAAGAGCGTATTAGCGGATCGGAGGTCGCGTCGTACAAGCTTGGTAATTTCCTTATTGAGCGTGTCTCGTTCTGACGAAGATAACGTGGGATTTGTCCGTCGTTCTTCCATTAACCGCAACGTTTCCTTCGATAGTTTCGATTTTCTACCTTTATGTCGCAATACGCAAAACTTTTTGCCCTCATCTCTTAGCACTTCAACTACCCGGTCGAGTTTCTGATCCGCGTCGTCTGTGGCTTCCAGAGCAGCGAATCGGTTTTCTAGCTTTAGCTGAAACATTTCAAATCCAACTACCTACGGTTTGGAGAAGATTTGGACGGAGTGTTGACGTCAACAAGCGAGCACGTTCCAGCTTAAAATCGATATTCAGAGTGCCTCTTACCAACCTGTGGTCACTTCCGGTATTAAACCTAGTGAGCACTGAGACATCTCTAAATATACGCTTTTTGTCCGCAATAATGAAGTCAATCTCATTTTTCGTCCGTCCACCGGGGCTTTGCCATGTCCACCTCCTTTGGGGTTGCTTCTTGAAAAAAGAGCTCATCAAAAACAACCCCTCCTTCTCGAGGAAGTTGACAAGCATTTGCCCTCTCTCATTTCTTCGACCCAAACCGTACGATCCTATGACCGATTCACTACCAGTATTTACCCCTACTTTAGCGTTGAAATCCACCATAACAACGTTGAAGTGTGCTCTGGAGGTAGAGCCTTGGTAATGTCCTCATACAGAGTCTCCACCTCAGAATCTGGGTGTCCCTCCCAGGGTGCATAAGTCATAACTACCTTAAGGGTATACCTCTCCGTTAACCTGACAATAATGTACGCGACCCTAGAAGACACACTTGCGATTTCTAAAACGTTGTTACAGAGGTTTCTATGAACCAGGAACCCGATTCCGCCTTGAGACAACTGATGGCCTTCGCGATAGTATAGAAGATGGCCTGATTCTAAGGTTATGGTGTCCTCCCCCTGTCTTCGGACTTCACATAACCCCAGAATATGCCATCTTATTCGTGAAAGCTCCTTTTCCAGCTGCACTAGCCTGTCGTCTTGCCTTATCGTTCGTCCGTTATACGTAGCCAGAGTCAGTGTCGTTTGGCGGCCTCCGGTAGCCTGGGGATTCTTAGCACCCCTTGCCCTGCCGTAACCATAGCCGCCGCCTTGGCTAGGAATAGCAGGGCGGCCAGGAACTAGGGGCCTTTCTCTGTTGTGACTTGTCATTTTGGGAGGGTTTGCCCGTAGTCGCCACGCTGGGCATGCGGGTTGGCGATCGCAGGGGCGTAGTTTCTTGTATCGATGACGCTGCTGCCCGTCATCGGCCGGAATTTAAACTACGCCGTCTTTCAGATGGTTATACCGCCATCAGCCGGTGTTCCTCCAATAGTGGGCTCTTACCACAGGCAGGAGGAGAGCCGGTGCCGCATTCTATGCCCGGACACCAGGGCCAAGGAGTCAGTACCCACCCACTTTATGTACACTACCCACACCAGTGACGCAGCTGGGAGTCAGTACCCACCCACTTTATGTACACTACCCACACCAGTGACGCAGCTAGGAGTCAGCACCCACCTACTTACTGTACACTACCCACACCAGTGACGCAGCTAGGAGTCAGTACCCACCTACTTACTGTACACTATCCACCCCAGTGTCGCAGCCAGAAGTCGGTACCCACAAACACTACCCTACTTACTCGACCACTCACTTCCAACTCGTAACTCATTCATATACTTATCTTGCCCGTAAAATACCAAGCGTCGCGTCGCCCGGGCATCGAGCTGGACCGTTTGACTTTTGATCTTATTTTAAGACAAATACAAACTACTTTAATATGAAGACTCAAACGAAATAGCGCGGCGCCTTTGCGCCGCTTGATGCGATCACAGGTGACTGCTTGGTGTTTTATGAGCTAGAAGAGGGACGCTGCACCTACTCAACAGCTTTGCCCCTGTAGAGAATAAGCGCAATATGCCCGGGGTGATAAGTGTCAATATCGCAGGTCAAACCTGCGTAGCGATTGTGAACCCAGTCTGATTGATCTCGATCCGGAATTAAACCTCTCGGTCTTTGTCTTACATGTTTAGAATGACAAAGAGAAGGACTTTCATTCCGAATTAAGACGATCGGATTTCGTTCAGAATCAGTCCCTGAACTCGATTGGGACAAGGCCGAGGAAGATGTCAGAGTAAGAGGAGAGGCCAATAGCCAGCAATGACATAAAATAGGCTGTGGTTGATGATGATGCATAGTATCTACGCCATGGTGATCGAATACCGGAAAAGATAAGTCGCAGGGAGTTCGCGGAGGAAGACTTTGAAATTTTACTTGAATGATAAGAGTATCAGCCGAGTAACCTTTTCAAGCCTTCCAGTTCCTTTCTCCACTTTCTACACCCACTACTGCTCAAAGAAGAGAGGAGGGCCAGTAGAAGCATCAAGATGCCACCGAAGCAAGTACCTAGTTGTGTTAGGCCCAGTGGCCCCAGTGTGCACCACGTGGAGGCTCCCGAGCCACGCAACCTTCGGCACTTTCCCTAGTCAGCCCAACCTACCCCAACATAGTTACTAACCTTGCATAAACATCATTTGAGCATCTATAATTCAACCATTCAGCATTCTTGAAACATATATTTAACTTAATGAGTTTATGTGCAACCCAGAACCTAGTCTTTTATCGCAAATAGGTCTGCGTTAGACAACAATCTGAATAAACTGATCTTTCCTGGTCTTTCCTTGGCTCATCATCTGTGCTTTGCACCTGGGTACCACGAGTATCACCTTAGTTACGGCATATAGGTCACTGATGCTACTACTACTATTGTGGTGGGCCATGTAACTGTATACCCATTATTATCTATCTAATCCACAATGTACCTACCTACCCAGTATCAATCTTACTTTTATTGCTTTTTCAGCTACGACACTTCCCAAGAAATCAACCGGAATGTAACGAAATCTGCGATAAAGGAGTACTTCAGATCGTCTGAAGACAATTTGGTGGATCAACTCGAAGAGGAGTCCCTATCACAAGACGAGCCCGATCCAGTCGGCAGCGTGTTAGGTCCTGAACAGCAAGTCAGCCTTCAAAACGCAACAGCCATGGGAAAAATCGTACAGCATTCAGCACCAGACAGCGCAGTAGAAGATACTGTACTAAGGCAGTACAAAGAAGCTTTATTTTCTACCAACAGTCATCCAGAAGAAGAACTACCGCTAAGCGGCAGTCATAACCCTATAAAAGATATCGGGAAAATCGGGGAACATAAGGCTACGAAAAGAAGGGTGCAGAAACCCATTGAGAAACAACAGAAGTTTCGGCTTAGCACTAAAAAGCGCAAAGTATTTACGTAAACAAGTGTATAAACTCACACGTTGGACTTCGCTTCAGTTTTGTTGGCAAGTCAGTGGAGAGCATGAAAACACTTTGATTTAGAACAGGTTCTAGTTCCTGGCGATTTATTTCCGTATTTTTACTGCCGTCTAATTTCAATTGTTTTAGTCTTATGATCATTTATTTCTCATATATTATTTTGATTTCAATCTCATGCATTTTCCTATATGGATGAATATTTTAAGCCTTTTTTCGAAGCTAATTTCTGACTCCTAATTGTTTCTATAGACATTTCAAATAAAAATATTTCTTTAAAAAAACTTTTCAATTTAACTCCATTTACATTGCATTGTCAACTCCATTGCATTCCGATACACATTTCTATTATCATAGGATGCAAACTATCACAGGCACGATGCTGAGGCATATTTAGTTTCGTAATCGCCGAAGTTAGTGTAGACTCTGCCCCAGAACTTGGGGTCTCCGCGAGGGTTCAACGGCTTCGCGTTCGGGGGCACGGCCGTCGCGTTCACACGTTCCAACTCTCGCATAAGCGTCTGTAGCACTTCTGGTTCCCTAGAAAAATAGATGGATACCTAAGTAACAGTAAGTACTTGTTCTGAGTACAAAGCAACAAGTATAGGACGGAAAACAATTCATGTTACCTATGAATGTAAGAGTTACCTACTTGCGTTTCAGAGTCATAGGGTACGTACACGAGTTCATTAACAGTTTTACAACTTTATTCTTTATCGAATTCTCGCGGGACACATAAATATGAGATGAATCCCTTTGTTATTTGAAATCAACTTTACCAATTTCAACCGTATTTAAATTTTGAAATACTTGGTGGAAGATGCAATCGGGACAAAAATAAAGAACCGTTGCCCAAAAAAGTACAAGTCATTAAAACAGAACAATCTCTGTGCGGTCAGTTAGTTATTGATAGAAAATGGAAGAAACCTTACTTGTTCGCTAAATTCGTATACTCGCAGGGATCTTCTTCAATATTGTACAGGTAAGGTCCTTCAAGCGTGGCTACTGGAGAAGTTGAGACGCTGCTATTGCATTGCAACGTCGCTGCCGTTCTAAAACGGAATTATTGTCATGAAAATATCTAACCATTTTGAGAAAAAAAATATAAATGACGTAAAACCTGGTTGTACAATTTGCACATACTAGTATTATCTTTTTGAAGTGAAAATTTCTTTAGGCGCGCCTAGACAGATTTTTCGTGGGCTGTGAATTGAATTCATTCGTCACGCTCGGGTATGATAAGAAAGCTTTGGGTAAACTCGGGACCATGGCTATTGGCCATCTAGAAATACGTCAGCCAATGGGAAATGCTGAAAGGGCGTGGACAGGCCATCATGGCATGGCCATCTAGAAACGCATCAGCCAACGGGAAATGCTGATGCATTTCTAGATGGCCATGCCAAGATGGCGAGGCCACGCCCTCCGGTTACACCCGTGTAATTTCCAAGGTAAGCTATCAAATTCTGAGTTATAAGTTTTCACTTCTATCGGCAGTTCCTATGACTGCCAATTTTTTTATTTTTTTTTATTTGTGGAAAATGCATTGACGCACCTTCTACCGTGTAGGGACACGGCAGGTGTGTCGGGATCGACACCACTTATATTGCATGGCAGTGGGTCAAAGTCGCGGGGTCGCACTTCTCACTCCCTCCGACGACTCTGACCTAATACTCGTATTATCTCGTGCAACTTTTACTAGCTAGGTACAACAATAATGAAAGCGGGGACCTCTAGTTACTACAATAGACAATTTTATTTGTGTGCAATTTTTTTATTTATTTGAGTTCTAAAAATGTCCTCTCAAAAGTCTTCATATATGTACTTATGAATAGGTTCTCCTGTACAATTAGTAAAGATTCCATGGATGATAATGATCCCTCTTCATATTTATACTTATAGGTACTAAAACCAACCGATAAGTACAGCAAAGTACTTACCTAATTTCTACAACTTTGCTCCTGTTCGGCATCAGCCCAAGTTGGTCCAAAGCCTTAGCAGCTTGCTCTGTGTAGACTAGATCTAGGTTGTAAGTTCCGTCGCGTTCCGCCGGCCCGTACCAGTGGTCCCACGCACCGTTGTAACATGACGCACCTAGCAAATAAACATACAATTAATATACGATACAGTATTTACAGGACAGAGCGACGAGACTACCAGTTTGGGTCCCTGCTGGTTAGTCTAATTGCCTGCCCATAATATCACAACGCCACGCAGAATTTTGAACACAATAACTATGTACCTACACATCGTTCTTCAATCAAAGATACCTACCTACCTACAGGTTACCTCGTTGGTTTATTTCTTTTCCTTGTTCTTCCAAATCGAAGCACAGTACAATATGACAGCAGAATAGCACTCAAAAATTAACTAACAAAATCACTTTTCCTTCACTTCACCTTTTATCAGCTTCCATTTGTCGACAGTGATGCTGGCAGTTTTCCAAATATCATCAATATTATGCACGAGTGTTGTTCTTTCTGACTTGAGGTCTTTCGACAGCGCTTCCCATTGGTTGATGCCGTCTATATCTTTGAGTACACTGCAATGATGAAATAATTGCTCTAAAAGATAGGACTGCACATGAATTTCCTAAAATTTTGGTGGACATCACAGGTGGTATATTGTTCTATTAAGTAATTGTTAATGCCTTGGCTTTGTATAATATAATATGCTCCTGATGGATGAGTTTTAAAATATTTTACCTACTAAACATTTGTTTAGGTAGACTTTTAAGCACTACCTTCAATTTAAATGAAAACCGACTCTTCACATTATTATTTACAACTGTCGTGTCGTGTTTAGCTCCGGTGAAATATCAGCAATCACATATTTGACGATCCAAATCATTAGATTTCGAACAGTTTTTTAATACTAAGTGATTTCAATAGAATATGTTATTCATTTTAAAGATCTTAAAGTCAAAGTCAAAGTAAGGTTCACTACCTGGTATTAGCACCGGCGGCACTAAGTAGAGTAGGCAACCAGTCTACAATGTGTAGCCGCTGTGTAGCCACTCTAGATTTCTGCTCCAGCAACGGACTCCACAATAATGCCGATCCTCTCAAGCCACCTTCCCAGAGCGTATTTTTCACCTACAACGACACCAATGACAATTTAATCCGTTCAGTAGTGGTTAGGACTCTTGGCAGAGTTCGCCTGGGGAAATACCAGCAAACCTTTGCCAGTTATTCTACCGCCAAGCAATCTCTCTCTCTTCCTGGCTATATATCCCATATGGTGGTGGGGTCAGCCTTCCTGCTATTTCTTCTCCACTTCGCTCTATCCAAGACATCGTCATCAGACAACTCGCATTCTCTCATGTCCCTTTGCACTACAGTCCTTTTTTTTTTTTTTTAAATAAAGAATGCCGAGACGAGCAGGACATGTGCCTGATGGTAAGCAACATGCCTGCCACATAACAGCACAGTGACACGCAGCTATTGGAACATGGAGAGCCCAAATCATTACCTAGCACTGCACTGCGCTCGTCACCCAGAGATCTAAGTTGTTATATCTCTAAGCCCTGTAATTTCTCTGGAAACATTGCCCTTCAAACCGGAACACAGTAATGTTTGCACATTACTGCTTGGCGGTAGAATAATTGGCAAAGTCCTCCATTTGGTTTTAGGTCGGCCTCTGGATCTTCGACCAGGGGCGGACAACTGCAGAGCCACGTTCCCTACGTAGTCAGGGGGCCTTCTTTTCACATGTCCATACCATCTCAGCCTACTCTCCTGTAACTTGTCGGCAATGTCGAGCACACCCAGGCTACCTCGCACGTACTCGTTGCGGATTTTATCGAGCCTGGTGACGCCGCACATCCACCTCAGCATTTTCATTTCGGCAACTTGAATAGTGTGGACATTATTTTGTGTAACGGGCCAAATTTCACTGCCATACATTAGGACTGGTCTTATTACGGTCTTATAAATTAAACCTTTTAATTTTACTGGCATTCTCTTATCGCATATCACTCCAGTCACTTCTCGCCATTTTAACCACGCTGCGGCTATTCGGTGCTGTATGTTATATTCCACGTTCCCTGTACTATGTATCATACTGCCCAAATACTTATATTGATCACATGAGGTGACCACTTGTCCTTCGATAGAGATTGGGCTGTTAATACTCAGACCGGGTTCATTGAATGACATAAACTGGGTTTTTGCAATACTTAACACCAAGCCACCAGCTTGTAACTGCTGCTTCCATGACAAAAGTGCCTGCTCTAATTCAGTACGACTCTCTGTGCAAATGGCCACATCATCAGCGTAAATAAAAGTCCAAGATGCCGAATTTTGTGCCATCTCGGTTAATGAATCAAGCACTAAACAAAACAGAAAAGGGCTTAAAACTGAGCCTTGGTGTACTCCTTCCGTAACTGCTATTGATTTTGTGTCGCCCACCACTGTCCTAACCATAGATCTCGCATTCTGATACATGTCGGCAATGATGTTCACATATAGTTCGGGGACATTTTTCTTACGAAGGCTCCACCAGATCGAACTCCTCGGGACTCGATCAAATGCCTTTTCCATGTCCAAGAATGCTACATGCAATGGTCGGTTTTGAGTGCGGTATTCTTCTGCAATCAAACTCAGCGCAAACATCGGATTGGTTGTTGAATAGCCAGGGACAAAGCCATAGTGATTTTTAGATAAAGAACACTCTGATCTTAGGCGGTTGTCTATTATTCTTTCGTAGAGTTTCATGGTATGACTTAAAAGTTTAATACCCCGGTAGTTGTTGCATTCGTATTTACTTGTATAAATTGGTACTATGGTGCTCAGTCTCCATGCCTCTGGCATTTTAGAGGAAAACATCACGCAGTTAAAAAGATTGGTAAGTAACACAACTCCACGATCACGTAATACTTTCCATGCTTCTACAGGGATACCATCTGGTCCAACGGCTTTCTTATTAGACATCTTCTGAAGTGCTTCTTTAATCTCAGCTGGATGTATAGGTGGTATGAGTCCCATGTTTTTCCCCACTTCCGGCAGTTCTGTGCTGACTGGCTTTGAGTTCAGTAATTTCTCATAGTATTGATGCCAAACTGTTTTAACATCTTTGTCTTTGTACATTAGATCACCATTGGAGCATTTGATGGTTTTACACCTACATGGGTCTTTTGTGCCCCGATTTCGCTGTTTCGCAAGTTTGTAGATATATTTTTGACCTTCTTTACTATCTAGGGTTTTATATAAATCTTTCTGGGCGTTAGATTGTGCTATAGCTATTACTTTTTTTGTGTGCTTTTTTACTCCATTATATATTTCTCTGTCATGAACTGTATGGGTGGATTGCCAAGTCTTAAATGTATTTTTTTTCTTTTGGATAGCATCTTGTACTTCTGTTGTCCACCACCAAGTTTCTCTATTCGTTTTCACCCCTCCCTTTGTGCGACCAAGAGTCTTGTTTGCTGCAGTTGTTATGGATTTCCGTAAATTTTCCCATATTGTGTCAACGTCTGATTCGATATCAATATCCAAGTCAGACAGATGTTCGCTAAACTCTAAAATTTTGTCACCTTTCAGATTCCACCATTTAGTAATTTCTGGGTTCTGTGTTAGTTTGTTTTGAACTTTACCTTTAAATGTCATATCCATTACAACAATGCGGTGTTGGGGTGCAACGCTTTCTCCCGGAATAACCTTGCAGTTTGTAACGCGATTTATGTGACCTCGGTTTACCAAAATATAATCTATTTGTGATGACGCTGTGCCGTTTTTATACGTGATTTTGTGCTCTGATTTTTTTGCAAAGAAGGAATTGGCTATAACCAGATCAAAGGCAGCTGCGGTGGATAATATGACTTTGCCAGCATTGTTTAAGGTGCCATACGCGAGACCTCCGTGCACTCTTTTGAAGGCAACATTTTTTTCTCCTATGTGGCCATTCAAATCGGCTCCTAGCACTATAGTCTCGTTGGAAGGTACTAGCTGAAGTGTACCTTCTAGAGTTGCCCAAAAATCATCCTTTTCAATTTGGCTACAACCAGCTTGGGGAGCGTATGCTGAAAAGACATTAACGACTTCTCCTTCAACAAGTACTTTTATGTAGATTAGTCTATCATTTATACGATTGATTTCTAAGATGTTGTCAAGATGTTCTTCTTTTGTAGCAATCGCCACACCATTTTTTCCATGTTGTGCACCAACATACATTAGTTTGTAGCCCTCTCCGATGCTACGAGCTTTTGCTCCAGTCCATCTAGTTTCTTGTAGGCAAATAAAATCTACCCCTCTACGCTTTAGAAGAGATGCGAGTTCTGTTGTCTTCCCTGTTAGTGTTCCTACATTTAAAGTAGCGAAGCGGACTTTAAAGTTACAATTTGGGACTAACGTCTTTAGCCGAGCCCGTCCGTGACTCGGTAGCCCTAGCAGACTATTCGCAGATGTAGGGCGATATGTCTGCGCGTCGTTTCGCGGCGACGCCCTATCCGTTATCGTTAGTCCATTTTGCAACCTTCTCATACTTTCCTCAATAAAATGGCTGTTTGAGATTTATTAATCCAGTGCCGATTGCCATCTGACGCACAAAAACCCATCCTCATACGATAGGAAAATCTTTGGACTTGTGATGTTAAGTCCATGTACAGGTTATTTACTCCTGTAAATAGTCAGGTGCTTGGTTATCCCGTCGAGAGTCCGTCGTCAGAGCGTCGGTCGTCAGAGCCTCGTTCGTCAATCAGCAGGGTGTACCACGTGCAGGTGAGGTTGACATTTGAGTTGTGCTAAGTTCTTAGTTTCAACTCCTTCCAAATATTATACTGTGTTCCGGTTTGAACGGCAATATTTCCAGTGAAATTACAGGGCTTAGAGATTTAGTATCTTAGATCTCTGGGTGATGAGCGCAGTGCGGTGCTAGGTAATGATTTGGACTCTTCATGTTCCAATAGCTGTGTGTCACTGTGCTGTTATATGGCAGGCTTTTTTTTATTTTATTTTTTGAAAATAAAGTGTGAGGAGACGAGCAGGACATGTGCCTGATGGTAAGCAACATGCCTGCCACGTGACAGCACAGTGACACGCAGCTATTGGAACATGAAGAGTTCAAATCATTACCTAGCACTGCACTGCCACTTGTGGCACTAGTTAATAAGTAATTCTATGTAATATTTTAATTTCTTTGTGTCACAATAAAGTGTTTCTATCTATCTATCTATTGCGGAGCGGCTGAAAAGCTGCGATCAGTTGGCAGTCTCGTTGCCGGATTTGGCTCTCATGCCTGAGTTGTAAACGCCCTAGCGGTGAATCAGTGGTATCTGGCGATTGGCGATAACCTCACTGGGTGAAGGTGCTCAGTGCAGCGCTGGGTATTGATTTGGACTCTTCACCAATAGTGCGATAACGAATATTCTAAATACATGTAATAAGTTGTACGTATTGTCATCATTACCAAATGACCATTCGTAGTATTTCAATCAAATTATGGTACATACTTGACGCAGACGCAACCTAAATACTCTCTGATAAGTTGTACAAAAGAGGATCCTTTTATGAAACGGCATTCTCACGAGTACCTAAGTATAAAATAACAATAATTATCTTCGTATTAGAATAAAAATGTACAGCATAGTGGAATGAAATGAGTCCTTACCCCTTTCAAAGGGTAGTTGGAGGCAGCGTTATCGTTGAATCCCGCCGCGGCGCCTCCGTTGTCGGTGCTGAACAACACTATGGAGTTCTCCAGGAGGCCATGGGCGTGCAATGAATCAATCACCTTTCCGACTGACTCGTCCATCTTTGAAACTACGGCTACAAATACAAAAATGGGTCACTTTTAAATACTAATTGAATCCACGGTTCCACGGAAGCCATGCTATTATACTACGCTACGTTTAGCAAATTATATTTTTTTGGCTTTTTTATGATTGACCAAATTGAAGATCGATCGTGTTGGGGACAGCAATGTTTCATATAAAATCGTAAACAGAGAGCTTTCTTTGCCTATGAAATGTGTACTATGAAAGGTTGTCATTTATTAGTAGGGGTATACAATATTCTTGTTGAATGAATTCTAGTAATTACCAAATTAATTGCCTACCTGCAAATTTTTGCCTCTGAAAATCTTTGATATGTTTAAATTTAGATATAACGTTATCGGGAGCTCTGATGGGTTCGCCGGGGTTGCCGCTGTGCACTGCGGAGTGTGCCACCATCAGGAATAGAGGCTCAGTCTTGTTGTGGCTCTGAATAACCTGAAATAGATATAAAAATAAAAATATATGTAGGTACATATATCGCTTTTACGAAACCAATTAAACAGCGAGATGGTATTCTGAATCATCCACGATCCACGTAGCATAGCACAAGCAGCCTATTTTACTTTTACAAGGTGAGATTCAAGGCCATCAGATGAGAATCAAGAAAGATAGCCAAATGCGAGTTGGCGGATATCCTTGAAAGATGTCTTGACGTTTCCACGCCGGTATCCTCACGGTGTTTAGTTCCGCAGCTGCATTGGACCAATACCACTAGGCCACCACGACGTGTATGACAACGTTGCATACTGCATACTCCATACTACATCGGTACGTAGATACTTATTGATACAGCTGGAAAAAAACGACCGAGGTCGAGCCATCTGATAATCGTCTAAGAAGATATGCAATATCAGGGACATTCCTAGTCCGTTGACTTCCATAGAGGACTCCTATTGGCGGTACTTACGAATTACTCGTAGTAATAGACCGTAGGTTAATGACATTTTTTGTGCCCTGTAGACTGTAATAATAATTATAAAGCTTAAGCCGCAATCGTTGGTTCGAATCCAACTTTGCACATCTAATTATTATATTTATTATTTTTCTAAATGCAGATGTACTACAAGTTTATTTCACCGCTGGATTGTGCAGGAAACATTGTAAATTGTAAGGAAAACGACATGTACTGCCAGTCTGCATTCGATCAATGTAGTGGATTATCGCTTTGACTCTCTCCTTATGACAGCAAGCGCCGATCCCCAATAGTTGGAATATAAATTTTTAGTTTACGACTTTTATGTGGGCTGTTTATGTTTATATCTACAGGCTTTTAGCACTTCACATTAAAATAATCGTGTGCTTTCAGATTTCATGACAAATAAGTACTCTACTTGGCTGCTGCTCCTCAATACAGCATACAGCTCTGGCTCTGGGCGAACTAGGTCAGTGGTCATAGCGGCTAAATTACCTAGATCTACTCACTTCACTAGAGGCTAGAGGGATATGTAGGTAAGTGTAACTGAAGCACAACTTATGATAATTACCTTGGTAGGATTCACTTGTTTTGATTTTAGCTTTATTGGCGCTGAATCCCAGAAATGAAGGTTTGAAGGGCAATGTTTCCAGAGAAATTACAGGGCTTAGAGATATAACAACTTAGATCTCTGGGTGACGAGCGCAGTGCAGTGCGAGGTAATGATTTGGACTCTTCATGTTCCAATACCTGCAAGTCACTGTGCTGTTATGTGGCAGGCATGTTGCTTACCATCAGGCACATGTCCTGCTCGTCTCGTCACTCTTTATAAAAAAAAAAGACTTGTAGTCCAGTCGGGGCAGACATAAAATTAACCTGAAATAGGAAAAAATTCGGGGAGCGATTTCTTTTTTTTTAAACGTCGAAGAGGGTGGTTGGAAGTATAAATCTCGATTTTCTAACCAATCCCGGTAGAGGGTTCGCCGCCATATTATTTTAAAGTTTTAGTGAAATACCTCGTTAATTTTCAACTTTAGAGTAAAAATACTACTACTACTAAGTTGGCTCAACGGTCCAAAGTGGGCCCTGGCCGCTGACACTAAAAGACGCCACTCATCTCTGTCTTGAGCCTTTTCCTGCCATGAGACAGAGGCTTGAAGCTCGTGTATGTCTCGTTCCACTTGGTCTTTCCATCGGAATCTGGGACGTCCTACCGGTCGTCGACCATTTGAGACAACTAAATAGGCGCGCTTAGCAGCTTGATCTTCTTCCATTCTTTCCACGTGGCCGAGCCAGCGAAGCCTATGAGATTTGGTTTCACCCAAGATATTAGGTTCAGCCACTAGATTTTCAATTTCTGCATTCTTCTTCACCCTCCAGCTACCATCTTCTTTTCTTGTCGGCCCTAAAATTTTCCGGAGTATTTTTCGCTCCGTAATGAGCAACCTATTTTGCTCTTTTTGCGTAAGTGTCCAAGCTTCACATCCGTACATTAGGATAGGCCTAATAACCGTTTTATAGATACGGATTTTGGTACGTTTACTAAGAAGCTTGGACACCAAAACCTTGTGTAGTAGAGCACTACAGCGAAGAGTATTTTGCACTCGAATTTCAATTTCCCCTTCTCTAGCATTAGTATCTGTTATAGTGCAGCCCAGATACCGAAACTTATCTACGCCTTTGTAGATAGTACTCCCCACATTCAGGTTTGCTCTGGAAATTCGCGTGTTCTTGTAACGTCGCATATGCAGATATTACGTTTTATCTCGATTAATTCTAAGACCAACCTTTTCTGCTTCTGTTTCTAGGATCTTAGCTGCTTCCACCACCTGGGTCCGTCTTTCGCCTAACAGTGCCAAATCAACTGCGTATCCTATTACCTGATGTCTTCCATTCAACTCCACTCCACCGTCCAGTTCAAGTACTTTCCTTTGCACAAACTCTAGTAAGTACTAAATTGAACAAGATCGGTGATTAGGCGTCTCCTTGTTTCAGGCTGGTAGCAACTTCGAACTCTTCAGTGACACCTGCACCAATTCTGACAATCATTTTGCTTTCTCGCGTAGCTATCTCGATCGTTTTAGTTAGTTTGGGTGGTATTCTGGAGTTTCTTAAAATAAAATAGAGTAAAAATGACCGTATCTAAAGTTGTTGGAAATTTAATTTCTCACAAGTTTGGTCACTGTCATTTTTACGCTAGGATCAATATTTGCAGAGTTATACTATCAAGTTTATCAAAAAAATCGTAATGCGTGGAATTTTATTTTCTTCAACTTTGGTTCTCGCACTTTTTTCACAATCAATATTTTCGGATTTATACTCAAGAAAATACATAACCACATGTAAAAGACACAAAATTCCCTTCAACATACTCCATTACATTTTTTGACGTGATAACGTCTTATAATTCGATGAAGCCGGCTGCACGCCCGCAAAACATGACGTCATGTAACGTTACCGCCGTTACCTCGCCTTATTACTTTTCGCACCATCTAGTGAGTGAAATGTGTATTACGTTCAAGAAGTCTGTCCATGTTTTAGAAAAGCGACGATATGAAGTTAAGAACTTGTGCTAGTACAATGATGTACCCAGAGATGGCGCTTTGAACAGCTTTTCAAAAAGCTTCAGAATGTTTTACCTAGATGGTAGACCTTTTTAGTAGTGGTAGGACTCTTAGCAGAGTCCGCCTGGGGAAGTACCACACCTTTGCCAAATATTCTACCGCCAAGCAGTAATGTGCAAACATTACTGTGTTCCGGTTTGAAGGGCAATGATTCCAGAGAAATTACAGGGCTTAGAGACATAATATCTTAGATCTCTGGGTGACGAGCGCAGTGCAGTGCTAGGTAATGATTTGAACTATCATGTTCCAATAGCTGCGTGTTACTGTGCTGTTATGTGGCAGGCATGTTGCTTACCATCAGGCACATGACCTGCTCGTCTCGTCACTCTATGCTATAAAAAAAAAAAAAAAAGATGGCGCTTAACACAAATTCCATCAGTATTTTCTTAAGACGTTGTCACGTTCAACTATCGTCAGTACAGACTTTACAGACCACCATTTTTTACAAATAAACTAGATAATAAACAAAATATATGAAAAATAAAAACAATTTCACCTCCGATTTGAGTATAAATCCGTAAATATTGATCGTGAAAAAAAAGTGCGAGAACCAAAGTTGAAGAAAATAAAATTCCACCCATTACGATTTTTTTGATAAACTTGATAGTATAACTCTGCAAATATTGATCCTAGCGTAAATATGACAGTGACCAAACTTGTCAGAAATTCCAACAACTTTGAATACGGTAATTTTTGCTTTAAAGTTGAAAATGAACGAGCTATTCCACAAAAACTTTAAAACAAGATGGCGGCGAACCTTCTACCGGGATTAGTTAGAAAATCGAGACTTCTAATCACCCTCTCCGACGATTAAAAAAAAGAAATCGCTCCCCGGATTTTTTTCTATTTAAATGTCTGCCCCGACTGGACTATTGTGGCAATAATAAAAATAGCTTCTAAGCAACTCGAATATTGACCTAAATTGTAAAGCGTAGGATTCTATTTGACGATCTTAGGAATAAGTCAATAATGACCAAATCACTTATGTAAACAGTTGGAGTAAAATTTATCTTAGATTCTATCTTAGGTATTTAGGCGTAGGTACTTACTTTGACCGCTTCATCTGTGTAGACGTCAGTCGCGTATTTTCCGAATAGATCATGCGCTACTTGGAATCCTGAAATCATTTGCACAAATTATGACATCATTATTAGCTTATTTATAAATGCATACCTACTAATCTCTAATGTATATCTAATTTGTTATGCTTTTTTTTGTCAGAAAAAAGATACATCATTCAGTTTGTATTGGATCAGGGATCAGCAATACTTTATGTTCAGCAATGCCGGGCCTATTTTCAGGGGAAACAGCCATAATCCTGATGTCTGCAAATGGAGCTTGAATCGGTCTCTTCTAGGTAAGCCCGCTCAACATCAGGCGAGATGGCGGTCAAATATAAACCTAAGTATATTAAAAAGAAACCTTTCTCAGGCGACGGCACTTCTATAGATAGAATTGCGCTTAATTTTTAGCATATAGTCTTCTGAACGACAGGTCGCAGGTATTCTGTGTGCTTTGGAACTGAACGGACTTCTAATTGCAGTGGTGTTCTAATGATTAAGGCACATTCTACTCTAGTTACGGTTAAGGCGAAATTATAAATATGAGATAATGCGCTTATCATTTAACTAAGTAAATGAAGTAAGTTGACATCTGATGGGTGTTGATTGACAACGCAGTCGGCTCAGAATAACACTCCTAGTTTCTGTCATTCTAAACGGATAAGAGAAAGACCGAGAGGTTCGATTCTGTGTCGAGATCTCTGAAATGAAAAACACGCAGAAACGACTTTGACAGCAGGGCTAGTCACTCAAGTAATCCCTACTCATCAATATTATAAAAGAGGAAGAAACTATAATAGTCCAGTCATTTAAGCTTAAATTAGGTAAGAATCTCGGAAATCGAGATACCCAGCTGTAAGTCTGTAAATACTTGTATATTGGCACCCTAAAAGTTGTCTCAAAACCTACATATTGTAGGGTGTGAGCAACTATTAAATTTCAAGGTCAAAGGTCGCAAAAATCGGTTTTTTGCGCTTTCTTTGGAAATATCTCATTTCCTATGGCTTTGTTGCTATTTGTATTTATTATCAATATTGTAGAATACAAAATTCTCTACAAATTTTGTTTGAAAATTTTTTTTATACGGTGAACCGTTTTTGAGATAGAGGGCGGAGAGCGCCTAGTCACCGCATAACTTCAGGGTAGCGATTCTGAAACCATTCGGTTGCATCCGACACGGAATCTCATCTCTCGGTCTTTGTCATGCTAAACAGATAAGACAAAGACCGAGAGATGAGATTCCGTGTCGGATGCAACCGAATGGTTTCAGAATCGCTAGCAAGGTCAACCGGTGCCTCCGGTCGATAACGAGAGATATACAGGTTTCTCAAGTTCTTCCATGATTTCGGGGTCAAACGTTCCATATTCGCTATTGTCCCTCTGATATGGTAGAGCATTGAGACAAGCTTGCCCATTACATTGGCCACAAGCTAAAGAGCATTGCCAGCCCGCATCCGCATCGCGAACCACAACCAATCTTGCAATTGCAGAAAATTTGGATGAACTAGCTGCACTAGCAGCATTGGAGGAAAAAAATTGTTCGGCCCAGAGATTATTGGAGAGCGGAACTCAAACCTTAATAGTATAAATAAACCTTAGTGGTAATAGTTTATTATTATTAGTAAGTATTTATAAAGTAAATTATATAAATTCATATTTATAGGGAAATATTTATTATTTTATGTAGTTATATAATAGTACATTATGATATAAGTGCGCTAAGTTGATAATTACAGACGAGGCGTTATTGCTAGCTCGAGCCGAAGGCGAGAGCTATAATTAGCAGAGGCTGTAATTATCAAAGCGCACGTATGTCATACGACGTTTTATAACACATTTGCGAGGAAATAAATAAAACTATGTCGACATTTCCAAATAAAAACAAAACAGCTAAAAAAAAGGGCACGGAATAATTTTTAATTGTTCACAGATTAGCAATGCGAGCGCATCGCCACCAAATTATTGCGAAAAAAAAATTGTAAGAGGATGAAAAATGATATTACAAAAAAACTTAAGACTTAGAAGCTTGAATCTTATCTATTTTTAGGCCTTATATTACAGTAGCTGTCCACCCCGGCTTTCCCGTGGTATATAATATAAGTAAAGCATATTATAGCCTATAACACTCAGGGATCACGTTATACGTTTCCAATAGTGAAAGAATTTTTAAATCGGTCGTGCATATCAAATACACCAAAGAAATAAAGTCAAAAAATGATAAAAAAATACATGTTTGGTATACTCAATACGCATCGAAAAGGTTTAATTAAACTGACTAGGTTTTAGGGGACCGAGTCACCTCCGTCCGTGGGGAAACACCTGTGAATAGAAAACCCCACACGTGGTCCCTGGGTGGTGCCAATCAGGTGACAGAAATACCGGTGGTAGGCTTCGGCCGAGGCTGGTGACCACCCACCAGACTAAGTCATGCCGCCAAGCGGCCTAGCCGTGTTCCGGCATGTTGTCTGGTGACGCCATCAGGGGAAAACGGGTCGGAATAGTTGCTGCATAACTGCAAGACCGTATTGTCGCACGCCTATACTTTGCATCGGAAAGCTAGTCATGGAGGGTAGCGGGATCCGAGGCACGGTTGCCGCGACCGACCGCAGATAGTTGGGGGCCCAAGTAGTGAGCTAGCCACTTATGAAAGGCTGCCCCGCCATCTAGCGAAAAATCCCGGGATGCGCTATCCTGCCGGTTGGCGACCGGATGACAGGCCAGATAGACATCTCCGGGGGGGCTCGGGCGTCCCCGCAGTCTCCAGACTAGTTTCCCATTGATGTACTAGTGTTGTGTGCTGTGACCGTTGGTCAGCAGTGTGTAGCCTCGTTCCACTTCCGTTTTCCCACCGACATTCACTCTCAAATAACATGAACAGGAAATTTAAAAGAAACAAAGTTATAAAGCGGCTGCACTCCTCGTCACTCAAAGTGCACCTCACGAATATTCGAGGTCTGCACTCCAATATCACCGCAGTCCACCACCATCTAGAGACTGAGCAGCCGTCGCTCATGTTTCTTACGGAGACGCAGATAGGATGTCCGTCGGACGTGGCGTACCTAACTTATCCAGGATACACCCTGGAGCACAAATTTCGGCCCCGTGCTGGTGTGTACCTGTACGCCCGTAACGACATCTGCTGTCGGCGTCTCCGTAATCTTGAGGACACCAGATTCTCTGTTCTTTGGGTGCTGTTGGACACAGGCATAGACAAAGTTGTATATGCCTGTGTCTATCGGTCGCACAGTGGGGATCAGGAGACAACAAGGCTCATGGATTATTTAAGTGAGGCAGCGGACGCGGCTCAACAGAAGTACCCTTCAGCCCAATTGGTGTTACTGGGGGATTTCAATGGTCATCATAAGGAATGGCTGTACCCATACCGGGATACCGACCACGCTGGGCAGGAAACGAGAAAGCTAGCTTTATCATTAGACCTAACCCAGCTGGTCCAAGAGGCCACGCGGGTACCAGACGTTGAGTCGCATACTCCTTATTGCTTGGACCTTCTGCTGACAACGGATCCAGACCGATATTCCGTGGCGGTATCTTCGCCTTTAGGCAGCTCCGACCACTGTCTGGTGAAGTCAGTATCCGTTTACCATCCACCCGATCCTTGCCCCAGTGGCAACCGGCGGCTATGGCGATACAAGTCAGCAGATTGGGATGAGATGCGATCTTTCTTTGCGTCTTACCCATGGCAGTCATTGTGCTTCACTTCAGGTGATCCGTCAGCTTGCGCGGATGCTGTGACTGATGTAATACGAATGGCTATGGAATATTTTATTCCATACTCTGACGTACAGCAAAGCTCGCCTTTGGTTTGGATCTCAATGTTATAGTGCAGAAGCATTTAAACATGAGACCTACCTAGCCTGGGTTGAAGCTCGACAGCGTAAGACAAGAGACGTACACCAGAAGAAAAAGGCGTTTAACAAGGCTGCCAAGGCATGCAAAAAGGCCCTTCAGAGGGCTCGTTTTGACCATATTAGTCGAATAGGGAAAAAACTGGCTTCGTACCCTGCGGGCAGCAAAGCGTTTTGGTCCCTAGCTAAATCGGTCGAATCGAACTTCTGCCGCTCCTCACTCAATGCCTCCAATGTTGAAACCTGATGGGGCGCTGGCTCACACGGCGATGGAGAAGGCAAACTTGTTTGCATCTCAGTTTGCGGAATCTTCACGTCTAGATGCTGGTAGCGCGATACTTCCTACTCCACCAGGCAGTTCGTCTTTAATGTCGGAAATACACATTCGTCAAATGGAGGTTCGTAAAGCGCTACGCAATCTGGATGTGAATAACGCCAGTGGCCCGGACGGAATTCCTGCTGTAGTATTGAAGGCTTGTGCGCCTGAGTTGTCTCCTGTACTGACGCGCCTGTTTAGACTCTCTCTCCAGACTGCGCAAGTACCGAAATCATGGAAGGTTGCTAACGTGCAACCTGTGCCCAAAAAGGGTAGTCGTGCTGACCCTACCAACTACAGGCCCATCTCGGTCACGTCCATACTCTGTAAGACTATGGAACGTGTCTTAAGCCACAGGCTCCTGACGTACCTAGAATCTAACGACCTCCTTAGCGACCGGCAATACGGGTTTCGCCGAAACCGGTCCACTGGGGATATTCTAGCGTACGTCACTCACATCTGGAGTGAGGCCATCGATAAACACGGAGAAGCACTTGCAGCCTCTCTGGATATATCGAAGGCCTTTGACAGGGTTTGGCATGACGGCCTTATAAACAAACTTTCTGGTTTTGGTTTGTCTCCTGGGTTTGTTGCGTGGATATCGGACTTCTTGAGGGATCGATCCATACGAGTCGTCATTGATGGCTGCTCGTCGGATCAAATAGCTATCAATGCCGGAGTCCCTCAAAGGTCGGTACTCTCTGCAACGCTCTTTCTGCTACATATCAACGATCTGTTGAAGCCCGGTATCTTTGGGTACGCAGACGATAGCACTGTTGTAGAGAGTTACATATCTAGCGCGAGAGCCAGTGGGCAGCAAACCCAGTTACTGAGAGAGAGTATGATCGAGCGTTTGAACTTGGCCCTTGAGGCAGTCTCTGAATGGGGCGATACCAATCTGGCCAAGTTTAACGAGGAAAAGACACAGGCGTGTCTGTTCTCTGCAAAAAGGAGTCCATTTCAACAAACTCCTTCTTTTCGAGGTGTATCCGTGCCGGTTACCGACCATCTCGAGCTTTTGGGTGTTACCTTGTCATCTACGCTCAACTTTGGCTCTTATATCGAGTCCAAAGCTAAATTAGCTGCCAAAAAACTAGGTGTCCTCTCAAAGGTGCGAAGGTATTTCAAGTCTGAACAGTTGCTTACATTATATCAAGCACAGATTCGCTCTTGTATGGAGTACTGTTCGCACCTTTGGGATGGATCGGCTAAGTATCAGCTCGAGGCTTTGGAATCGATCGAGAAACGTGCCAAAAGGCTCATAGCTTGAACATCGCCGCAAAATTGCTAGCTTATCGGTTTTTTATCGGATACATTTCGGAGAGTGCGCGACTGATCTGCATAACTTAATACCACCTTGCCCTTTTTTTTTATCGGACTGCTCGTAGCTCGAGAAAGCGTCATCGTTTCATGGTTGATGTTCCAAAGACACGAACAAAGAGGTTTGACTCTACTTTTGTGATAAGAACATCTAGGCTGTGGAATGAGCTACCTGAGTGGATTTTCCCCGATAGTTATAATCTTGGTGTCTTCAAGTCGAGAGTGAATCGGTTTCTTCTAGGTAAGCACGCTTCATCGTAGGCCGCATCGTCGCTTTCCATCAGGCGAGATGGCGGTCAAGTGTAAACCTATTGTAGTTAAAAAAAAAAAGACCCAGTTTCCGTCACGATGCTTTATGTAATAATTTCGGCGTTGATTCACGTAACAATAATCCTACTAATATTATATGTGTCAATGTATGGATGTTTGGATATTTGGATGTTTGTTGCTCAATCACGTCCTAACATATGAACAGATCGGGCTGAAATTTAGAACACAGATAGATTATAGTCTGGAAGAACACATAGGCATTTTTATCCCGGAAAACCAACGGGAACGAGAACTTCGCGGGTAACACCGCCAGGCGCAGCTAGTATAATTATAAGTATATTCGCATAAGCAGCCCACTAAATATTCTCACTGCTGGGACTCGGGACCTTCTCTCGCGAGGAGAGAGTTCAGGCCATAATCCACCACTCTGGCCAAGTGCGGGTTGGTGGATGACACATGACTTCGAAAGATTCTAGGTACATGTCAGTTTAAAGTTAGCGGCATTACACACATGACTACGAAAATACAGTGGTGCGCGTGGTGGGCTTTGAACCCGGGGGCTCCGAATCGGCAGTCGCCGTTCTCCATCCGTTCCTTACAAAGGGGTGAAAATTTAGATCTGGTTATGTTTTCGCTGACCTACTACTAATTTAACACGCAACGTAATGACACTCAATTAGTCATGGTAGCATACCTCGTCGGAAGTCGTATCCCCAGGATTTTTTCTCCATAGAAGTGTGGTCATACATGTCGATCCTTCCCGTCCAGAACCCGATGTGGCTGTCGAACCTGCAGACTTACATAACTACATACAACGATCTCAATACATTGATGTGCCCTCCCAAACTTCAGGGCGCACGGAATCATGTCATCGTTGGGAAGAGTGAGCTCACTCTTTCCGTTCTAGTCTGTTGTAGGAAGCGATGAAGGCCGGACGTTGTCAACAACCAAAATAAGTAGAACCACTGAATACCACGCCACTAGATAATAAGGGGCAAGTAGATAGGTTGTGTGGACTGCGTAGTGCGGTAAACTACTTATTTACAATACACATAGACACGCAGTTTATTACCAACTTGAAGGTCCTCAGGGCACATCCATTGGTTTAAATCGATGACTACATAAGGTGCATAAAAAGACGTCACTAGGGAACAGACTGAAATGCCCTGCATTACAATCAGCTTACTTTTGCAAATTTACAAGGCTTGGAAGAGGCTGTAATGGTTGCATGACACTTTGCTGTTTTGGGCAGGCATGTTGCTTACCATCAGACATATGTCCTGCTCGTCCTGTAACTCTTTACTATAAAAACAAAAAATATGTTTGTTTACCCGCGATACAACGGCAGGTATTCCTTCTTGAAGTGCCCCAGATGCCACTTCCCGACCAGGTGAGTCCGGTACCCAAGCTCCTTCAGATACTGAGGTAGTATCTTATCGGAGAGCGGAAGTCCGCGCGGTTCTGCGCCGTATATCACGCCGTGTTGCATTCCTGAACACACGTTTAAAAATATGCTTACCGAAACAATGGTAAGTACCTATAAGTATTTTTTGAACTGAAAATTTCTTGAAAGCTTTTGGGACAGCTGAAATCTCGTGACATCGCGTTACCGACATACGTGATAGCAGTATATCTGTATCACTCATGTGTGTCTTCAAATCGAGAGTGAATCGGTTTCTTTTAGATAAACACGCTCCATCGTAGACCGCATCGTCACTTATCTTATAGTTTTCACTTCAAAAAGCTATACTAGGTACAGGTGACGTATTGTGCAACATTTACACAATTATAAATTTTCCTTCCTATCGGCAGTCCTTAATTGACTGCCATTTTTTTATTGTACTTAATACTTTTTAGGGGTCCGTACCCAAAGGGTAAAAACGGAACCCTGTTACTGCGACTTGACTGTCCGTCCGTCCGTCTGTCCCCAGACTGTATCTGAAGAACGGTGATAGCTAGACAGTTGAAATTTTCACAGATGATGTATTTCTATAGCCGCTATAAGGCTATAACAAATACTAAAAATAAAATAAAAGTAATATAGGGGGGCTCCCATACAACAAACTTGATTTATTACCGTTTCTTGCTTGATTAGTCCGTCCCAAGAAAACTAGATGGCGCCACTAGTAAAAAAAATATTGGCAGTCATAGGAACTGCCGATAGAAGTGAAAACTTCTAACATAGAATTTGATAGCTTACCTTGGAAACTACACGGGTGTAACCGGAGGGCGTGGGCTGGCCGTCATAGCATGGCCAACTAGAAATGCGTCAGCATTTACCATTGGGTGATACATTTCTAGATGGTCATGCCATGATGGGCAGGGCCACGCCCTTTCACTTTCAGCATTTCCCATTGGCTGACGCATTTCTAGATGGCCAATGGCCAGGGTTCCGAGTTTACCCGAAGATTTCTTATCATACCCGAGCGTGACGCTAGAATTCAATTCACAGCCCACGAAAAATCTGTCTAGGCGCGCCCAAAGAAGTTTTCACTTCAATAAAACGCGAAATCGAATTCGTAGTCAGAATTATAAGGAAAAAACCAAAATTTTATCAAGGCATTTTGCCTGTCAACCGAAATTGCCATGTATGCGGAATTTCGAATAAAGCCAAAGAGGTTTTCGCCGTTTATTCGCCAATGGTACGGAACTCTTCGTGCGGGAATTCCACTCGCACTTGGCTGGTTTTATTTTGTTGTCGTGATAGTTGACTGCGACAGATATTATTTGCGTTTACTCAGAATACTCGCTGTCTCATTTAAGCAATGCTTTTTAATTGTTATTAATTCTTAAATTGTGAAAAAAAAAAAATCTTTACTATTTTTTTTCACAATTTTTATGCGAGTGTAACTGAATTGAGGTCCAAATTGCAGTTTACATTTATTGTTCTGTATAACAGCATAACCAGCCCATTTTGTGTGCTCAATGCCTTGGGGCCTTTTCTCGCAAGGAGAGAGAGAGTCAAGGGCAGAATACCTACCTACATACACCACCCTGGCCAAGTGCGTATTGGCGGATGACATTTGTGCTCTAGAAAGATGTCTTTCTTGGACCACACCGTTTTCCTTCGCCGCAAAAGCCTGTATAGTGATGAAGAACTCGTACCTACCTATATCTGCACTTGTATACGTTTTTTGAAACAATTTTTGTTACCTAAATTTACATCTATACTTAATTGCATTTAAATACTTAATAGCATATTCAGAGAAAGTTGGCAAATTACCATCATGATGCGAGGCATCATATTAAAATTTATATTATTGTTATTGGTTAGATAACGTATTGAGTTAGATGTTACTTTGCGGAAGTTTATGATAGTTATCAGAAGTTAATAAACCAATATTATGTAAAATGCAATAGACAATAACATACAACTGGTTCTCGTATTCGAGTCAACGAAATAATAGATCCTAAGGGAAAGTGCATTATGTACCTATCGGTTGTTCGGATACTCTGTTGAATTACGAATTTAATTTCCGTTCGAATAGGTATGTTTTTAGATTGATATGGTTCTATCTAGGTAAGTTTAGCAAGAAATAAGTTTAAGGGAGTACTGCCCTTTCTGCGCTAGCCTGAAGTTCGGTGTGCTATGCAAACTGCCGTAGGTGCTATTAAAACAAAAAAAAAGTTTCATATAGGACATAGGTACTCGTAATAATGACAGAGCATTTATCTAGTACTTAACTAGTATCAGTTTATTTTTATACTTAATTTTATGTTTTTACAATTTTCTAAATCTAAACCTAGATCGCCGCCGGCAGCGGGACAGGCCCCCAGCCACCAGTGATTAGGTCTACAAAGTGATACCTCCTGACCATGCGTGCTGTCTGCTGTGTCAAGTACTCAAGCATAACTGCTTTTTGCCAGGTGCGGTCCTATCTTCGCATTTTGGAGAGGGTCACCAGTACTCAGCCTAATATTTGGGGGGCCTCAATATAAACTGGGGACCCCGGTAGAAATCGAGTAGTGCCACTAGTCCGGTTGCTAGTTCGGTTAACCGAACTACTGCAACTTTTTAGTCCCAGTAGTTCGGTTGTACGTCATCGCCGATACAACAAATTGAGTAAAAAATACTTTACTAGTAGCGCCCCACGATTTACCCGCGTAGTTCCCGTTCCAGTTGTTTTCCTGCTTTAAAAAATACTAAATGTGTACTAAATGTAATAAAAATGTGTAAGTACTAGATACTTTTAAATTTTGTAGATTTTTAATTTAACGTAGGTATACCGTTTTGGGGGAGGGGTCATTTCTTCTGTGACCCCCTAGGGGGCCGGGTCTTTTAGCTATAAGTCCGTTCACTGACACTACTATGATCGTCGAATCAACGGTATCAAATCCCACATGGCGGTAACTTCATGAACCAAGTCATGGTAATTGCTGAGCTTGTTCTTCTCGGGTTTCACAAGGCATGTGGTCTATGACCGATCCACCAGTACGATATTATCAGGCTTTTTGGTGACAATGTTATTATTACTCGTGGCGTCGTGGCTTATTTGATAAGGAGCCTTTTTGCCGCGGAGTTGGAGATCGTTGGTTCGATTGGTGGACCCAGGACTATATTTTGTGAGATGACATTTGAAAACTTTTTGTCTTGGGTTTGTGTTTCAATAGATAAATGATTATTGGTGGACCAGGGCCGAGCCGTCCCTGTGTGCGAAGTGTGCGGCGCACACAGGCGCCAACACAATAGGGGCGCCAGCGCCGCCACCGAATTTGTTTTTAGACTTACGCGACACCATGTTCTTTGTAGTTGAGTATCGTCGATTAGTAAGTACTAAGTAGGTAGGATAGGCGCAACATTTGCCTATGTAGTTAAATAACGATTCATAAATTGCTAAGTTGCTATAGTTTATTGTAAGTGTCTCTTTCTTTTAATAATCTTTTATTAAAAGAAAGAAAGAAAACACAAGTCGAAGACGTTACTTCTAGAATAAAAACACTGAAATGGAAATGGACGGGGCACACAATAAGAGGCATAGAAAAATGGAACAAAATAATTGTGTTTTGGTATCCCAGAAACAAAAAGAGAAGCCAAGGACGACAAGTGAGGAGATGGGCAGACGAAATAAAAACATCAGCAGGGAAAACATGGACAAGAACAGCACTGGACAGAAATAAATGGAGAGAAATGGAGGAGGCCTTTGCCAAAGTTGGGCACACAGACTTAAAATAAATGAAATAAAATGTAAAAACATAGTTGTTGATAACCATTGTATTGAACGTCTGAATAAAGGCTTATATTATTATTATTATTATTATTGTAAGTGTCTCCCAAGATAATGTTTACGTTTTGGGTTTTGGTTTACATTCGATACGGTCTCGCTTTTAAAATCAAAAGAACCACCGCGCCGTGAGTTTGTTTATTTAATTGAGATTATAAACGCAACTCGATACAATATGTGCAATGTAAGTTGAGTGGTGTCACAGGAGTTCACGAGTGAGCCAAAATACTGGAACAATCATTATTCGAAAGTGTGTGCAAGGTGCAAGTTCGTTTAAAAAGTATTTGTGTTTAAAATTCCTTCTAAATCCGCTTAGTAGTTCCGATGTTACGGTAAATATTATTTGTTCCCTAAATAATTTCGCACTTTTTTGGGTTGAAGAGTAGTTAATGTGGAAATCCAGACTAAAAAGTATCTGTGTTACAAATTTCCACCAAATCTGTGCATAAGCCATTCCGATGTTATAGTTAATTAAACTTTGCACTTTTTTGTGATAAAAAGTAGTTAAGCAATATGTTATTCTATACTATTAACACGTGAATTGGTTCGATATTTGAAACACAGGTGTTTTATAGTGTGAAATATTACACAGAATAGGTCTATAGGAAAATATTATTTCGGAAAAAAATATAGTTTCCTAAGAAACTAATATTATTTATGATACTGGAACGGTTCAACGGATTAAGTTTAAATTTAGCAGGATTAGCAGCCCGCTAAATGTTCCCACTACTGGGACTCGGGGCCTTCTCTCGCGAGGAGAGAGTCAAAGTCATAATCCACCACCATGGTTCAGTGCGGGTTGGTGGATGACACATGACTTTGAAAGATTTTAGGTACATGTCGGTTTCCTTGCGATCTTTTTCTTCACGCTTTTTAATTTAGCGGCATTACGCACATGTCTTATACAGTAGTGCGTGTGGTATTTGAACCCAAGGGCCCGGGAAGTCGCCGTTCTCCCGTCTAGAGCAGCTGTTGCTTGTTAAAATTTGAAATTTGAATAAAACAGTCAATTTCTACACATATCTCAGATTCTATGCGGAAAAATTCGCGGGTTATAGCTGATTTATTATTATTGCCAGAGGAACTATGTTTTTTTTAGTTATTAGTAAGTAGCTTATATGCTACTCCAGACTATAAACAATTATGTGGCAGGCATGTTGCTTACCATCATTATAGTCTGGAAGAGCACGTAGACTCAATGGCCGGCAAAATAACGCGAACAGGAACTACGTGAGTAAGATCGCGGGGACCTGCTAGTTTATAATATAAATGGGACGTTTGTTGCTCAATCACGTCGGAACGTCCGAACGGATTGGGTTGAAATTTGGAACACAGTTATAATATAGTCTGGAATAGCACACACTTAGGCTAACACGGGAAAATATCGGGGATGTGGGGACTGCACGGGTACCCATGGAGCACTGCTCTCTGCTTTACCCCCGATTACCTTGGATTTGAATTTTTTATAGTATTTTATAGTACTAATCAAGTCCTTTCGTTTGATACCTTTGATATTGATAGAGTTGTGAGAGAAAAGGTTGTTTCACCATTTTGTGGTGGCGGCTATCTTAGAATTTTACATTCATTACGGTGTATAGTATTCTACTAGTCAAGCCCTTTCGTTTGATAGCCATATTGAGGGAAGTTTTGAAGGAATATTTTATTCGCCATTTTGTGGAGGCGGCCTTCATGAATCGATATTAACCAAACATAGCTAAGAACTACCCCGCACAGAAACTGGATTTTAAATGAAACTGCATCGATATGGGCCTATCCATTTGAGAGCTACGATGCCACAAACAAACACACACACACCGACACGACATACAGGCAGACAGACATTGACGTCAAACCTCTAACACCCCTCTTTTTGCGTTGGAGGTTAAAAAGGGGCGCCATAAAGGTTTGGCACACAGGCGCTGGTGGGGGCCGGCTCGGCCCTGTGGTGGACGGACGTGTAAATATCATAAGTTCATAAGTATATATTTACAATTATGTAACTTTTTTATCAGTTAAGTAGGTGCCTACAAGTATCTGTCTCTGTCTCCCACAAAACAAGCTTTGGTTAGTTTGGAGCTAGTGTGTGAGAAATGTTGAACGATATTTATTGTTATTATTACAGACATGAGTACTAAGCACCTACATATGTAATGCTAGTAACTCGAAAAAGCGACGTCATTTCGTGGTTGATATTCGTGATTGTTGATGAAAGACACGAACAAAGATATTTGACTCACAAAAGTATGTGATAAGAACGTCTAAGCTGTGGAATACGTTGCCTGAGTGCGTTTACCCCGATGGTTACAATCTTTGTCCCTTCAAATCGAGAGTGAATCGGTTTTTTTTTCTAGATAAACACTCACCATCCTAGACCGCAACCTCGCTTAACATCAGGCGAGATAGCGGGCAAGTGTAAACCTATAGAAGTAAAAAAAAAACTAAATATTTACACAATAGTAGGTATAGATAGTGCAATCCACGAAGACGCGCTCCACTATTCCTCCTAACCGTTTATAGTATATGTGTGCAAGCTTTCGTCAATGTTTGAGTGTTATCGGTACACACTAATTACCTATGAATTGTAATTAGTGTGTACCGATAACACTCATTGACGGAAGCTTGCACACAAATATACCTACTATAAACGGTTAGGAGGAATAGTGGGGCGCGTCTTCGTGGATTGCTTATCTATACCTAGGTAAACTAAACTAAAAAAAATATAAATATATTGATTTAGTACATTTTTGTTACTTATCGTTACCACCACGGGTTACCACAGTAATTTTTTGTCCTATTTAAAAGCATTGTTTTCGTTACATAAGTGGTGTTAGTAAAAAGGTTCTTAGACATTAAAATAATCCAGAGACAGATGTCTGTAAAACACATCGTTTCTCCTCCGATCATCAAACTTCAGCAAAGTCGGGCAAGGTCAGTATTTGGATGGGTGACTGTCTGCTGCGCCCGTGTCGATTGTTACTCGTTTTTTGAAGTGAAAACTAGGGATGAGCCGAATGTGGTTTGAACCGAATACGAACTTCGGCCGAACTTCGGTTCAATTTCGCCGCAAATTTTTACTAAGTACCTACCCATGCAAAGATTTCTTAAACGCATTATTGAGATCTTCCAGTTTCATTGTGTGTTTTGACTAGGTAAGAGAGATTTCTAATGGTTGGTTATTAATGTTATTATTATTGTTTAGAAAAGTAGTATAATTTTTGTTTTTTGATTAAGTAAGAGAGATTTCTAAGACTTGTTGAGAAGAGCAGTAAAATTTTGTTTTTTGATTAAGAAATAAATATTTCTAAGGCTGGTTTGGTTAGTAAGAAGAGCGGTTTAATTTTGTGTTTTGTTTGATTAAGTGACCAAAGATTTTTGAGACTGGTAGTTAAAAATACCAATTTAAGTTTTTTGTTTATCACGTATGATTACTTTTTCTAATTCAAATGACTATGACTATTCAAATGACTATGAGTATATCAGACTTATTTTATTTCACTGTTACTACAGATATGTTTTTTCATTAATTTCTATTATGATAGTGCAAGTATATTTAGTGCAGAATGTTCGGCATTTTAACCGAAATTCGGCCGAATGACGAAGTTCGGTTCAAGCTGCCGAAGTTCGGTTAAACCGAATGTAAAACGAATTTCGGCCCATCCCTAGTGAAAAAAACTGGGGACCACGGCTATTGGCCATCTAGAAATGCATCAGCCAATAGGAAATGCTGACGCATTTCTAGATGGCCATGCCATGATGCCCAGGCCACGGCCTCTGGTTACACCCGTGTAGTTTCCAAAGTGAGCTATCAAATTCTGAGTTATAGGTAAGTTTTCACTTCTATCTGCAGTTCCCATGACTGCCATTTTTTTTTCATTTGTAGACGCTTGTCTCATTTGACTGACCATACGTCAACCGTCAACTATAGGTACATCTAAAATGGGGAAAACAGTTTGTACATACCATTATGAATGGGATATTTGCCAGTCATGAGCGCGGCTCGCGAGGGTGTGCATATCGGAGTCACATAGTAGTTTTGCAGGGCCAGTCCAGAGTAAGCCAGGGCGTCTATATTAGGGGTCGGGATGTCATTAGACCCGTGGAAACCTACGTCGTTCCAGCCCTGAAATAATACAAGTAGGCACCTTATAGAGCACAATTGAACTCATGAAGAATTTTTGAAACGCTGATTATTTTAATAAACCACTGCGCTTCATCTTATTTGGTATTAAAATATGTTTATTTTTATTGTGAAGAGGGACGGGACGAGCATAACATCTGCCTATAATACGCTTGCCCATAACAGCACTGCACAGCTATTGGAACCAACGATCTCAATACATGGATGTGCCCCTCACAAACTCACGTACGGGCGCACGGAATCATGTTATCGTTGGGAAGAGTGAGCTCACTCTTTCCATTCTAGTCGGTTACAGGAAGTAGTGGACGCCGGACGTATACCTATCACTATTCGTTGTCAACAACCAAAATAAGTAGAACCACAGATGGACTCAAAATTAGAATGAATTAGCTTATCTGACTCTAATCAGCAATAGCGATCGCTTTCTGTCCTCTAAATGTTATTGTTATCTATTAGATACCTACACAATTTGTAGAAACGGTCAGCTCATAAAAAAAAATGTTTACTTTTTTGGTAAGAAAATAAAGTTGATTTGTATGAAAATAATATTTAAGAATAAATATTAGGTACTTACCAAGTCATCGGCAATAAATAACACTATGTTGGGTTTCGATTGATTGGTATCCGCGATTACTAAGCAGAGACACATGCACCACCAAAACAACATTTTAGCATTTACGTATTCCATTTTGTTAGTATTTTAATTCGAGCGTGAGGAGAGGCGCGCCGGCAGCCGACCCGACCGGCCGAAGAGCGCCGGAGTGAGCTCTGTCGGTATGTTCCCATCTGACCCATCTGGCACGCCACGCAGATAGGGTAATCTATGTTGAAAGCGTAATTTTGTACAAAAAACTTGAAACTTTAACGTTGAGCATTTTTGAAATGAAAACTTTTCACCCGCCACAGACAGATTTTTCGTGGGCTGTGAACTGAATTCTAGGGTCACACTCGGGAATGATAAGAAATCTTCGGGACCATGCCCATTACGTCATGCCATGCCATCAGCATTTCTAGATGGCTATGCTCATGGCCACGCCCTCCGGTTTCACCCGCGTAGTTTTCAAAGTAAGCTATCAAATTCTCGAGTTATAAGTTTTCACTTCTATCGGCGATTCCTAGGACTACCGATTTTTTTTATTTAGTAGTCGAAAATCTTATGGGGTCGCGTCACCGAAATGCGCTTGTAGTGTAAACAGGTGACGTATTGTGTATTCATCATCAACAGCCCATTGCCGGGACTCGGAGCCTTCTCTCGCAAGGACAGAGTAATCCACCACGCTGGCCCAGTGCGGATTGGTGGATGACTCATGACTTCGAAAGATTCTAGGTACATGTCGGTTTCCTCACGATGTTTTCCTTCACCGTTTTAAGTTAGCGGCATGTGCGTACGCACATGACTTCGAAAAGACTAATATCTGAAACTACAAGTGCGAATTGAAGTAAAATAAGAAACTATGTTGCAGACATTTTTAAATTTTTGTTCGTAGATATGTAAAAAAATAGAAATGCAACGCATGACAAAAGCTCTTTTTTGTGTAACCTCGCATAAATTATTATTGGGAGTGTAGTGGGGTTCGGCTGCGCCTGCATCCGATCAGCGAAGGTGAAACGTAGGTTCTATCCGCACTCGGTGATCCAACGCATAGCGCACGTGGCTCCCGCGGGTCAGAGGCTCGGATGAGACAGGCGTGTGCTTGTGGCACGGACAAGGACGTTAGCTCTCATCAGCCTCCGCGCTATGACCGCGTGCACGTTGTTATTGATCGCTGTTTTACCCAAATGAGCTTTATCTTATTTGGCATAGGTACCTATTTGGCAGAGGACTTGGATGTTGATGCCAAGTAAATAGACTACACGTCTAGAGCTCTAGGCTAGATCCTCATTGTTGGTAGTGAACACAACCGTGACGCGACTTTCGCAACTTCTAGTAACTTGCATTGAATTTCCACAACCGGGACTCGGGCTATTGTCGTTTTTTTTTTTTTTTTATTTACATTATTCACTCCACAGACTCCGTGTCTTTATTAATACACTTTTTTACAGATTTCTTGGATAATAATAAGAAAAGGAAAATAGGGAGGAGTTGGGCACATTTCAAACCTAATTCTAGAGCTCGTCTGTAGAGCCGATCACTATCGGTTGGGATACTACCGCTAGTAATCGACTCCACATCGAGTATTTGCCTAATTACCATTTGCCTAAGCACCCTCCTCCCGGTTCAGAGCCTCCACTACGGATGTGCATTTCTGTCCCTGATGGCCATCTGTAGGTTGAACTCTCGGATGGTCTTCGGTGATGCAGCCAACGCTCGCCGCACGAACCGACCGATGGCGTCGTCGGTGTCGTCAGCGTAGTATATGAAGGTCCCCGTGTGCCGTGATATTGCAACAACTGCATGGGGCACGCTCTCGTGCAGCTTCATGTTTGCCTTGGTTTATTAATTGCCTATAATGTGAAATATACGTCAACTGGCAAAAATTTGGTACAGCAATGGTAATAATCTAATAATCTACCACGGGTCTAGAGCGGGTACGTCTCGTCAGGCGCGGTCCCAGCCTCGAATTTTGGAGGGGGTCACCAGTACACAGCTTCCGATTTTGGGGGGGTCACGACGTCACGAGTAATAATACAATAAATCTACTAAAAAAGACTTTGCTATGAGCGCCCTACGATGTTACCCGCGTAGTTGCTGTTCCAGTTGTTTTCCCGCGTTAAAAATAGTCTATATAATATTAGATATTTTGAATTTTTGTAGGTTTTTAATTTAACTTAGGTATGATTTTGGGGGGGAGGGGTCATGTCCCCTGTGACCCCTTCGGACCGCGCTTGTGTCTCGTACATATACATCAATATAGTGTAACTACTTCAAGACATCACCAATGTGAATTTAAATCGCAGGTAAACAATGTTTTTCTTTGTTTTGCCATGTTAGTGTGACCGAATAGACCATAGTAGGTATAGGTATAGGTACACCCAAAATGCAAATTTTATATTGTAGCAAGAAATGTTTTGTAGACATTGAATACCTACACGAAGTCATGTTCATATTCTAAAATCGCCATTGATGTGTCTGGCCATTGTTTACATTTAACTACTTATTTAGTTGCCGTGATTGTCTTGCTTAGGTACGTATCGGAAAGACCTAAAAGCTAATGGACTAAGACCTATATATTAAAACGACACAAGATCTAAATGACCTAGTCGCAAAACGTCATATTATCTGAATGACACGAGACACGAGGTCAAAACGGCCTGGTAGCAAAACGATCTTTTAACGAAATGCCCTTTATGGCTCCATGTACAGTAAGAAAAAAAATGTCTTGACTTGAAAAAATGCTATGAGAACAAAAGCAAGCTCAGGGAATTAGCAAACTGATGTGGCAGTCGGCCGGTCACATCTTTCGCAGAGCCGATAACCGTTGGGGATGGGTTCTGGAGTGTAAACCGCGAATCGATAAATGTTGTTTAGAGTGAGAGACGACCAAGATATGTGCCTGATGATAAGCAATATGCCTGCCCATAACAGCACAGTGACACGCAGCTATTGAAACTGCAGAGTCAAAACGATTCTGGTAGCACTGTTTTGCGCTCATCACCCAGATATATAAGATGTTTTATCGGTTTATTCCTAACCTGACCCGAAAACCTAACCCGGTAGCGGGTTAGGTTAGGAACAGCAAAAAAATATTGATTTTCATTCCTAACCTAACCCTCTTCCTAACCTGACCCGAAATGTTATTCCTAACCTGACCTGATTGCGGGTTAGATTAGGAACAGCAAAAAGTGATAATTTTTTTTCATTACGAACGTAACCCTCTTCTTAACCTGAGCCGGAAATAAATGTTCGCAAGTTAACCTCGATTCCAAAATCCTTCCTATCTGTAATCTTAAAAGTCTAAAAACTTTCAGTCAAGGAACAAAATATACTTCTATAAAAAATTCAACAATTAATTCATTTTCTGCCATTCCTTTGCCCGACTTATCTCCCTTTTCTTTTGATCGTTTCACAGAATGTGATGTTAGGAAGAGCTTATTGTCAATATCCTCGAACGCAGTCGGCGGTGACAGCATAAGTCGGAACATGCTTTTGCCCATCCTGGACATCATCCTTCCTACTTTATGTTTCCTGTTCAATAATTCCATATCATCTGCAGTATTCCCCTCTATGTGGAAAGATGCTCAGATTATTCCCTTACCCAAAAAGCCAAATCCTAAATCCTTTTCCGAATATCGTCCCATTTCTATCCTTCCATTTCTATCCAAAGTCTTGGAGCGTCTTGTTCACAAACAACTCAATCACTTCCTTAATGAACATGACCTCCTAAATCCTCTACAATCCGGTTTCCGTCCTGGGCATAGCACTGTGTCTGCGCTTGTGAAAATCACCGATGACATTCGCTTGGGTATGGACAACGGCAGGCTTACTGTTCTAGCTCTGTTAGACTTCAGTAATGCCTTTAACGCCGTTGATTTTGACATCCTACTGACAATCTTGCGCTCCCTTAACATATCTCCATCGGTGATCGATTGGTTTCGTAGCTATTTATACGGACGTCGGCAACGTATTCGCCTAGACGATATTTTTTCGTCTTGGTGTAGCACTAGAGCTGGCGTCCCTCAAGGCGGCGTGCTATCACCTCTCCTTTTTGCAATTTTCATAAATTGTATTTCTCAACATCTCACTTTCTTCTTTATGCGGACGACCTCCAAATTTATTCACACGCTTCACTCTCGAATCTACATATAGCAATTGATACTGTTAACGCTGATCTCCGCCAGATTTTAAATTGGAGTAAAAGTTTCGGTTTGAACGCTAATCCCACAAAAACACAAGTCATTATCATAGGTAGCTCTTATATGATCTCTAGAATAAATTGGGTCACAGTAGGTACCTCAAATTGTTTTTGATGGGGTAATTATTCCTTATAGCAAATCAGTGAGAAACCTCGGTGTGATTTTTGATGGAACTTTAAGTTGGGAAGTGCACTTGGAATCTATAAGCTGCAAATTATTTGCGTCTGGTAGATCTTTAAACACACTCTGTAATTTTCTCCCCACTGCCACCAAAGTTACGCTTGCTCAGTCTCTACTTCTTCCAATTCTTGATTACGCAGATGTCTGCTATCTCGATCTAACCGAGGCCCAGCTAGATAAACTTGAGCGTCTCCAAAGTTACTGCATTAGATTTATATTTGGCTTGCGCAAATATGATCACATATCCGAATTTCGTAATAAGCTCAAGTGGCTCCCCATCCGTTTTCGTCGGAATGCTCATATCCTCTCTCTTCTATATATCTAATATTTTGTTTAACCCTTCAACCCCCTACTACTTAAAAGAAAATTTCACACTCTGTAGCAATGTTCATCCTCGTCCTTTAAGATCAAAGTTTAATTTATTGTTGAATGCTCCACCAGCACGTACCGAAACATTTTACGGCAAATCTTTTGCTTTCCAGGCAGTCCTACTTTGGAATGCCTTGCCCGTGACTATCAGACATGCACCATCACTGCCTGTTTTTAAAAATCAAGTTAAGGCTTTATACTTGTCACAGCTGTCACCACACTGATTTTATTCTTTTTCAAATTGTCTTGCATAATGATAATATATAATGTATGTATTGGTCTATTAGTATATTATACTTATACTTACCTACAAAATATAAAATAAGTATTTTAAGTATTAGGATGTATGATTGTTATACTGTATGTATGTGTATTTGATACTTTACGGCACATAGTTACCCCGTCTTTTGCTATCTAAAATTTTCTCTCCATCCTCTGATTGCCTGGAAGAGATCGCTCTTAGCGATAAGGTCGCCGTTTGTTCCACTAGAGTTAAGAATTTATCTTTTTGTTTATTTATTTTTCTTTTTGTGTTGCGAACAATAAAGTGTTTCGATCTATCTATCTATCTATATACATATCATTTAGTAAAAATCAATAAATGAAGGTACCTACAATATTTCGAAAATTTTCGTACGTATTAGTAATTTTAGTCTAGCCAACAAGTGCTTTTTATGCAAAATTTTATCCGCATTCTCCTATGATTATGTTTGTTGGGAATGAACATTAATTTTTTTTGCTGTTTCTAACTTATCCCGGTAGCGGGTTAGGTTTTCGGGTCAGGTTAGGAATAAACCCAGAATATCATTTCGGGTCAGGTTAGGAATAGGGTTAGGTTGGGAATGAAGATTAATATTTTTTTGCTGTTCCTAACCTAACCCGGTAGCGGGTTAGGTTTTCGGGTCAGGTTAGGAATAAACCGTTTTATCTCTATGCGCTGTAATTTCACTGGAAACATGTTAACTTTGTTTTCATTTCATTTATCAGTTCGAAAAGTAGAGTAGAGGCCATCTGAGACCAACTGGCATAAAGTCCGCGGGTTGAAACAACTGATATCGGGCCATAACCAAACTTTTTCAAAGAAACAAAATTGGGTTACTTACTCGTAGTTAATGGGTAAGTATCTTTAAAAGTACAATTATAACTCAATAACGGCTGGGCCGATTTTCTTAATATTTGATTAGCAGGTAAGTTATAATACGTCAATTATGGTTTTGTGTCTACAGCACCCGGTAAGTGATAAAAAAAGGTTTTTTTCCTAATTAATATTAGAATATAATTAAAATTAGAAATACATTTTATTAACTTTTAAGCGTGAAAATCTCAGACATAACATACTTAGGATAGATAATAAGAAAGAACCGGGATCGGAAACATCACGTACCTATCATCCAAACCATAAGAAATGATGACACACGCAAGACGAAACCGATTCACCCTCGATTTGAAGATACCAAGATTATACCGGAAGGCTAATTTTGAATGTAGTTTTAGAACTTTAGCCATTTGACCTCATATTGTGAACATAACACAGAACTTGATTGTTATCTAAAGTATTATTTATTTTAAATGTATTGAGAATTATTTACTACTATTATGTAAGACTCTGAATTTATCATTTGTGATCAGTTTGCCCCTATACAGCAAATTTAATAACGGTAATTTAACTATTGTATTGAAATATTTGAAATTGACGAGACATATTATGATCTACATTAAGTTTTGGTTGTAAATATTTTTGCAGCTAGAGTTAGTGTATGTGTCAATAAATTATGATCTTATCTTATCTATAACAATCGGGAAAACCCCACTTACGGAACGCATTCCATAACCAAGACGTTCTTATCACAAAAGTAGAATAAAGCCTCTTCGTTGGAGTATTTGAAACACCAACCATCACACGATGTCGCTTATTCGAGCCACGATCAGACCGATAGAAACAATGTGGTATTAGATCAAGCAGTTCAGCAAGACACTCCCAGAAATGCATCCGATAATAAACCTATAAGCCAGCAATTTTACGTCGTTGCGATGCGTTTCAGGCGATTAACATTTAACACACTGCCACGGTCCACGTAGCGCGTGAATGCGTGTTCCAACGTTATATGTAAGTAGGTACCCAATTATTTATCTGCGTTTGTATAGAAAATACGCACAGTACAACACACTGAAAATGCATCCACGCGCGTTCCTGCAGATCACGCGCCTACAAGCAGAAAAACATGCAACCCCGCGCGTGGCGCGTGGCGGGCGAGATGCAAGGTATGGCACACCGAGTCCCGCAGTGCCGTGCGTCATTTTGGGAGGACTGCGGATTTTCGATAAAATGACCCAGGGCCACCAGAAAACCACAAAACCCACACGATGATTCAATGATGGAGATCTGCACTCCTGCAAGTACGCGCGTAGATGCAGCGACATGCAACACGCAGCTTGGTGCGTGGCAGTGTGATAATTGCCTTAGCACGTCTCGATCGAACGATCGATTCTAGTGCCTCCAGCTGATACTTTTAGAGAAGCTTCAAGAAAACAGTGCATATATTCATCGTGGGCAAGTCTGTGGTATTTTAGACCACATTATTGTTTTCCATCGAGCGAATTGTGGTCGATCTCTGGCCCATTTTGACATAAAGAGATACCGAGAGAACCGATAAGTTCGCATGAATAAAAAGTGTTTCAATACTGCGGGTTCGCTTCGGCGATAACAGGTGCGGATTGAGGGCAACGCACTTTCTATTGTCCCACAGCTTAACGCTCGCTAATGAAATGCTAATGCATAAGTTCGTATAATATACACGGGACAGCCATTTGTTAGATACATTTATTCATACAGCGGTTACTACCTACCATTCATATAATACAGAACACTTGTACTAATCTAAGCGTTGTAGATCACCACTACGATCGACTTTTACTGTAGGACCTATATCGTTTACGGGAAACAGTTTCATACATCTTGGAACATTTTTTTATTCTTTTACGAAGTTCGATTTTGTATAACAGATAGGTACAAATTAGCCAAGTTTTTTCACGGTTTCAATATTGGTCCTAGGCCAGAGTGGTGGCTTATCGCGAAGACTCATTCCTGAGATAAGGTTCCGAGTCCCAGCAGTGGGCAAATAGAGTAGGACGATTATGCTTACGAAAAGTTTCATAAATGTAATGACGAGTAGAACGATTCTCTTTTGTTTTAATAAAGGTTTAAAATATATCTCTGTTCGCTCCCACCTCACAAGCCCTTAATCTGCTCAACAACCTACTCGCTCATACACCAAATTTGGATTTATTTGTTGACAACTAAACGTCTTTTTTGGAGTTGCTATCAAATTTCTTTGTGATAATACTGCGTAATTTCGCGTTAATATTAAATACTTTCAAATATATGTTTGAATAATATTTTATGTATAATTTATTTTGAGTTTATGGTTCATATTGTAATTACTGCATAATTTTGAAATATTGATCATAATTTATCAATTATAATAATTTGTGAATGTTAACGATTATTCTAAATGATTTATTTCTTTTATATTTCGTATTGTAGCTATGATGTTTATTTTTTTAATTTATTCTTAAGTGGTTTTATAGTTTTTTTTCTGGTCTTTTGTGCACTTTGGTGTATACTGTAAGCACAAAAGACAACTGAAATTTAATAAATAAATTAATAAATCATATGATTTGAACAAATATTTAAATCATAAACATCAGATAGCGTCATCTTACGTTTTTATTGTCTTAGCCCATTGAAATGTAGCATGCGCTTTGTGTGACGTGGAATAGAAGCTTAAGTTTGTGGGGTTGCCAGCCTTGTCCGCAGCCGCCATCTTGGGAAACGCCTTTTTCGACATGTTCTTCTAACTACCTACACTTTTTTTTTAATTGTTGTGACTTATTCACTTGTTATTGACTCATGTACTTAGAAATTTTTGCTTAAACTTTTTATTTTTTAAGTTTCATGAAAAAGTAACATAAGCAAAGTCGTAGAAAATTTAATTTGCTACAAATTATATTTTAATATATTTTTAGTAGGATTGGTAGTCAAGAAAGATATATAGCAAAAGGCGTTTTCCAAGATGGCGGCCGGGGGACAAGGGTGGCAACCCCACAAACTTGGGGATAAGCTTCTATTTAACCCCACCCTACCACCAAAGATAAAATTGCGTTCTCTATAAATGCAATATTTCAATGGACTATCTCGTCAAAAAACATCTCATTGAGGAGACAAAGCCCAATTCAGCGTTCAGTTTACTAGGACAGAATAACCGGCCAGAATTGAACCGAGTGCACGCTCTAATTAACATATAAACGGGGTATGCTTCCCTGTCACACCATTTTGTCACACCAGTGTGACACAGAAGAATTTTTTTCTTCGTAGTCACACTAGTGTTACACGCGAGAATTTAATTCTTCACAGTCACACTACCATCTTGTCCAAATATACTTGTAATAATAATTCCAAAAATGTAATGTACTATTGTGTGTGTGTAGTGTTATGTGTGAATTGTCCACCAATATAATATATATTATTATATTTAGATAATTATGTAAACCTCATAATTATATAAAAGTACCAATTAAATGTATCAATTTAATCTAACCGGCCCGATTAGGGTCTATCACTGAAATTTTACTCCGGGTGGGCTCCCGCCAGAAGCTCCCGCATTTTTATATACACTCTAGGGGTAGTAGCGACAAGACTACGTAGAGTCGGGGTGTCCCGAGTCGGATCTGGGTTTTAAGTAACCTAACCTAAATAATATTTCTAAGTAACCTAACCGGTCCGATTAGGTTACTTAGAAATATTATATTATATAATACTTTATATTTTAATTCGAACCTTAACAAGCACGTGAACAAGAACTACGTTACGATTTCAAAATTACTCAGTGTTAAGGGAACACTTCACCTCATCACTATCAACCTCAAGGAAAGAAATGGAACAGATTAAGGACACACTCATAAAAAACAACCAAATGCGTCTCATACATAAAGAAATAACAATTGAGACTTTTCTTAATAATTTACGTTGAGAAGTAACGACGCTTATGTGATGTTATTTCTTATTGTCAGTTTCGTAATAACTAATATTTTCTTTTGTTTCCGGTTAGTTTTTGTACATACTTTTCAAATATATTGATTGTTTTTCAATTTAGACTTGGTTGTTTGTGTTGTTGAATATTTGGTGTGATGGTTAGTCATACGATGTAATCGATTATTGTCTGTCACACCAGATGGTATGACACAGAGGAAAAAAATTCTTCTGTGTCACACTGGCATAGAATAGATAATACAGATAGAACGGACACTCCCCACCCCCCGCCAGTTTCAAGCTTCCTACCCCGCAAGAACGCGAGAAGCACTCAACGAAGGGTTATATCGGACGACAATTTTCTATGAGAATACGACCATGTATTATTTAACAAAATGGTACCAAATTTTTCGTCTATTATACGAAACAAGAATAAGAGATTTTTAATTTCATAAGAATTTCTACAAAGATTGAATCATTTTTATAAACTGTGTTAAGCTATTCTGGTTAGAAGTACGCGCCAACACTGAAGTCCTGTGACGAAATTATTAAACTCGTTGTTTTTAAACTGCGGCTTTCGTTGTCAGAATTGAATTGTCAGAATACACTTACCCAAAGAGAAATCTTTGGGTAAGTGTACTTAACTAAAAATCAATTCGTACATGGTACCTTTATTATCTCCTATTTTGTTTTAAATCTTCTCCCTTCTGATTGTTGATGAAAGTTATATGTACCTACATTAAAGATCGAACACTAACTAGGTAAGATTATAGGCCACTTAATACAGGCAGGTGAACTCACGGGTCACAGCTATTCCATAAAATAATTTAGTAACCCTAGATGACACGCACACATGCGTAAATGTGTTCGAACGACATATGCGTAGTTGTGTGAGTGTAGGTATGTCGACTTCACCGTTTGTTTGGAGTTTAGGCCGAGTGTCCGGGGTGTGACACTGGTGTGACAAAATGGTGTGACAGGGAAGCATACCCCATATAAACCTACATAAATAAAAACAACAGAATTACAAATAAATTATTTATTCATATTCATACAAATTACAGTCTATTAGCTTTACCTATCACACGGTACTCGCGCAAATCTTCCCCATATTCATAAACGTCTAACAAAATCATTACCTGTTTACAATAGTTAATGTCGTCGCCCGTTACGAGAACTCGATTTGAATAAAAAATGATCTAAACATTATTTATTTAACTGAAATGACCGCATTAGTCGTTTATGAATGAGACTGTTCGTGTTAAACTTAGTATGCAGATGAGCTGCCTCAACGACAACCTCATAAGGGCATGCGTAGATTTGATTATATTCCGTGAAGGACAAACCTCCCGAGAGTCATTAGCATAGTGGTATTTTGTGTTATGCAGTACAGTAATAGATAAATAATTTATTTATGGGACAGTAAATTACCGTCTAATTACTCTAACCCGTACCTTACTCCTTTTTATCAGAGAACATAGTAGCAATAATAATAGTATGAGTCAAGTTCATCATTGTAAATACATTATCTCAATTCTACACAAGCCCATATTTTTTTAAGTTTACACAACTGACGATTTATTTAACAGATGATTCAGTGTCCGTGGAAGACAAGACACTCGCAGAATAATAAAGATTTTCTGACTAACAAACGATTCAAGTATTTCAAATATTCTGTACACAAAGTACCTACAATACCGATTGTTTGTAAAATACGGCAAATCGCAATAGTGTCAAGCGACTGAAACATCTAAAATTTTTTACCCAAGTTCACATTATTTCTCTGCTGACTAATAAAGTACTGTTATTTGCAGAAAATATTTATATACGTAATAAGATTACGCTCGATTTGATAATCCTGTCAACAGGATATAAAATCATACATAACATGTCCCGAAAGCATTGTCTTCCCTTAATAGACAGTTGGGTTAAACGATTTCCCGTGTTAATGAAACATATGTTTCGCTAACTTGGAGCATGCTCAACAGTTATTATAATACGATGCAAGTAGAGCGACACCACACGGGGACCAAGTGACCTTCCCAACGTGACCCTGTGACTGAGGTGACAAAATGTAGCTCTGTTCGGGTCGCAAAAAACGTCTCACCCGGTCGCCAGCGATAAGTAAAGGTCATCTTATAAGTACGCGTAGACAAACAAGCGAATCTTTTTATTATCGTTGAGTCTGTTTTGTGTTTTTACCAGACAATTTTATAGAAAATAATACTCGATTCGAAAACAATACCTAAGCAAATCTGGCATAATGAAATCTTAACCTGTGTATATACCAAGATTGGGCTCATCGATAAATTAATGCGTTTGTACTGTTGCGTAAATATTGTTTTGTTTTACAGTATACTATTTCTTGTTTTAATAATAATGTAAATATTTGTTACATTTGTTGTAGTTTCGTCTGTAATTCAAGAGAAGGTCAGTGGTAATTCGCCGTGTAGTACTCGCCGCTTCTAAAAGCATGTGCTTTTATGTATATATATGTAGTTACAGTTACATCACTGCATATTATATTATCCTCTCCGAAATTAAGTACTAAGAGCATGGTCCAGACAAATATGTATAACACTTTATGAACACACGTAACAATATTTTATTTACCTAAGTTATCATTTATTATTATGAATAATATATTGAATACTTAACTATGTAGACAAAGTAAAATGCATTTGCAGCTACTTAAACTAAAAAGGACGAAATGAGAAATAATATCATACAACACGTTCACAATGGTATATTTATAGTGTTATAGAAAAGTAGCACGAAATGTTAGTTCATTCCATTGTCTTACGCGGACACGCTGTAGTGACTGCGAACCTCGTTACGTGTAGTAAGCTTCGGTCCATTCGCTCTTGTTTGAAACATGTAATTATCGCGCAGATAAAACTTGTATTCCGTGTTACTTCCAAAGATTATAATTCGATTCCCTGACATCAGTCAACATTTAACAACACGAAGCGCAGAGGCACTAGAACGGTTCCGTACTAATTAAATAGCCGTACAAATATTGAAACCCTACACACATGTATAAACCGTCTATATTGTGACACTGTGAGCCTACTAAAAGAAATATATTAGTTTTAGCACGAAACCTAGAAGACCTCTTTCTTTGGTGCAAAATATTGTTACCATTAAATTATTCTATTTTGAGATATATAATAGTTAATTTGTATTAAAATTTCAAACTTAAATTCAACAAAGAATAGAAAATGCATACAACACAATAATACTTTGGACAATGCAAGCTTAAATGTTTGAAGCAAAAAAGCATTTTTTCCTTTATTATTATAGAATATTTCCTTTCACAAAACAGACTGTCGACTGAACTTTATCATTTTTGGTAAGAAAATAATCACCACAGACTTCATGTCATATTATAGTAAAATATATTATGTTTTGTTCCTGTTTTGTTACTAAAATATAAGTCTGAAATAGACTCGACTCACTAGTAAGTGAGCTGAGTTACTTACTTGCATTACTCGCGGTGTAAATGCGACCTTAAATCTAGAGAAATTGCTTGTATGTAATACAGGCACGAGTACTGCGCTACCTGTCTCGCTCGTACTGTGTCGCCTTCTCGCTTACTCTTTGCGAGGCTTCCGCTTCCGTTGGCCGTCGCCGGCTCCCTCCGTGTCCACTAATGGTGTCGTCTGCAACAAACAAACCTTTGTAAAACTTTCGAGGCAAGAAGGCCGCAAGCGTGGACACTTTTTGTGTCAGATACAAGCTACCGATAAATGTTAGTTTTGTAAAGAACCAGTATTAAATCATACATTCCCCGCGCAAACAAACATTTTTTGAGTCCGTAACTGGACGTCTACTCTCTCTCTCTACGAAAAACGGTAATTTCGAAATAAACTCGCGACTTTTCTACTCCGGTTCTACTTTGTTTCGTCCGATCGAAGATTTAAACGTAACAAACGATGCGACGAATCGAAGTAGAACCGGGGTTCTACCGCCGAACGAAAAATGTCATCGCTTTGATGTTTCTCTCTCTTTTCTTTTCGCTTGAAATGATAGAGACAGCGTTATCAAAGCGATAGCCGATTTAGTTAGGCGGTAGAAGCGCCGGAGTAGGAAAGTCACGAGTTTATTTCGAAATTACGTTTTTCGTAGAAAGAGAGTAGACGTCATGAACACAAAAAATGATCCAAAGGTGTTCGATGTCGGTAACTGGAAAGTGTCTACGTTTGCGCAGCGCCTTAAGTAAACTTTGTCGCAACTGACGAAATTACATTTATTCGTAGGTAACGGTCGCGGTAACATCGTTTCACACAAACTAGGCTTTTTCACAACTGTCAAGGTTTCGTGGTTATTCCCGAGATTAGACTTTTACACAACTGAAATTTAATCCGTTACAAAATCTAGACTTTCGAAACTGCCGCCGCGCGCCGTTATAGTGAATATTATTTTTATAGCGGCCATCGACATTACGATGCTATAAAGTAAAGCTTCACATTATATGTAGTACATTGTACAAGGTATACAAACTCGCACGAAACAAAACAGTACAATTGTTTTCAAACTGTGTACAAAAAACCCTGCAATAAATGGAACAAAGTACAGAATACAGCATGCGCCGCCATTCCGGTAAACAACCTCAGATTTCATTTCAAAACAGTGGAACGGAAGTGGAGCTCGTATCACCTCCAAAAAATCTAAACGGATGCTTATGAATAAAACTATCAAACTAATCTTTACAAACAAATAAAACTGAAGTGTCTGTTTGTAATTTCAAATTAACACTTTTTTACTAAATGAACATGAAAGTATACAAGGTGTGTACTAACATCAAGAAACAATTAAAAAAAAATTGGCAGTCATAGGAACTGCCGATAGAAGTGAAAACTTATAACTCAGAATTTGATAGCTTACCTTGGAAACTACATGGGTGTAACCGGAGGGCGTGGCCTCGCCATCTTGGCATAGCCATCTAGAACTGCGTCAGCATTTCCCATTGGCTGATGGGTTTCTAGATGGCCATGCCATGATGGCCTGTCCACGCCCTTTCAGCATTTCCCATTGGTTGACGTATTTCTAGATGGCCAATAGCCATGTTCCCGAGAGTCACAGCCCACGAAAAATCTGTCTAGGCGCGCCAAAAGAAGTGTTCGTATATAAAACGTATATACTGTTTTTGAAGTGAACACGTAAAGTTGTTGAAGTGAATACGTTTGTATATAAAACTCTTTGATTAAAACTGTATATTAAACTCTATTAACTGTATATTTGTTTAAAACTCTAGAAAAAATCGGTAATGTCAAATGTTTGATTGACTGGAAATTATGTAGAACAGTTTGTTTTTCTTTTGTGTTGTGGCATTTAATAAAGAGTTTTCTTATCTTACTAAATATATCTGATCAATCTTCAGTGGAGTATGACGGGCGTGAGCCTCAGAACAGCGTAGGATGTTGTAGTGGTAGAGCTCTTGGCAGAGTTCACCTGGGGAAGTACCACCTTACCTTACCAGTTATTCTACCGCCAAGCAGTAATGTGTAAGCATTACTGTGTTCCGGTTTGAAGGGCAATGTTTCCAGAGAAATTACTGGGCTTAGAGATATAACACCTTAGATCTCTGCAGTGCTAGGTAATGATTTGGAGTCTTCATGTTCCAATAGCTGTGTGTCACTGTTTGCAGGCATGTTTCTTACCAACAGGCACATGGCCTGCTCGTCTCGTCAATCTTTAATATAAAAAAAAGCTCCCTTACGTCAGGTTCGTCGTCCTGGTCGGGCTCCTGGGCGTCGTCGTCTCGCTCCAGCTCGGCCTTCGAGGCGCGCCTGTCGTCCTGCTCGGCCGCTAGCGACTCCTCCTCGGGCTCGGCCTCGGCCTCCGACTCGTGGGGGTCGTCCTCCAGCACCGCGTCGGTCTTCTTGGATTCCGGTTCCTGTGTACGAAGCCATTTGGTCAATATACTAGAAGTCACGGCTGGTCTAGTCGGGAGAACGGCAACAGCCGTTCCGGATCTGGTTCAAATCCCACGCGCACTAATGGCTTTTTCGAAGTAAAGTGCGCAACGCCACTAACTTTAAAAAATTGGCAGTCATAGGGACTGCCGATAGAAGTGAAACATTTTAACTCAGAATTTGATAGCCCACTTTGGAAACTACACGGGTGAAACCAGAGGGCGTGGCCATGACCATGGCAATCTACAGCCAATGGGAAATGCTGACGCATTTCTAGATGGCCAATGGAGTTCACCCGAAAATTCCCGACCGTGACGCTAGTTTCAATTCACAGCCTGAAAAACCACAGCCAAAAATATGTCTGTGGTGCGCCAAAAGAAGTTTTCACCACAAAAATAAAGGCCATGGTGGATGACGTAAGGAAACCTGTTTGTCGGAAAAAATCTAACTCTCCAAAGACAAGTGGAGTTGGAGAGTATGAGTTTGGTAGTGAACCCGGAATTTCGTACTATGGCGTAAATCTCTTTACTTGGAGAGAGGAGATCCGTGCCTCAGTAGTGGGGACTCAATTTTTTGGATCTCACTCTCATATCAAGGAACATAAAATTTTGAATGTTATTTATTGGAAATTTAACGACGTCAATCTGATTCCAATATCGGTTAATAGATGTCTCACACGCATCTAACTTTGCGGAGATTTGTTGGTAGCCACATTTACCTACATAATGTACGGAGCATTTTTGATATCAGAAGCGCCTTGCATCACTAGTTTCTAGTTCTTGGAAATAAAAGTCTTACCTGGATCTCTCTTTTTGGTAGTTTGTTGGAAATAACATGATTATTGCAGCAATGTTAGGGTACTAGTAGGCTGTGTAGTGTGTATGTCGCATCCAACTATCTTAACCAGCCATTCAATTAACAGCCTAGCCTGTTTACTAAGTAGCGTTGTTGAACTAGCGGGCTCAATAATATATATTTTTTTACTTTTTTAGGATTACACTTGGGCGCCATATCTCCTGTCAATGTCTCTGGAAATGTCTCGTCACTGCTTCGATATGGTATTATATTTTAGGGCAATAGCTCAGGAAGGCATATTATGGTTTTCAGATCACAAAAGAAATGTGTCCGGGCTATCAGCAAACTGCGTCAGGCAATCGTGTCGACCTCATTTCCGCAAATTAAATTTTTTAACGTTGCCTTCCTTATATATAATTATAATTATATAGTAGTCCTTGAATAGGCAGTTTAGAGTGGTAAATTAACAAATGAATTGTAAAGTTTTTATCAAATTGTCATAGACAACCTAATATTTGCATGCCGTAAGGTTGATTATGGAGTTCTCAATGTAAACATATGAGATCTTATTGTAATTACCCATTTTCTCAAATAAAAAAATCTCTTAGACGTTAAGCGACGATGCGGTCTACGATGGAGTGTGCTTATCTAGAAGAAACCGATTCAGTCTCGATTCGAAGACACCAAGATAGTAGCCATCGGGGAAAACCCACTTAGGCAACGCATTCCACAGTTCTCATTACAAAAGTAGTGTCAAACGTCTTCGTTCGTGTCTTTGGAACGTCAACCGAGAAACGAAGTCGCGTAGTCTAGAATAAATCTTCAAAGCATGGTCGTCTAGATAAGTCTTCTATGCATGGCCATCTAGATTAGTTCTCTAAGCATGGACGTCTAGAAATACGTTAGGTCCCGAGTTCACCCGAGTATTTCTTTAATTTCCGAGAGTGACACTGAGCTTTATTCACTGGCCACGAAAATTCTATACTTTTTTTTAACTTTTATAGGTTTACATTTAACCGCCATCTCGCCTGATGTTAAGTGCGATGCGGTCTACGATGGACCGTGTTTACCTAGAAGAAACCGATTCACTCTCGATTTGAAGACACAAATATTGTAACCATCGGGGAAAACCTACGCAAGCAACGTATTCCACAGCCTAGACGCTCTTATTACAACCATGAAACGATGTCGCTTTTTCGAGTTACGAGTATTCCGATAGTAAAAAGGTGGTATTAGATGATGCAAATCAGTCGCACACTCTCCGAAGTGTATCCGATGTGTGGTGCGCCAAAAGAAGTGTTGACTTGAAACATGTGTGTTTGGTGCGCTGTAAGCTGTAAAACAAGTAGTAACATCAATAAAGTATGTATAGAAGCGGGTACGTACCGCGCGCGAGCCGCAGCAGAAGTAGGCGCCGAGCCCGACCAGCAGCAGCGCCACGAGCACGGCCACCGCGTACAGCCAGGGGTGCGCGCCCGCCAGCGCCAGCCAGCGCTCCACCGCCGACTCCTGCGGGGCTCGCGCTGTACACCGGGCCTAGCCTCCTAGCCACACTGCTCGACGGCGGATACAGGGCCGGCACACATAGTCGTGCTCAACTCAATCGTGGAACAACTTGTACGTGCTTGCGTTTTTATTAAGCTCTCGTCACACAGAGGCGGGAAGTCCGGGAAAGCGATCGCGATCCTGGACGAGATTTTTTTGTAATATTCGAACCTGATACTGGCGCCGCCGGATCGCGCGCGCTTTCCGTTACGTGTCGGGTTGCATGCAAATTCGTATTTTACAAAAAAATCCCGTCCCGGATCACGATCACTTTCCCGCACTTCCCGCCTCTGTGTGACTAGAGTTTTAGTGCTCCACCCAGTGACCCGGCCCAGGGGTGGGTCATGACGCCTATTACCTCCGCCCTGGATCCGCCCTTGATACTGTTGCGCTAGCGATCTCATATCTCACACGGTCTTAGCCTACAAACTGGCATTTCCCGTATACCTGACTATATTATTCATTCAAACACAAAGGACTACAACACATCGATTACTAGCGGAATCCCAACCGGTAGTGATCGGACTAGCACTAGAATTAGGTTTAAAATGTCATGTTTACATTATACAGGACTTTATCACGATCTAAATAATTGTTTAATTATCTCAACGTTTCTGCAGCGTTACAACCGCCGTGGTCACGAAAACACTTCTCATGATTAAATCCTGTATAATGTAAACATTAATGTTACGTTAGAGATTCACCGTCTAATTACTCAAGCAAAGCTCACGTAACTAACCTACTGCCTAACTTATCTTCTGTAACCGTATCTTCTTCTTACTGTATCATACATACATCAACCTACAGCGGCAGCATATAACGCTCAGTACTAATCAGGGAACGTAGATACAAACGAAGGGAAGATAGTACAGGATGTGATTCATCTTAATAAATGTAAAAGTAGCAAGGTAGCTAGCTACAAAGTAATTCTCTAGCTAATTGGACGGTACACCTCCTGCGCTCGCCGGTAGAGCATGACGACGTAGAACGTGATAGGAATAGACACGTATATCGCGTACAGCGCCCAGTAGCCGGGCTTGTAGTTCGTGGCTCGCAGGATTTTGCCCCACACGGTTTGCTGTATTGCCCAACCAATATTTATCATTTAACTAACTTTACGACCTATAAATGTTGAAATATAATACAAGTTTTAACATACTTATTTAGATGAATAAATAAGAAATATGAATACAGGACATCTACAAGTGGGTGTCCTCTGTAATAACCAACAAAGGTGCTTCCAAGTTTCCCCAGGCGAACACTTCAAATAATCCTACCACTACAATTGGGATGTTAACTGGGTCAAAAATATAACATTCTAATTAGTCTGTCAGGTAAATTATGAAATAATATGGGACAAGTATTTTTTGGTATCAAATTACTAATAATCGACAAAGCTATAGTTATAGATCATCAACATTCTGGAGTGGGGGATTGCAAAGTTGTCTTCGTAAATATCATACAATTATGTGACTTCACTGTAAACTTTAAGCAGTGTATTTACGTCATTTTTGTTTGTGAAACAAAACAAAAAATACATGTACAAAATTTATATAATAATCTATTCGACGGACTTCTAACAACAGTGTATTTTTTAATAATTAGAACTCACGGACGAACTTTAATTAGTATTTTTAGGGTTCCGTAAAACGTAAAAACGGAACCCTTATAGATTCGTCATGTCTGTCTGTCTGTCTGTCTGTCTGTCTGTCTGTCCGTCCGTATGTCACAGCCACTTTTTGCCGAAACTATGAGAACTACACTGTTGAAACTTGGTAAGTAGATGTATTCTGTGAACCGCATTAAGATTTTTACAAAAGTTTTTTAAAAAAACAAAAATTAGGGGTGCCTCCCATACTGAGAACTGAAGGTCAAAAATTTTTTTTTCATCAAACCTACACGTGTGGAGTGTCTATCGATAGGTCTTAAAAAATGATGTTGAGGTTTCTAAAATAATTTTTGTCTACACTGAATAATTTGCGCGAGAGACGCTTCCAAAGTGGTAAAATGTGTGTCCCCCCCCCCCCTCTAACTTCTAAAGTAAGAGAATGAAAAAACTAAAAAAAATATATGATGTACATTACCATGAAAACTACCAACGAAAATTAGTTTGAACTCGATCTGATGAGTAGTTTTTTTTTAGTACGTCATAAATACACTATTATTAAAACTTCGATCAAAGTTACAACGAACTACAAGAACTATGTGTACTATGTATATTATGTTACTTGCTGGAACGGAACCCTTCATGGGCGAGTCCAACTCGCACTTGGCTACTTTATTTAGTCATTATGCCTATTTTCTATCTAGAACACAATAAAGCAATAAAGAACGGTAGGGTTAACAAGACGCCAGTAGAGGGGAAGTGAGAGTGGAAGGGACTTTTGTGGCTGCTCTTTGCAGTCCTCCTGGGGAAGTACCACACCTTTGTCAGTTATTCTACCGTCAAACAGCAATGTGCAAACATCAAACATTTGAAGGGCAATGTTTCTTCAATTACAGTGGATTGACGCAAAATATCTTATATATCTAGGTGATGAGCACAGTGCAGTGCTTACTCTTTAAATTCTAATAGCTGCATATTGGTGCTGTTAGTTGGGCAGGCATATTGCTTACCATCAGGCACATGTCATGCTCGCCCCGTCACTCTATACTAAAAAAAAGGTTTTTGTGTATTGCTTTTCTCTTTTTCTACCAAGAACATGAAGAAGCAATAATAAATTGGTTGTGTTCCCACCAGGTCCGGATTTAGAGGTGTGGAGGCCCGTGGGCCTAGTTTTCGTACGGTGATATGTTAGTTTTAAATTTTGAAAATGTTTACTATTTATATGCTATTTCCTTTGTTTTTTTATTTCATTAAATGTATTTGATGTGTAAATTGTAGCTTTAATTGAATAAAGAACTTTGATTTTGACTCTGTGGCAATATGCATATGCAATGCCCCGGTTGCTTAAATCCGGCCCTGGTTCCCCCGACGCCGACGCCGACGCTCGTGGCGACGCAGCGCGCGTTGCCGCGGCGAGCTAGTTACCGAGTCCTTGGAGAGCTTGGCGCGCTTGAGCGCGAACGAGTGCGCGGCCCAGTCGCGCGCCGCCGCCTCGCTGTCCGTCACCAGCACGTTGTCGAACAGCAGCCGCGGCGACATCGACCACAGCTCGAACCCGACCGCCGACTGGAAACACGGCACTACTTTGTTGGACACAACTAATCTTTCTATCTATATTTACCTACATAAAAGCGAAAGGTCTCTCATCATTGACTGGCCTCGTGGCTTAGTGGGTAGTAGCTCTGTCTGCGAAGCCGAGGGTCGTGGGTTCGATTCCCACCCAGTGCAAATATTTGTGTGATGAATTCAAATGTTTGCACTGTGTTTGGGTGTTTCTATGTATAATAAGTATGTATTTAAAACTATATAAGTATTATATCAGCTATCTGGCCGTCATCATACAAGCTTTGCTTAGTTTGGGGTCAGATGGTGTTGTGTGTGAATTGTCCACCAATATTTATTATTATTTATCACGAATTCTCAGAAACTACAAACGTTAGGAGTCTCATGTTACACATGTCGGTGACGGTGACTCACAAGATTTAACCAATCTAAAAAGCGTCTAACGCGCACGTTCCACTGCTTCGACGCTATGCCGCTACATCATCGTGGCCGGTGACTCGAATCCATCAGAATTTACCCAACCTAATATATTCAATGCGGCTAAAGAAGTTGTCACTTCAATAAACCAAAGATACCTACAGCGTAGCTGTACCAACGTAGATAGCGTTATACTGACGCCACCCTTACTCTTACTTACTTACCTACACTTACCCTACCCAAATGAAAAAACAAAAATTGAGCTACGACAACAAGGTATAATTATAGGAATCTTTATTGCACTTAACAAAACAAACAACTAAGCTTGCACTATGGGAGCCAGATACCTGATTTAACGCCTATATATTTTTTAAATACATACTTATTATACATAGAAAACACCCAGGCACAGTACACAGATAAAATACAAACAAGAATATAAAACCAAAGAGATAATGTGTGTACTAACGATCTGTATCATGTTGAAGGGGTTGTCGTCACGGAAGTAGTCCGGGTTGGGCACGCGGCGCGGCGTCCACTTTCCCTTGTAGTTGGGGTTGGGCACCAGCGGTGCGCGCCATTTACCCTGCGCACAAAACACAACATCAATTGAACAAAGTCTTCGACAAAACCTGATTATACATTTTAATTCCATCCTGGATTTGTGAATTTGTCATAGTGATAGCATTTCACTAGTCAAGCCTTTTCATTTGATACCCGTATTGTGGGGAGTTGTGAAAAAATACGTTATTCGCTATTTTGCGACGGTGGCCATCTTGGACCGATTTTCATCAGCCAACTGCACATGCCGCCGCCTCCTCGTTAAAGGCGGCGTAGCAGTTCGCGCCGCTACCGCGACACGATACCGGAGACCGCTACAGGCACTGGACATTATAGAATTGTATTTATTTTTTTAAATAAAGAGTGACGAGACGAGCAGAACATGTGCCTGATGGTAAGCAACATGCCTGCCACATAACAGCACAGTGACACGCAGCTATTGGAACATGTAAATCATTACCTAGCACTGCACTGCGCTCGTCACCCAGAGATCTAAGTTGTTATATCTCTAAGCCCTGTAATTTCTCTGGAAACATTGCCTTCAAATCGGAACACAGTAATGTTTGCATATTACTGCTTGGCGGTAGAATAACTGGCAAAGGTGTGGTCCTTCCCCAGGCGGACTCTGTCAAGAGTCCTACCCACTACTAAAAATGTAAAGTATGGGCGCCAGGCGCCAGTTCGCGCCGAGACCGTGACAGCAGCGGTCGCGGCGCGAACTGGCGCCCATACAGAGCTATAATGTCAAGCGCCTGTCGCGGTCTCCGGTCTCGGTCTCCTGTCGCGGTGTCAGCGTGAACCCGCACCTCTTTACCTTGTATCCGGGGTTGGGTATGGAGGGCGCGCGCCACTGGCCGCAGCCGGGCGCGGCGGCGCAGGCCGGGTTGTCGATGAGCGGCGCCTCCCACTCGCCGTCCATCTCCTCGTCCCAGTCCGCCGGCTTGCGCGCCTCCGGCTCTGTCGCAACATTTACATCACATAACACAACTTAATCATATCATGCGAACGTCCGATATTTTAGGTGAAAACTTAATATGGCGCACCACAGACAGATTTTTCATGTGCTGTGAATTTAATTCTGAATTGAATTGGTTAACTCGAGCATTTCTAGATGGCCAATGGCCATCTAGAAAATGCTCATGGCCACGCCCTCCGAATTCACCCGTGTAGTTTCCAAAGTGACTTATCAAATTCTGAGTTATAAGTTTTAACTTCTATCGGCAGTTCCTATGACTGCCATTTTTTTATTTAATTCGTTAACTTCGCGGACTCCGAGTCCGTGCCTATTTTATGTTATTCGATCTTATGATATACCTACAATGCTTATTAAATTTGTCAGGCAGGAATATTCACAAACTTAAGTATTTTCTAAACAAAATCCTCGTCTCGAGAAAATTTTCTGCTGGCCGCCGCATTTCGATATTTTTTTGCCAACTGGAATTTGTTGTCCCTGATAACACTTGGCGGCGCAATCAGCACATACGATACAGAACAACTTATCGTATCGTGCTCAATGTAATAGAATCGTACAACATGCGAGGAGAAAGACATTCTCGCAACATACGCAACGCCGACAAGCTGGATGTTATACCACACTCTCTCACGAGGTCACGGAAGCTGACTCACAGTAGGAAACCGGAAGTAATTTACACTCTTCCTAAAATAGTTATATCGTCCCCAAGTTTCGGCAGCTGTTCTAAACAGATTCTAGTCTTTTATAAAAATTTTGCGATTTTTTATTTTGTTTCTAGATTTTTTTTGGAATCGTGTTTTCAACTAGTAATAAGTATAGTGTTTCCAGAACTTTATCACATCTGATTTTTTTGGTAGATATTGTTTTTGGAACAAATAAACAGTGGTCCATCTGGTCTTATACGCTCTTTATAAAATCGCATGTAACTGACCAGGAATCATGTCGGGTTCGTCATCGAGCCAGCCGTCGGGCTTGACCGCGTTGGGGTCGACGATCTGCGCCGGCGCGTCCTCGTCCCAGTCCTCCGGCTTCGTCGCACTCGGGTCCACGATCTGCCGACAACAATCCGGGTTAAAGCTTCGACTTCAAAACAATCATAAACATAAACTAATTCTAATTCTAATTCAGGGTGAGGGTGATTGGTCTGCACTGACGTCCCACTAGGGGTTTGTTGTGCACTTCCCTCCTGCCAGCCTACCCAAACAGCCGAGCTCCTTAACATAGTGCAGAACGGCGTTGGGTAAGGCGCTGGCATATCAGCTCCAGTCCCATTTCGTAAATATATACTAGCTGAACCCTGCGCGCGTTGCTACGCCACCTATCGAAAATTGGTCGGACCAACTCAGATTTAGAACAAATTACGCAACCTTAAACAATACACATGCTGTCACAGACTTCGGCGCACGTCAGCGCACGCAACGGAGGTTGTTAAGGCTCAAAACGAAATGTTTACCCGTTTTTGTTACTTCATTCATGCTCCGCTCCAATTGATAGTAGCGTAACGTTTTATAGCCTTCCTCGATAAATGGGCTATCCAACAGAAAAATAATCTTTCAATTCGGACTAGTAGTTCCCGAGATCCTAGCGTTCAAACAAACTCTTCAGTTTTATAATATTAGTATAGAAGATGCATTTTACAGTTACAGTGAATTCTTAGAAATTGATGGTAAAGTTAGGACAAAATTGACACCAAAATTGTAACCATCTGGAAAATGCACTCAGGCAACGCATTACATAGCTAACATAGCCTCGATGTTTTTTTCACATAAGTAGAGTTAATCCTCTTCATTAGTATTTGGAACATAAATGAAACGATATCGCTTTTTCGATATAAATAAATAATGTTACCTTCTCCCTCTCGTCCCAGTCTTCCGGCTTCTTGTCATTGGGGTCATCAATCTCTTCCGGTGGGTTGACTGCCGGGGTGAAGTCCTCAAGCAGCGAGCCCGAGTTCACTTCCTTGTTGTCTACGAGGATGCTGAACGTGTTGTCGGGCCGGACGATCAGGGTGTACAGGTGAGGTTCTTTGTCCTTGTAGATGTCGTCCAGGCGAGTCCTGCATCATACAACATCTTAGAACCAGTTTCATTTTCAAGGTCTCACAAATTTGGTCCAGATTAAACCAATCAAACACATCACATCATTTGAAAATTAAAATGATTTTATCCCTTTTGAGCATATTTGAAGAAGTCTTTTATTTTTTACGTTTGATTCTTTTGATGTGTAAAACACTTCCATTACATACCTACATACTTCATACTCGTATCAGTATATTAAATCATACAGTCGTTCGACGAAGCCGTCTAGACGGGGCAATCGTGCGGGGCTTGCGGGGTGTGACGCGGCACGCGCTCCTGTCGACATTACAATGTTAGCATTGCAGGAGCGAGGCTCAGGGTTGACGTCTTCCGTATGTTTTAATTTTATTTTGGTGACACGTTTTTTTTGTTTGCGACAACCCTACCCGTGTCTAGACATTATCGCCGTTTCTCCCAAGATCAAAGGCGATGAACTACTGGTAGTATTTCTTTATACTGTGCTTATATCTTGTATGTATATATGAATCTACATAATCTATACTAATATTATAAAGCTGAAGAGTTTGTTTGTTTGTTTGAACGCTAGGATCTCGGAAACTACTGGACCGATAGGAAAGATTCTTTTTTTGTTGGATACTCCATTTATCGAGGAAGGCTATAGGGTATTTAACATTACGATACTATCAATAGGTACGGAGTATGAGTGAAGAATGTAAAGAAAACGGGGAAAAATATTTCTCTTCGAGAGCTTTAGTTCCGTGAATTTAAATTCTCTTTGGTCGTTGAAGTCTGTGACGGCGCGTGTCTACATTTGATGTTTGTGTCATTTGAAGTAATCAAGTTTGTTCTACACAGGGGGGCACAATAAGTGACGTCACGACTTGCGGAAATGAGATAGTCTAATTATCTATCACTTGTGAAAAAAAGAGAAAGAGATACTGATTTTCCGTCCTTATCACCGTGGCCGGCTTTTTCTCTGGCTAAATTACAAATCTGACATGGCGTTGCCAAACAAAAGTCTGTTCAAAGCTCAGACTCGGATTTTTTATGTTTTATTAAATATTGTGTGTATTTAAAGAAGATTCAAAGCTTGTTTGTGAAAGACTGTTAAAAGATTGGTGATATTTGTGTTAAACAATGTGCGTTGTGTAGTATTATAAGCTGCAATAGCCTCTGCAAAAGAAAAATCAATGGAATCTCATTTTACATGTAAGTAGACAATATTTGTTATGACGACTTGATAGAAATTCATATTAATGCCTTCTAGACATCTACGTGAATTAAATGTATACAATAACGGCAGTATCTAATCCAAAATTTGCAAAATCTGTAAAATGTAAACATAACCTAAATAACAAAACAAACAAAAAAGTGTGACCAGTTATTTCTTACAAATTTACCCATGAAATATACAAGTCGGTACATAATTGACAGTTTATTTACTGAACGTTTACTAATAATAGGTACTAGATTTTGCCTGCGGATTCGCATTTGTTAGTTTTTTAAGTGAAAACTTCCTTTGGCGCACTACATACAGATTTTTCGTGAGCCGTGAATTGAACTCAAACATCATGCTTGGGAATGAAATAAATCTTCGGGTGAACTCGGAGCTATGGCCACAAATGCGTAAACATTTTTAGATGGTCATGGCGTGTTACCATGGTTACCATTACCTATACATATCTAGTCTAGATGGCCATGACGCTTCAATTTCTGTTTCTACTCCCACTGCCATTCCAACTCTTGTTTTCTGGAGTAGGAACTGCATCAAACTCCCATTAACTTACACTATCTCATCTCGCTAACAAGATAACATGATGCTTTTAGTAGGTATAAACCCTACTCACTACACCTACTTCATACCCACTCACACAAGAGACCTATCAATTGTGTGAGTCGATATGAAGCTCTAAGCTTTCAAAATAAAAGATTATTCATACACATTTTCACCTCTGATTTAACCCTTTTGTTTGAACTTTTACAGAAATAATTATGCAACTTGAATGTATCACTAGATTTCTGGTAATAATTTGGATTGTTTTATTTATTCAAATTAATAATTATTTCGCAGATGTCCCGTTCCGAAGAAGAGGATAAAATATTGTGTGAATAATAAAGCAATATTTTTCATGAAGTACAGATTATCAAATAAATCAATCATTCTGAATTACCACAACATCTAAATAATAGTAGCCTGTCTACTACAACAAGTTCTAACATTGAAATGTTCTATACCTATAAGTTCCGAGTTGCCCCGTGCGAAGCCTGGGCGAGCTGCTACTATGATATAAATATGACAGGCAAACTATATTCTTATAACGGTGAATGTAAAGTACCATTTGAAATAAATGTTTTATTGCCCTGTTTTTGATTATTTAATTAAGTACCTCCTATTTTAGTTATGTTATTACATAAACCCTCTTTTTAAAATGTAATTTTAGAATGCACAGAACACGGGGTGAATTCATCAGACTATCGCTGCACTACCCATATCTAGTGGAATATTTTCTTTATGGCAATACTTTTTGAGTATTGAATTGAAAATTGAATTGAAATTGAATTGTAATTGAAAGAAGGAGAAGCACTTAGTAGTCATGAACTCTATAAATCTTGAGGTTAAAAATCTTTGGTTCTACAACAATCATAGATGAAGAATTTTTTTTGCTACGCAAAAAGATCAACAAAGCGAGTGAGCGAGAAATCATTTTCAAGTGGAAATCGCTCGAGAGAAGAAGATAAAGTGAATGAAGTAACGTCATTACAATATTTTAGTATACCCGAACGTAACAGTCTGATTTCGTCGCGGTGAAAATCGTGTATTTTTTAATTAATCCTTGGATTGTAGACGATTTTATTAAATGATTTATATTATGGCATGTTCTGTGCGTGAATGTGATACAAGACGATATTATAATCCGAATCATTACACTAGTCACCAACACATGTAAATATGATTTTTTATCAGGTCTCCGAGCAGCCTTTGTGTGTCTTTTACATTTGACGTCTTTGACAACAATGCATTGTTGCTTATTTACGTATTTTTAGGGTTCCGTAAAACGTAATAAAGTGGCCAGTAATGCATATTTTAGTATGGATTTTCCTCAAATAGACGCGGGTGAAACCGCGGGGCACAGCTAGTTCTGTAATAATGTAACTGAATCGTGTAACGCGATTTTCACCTCTTTCAAAACGACAAATTGAATTTAAATTTTTTGCCTTACTCTTCAGTTTGATTTTCTAAAGAAATCCATATTTCAAATCACTTTACAGCAGCGCACTCAACCAACACAACCTCTAAGATGTTGCTGTTACAGATATTTCAATAGAATTAAAACAAGAGCCTATATGAAAAAAACTGACATAGAATAGAAGAAACGGTTCAAACTTAAGTTTGATCCCGCTGACCACATCACAGGTAAGTAACGTATTTATTTATTAAATACTCACGTGGGTTTCTTTGCATGCTTCTCCTCAATGGTTCCGTTGCGAGGGTTCTTATGTCTGAAGATGAAATGCAGTTTGTTGTCGTTCCCGCACTTATCCGGCCCAAACATAATAGTGTATGGGGTCTGGTCGTGGAATTGGCGCAGGTCCGCTTTGGTGTTGGTGCCGCGAGAAAGAAGCTTCAGGTATGCTCCACCACAGTTTTGACCTTCCTGAAAAACAAAAAAAGATTTCTTATTACATTGAAAGATGAGGTCCTTAAATGATGGTATCCGTTTTTTACGTTTGTGACCCTAGACTAGTACCCTAATTCAAAACGCAATCAGAAAACTTCTGGGTCTAAACCTACGCCCGAGTCACAAGTCTTGGGGTCTATTCGAGATTTCTCTCTCACACGATGGACCCGGCACCCGCACGGTGAATCCATGGAATGCTAAGAAGTTTGCCTCTCTAATTCACAACGCAATCAGAAAACTTCTGGGTCTTTGTCTTATCTGTTATGATGAATGATAGATGAGAGAATGAAATATTTATTTATTTCAAAAATCACCTGGCCAATTTCGATAAAATTTATATGGGACCATTAGTGAAGTAAATCCATTTGAGCCAAAAAACAAATTTTAAAATTAGTCCGGGCGTTCTAGAGAAATCAGGTAACATCCATGATTTTTTTTTTAAAAGAACATGATGGTCGAATTAATAACCTCTTCCTTTTTGGAATTAGGTTAAAAACAAAAACCTTTTTTTCGCGCTAATCAATCAACTACACTCAAATAACTTTAAGAGAATTTTGAATGATTAGGACTCAAAAATACTCAATTACAACACACACAACACTTTATTTGACTTTGATGAGTTTTAAATTCTTCATACAATAATGGAGACATACATTATATTAGTAGCCCAGAAAACTAATAAGATAAGTAAACTAGAAAGATAAAATAAATAGAATATTCAAACAATGCTAATAATTTCCATATCTAGAATTGTATCCAGATCACCAACGCATGAATGAATGTGTCAATAATAAAAAGTTTATTGATGTGAATAAAAGCTTTTTTTAGAATTCCAGTATGATGCAGCACTTCCTAAAGTAATTCTGGAGTTGTGCCAAACTGTAATAAAGCTTTCCTACCTATTCTATTGGCTACTTACTACTTACTTGATTGTCATGTAAATAACTTGCAACAATTTGTAATTTAACATATTATGCTAATTGGGAATTTGCTTTACTATTTAACCAAGATACATTTTCTGTTATTAATGATACTATAGTGTAGGTTTATATTTGTAAATACATTAGTGTATGTAAGCTTTGGAATGTGTTGCCTGAGTGGTTTCCCAATGGTTACAATCTTGGTTCTTCAAATCGAGAGTGAATTGGTTTTTTATAGATAACCTTGCTCCATCACAGAACGCATGGTTGCTTAACATCAGGCTAGAGATGGCAGAAGGTTTGACAAATCACCATCATTGTAACAATAATGGTAATCAAAAGAGACTGCAGTGGTTTGGTATTACTTTGCAATGGTGTCTTTATAATTAAATGTATAAATAGAATGCAACAAATTTTAATATTGGGCTATTTATTTATTTTTGTCACAACAAAGGACTTTTTTCCAAGTTTTTGGAACCACAACATCAATATCAATAATGTTTCTTAGCAATTAGTAAAATGTACAGTAAATAAAGAGCAGCCCAGTCATTGTGTTTCATACAATGTTAGACTAATCTCATTCCCACTGTGTACAATAGAAGACTTTTAAAGCAATAGAACATTAAATAACTCAAAAGTCTAATATAATTTTTACAAAGAACAACAAATAGGAAATACTTAATTCAATTAGTGGACACTCAAATCCAATAGTAGTATGAAGTTAAGTGACATTTCTTTAGCACAGACGTAATGCTAATATGTCTAAAGAAACCATTGGAGACATACAGTAAGCCAATTAACCAAGTAATGACAAAAATATTTCAAGAAAAAAACTTTTACCAAGTTAAATAGTTAGAATTACTAAGTGCTAGTTGATTCACACACTGAAGTTCTATACTGCAGTAACACGGCTAAAATTGTTGTAATTTTTACTTGATTTCATTTGAAATTAATGTATGCACCTGACCTTTCAATTTTTCCTTTTAAGTGAATATTCAAAGTCATTCTTTACTTTTATTTGTTGGTTAATTTGTTGTAACAACATGTATTCTGTGAATATTTTAAAAACCTACATATTATGATCCCAAACTTATAGCTTAATATGTATTTAAGAAGACAAGATAAACAACAGAGGCTTATTTACTCTAGACAGTAATGAGATCTTATTTGATACATATACTAAGAAATGTAAAGGCAGATTTTATTATTTAAACCTCTCATACTTTCCACTCTGAGCTCTTAAAATTATTATGTTGGATTAATGTCAGCTGGAGATTACAGTTGTTAACCCCTGCTACTTATTCTTAAGATCAGCACCTAATAAAACACTTTATGCACTTTCCATTTTTTTAGATAACCTAAGTCGTCCCAATGCTGGGCATCGGTGCTCCCCAATTTCTTGCACTTAATCCGGTCCTGACCCTCCATCATTCAATCTCTTTTTTTAAACTTTCAGATTAATAAATTATTTTATTTTTAATCATGCATAGGTATGTGTTTGACCACCAACTACCAGCAAATGTTGGGAAGCTATGGTGTGATCAAAGATGATCTAGAAGATTAAGAGTTGTTACTTTGTGTGAACCACCAAACATTGTAATTTAATGTGTATAAAATATATTTTTATGTGTTAGTAAGTTGGGTTGTCTGACCTGTATTTTACACAACAGAAGAAGAATAAGCCTAAAAATGTTCAAGCCAGTCAACTTTAAATCATAATAACTTCTTAACTATACATCAGTACCATCATTCAAAGCCCTGCTGAGTCCACGGCCAGCCATCACTCAAATATTATAAATGCAATAGTTTGGGTGTTTGGTTCTCAATCACATCGATAAATTGGATTGTAATTTGGAACACAGATTACTTTAAAATAGCATATAGGCATCTTATTATCTCAAGAAAATTTCTAGGGAACTACATAAGTTAAACTGCGGTGTACTGATAGTAGGTAGATAAAGTACATGTTCAACCAGCAAACTTTGATGTTGTCGTCAGTCCATTTACAGTCCATCCCTGAGTTTGTCTAGGTTAAGTTCTGCTTACACTCTATGCCGCTTTTCGATTTAAAAATCACATGTTTGACGAAAAAATAAATACACATGATATCTTCCCTTCCCTTGTGATATTTCGTGATTTTGGCGAACCCTTTTTGAACCTCACGTAATTAATAGACAGCCCCAAATCGACCTGTCATCTTAGAACCTAGCAACATTTCCAGCCACACACAATGGCAGTTACTACATGGCTCACCTGCATTGTTACTTCATACTGCACAATAAGGGGTTTGTCCTTGAACACAAACTGCCTGTCCAGCATGGCAGAGATTGCAGCGTGCTTTGCTTCTGTTGTGAGTACCAAACCCAAGTCCTCCTTGAAAATCTTACGGCCTGGTGTTTGTATCTGAAAGGTAAATTCATAAAGTGTGAGATAATACACTCTTGATAGTTTTTTTAAATTTTATAATCTCTGGTCAAAACACATTTTATATTCATTTTGGAAAAAGTAATGAAAATAACTATTTAGAAAACTTGGTGAAGACCAATTGTGGCTTTTGATGGCAAGTCACTCCGAGTAATTTTAATTATTTTCTGAGCAAATTACTGCAGTCTCTAATTTTATGACAATATTTTAAACCTCAGAGCTTCATGAAATGTAGATAAGTTTTAATAATAGCAGAAACATATTTTGTAACCAAGATAAGCATATTAAAACCATGAAGATGTTATTGGAACCTCGAGTCATAGTAAATTGGAATGTGATAATACAGATTAAACATCAAACCCACATACCTCCCATTTGCCATCATATTTAGCAATATTCTCGTCAACTCCTTGTTTCTTAGCTTCAGATTTTACCCATCTCTTGTTGAATGCCTTCTCATCATCAAAGTGTTCAGCAAAGTACACATTAGAGGAACTGATCTGTGGGCTATGATATTGTTCCTCCACTTCTTCTATAGTCTAAGAAAAAGAAATTAGTGATTAAACTAGTCTGAAATATTACTAGAGGGATTTAGATATGGCATAGACTTTGCAAGATAAGTTGGGTGGAAACTAGGTCAACAGCATTTTCAACACTGATTAATTATTGGTAACACAACTAACCTCTACAGTCACTCCATCATCAGAATCCTCAGTTTCCGCTAACCCGGGTGCAGCGGTGCTCACCAGTAGTAATAAAAAACTGCACAATAATTTACTCCTGAACGGAGCCATCTGAAATTTTATTTTATACTGAAATGTAATTGAAAAATACTTCAGCACGTCACTACTAGTCGGCAATGACCTCTCTGCGACGCTCTTTACAAAGTTATGGTAATTTAATTAAATACATGCGCCCAATTTCTATACCCGAACGAGAATAAGTGCAGACCGGGTCGGCACGGCGCGGCGCGTTCTGTGGGGCTACGGTTGCCGGATAACGGATATCCTCATTATAGAGGCGATGAAATAACTTGACGCAATTTATTTAATTAAACTATTACATGTTACTAATACGAACCTTATAAGACATAAACTCCGCTTGCAGAAAACTTTATAATATTAGATTGAAATATCAAATTCACACACAGCGCTAAACCGAGAAGAATGATTTTTGATTTTTCTGAAAATTTTCAACCAATCAAAAACAAACAGTTGTCAAGGGAGAAGGGAGCGATCGAGAATTTTCCGATGCGTTCATAAAATATATATTTCATACCGTAAGTTAAACCTGACAGTTTGACCTGACCTGACGGTTTGATCGTCTCAGAAACCTTTAAATTACTTTTGCTTTCGTTATTGGCTGGGTGGTTACGATGGTTTGGATGTGAAATGGAAAGATCTTCGTATGCTTCGATATTAAAATGGCGGATGTCTCAAGTAATGACCGCAAAATAAAACTTACTAAAACTGGAAAAGTAGTAAAAAAACGGACGAGAAATCCAGAAGGTAAATTTTATGATTTCATGTTTTAGATAATAAATTACAACCTTTTCTCATAATGCCTTAAACTATTTGTTTATTGATTCTTGCGGACATCCTCAGTAGGGTGTTTTTAATTTTTGACTCTTATTACCTTATTGCTATTTTTCAGATGTCAAATTGAAAATGTTTATTTACCGTACATACATACAATTTTAATTAGAAGATAATTATTTTCATGAAACCTTGCTCCGAATGAAGTTCGAAACCATCATCACAAGAGCTTGCAAGTTAGCTTGTAGTCGAAGCTTTCATTTGTTTTGTCCCCTGCCAGTACTATTAGTAATATTGATATTACTTACCAAACAAACTTTTAAGTTTTAGGTAAATTCTTTCATTTGTTTTTATTATAAAAAATATATATTTTCTTCAGAATGGCACAAACAAAAGCAGAAGCGGCTAAGAATAGCCGGAATGGAGTACATAAATGCAAATGGACTACTTGTCCCTCAAAAGCAGCCTGGAACAGACTGCAACTGCAGACGCCGATGTTTCCAAAAAGTACCTGAAGATGTGCGATTTAAAACTTTTCAAGGCTTTTATTCTATGAAAACACATGATGAGCAAAATGCATATCTGTTTGGTTTGATGAGACAAGTAGATGTTAAAAGAAAAAGAGTTAAGGCAAGCAGTAGAAGGACATGCACATTTGAATATTTCATTAGAGTTAAAGGCAGGGAAACCCAAGTATGCCAAACAGCTTTTAAAAATATACATGCCATAACTGAAAGAAAAGTAAGAGTACTCTGCAAAAAGATGGATGATGGAGTCATGTTCCCCAGTGACAACAGAGGCAAGAACAGCCACCGCAGGTCAGGAGAAGTAAGACTGCCAACAGGAGTTGTTGATCAAATTAAAAATCATATCTACTCTATTGTTCACACCCATCGTCTAAAGGACTTCATAAGACTTGATAAAATAGCTGGTTTGGAAATTAACATCTCCAAAATGTGGAAGGATTACATCAAGTCTTATGATCCTGATAATATAGCAGCGACTATGCCTAAATCTAAGAGGAGCATGGAGATTCAGGAAACTCCACCTCCACCACAACAAATACAACCTGTACCCCCACAGGACAGTTTTTCTTCACTTGCATACCCCGGCAGTGGTCACCTAGTGAACATTGCTGAAAATTATTTCCAAAACCAGTACCAGTCCACTGGTATACCACCTGCAACTGCAACTAATTTTTATCAGGCCCCTAATGGCGCCCAGAGCATGGGTATCTTAGTGCAGGCAGCCCCTCGGCCAGCTCAGCCCACCACAGCATACATTGTGCTGCAAGCTAAGCCTGAAAATTCCCAAGGCACTATGATTGCTATAGATAATAAAGCATTTCAGAACACAGAACTCATGCCAGCTGAAGCTGATAAATCAGTAAAAGTGAAAAAAGAAAGGCAAAGAGGGCCTTTGGTGAAACAATGGCGATACACCAACATATTTCATGATGAAATTAATGGAGCTGCTTTGGCTGCTATTAAAACTCGCCTGGGAATGTATTATGCTGAGAGTGATGCGGCACGGAAGAAGGCCAAGCAAACACCGCGGCCTCAAGACTCTGTCCAGACACAGACTCCCAATGAAAATTTTGCAGAACTGAGGCCAGTGCACACCGTCACAATATACACTCATCAGCATCCATAGCCCTCGGAGCTTCAGATCTACTGTGCCACCACTCCTTCCAGTAGTGGCACAATAGATAGAGAGTAAAAGGGAATCTTGGTTATTTAATGACATTTGGCAGCAAAATTACCTTTAAGGCATTTTGATCTCATACAGAAAATAATATACAATTATCTTAGCTACTTTATAAGATGTGGTTTAAATCATGATCAAGTTATTTTTTCTGTATAGCGCTTTAAGCAAAAAAAATATAATTGGTAGGCTCTTTATTTACAATATTTGTTAGGTTAGCATTATTAATCATGGAATCAATATTACATAAGTAGTTTGCTTTTTCCATCTTTATTCAACTTGTATCTCGAATAAAGCCTCCTTTGCTTTCGATTTCATAAGCAAAATAGCACACTGCCATATTTTACATGATAATCATGCATGAGTATTTTGTATGAGTGCATTCATTTAGATGTAATTTTATGAAACAATACATAATATTATTATATCAAATAAATATTTACTTATTTTGTTGTGTTTTAATTAGCCCTTATAAAAAATCATTTTTGTAGTGGTAGGACTATTAGCAGAGTTTGCCTGGGGAAGTACCACACCTGTGACAGTTATTCTACCACCAAGCAGTAATGTGCAAACATTACTGTCTTCCGGTTTGAAGGGCAATGTTTCCAGAGAAATTACAGTGCTTAGAGATATAACATCTTAGATCTCTGGGTGACGAGCGCAGTTCAGTGCTAGGTAATAATTTGGACTCTTCATGTTCTGACAGCTGCGTGTCACGGGCAGGTATCAGGCACATGTCATGTTCGTTTCGTCGCTCTTTATTAAAAAAAAAAAAAATAGACAAACTCTATAAAGAACATAATTAAATAGATAAGAAGAAAGCCTTCAAACACATCTAAATAACATAGGTATCAAGATAAAAGTTAGATTATGATTAAGCCAATTTTTTCTGGATATTAGCACCTTGTAAAGAAATACTACCAGTAGTTCATTGCCTTTGATCTTGGGAGAAACGCCGATAATGAGCCGCGCTCCTGCAATACCTACTAACATTGTAATGCAGGAGCGCGCTTCCCGCGTCTTGCCCCGTCTAGACGGCTTCGTCGAACGACTGTAAATAGTGACTATTAGGTAGGTCAGAATAGATTGTACCTTTCAAATGCTTATGCCCCCTATACATACTAGGCGAGTAAAGGCCAACGCCAGTGTGTGGAGGGCCTATTTGTCTTGACTTGTGATCACTCGCCGTCGCTCAACCTCGCTCCGCCTAGCTGGCCTGTGTGTATAGGGCTCATTTGCCTCGATTCGGACCGGTGCGGTGTTGGTTTTTGAAGTGAAAACTGCTTTAGGCGCGCCTAGACAGATTTTTCGTGGGCTGTGAATTGAATTAATTCGTCACGCTCGGGTATGATAATAAAGCTTCGGGTAAACTCAGGACCATGGCTATTGGCCATCTAGAAATACGTCAGCCAATGGGAAATGCTGAAAGGGCGTGGACAGGCCATCATGGCATGGATATCTAGAAACGCATCAGCCAATGGGAAATGCTGACGCATTTCTAGATGGACATGCCAAGATGGCGAGGCCACGCCCTCCGTTTACAGCCGTGTAGTTTCCAAGGTAAGCTATCAAATTCTGAGTTATAAGTTTTCACTTCTATCGGCAGTTCCTATGACTATGATATAGTTTGCAGCAGATCTAATTGCACAGGTACCTTTAAGTAAAAAGAATGTATCCTAAAAGTGATAACGGATGTTTGGCTGCTATAGGAAATGGCGCCACTAGTCCATATAAGAAAAATCCGAAAAAAAAACATGGAAAGGCCATAGCTCAGCTCTGATATGACTTACAGCAAATCTAATTGCACAAGTACCTTGTAGATATAGTAATGTTTCATAAAAATGATAACGGATGTTTGGCTGCTATAGGAAATGGCGCCACTAGTCCATATAAGAAAAATCCGAAAAAAAAACATGGAAAGGCCATAGCTCAGCTCTGATATGACTTACAGCAAATCTAATTGCACAAGTACCTTGTAGATATAGTAATGTTTCATAAAAATGATAACGGATGTTTGGCTGCTATAGGAAATGGCGCCACTAGTCCATATAAGAAAAATCCAAAAAAAAAACTTTGAAAGGCCAGAACTCAGCTCCGATATAGTTTGCAGCAAATCTATTTGCACAGGTACCTTTAGGTAAAAATAATGTTACATAAAAGTGATAACGGATGTTTAGCCGCTATAGGAAATGGTGCCACTAGTCCATATAAGAAAAATCAAAAAAAAACTTTGAAAGGCCATAACTCAGAACCGAAATGACTTACAGCAAATCTAATTGCACAAGTACCCTTAGAATAACGTAGTGCTTCAAAAAAAAGACATCAGATCTTTGGCCACAAAAGAAAATGGCGCCACTAGTCCATACAAAGAAAACAAAAAAAAAACTTCGAAAGGCCATAACTCAGCTCCGATATAGTTTGCAGCAAATCTAATTGCACAGGTACCGCGTGACGGTAGAATTCAATTTACACCCTACGAAAAATTTGTCTAGGCGCGCCTAAAGAAGTTTTCACTTCAAAAACTTTGAAAGGCCACTAGTCAGCTTCGACATAGTTTGCAGCAAATCTGATTGCACAGGTGCCTTTAAGTAAAAATAATGTTACATAAAAGTGATAACGGATGTTTGGCCGATATAGGAAATGGCGCCACTAGTCCATTTAAGAAAACCCCAAAATAAACTTTGAAAGGCAATATAATAATAATTAGCCCTTTATTCTGTGATAAGAAATTACATTTTTTTATATACATTGCATTTTTTGTTTATAAAATATCTCTTAGCACAGTGTGCCTTTCGGCATAGGCCTCTTCCAGCAGCTTCCACTGTTCTCTGTCATTTGCGACTCTTCTCCAGTTTGGTCCCGCTGTAAGTTTTATGTCGTCCTCCCATCTGAGGTACTGTTTGCCCCGATTCCTTCTGCCGTCTCTTGGGTACCAATCCGTCACCTGTTTGCTCCACTTCCCCATTGTGTCCCTTAGCATGTGACCGGTCCATCGCCATTTCTGCTGATCGACGCGTGATAAGACATCGGTGACCCCCGTTTTGTTTCGAAGGTCAGTATTTCTCACCCTATCCTTTCTCTTATGGCCGGTCATGCTCCTCTCCATGGCCCTTTGGCAGCTGGCAAGTTTAGACCTTTGAGCCATAGTGAGCGCCCAAGTTTCACAGCCATATGTTAGGCATGGCAAGATGCATGTGTTGAAGGTCTTCCTCTTGATTGCCATGCTCAGTTCTCTGGATTTCATTATCTCCTTTAGGGACCAATACCTTTTCCAGCCAATGGCGATTCTCATGCTGATTTCTTTTGCCATTTGAAAGGCAATAACTCAGTAGACGATATAACTTAGGTACAGCTAATCTGATTGCACGAATACCATTGTGGTAAGCTAGTGTTTTAAAAAAGTGACAACAGATCTTTGGCCGCTAACGGAAACGGTGCCATACCATCTGTTTTTTTTTTGTTTTCTTTGTATGGACTAGTGGCGCCATTTTCTTTTGCGGCCAAAGATCTGATGTCATTATAAAAATACCCAAAAGAAAAACTTTGAAAGGCCATAACTTAGCTCCGATATTACTTCCAGCAAATCTGATTGCACAGATAGCATCAGGGTATTTTATTGTTACAAGAAAGTGATAACGGATCTTTGGCCGCTAAAAAAAAACGACGCCACTTGTCCATACAAAAAATAAATAACTTTAACAGGCCATAACTCAGCTCCGATATGACTTAGAACAAATCTGATTGCACAGATAGCATCAGGGCATTTTATTGTTACAAGAAAGTGGTAACGAATCTTTGGCCGCTAAAAAAAACGACGCCACGAGCCCATACAATTCAACCCAAACCCCTTAATGGATGTTGTAATGTGTGTTGTTTCATCACGTCAGAACTTCTGAACGGATTGGGTTGAAATTTGGAAAATCCATTCAACCCTCAAGCACCGCAGTTAAACGTCTGTTGTCCACGGGTAAAGACATTTTAACACCAAAACGAGCCTCGCTTTCAGACGAGAACTTCGACATGTTAATGTTCATGAGGGGAAATTGGTACCTATGCACATTATGCCCGACGATTAAATTACACATTAAATTAAATAAATAATAAAATTAAATTATACAAGTAAGTAGGTATTTGTTGTTTTTCCAGAAACTAAACCAACAGGTTTTATAACTTCACTAACGCAACGATATAAAAATGCAATACGCATATTATTAACGGATTTACGTTAACTTGCGTTAATTCTTACGAAATGTAACGCTTTAACGTTTAAGGAAGCTAACTTTTTTTGTAGCGGATTAACGAAGTTAACTATTTGATTAACGGTGCCCACTTACACAAACACAGACAAAGAAACAAGTGCGGTACTTCTGGAGACTCACTGTCCTGGATGTCAGATCACAGGAGAACCAGAGTGGCCAGAAGAAAACCACTGCACATCAACAACCCAAGAAAGGGAAGTTGCAAATAAGGTAGTAAGTAACATAAAATGGGCACTTAAAAGTTTCAAACCTTTCAAATCCGCAGGCCTGGATGGTATATTCCCAGCTTTACTTCAATGGCAACCAAACCAGGTAACAGAGCACCTTTTACCAATTTATAGGGCCTGTATAACCTTTAAATATATCCCGAAAACATGGAGGGAGGCGAAAGTAATTTTCCTACCTAAACCCGGTAAGGAGGACTACACGTACGCCAAATCGTTCAGACCTATTAGTCTAACGTCATTCCTTCTAAAAACGTTAGAAAGATTAGTGGACCGACACCTAAGAGATGGGGCACTAAAACATAATCAAGTACATCCTCAGCAACACGCATACAGGAAGGTTAGATCAACAGAGTCAGCATTACATAAATATGGTTGTGCACAAGATAGAATCGGCTCTCACAAACAAACTTTCAACACTTGCAGCCTTTATAGACATTGAGGGGGCTTTTGATAAAACAATGCACAACAGCATAAACCACGATCTATGTAAACTCAAGGTCGAACCAGTGATGAGGAACTGGATCACCGAGTTGGTCAGTAAAAGAGCAGTCCAGATAGTGATGAACACTACCATAAGGGCAAAGGTAGTAAAAGGATGCCCCCAAGGTGGCGTCCAATCACCACTATTATGGAACACAGTAGTAGACAGCCTCCTAAAGACGCTAAATAAAAATAAAAAATAAATAAATAAATATTGGTGGACAATTCACACACAACACCATCTGACCCCAAACTAAGCAAAGCTTGTGTGATGGCGGCCAGATAGCTGATATAATACTTATATAGTTTTAAATACATACTTATTATACATAGACACACCCAGACACAGTGCAAACATTTGAATTCATCACACAAATATTTGCACTGGGTGGGGATCGAACCCACGACCCTCGGCTTCGCAGGCAGAGCTACTACCCACTAAGCCACAAGGCCAGTCAAATAACAGAGGATACACTACTATTGGTTATGCGGATGACCTCACTATACTGATTAGCGGAAGCGCTGAAAATGTGCTTTGTAAGTCCATGCGCTCGGCTCTTCAGATTGTAGAGAAATGGTGTGGCGAACATCAATTGTCAGTAAATCCGAAAAAAACAGAGCTCATTCTTTTCACCAACAAAAGAAAGTTACCAGAACTACAACTCCCAAAACTATTTAATACCAAACTCACCCTATCATCGCAAGTGAAGCATCTGGGCATCATCCTTGATAATAAACTGAACTGGGCGAGTCATATTGATACAAAACTTAAGAGGGCATGTCTAACTTTTTGGCAATGCCGGAGACTCATTGGGAGAAAATGGGGTCTCAATCCAAAAATTACACTGTGGTTGTACACTTCAGTGATTAGACCCTCTCTGACCTACGGATCGGTTGTGTGGTGGCCCAGAACACAACTGACCACAGTAAAAGCCAAACTCCAAAGTCTGCAACGCCTGGCAAGCCTAGCAGCCACTGGATGCATGAAAACCACACCATCAGCTGCTGCACTGGAGTATCTCTTAAATTTGAGACCTCTACACTTAGTCATACAAGAGGAGGCCACTGCAGCCGCCCTGCGACTAAGAGCTCACGGACTATGGAAACAAAATATAGAAACAGAACACACAAAAGTTCTGAAATGGGTGCTGAAAGAAATACCACTTCTTGAGGCACCCATGGACAGAACAATATGCCAACATGTCTTTGATCGAAGATACAATATCCAACTTAATGCAGAATTAAAAGATAGCTCTGGTAGCAGAGAAGTAAGGATATACACAGACGGCTCCAAAACCTCACAAGGTACAGGAGCCGGTGTCTTCTCAAATGATTTAAACATAAAAATATCAACATCACTAAGTAAGTTAAACACAATCTTTCAAGCCGAATGTATCGGTATCACCAGGGCGGCACAGGCGATCGCAGCCAGAGATGTCGGGGACTTAAACATCAAAATTGTCTCCGAAAGCGCGTCAGTGCTTCAAGCCCTAAAAAACAACACTATAACCTCTGTCCTTATAACTCACCATCCTGCACCATCTAATACATTTATAATACACTGCGAGAAGGTATCTATAATGCTTGACATTCTCTACATGTTCAAATCAATTTGCAATAGTTTTCATGGTGGAGAATTAATGATAATGAACAAATGATTTTCTTTAACTAAGGATTCAGGGTAGCGATTCTGAAACCATTCGGTTGCATCCGACACGGAATCTCATCTCTCGGTCTTTGTCTTATCTGTTTAGCATGACAAAGACCGAGAGATGAGATTCCGTGTCGGATGCAACCGAATGGTTTCAGAATCGCTACCCAGGTCAGCGTTCCGAAACGTCTTCATTCAAAATGATCTCCACATTACAAAGTGTGTAATTGTTCTATCGGAACATGTATAAAATCTTCATTTTTCAAAGCTTTAGCCATTATTTGCACCTGAAAAATATTTTGTTAAAATAAATTACAATTTCCGTATACAACATATGATATGATATGTGCCAGATTATGATATGTGCCATGTGCCATATCATAATCTGGCACATCTGGCACAATCTGGCCGAGGTTCACAGTAGGTTAATAGCAGCATGAATGATGTTTAGCCATTTGATCAAACATCTTGGCAAATAACTCTGACCGTTGAAAAAATGATAAAAATTTATAATGATGCATTCTAGATATCAACTAGAATTAAAGGGGTTTGGGTAAAGTTGGAGTCGTTGTTTTTTTTTAGCGGCCAAAGATCCGTTATCCTTTTCTTGTAACAATAAAATACCCTGATGCTATCTGTGCAATCAGATTTGCTCTAAGTCATATCGGAGCTGAGTTATGACCTGTCAAAGTTATTTATTTTTTGGATTTTCGAAGTGAAAACTTCTTTTGGCGCGCCTACACAGGTTTTTTGTGGGGTGTGAATTGAATTCTAGCGTCACGCTCGGGTTTGATAAGAAATCTTCGGGAAAACTCGGGACCATGGCCATTGGCCGTCTAGAAATGCGTCAGCCAATGGGAAATGGTGAAAGGTCGTCATGGCATGGCCATCTAGAAATGCGTTAGCCAATGGGAAATGCTGACACATTTCTAGATGTCCATGCCATGATGGCCAGGCCACACCCTCCGGTTACACCCGTGTAGTCTCCAAAGTAAGCTATCACATTCTGAGTTATAAGTTTTCACTTCTATGGGCAGTTCCTATGACTGCCAATTTTATATCTTGTCTGTATGGACAAGTGGCGTCGTTTTTGAAGTGTAAACTTCTTTAGGCGAGCCTAGACAGATATTTCGTGGGCTGTCAATTGGATTCTAGCGTCACGCTCGGATATGATAAGAAATCTTCGGGTAAACTCGGACCATGGCTATTGGCCATTTAGAAATGCGTCAGCCAATGGGAAATGCTGAAAGGGCGTGGCCTCGGCGTCATGCCATGGCCATCTAGAAATGCATCAGCCAATATGAAATGTTGACGCATTTCGAGATGGCCATGCCATGATGCCACGCCCTCCGGTTACACACGTGTAATTTCCAAAGTAAGCTATCAAATTCTGAGTTATAATTTTCACTTCTATCGGCAGTTCCTATGACTGCCATTTTTTTTTAGCGGCCAAGGATCCGTTGTCACTTTCTTGTAACAATAAAATATCCTGATGCTATCTGTGCAATAAAACCAAATAAAAAAACTTTGAAAGGCCATAACTCTGCTCCGATATAGTTTGCGCCAAATTTAATTGCACAGGTACCTTTAATGAATTTTTTATGAAACATTACTCTACCTCACGGATAATTGTGTAATCAGATTTGCTGTAAGTACTATCGGAGCTGAGTTATGGCCCTTCAAATTTTTTTTGGGTATTTTTATAAGGACTAGTGGCGCCATTTCCGTTAGCAGCCAAAAACCTGTTGTCACTTTTTTGAAACACTAGCTTACCACAATGGTCTTTGTGCAATCAGATTAGATGTAAGTCATTTCGGAGCTGAGTTATGGCCTTTCAAAGTTTTATTTTGGGTTTGTCTTAAATAGAATAGTGGCGCCATTTCCTATAGCGGCCAAACACCCGTTATCACTTTTATGTAACATTATTTTTACTTAAAGGTAACTCTGCAATTAGATTTGCTGCAAACTATATTGGAGCTGAGTTATGGCCTTTCAAAGTTTTTTTTGAATTTTTCTTATATGGACTAGTGGCGCCATTTCCTATAGCGGCCAAACATCCGTCATCACTTTTATGTAACATTATTTTTACCTAAAGGTACCTGTGCAATTAGATTTGCTGCAAACTATATCGGAGCTGAATTATGGCCTTTCAAAATTTTTTTTTGGTTTTCTTTGTATGGACTAGTGGCGCCATTTTCTTTTGCGGCCAAAGATCTGATGTCACTTTTTTGAAGCATTACTTTTTTCCAAGGGTACTTGTGCAATTAGATTTGCTGTAACTCATATCGGAGCTACCGAACATAGCGTTACCCGTTATCACTTTTATGTAACATTATTTTTACTTAAAGGTAACTCTGCAATTAGATTTGCTGCAAACTATATCGGAGCTGAGTTATGGTCTTTCAAAGTTTTTTTTGCATTTTTCTTATATGGACTAGTGGCGCCATTTCCTATAGCGGCCAAACATCCGTCATCACTTTTAGGAAACATTATTTTTACTTAAAGGTACCTGTGCAATTAGATTTGCTGCAAACTATATCGGAGCTGAGTTATGGCCTTTCAAATATTTTTTTTTGTTTTCTTTGTATGAACTAGTGGCGCCATTTTCTCTTGTGGCCAAAGATCTGATGTCTGAAGCATTACTTTTTTCCGAGGGTACTTGTGCAATTAGATTTGCTGTAAGTCATATCGCAGTTAAGTTATGGCCTTTCAAAGTTTATATTGGATTGTTCTTATATTCTTATATGGTTTGTAGTGGTAGGACTCTTAGCAGAGTCCGCCTGGGGAAGTACCACACCTTTGCCAGATATTCTACCGCCAAGCAGTAATGTGCAAACATTACTGTGTTTCGGTTTTAAGGGCAATGTTTCCAGAGAAATTACAGGGCTTAGAGATATAAATATAATATGATCTCTGGGTGACGAGCGCAGTGCGGTGCTAGGTAATGTTTTGGGCTCTTCATGTTCCAATAGCTGCGTGTCACTGTGCTGTTATGTGGCAGGCGTGTTGCTTACCATCAGGCACACGTACAGCTCGTCTCGTCACTCTTTATTTAAAAAAAAAATTAAAAAATGCACTAGTGGCGCCATTTCCTACAGCGGCCAAACATCCGTTATCACTTTTAGGAAACATTATTTTTACATAATGGTAGGTACCTGTGCAATTAGATTTGTTGCAAACTATATCGGAGCTGACAAAGATGTCCAGCGAAGAATCCAACTCGGATCGGCAGCGTTCGGGAAACTTCGGCACATCTTTGAGTCCAAAATACCCCAATGCCTAAAGACAAAGGTCTTTAACCAATGCGTGTTGCCAGTGATGGCTTATGGAACTGAGACGTGGTCCTTAACTGTGGACTTCATAACAAAGCTCAAAGTCACACAGCGAGCTATGCTCGGAGTCTCTTTGCGCGACAGAATACGTAATGAGGATATTCGCAAAAGAAAGAAAGTGGCCGACATAGCTCAAAGAGTAAGCAAGCTGAAGTGGCAATGGGCAGGCCACATCGCTCGCAGAACTGACAACCGATGGGGAAGAAAGGTTCTCGAGTGGCGACCACGAACCGGAAGACGCAGTGTTGGACGGCCTCCCACTAGATGGACAGATGACCTTACAAAGGTCGCTGGAAACCGCTGGTTGCAGGTTGCGCGGGACCGCTCGTTTTGGAAATCTAGGGAGGAAGGCCTATGTTCAGCAGTGGACGTCTTGCGGCTGATGGTGATGATGATATCGGAGCTGAGTTATGGCCTTTCAAAGTTTTTTTTTTTTGGTGTTCTTTGTATGGACTATGGACCCTCAGTATGGACCAGTCGCGCCATTTTTTTTGTGGCCATTGCGCCATTTTCTTTTTGAAATTGAAAGAACGAGAAGCACTATAGTAGTCAGGAACTTGGGATTTCTGTGTAGGTATTCCTGTTTCTGAGATACATTGTTACGATTTACATACCATGCTATGAGTGTGGCTAGGCTGCTATGTATCTCAGTTTGTATAGAAAATACGCTTAGTCCAACACTGAAAATGAATCCACGCGCGTTCATGCGGATCACGCACCTCCGTGTATAGAAACACGCATCCCCGCGGGAGACTAAAGCAAATGCCGTGAATCCAAAAAACGCATCAACGCGCGTGAAAAACTCGTAAATGTATCGACATGCAGCGTGGTGCGGATCGCCTAAGGTGTTTTATCTCAATGCTCTATAATTACTCTAGTAACATTGCCCTTCAAACTGGAAGTATGGTTAAAACTGTACGATAGTAGAATAACTGGCAAAGGTGTGGTACTTCCCCAAGCAGACCCTGCAGAGTCCTACTACATACCTACTACTAAAATATCTGTTCAATCCATATCGTCGTAGTTGTAGAACAACGACGGTTCTGATTTTTTCGGTTTTTGCTTTTTTTACTTTAACTGACTAGTTAATTCTTGCTCTATCGACCAAAAATATTTTTACAAATAATTATTGTTATTTAACCGAAATACCGAGTGTGCAAAACGACGCTTCTGATTTCATAACGCAGTACAATGACGTATGAATAATTCCGTCAGTGTACGGCGCTGACCTCTACCCCCGCTCCCCGCTCTCGTGAAATCTACCACAGAAATCTAAATAATCAGGTACTAGAAGTCTCATGACCGCGTGACATTGTCGCCGCACAGGTGGTGACGGTCCAATTTTACTTGGCCAAAAATTTACGATGAAAATTTTATTTTAAATTTTACATTTTTTGACGTGATAACGTCTTATAATTCGATGAAGCCGGCTGCACGCCCACAAAACATGACGTCATGTACCGTTATCGCGTTACCGTCGGTCGTTACCTCGCCGCATGTTTGTTACAGTTGTATTAATTATTTCGACCAGTAGTTCAAGCGGGGATGTAGCTCAGTGGTAGAGCGTTCGCTTTGCATGTGAAATGCCCCGGGTTCGATCCCCGGCATCTAATTTTTTGCATTGTTTTGATTGAAAATGACTAAATTCTACTGATTACTTTTTACATACAAATCTATTAAACAAATGAAATTAAAATTTTCTTTTGAAAGATGCTACCATTCCATCAGTATTTTCTTAAGACGTTGTCACGTTCAATTATCGTCAGTAAACCGACTTTACAGACAACATTTTTTTTTATCGATAAATTAACGTAATATCACTTGCTTAACCAGTGCCTGATTAAGAGTTCTGACCGCCCTAGGCTAATTATGAGGACGCGCCCCCACCAGAGGGTCTACCGCCAAACGGAAAGTGCTTAGCTTAGAAGTCTTAGCTTTGGTATTGCTATCTCTTTTCTTTTCGTTTGATATTATAGAGATAGCAATGGGCAAAACCGATTTAGTTTAGCAGTAGAAAGGCAGGTATCTTACGGTCGGCCTAAAAAGTACCTAGTATATTAGTTTTGACTTTGTTTCCTAGTGTACAAATTTAAACCTGATTTATACCAGGTCTTTTTTGAGGAGGCACGCAAGAGCCTACAGTACCCTCAAAGGATTCGAAAGTATAGGCCCGGGTTTCTCCGGCAGTGATTTGGTGACTGATTCGCGAGAGCGCTCTCACACTCGACAGCGACCTTATCGCTGACTCTATCGTAGAGCTGTCACTGACCCTGTCGCGGCGGGGACAGAACCCTTGCACACCAACCATGCAACGGAAACCAGCAGTACTTTAGCGTCACCTTTTCGGGAGGGTCACCTTCTGAAATAGGGTGCTGGATGGCATTGAACGTCCGACACCTCAGGCTCTGTAAGTGGAGATGGTGTAGGTACGAGCCAGAGTGGCTCGCTCTCGTCACTACATCCTCCTTCGCGGACAAGCGAGAGTCCACCTCCTTCTTGCTCCTCAGCTATCTTCATCTGCGACTTCTGTGAGATAATGATTCCTCAAAAGGAGACCACCTCCTCCCATGACCTCTCACTGCTAAACATCTTGACTAAGGTAGTAGGCAGTAAGAGGTCCGCCACATCTCCCGGGTACATCTTCAATGCGTGTTGATCGGTGTGATCTGCGCAATTGCACTGGTGACACACCAGCCTTTCTACCGCCTAACTACATCGACTTTGGTTTTGCTATTGCTGTCTCTATAATTTCAAGCTAAAAGAAATAAGGTACCGTCTGATGCACCCGTGCCCTATAGTACCTATGTCGCTCTCACTGAACCCACTCAGCGTTGGCCCTGAGACAGTTCGCTCTCGCTCTTCAAGTTGACGCAAATACGCCCCAAACTTCCATCTGATATGCTGTCAAATACCGAAATATTACAGTGTCAGCTTGCCAGCTACAGACACGCCACACACCACAATATTAGAGGCTAGAGCTTGCAGGTGCAGGTGAAGGTGTCCGTCAGAAACCACGGAAACAGATGGCCTCCAACTTGTGAAAAACCACCTCTAGGCCGATGCTCCTAATCCTGGCTACCACTGTCGCCAGCACCGCCACCTCGTGAAACCTCCGCCCCTCTCACAATAACCAGCGTGCCGTTGGCATAATAATCGACACCGATGCAACGCAGTTCGCAAGTCGTAAGTCGGCCCATTACCACCCATACACTGTAGATATTCTCAAAATCCGTACAAACGGTTTGAATCCACTTTTCTCGTACGTATAGCTTTAGAGTGGTATAAGTTGCCGGCATCCTTGTTCCGTGAGAGATAAAATCTAGAACTTTTCAAGGTCAGAGTGAATAGGTACTTTCTAGGTGTTGACCTAGACGCACGTTGGTGCGTCATCTTCGACCACACCGTCGCTTACCATCAGGCGAGTTGGTGGTCAAAAGCGGACCTACACGCGATAGGAAAAAAAAAAGTTAGCGCTGCTTATTTGTAACCGAACAACCAAAGTGCCACAGGGGTAGCGTAAGAGCAAACTCCTGTCAAACCCCACGTGACATGAGGATAAGCTCCCTCCCTTTCTATTGTTGGGGACACCACCTCTTTGTGAAAGAGGTAGTCTCTTACGATGCGCCATAGATATTGGGCTACTCCAGCACTTCTGTTGTGGTTGTGGTGTGGTGGATTAGGATGTAGAACGCGTTTACTATGTTAGGAGACACCGTAAACAATACGCCGCCACTGGAGCACACCTTCCTTCGGACCTTCGGACGAACGGCGTCGGTCGTGGAGAGGTCTTTCTGTAACCTGAACTGTCCCTTCGACAAACCCAGATGATTACAGCGCGCCCCTCCAGATCCTCGCGCCCTAGGCTGCAGCCTAATTAGCCTAAGGGTTAATCAGGCCCTGTGCTTAACAGCGCCACCTATTGTTAAATTGTTATGTAGGTATACTGTTGCTGTGTCAGTTATTTTGTATAAAAACATTAAGTTACTAGTATTGTAACTTACATTTATCAAGCACAGATTCGCTGCTGTATGGAGTACCTACTGTTCGCACCTTTGGGATGGATCGGCTAGGTATCAGCTGGAGGCTTTAGAATCGATCGAGAGACGTGGCAAAAATAGGCAACGACACTCTTGTGCGAAAAAGACTTTAAAGGCTTGAACATCGCCGAAAAGTTGGTAGCCTATCAGTTTTTTATCGGATACGCTTCGGTGAGAGTGCAACTGATTTGCATGATCTTTTCCCACATTGTCCTTTTTTCTATGGGAATGCTCGTAGCAGCTTGATAAAGCGACATCGTTTCATGGTTGATGTTATAAAGACACGAACGAAGAGATTTGACTCTACTTTTGTGATAAGAACGTCTAGGCTGTGGAATACGTTGCCTCAGTGTGTTTTCCCCGATGGCTACAACTTTTGTGTCTTCAAATCCAGTGTGAATCGTTTTTTTGAAGTGAAAACTTCTTTAGGCGCGCCTAGACAGATTTTTTGTGGCCTGTGTATTGAATTCATTCGTCACGCTCGGGTATGATAAGAAAGCTTCGGGTAAACTCGGAACCATGGCTATTGGCCATCTAGAAATACGTCAGCCAATGGGAAATGCTGAAAGGGCGTGGACAAGCCATCATGGCATGGCCATCTAGAAACGCATCAGCCAATGGGAAATGCTGACGCATTTCTAGATGGCCATGCCAAGATGGCGAGGCCACGCCCTCCGGTTACACCCGTGTAGTTTCCAAGGTAAGCTATCAAATTCTGAGTTATAAATATTCACTTCTATCGAGAGTTCCTATGACTGCCAATTTTTTTTCTTGGTAAGCACGCTCCACCGTAGACCACATCGTCGCTTAACATCAGGCGAGATGGCGGTCAAGTGTAAACCTATTACAGTAAAAAAAAATTGCCAACACTTACCTAGATTAAATTTGTTCGTGCTATTTTAGATTCCATTAAATTAGATGCGTTGGTAAAGGGCTCTCAATAAAAGATTTTCTCAGAAAAAAGGGTATGATCTGGTTTTCTGATTTTGAAACCGCCCAATTTCTCGGCTGTGATATAACGACACTGAACACATGAATATGCATTCGTATTCTAATGATATTGCTTGAAAATGAGCTTAACGCCGTTTTTTTTTAAATAAAACCTAGCTAGATCGATTTACTAAATACATTTAGTTAAGCATTAGGTTTCACGATTTTGCTCATATTCATTTTTGTAGAGGTAGAAGTCATTTACGGCTAACGGCTACGGTAAGTTACGGCTGGTCTAGTCGGGAGAACGGCGCCTGCCGATCCGGAGACCCCGGGTTCCAACCCCACACGCACCACTGTCTTTTCGAAGTCATGTGCGTAATACCGATAAATTAAAACGGTGAAGAAAAACATCGTGAGGAAACCGACATGTACCTAGAATCTTTCGAAGTCATGTGTCATCCGCCAACCCGCACTGGGCCAGCGTGGTGGATTATGGCCTTCAGGTCTACTAGGTACGAAAACAAACTCCGAATGGTCGGATCCGACCGACAGCTGAATCGGGTTGTAGCCTACCACGAAAAACAGTCAGATCGATACATCTCGGTCGGAAGTTAGGTATAGACTTAGGTCGGATGAGGGTAGGATCGAACGAAACAGCCGATCCTATCAACCGACAGATTGTCTTTCGAGGTAGGAAAAGTCCATAAGTTCGGCCGATATATCGTTTATCGGACTTCGTAGTTGGCCTGCTTAAGAGTGCGCCTAAAGCCAGGAAAAAATCAGATTTCACCCGCGCGACGCGTTTCTTAATGTGATGTACATAAAGTCGAGAATAGCATGACACAGTTTGGAGTAAAAATCAATATTTAATCAGGAGTCCATTTTTGACCAAGTTTTATTTAATTACTCAATAACTAAACATAAATTTAAAAAAGTGTTCGGTCACTTTACTAGAACGTACAAATAGGAATTTTATTACCAAAAAATAATGTGGGGTCATCGCTGATAATTTCGAGTACTCGAATTAAAACGGGTTTTTTCGGTGTCATTTTCATTTTTTTATTGTAAAAAACTCTGATCTATTTTTAAAATTCTATTCGGTTATTGTGCTTCTTCTTGATTGTACCCACACGTCAATATTTTTTTTGTCATAGTTTTTAGTTTCTTAACTTCAGTGAGCGGCGTCCAAAGTGTCCTTTTTTCGTTTTCTGGCTTTAGGCGCCCCCTTAACTCTCTCCTTGCGAGAGAAGGCCCCGAGTCCCAGCAGTGGGAACGTTTAGTGGGGTGTTGATGTTGATACTGAATACATAGGTAGGTACATCCAGGAATTGCTCGTTTAAAGGTTTACAAAAAATAGGATAGGATTTTCTATGAAGAAAACAAAACCGACTTCAATTTGAAATTAAATTCAGACAAGACTAAAATTTATAAGAAGCTATGAATGACTACGTGGACTATTAGGAAACCGCCACAGCCATTTCCATAAAATTTATATAGGGCCACCTCTCAAGTATTTTGTACTTCCAAAAAAAATTAAAATAGCGGAGCTATCGCGTAAGATACGTGTGTACCAGAATATACAACGGAATTGAGAACCTCCTTCCTATTTAAGTCGGTTAAAGAGATAAATGTTTTGTCACATAAGCGAATAATTGATAATTATTGTTGGTCTAGCCTCAAACCAAATAGGTACTCATAGGCTTGGTTGTGCAACGCCATCTATTGTTAAGTACAGCAGTCAGTTTGTGCAGATAAATCGCCAATAGGATTTTTTTGTTAGAAAATACTTAGCTACAAACTAAATACCACGATGATGTTAAGACGTTGATAAAGAGGGAGCCCTTATTAATAGTTTTTCTCAAAAAAAAAAGCACAAAAGCCTGTCGACAGGATTCGAACCGGGGCCTCCTAATTTCGAAGGACTCTTCACCCGCTTTGCGCTAATCGGACGTTGTTCAGAGTGGCGAAATTTGTTATCGTATTCTATTGACATTGTACGAGTTTTTCATTGCCTGAAAAAGCCCCTAAAATGACGTTTTCTTTGAATAAAACCTAGCTAGATCGATTTATCGTCCCCGAAACCCCCTGCATGCAAAATTTCATGAGAATCGTTCGAGCCGTTTTAGAGATTCAGATTCTATATATTTATAGGTACAAGAATTGCTCGTTTAAAGGTATAAGATAAGATTCATAAATAAGTACAACATTTCCAAATTTCAAGATGGTCAGTTTAGCAGTCATTAAGATAAGCCGTAAAATCCTACTAGAAAACTTTAAGCCGGCGTACTGTAAAGTTGCTAAAATGCGCAACCGTCGTTGTTCTACGACTACGACGATATATTTATCAATGGACAAAATAATTATAATTGGTAATCTAAAATTATAATAGTTCAGAGGTTTAATTTGAAACTACAATGATGATTTTTAAAACTTTTATTATAGACTTAAATTACGCAGACAGAACACACACTCCACCAGCAGCTTTGATTTTAGCTTCAGCTGTTTTTGAGAACAGCTTGGCTTTCACTATCACGGGCTGCTTAGGGAGCTTGCCTTTGCCTAGCAACTTGTAGTAACCCTGAAACAAAAGAACACAGTAACATTAGTTTTAGTTGTAAATGTTGTATCTACTTTGGAGATAACTGAGGTTCAGATAAATCAAAACTTTTATACAGGTTTATTTACGAAGTCAACAGAAGACGAAAGAGAAGTTATGCCATATGCACCATTGTGGACTAATATTACTATGAATACAGCCAAAATCACAAAATAAAATCTGCTGTGCAAAACACAAAAGTGCGTTTCTTGAGATTGTAAACTTCATCCTATATTAAGAGATCTGATGTTCACAATGTTGAGTGTAGCAATTCTATTTTTTACACAGGTTTATTTATTTTTCTATTCATAGCATTTATATTATGTTATAACATGACTGGCTTTGTGGATTGATTGATGGAGAATCCTGCCAACAGACCCATAGGTCAATAAATTAATGTCTATCCGGGATAAATATGATGCATTCTGTGTCTGATATTTAAATGTATCATAAGTATGTAATTTCAATTAATGTATGTATTACAAGCAGTATGTCTATTATAGCCTATAGTACTCAAGGCTCACATAGATCTCTAGAGCAGTGAAATAATTTGTGATTTCCTGGTTCATAACTGTAGTAGTAGTAAAGATATGGTAAGAGACCTTGTTATTAACAGATCAACAATAAAGGATAATGCAACCTACTGGGCTCGATATCTATAAGATAATGTCCAAACATGATACATACTCCAAGTTGTAGATCTCATTAATAGAATCAGTTTTTATTAAGGTTATAAAAATATATCCCAGAGGAAAAAATCATGGCTCTTTGAGACTTGAACCACGGATGATTTCAATTTTATTTTATGGGATTATGCTTGTGACGGTTACTAAATATGAAAGAAGTAATGTAAATACATAGGCTACATAATATTATGTTATGTATGTGACATGAAAAAACATGCATAGGCAATGCATGTTTTTTTATACATGTTAGAAATCTACTCATAAGCTAGAAGCTAGTCACTATTTTGTCGGCATAGTCTCTTCTCCACTATTGTATCCATCCATTATGGTACAGCTAAGAAAAAAAACCCATTGTGCAATTTTTGTGATGCCATATCAAAGTTACTACAGATAGTGCAATCCACGAAGACGCGCCCCACTATTCCTCCTAACCGTTTATAGTATATGTGTGCAAGCTTCCGTCAATGTTTGAGTGTTATCGGTACACACTAATTACCTATGAATGCACACGCACACTACAATGACTGGTGAATGGTTCGCGACTGCAAACGCGATTGGTGGAGAAAAATATTGGTGGGGCGCGTCTTCGTGGATTGCACTATCTATAGCAAAAGTTATCTAATAGGTATTTGGTGTGGGTTTGTGGACAGTGTGTTGTAGCAAAAAATTTGCCCAGAACACAAGGGAAAAGTTCCATTATCTTTTAGCTCCTTCGCAATTTTACATGAATATATTACATGCGAATTCTTTTCATTTTATGGTAAACACAAGCATTTAAAGTGAAAGATTATGAAAACAGCTTCACACAATGTTGATAAAAATTAATGAAAATTATCTGCCACATTAAATTACTAAATAGGTATAACATTGGACAACATTAAAAACTTATCACAATATAACTTACAGCTTTGACAATATTGATGACCGGGACCTTTCCGTCAGTGGCGGAAGCATATTTTAGCCTCGCCTGTTCAGACACAAGGGTCCATAGTTTATCCAGGTTCAGTACAGGACAAAATTCCTTGTTTTTCCTGGCATGGTAATTCCTCATGCCAACCTGAAAATTTAATGATATTTGCTTAGGACATTTATCTAGGAAAATATTATTATTTAAAACATTATTTATTTGCAAATCTTTCCTAATTAAGACCTATCTCCCAACATAGGACTTACCTATTTTGGGATACATAGTCAATTACATTGATTAACTTTTTATATCACATTTGTGAAATATGCGGGTGAAACCACAGGATGCTACTAGTATCAATAAATTCACCTTGCCAAAGTATCCGGGATGGTACTTGTCCATGTTGATTCTGTGGTGGTGCTCTCCACCAGCGTTACCGCGACCACCAGGATGCTTGCGGTGCTTGCCTGAAAAATACATTTCACAAATCTACAGTAAGCATCGATATAAACCTGCAACCGACTAGAACGGAAAGAGTGAGCTCACTCTTCCCAACGATGACATGATGCCGTGCGCCCTGCAGGTCTACTACGAAAACAACCTCCGAATAATCGGAGCCGACAGCTGTTCGAATAATCGGTAAGGTTAATTAAATGCTTTCAGAGTAAGGTTTAAGACACAAAAACTGTCAAATCTATGTCGGTCGGTATTCAAAATTAACGAAACGCCCGATCCGATCAACCGACTAATTGTGTTTCGTGGTAAGAAACGTCCATAAGTTCCACCGATATATCATTTATCGGACTTCGTAGTAGACCTGCTGAAGTTTGGGAGGGCACATCTATGTATTGAGATCGTTGACAGTAAGGTACTAACTGATATTTTCCATCATGAGATAGCTACAAACATTTAGATATGATGGACTGATTGCAATTTGAAATAAACAAAAATACAAGGTCAATCATAGCAAATGGCACAGTGGCAGTCAAAAGAGTAGCAAACGGCGATCTTATCACTTAGACCGATCTATTGAAAGATTTAGGTACGGACATCTGTACCAGTAGATTTGGCACCAGAGTGCTGTGCGGTCGAAGCATTGGTGTACATCAAGTAAATCCTTTTAATTTTGTTTGTTGACGTCTAAATGGTTGAACGGATAGAGCTGATATTTGGAACACAACTGCGGTCTGGAAAAGCACATAGGCTACTGTTTAGCGCGAGATAATTACGAGAGCTGTGCATGTAGCACCTCGGGGTGCTGCTAGTGTGTTTAGTAATGTGCATTTGAACTATATGTATTTGGTAGGTCCGTCCTCCATCGTCTGATTGAAATGCACCAACTAACTTTGAGGTTATGATTGTTTTTAATGTTTATAATGAAGATATGGAATAATTGAAGACTTGCGAACTTACCAATACGACCATGACCATGGCTCACGTGTCCTCTCAACTTCCTGGTCTTCTTTTTAGAGGTGGCCTGTTGGAAAACAACAAATGACAATACTTGAGCATTACTAATGACGGTTGTTTTCAAGAAATATAGCGCACTTTCACACATTGTTCACTTGATATAAATAATAACTATCTGCAAATATGCATTTCAACAAAGATTACACAGAAAAACTTAGATAAATTCAGAAAATCAGGAACGAACCATTTTTATTCTTCCGTCAACTTTTTGAAAGAGCAAGAAAAAGGAATGACAAAGACAATAAATTTAAGTTTAGACTTTTAGGACTATTCTTCTAGTCTATGACTGTTAGAACAGACGAAGTATCGACTATCGAACGCTAATCGAACAGAAATACTTGAATCGAGTCCATTTCGAACAAGGACACATCCCTGTAATATTTTATATCTGTGGAACTTATTTGTCTGTGGCAATTCAAATGTCAAAAAACATTTTAATAGTGATGTGAAAATATAATAATTGACCTTTATTCGAACGAGGAAACAATGTTTACAATTTAGTGCCATCAAATATATCTGACAAACAATTTTCAGCACTAAACTAGTTTATAAACAACCACACACAATCATATACAGAGCAAGGTATTCGTTTGTCCTCTGCAACAGCTATTAAAAACTCTGTGAATTATCATCGTGACACTGTGAAATTGTAGTTCCTATGATGATTGTGGTATCTATGTCCAATTGAACAGCAGTTATGATAGAAACAATAACAAGGTAATCTGCAACAAGGTAGTAGACGTCAAAATTTTGAAAAAAAATCTGCATCATATTATAACCTGCCTGTTGGCGAGCGGTGGGACTGTATAACTAAGGTGGATATGGGATATGAGTAAGGCGCACAATGATGGTAAAATAATTATAATTATTTAAAATATTTACAAAATTATATAAAAACGCTCCGTAACCAAAGTGAACTAAACAACAACTGCAAACTGACAAGAAAAATGGAACATAAAAATACAATTTAAAATATAGAAAAACAATATGTTCCAGCCAGTCGTCAACATTCCAGGCCCCTAGTGGAACACTAAACTCTGGTGACCACTGGCTGGGGTTCGGTCATAAGTGGTAGAAGTTTTTTAAGTGGACGTCGCAAAACTCCACTTTTAGTTGCAACATCTGCGACCCGAACCAGACCGTCACTTCCCTTGAATGTTTTGACTACCCTGCCAAGAGCCCAAAGACCCCTGGGCAAAGTTTTGTCAGCAATCAGAACTACGTCCCCCTCACAAATGGTTGATTCGTTTGATCCATCATTTTTCTTCCGTCCACGTGGTATTAGCGTCGGTAGATACTCCACAAGCCATCTCTCCCAAAAGTGGTCAGCAAGCCTTAGCACGCGCCTCCAATCACATTTGCGTACCAAATCTGCGTCTGAAAGTGTGATAGGCCATGGCGATCCTGATGACGAACCAAGGATAAAATGAAAAGGTGTAATGGCTTCAGGTGCATCAGGAGAACTTGACACGTATGTAAGAGGTCTGGAGTTCAATATGGATTCAACCTCGACGAGTAGAGTCGCCAACACTTCTTCTCGTGGTGCTCTGTCTTTAAGAGTGGATCTCAGGGCTGTTTTAACAGAGCGTACCAAGCGTTCCCATGTTCCACCCATGAAGGGAGAAGCTGGTGGAATGAATCGCTATGCAATCATGCGGTTTGTTGCAAAATCATGAATAGCTCCGTCATAAAGAGCTGCAAGCTCCCTACTTGCGCCGACGAAATTTGTACCATTATCAGAAAGTATTGTAGTCGGCGTTCCACGGCGGGCTATAAAACGTCTAAGGCTCATTATGGCAGCATCAGATGACAACGATGAGACGATCTCCAAATGGATGGCTCTTGTAACGAGGCATGTGTATAAAGCCACGTATCTCTTTTCTCTTCGTCGACCCACCGCTACTTCAATAGCACCAAAATAGTCTAAGCCTACATGGGTAAACGGCCGTGTGTGGTGGTCGAGGCGTTCTATCGGCAGATTGCCCATTGGTGGCGTGAGGAGACGACCATTTTGTCTTCTACATTGTAAACAACCTTTGGCCACACTTCGAATTGTAGTTCTGGCTCGTAAAATCCAAAATTTCTGTCGTAGTTCATTTAATACCAGCTCATGATTGCCGTGACCGGCTGCAGCGTGTTTGTGTAAAATCATCAAATGAACGGTGCGATGACGACCATCAAGGATAATTGGAGACTTGGCATTGTCATGTACTCCCGGAGCAGATTTTATGCGCGAATCTAATTTGATCAGGCCATCTGTGTCGAGAATAGGGGCGAGCGCTGCTATTCTGCTATTATTAGGTAGTGGCTGGGAAGATTTGAGATACTTCAGTTCTTCGGCAAAACTATCTGTCTGAATGCGTTGGAGGAGCTTTTTCTCTGCTTGAATCATGTCGGCGGTAGAAATTTGTGACAGGGACGTAGAATTTTCAGTATATTTGGCAATTAATCGCGGTGAATGAGATCGTGCGCAAAAGTTTTTAACGCCCTGACAAACACGAGCTGTAGCTCTTAATAATCGTAACCAGCTACTAAAACGGTTTGCATCAGGAACGGGCGGATCTAACAATGAAATATCTACTAGAAACCCCACGAACTCGGGCTTTAACTCAGAGGTTCGTGAAGCTTCGTCAGTGATGCAATTTGCCTTGCATGGCCATTCCGAAGGCGAATCAACGAGGAAGGAAGGGCCAGCGAACCATCTATGAGATGCTGAAAAGTTGCAAATTTTTGGCTTCGTAGCATCGTCTGCAATATTGAGAATGCTAGGGAGCCATCTCCAATCAGATGGATTTGAAAATTCTAATATTTCACCTATTCTATGAGCCACAAAAGCTTTGAACATACGCGCGTCACTGCGGATCCACTTGAGGACCGTGGTAGAATCAGTCCAGTAATAAACAGTGGACGGTCGAATTCGATGGTTGTTCAATATAGATTGGGCGAAACGCGTAGCAATAACAGCCGCTTGTAATTCTAAACGCGGAACAGAGAGTGGCTTCAGGGGGGCAACACGTGCTTTGCCTCCTATCAATGCAAGACTAACGGAACCGTCCAAGAACGTATATCGCCAATACGCGACGCAGGCATAGGTTTGTTTTCCCCCATCCGCTATGATATGAAGTTGTGTATCACACGGGTCTGGTCTAACATTGTAGCAGCGTGGTATGCAAAGAGTAGCTGCTGATTCAAGTTGATTAAACCAGTTCTTACACTCGGTCTCATACTTAGGAGATATGGGAGAGTCCCAGCTAATTCCCTCTCTCCACAACTTTTTGATTAAAATACGGCCTTGGATGGTTAGAGGTAAAAGTAAACCTAAAGGATCATCAACGCTCATAACGCTAGAAAGTATTAAGCTGCGTTTGGTTAGTAGTGGCGTGTCCTTCTGGCCTGTGCGGAAACCTAAAGTATCATCATAAGGGTTCCACTTTACTCCTAATGCCCCTATGTCGCTATTAGGGGGTAAACTAATATCAGCGTTTGAAATACTACGCAGTTCATCAGGCATTAAGTTAAGAGCCTCGGGTACGTCTGAAACCCAAGAACGCATCTCAAAACAGCACGACTTGTGGACCGTGACTATATCGGAAGCTAGACGTGCGGTATTAGAAAGCTTGAATTCACTACCAATGTAATCGTCCATGTAGTGGTCGTGCATAATCGAGTGCACAGCTGCGGGATCGTGAACTACTCTGAGCTTACTTTTCTTCGGGTGGTACACACCTAAATGTGGCAAGCACCATTTTGGAGACGAGGAATCCGCAGATAAACTTCTTGAGTGAGTTTTGTGGTAAGAGGATGGATCGCATTCTTCCGCATAACCTTTTTGAATAATGCCATTTATTAATTGTTTATAAGCGGAAGCAAAGGATTCATCCCTTGACATTTGCTTATCGATTGAATTAAGGCGCGACAACGACAATGCTTGTGGATAACTATCGGGAAGGTTATTAGATACATTTCCCTTCCAGGGCAAACAAGCCTCATAACGTCCAGACTCAAGTCTACGGGCTGAACATTCAATTAAATTAATAGCTCTCAAGTCTTCTTTGTTATTTCGTGGAGTATGATTTTGAATACCTAACGAATCAATCTCATACTGTTGTTTGACATGTTTTTCAAGACTATCAATCGTTCGTGATGCGTAGTCGTTTTCGGAAACACGATTAATAAAATACACGGGCTTGGATGACGTAGACACGGCACCGTGAAGCACCCAACCTGATAGTGTTCTTGTCACTACGGGCTCATCTTTCCTACCTATGCGCATCTCACGACTTACAGGCTGGTACCTATCCACGGCTCCAATGAGAACGGTTGGAGTTGCGTTTTCGTGCGTCTGCAAATCAGAAATATCCGCTAAATGGTCGTACCTAGCGAGGTTAATCATGTTTGTACTCTGCGGTGCACGGTGAAGTGGTGTGATGCTGCGTGCGCCTTGAACAAGATGACGATCAGTTGAGTTGCGCTCCTGAATATGAAAATTTACATAACACACTTCCGTATCTAAAAACATACCACCTATGCCGTTAACACGTAGTCGCTGTTGTCCAGTAATCTCTGCACCAATCTGCGTGGCTATGTTGCCGTCGATTAGGGTGGCGGTACTACCTTCATCCAAAAGTGTGGACGTTTCAATTGTTCCACTGGAGCCTTCCAACACGACCGGCAACACCTTCAATAAACCTCGTGTACATACAGCTGACGTTTTTAAATCTGTACCTATAAACATATCAGAGAGGTTAGTAACATTCAAAGAATCGGAAATATTACTTGTTTCGTTAGTGGCCTTAGCGGCTGTCAGTTGAGTTACTGGATCTTGTGAAACCGTTTTTTGATGAGTCGATACTGGCGGACATGGGCGAAGAGAATCGGGTACAGTTTCGTTACCTACCCATGTCACGACACGTTCTTGAGCACGTTGAGAAGAATTGGAACTACAAGCGCGCGATCGATTGGAAACGCCGCGCGCGTCTAACGCGGCGAGTTTTGTCTGTAATTCCATTTCCTCGGTCTTCTGCTGTAATAGAACCAGGCGACGTTCATATTCCAAGAGCGTACGCTCTTGATCTAATTTTCGTCGCTGGTACTCAGCTTTGACTGCCAATTTCTTGGCCAGCGTGGCTGAACTGGACGTGGAGTGCGAGTGCATTTTTACCTTATGTGATGTTCCGGGGTGTGGACTCGAACTGGTCGGGAGGGCGCACGGTTCTTGCTTAAAAGCAACGGTTCTGCAATCTCCCCGGTCGGTCCTGAACATCACAATATTTCTCGATGGCCCTGGCGCCTGGGTGCTGCTGCACGGCATGGCCGGAGGGAAATGCACTACGCGTGGCGGAACTGGCTCCACGGTCGGATCAGTAACATGCTTAGACTGGTTACGAGTGACCACCATTGTGCGCAAAAGGAAATGGAATGAAATTTACGTAAAATGAAATTATGGTGAGAAAAAAAAATGGTCAAAAAAATGGCGAAGAAGGACCAAAAAATGTTGGCGAGCGGTGGACTGTATAACTAAGGTGGATATGGGATATGAGTAAGGCGCACAATGATGGTAAAATAATTATAATTATTTAAAATATTTACAAAATTATATAAAAACGCTCCGTAACCAAAGTGAACTAAACAACAACTGCAAACTGACAAGAAAAATGGAACATAAAAATACAATTTAAAATATAGAAAAACAATATGTTCCAGCCAGTCGTCAACACTGCCTATACCGACTTATATAGGCTGGCTGCTGGACATACAGGTCTCTAAAGAAGCACCACTCAACCCGATCCTTGGCCCTACGTCTTCAACCGCCGGCGGCTGTTTTTTGTAAATCATTACTCCATCTTGTTTCAGGACATCATATTTAAAATAAACGAGCTCACTAATTATTAAGTCAACATTTGGAATAGCAACAGACCCTTGAATATGGCCCAAGCAACTAGTGAAGTTTAAAAAGCTCACGCTTAACATGGCTTGCTTTATGTCTCGCCTAAGGCACTGGCTTGTCGATCAGACATTTTATAGCTAAAGAGTTCCTTGCGTTTCAAAACAATAAATAATTGTACTCAAGTGCAAGCAAATTTGATAAAGCAGGTGTTTTCTGTTTAATATTCTTTTGAAGTGAAAACTTCTTTTGGCGGGCCTAGACTTTTGGGGTGTGAATTGAATTCTAGCGTCACGCTCGGGTATGGTGAGAAATCCTCGGGTAAACTCGGTACCTTGGCTAGAAATGCGTCAGCCAATGCTGACGCATTTCTAGATGGTCACGCCATGATGGCCAGGCCACACCCTCCGGTTACACCAGTGTAGTTTCCAAAATAAGCTATCAAATTCTGAGATACATAAGTTTTCACTTCTATCGGCAGTTCCTATGACTGCCAATTTTTTTTTTAAGTTAATTTATAACCGGACTAGACCAGACCGACCATACGATTTTTGCGAAACTTTTAAGCACTGTATCTTCGTCGTTTTGGAAGTGAAAACTTATTTTGGCACACCGCACATAGAGTATTTTGTGGGCTGTGAATGAAGCTAATTGTCACGTTTCTAAGTAATAGATTCGTTCAGGAGTTTTCGAGACCACCGAGGGTTCTTGTGGCAGCCTAAACGCCTGTAGCACTGTAGTTTTCAATGGTGAAGTATTTTTTTAAAGCGGTCCAGTAGTTCCTGAGATTAGTGTATTCAAACAAAACACCTATTCAGCTTTATAATAGGTACTCGTACTACTATAGACTTATATTGAAGTAAAAATTTCTATAGCACACCACACATGTATTTTGTTTTTGACGTGATAACGTCTTATAATTTGATGGAGCCGGCTGCACGCCCGCAAAACATGACGTCATTTAACGTTACCGCCATAGATTAGATAATAACTAACCGCCGTTACCTCGCCTTATTACTTTTCGCACCATCTAGTGAGTGAAATGTGTATTACGTTCAAGGAGTCTGTCCATGTTTTAGAATAGCGACGATATGAAGTTAAGAACTTGTGCTAGTACAATGATGTACCCAGAGATGACGCTTTGAATAGCTTTTCAAAAAGCTTCAGAATGTTTTACCTAGATGGCGCTTAACACAATCAGTAATCAGTATTTTCTTAAGACGTTGTCACGTTCAGCTATAGCATAGAATAGATAATATAGATAGAACGGACACTCCCCACCCCCCGCCAATTTCAAGCTTCCTCCCCCTCGCGGACGCGAGGCGGACTCAACGAAGGGTTATTATATCGGACGATATTTTCTATGAGAATACGACCATGATGCTGTATTATTTAACAAAATGGTACCAAATTTTTCGTCTATTATACGAAACAAAAATAAGAGATTTTTAATTTCATGAGAGTTTCTACTAAGATTGAATCATTTTTATAAACTGTGTTAAGCTATTCTATATAAGTTCTGTGACTAGCCTACCTATAATGAAATACGCGATATGTGGAGTGATTAATTAATATATTATCAGAATAAAGTTTTCTCTTTGGGTAAGTGTACTTAACTAAAAATCAATTCGTACATGGTACCTTTATTATCTCCTATTTTGTTTTAAATCTTCTCCCTTCTGATTGTTGATGAAAGTTATATTTACCTACATTAAAGATCGAACAATAACTAGGTAAGATTGTAAGCCACAGGCAGGTGAACTCACGGGTCACAGCGATTCCATAAAATAATTTAGTAACCCTAGATGACACGCACACGTGCGTAAATGTGTTCGAACGACATATGCGTAGTTGTGTGAGTGTAGGTATGTCGACTTCACCGTTTGTTTGGAGTTTAGGCCGAGTGTCCGGGGTGTGGCTATAGTCAGTAAACCGACTTTACAGACAACCATTTTTTAACTGAAAACTTCTTTGACGCACCACACGCAGATTTTTCAAAGGCTGTGAATTGAGCTCAATCGTCACGCTCGTAATTGAAAGAAATCTTCGAGGTAATCCGGGACCATGGCCATCTAGAAATGGGTTAGCATTTCATTTCTAGATTGCCATGCTTAGACGACTTATTTAACGACAATTCTTCGATGATTTATTTCAGACTAGCAGCGCCCTCTGGTATCACCCGCGTAGATTCTAAAGTGAGCTATCAAATATTGAGTTTTCATTTCTATCGGCAGTCCCTATGACTGCCAATTTTTAGGGTTCCGTACCCAAAGGGTAAAAACAGAACCCTATTACTGGACTTGGCTGTCCGTCCGTCCGTCCGTCTGTCACCAGGCTATATCTCAAGAACGGTGATTGCTAGACAGTAGACATTTTCACAGATGATGTATTTCTATTGCCGCTATAACAACAAATACTAAAAATAAAATAAATATATAACGGGGGCTCCCGTACAACAAACTTGATTTTTACCGTTTCCTGCTCGATTAGTTTGTTCCAAACAAACTAGATGGCGCCACTAGTAAAAATCATAAGGTAAAATCAAAATTTTGGAAAAACTTTTACATGAAAGCCTGTCTGTGGAAACTGCGAAGGTTTATGTATACGGAATTCAAATAAGCCAGAGGTTTTCGCCGTTTGTTTGCTAATGGTACGGAACCCTTCGTGCGGGAATCCCACTCGCACTTGGCCACTTTTATTTTTGTTTGTGAAACAAAAGAAAAAATACGTGTACAATGGTTTTAGCAATCTAACTGAAGAACTAATTGGTTTTTAAAAATCTATTATAGAACCCAAAAAATTATAAGGTTAAATTTTATATAAGATTCTCATAAGGTAAGTGATGGGAATGATTGATCGAGTCAGCACATTGATTAAAAATTCATTTGGTCTACATAGGTTCCGACGTGATACATCATAGTCAGATAGTCACATCACTAACGTTCAGTAGGTTTCCAGAAAATGGTGGGATTGTGTGTCGAAGTGAATTCTGACACGTATTTTGCTAAAATACGTAAATAATTTGTGAAAATTTTGCAATGTTACAAATTTCATAGTATTTTTACAACATTAAATGTATAAGAATCAAAAAAATGGAGTTCCGTGAGACGCTTTTGGCTGCTCAGCGAAATCAACAACAAAAGTCATCTGTGAGTATTGTTTCAATATATTTTCTAAATTGCTCTTATTCTTAGAAATGTATTCATTCCATGATATTATTGTACCTATTGTTATAGTTAACATTTTCAAAATAACTTTTCGAAGTCTACCTGAGTTACCTTTTAATACCTCAGCAGGTCACTATGTTTTTACTTTCGAATTTATTCCAGGAGAGTCTTTACTACAAGGCTCGATTCGATCCTCCTAAAAAGGAACAGAAACAAAGGGATAAACTATCTGCAAACATACAAAAATTCTTGGCCAAGAAAGATGAAGAAGAAAAACAAAAGAAATTGGAAGCTCAGAAGAAGCGCGAAGAGTTAAGCGCTATGCGAGACACTAAAGCTCTGCGAAAGATCCAGAAGACTTTAAAGGTCATCAAATCTGCCAACAAATCTGTACTAGAAGATGCTGTGGACAGAGACAACACTGCAGTAACCTTGACAGGCCCTGATCAGCCAGATCAAGATGATTATGGCTATGAATCACAAGAAGCGGCGGCTATTTACGCCAAAATGATGCAAAAATACAGCAAAATACCGGATGAACCCAAGTTTCCTTCTAGAAGTATGTATTTTTCAAAATATTCTAATAATAGTGACCTAATTTACGGAATGGTTTTGCTTATCTAACAAATTAACAAAAATGGCTATGTAGTTAATTTATACGCTGTAGAAGTAAGAGCGAGAGGTATACCAGCAAAATCTCTCTATAACTTGCTGAAAGACCTTGGCTTGTCCAGAAGTGCAGTAAATTCTATACTAGAATGAGTATCTAAAGCTGCACTACTGCCACACGATGGACCTGGCACCCGCACAGTGAATCCATGGAATGCTAAGAAGTTTGTCTCTCTCTCAAGTAGTATTGATGTTAAATATTACTTTCTATTCTCTCATACCAACTTGCACTTCCCAATTTTTCCTACCAAACCTTGTACTAAACGTAATATTTGTGGCCTTAAGGCCTTAGACGAGTAAAGATTTCCATGAATTATGTATTAACTAGCGGCCCGTTCCAGCTTCGCTCGGATAATAACCTAGATACCAACTGCAGCACCATCTGCTGGGCTGATTTGTGAATCTAAACCATCGAGGGCCCTACCCAAACACATACAGAAAAATTCATTAAAATCGGTTCAGCCGTTTAGGAGGAGTTTACTAACAACGAAAAGTGGCATTGATTTTTACATATATATAGATTACTAGCTGACCCCACAAACGTTGTTTTGCCTTAGTGAACAACCCTTGTCACTTAGGGGTATGAAAAATAGCTAGTAGCCGATTCTCATACCTACAGAATATGCATATAAAATTTGGTTAAAATCAGTAAAGCCGTTTCGGAGGAGTAAGGAAACAAACACTGTGACACGAGAATTTTATATATAAGATTATTAATGTGAATTCTCCTGTTTACTTTTTTGTGCCTCTAAATATTTGTTTGCATTGTATCCTGTCCCTGGCAAAGCATAATTAAGCCCACTAAATGTTCCCACTGCCGAGACTCTGGGCCTTCTCTCGCAAGGAGAAAGTCAAGGCCATAATCCACCACACTGGCCCAGTGCGACTTGGTGGATGACACATGACTTCGAAAGGTTCTAGGTACATGTCGGTTTGCTCACAATGTTTTCCTTCACCATTTTAAGTTTACGCACATCACTTCAAAACAACAGTGGTGTGCATTGTTTTGATCACTCGGGGTTTCCGTATCGGCAGTCGCCGTTCTCCCGACTATGCCAGCCGTAACTTTATAGCCCTGGAGTAGAGTAGGTCTTTGTATTGAACCAGACTATATCTACAAACTTTGGATACTCTTTAGCTATTATATTAGTTATATTCAACGTTAAACTTTTCTTGCAATGAGATAATTTTGAAATAAGATTCTTAGCATAAATGTATGTTGGTTTAGGTCAAAGCGTGAAGAAAGATCTGAAAGGCACCATGGAGCGAGTGAAGCACGCCTTGCAGCACGAAGATGACCCAGTGCCTCACAAGAGAAGACGGAGGACTGAAAATGGTAACTAAAATCACACTAATATTATAAAGGCGAAAGTTTGCGCCTCTGTCAGTGCATATCTTTGTTCCCTCTTTATATATATCTCTTACTGCTGAAGGGATTTGAATCAAATTAAATTTGTAGTTAGTACAATCATACATACAGTCAGTACGTTCTTGGATTAAGACAGGCTGTTGTTTATCCTGTTAAAGTGAGTGTTTCGTGAATTATATTTCATGAAAATATATTACAAATAGTGACAGACTTATGGCACGGGTTATACTGCATGTAGTATCTTGTAATAAATATCTAATATTCTTGTGTGCTCATTTTCAACTATAGGTTATCATATAAGAATTACAAATCCTGTAATCAATAATATTTAAATAATTTAAATTAAATGATAAATCACAGAAAACTTTATTATTATTACTTTATATGAGGAGGGTTATTTGCCTTGCATGTGACAGGCATTAGTATAATGTGCAGGACCAGAAACATTGAGCATTTTTCTGGGCATTTCTGCTTTCTGTAGCATTTTGTCTAAATTACCCATACAATCTAATGAAATCCGCTACTTACGGTGGAAATCATTAAAAAAATTAAAGTCACCCTGTACCCACATTTGGCCATTATGAACTGTCCTCTGCTCCTAAGCATTCTAAAACAATATTATTGTGAGTAGAACCAAGCCCAACAGTGGAGAATGAATAGGGTAATGGGAAAGTGATGTTATGTTAGTTTAGGTTAGGTTATGGTAGGTTATTTATTTATTAAGAAACACCAACAGTATATATATTAAAAATTACAAAAAACATAACATAAAAATAGAATTCTGATATATATAGGTTAGGTTATATACATACATTACAAATAATATAGATAAGGCTGTGTCAAAACCACAAATACAGATAATAGTGTAAATCAAGTTAGCAATAAAATGTTAATGTAAAAAAAAGGTATTTACTTTTATCATAAGTATGAATATTTTTATAATTCCTACAACATCTTCATGTTAAAAATAATATCTTTCTGTGAATTTGTAAAATACAAAATTATTTCACGATATCTTTTACTGTATTCAATTCAATTTATTTATTCGAACCATAATTCAAAAGAACACTTGGTAACGTCACTTAATAAAATTATACATAAATAATCTGTGTACATGATAAAATAATACAAAAAGTATCTTGAAACAACCGGATGAATCCTCAAGATTCTCTTCTAATGAAACATTCAATGTGTTTTTTTTTATTTAATAATTATTCACCAACCAACTTGGTGACTAATATATTTATTACAATCTAGCCTAATTCGGAAAGTCTAGGCTAATGAGTAATTTTATTATGACTTAGTTTGCTAAATAATAATAATTGTAAGATTGTGTCCATAAGCACTTTTCTTATTGTCTCTATTAAGGCGAAGTCACATCGTTCATGTGTACTTTGTATTTAATATTTATAAATCTAAATTGCACTAACACTGCACTTTTAACACAGGTATTAATTTAATTTGCACTAAGTCAACTCAAATGGTTTTGTCCGTTTAAGCCTCCGCACTAACTCAGTGTTGTCAAGGAGCTGGATTGCCTCGACATTAACATGGTAATGAAGTCTTTGTTCGTGAGCTTCTGCATATTTACGTATCACTTCACTAACAGAATCCATCTTTAGGTCTCGATGAATGTCAGCATTTCTTATATACCAGGGAGCGTTGACAATGTCCCTTAGCACTTTGTTCTGAAATCTTTGTACAATTTCAATATTGCTTGGTTTGGTACAGCCCCACAACTGTATACCATATGTCCATACTGGCATTAGGACTTGTTTATACAATAAGATCTTGTTATGTACTGACAACACAGATTTTCTTCCAAGTAGCCAATACATATTTTTGTAGCGTATCGCTAATTCCTCTCTTTTCTTCTTGACGTGAACCTTCCAGCGTAGCTTCGCGTCAAGAGTCATACCTAGGTATTTAGCTTTGTTTTCATAAGGTATGGGTTGATCGTTTATGAAAACTTGATGATATTTTACTTTTTTATTTGTGAAATCTATATGAACGCTTTTAGATTCATTCAGTTTTGATGCGCCATTTTTTCGTCCAGTCATAGACTTTATTAATTGCGGATTGCACCATCTCTGTAGCTTCTGCATGATTGTCACCTAGTGCCAAAATCGCAGTGTCATCTGCGAATGTCGCAATAGTAGTATTTTCTAGTGTTGGTATATCACAAGTATATAACAGGTATAAGATGGGACCTAATACACTTCCTTGTGGTACTCCAGCTTTGATTTCCTTGAGTTCGGAATAGGCTTCGTCTTGTTTTATTCGAAATACTCTATTTGATATATACGATTGTAATATATCTGAGAATTGCTTGGGTAACATTAATTTTAGTTTGTATGTTAGCCCTTCATGCCACACTTTATCAAAAGCCTGTGCCACGTCTAAAAATATTGTGGTACAAACTTTCTTTTCTTCTAGGGCTCGTTCTATTATGTTAGTGATTCTATGAACCTGATCTATAGTAGAGTGCTTCTCTCTAAATCCAAACTGGTAGCTCGGTATGAGATTTTTACTTTCAATTATAGGTTTTAATCTTTTTAGTAATAATTTTTCAAACAATTTAGACATCACAGGGAGCAGAGAGATTGGCCTATAAGACGTGGCTTCATTCGGAGGTTTCCCTGGCTTTTTTATCATTATGACTTCGGCCACTTTCCACAGATCAGGAACATACTTTAATCTAAAAGCAGCATTGATGAGTGTGGTAAGTTTAACAACTGCTTTACGTGGGAGATATCGCAGGACCATTCCTGTAATAAGATCATATCCTGGAGACTTTTTTAAACTAATTTTCAGTTTTATTTCTTTGTAAACTTCCTTTGGTGTAACTAACTTTATATCTATATTATCTTGTAATACATTGTCCGTATTATCTAAGTTACTCATATTGTTTTCTTCGTTAGGTTTGAAGATGTTTTCAAGATGACGCGCAAATATTTTGGCTTTTTGTTCGTTACTAATAGCCCATTTCCCGTTTTGTTCTTTAATGGGAGGAATATGGGTTATTAGCCGTTTCATGCTTTTTGTGGCTTTCCAAAGAGAATAGTCTGAGTTGTGGTCGCTGGATAGTTGTCGAAGGTAAGTATTCATGTATTCATCCTTGTAAGTTTTAATCCTCGCTTGAAGTTCTTTTGTTAGTTTGTTTAATAAGGTTTTATCACCTGGGAAACGTGTCATTTGCCATTTTTTTCTTTGTTTCCTTTTTTTAGCTATTAACTGCTTAATTTCCATAGGATAACTAGTACCATTTGCTCTCTTTTTGAGAGTTGGTGTATTTTTCCAGGCTATTTGTTGGATGTTTTCCACAAACTTTTCGACTTCTGTATCTAATTGTTCCGGTGTTTTGAGTGGAACATTTAAGTTTATTACTTCATCTAAATTTTTTTGGAAGCTTTCCCAGTCTGTATTCTTATTAACTAGACTCAGACTATTTTCTCTATATACGAATTTATCGCTAACAGTTAAAATTACAGGGGAATGATCTGAGCTCAAATCAAAGCAATGTTCCGTATTGATGTAGTTTCTTGATATATTATTGTATATGAAAAAATCTATTAAATCAGGTTTTTTCTTTGGGTCAGTAGGCCAGTAAGATGGATGGCCACTGGAAATTGTGTCACCATTAACTAGCTGTATTGCAGACAAAAGTTCTTTTCCTTTAGTATTCGTAAGTCGAGAGCCCCAATATAGATTTTTAGCATTGAAATCTCCTCCAATGATATATCGGTTATTAAAATGGTTTAAGTAATTTATATATTGCTCCTTTTTTAATGCATGCTTTGGTGGACAGTAGATTGACGCTACTGTGAGGGTGTATAGCTTGGTTTTCACACAGACGGCTGCGGATTGTATTTCTCTTTCTTCATGCCTGTATTCTTCATAATGAAATAAATTTTCTTTGATAATGACTGCACTTCCACCTTTTGCAGTATTATCAGGATGCAGCGCATGGTAAACTTTGTAACCTCTGAATGTTACATAGCACTGTTTAGTGAAATGTGTTTCTGATATCAAGCATATGTCAATGTTTTTTGTGTCTAGGACTAATTGTAACTCGTTTTGATGTTGCAATAGCCCATTGGAATTCCAAGTCATAATCTTTAAATTAGCCATTACTTATTCCTGGATATGGCACAATTCTTGCTATTTTCTAATTTCTTTAATCGTTCATCAAACGAGTTCATTAGTTTTAGGATCTGGTCTAATTTTTTGTCACTATCATTTGCTGTTACATGGTGGGTATTGGTAGAAACTACTTGAGCAAATGAAGTTTTATTATTAGTACCTTGGATCTTTGCGTTCCTTGGATTAGTGTTGTTATCAACTTTATTAGTTAGTTGTTGCGAACGTGGAGCCGTGGCAGTTACTTTTTTGATGTTTTTATTTTTGATGCTTTGAAATTCTTTGGCTACTATACAACCTCTATAGTTAGCAGGATGTGGAGCGCCGCAATGTACACATTTTGGTTTTTCTTCTGCTTGTTTCTTGCAGTCTATAGTTAGATGTTTGCCAGTACATTTGACACATCTTGGTTCCTTTGCACAGTATTTCTGTGTATGTCCGTATGCTTGACACCTCTTACACTGTGGAACAAGTTTTGTTGTTCTCAAAGCCTGAATTTCAACTTTGCACCCCAGTATAGACTTAATTTCATAAATTTTCTTAATGTCTTGATCTTTAGAGAATGTAAGCACAAACATGTTATTTACATTCAATGTGTGAACATTTTTACATTTTACAGGTGTAGATAAAGAAGACATCCCAACACTCTATGATCCCGAAAAAGAAAAAAGGGAGGAGAAAAAGCCAGACAAACCCAAATTCAGGAAACCCATGCCTCCTCCAATGGACTTCAACCAGTTGCTGAAGCTAGCTGAGCAGAAAAAGAGTGAGCCGGTGAGAAAATAATCACTTTTAACCAATTTACTATGAAAACTAACAAATTAATAAAAGTGAAAGCTAAAAATCTAGGTTTGATTTTCACAGTATATATTGTAACAGTATGAGTGGGTCGCAGGTGGTGCCAGCCGCACAGAAGAAGCCAGCAACTGAGAATAAAAGTGAGAATGAGCGGTTGATGACCAAAAAGCAGAGGCGAGAGTATGAGGAGGAGATGGCGCGACGGCAGCGTCGTCAGGAACGCTTGGACGCCAACAAAAACCCTAAAAGACGTGAGTTACCAGATATAAAAAAATACAGCAATAGTAGTGCCAAAGTGATAGCCTTTGAGAGGCTTTTCAAAATATAGGATAGGATAGGATTTTAGGATTTTCAAAAGTTATTGAAGTGCTTTATGATATGATTTTGAAATTGCTCTGGTACTTGCTCTTCAATTATTGATTTTAATTGTTTTATTATTTTCTTTTATAGCTCAAAAAGAACGAGATGACCAACCATTGGAAAGGGATAGACCAGACAGAGATAGACCTGAAAGAGATAAGACGGAACAGAGATCAGGTGGATTTGGGCGTATCCCGAAATTGAATGACAAAAACTCAGATAGGAACAACAGTCCCCGGCCCAGAGACAGAGACAAAGGCGATCGCGACAGAGGCGACAGAGACAAAAGCGATCGCGACAGGAGCGACAGAGACAAAGGCGATCGCGACAGGAGCGACAGAGACAGGCCAGACAAAATGCAGCGAGAAAAGGATAGAGTCAGACTAGAGCGGGAAAGATTAGAACGAGAAAAGGAAAGAGTAGATAGAGAAAAAGATAAAATTGATAGAGAAAGACTGGAACGGCTGAAAGCAGAAAGAGAGAGAATTGACCGAGAGCTTGAAAAACTTAGCAAAGATAAAGAAAGATTAGACAAGACTAAGAGTAAAATCGAAAATGGCAAAACTGCAGATAGAACTAAAGCTCCTTCAAGTGATAGTATGAAGAAAAGTATAGATTTGAAGAGTCAAAACACTTACAGGATAGACAAGAACTCCAACGAGAGGAGGTTAAAGGACGAGAAGCAAATGAACGGTCACAGTTCTCAGAGTAAAGTGCCAAAACCTAAGGACCAATTGGTGAACAAAGATAGAGGATCGGCGGATAAGGATAGAGGGGCGTTATTGAAGCAGCGGCTTGAGAACGGTAAACGGCCGGCGGACGGCAAGGCGCCGCCGAGGAAGCCGGACGACAGAGGGAAGCCTCAGGCGGGCTCCAGCCAGCCCAAGGTGACGAATAGCTTCGATTTCGACAAGCACGTGAACTCTTTGAAGAAAGACGTCGGCGGCAAGAACGGGGCGCGGCCCGCGGCTGACACCAAGAGGAGACCGCACCCGGACGACGCCAGGAAAAAGCAGAATCGTGAGTATTCAACCTTTCCTTCAAACTAGTCAGTAGTGTCTATCAAACTTGTCCAGGTACGTTTAGAAACTTGTTAAGGCTAAGAACTCATAGAGCGGCGGGCGCGGGTGAAAATCGCTCCATGAGTTCTTAGCCTAAGAGTCCAAAAAAAGCTACTTTTATATATCTATGAATCCACTGACAATCAGACAATTGAATTTTCCTGTATGCCTATTTTAAATTGTAATGAACACGAAAACCGAATACGACAGGTCCCATGTTGAAAAAAATGTTTATTTTGTGCATTTATCATTTTATAGCAACCTTTTTCAACCCCAATTTAAGAATCACCACAAAACAATACAGATAATAACTTTTGAAAAGGTAAACATTAATTAGATACACTTGAACAATTAAAAATCGTTACTCATTAGATGAATTATGTATTTTGAAATTTGTCTCTTTCATAACATTGTGCCATTGTTTGGTTCACCCTCCACTGATTATTATCATGATTAGATAAATGAATTTTTCTAGGTTTGCAAGTCACGAATCTAGACTTTATTACCTTGAGATAACGTATTAATCTGTGTTATTGTATTCAGGTCGCGTGGTAGACTCCGAGTCGGAGTATGATTCAGAGATGGACGACTTCATAGATGATGGGGATGAGAATATGGACTACTCGAGGCACATCAAGGAGATATTTGGATATGATAAGTCTAAGTAAGTTTTTTTTACTATTATAATGAAAAAATATTGATTCTGCATTTATTTCTGTATGTCTGCTAAACAGATAAAGAGATATCTAAATTTCCGGTTGCCTAGAATAGATCGCTCTTAGCGATAATGTCGTCATTTGTTTTCACAAATTTTAAGAATGTGTTTTTGTTTATTTATTGAAGTAAAAATTTCTTATGGTACACCACATACAGATTTTCCGTGGGCTGTGAATTGAGTTCAAGCATCACGTTCGTAAATGAAAGATATCTTCGGGTAAACTCTGATGATCTAGATGGCCATCGTCGTGGCCAAGCCCTCCGGTTTCACCCGCGTAGTTTCCAAAGAACGCTATCAAATTCAAATATATTAATTCTCACTGCTATAGGGAGAGTCCCTATGACTGCCAATTTTTCATTTTTGTGTTGAGAACAAAACTGTTTCTATCTATCTAACCTTCTCCAATTAAACAGTTTTTCTAATAATATTATGATACTAGTAAATATGTACTTACTTTCGTTCGTAACATTGCAAGATCCGGAGACCCTGGGTTCACAACCACGTGCACACGTGGTTGTGAACCCAGGGTCCGCCTGTCTACTGCCTTTTCAAAGTCATGTGCGTTGTTGCTAACTTAAAATGGTGAAGGAACACCTCGTGAGGAAACCGACATGTACCTAGAATCTTTCGAGGCCATGTGTTATCCACCAGCATTGTGAATTATGGCCTTGACTCTCAAGAGCAGTTTAGCAACCTTGAGTCCCAGCACTGGGAACGTTTTTGACTTTAAATGTTGTATGTCTTTTATGATATTTTAAAGGTACAGTAGAAAAAAAGTACTGTTTTTTACTTTAAAATATTTACAGATGCTTAGGTGCTATGTTTTGATGATTGACATTACAGTCATAGTCGCGGAGTATTATTCAAACGTTATTTTTTGCAAACTAAACAATGGACTTGCTGTTACTTTGAGATTAGATTCGTACAGGACAAAAAAAATGTGAAAGTGAAAGATAAAGACAAATTGTGAAAGATAAAAAATCTATTATTTGATAAAAATGCTCCATCATATTTGGTCTTCCTCCTACATAGGGGCCGTTCAAGTATTACGTAAGCAGATTTATTGCAATTATTGCCCCCCAAACTGTCATCAAAAATAAGCAAAACTATTACCTTAACCCCCTACTAGACTACAGGCCCGTGAACAAAATTTACGGGTCAAATGAACCAGCAGGAGACCTATGTAGGATGATAGAAGGGTATAAAGTAAAGTAATAAAATTCAGTACTATGCACTATTTTCTGATCTGTGACTATGCCGTCACTTGTAAGCTGTCCAACTGAGTGCAATTGAAGAGGGGGGGTTACAATCCTCGACCATTTCTCCTTGTCGCATTACTTTTGTACGGCGGAATAGTGGTGAATCTTAATACTTTACACCCTTCTATCATCCTACATATTAGGTCTCCTGGTGGTTCATTTGACCCGTAAATTTTGTTCACGGGCCTGTAGTCTATACCCCTTGTCACTGTCATCAAAAGTAAGCAAAACTATTACCTTCCAATGCTTACATTGGTGCATGCTTACATTCCCCCAAGAATCCGCCTTTTTTTTTTTTTGCCACTTCACAGACTCCGGGTTCCGTGATCTTTGTCATTACAATTCTCTTTTTTTATACTTTTCTTGGATTATGAGAAGAAGAGGAAAATAGGGGGGAGTTGGGTACATTTACCTAATTCTAGTGCTCGTCTGTAGAGCCGATCACAACCGGTTGGGATTCCGCTAGTAATCGACTCGACATCGAGTCTTTGCCATATGCCTAAGCCGCCTCCTCCCGCCCAGAGCCTCCAATACGGCCAAATTTCTGTCCCTGAAGGCCATCTGTAGGTTGAACTCTCGGATGGTCTTCGGTGATGCAGCCAACGCTCGCCGCACGAACCGACCGATGGCGTCTTTTATCCGTATTGCGTATTTTAATCCACCCGTTTTTAACTCTAGATAAAGTAAGGGTTGCCATCTGTGTAAAAAAAAAATTGGCAGTCATAGGAACTGCCGATAGAAGTGAAAACTGATAACTCAGAATTTGATAGCTTACTTTGGAAACTACACTGGTGTAACCGGAGGGCGTGGCCTTGCCATCATGGCATGGTCATCTAGAAATGCGTGAGCCAATGGGGAAATGCTGACGCATTTCTAGATAGCCTGGCCACGCCCTTTCAGCATTTCCCATTGGCTGACGCATTTCTAGATGGCCAATGGCCATGGTCCCAAGTTTACCCGAAGGTTTCTTATCATACCCGAGCGTGACGCTAGAATTCAATTCACTCCCCACGAAAAATCTGTCTAGGCGCGCCAAAAGAAGTTTTCACTTCAATAACTATTGCTGGCGTATTCGCCATGTAGACCTTGGGGTCTATGGGTAAATGGGTTGGCCCATGTCATCAAAAATAAGCAAAACACATACCCCTCGCGCCCCTATAGCGCTTACGTAATACTTGAACGATCCCATATGAGGTAACATTATAAAGTAAAATTACCACAAAATTGCAAACGTTTTCTTTTTGTGGTCTGAACAGTTTTAATGTTTGTTGTTTGTGTCCACAGGTACCGGGATATGGACGATGACGACGATCCGACTATGGAGTCTAGTTTCGCGCGCCAACAGCGAGAAGAATTTATAAGTAAAAAGATTGGTGAGTACTAATTCGACGTTTTTCGCTATTTTCTGCAACTGAATTGCCTTGTATCTAGGCGATGCTGTCTGCATTCAGTACTCGAATAGGCATGATCCTAGAATTATATTAGATTAATTGATATTATGGCAAGAGTTTGAATTGAAAAAAAATATACTTACTATCTTTAAAATTATGTATAACTAGCAGCGCCCCGCGTAGTTCCCGTTCCCGTTGTTCCCGTTATTTTTTATGTGTAGTATAAGTAGCCTATGTGTTCTTCCAGACTATAATCTATCTGTGTTCCAAATTTCAGCCCGATCCGTTCATACGTTAGGACGTGATTGAGAACAAACATCCATACATTGACATTTATAATATTAGTAGGATATCTTTTTGTTTAACTTACTTTATGATCATTCAAAGCTGGATGCCGGCAAGTCCATATTAAAAGTATGAATTTATTAGAAAATGTGATTACCATTGGATAACCCATTAAATTTAAAGTGACTTTTGCTATGAACTCAGTTTCCTAAATGCAATATGTATTTAATATAACTAATATAGGTACACAGTTTATACGATACATAGAAAATACCAAATGGTGACGTCACGCTTTTGTATGAAGCGTTTTTAGGAAAATCCAAAATCGTGATATCACGGGAAGTTTTTGAGATAACGAAGTAATATTTTCTTCTTTCGACGCCATATTACATCGAAAACGATGTAAAACAGATTGTTTACTCTTTAGCTGTTTTGGTTCATTTTTTTTTCACTATTCATAATAAATATATTGCCATATGATGTGAGTTGAGTAGGTGTATTAATATACGTTAGAATAGTGCTTTTTGGCACGTACCTGATAAACATGTTTTTTTTATTTGATGTATTATACCTAGTTCAGAAAAAATATGTTCTGTCGAGTTTGAATAATATTTTAGAATGAAACATCAGATTTTTTTCTGCAATTCAAACATTAGTATCTCAATCGCAAACCTATTTTAGATAGAATAAGTAATTTAAAACAGCGAAACTTTTGCGCCGGGAGCAGTTAGGGGTGGGTTATTCGGATATTAGTTTTTTAATTAATAAAATATTTGTAGGGTTAAAATAGCGAAATATATAAATATAATAGTTTATAGTGAAATTCTTTAGTGTTGAACATACCTTTTTTTCTTCGTGCAATTCACGTTATTAGCAAAATTATTAATGTACCAATTCAAAATTCTTCAGGTATAATGGAAGACTTAGAGGATATGCGAATGGAAGCGCTCGAGAAAAAGAAAGGCAAGAAGAAACGGCGCATCAGCGACGACTGATCTGACTCTACGAGAGTCGACCAATTCGCAGACAACCCACTTAGATACAGTGGTATCTGTGGTATGGATACAAAGTGTCTTCCACTCGTCCCCATATACGTCGAAGAAATGCTGCTACCTGAGTTCCTACAAACAAAGGGTTTAAAATGCTTTGAGAGAGATTTCAATTTTTTCACCGTCGTTGGCCGGGTCGCACTGCAACATATACGAATGCAATGTAATCGTGATATTATAAAAGGCAGTTTATTTTTATTATAAAGGAAATCGAAAATGGCTGGATGATTCTGTAATTGTCACTTTACACTCTTGAAAAAATATGTTTTATTTTTCGAAAATATAGGTTCGCTGTTTGTCGATTAATATTGGGTATTGCATGTATTAGTATTTTATATATTTTATCTGTAATCAATTGTATTAGTCTATACTAATATTATAAAGAGGAAAGATTTGTTTGTTTGTTTGTAATGAATAGGCTCCAAAACTACTGGACCGATTTCAAAAATTCTTTCACCTTTGGAAAGCTACATTATTCCCGAGTAACATAGGCTATATTATATTTTAAAAAAAATTAGGGATCCTTACTAAAACTCCAATAAATATGGTGTAAAAAAATGACCTGAAAAATTCCTTACGTCGCGTGCGCTGCGAAAACTATTGATGATAGAACAAAATCATTTACTACGACTTTGCAGAACTCATTATTATCTACAAAAAGTGTCGCGACAGCATATGTCTAAATATTATAGTTATGTCACAGTAAGCAGTTTTTTATTCTAAAATATTAATTTATATATGCCGCCTCTTGAAAAGGCTCTTCATTTGTACCTTGGTATTAATCCTCATCAAAATAAATCTTAATATATATAAATCTCCTGTCACGATGTTTGTCCGGGATGGATTCCTAAACTACTTAACCGATTTTAAATTAAATTAGCACACCGTGAGCAGTCTGGTCCAACTTGAGAGATAGGATAGTTTTTGTTTCGATTAATAGTCTTTAAATGACAATATCCGAGCGCAGCCGGAATGGGCCGCTAGTGTATTATATTTTGATGTGTAAGTACTAGTATTTCGTGTTAGGTATTATAATAATCGTTATTTTGTGATGATTTATCCAACTTTCTTTTCGGTTTTTCTACATCTTGTCACCCGGTTTTCTGACTTATCCATGCATTATTTTTCCATCCTAAGATATCCTGGAAGAGATTACTTTTAGCGATAACGCTGCCAACTTCGCATTCGCAGTCGCATTAGTTTTAAAGTTTATCGTTAACTCTGTTTGTGTTTTCTATAGGTACTTTTGGTGTGTCAATAAAATGTATGTATCTATCTATCTAATTGCCTCACTTGTGCATTATAGTATGTGAACGCGGGGCAATGATGAAATCTGACGTAACAATTCGCATTTATGATTTGGATATAATTGAGTTTCATAGAATGCGGTGGCTGGCGGTGTTCAGACGTGTTCAAGAGTATGTGGGTCTGAATCATTGCTGGGTGGCTCCACAGCTGACTGTGCCGTAGGTTGCACCAACACTTATGACAATACTTGTGTATTTACGTACTACGTTTTGTTGCATTGCGGCCCTCTTGTACAAATTCGTCCACTTTCTTCAGTGGTTTTAAAACACATCACAATTTTGCACCCACATTGGGTTTTCTTGCTGTGAATTAAATTTGGAAATTCAGTACAAAACTCAGGAGAATTTGAAATGTAAATAGAATGGGATGTTTTTTGTAATGTGATCATTGTCTTATTATGGGTTAGAAGTGCTGTCTTGTTACTACCACACATCACTAATACAGGTTATTTATTCAAAAAAACTTAAGATATTCAAATAAATTATAGAAAAATTCTAATTAATGCCAGAGTTGTTTGATTTTTTTTTATAAATAATTTGAGAGCAAATATAAATATGGTCTTGTATATATTTTTGATTTTAGATGTTGATTTTGTTGAACTATTTAACGACCTTAATGTTTTAAATTATATGCTTTCGTCCCTTTCTTTAATATCTAAGGAGATGGCTTTTCAATTGTAAAAATTGAATGTGAATTTCGTCTGCATTTGCAGTTTTTGTCTCATTGTTACCTAATACTACTTTATGTATGTGATTTATAAAGTTAATTGGCTTTAGATTTTTAGTTTAAATTTTTTTCCAGTAATTATATAACAAGGAAAAAATATATAATTTTGCGAAAATGTAGTTGTGAAGTAATTTATTATTGAAAAACTAGCTCACTAGCTGAAAAGGGAATATATAATATATTGGTATTAAGTATATATGGTAATAGTTAGTTCTATGGAACAAATAAATGTGCCTGACATACCAGGGGATTGATTTAACTTGACGTTAGAAATCATCATTTGAGTGCATTGATACTAAGAAATGTCACGGTTATAATGTCAAGGGTAATCAATCCCCTGATGACATTATTATTTAATTTCGTCAACAACTGGACACATTGATAGTAAAAGACCAAATTATCTTTAAGAACATTAACTTATTTGAAATAAGAACATTAGCTTATACTGTTGCCAATCATGAATGAAATAAACGAATTCATGATTGCCTAAACACACCCAAGTGCTATTATTACAAAAATGTTAAAAAGATCTCTTATCAATCGATTTATGCAGTACAAGTGTGCTTTATGCATGTGGAAGCGCTTGAACCTTAAAAGCCTTAGTACATACACTTAGATAAATATATTATGTTGATGAGGACAAATGAACATCATTTTTTTATGTTTATAAAACTGAACAGTTTGACTAAGTTTGGTTTAATACCCTTGTCTTGGATGGTCTCAGGTAAAAAAGAAATCTAATAATCAATCAAATGTAACTATAATAATAGCCTACTTATCGGCCTGCCTTTTGTATTTGGAGCCTTCTGGCCCAGCGCCCAGTAATGAGAATCATAATAAATGTACATCAACAAAACATTATAAATTAAATGTACATCTAACTGTGTTGTCATTAATTTTAGGTTTTTTTTGTGCATGTTAAATTCTGTCACTGTCACTAGATAATATGGGAAAAGGTTATCTTTGTTTTTTACACCTTCCATTCCTATTAATTGGCAAGCCATGGTGGTATATGCTGGTTTAATGGAGACTGAGGCTGGCATGCATCTTATGAATGTTTGTTCAAATCAAGGAACTGGAATATTCTGATCATCACATTACATATGGTCTTTCTGGAAATAATATACTACACAAAGTAAATAAAAACTTGAAAATATCATTATCCTGATGTTAATTTATACTCCATAACATGCAGATTGAGGTATTGATTTGTATATTTATGTAAAAGTTTATTATTTATTAGTTTGTTTATTATGTTTAGTCATAATTTACTATGTTCCCATACATTTATTAGAGTAAGTGAAAGAATATTGAGTTGAGACCCATAGATAAAATAGTAAGATTTAGTTTCAGTGTCTAGCTAAAGTAGAGAAAAGTTCTTCCTCTTTTTCTTTAGTTAGACGAGTGACTTAAAAGTTGTGTTAATCAGGTTGACGACAAAGTTATTTTTTTACTAACCAAACACTGAGGTGATTGGAGAATTAGTGTGAGGATTGGTGATTTAGTGTGATGATTTGTATAAAATACTTAGTAGACTTATTTGTACATTTTTTTTGTATATTGTTAGGTGAGGGAATACAATGCTTGTATTGCTATGACACAACACTATAAAAGTTTGATAATAATATTATATCTAAGTAAGTACTTTTCTTACAAGGAGGGCAATTTAAGTAAATACTCTTTCTTGTAAGGAAATTGCATGTGGGGTCTATGTTCGACCATGCTCATTGGCTAATTTAGTACTATTTATTCTGTGGTAAAACTATTTAGTTGCATAAATACATAAGTAAGTTATGTTTTATAGTTTCGTTGCCGCATACTTATGCCTTTCACACATGCAACCACTAAGGCGTAATGCACGCGATCACATAATTCGAAAGTAATCTATTATACTCAAATTGACCCAGTGATGGTTGGCGGGTGACGCAGATGATGATGATGTTAGATGTATTGCCCTCACTGGCTTTAACTACGAAGGAACACATCGTATGTGACCATCACGCATGGACGAATAAAAAAAGTCGGGCGTAGTCTCGCTAAAACAAAAACTGTGTCTATAGAGTCGGTCACATTTGTACGTGTGCGCTGTCACATACAGGCTGACACATACACTTAGATACACAGCACACTGACCAACTCTATAGACACTGTTTTGTTTTAGCGAGACTACGTCCGACCTTTTTATACGTCCATAGTCATCGATATAAATTAATGGATGTGCCCTGAACACCTTGAAATTGGTAATAAATTGCGTCTCTGCGTGTATTACAAACAAGTAAGTGTTTTACAAACAACCAATCTACTTGACCCCTAGAATCGCTAGTGGCTAGATATGCTGTGGTTCTACATATTTTGGTTGTTGACAACGAATACTGATAGGTAAACACGTCCGGCATCCACCGCTTCCTGTAACCGACTAGAACGGAAAGAGTGAGCTCACTCTTCCCAACGATAGCATGATTCCGTGCGACCTGAAATGCACATCTTTGTATTGAGATCATTGTCCATAGTTCCAAGATAAATATATTTGGAGAACATACGTCATCCGCGAACACGCATTGGGCCAGCGTGGTGGTTTATGGGCTTGATTGAGCAATGCGAACATTAACTGAGCTGCTGAATAAAATAGAATCGCTATTTTTCTGTCCAATTTGCCTTTCTATACAAGTAGAAAAGACAATGACATAGGTACCTTTTCTCCACTCGTACATAGTCCCAATTCCCCATTATTTTATTTATTTATGAAGCTATGAGTATCCTATATTCCTATATTCTTTAGGAAATAAGTTTGAAGAGACTACTTAACACTCAATCTGTGAAGACTAAACAAAGCAAAAAAACAGCTGAATTGATAACCTCGTCGGTTAAAAAGACTGTTAAAAAGATAATCAATGATCACAATGATGATAGAGATAGACTTCAAATCTATCGTTATTTTATGATTTAGCCAGGTTTAGGTGAACTGAGTATAATTTGTGTGTGTAATAAACTCTTATCATTACGCAATATTTTGGAATATTGTTCCAACTTAAACAAAGTACTTCACTAATTTTGCATTGTTAACGCGTTTGTTGTTCTCAATATGCTGAAAAATGTATTGCATATAAATATATAATATCTGAATATTTTCAACTTTGGTTTTATTAATTTTCCTATCAATTGTTCAAATCAAAATGTAAATATTAAAAATATTTTTTAAGAACAGTTTCAGATAATTATTTTTTATCGCCTATATAATAACCTCTGGAACAGCTTCCAATGATACATCTACATTTTTATATAGGTAGTATGGGTGGCAATAAACCATGGACATATAAAAAAGTTGGACGTAGTCTCGCTAAAACAAAAACTATGTATAGAGTCTGCCACATATGCACGTGTGCGTTGGCACTATAGGCGATAGGCTGACACGCACACATACACACAAGTTTGCGCGTGTAATGACCCACTGATGTCTAATGCTTGTGAGCCTGTATGTGGCAGCGCACACGTGCATATCATGTGGCGACTGTACAGACACAGTTTTTGTTTTAGCGTTACTACGTCCGACTTTTTATACGTCCATGCAATAAGCATACGGTTTGCTTATATAATAAAAGTGGCCAAGTGCGAGTGGGACTCCCGCAGGAAGGGTTCCGTACCATTCCAACCTCTGGCTTTATTTGAATTCCGTATACATAAACCATCGCAGTTTCCACAGACATGCTGTTATTCATGATTTTAACGACGAGGTCGATAGCGTGTTTTTGTGTACTAGTCGCGCCATCTAGTTTGCTTGGAACGGACTAATCGAGTAAATGGGAGCCTCCGTAATTTTTTTATTTTTAGTATTTATTGTTATAGCGGCAATATAAATACTTACATCATCTGTGAAAATTGCAACTGTCTAGCTATCACCGTTCTTGAGATACATCCTGGTGACAGATGGACGCACGGACAGCCAAGTCCCAGTAATAGGGTCCCGTTTTTACCCTTTGGGTATGGAACCCTAAAAATGTTGATGATGTATCATTGAAACCTGTGTTCCAGATACCATGAAGTGGACCGTAGCTGAATACGGTCCACTTGATGGTAAGCGGTAGTCGTAGCTTACAAACATCTGCAACAAGACGCTGACGACGTTTTGCCAGCCCTGAGAGGCACTTATTAAATTTTTCCTCGGCTAAGTTCGTCGGAAATACCTTCAGAGAATACCACAGCCGCAGCCTTCAGCCTAATAAGTACCTACAGAATATAATTTGCGATTAAATTAGGTATCGTGAAACCACACAACTATAGTCCTGCATTACAACTATGGTCCAGAAGAAGTATCGTCGATAGATGAATATTTTTTTAGATTGACATCTGTCAATAGTTGCATTATTTCTGTTCAATAAAACACAAGCTACAAGTTCTGTGTAAGTACCACGTAAGTACTTATTTCTTAGACAGCGTTTGCTGCCGATAGCAGTACCAATATCAACTTTTAAATGCGAGCGGCGTTGAAGTGGTAGGTATAAACAGGCCATAGTAAAACGCGCAATCTTTTATTAGTAAAAGTGATACAGTTTTATGGAAAACGTCTGGGTTTTTTAAAGTTTAAAAGTAAGTCTATAATGATTCTAACTCACTATTGTTTATTTATTGATATCTAAAGCTTTCGTTATAATTTGATTTTTCGTACGTAGTAGTTTCAAACTATAGTCCTAACGCATAGATATAAATCAATGGATGTGCCCTCCCAAACTTCGGGAAGTTACGGCTGGTCTAGTCGGGAGAACGGCGACTGCCAATCCGGAGGCCCCGAGTTCAAACCCCACGCGCACCACTGTCTTTTCGAAGTCATGTGCGTAATGCCGCTAACTTAAAATGGTGAAGGAAAACATCGTGAGGAAACCGACAGGTACCTAGAATCTTTCGAAGTCATGTGTCATCCGCCAACCCGCGCTTGCCCAGCGTGGTGGATTATGGCCTTGACTCTATACTTGCGGGAGAAGACCCGAGTCCCAGCAGTGGGGACATTTAGTGGGCTGCTTATGCTTAAATGCTTATGTCCTCCCAAACTTCAGGCGCACGTAATTATGTTAATATCGTTAGAAAAAGTCGATTGTAGGAAGCGGTGAACGCCGCGCCGGACGTTTATACCTATCGCTATTTGTTGTCAACAACCATAATAAGTAGAACCGCAACATACCTCGCCGCTAGATTATATCGATGTTCTAACCATGCGGTCCGAAGGGGGGACACAGGGGACATGACCCCCCCAAAATCGTATACGTTACATTAAAATGAGGCGCTACTAGCAGCATTTTTACTCGATTTATTGTATTTCTATAAGGGTTCCGTACCTTTAGCAAATAAACGTTTTATTCTACTAGTGGCGCCATCTAGTTTGCTTGGGACGATATTAATCGAGCAAGAAACTGTAAAAAATCGAGGTTGTTCTATGGGAGCCCCCCTAAATAAGTATTTATTTTATTTTTAGTATTTGTTGTTATAGCAGCAATAGAAATACATCATCTGTGAAAATGTCAACTGTTTAACTATCACCGTTCTTGAGACAGACAGACGGACGGACGGACAGCTAAGTCTCACTAATAGGGTCCCGTTTTTACCCTTTGGGTACGGAACGCTAAGTTAAGTTAATTGTTTTTCTTTTGCATTGGGGCCTTTAATAAAGAGTTTTCTTATCTTATCTTTTCTTAACCCTAAAAATTGTGTTTTCATCGATATAAACTAATGGACGTGCCTGAGCACCTTGATATTGGTAATAAACTGTGTCTCTATCTGTATACTAAATGAGCACAACATAGAAAAACGCAAAATTCCAGCACCTTATGTTAAATGTCCGCCAATATTATCGTGTCCACCAGGCTCGGTAGCGAGCGAACACGTTTTTGGTGGCGTCGACTTAATCTACGACTCGTTCAGAAATACATTGGACTGAGACAGCTTCAAAGCTTATGTTTATGAAGTACATAATACACACTCTTGGTGTCAATTTATTTAATTTAATTTGTTTCAAAGCTTTTGTTCATTTAACATACTTAATATGCCATGTAGGGATTCAATTAATTTAATTTTTTGTTTATTTTTCATTCCAATTTTTTTAAATTTTTTGTGATATTTTATGTAATACAAACAATGAAAAGTTGGAATTCATGTTTTGTCCTAGAATAAAAAATCTCTCTTCTACCACTTCTTCTAACCCTACCTGCGCCTCCGACTCCGGTTCCGACTCCGATAAAGCAAAAAACTCCGACTCCGACTTCGGTTCCGATAAGATCACCTGCGTTACATCCCTGGTCTGAATAACGAGTGGTGTAATAAGCGTCAGACTGTTACTGTACGCGTACACCAAAACCGATTTTGTCGGCCGATGGCGGACAGAACTACTCGGACGAGTAACTCGGACGTTCAACTGAATACACTGCAGACGATAACGGCTGTTGTCGGTGGAACTGATGATGATTTGTGATCCGCCGCTGAGCCAGATTTATCTGGTTGAGTACATCTGTTATACTCTTTGCGAAATTGGTCCCCTCACGTTACTCCATTTCTTCTTAATATCTGCGACCGGTATTTCCATTTCTGAAGCAACTTCATCCCATAGACGTTTCCCAATATCTCGATTTTAGTAACTTTTTGAATGTTTGTCCCACAGTGACGGTCTGTTATAAATGCAAGTAATTAATTTTTCAATATCCATTATTGATCCAAATAACGACTCGATCGCAGAAAGAAGCCGGTAAAACTGACAAAAAATCCAAACACGTTCGGACTCGCCAGTTGATCGTCCGTTTTCGGGCGTCATCGGACGACGTCGGTAGTAGCAGTGTATGCGCTCTCTTACATTTCCTTACGTTTGATTTGATCGGCCGAGTTCGGCCGATGACGGATTCGGTGTACGCGAGCCTTTAGACTCTGCATTCAGACAGCAAGATCGGGTTCGGCGAGTCTTACTGGCTTACAGTCTGAATAATAAATAAATAAATAAATATTGGTGGACAATTCACACACAACACCATCTGACCCCAAACTAAGCAAAGCTTGTATGATGGCGGCCAAATAGCTGATATAATACTTATATAGTTTTAAATACATACTTATTATACATAGAAACACCCAGACACAGTGCAAACATTTGAATTCATCACACAAATATTTGCACTGGGTGGGAATCGAACCCCGACGGGTTCGATTCCCACCCAGGGCTTCGCAGGCAGAGCTATTACCAACTAAGCCACGAGGCCAGAATAACGAGTAGTGTAATAAGGTAAAGACTGTTAGACCGACAAATACATGACACTGACATTGACATAATATATAGTCTTAAAATATCATTTCATTGGTTCGTGATTGGTTCATTTGTATTCGCGGTAATTTCTATTTTTGTGTTTTGGGTATTCGGAGTTCGAATGCCTTAATTTTAATTCTGACCTCGCTGTTATTATACTTATCTTAAATGCTTAAAATTATTTTTGAAGTGAAAACTTCTTTAGGCGCGCTATAGACAGAATTTTCGTGGGCTGTGAAATGGATTCATCAATCGTCACGCTTGGATATGATAATCGATCGTATCGGATATGAAATCTTCGGGTAAACTCGGTAAAAACGGCCAGGTAGGTACCAGGGCAACAGAAACAGTAAAGAGTTTCGATTAACTACCTGCAACAGCCCAGCGTTTATCTCTAGGTACCAGGACAACAGAAATATAAAAGAGTTGCGTTTGCCCCTAGGTACCAGTACCAGGGCAACAGCAAGTTTTCACTTCTATCGGCAGTTCCTATGACTGCAAATTTTTTTTCTATTTAAATTCATAAATATTAAATACCATAATAGCGTGCAGTAAAGAAAAAGAAGTAATATTAAAAGTCGTAGAGCGCGCGTTTTTCAGACTGGTGTAAAGGTGTAATAGCAACCTCAAAAGTTAGACTATAAGCATAGAATAGATAATACAGACTGCTATAAGACAGTCTGCATAACGAGTGCTGAATAACACGTGGTCTAATAAGCGCTTTAACGGAGTCGGAGTCAGTGCTCCGTCTAAATCTATATTTAAATCCTAAACTAACCCCTCCTCCACTATTAATTGTTTATTTTCTATCGTTCCGAAACAAACAGAGGGAAGGAGAATTTCTGATATCTGAATATGAATAGGTACTCGTATCTAGTTGACAATGGCATAATATGCTTCTTGACAGTTGCAAGTTCCGATCGTCAGTGTCATTGAGAAAAGAAAGACTATCAGACAGTCTAGAGATGGATAAAGAAGTTCGATTATAATTTAAATAAATCGATATTTCTTTTGTTTCATCATTGTTTTCATCAAGACGTCCACTGCTGAAAATAGGCCTCCCCATTAGATTTACGCAACAAATGGTCCTGCACAACCTACAACCAGCGGTTTTCAGTGCCCTTTGTGAGGTCATCTGTCCATCTAGTGGGAGGCCGTCTAATACTGCATCACTGCGTCTTTCGGTTCGTGGTCGCCACTCGAAAATCTTTCGGTTGTCGACGAATATCCTCATTTCGGATTCTATCGCGAAAAGAGACTTCGAGCATAGGTCTCTCCATAGCTCCCTGTGTGACTTTGAGCTTTGTTATGAGGCCCACAGTTAAAGAACACATCTCGGACTCATCTCACACACATTAACCGATTAAAGACTGCAACACATACCGATTGAAGACTTTTATCTTCAAGCGTTGGGGTAATTTGCACTCAAAATTGTAACGTGATTTTCCGAACGTTGCCCAGCCGAGTTGGATCCTTTGCTAGATCTTTTTGTTTAAGTTGGATCTACCTAATTGGATCTATTGACCCAGATAGATATATTCGACAACAATTTTGAGTGGCATTTCCAACAATAACCGGTATAGGTGCAATATGAACATTTGACATGGCCTTTGTCATGTCCATATTGTGACGGTACCAGGTGGTCACGTGACAGTGGTGGAGAGACACAGGGCACAAGAACGGAGTAATTATCATCATGTTCACGTTCCTTTAAGAAGAATTAACAATAAATAATTACTCACTTTTTGAATAGATAAATATATTTATAATATTTATACTGTGATATTTAAATTGTTTGTTTTCCTCAGAGTTAGAACAATATTAACATAAAGACTTGTCCGGGGTTAGAGGATGACTAAGTCTCCGTAGACATTGGAGCGATCCAGAGGCCAGGGGATGGCTTCTTTCCGTTTGAATCAGGCTGGAGTGCAGTGAGTGGCTTACAGGGTAACGTCGGGACTGTTTGAACACTCATTCTGTGGACACAAAAGGTATAAACTTTAGTGATTTTAAAATAACTGTTCTGAAAGCTATGGAAGCTTGTTTAAAAGTTGGGTATAATTGAGTTGTTCATACAGAAACTGAATGAATTATTAGTAAACTAATATAATAACTTGGATTGAATTTATTGTATAAATATTGTTGTACAGGCAATACATCATATTTAAATTCATATGTTATCAAGGAATGATCTATGTATAAGGTTCTGTAAACCAACGATTGTATTGTGTATTAACAATAGTTGTTATTGTATTATGCGTTGAAAAGTAACATTGTAAAGGATCTGTTATTTTTAAAGGTAGTCATTAGGGAGGGTTTAGGAAGTAGATTATAAAAGCAGATTATACAATGATTGTTTAGATCCATGATTACAAATGATTGGAATGGATATTTTGCTGAAACTAATTGAGAGCTTTGAGCTATATAACGGAAGAATTACCCTGATGAGTACCTGCTTTGTATCAGAAGATATCGTCGTTGTTTTCGAATTGATCTGCGGCGTATTTACGTTTCACAAAACACCAGGAAGTTTGCGAGATGTCCATGGCGAATTTGATGAGCACTGGAAGCAACACTGATAATGTCTGGAATGCAGGAGATATTTCACTATTCACAAATTGGAGACTACACATATTTGGATTGATATAAAAAAATAAAGGGAACGCGATAATTGAATTTTGGATTGTTTACATAGAAGTAGCGCGAATTTAAAATGTCAGAACAAGACAGCGCGGAGCGAGAATTGCCAAGTTTAAAAAAAATTAATTATGAAATAAAAAATAGAAAATATAAAATTGGAAAAACTAATGAATTAATTAGTGGAATTTTGAATAAAATTCATTATTTTATTGGATAAATCTTTCTGGATATCTGGATATTGATATTTGCTCTGATGTATGACGAAGACGGACGTAAGAGTTCACGAAGTACGGTAGAACGAGAATACCGGCCTCTTTATTGTATTGCTCTATGATGGTATAGCGGATAAGACGGATTTTGTTTTTTCTGGCTGATGACATGGAAGTCCGTGGAAGATTCGAGAAGAAGTCCGAGGGGGAGTCTAGAAAAAGATGCCGTGGAGAGAAGAAGAAAAAATTTGGATTTTTGAGAAAAAGTTGATTTAATTCCATGAAAATTAAATTTCAAGAATAAGTTTGATTAAAAAGTATTACCTGATATGGAAAAACTATATGACCAACTATAACATACAAATTAAGAAGTATTTGTATAACTTGAAAAGCGAACTCCGGTGAGTTGTATATGTACTCCACTTCTATAATCTGTGATGTACTCATAATCTGCGTTGGTTTATGTATTTTACCTGGACTAACTTGATAATATGCAAAAAAATCTATAAATATATTTCACTGATCCTTGTACAATGGAGAACTCTATAGGTAATATAACAGTATAACGCTGACTGTCGTCATAACTCTAGTAATCCATGTTTCCACGTTTGCCTGATGGAGTGAGGGAGTGAGAGTGGTTAAAATAACATAGCGACATATACTTTATATAAGAGCATAACGCTAAATTAATTGATGTTAGAACTATGTTGAAGGATTTTCACTATTGCCTGATGTACTTATAGCGCATACTTCCACATAGCGGTATAGACACGGCTAGTATAGTAATACTATCTGACGTTTGAGTTTACAAGTGTAATGTTGTAAGAAACTCGCTACAAATGTGTGTAGTATGTCTTATTTTCATATATATGTGATTTCGATTGTGTGTAAAAATTGTTTACTTGCCTGATGTATAGCGCATACTTCCACATAGCGGTATAGACACGGCTAGTATAGTAATACTATCTGACGTTTGAGATTACAAGTGTAATGTTGTAAGAAACTCGCTACAAATGTGTGTAGTATGTCTTATTTTCATATACGTGATTTCGATTGTGTGTAAAAATTGTTTACTTGCCTGATGTATAGCGCATGCTTCCACATAGCGGTATAGACACTGCTAATATAGTAATACTATTTGATGTTTGAGTTTATAAGTGTAACGTTGTAAGAAACTCGCTACAAAAAGTGTGTAGTATGTCTTATTTTCTTATATGTGATTTCCATTGTGTGTAAAATTTGTTTACTGTGCTGCATGATTTTGCTATATTCGCTTACTTGAGATTTTACTACTTTGAATGTAATACATTTTTGCTCTGTATATCTGACGAGAAGATATATTAGCTTAGGAACTGTTTTAAAATATCATGTAGGTATAACATGATATCCAATGATGTTAAACGTTGATGAAGATTATTATTATTTTGCTTGACTGGTTTCTATTGATAAAAATGTTGATCAATATTAAATTTGAATTCCACCGATTATCTGATGGAACGTAAATTGCTACAAGTATAGTTTAGCTAACGTCACGAGATCGTTTATACTAATTGTGTACATTTGAGCTGGAAGATAAAGTTGTTCCATAGTCAGCTTAATACCAATTCTTAAAAAATTAAAAGATTATTTTAAAATTTTGTTCGATAGTCTCGCTGATTTGAGATTCTCCATGTACCTTGAAAAGTTTAACAATACTTATCACTTTATGCAGAAGTCTGCTAATTTTCGGACATCCTTTTAATAGTCATTCATGTGTAATGCATTCGGATACCTAACTGAAAATGGGGTTGAAGATGTTATAAGTAATGTCCTTAAATTATCTGATTGGATCGGTTGCATCTTGGTTAGACCTTCCTAACGGAAATGGGGAACGTCTGCCAACTCTACATTGAAATATAACAGCTCAGTAGAAGCTAAAACCTTCAAGGGTGCATGGGAAGCTTAACCTTTGAGGCTTGTCTAACGGATTGATTGGTTTATACTTCTAAGTGTTTAAAGAGTTGGAGTTGAGTTGAATCAGTCGTAATTGCGTTCTTGATTTGTATAATTCGTACAAACAAAAAGCCCGTGCTCCAATACGCGTTTGATGGCGCCAGTTTTATTGCCCTTCTTTCTGGTTGTCTAGCTTAGAAGGGTGGTCGAGTCATTGAAATCCGGAAGTTGGCATCCTCGTGGAGCGCTTCTGTTAGGGGCAAACTATATAAAAATACAATAAATAACCTTTGAAATAACAAAAAAAATAAAAATAAAAAAACCTTGAAATTTAAAATAACCAAAACAAATTTATATCTAATAATAATACATAACAAAACAAATATCTTACCAAAACGATTAAACTTTCAATAAATAAACGTTCAAAACAAATCACAACTACTCTTTTCTTTCTCAAGTAGATAGACAACGTTCTAATTAACAGCACAATTACATTCAGAACTAAGCTTGTAATACTCTATTTGTAGAAAGGAATTAATTTTGATTCATAAAATCGCTTGCTGTTAGTTATAACTATTATTCTGATCCTATAGAACTCATAATTAAAGCTAGTGTTCATACAAGTCACTTTCTCAAAAGCACACTTGAATATTTATCTTACCTCAATATTACATTTTTATAGAAAATAACTTTATCTAAGTCTGGTGCCATTTTTCTCTACGCTGGTATTATTAGTTTTCCATGATTTAGCCAGAGAAAGTAACTCTAATGAATACATGTTTTAATTTAACGCTATCTATATTATTACTTGAGAACTAATCTGATTTTAATGTAGGATATTCATAATATATTTATCTTGGTTAGAAGCTTAGAAGACTTGATAATAAGAGAGCTGATTTAGGTTATAAATTAATAGTAATTGTCTCTAAATAAACTGATGAGAGATAACTACAATTAACTTACAACTTTAAAATATTCATTCATTACTCATGACACTTTTTGGAACTGTTTCAATGAAGTAGCAAAGGATAATACTAGTGACTGTCGCGATCAAGAGAAACAAAATCCAATTGCTAACGAGATCGACTTTTTTTTAAAGACATCTCGAATCGATCGCAATCACGACACATACATTTGGTGGTCAGTTAATATGCATCAGTACCCACAGTTGACAAGGTTTGCTAAAATTTATCTTTCAGCACCTGGCAGTAGCGTTTACAGCGAAAGGCTATTTCAGAAGGTGGTCTGGTATACGAAGCCAAGCGGAGTCGCCTCTTGCCAACAAACGCGGAAAATTTGGTGTTCATTCATCACAATTTACCACTTGTTAATTTTGAGTATTAATTAATTATAAATATAAAATTAAAAAAATATAGACGTTGGTTGTAAAATTATAAAAAAAATATAAGCGATTATAAAAATAAAAACGGTGTCAATCACCTATTGTAGTATAATTTGCCCTTTGTAAAATAATGTGGTTTTTTAGAATTTTACTTTTCGGTATCCGGCCGGATACTGAATTACTATCCGTTATCCGGCCGGATAGTGAAAACAAGGCCGGATGGGCCGGATACCGGATAGTTACCGGATATCCGTTTCATCTCTAGTTCTAATACCTGCCTGATGTTTTGTTGTAGAACTTTATTTGGGAGACTTGAGTAATGTAGAATATAAGTTCAATTTTATTCAAGATTTTGCTTCTGTTAGGCGTAGCAGTTGTTAGGCTTATACATACTTACTTAGGTTGACAGAAATTCCTTGCTTGGGTTATCTCGAACCACAATGTAGAGTCCTATATTACCACTAGACGATCACATGGCCAATTCAAATATCTACTACAGGGTAAATTATTTCTACAACACAATTCAAATTCCTACAAGGTGATTTTAATTCTACTACAGGGTAAGTTACTTTTATATCTTAATTAATTTCTACAATTTTGATTTCTTTAAATCTTAGTTTATTACTCCGGACCAACATACATACATTATTCATACAATACATAATATACTTTGGCGGTTAGATATCTTTTTACATATTTTGTTACTTCTTATTTACTTTTATATTGTAAAGCCTTCAGCTTACAATTCTGCTCTTCACTCTCCGGGTTCAGTACTCATATTGGTCCATTCAACCACTTCATAACACTTCACTTCATTCGAGTCATTTGTAAAATCAAACTTACACATTTATTTTTCTTAGTAGGTAATATTAGTATCAGTAGTAAAAATGTTGTTCTTAGGCAAGATGATTAGAAATTTTAAAAAGTTACACTCCGGTCCTTTTACAATATTCATCTTCAGACCCACCCTACTGTTGGGACACCCTACTGAGGTCCTTGAGCATAGCACCGAGGTTTTCTTACGATTCCACCATAATCACTAAATCGTCGTCAAACCGAAGGTGAGTGATTTATTCGCCGTTGACATTGATCCCATATCCTCTCCAGTCTAATAGCTTGAAAAGATGTTCCATTGCGGCGGTGAACAGTTTCAGCGAGATAACTTCTCCCTGTCTCACGCCTTTCTGTAGCTGGATTTGTTTTGTGGACTTGTCCTGTAATTGGACAGGCATTGTGGCTTTGCCATAAATTAATACATTTCAACACTTTGATATAGCGATAGTCGATGTGGCATCGCTGGAGAGACAAGCACTGCCCAGGCCTCGATGGAACCGAAGGCTTTCTCATAGTTCACATACGCAATACATAGTGGACGATTATACTCCTCGGATTTCAGTATGCTGATCTGCAGGAGCGTATGGCTGTAGTCAAAGCATCACCATAGTTTTGCTTCTCGGTTCTGACGTGCTACCGTCAAGTATCACGGAGTCAAATAGCCTATGGAGGACTCTATGTACCGGTTTTCCACCCACTCCCAGAAGTTTAGTCTCGGTAAACTCGGGTCCATGGCCATGCTCATGTTTCCTCCAGTTTCACCCGCGTAGTTTCCAAAGTAAGCTATCAAGTTCTGAGTTTTAAGTATTCACTTCTATCGACAGTTCCTATGACTGCCAATTATTTTTGAAGTGAAAACTACTATTTTCGCGCCACAGATAGATTTTTTAGGGCTATGAAGTGAATTCTGGCGTGACGCTAGGAAATGATAAGAAATTTTCGGGTGAACTCGGTTCTCATTGGCTATCTAAAAATGCGTAAGCATTTTCCATTAACTATCTAGAAACGTGTCAGCATTTCTAGATCGTCATGGCCACGCCTTCCGGTATCACCGGCGTAGTTTCCAAAGTGAGATATCAATCAAAGTAATCGGAATTGGCGTTCAGAATCGCAAATTGCCTAATCCATTCGGTAGAGGCCAGTTTTCGTGGCTCAGCCCTACCCGAATGGTTTCAGAATCGCTATGCATCGCATTTATTTTTCGTACTGAAAAAACTAAACTCAATGGACATTTTCAACTCGTCGATCTTGGAATGAAACTCAATTACTCGATTTTCTATCCATTCCGATTTTTGTAAGTTCGAGTGAAACTCGTGTGTTGCCCTAACCCTAATTCATAATGTGAATAAAAGAATAAATAATATTTTGTGATAAAATCGTACGTAGGGATGGGCAAAAACATAAAATATATCGATATATATCGTATCGATGTTTTTCAAATATATCGATTTTAATCTTCTAAATATATCGATATTTCGATATATCGATATTTTTAGCTCAAGAGAAGGTTACTTAGATATTAAGCACGCATTAATTAGATAATTCAAAATGAAAATACATAACATCTATATATATTTATTATTATATTTATTCATTAATCGTACATATTTTACTGTTCAAAATTAACCATCACAGAAACCATATATACCATGTATAGGATCTGACTTTCTCTCAAGAAGTGGTTGGTCCAGGTACTGCTTAATCTCATTGGGGACAGATCCAGAGCTTGGAACCTCTGGCGTACCTGTTCTCAGATTTATAAAGGCTGCTCCTGCTCATGTCTGCACCAGATAGACATCTCATTTGCTTTTTCTGATGTTGCTCGCTCAGACCTTACGTCTGGAGAACGTTGTCATCTACGCCTATATTCTGATCGACTATCGTTGCTAATTTTTGATATAGCATTTGATACTGCAATTGGAGGATTAAAGTGGATACGCTTGATTCGATGGTCCGAAATTGTAGCTACTGAGAGATAAGTATTCCGTTCTAGAGGACTTAGTTTCTCTTCAATTCAAGCAAGAATTACATCTTGTAATAACGGCTTGTATCAATGTCAACACCTGCCCTTCTTTTTTTCCAGTTGATTCTTGTTCAGCTCTCAATTGATCCATAGCATTGACTGACTGCTTAAAAAACGTCACAATGGGTCATAGACTACAGATTTTTTTGTGTTCGGTGAAATTCGAGGCAAAATAAAACTATCGTTTTCGATATCCGAAAATAAATATCGAAAATCGATATATTGAAAAGAAAAATATCGGCGATAAATATCGATATTTTCTGAAGATAACATCGATATTTTGATATATCGATATTTTTTACCCAAGCCTAATCGTACGTCGTACGCTCGAGACGAACGTAAAAAATAATAGCTATGGGTCGTTACGCGTTCTGGCAATCACGAAACTATTGACTGCTATTGCTGGTAATAGCGGTTTCTGAGACTATTTATTCTAATAAATAGTTTTTAGCTCGGTTTTTAGTTATTCTCCATAAACGTTTTCGAAAGATCACACGTTATTTTGAGCTATACAGAAACCGGTATTGCTATTATCTCCACGTGGTTTTTATTTCCAGTGAATTTTAAAATATTAATTGAATTATAAGATTTATTTACATAAAAATACTTGCGTTTAAGCGAGACATTTTGAACAATTGATAAAAAGACAATATACCTAAAATAATGCAAAATATAAATTTACCCTTAAATACAGAACTAAAAACAGTTCCTAGTTAGTATTATAGTTTATTTTTAGTTTCAACTAAAATTCGAATTAAAGAAAGATATTTTTTTTTACTTAAAGAGTAACGAGATAAGCAGGACATGTGTCTGATGGTAAGCAACATGCCTGCCACATAACAGCACAGTGACACGCAGCTATTGGAACATGAAGAGTCCAATTCATTACCTAGCACTGCACTGCGCTCGTCACCCAGAGATCTAAGATGTTATATCTCTAAGCCCTGTGATTTCTCTGGAAACATTGCCCTTCAAACCGGAACACAGTAATGTTTGCACAATACTGCTTGGCGGTAGAATAACTGGCAAAGGTGTTGTACTTCCCCAGGCGGACTTAGTTAAGAGTCCTACCACAACAATTTAACTCTATCCAGTATCCACGAGTGCCCTTGAACTTTGGTCCTCACCCTAAAACATTTTCAAAAACTGTTTCTATTTTAGCACCTATACTCAAGTGGCAATATTTCGATACCTATTCCAACAAATTACTTTGAAAAGATCATCCCATCCCGCTCTTGCTTAGTGTAAATTACGATCATGCTATCCTACTCACACCTCGTACGTTTCTCGTAGCAAAAAACGCTGCGATCCCTTGGCGTCCACTTAATAGCTGTATCAGTGATTCAGGTACAAATATCGTCGAGTCGCACAATTTCGTTGCTGTAGCTGAAGTAATAGTTACTAGTCATAGCTACGATAACTGTTTGTATGCAGCATCACGTTACTACGATGCGAGATCGAGTTACTCGTCTGTAGCTGGTTTGTAAGAATCACTGGTTTTTGCGCGCTCCGATAGCGGTTTTTGGCTGTAGTAGAAAAATGCTGCTATTGTAACTATTGACATCGCGTAACGACCACGACTAAAAAATAATTGTATTTTGGTTTTGTCGAGTGTTGAACGTGAAGGAAAAATAAATTTTATTAAATAGTGTTGCTTTTATACCATTCTCAAATTCATCAGTCGATATCGGTAACTTTAGAAAATCATACAATTATATAAAAAAATACGAGGTGTTGATTGTGTAAATTTTGTAAGGAGTACCTAATTGATATTGCTTTATATCAAATTTGTTGAATATTTTTAGCCATATATCAACAATGAGACTTCCAGTGCAAAATATCCGAGAGATTCCTGAACTATCTAAGGATACTGTCCACCTTCGAAATGAGCAGGAGTTGTTGGAAAAGATAAATAAGATCATAGCATATGGGCACAGCAAGTTACAAATTGTAACAGATTTTGATCACACTCTAACCAGGCACTCCATGGACGACGGAACAACAGTACTCACCAGTTTTGGTAAGTAAATAAAACAATGTAAATAGTGTCCTCTTGTAACATAGTTAATATTTTTTTATTTTTGCACTTGGACAACAATAATTTGCCAACTTCAGCCTCTATTATTTTCAGGAATGTTCAGAGAATGTCCTTCTATTCCCCAACATTACAGAGATGAAGATACTAGGTTGTCAGGGATTTATAAACCTATAGAGTGTGATGCGGTCATGAGCATAGAAGAGAAAACAAAACACATGATTGACTGGTATGTGGCCGCACATGCTCTACTCAAGTAAGCTATGTTATCTTTGTAATATGTTGAATGAGAAGCTATTTTGTTTTGCTTGTTTACTTATGATAATAAAGTGAAATAGACCATAGTTCAATATTGAAAGGTAATAAATAAGACATGCTGATCTTATATAATAAGTAGTGACTTTCTACTAATCATTTAAAAGACTTATGGACTTGTATGAGCCCTAAACCAAGACCTGAAAATCATGAGTTCAATAATTGTATCAATTATTATTGCTACTTATTCTATGACAAAGAAGTAAAATGCAGATATTGTATTGTGTTTTTTGAAAATGATTTCAAATGTAAAAAAAAAAAAATTGGCAGCCATAAGGCCTGCCTATAGGAGTGATAACTCATAACTCAGAATTTAATAGCTCACTTTGGAAACTACACAGGTGAAAGCGGAGGGTGCTGCTAGTCTGGAATAAATCTTCTAAGCATTGTTGTTCAAATAGTCTTCTAAGCGTGGCCATTGGCCACCTAGACTAGATGGCCATGGTCCCGAGTTCACCTGAACATTTATTTCATTTACAAACATGATGCTTGAGCTCAATTCACAGCCCACGAAAAACCTGTGTGGTTAACTTTTCACAAAAACCAAAACAATTTCTGATTGAACTCTATGATGTGATAGAGTTAAATGTCCAGTATAAGATTAAGAAGACTTGACATTTAAAAACATAAAACATTTAAAACATAATTTGAATGTTTATCCTTATTTGAAAAAGGATATGCTTGTTAGTTTGCTATAATTTAGTAATGAAGCTGGAATCTTCACTGAACTGAATAACTTTTTTTCAGAGGCCTTGGCTTTCCCCGACATGAACTAATGGAAGTAGCTAAGAAGATGGTAGACTGTTACAGGTATGACTTACAATTTTATTATACTTGCACAAAAACAAAATAATTCACGTTAACAGTTGGCTACAAAGAGTGTCATATAAGGATAAATAGCCCATTTGATGTACCCACTACTGCACTCTCTTTTCTATATATCTTTCCAAAAAGGATTCAAGGGCATATCCCACTATCCTGGCAAAGTGTGGTCCTTGAAAGATGTCTTTTTTGGAACATGCCACATGCTGGTTTTCACACAATATAATGGTTTTTACAATTGGTGATATTGTGACCATGTCCATCATCGTTATCTTCAAAGAGCGAGTATTCAGGATATACTTAATATTCTTAGAGTGAAGAGCTTGTTTGAAGTTTAAAAATTCAAATAAAAGTAAATGAACAAAAATATTCCACACAAAAAGAGTACAAATATATTTTATGTTTTTGCCAAACTTTTTACTAGTTTTTTGTACATTGCTCTAACATTGTAAAGTAAAAATTTGCAATTTCTAAGTGTGTTGTTTGGTTGTTTGAATTTTAAATGTAATTAAATACACAATATGTAATAAGTATGTTACCTGGACTAACAATATTTTTTGAAAAACTGTTAAGACACTTTCACACTGAGAGGTGTGTAGTGGTTGCCTTAAAATACTTTGTATCCAGGAAAGGGGTCCCAGATTTAATATCATGGAGTAAGAAGCACAATGTGCCAGTATTGGTGTTTTCGGCGGGGCTCGGTGAATCAGTGCTGGCCGCTCTGGAGGCAGCTGATTTCTTACTACCCAATGTTAAGGTGAGGGTTTTCTATAATAAAATATACTGTGAAATTGTGTATAACATCCATCCATCAATTGATGATAGTGCTTAACTAAATAACTCCAGAAATGAAACATGTGGCATTGTCTAGGATGTATGGGATATGGATTCTGTATTTCTGTAATAAAAACAATATACCTAGCCTAAACTTGTACATAAACATAACTTAAACTTAATGGAACAAGCTTTCAGTATTGTTAATTTGTTATCAGGATGTATTTAATGCTAAAAAAATACCAAGAAATTGTGCTACAGAGTAACCCGCGCAAATCTGACTCTTTACTAGTGTGAAATGTATAATGTGAAAGTTTTGATGTTTGTTACTCAATCACCTTGGAATGTATGAACAGATCGGGTTGAAATTTGATATTATACCAGACTAGAATCATTATTTTTATCAGTTTGCGGTTGCGGGAACTACGGAGATAAAATCGCGTGACGCTGCGAGTATTCTATACTTAATTAAAAGGAAAAAAAATACGACGGTCATAACTTGAAACGTTTACGATTTACATAGATGTTAAACCATCAGTAGATTGACTTAATATTACTTCTTAAATTATTTCTCAACACCAGTTTGCTTTGTAATAGAATCTGTCGCAACAGTCGACCTTGTAGTCTAAAAACAAATTTATTTATCAATCATCTTGTTCCGAATGACTGACTGATGTCTAGCCTAACCAGCTGGTCATGGAACTTGGGTTGGGAGACGTTTCTCTTACTTACAATACAATAACACTTTATTTTAATATACAATAAACAACAGAAAAACAGTCCTTACATTTAAAATCTTTTAGTGGGTTATTAATGGCGCTTTTGTTAATAATTTTAATTCATATTTCGCTTTTGAGTGCCTATTTGTAGTTTTGAAGTCATTTTAATTTTTTTATACCTATAGATACAAATAATAATTTATAATCCATGTTTTACGTAAGTTAACTTTGAGCGCCATTACATCATAATCTCGACGTGTAGGTAGTTGCAAAATGAAGTCAACTCTGAAACCTTGTAATACTAAAGTAGTTCCACAAATAAATTATACTAGGCGACATAAACATTTAGTCAAGACTCTCGATTGAAATCGCTGTTGTTGTAATTGACTACAAAATAACTGATGTACCTATGTATTTATTAAACTAACTTATTTTGTACATTGTACTTGTATATTTATTGATAACTAACTCTGCCCCGTAGTGGAACCAGCGGCTTATAATCGATCATTTATTTTCGCCAAATACGATTACAAGGATAGGTATATTTTTCACAAACCAAATTTTTAGACAAACTTCCATCCACTTTTTTGACACGTCATCCGCCTTGCATGGACACGGCGGGGTATGTCGGTCTCGAGACCACTTACCGTGATACCGACCTGATGATACCTACCGACTAAAACCCCTACAGGTTTATGCTGGTCTAGCTGTGGATTGGAGGTAGAGTCGCGGGACTGCTATCGCATTCCACCGCGACCAATCCCACTCTCTCACTGTCCTTGCGGGCTCGCCAGTGCTAGAGTTCAAGTCCAGTTCCGCCTCAGTGGATGACCGATATACGTTCACTCTCGCTCCTCCGCCTCACACGGCCTCTCACTGTCGAGAAAAGAAGCTGATCAACAGTCAACAGCGAGAGTCCACTCCACGATCGCGGCTAAGAATAGCCGCGGATCCGCCTCTGTCACCACATCACATTTTACTTGATCGATAGGAGTATCAGCCGAGTAACCTTCCCAAGTCTCCCAGTAGGTACCTTTCCTCAACTTCTGCACGCGCTGCTGCTCAAGGGGTAGAGGAGCGCGAGTAGAAGTTCCCAGCCCCGGCCGGAATTCGCCATTGCACAACAACATGCCACCGAGGCAAGTTGTTCACGACACGTTGTTGTTACCCACAACTTTCATCCCCTATTTCAACCCCTGAAAACCTTTTTTTGCATTAAAATATTTTTTATGGCCTTTCTTAGGCTCTGGACTATGCACCAAATTTCATTTAAACCTAGAAGTTTAGGCATGAATATGTAACAAACAGACAGACAAGCTACTTTCGTATTTATAATATTAGTAGGGATTTAGAATGTCTGCTTGGTAAAACCAACAAGTTTATCAGTAATTGCGTACTAGTGGGTAAAATATAAATATCGGGACATTACGCGACATACCTAACTATCGACATCAAACGACTCAATAAGTTATACTTAAATTAGAAACATTAAATATTTACAGAACAATAAACAGTACGTATTTACCTACTCGTACAAACATAAAATGACTAATTTAGTAAATGTATTAATAACATCATACACAAATAGGTATACATGTTTAAGCCATCGAGATCGGGAGCGATCCCAGGACGTCTACTCTCTTTCTACGAAAAAAGTAATTTCGAAATAAACTCGTGGCTTTCCTACTACTTCGTTTCGTCTGATCACTGATCGAACATTGTTTGACGTTTTAATGTTCTAAGCCTACTCTAATTAGAGTATCCTTAGAACATTTAAACGGACGAAACGACGGATCGAAGTAGAACCGGAGTAGGAAAGGCGTAAGTTTATTTCTAAATTACGTTTTTCGTAGAAAGAGAATAGACGTCCAGGACTTTGCCCCTTCTTATAATAAAATAAATAAGTTAAGTTAATAAATAAGTTGTAACAATTAATATAACATTACCAACGGTGTGGACTTAACGCCTCGTACAACAGATACGAGTAGATCAAATGAATCTCGGCGTTGCCCGTCGTCAGCAATCTCGGCGACCGTGTCGCAGTACGATGTGAAGCGATCTAAGATAAACAACCCTGGGCGCATGCTTATTCATTACTGTAGTAAGTTCATAGTTTGTGTTGGTATTAGACAGGATTAAGAGCACCAGGATGTCTCCCGCCTAACTATGATTGTTTTGCTTTGATAATTCTCTCTTTATTTTGCGTGAAATCAAAGAGCGTTACAGTTAGACGATCGGAGATAGGATTCTCATGGGCAGGAGGATTGAGTAGTTTTGTGGAATTCCTGGAGTTTATAGATGTCCTACCCAACAGATAATACGCGTACCGCGAGGGTTGGTCCACTACGTCGCTCACGCTAGAGGTACTTATTGCAAGGATGGTGCCTTTGCCGTAATCTATCGAAGGCGTTCAATATCGCCGATCATGTTATGCGTACTTGCTGCAATTCTGAGGCATTATTGTCAGAGAGGCACCGCATTCGCACTTTCGGTGGAGATTAATGGGCTTAAAGGCTTAGTGCTTAATAGGCCCCAAACAGTTTTGGTACAGTCGACTCGTAAAAAGTTTGAATCGTTGACCTTGGCAATGGGAGTGGCGCAGGGCTCTTCATATTTGAATACTCTGTTCACTTTGTTTATGAATGACCTGACAAGCGCTGTAACTGCGATGTATTCATATAGGTACGCCGCAGTTGTCGTCGCTTGCTTACGGCGCCCACGACAGTTCTCCTGCAGAGACTTCCAACTCGAGGAAAGTTTTAGAATAAACGGTATGGCGCGGAACTAGACTAAGACGCATTTTATGCAGTTTTGTCTGAGGGGCCGTCAATAGTCACCGCTATCTGTCTTTTTCGGGAATAAGACTGATAGCGAAGTAACTATTTTCTGATCTGTGCTGATAGCGGCAATCGCCAAGGTAGAGACGCGAAATTATCTCGGTTTTGAAATTATCGTGGTTTAACCTGGGAAAATCCTATAAGGTAAACAAATTGTGCGGACGGATCGCTCAGGTTGAGCCTGCTGATGTAAGTGCGTGCTATTATCCTTCGGTCCGTTCTCTATTACGATACGGTGCTGTACTGTAGAGCTACGGAATGGTAGCGCGAAATTAAAAACGTTGGCTTCTTGAGCAGGAGATTTATTTTTCCCGGGATAAAATCTTCTGTACACCAAATTTCATCCGGATTCTTTCGATAGTTTTTGTGTGAAAGAGTAATAAACATCTATACATGTATTAGTAGGATACATTATAAAATGAACTGTTGTTAGTTTTTCTGCTAGCTACTGCTGCATTACTTAAATTAGCATTCATAATTAGAAAATCATAAACAATTAGTTAATTTACCTAATCATTCGTTGGAAAGTTCTTTCTTTTACTTCTGAATAGGTACCGATATTTTTGATTATTTTAATTAGCGACTTGTTTATGATGTTTTTTCTAGACATATCGTAGTACTTTTTATCGAATCTTGGTATAATAACGTGATTTGTTTGACCTGTAACGAAGGCTGCATATAAATGATTACACATTGAGAACCAGTTTAATTACAACAGATAATGTGTTCCAATTGAAGGTCGTATCAAACTTCCTGTCCATGGACGCCGATGACAAGATAGTGGGCATCAAGGGCACGGTGATACACACGTACAACAAGAACGAGGCCGCCATCAAGGACTCGGAGTACTACGAGCTGGTGCACGACCGCAGCAACGTCATCCTCATGGGCGACAACATCGGAGACGCCGGGATGGCCGAGGGCATGGACCACTGCGATGTCGTCATCAAGGTACCTCATTTCTTTTAGTTGAATATACAATTTGGATATCTACATTTAACCGATTCATTGCGACGATATTATTTTTAACAAACTTAACCTGGCGGCGAGTAAATGTTTCGTGGTTCATGGTTCGCAAGTTTTGTTTTGTTTGAAAAAGGTTTACTATCCCTGAAGTGTACGAAATTACGCAATGACTAGAAACTGACACTCACACGAAGGATCTACGTAACAAATATATACCTTAACCTTTGTTTGAAGATTACCTTTGATAAATGTCAATTTATCTTAGTTTTATGGGATTCAAGTTTGGCACCTCTCGGGTGCCACCCGCCATCAACAAGCACTAGATAGACATGGCGCCATTGTATGATTTTTGTACGGCGTTGCAGAATAATAGATTAGAAGAGGTATTGAAACTATGAAAATTATTAATTTTAAGTTTGTAATTATTAGTTGGTCGGAAAATTCGTCATTTTCCCACAATTTACAGATTAAATTTGGGCATTTGATTATGTACGGCATTGGTTCCATACAGGTTCAATACCTTTCCTAATCCATTATTTCGCAATGCCGTACAAAAATCATCTGACAAGGAGAAATGATTGTGGGTTGCAACCCCCCCTCTTCGACTGTACTCAGTTGGACAGCTTATAAGTGACGGCATAGTGTTGAATCTTATTACTTTGTACCCTTCTATCATCCTACATAGGTATCCTGGTGGTTCATTTACTACGTAAATTTTGTTCACGGGCCTGTAGTCTATACGGTGCCACCAGCACAGAATCGGTTAAACCAGTTTTAGTCGTTATAGAATTTTGAGATTGTTAATTTATATCTAACTAGCAGCGCCCCGCTGTTTTACCCGCGCAGTCCCTGTTCCAGTTGGTTACCCGTTACAAAATGTAGCCTCTATGTGTTATTATTCCAAACTGTCTTCCAACTTTCAACCCAATACGTTCAGACTTTGCGCCGTGATTTGAGCAACAAACATCCAAACTTTCGGATTTATAATAGTAGGATAGGATTGTTTGACGCCATTTTATTCAGAATTATTTTTATTTTAAGTTGTCAGATTTTTTGTATTAATGTTTTATTTTCTATTTTTTTCACATTTTTCCGTTAGAGCTATGATAATTTTTGTTCTTTGCTTTGTGAAACTAAGACTGTAACATACGACAACAATGGTTTTTCTATTGTATTAGTTTCGTGCCGGCCTTTGCCCTATCATTGCTGCAACAGTTGCTGAAGCGAATCTCGATAAAATCTATCGATAAAAGATAAAATCAAACATTGATAAGGATATTTTCGATATTGTACAAATAACAGTGATTTAATGCATAGTTTAATTAAGAGTAATGTTTTCTAGTGCCGATAAAAGGCTCGAGAATGTGTTTGAATGCACTGTCCAATGTCCATGTGTGCACCCCTCGCAACCGATTAGATTTGTTGGACCTATGTAAGTATCAGCTCGCCTACCGCCTACCTCTAAAAAACACACCTACGTACTTTTAAGACTTTGTGAACAGCTAAAATATTAACTAAACTATATTAACAGTGTAATTTAAAAATATAATAAGAAGTTTTTGAAGTTATACTTCTATTGGTGCGTTAGGGAAAACTGATGAAATTATTTTTTTACGATACATAGGTACGCTGGCGTGACTTCAGATGAATACTTCGTGATACGCGGCTGATTTCTGTCTTAAACCATTAATGTTCTACATTTCATCGACGTTTGTACTGTGTTTGCAGGTCGGTTTCCTGGGGCGTAACGCGGAAGGGAACCTGAACAACTATCTGAACAAGTTCGACATAGTCCTCGTCCACGAACACTCAGTGGACGTCGTCAACGCCATCCTCCGGCGGCTGTGAGAGCGCTCGCGGTCCTTGTTACTTGTTATTGCGACACGCTACACGTCTTTTGGGAGCGATCAAGTATTATGTAACGCATTTTTTAAATATTTTATACCCCCGTCCCCCCTATTAACACTCTTCCTCTCACTCTCCGTAAACATTAGGTATCATCCAAGTGATCGTTTTTAATCAAAACTCACCGCACAAGTTGCCAACTAGGGAGATTTTAATTTCCTGATTGTATTTAAGTAAAAAATAATACGTCTATGACGTACCGTAGCGATTCACAAGTCACAAGACACCCCTGTCCCCCAAATTGCATTACGTAATACTTGAACGGTCCCTTTGCTGCCGTGCTGTGAAAGCTATAAGTAAAATTCACAAATACGTTTGTTTTTTAAACGTTTTAAGGACCCATAGATTTTTAAATCACATGAGCATGTGTCAGCGAAAAATTGTAAATACCGCCAGCTTACAAACTAACGATGTTAAATTTCGTGAACTAAATTAACCTACCGTAGGATTATAATCAAACGCGTTTTATTACAATCTGACGCTATCTAAAATTTTACGGTCTCATATACAAATGAAAATATGTACATATTTGTTAATTATCCTACCTAACCTATGAACCTAAGATACCTGGAAAGTTTTACTCGATAAGGGCGCAGCTTTGGCGCTAGCTTGTAACACTTTTTACTGTACTTATTTGTGTTACAATTAAATGTTTTGTTAATGAAATTTATACTAATAAGTAGTTACATACAATTGACTCTGAACTTGTAATGTTTTCTTAAAAAACAGTTCAGTGGATAGTGGCAACATTAAAGGAGTATTGCAAGGGTTTGAGTCGTTTGTCCTTCTATAAAATAAGAAAATTAATCCTGTCTTCAACATCTACCAAATCTGGTGGCTAAAGATTTCGTATCGAAATTCGATAGATTTCACAATACGGCAGCAACGTTTTAAAACGTTTCGTTAGCTTTTATATCAAGAGTATTTTGTTACATAATTATTTTTCTGTTCAGATTATGATATTGATTTTACTAGTAAAATTTGATACGTGGCCTAAATGGGCACTTTTACACGTCTGTCTAGATTATGATTTGATAAGACAGATAAAATTAGAAACGTAATGTTTATTAGCAGAGATAATATAAAATAGTTGTGTTACCGAGGATGCTATTACGATTTATATCAAGTCACGCAGGGCAACACATTTAATTTATGAATAGAAACGCAAATTAGTATTACAAACATTTTTGTTTTTGCGCAAACATAAGCGTATAATTGTATATTGCGTATTGATTATCGTGAATAATGGATCGGTGGATATTAGTTGTCATACTGCAGGATCGATGTTAGTTATCTAGTTATATTTGCATGTAATCTCAATTGTCGCTAAGCTAGTGGCCAACTAATGATATAATGTTGTCTGTGTGATGTCATAATGGGTATGCTTGCAACGGCACACAAACGAAACTTTCTCTAAATGTAGTGGTGGGCTTCTTTTGTAGTCATCTCGGGGAACTGACACACTTTTACAATATTACCAAGCAGTTAACGTTCAAACATGAATTTGTTCCGGTTATATTGTTTCATTTGGTGATATCAATACAATGGCAGAATCAGGATTTTTATGGTTCAATATGGGTTTCACGGTAACAGGCACATGTTATTTTGATATAAATATATAGGAACTTGCAATACATGAACCTCATAAATAACATGCTTTTCCCGTAACACTACGGCGCTAAATAATAAATATAGTCTAGATCACTGTCTACTACTACACTGCGCTCGTCACTCGGAGATTTAAGACGATTCATATTTTTACCCTGTAATTTCTATGGTAACATTGCTCTTCAAATCGTAACACAGTAATGTGGATATAACTGCAACGATATTGAAACTATTACTTATTTTTACGTCAATGTATGACTGCTTGGCTTTAGCGAAACTGACAAAGGTCCCTAGTTAGATTTTGCAAAGAGTTATTATATCAATTACCACTACACAATGTTACTTACCTGAGGCTTGATTCACAATGACCACTAAGCTGTACTCGATTGTTTGCCGTTACTCAAAACTATAAGTAAAGTTATCCCGGTGTCTGTGTGTACCTATCGCTGATAGACAGATAGACACCCCTGGAGCCTAAACAAATCTGCATGCGAAATTTTGCATATGGTTCTTTTCTGTTGTTATTAGTACAATGTAATCGCCTTTGGCTGTAATAAATACCTTTGTTATATGTATTTTAGTTCTGCATAATAAATTTACTATGATGTTATCTATCGACATCTTTAGCATTATACATTATAATGTCTTCCTGTTCAATGATCCCTGACTGAAGAGGTCACCAAGTGCATAGTAAGCTAGTAAAGACATAATTTATTTTGTAGATAGGTAATGTAACTTGTTTGTATCCGATGTAAAAGCAGGTTGATTTATTTGTGATAAAACATATAAGTTAGTCAATATAGACCTATGAATAGGGTTACCAGAGGTCTGCGATTCGAGCAATTTACCCCGAAAATCCGTAAAAATGAGATTATAATTTAAAAAATAAACATTTTGATTATACGAGGTTGAAACTGCTCAAGTACAATTTTATTGAATTATTGTTTTACTGAACAAAATGTTAACAATTTACTGAATAATCCAGAAATTCTAATGAAAGATTTGGTAACCCTTTGATTAGTCTTAGACAATTATGATCTGTAATAGTGTTTTTTTTTAATAGAAGAATTTTCAAATTTTAATTAATTGGTATCGGTTGACCCTAAGGCGATCCACACACTGGCACGCACCACGCTGCATGTCGAAGCAGCTACGCGCGTACTTGCGGGAGTGCAGATCTGCATCATTGTGCGGGGGTTTCACGCACTCACGCGCGTTGTTGCGTTTGTGGATTCACGGCGGCTCGGACTCATTTCATTCGAACACACGCCAAGCCCTTCCAAAATCGGTTTCCAAATCCATTTTCGGTGTGTTGGACTGTGCGTGTTTTCTATACAAACGGAGATAGTTACTTAGTTACATACAACGTTGTAACAAGCATTCACGCGCTACGCTGCGTGGTGAGTGTCAATGTGATAATCGCCTTACAGTGTCAGTTCACTTACAGCTACTAACGCTGTATATAATTGTATATGTACACTCGCCCGTGAGGTAAAACCTGTATTTATCTCTTGATATTAGATTATACTAACTGATTTATATGATCGGATTGTTAATTTTTTGACAGCTTGTAAAGCGACTTCGGAAATGAAATAAAACAAAATTTGTAATGAAATTAAATATCTTGTTATTATTATAAAACAACACATCAATAATAGGAATGTATTTTCTAGTCATTTCTGTGTTTGCGTCATTGCTACATCGAATATCAAAGAATGGAACACAATTTTTGATAATATCACAAAATATAAATGCACTATGTTCAGATTAAGTAAATAAATTAAATCTAAAACTGATTGAAGTAAAATGGAGTATACAAAAAGAAATTATATTCTTTAAACACAATTACTTGCAACGATGTTCCAAACGAAACACTTTATGATTTGTATCGAGATTTCGTTGAAAGGACTAGAAATTCAACATTTGGCCGAAATACACTACAAAATAAATGCCAATCTAATTCTAACAAACGCTTTCTGGCCAGCAAGATGTATATGTTGACGTAGTGAACCTGATAACTAGGAAGCATCAAAACGTATAACAGCTAACTTGTACTAATCGTGCCACCCACTAAGTCTACGATCGTCACAATATGGCAAGAAAACACGAACAGAGAACGACACGGGCGCCAGGCCCTCACAGATGACTGGAAAATACATGATTCATCACAATACACTATCGCATACCACAAAACGAATTAAAAGCTCTAAAATAAACAACAGTCTTAGAACATACAAGTTATTTACACAAAGATTTTCATTATAAAAATAACCTACTGTACATGTAACAATTATTATTTTTCATATAGAAATATATAATTTGTCTTTATTTACAAAACTAGAAACAGTATATAGTAAAAATAGTGAAATCTTTTTAGGAATCATAGACGCTACGCGGCTTTCGAGAAATACACACGTCGACGTCATCGCAAGGCACTTTCTGACAACACTCTGTACTCTGCTCATTACAAACTACTGCTGAGATTCCGCTCTAGTCCCAGCGAGCCCGCCTCACCGGGATATACCGGCTTATTCAATTGCTTATGTCATTGTTACTGATGTATCATTCATTTCGACTCGAAATGGGGCGTTTTCAAGATGTAAAAAGACCTTTCAAAGGCAGTTCCCAATTACACCATAGGTGGCGCCAATGTTTTATTTTGTTACAGATATTTCACAGTGGTGCCACACTTGGCAAAATTTAGAACTATTTTTGACAAGTCAATTTGCATGTGAAAACGCCTCATTAATATAAATAACATAAGCAATTTTGTAACACTGTATAGGTACGAGACACCACATGGCTGCAACGCTGCATCATGTCAGTATATGAAGATTCGGGGACCATTCTCTATCGTCTCTGAATCATAGTCAAAGTAAGTCACCACGCACAATCAGCTTTTTATACTTATTAACCGCGAGTTAAAACACGTATTTAATTACAAAATAACGTGCAGACGACTCTTAAATACATAAGTCGTAGTTATTAAATTTTCTTTTATTGTCCTTAGATCAATTTGTTACAATTGTACCTCGCCGTGCCTCTACGCGTGTCAACCGTCTAACTGAAGTGCTTACGTCTTAGCTATCCATCTCTGTGATATCGAGCTAAATTGAAAAGATACAACAGCAATATAACCATAAGCATTAGGTAATTTAGTTGTATGAGATGCTGGTGAGGTCGGGTATTTCAGAGTTTCTATATTCGACACTATTCGATATGCAGTCGACATAGGTAGATACAAGAACTAAGAATCGACGCACAGGAAGTCACGTCTGTAAACATGATTAGAACCCGCGAGCGGCGCACTGATCTTATGCAGAACGTGCAACCGCGTCACATTGGAATGTACAGATAAAGGCAACACACTGAAGATAGCAGTTGCTCAGTACTAGATAGTGATTAGATCACTAATAACTTAAACGATAATGAGGCACGAAAGACTTCTGTTGCAGTTATAGTGTCCATCATGATTCACATAAAAATACAAACACCTTGGCATGAGATCGTAACCTTAATATTAGATACCGTTTACAAAATATTCCGGGACAGGCAAGATTAGTTATAAATCGGCGAATCATATTTAGATAATGAGAGGACCGAAACTAGCTAGCATTTGGCCGCCATCTTGTTTAATGTTAGGCAAATTGTAAATGCAAACGCGTGTATTTCTCTGTCCGCTCGATCCGACCGAGGGCCAGGATCCGGCGTCAGGGCAAGGCAAAGGTTCTCGCTATCACCGGGGAAGCCACGCGACATCACTCTCTAAACGTACCGACTACAAAAATACATGCAAAATGGTCCGTGACGCGAGTACTTCGAAGCTCAAAAGTCGTCGCGTACTTTATCGCACAACTAAAGATGAAAATAAATAATGAGTTAAACCAGTACCGAGTAAATACAATTTACTAACAAACAGTAAAGAATTTGAACAGCAAAGAGCGCACGGTAGGCTAGATTGCCGCGATTTTCTGTTACTGTAAAGTGTTTCTACAGTATCTGAGTTTAGGCCTATATTTCAATGGTTACTTTTTGGAGTGGGGTAAAGCCGGGTACGACTTTAAATCTGGAAACACCCGCGCCGCGCGAACTCGCCTCTATTCTCTATCTATCTATCCAGCTATCTCCCGTCCAATCGCATAACGATCGAATGCTTCATAATCACATAAAGATTTGAGTTAAAGCCGAATAATAAGGAAACAATCGGCCCTACAGTAAAGGCTTTAGAATAAGTACATTAATCATAATAATAATTTAGAATATTTGTCGCAAATTTTCATTTACACTATGTTCACTCTCACCTTGTCTTTAAAAGTAAACAAACAATGCATCGACCAACCACGATTAACTATTTTGACGTTTCAATAACTACGATTAGGTACAATATTTTGTAAGCTTTTCAGAATGACAGACGAATCCAAAAATCCTACAATATTCATTCCTAAATGCGTTTTTTGTTTATGTTATTGGAAAAATTTGCTAAACATATGTCAATGTTAAAAATCTGACATATTTTTCAACCATCTGTCATTCTGAAAACGCCTCCTTGGTCCCCTCAGTCGGCCATTGTTGTATACTTTTATAACAAGCGATAGTGAGTTACAGTATAGGGTACAATGACATGGATTTAGACAGGTAGGTAACTTTAAATAACAACTCGTCCTTACTCTGTACCAACGACACGCTTTACCTTAAAGTGACTACATTTTGATAATATAATTTCGTAACTAACAATTCCTTAGCCACTCTAAATCCATGCTCTAAGCAAGTAGTCATACACAATACTGATAAACAAATACAAAGTAACAATAGTGTTGGCAAATCTATTAGAACACTCCGCGTGGTGGGCGCGCTTCTAAAGACTAGAAGATAAATTCTTATTTAGTTTAAATTTTAACTAAACCGCTTCATTACTCATTCGATATTACCGTACAGTCTGCAGCGATTTCAAATAACATAATCTCAGGACAAGACCTCGTCAGACTCTCCGCGGTGGATATTTATAATTAAGTAGAATTTGAAAAGTGGAATAGAAATAAGTAGAACAAACTCAGATAGGATTCACTAATAATTTTCTATTCATCGATTTACTCCGTGCGATGTACACGAATAGAAAAAAAAACTACCACTCGAATCCATTTCACAAGCGCGTGCGTATGGGATACTAAAACATAACTATTTCCATTATATTTGGTATCTAGCATCGAGCGCACAAATCAACTAATTAAGACATGAGAAATATGAAATGAGATGTTACCAGAAACTTTAAATTACGAGTAGCATTGTCCGTTAGGGTGGTCCATAACCGTATTTAAGTAAAACAAGTAAAATATTTTTTTTAAACGGGACAATTGTTTTAGAACTAAAGATGATTGCCAAATTTCGAATCGACTGGTGAACAGGAAGGAATTAAATTACCTTCCGTTCTAAATCTAGCAGTGCTTCGCGGTTTCACCCGCGCCATTCCCGATCCCGTAATTTTCCCATAATAAAAAGTCATACAAAGAGTCTATAGCATAATAGCATATTCTATGCTATTCCAGACTATATCCTAACTTCGCAATTTCAACCCGATCCGTTCAGCTGTTCCGACATGCATCCAATCATCAGAACTTAAAAATATTAGTAGGATTTTCAAACAAAATTTAAAGTATCTAGCCAGGTTCGAAATTGTAATCTGTTTTTCAATATATATACATTAGATGTATAGTTAATAGAGACTTAGAGCTAACACAAATGGTATATTCGAGTTTAAAGAAGCCGAGGGCCCTGTCAAATCAAGTATTGTCATAATAATAACTTATAAATATCTGGACAACTATGTATACCATTCAAATGGGGCAAGATTTAATTAATATTGGTGCAGTGTTTCAGACTTCACTTAATACATATGTACACAACCGGAAAACTTGGCGTTCTCTCTTTATAGTTTTGATAGAGATTTTGGATAATTTATTGTTACTATGGGGCTGATACTTTTGTTTATTTCAAATGACGTGTAATAAGTGTTATCTATCATCATTGATCAGTGAACGGATAATTTCGGTCTTAATACTGAAGAAACTGTAGACGCAGTTATAGAACGAACAATGGATCTAGCGTCTCTTTGCTTCTCATTTTTCTCCTAACACTTAATTTAACTAAACCGACGTATAAACAAAAATCAAATGCAAATAGTCTTGCGTACGTTCATCTTAGAATAAAAAATAAATTAGTGGAGTTGCAATTCGGACCACCCTATTCGCGGATCGTTCGTCCGTAAGCTCGCCCATCACAATCTCGTTTGGTCCCGCGTTTTCCGTATAAAAGCACATAATATATTTACATTAGATTAGTTGTAACAGATCACAGCCTAGGTAAAGGTGTTCGGGTCGAGGTACACGTGGGCGGCCGGTCCGCGCGGGAGGCGCCACAGTCGCGAGAGGTCCAGCGGGCGCGCGCGCCGGCGTCAGGTGATCGCCGTCACGTCGGACTGCGTCTTCTGCAGCCCGTCCTCGTCTGTCGATCTGTGAAAACAACACATGCTCATTCATATCGCTGATATCACTCGAACAGCTAAACTTAGTTCCTATTGTCACAATATACATACACATTATACATTTATGTAGGTTAAATGGTCCAAATACTCGTTCAAATAGTGTACATTTATGTAAGTACTATAATACTGTACTATATATACCTACTATTCAATATCTTCATATTATGTTCCTGTTATATTCATCATATCAGCCGAAGGACGTCCACTGCTGAACGAAGGCCTCCCCCAAGGATCTCCACAAAGTCCGGTCTTGCGCCGCCCGCATCCAAGGATTCCCGGCGACCTTCACCAGATCGTCGGTCCATCTTGTGGGAGCCCTGCCAACGCTGCGTTTTCCGGTATGTGGTCGCCACTCCAGAACCTTTCCGCCCCAACGGCCGTCAGTTCTGCGAGCTATGTGCCCCGCCCATTGCCACTTAAGTTTGGCAACTCGGTGAGCTATGTCGGTTACTTTGGTTCTCCTGCGGATATCCTCATTTCTGATTCTATCACGCAGGGAAACTCCGAGCATGGCTCTTTCCATTGCCCTTTGGGTAACTTTGAGCTTTTTTATGAGACCCATAGTAAGTGACCACGTCTCTGTTCCATATATGTCATCACTGGCAACACGCACTGGTCAAAGACTTTCGTCTTGAGACACTGCGGAATTTTGGATGAGAAGATATTACGTAACTTCTCGAACGCTGCCCAACCAAGTTGGATCTGACGAGTGATCTCTTTCTCAAAGTTGGATCTACCCAACTGGACCGTTTGTCCTAGGTAGACGTATTCGTCAACAACTTCGAGCGTAGAGTCTCCTACTTTTAAAGGAGTGGGTATAACATGGTTGTTCAACATGATTTTCGTCTTGTCCATGTTCATTTTTAGACCCATTTTTTCGGAGGCTCTACTGAGGTCATTCAGCATCCTGCTTAAGTCGTCCAGGGTTTCAGCCATGACTACAATGTCATCGGCAAATCGGAGGTTGGTGATGTACTCGCCATTGATGTTGATGCCGAGTCCGTTCCAGTTCATAAGTTTGAAAACGTCTTCCAGTGCAGCGGTGAACAGTTTCGGGGATATGACATCCCCCTGTCTCACATCTCGCTGCAGTTGGATCGGTTTCGAGGTCTGGTCTGGTCCTGTTATATTATCACTTCTTAAAACGGTGGCAAATTTCGTTATAAAGTTGTTTTGCAGCGCGTACAGTGTAATAGCCAAAACTTGTGAATAATGCATGCAAAACGTACTTATCCCAATCCCACCCTGGTGTTGCGTGTGAAATGAGCACCAATATTTATTTATTAATGTAGGGGGCTGGTTACGCATGTAGGTAGGTAGGTTACCTGTAGACGTGCGCGACGGCGCGGTCGGTGCGGTAGTGCGCGGCGTAGGGCGCGCGCCGGCGCCGCGCCGCCACCGCGCGCCCCAGCGTGCCCGGCCGGATCGAGTTGCGGATCGCGTGGTACGCCAATCTGCAAATTTACATTTATATTTACTTACAATCGAAGATAATTACTGTGCTTGGTCCTCAAGACTCAATATCAGGTATTTAGGCGTGTATCAAAATAACTGTGAAGATGTTGTGTTGTATACAGGGTTATTGGTAATCAGCCTGCATCCGTTTAAGGGCATGTTCTGTATATTTAAACAAACAACTTTTGTTCTACAACTTTCGTTAAAACTCAATAGACAACCCAAAAAAAAATAGTGTTTGTTGCCCTTTTTTGTACTGTTTAGCGACTTTTTAGCGTTTATTCACTTCGGCACATCATTTTTTGCGCGTTCAAGAGCGTACGCGCTCTTGCTACGAATTGTTACGAAGAGTTCGATGCTTTTAGACCGTGCAAAATTTTTTTTATTTTTTTTTTGTAAAAGAAAAAAAAACACATTTTTTTAAAAACCGTAGAACAAAAGTTGACGTATTGAATGTACCTAACATCCCCTTAAAAGGATGCAGGCTGATTACCAATAACCCTGTATATTTCGGGAAGTATATTGATTTAAAGGGACTATTTGAGTAGAGTACCACCCCAAGTTTTCTCGGGGTCTACGTGGCGGGGGGTACCTGGGGGTGAGCGCGGCGACGGTGGCGAGCGCCAGCACCAGCCAGTAGGTGTGCGAGGCGAGCGCGTGCTCGAGCACGCGGTACGTGGACGGCAGCCCGAAGCACGACACGCACAGCGCCTGGTACGTCAGCGTCAGCACGAAGAACGACAGCAGCGAGCCCACCAGCGCCACCACTTGGATCACCGTCTGTAGAGGAAGCATTTCACAATGTTGAAAATACAGCATAAAAACGGTATTTGACTAAATTTGTAAAACCGTTTAAATGTTTTGATTACACAATACACCATACTACATGAATATTTCCGCATGATTGAAAATAAATGTTTAAAGTAAAAAGTTCAAAAACCCCGCCAAGAACGCTGTTTTTGGACATGTGACGCGCGTGACGTCACACGCCAGTAAACAAATCAGTGTTCTTAAAGAAACCGTTTGCTGTAGATTGAATATTTACTGGCATGTGACGTCACGCGCGTCACATGTCCAGAACAGCGTTTATGTCGCAGATAAAAAATCAGTATTTTTTATAATTTTCATTGGCGTATTATACAAAAAATACACACTATATATTCCAAAATAAAGTGAAATATGTTTATTTAATGTGTTATCTGATAGGATGATCATAATTTACGAGCGTCACATGGCCTTTTAGGCCTTGAGCTTTTTGAACTTCTATTTTTAATGTTAAACGTTAAACAGTAGATCGTCCGGAAATATTCACATAGTATGTATATTGTGTAATCAAAAATAATTTAAACGGTTTTATAAATTTTGTAAAATACCGTATTCGTACCAAAACGATATAAGTTCCCTTCTTTCATATGTGCAACTTAGGAGTGGAATAAGTTGCCGGGCTCATTGTTCCCTGAGAAATACAATCCAGCACTTATAAAGGTTGGAGTGAATAGGTACGTTCTAGGTCAGCGTGCTTCATCTTCGACCACACCATCGCTTACCATCACACGAGTTGGTAGTCAAATGCGGAACTATGCGCGATAAAAAAAACTGAATCACTGGATTTTTTTGGAAGAAAGCCTCCAGTCCCAGCTTTAGGAAATAAAATGCGCTGTTTATGCCTCATGTAAAGATATGCTGATACTTGTCAAATGGTTTGGTAAAAATACTCGTTTTTTTTCAACCCGGACGAAGAGTGCAGGCCACGAGTATTTTGTATATTAGGCATGCGACAACGAGCGGAAGCTTTTTTTGAGAGCTAAATCAAGTGTTTAATTTGTGAGCTAAAACAACACCACTATTATAACTTCACACGTGCCGACATTGTTTTAGTTGTTTGAGTCATCATAAATGATAATCTCTTTACCATACACACGTTAAATTGAGTAAAGTGTTCATTTTATTATCTAACTTTCTAAATATTCAGAATTATCACACAGTACACTTACGACTTTCAAAAAGAAGAGCTGCACAAAATACAAGTTACAATCATAATTAAGTTGTATTAGTATTATATTTATTTATTTACTTAAATTTTTAACTACTTGGATACAAATTATACAAACTAAAAAATGTATTCCAACCGACCGGTAAAACGTGAATTACGAAAGTGCCCAATCGCGACGATTCTTGGGATCAACATACCGGCAAATACGTGTTTAGCTTATTGGCTCATATTTAAGTTTCACTTTCCATATAACAGTTAATGGATTACAGCCTCAACACTTAAACCCAAAGAACTTTACAATTTACACGTCTATTAGTGATTCAAAACAAAGGTAAGAACATACTACTTAATACTTTTACATATATATATTTTCAAAGTCAGTGAGTGCTTTTTGGTATATTGTCATAAATATTGATGGATCAAATGGCATCTATTCCGCGTCAAACTAAAGAATCACGTAAATCGGATAATAAGTTTCAGCGTAATCGGTGTTACATACATTAAAATACCAATAGAATTGAGAACCTTATACTTTTAGAACTTGGTTAATAAAATGGGTAACGGTACGTATAACCTTATTATTAAAATGGGTTGTGTTATGTACGTATAACGGTTATATTAGGGAATAGCTTACCCAGCTCCTGGTCTCGATGGCGACCCAAGCCAGCATGACGACGAGGCAGGTGGTCATCGTGGTGGAGCCGAACTCCCAGATGTCCACGGTCGTGTCGTGGTACGCGGTGGCGGCCGTCCAGAACACCACCACGCTGGGGCACAGAAAAACACATCAATAAGCAAGTTATAATATATATTAGTAGTGGTAGGATCCCTTCAGAGGCTGCCCAGGGTAAAACTTCACCAGTCATTCCATCCTTAAGTTGTACATGCGAGTATTGCAGGGACTTTACAGGACAAAGAGATTATGCTTGTCTTCGTACTCTATACTATAACTATATTTACGTACTCTATATTTGCTTGGGCAACACATTACTGGTCAGAACTGTTATGGGCAGACGTGTTGCTGAATTGAAACAAAAAAGTTTACAGTCATAGGAACTGCTGATAGAAGTGAAAACTTTAACTCAGAATTTCGTAGCTTACATTGGAAATTACGCGGGTGAAACCGGAGGGCATGGCCAAGGCCATCTAGAAATGCGTCAGCTAATGGGAAAGGCTGACGCATTTCTAGGTGGCTAATGGCCATGGTCCGGAGTTTACCCGAAGATTTCTTATCATTCCCGAGCGTGATGCTAGAATTCAATTCACAGCCCACGAAAAATCTGTCTGTTGTGGCGCGCCAAAAGAAGTTTTCGCTTCAAAAATGTTTTCCAAAGTTTACGAGAATAGATATTTGATACTCTTGAACGCAAAACCAACTGAACGGATTTGGGGCAATGTTAGAGTAACAGCCCCGGGGGTCTACCGCCGAACGAAAACTGTCTTAGCTTTGATGTCTCTCTCTTTTCTTTTCGTTTGAAATGACAGAGACGGCAAAAGCAAAGCCAAATTAGTTAGGCGGTAGAAGGCCCGGCCGGTCCTGCAGCAGTACGGTGACGTCACGTACCTGATGTAGATGCTCTCTAGCAGCACCAGCCAGTAGGAGGAGGAGCGGTAGGCGAGCCCGCGCCGCGCCGCCGAGTACAGCCCCGGCCGGTCCAGGAATAGCGCCGCCGGCGCCACGCGGTCGTACGCACCTGATATACAACACACACATCACTCAACATACCCTTTACACGCTAATTCATGTATGTACATTATGCGTGATGACGTTTCCAATGGGTAAACATTTATCAAAATCAAACGTTTTTACCCCTGACACAAAAACAACGAGGAGTTGTAAGTTTGACGCGTAAATGTGTAATATTATGTACCAAGGTTTCAAAGTCTCGTTCTCATTCATCGCCGTATCAAGTTTATAAGGATTTTATCGAATGCATTCATTGAGAGCGGAGCGGAGCAACTGATCTGCATACTTATTATTGTTTTTCTCTCTCTCTCTGTATGTCTGTGGTATCGTAGCTCCTTTCTTTTTTCTTCGAGAGTTCTTCGAGAGGCATGCAATATATTTGGCCATAAAAATTTAGTCTACAACATAAAGAGAACAAAAATAGTCAGATTATTGAAGTCTTCTTTTAAATTCTGGTTTCTATTTTGTTGTATGAAAGAAAAGACAAAGATGCGTACCTATGACCATGGGCGGCAGCGCGGTGAACATGAGGTTGTATGCCATGAGGTGCAGCTGGTCGATCATGACGGCCGCCGAGAAGCCGCAGTACAGCTGGTACCAGAATATCAGGAACACGAACGTCTGCGACAAACAAACATTTTATTCAAATAAAACCTTCTTCAGGCACATTGGGTATTTTTTCCATTTTTTTTATAGTATCCAGTGACGAAACGATTAAAATAAGTGCCTGATGGTAAGCAACACGCCTGCTCATAACAGCAGCATAAAAGCTGAAAGTTTGTCAGCGGATGCTCCCAACACAGGTAAGAACGATGGCCCATTATGAAGTTTGGGTCATCCTGGCCCTGGCTTAGGCAGATTAACGGTACTAAAGGTGTACCTATGAAATACCGATGTAAATTAGTCAAATTGTAAAGTCTGATATTTCGGCATTCCCTTCATAATATAATTAATAAAGTAGCCAAGTGCGAGTTGGACTCGCCCATGAAGGGTTCCGTTCCAGCAAGTAACATAATATACATAGTTCTTGTAGTTCGTTGTAACTTTGATCGCAGTTTTAATAATAGTGTATTTATGACGTACTAAAAAAAAACTACTCATCAGATCGAGTTCAAACTAATTTTCGTTGGTAGTTTTCATGGTAATGTACATCATATATTTTTTTTAGTTTTTTCATTTTCTTACTTTAGAAGTTAGAGGGGGGGGGGGGGACACATTTTACCACTTTGGAAGCGTCTCTCGCGCAAGTTATTCAGTGTAGACAAAAATTATATTAGAAACCTCAACATCATTTTTTAAGACCTATCGATAGACACCCCACACGTGTAGGTTTGATGACCATAATTACGAGCACCCCTTATTTTTGTTTTTTTTTAATTTTTTTTTGTAAAAATCTTTTTTTTTTTTTTTTTTTTTTATCATTTATAGGTTTACACTTGACCACCATCTCGCCTGATGTTAAGCGACGATGCGGTCTAAGATGGAGCGTGCTTACCTAGAAGAAACCGATTCACTCTCGATTTGAAGACACCAAGATTATAACCATCGGGAAAAACCCACTCAGGCAACTCATTCCACAGTCGAGACGTTCTTATCACAAAAGTAGAGTCAAACCTCTTTGTTCGTGTCTTTGGAACATCAACCATGAAACGATGCCGCTTCTTCGAGTTACGAGAAGTCCGATAGAAAAAAGGGCTAGGTGGTGTTAGATCATGCAGATCAGATGCACACTCTCCGAAGTGTATCCGATAATAAACCGATAAGCTAGCAATTTTCCGGCGATGTTCAAGAGTTTGCAGTCTTTTTCGCACAAGAGAATTATTGCCTATGAGCCTTTTAGCCCGCCTCTCGATCGATTCCAGAGCCTCAAGCTGATACTTAGCCGATCCATCCCAAAGGTGCGAACAGTACTCCATACAAGAGCAAATCTGTGCTTTATATAATAAAAGCAATTGTTCATAAATGCATTCTTAATGCGGTTCACAGAATACATCTACTTACCAAGTTTCAACAGTGTAGTTCTCATAGTTTCGGCAAAAAGTGGCCGTGACATACGGACGGACAGACAGACAGACAGACATGACGAATCTATAAGGGTTCCGTTTTTACGTTTTACGGAACCCTAAAAATCACATCAATAATTGTCAGACGCTTAACATCAAGGTAAACACTTACCAGACACCCATGTGGTGTTGATGTTTATGCAATTATAATTCTACTTACGTTATAGTATATGAGTTGATTTTACTTAGGTAACAATTAGCAGCCTAATTATCATGAGCAGCCCACGAAAAGTTCCCACTGCTGGGACTCGGGGCATTAGCACCGTTTATCTGCCAAAGCCAGGATGACCTAAACTTCATAATGGTCCATGGTTCTTACCTGTGTTGGGAAGATCCGCCGACAAACTTTCAGCTTTGTTAAAATAACGAACTGGGGTTCACGGTTCTTGCTCTACCACCGCCGACGAGAAAACGAGTAACTATCGACTATTTTCTCGCTCAAGAAACGTACAATATATAGATATACATTCCGTGTAAATAAAAGAGATGCATATACAAATAGTTGATCGCTAACTGTTCACACTGCCGGCGAGCACTCTTTTCACTAGTTTGTCGCTGAGCGACAAGAGCTATGAATGAAAGATAAAACTCGCTCAACGATACTCGCTAAGCGATTGTAACATGCTGTAAATACAAACAATATTTGCAGTTTCCAGGTAGTATCATTTTTATTGGGCATCTAAGAAAAAAGTTATTATTTATCACTAACACAATACTAGAAGTGCACCAAAAATGTCGTCATCGCCGTGCTATTACTTAATTAAAAGATTCAAAACCACTCATAGTCTGATGTGAGAACGTCTATTTTCGTCTGAAGCCTTTAAAGGTGTCGGATTGTAACTGTTTTAAAAGATTAAAAACGCTAGTAGAAACACTAGGTACTATCGGAATATAGACATTATCCTGCGGGAACATAAATTTTTTACTAAAAAAATTTTCATGGACTAGATTTTTTGTTGCGTTTGCTTAGAGTCATTGTTCTTTTCTTTACAGTATATACCTAGTATCACTTTTTGTGGTTGTGCAATGATGTTTAAAAGATTACAACCTCTCGAATTTTAAACCATATATTACAACCATTATAGTAAGTAGATATTCGTCAGTACACAAAATGATTTTACCGTTTCATAACAAGAACCTAGTAAAAATTAAGCGTTTTGGCAACATCACTAACATACCAAACAGTCAGAACGGGGTAATAAGCTCACACAGCCAAATTTGGTATTAAATAACTAATTGCAACGCACACAATACATCATCTGTGAGTAAACAAATATTCCTCTTTAGTAATAATGAACAAATAGGCCTCCTTTATTCGTTATCGTCAATGGTACATGCAACTTATAACTAGATGAGCCACCGCCTCCTGAATTAGTCACAAACTGCGTATCGGGTACCGATGGCTGGCTGGATGTGCAATTGCGGTAGAAATTCAGATGTATCATATTTAAACATACATATTATAAACACAAATATTTTTTATAATTTTAAAGTCAATGGGTACATCACATCAGTATTTAATCCAATAAACATAGCTGATAAATTTAGAACTATAATTTGTAAATAGGCATTATACTAACTAATTTAAAACAAAAACACGAAAAAATTTTCTCATTTCACATATTTTTATTTTTATTTTGCCTGGTTTATAAATTATCGAGCAAATCCACAACACCATGATAGTTAAATTTTTATAAACAACTAAATAAAAATTTCTTTACTTTGTTATTTTACTATAAATATTCCTTATTTGATTGTGTATAAAAGCGGGCTGTTGTGGCGTGCATATTATATGGATTGCAAAAAAAAAAAGGTTTTGAGGCCTTTGCACCTTCTGCACTAGCCCAAAGTTTCTTTTGCAGTAAAGGCCTTGGTTTTTACTGCAAAAGACACTTTGACCTAGTTTAATTTTGTCCTAGGTTCCTTTGAAAAAAGTTGTTTGTTTTATTGCATAGGCACTCAACGCAATAGGCTAAACTTATCGCATCTGTAGGCGTAAAGAAGTCTTTCCAGGGATTTTGTTTATAAGGGGGCGTTCAAGTATTACGTAACGCAATTTTTAAAGATTTTATACTCCTCTTCTCCCCCTTGTAACGTACTGGAACGTTACTTGCAACCCTCCTCTCACTCTCCCTATATGTTACGTAACATCCAAGTGACAATGTTTACGTAGTCCATCCAAGTGATAAATCACCACACAAATTGCCGACATCTGACATGTTTAATCCCTACATTATTTAAAAAAAATGAATTCCATGACGCACTCTAACGTTTTACAAGACACTCCCTCCCCTTGAATTGCGTTTCGTAATACTTAAACGCCCGTAAGCGGCGGGGGACCCATATGGGTTCAGCGCCGAATATGACTCATCATGTGAAAAAATAAAAAATAAAATGTATCTACCCTCAAAAATTTTGAGGTTACTTTTGTCAAAACAAATCATAAGTGAATCTTAATCAAAAAATCTCGTCAGCCGTATAAAAAAAACTATAAACCAGTGAAATTAATAGAATTTGTCTTAAAATGAGTCACAAGTGACGAATTTAAGGCGTTTTTCGTTCTTGCTAGAAATTTAAATAGTATTGAATAGTAGAATATTTAGAAATCCAAATAGACTTACGGCATTTTTGAGGAAGAAGTAGAGTATCATGCGAGCGAGGCGGTCGTAGCACCAGTGCCCGTGCACCAACATCAGCCGCTCGATGTACTTGAACCTCGAGAGAGCGAAGTCGGCCGCCATTACAGCCTGCATACCCTCCTGCCCTGACAGACCTGCCGGAGACACACTCAATTGTGACATACTGATTACTTTCAAAGCAAACTCTTCAAACACGACTGCAAAAAAAACTGTTAGTACAGTGCCACCAACTCACCTCACGTATGGCCAAAAGCGGAACTACTGAGTTACGAGTATTAAAGAACACAGAAATAGTCTAAATTTGTAATAGGTGGCGAAACATTTCGATCGTGGCGCTATCGTTACATTCTACAGATAAGTTGGTATATGGATACATTATACTTGAAAACTTTAAATGCTAAGTCTGAAATAGGTACGACTACGATAAAGTTGTCGTATCCATATAAATTGATATTTTTGACATTTTTTATCGGAGTTGGGACACGTAAAATGTTTTTTTTTGGTTGAGTAATTGACTCGTAATCTAATAAAGGATATTGATTAACGAATTCTCTCACTTTTTTGCACGTCAGCAATGGCAATGTAAGGAAACAACGAATATTTGTTACGTGTTTTGAACCTATATTCTTGGTAAATTAATAATCATTTAATTTTATTCATACACTGCTCTTTACTCACTTGATATTATAAAGAAATGTATTCTACTAATATTATAACTACGAAATTTGGATGTTAAGAAGTTTGATCGAGCTGGATCTAGTTGAAATTTGAGACATAGCTAGATTGTAGTCTGGAATAACAAACCGGCAACTTTCTATAGCGAGAAAATAACGGGAACGGGAACTGCGCGGGAAAAACCACGGGACGCTGCTAGTTGTACCATAAATTCCCATACTAACCCACACCCACGTCAGCGGTCTGTATCATGGAGACGTCATTCGCTCCGTCACCGATAGCGAGCGTCGTCACACCAAGTTCCTCCTTCACAGCCTGAAACGAGATAACATTTTGTTGAAATTAAATATAGAATGTCGCTTTATAAAAGTCAATTATGAGTATTTTTGTAATAGGGTGCGGCGAACCTCCGGTTTGTTATCGGCGTTCGAGTAAATTGTCGATCCGAAGGAACCATTCAGTACATTACACATTATAGTGCAAGACACGACCCATAAACCCGAGAAATGCCATTTGGTTAAACATACGAGAAAATCAGTTCAAGTAATCATATATCATCAAATTGTAACATAGCTAAGCCAGGTTAGAAATACAGTTCTACAATAACTTGTTTTTTATTTGTGCGTACAAAAATCATGCGACAAGGAGAAATGGTCGAGGGTTGCAACCCCCCCTCTTCGACTGTACTCAGTTGGAGAGCTTACAAGTGACGGCATAGTGCTGAATCTTTTTACTTTATACCATTCTATCATCCTACATAGGTCTCCTGGTGGTTCATTTACTACGTAAATTTTGTTCACGGGCCTGTAGTCTATTACGCCAAAAAGCGTCACTCGACCACGCGACCACAACAAAGTGGTAATGGCTTCTAGATCAGAAAATCAATTCTTTCTTTACAAGTACCACGGCTTCAACTATTCCAGGGAGAACAAGAAATTAGGCGATATATTATAATATATTGTTTCCTTCGAAGGAGTGTAGTGTCGCGTACCTTGACGATGTAAGCCTTCTGCAGCGGCGTGGCGCGGCAGCAGAGCACGGCGGAGCAGCGGCGCGCCAGCGACAGGAAGGGCGCCACGAGCCCGGAGCGCCGGTCGAGGATGTAGGTGAGCGTGCGGCCGTCCACCACGAGCGCGCGCCCGCCGCCCGCGCCCGCGCTCTCCGTCGCCGCCTCCAGGTAGCTCTTGATCGTGTTCTCCGCGTGCTCCTGATAACAAACCCCAATTACAGTTGCCTTACATCAAGGAAAATCTCTTCGATATGAGGTATCACCGCACAAACCTGGTAACAAATTCAGCTAGGAGTTGCTCTGCACATATCGGATACTGATGGATGTCGTTTTTTTTTTTTTTTTTTATAGCATAGAGTGACGAGACGAGCAGGTCATGTGCCTGATGGTAAGCAACATGCCTGCCACATAACAGCACAGTAACACGCAGCTATTGAAACATGACAGTCCAAATCATTACCTAGCACTGCACTGCGCTCGTCACCCAGAGATCTAAGATATTATGTCTCTAAGCCCTGTAATTTCTCTGGAATCATTGCCCTTCAAACCGGAACACAGTAAAGTTTGCACATTACTGCTTGAATGTGCTTGTCGTTATATGTGCAGAGGGAATAGGAAATATACTCAGGTATGTGTATATCCTCAGCCCCCGAATAAAGTCTCTTAGGGTATAAGGGAGCGGAAATTAGCAACACCTTCTTCTTAGTGCATACTCAAGACGAGAAGGAGACCCTGACCAATCACGGTTACGGTACAGGTCATCCATACCATCTATGAAGCTCAGAGACAGACATACGAGTCGGTAATCGCAATTAAAACTAAGGCAAACATGAAGCTGCACGAGAACGCGCCCCATGTGGTCGTCGTAATCTCACGACACACAGGGAATTTCACATACTACGCTGACGACACCGACGATGTCATCAGTTAGTACGTACGTACTACGTACCCACACGATACGGGCACAGCTAGTTCAAAACAATATCGTCACTATTGAATACTAGTTGTAGGTACCTTGTCGCGCGACATCAGTGGAGTAGGCGATGTTGATGACGGTCTCCGGTGAGCACCTACCTACACGACGCGGACACCACTAGGTCAAAACAAAATCGTCTCTATTGAGTACTAGTCGAAGGTCGGTAGTACCTTGTCGCGCGACATGAGCCGCAGCAGCCGGTCGGAGTAGGAGAAGAGCGCGGCGGAGTAGGCGATGTTGATGGCGGTCTCGGGCTTGTCCCCGGTGAGCACCCACACGACGACGCCGGCGTCGAGCAGCGCGCGCACGGTGCGCGGCACGGCCTCCTGCAGCCGGTCCTCCACGCCCGTCGCGCCGGACAGCGTCAGCGCGCTCTCCAGCCGCGCCAGAGACTCGCGGATGCGACGCTCACGACCTGACAACACCATTACTATTACTAATCCTACTTCCTACTTCTTCTTCAGAACTTCCTACTATCCTACTAATATTATAAATGTGAATGTATGGATGTTTGTTGCTCAATCACGTCCTAACTAACGTATGAACGGATCAGGCTGAAATTTGGAAAACAGATAGATAATAGTCTGGAAGAACACATAGGCTACTTTTTATCCCGAAAAAACAACGGGAAAGACGGGACCGGGAACTTCGCGGGTAACACCGCGGGGCGCTGCTAATCCTACTTCCTACTATCCTTCCTACTAATATTATAAATGTCAATGGATATTTGTTGCTCAATCACGTCCTAACGTATGAACAGATCCGGCTGAAATTTGGAACACAGATAGATTAATGTCTGGAAGAACGCATAGGCGACATTTTATCCCGAAAAAATAACGATAACGGGAACTCCGCGGGTACAACCACGGCGCGCTACTAGAAGTTAATATTAATTTGTTCACTAAGGAACTATGCATTTTTTCGGAATGATAAATAGCCGATTTGCTATTCCGAATATGAGCGGAAAGTCTCGACTAACACCTTAAAAGATTTTCGATTGACGGTTGGGTCAAGAGCCAGATCAGATGTAGAAGGCGGTCAACCTCGACACAGCGCGCCAGGAGGTCAGGAGGTTCCTATGCACTATCTAAGCAAAGCTTGTATTGTCTAAGTATTGTCTATGGCAGAGAGATAGCTGATATAATACTTACATAATTGTGAATACATACTTATTATACATTTTCATTATTTCATTTGAATTGATTACACAAATGTTTGCACTGGGTGGCAATCGAACCCACAACCCTCGGCTATTATATTAATACTAGCAGCACCTCCGCGCAGTTCCCGTTATTTTCCCAGAATAAAAAGTCTATAAGTTCTTCAGGACTGTAATCAAACTTCAAGCCGATCTGTTCAGGCGTTACGACGTGGTTGAGCAACACCTAAATATCTGAATATCGGATGATCACATTGAGATTGGATATTTAGTAAAAATCCATTCACTTTGTCTTTACATTTCAACACCTATAATTCCCTGATCAGAAACTAAATCTCATCATATAAGACAATAATTCGAATAAGATTAAAGAATATGATTATTTTTATTAAGTATTTTATCCATGATTTCTGGTTATCAAATGAAAACATTACTTCTATAAATCTTTCGTTTCCAAAATTATTGGTTGCTATAAATCTTTCTGTAATGGTTAACGTTATCATCTACACTTTTTATTTATCTAAATTCCTTCAAATCGTCTGTAGGTCTGTAGATTTCCTTATGATATTGTTATCATTGGTACATTTTCATATCAGTAGGGGAAGTACGGTCACGGTTCGGTGCTAACCGAATCGTATTACTGTCAATCCTTTCACAGATACGCCAATATTCATATTTGGCCTGATTGAAAATCGCTCTCAAAATACCATATCTGACCACTGGTGAAAAGGGTCGTAAATCATCGAATCCAGAAGTTGTGATGTTAGTAATGAAAGTGAAATCTGAAATTATTTAAATACATTGGTAAGAAAATGACCTTCTCCAATCTCCGAGGCCCTGGCATGCGACGCCAGCCACTCCTCCCAGAGCGCGGGCGTCATGACGCGCTTGGCCATGACCAGCGTGCGCAGACCCGCGCGCGAGTACTCGTCCAGCAGCGAGCGAGTCCTGTCGTAGGCGGCCACCTCGGCGGAGCCCGCGCGCATCGGGGCGAGCGCGCCGAGCACCGTGCTGTCTGCGCCCTTCACGTACAGAACCACCTGCCGACAACCAGTTTATTTCTTTACTACATAGTATAAAACAAAGTCGCTTTTTCTGTTCCTATATCCCTATGTATGCTTAAATCTTTAAAACTACGCAACGGATTTTGATGCGGTTTTTTTAATAGATAGAGTGATTCAAGAGGAAGGTTTTTTATGTAGAATACATACATAGTACAGTAGAGAGACACTAATAATTTTGAAGATTTCTAAAACAATGTCATAAATAAACACAATTTTTGAGCTTAAATTGCAAACTCTTGCTGAACCCTACGACATAGATAAAATAATGTACTGCAGTATTGTACACCTAACCCACAATAATCTTTTTTATTAGTATAATTAGTATCAGCTTTGCACCCGTGCGAAGCCGGGGCGGGTCGCTAGTTAATAATAAGATAATCCCATTTTGACAGTCTGGTTTACACATAACGAGACGTTTTCAGCTACGTCTGGTTTAGTCGGGAGAATAGCAACTGTAGATTCAGAGCCCCTGTTTCAAATCGCACGCGCACCTTAGTGCCTGGCCACTCTGGCTTTAATGCCGCAAACTTAAAAAAAAGGGCGGCAAACCCTTGAAGTAACCGCCATATTCCTAGAATTTTGTAGTGGTAGGACTCATAGCAGAGTCCGCCTGGGGAAGTACCACACCTTTGCCAGTTATTCTACCGCCAAGCCAAGCTACATCTTTCGAGGTCATGCGTCATCCGCCAACCTGCACTTGGCCAGCATGGTGGATTATCGTCCTCTCCATGTGAGAGAAGGCTCGAGTGCTAACAGTATAAACGTTTGGTGGGCTGCCTACGTTTATGAGTCGTTTTCAAGATGCAAACAGACCGGTCCAAGGTATTTATTTCTTGGAAAGAAAGTGGCGATAATCTTTAATTTTGTAAAATTTCTGCAACAAAATGAAACAATTGCGCCACATTTGTTTGACAAATCTATTTGCATCCTGAAAACGCCACGTCACGAGGAAACACGTAGATACCTATTGAAATAATTAAATTAAGTTATTTTCAACTGGCATCACCCCGCAATTTTACCCGAGTAGTTCCCGTGATACATTTTCCCGTAATACTCGGCTAATCGTTATTCGAGACTGCAATCTTTTTTCCCATCCAGAACCATTCATGGTTTCTGCATGTAATAGTACCGTACATCCATCAATATATTTTCCAATAACATTATAAATAGTATTGGTAAGGCAGTAGGTTAACATAAGAATAAAACATTACCTAGTGTAAGTTACATTAGTGTAGGTTACTTAAATAGGTTAGGTAACCTATTTAGTAAATGTTTGCTAACATGTGACATGTGACAAACACATATATGTAAGTAGTCCGTTAGCAGCCGCGCTAGGCTGGGGACCTGTGTTACTGCTTTGTTAGAAATATTGTACCTACGCTTAGTAAGTTATAGTTTTCACTAGCAGTTTTCCCCGCGCAGTTCCTGTTCCCGTTACTTTCCCGTGATAGGTGCAAGATTTGGGTCGTCGTCTCAGGGATAAAGGGCTGGACCCTCATCGGGCTGGTATTTAATGCAGCGCATCTCATTGGCTGTACAGTGGGGGAATGCGGCTAGCGTTCTGGGGACTTTTGGTCAAGGATCGGTGCGCGGGGGACTCTTTGACTGAATTCTCTGGAGTACGTACATTTAGTAGTTAATATGGTTTATAGTAATTATATTTCATTTTTATGTTTTCGTTGATATAGATTAGTGTGTGTTCGTGTGTTTGTTTTTTAATTTTATTATTTGTTTTTTAAATAAGGAGAGAGGGCCCCGAGTCCCAGCAGTGGGAACGTTTAGTGGGCTGTTGATGTTGAAATAAAGATTTTACAGTAGCCTATATTTTTTTTTAAGCTTTATAGGTTTATAGTTTACCGCCATCTCACCTGAATGATGTTAAGCGACGATGCGGTCTACGATGGAACGTGTTTACCTAGAAGAAACCGATTCACTTTCGATTTGAAGACACCAAGATAGTATCGACTTGATCGAGCAGCAAACATTCAAACATCTAAATATCCAGTCTTTAGTATTTATAATATTAGTAGGATACAAGGTTACTCGAATGGAAGAATGTGTGATATCAGATAATCATATCCTTGATGTACCTACAAACCTACATGTCTACGTGTGTAAACAAACACATCAATATTGTATTTTTCTTAATACCACCGTTACTCTTTACCTTGCCATTGCCACCTTCGTCGATTTTAATCTACTAAATTGGTGCAATTAAAGTCCTATACTAGCGAGTTTTATAGCTTCAGATTCAATTTTAAAATATCGTAATGTTTATAGACTTGAATTTGCCAATCATCATCGGCCCTTTATCGACCACTACCGAGCATAGGCTTGTCTTATCAGAGATTTTGTGTTGGGTTGTAATTTGGATGTTTCGATCAACTGTACCAACTCCCCGTATACATTATATCGCGTTTTTTGTTTACGATGGTTAGGAATACTCGGCAATGAGGGGGTTTCAAGATGCCAATATACCTGTCAAAGAGAGTTTTCAATTTCAGCATAGGTGGCGTCAATGTTTCATTTCGTGAGCTAAATTTCACAAATTGATCACAAAATTTACACACAATTGATAATAATAGATAGAAAAGATAAATTTTACAATTGGCGCCACACGTGGCGAAATTAAGATTTATGTTTAACAGGTATTTGCATATTAAAAAGAAATCAATTGATTGATTGGCAATCCACAACTTGTGCAATCTCGTTTATTTTTCGAGCAGATTTGCTGAGGTCAATCGTTAGCTAATGTTAATCCAAAATGTTCTCATTACGTTACGGAGATCGTCCCTCCAGTAGCTCTACAGCTCTAGACACTGGTGTGTGATGTCCCTCACTACGTTTTCCTGGAGGTGGTCACCAACGACGACGACGAAGCGAAGATGATTCTCCAACTCATCTACTGGAACGGTGATCAATTCCCCTAGCGATGTCACCGGATCGTTGTCACTTCATCTTGCTGATTCTTTGCGATGTTTCGATAATTTGTCTAGATATAAATATTACCATCAAAAGAGCGCATTGCGGATACTACCAATTTTATTGTAACAATGATAATATTTTAAGGAAATAAATGTTCAAAATCATCAGACTCGTAAATCGACATTCGTGTCTTTTTAATTTTTAATGAACGTATTTATCACTAGTTTGTGTAGCTATTATTATTAGATTGAACTGGTTTGGTTACGTCAGGATGTCGCTCTTCGAGGCTATTTAGAAATATAAAGTTATATTACTTTCTATGTACATGTGATTAGAGTAGTAATACTACTTAAAATAAATCTAATTTGCATGCAGCTTTTACTGCCCATCGTACTAATATTATAAATGCGAAAGTTTGGTTATTTGTTAGTCAATAACGTCAGAAGAGCTGAACGGATCGGGTTGAACTACAGAATATGGACAAATTTTATTTATAGTTTGGAATAACATTTAAGAATCTTAGGATAATACTTATAATGATGGGAAAGTAATGGGAATTGCGCAGTAAAACCGCGAGGCGCTGCTAGTTTCTTATATTTTATGTCGTAGTGACAATTATGTGTAGTGTCGACCTGGGAAGTACTACATCTGGCACTGGCAGTCCTGGGAAGTACATACTACATTTGCCAGTTATTCTGCCACCTAGCAGTAATGTACTAATACCACCGCGTTCGGGCCTGATGGGCGATGTTTTCAGAGAAATTACAGGATAAAAGTGAGAAATAATCATATTATACTTTCCGACAACGAGGAACGAACACAGTGCAGTGCGACGCGTGCAAGCAACTGTTCTTCGTCTGTCTATTCTATGACTGTGTTGCACTGTGCTATTATAAGCAGGCGTGTTGATAACCATCAAGGCTTATACCGTGTTCTTCCCAGTAGTTTACCTGATATAAACATAATGACGTAGTCGATTTTCATAAACATTTCGACCAATTTCGATAACTGAATGGCCTAGAAAAATACCTTTTGAAACTAAAGAAATGTTAAATAGTTCAGGCGAACTGATTGAAAACTGAAACTGATCGGTCTTCGAGTAATCAATTGGTGAACAAACACAAAAAAACGAATTGAAGTTAAACAATCCTATTTTAAGGTCGGTTAAAAAGTAAGTGTTATCGTTTGTCGTGTTATTTTGTTTGCATGTTATTGTTTTGATTTCTGTAAATAATTGGAGCAAAACAAAACAAGAAACGAAGTCTTTTAACAATGATCGATGAAAGTGATGTATTTTCGTAGTGACGGGCAGACCGCTAGATTAGTGACTCATTGGCAGTGGGTAGTGGTAGAACGAGTTTCAACAGATAAATGTTAAGAAGTTTTGTATGTGTTAAATAAAATACATTTTAAACATAATTAGAAGACTATATGTATTCAAAATGCAATATAATAGGTATGTTATTTTAACAAGTTTAGGTTTTATATTATATTTTTTTTATTTACAAAAAGTAAAAACGGGACGAGCACGACATGCTACTGATGGTAAGCAATCCGCTTACCCATAACAGCGCAGTGCCATGTAACTATTTGAAAATGCAGAGTCGAACGTTAACAACAAAGTCACTGCAGTAAAAGACTATCCACAAAACCACATTTACGTTCATATACAATTTACTATCTTTTATGAGAATAACAGAGATTTAACGACGGAGAATACATTACGTTCCGTACGTGAAATGTCTTTAGGAAGTGAATGAAGGTTAACGGCGCAGTATTGCCGAGGCAAAAATAATACACCATACCCGGATAAACGTGCTTCGTTAGTGTATAACTGTATAACGAACCTCAGCGTAGACAACTGCGTGGTCAATGAGAACCAAAAACGCAGCCAACTAATATTAAAGCACTACTGGTGATGGTATCCCACGGTCTTACACGCTTAGGACTAGAGTGACTATCGCCCAACAAAAACTATCTTAGTTTTGATATTGCTCTCCCTATTCTTTTCGCTTGAAATTATAAAGACAGCAACAGCAAAGCTGATTTACTTCGGCTACCACCCGACTAATAAAATACACTCAAAAATGGGCTTTATGTCATGCCTTTTAAGATATAGATTACATTGGCAACATAAATTAGCAGATGGGTGTCAGCGAGCGGTTTGCTAATTTGTGTTACAAATGTCATCTGTATCTTAAATGTGCATGGCATAAAGCCCATATTTGAGTGTATTTTATTAGTCGGGTGGTAGCCGAGTCGTATAAGTTGGCGCAGACCTTACCGCGTCCTAACGACGCGACTGTACTGGCTGTCTGATTCCTATATTACATACAACCTATGCTTAGTTTGGGGCAGTGGCGTGTAAAGAAAGTCCAATTGTCCACATACTACACACATTACATATGCCTGATGGTAAGCAACATACCAGCCACATAACAGCACAGTGACACGCAGCTATTTATTTGAATATGAAGGGTCCACATCATTACCTGCAGCCCTTTGCCCTTCACGGAACACAGTAATGTTTGCACATTACTGCTTAGCGGTAGAATAACTGGCAAAGGTGTTGTGCTTCCCCAGGCGGACTCTGCAAAGAGTCCTACCACTACAAATATAGTAAATTATAGGTTATTGCAAATACGTAGTCAAAAAATCGAAAGTGGAAAAAAACAAGCTGGTGATAACTCTTTGAAAAAAAAAACCTAAATAAATGCGCAACATTTTCGACTCGTTTCTTTTTTTTCAAATATTTATTTAAAATTACATATTCGACTCGTACTTTATCCTCAGGCAAGTAACCGCAAATGCAAATTAATTAAATAAAACATCAAAGATAATAAACTGTATAATTTACAACACTTGACGTAAGAACTCATAAAAGTTAATTATATAACCCACATCTTACTAGTCAGCATTACACCATAACTCGTAGATTTACTCGCCTTTCAAAGATAATCTTGCAAAAATAAAACGATAGATAAAGTATAACTGTTTTATCATATTGTAAATAAGGAACAAAGCCGAATTATTTGGCTTTGAAGACTGGCCTCGTGGCGCAGTTGATAGTGAGTATGCTCACAGAGCAGTTGGTTGTGGGCTCGATTCCCGCCCAGGGCAGATATCGGTGTGGTAAATAAGGATTTAGGTTTGCATCCGGGTATATAACCCCCGACTCAAAAACGACGGGGTGTCATAAGTTTGACGTGTCTTTCTCTGTCTCAGTGTGTCTGTCTGGGGCATCGTACGAGTATCTCTCAAGTACCTTGTGGTAGATGAAAATCTTGTGAGTTCGCGTCACCCACATGCGTAATAGCAGTAAATGTATCTAGCTATACAGATGACGTATTGTGCAACAGCAGTATGTTATTAAAACTAAGTTTTCACTTTTATTGGCAGTCCCTATGAATATGGGAGGGTTCTCCCTATGAATATTTTTTTTTTGTTTGAACGGTGAAACAGTCAAGTATTCATAGCTATTTTTCATCAAAATCGGTTAACGTTAAAGTGACGAGTCTGGGTACCACCGTTCATAAGATAAGATTTAATTTTTGTGATTGTGACTTCTATGATAATTTAACATATTCAATTCCATTCTAAGTGAACTAGCGTTTCGAATTATGAGCAATTTGCATTAGGCATTTTTAATGCTAAGTAAGTATTTTTGTAGAGAGTATTACATAATAGTATTTACACAAAAAAACCGTAGAAAATCAAGTCTCTAAGACACTTCTTACAGATAACCGTGACGAAAAAAGCAGTGCTACGTAACTGATGTACATTTTAAAGAGTACGGGGTACGGGGTTATTCATGAACCTAAATTTACGAGTTTCCAACTAGCAGTATGTGAGAAATAATAATATAGAAGTACACTAATAGATAGGCAGCCTCCCCTCCCACAAGATGGACCGACGATCTGGTAAAGGTTGCCGGAATTCGTTGGATCCGTCAGCGCGGCGCAAGACCGATCTTTGTGGAGGTCTTTGGGAGGTCTTTTTAATTTTCATTGTTTGCCATTTCGTTTTATCAATTAAGTCAAAGCCCGATTTTAAAAATAAAACGACAAAAGATTTGATTTTATCCGTATTGTTTATAATGAGCGTATTATTTGACATTTAGGTCAAGTAAAATTTCTCATAAATCGTTTTACGTAGGGCTTGAAACAAAAAAGTTGACGAAGTACATTTTGAAATTTAGATAGAAGACCAGTATGTAGTTCTGCGAAGCCCACACAGGGTCCTGCGCCGCTTCTGTCTCAGCGCTGAGGCAGTTGAGGATGGTTATATTATTGTATGATAAGGTCTAAGTCACGGCTAGTCTGGTCTAGTCGGGTAAACACTGCTGCGGATCCGATTTCCCTGATTCGAATCTCATGCTAACTTTATGTTATGCCGCTAACTTAAAACAAGTGGCCAGGTAGGAGTATGACTCCCGCACGAAGGGTTCCGTACCATTAGCAATTCCGTATACATAAATCATAGCAGTTTCCACAGACAGGCTTTCATGCAAAACTTTTTCTAACTTTTTTCTAAAAAAATGTGTGCGCCTAAGACCGCACGGCAGAAAACTAAAATAAGAAATACTTAACTAATAAAGACTACTAAATCATTTTAATAATTAAAAATAAAAAATATAAATTGAAATTGAATATACCTAGTAACAAAGAGTTTAATACATTATCTAAACCTAGGAAGCTCAGCACAAGAGTAACATGCGGCTGAATGACTTAGTATCCCTGGCCAAGAATAAATTAAAAACAATTTTTAAGCGGGTTGGAAATAACGTTTGACTGGCAAATGTTGTGTTTGCTTATTGATTTATTTTATAGGTATTTCGCTACAAATGCATAAATACATATAAATACATAATGTATGTGTAAGTACTGTGATGAAAATAGATTTTATTTTGTGTGTTTACATAGTGTAAGTGTTGTGATAAAACAATAATTTATTACAACCAAAACTTTTTTACAATGGATGTGAAATGCAAATTTAATATTTCGTGACAGGTTAAATTAATGTGGTAAGTACCTAGAAATTTATGTCGCGATAAAAAAGACATAATTAAATATACTAAACACAGGGACACAACAGCGAAGAGCAGTTGACTATATTATCTTTCTCGCTCTGGCGCATTTATAGGTATTATCTTTCTCGCTCTAGCATCCCGAGTTCACCCGAAAATTTATTAGCATACCCGAGCGTGACGCTAGAATTTAATTCACAGCCCACGAAAAATCTGACTAGGCGCGCTAAGTTTTCACTTCAAAAAAGACCAGGGTGCTGATAATTCCTGAGATTGGCACGTTCAAACAAAAAACCTCTTCAGCTTTATAGTAGCCAAGTTATGACTCATCAAATGAAAAAAAAAATCTACCTTCAATAATTTTGTCGTTTGGAGGGTAACTTTGTGGGTAGTTTTAATAAAACAAATCATAAGTAACAATTAGGAACTAAAAATTTCGCGGCAATAGAAAATAAATACTATAAATTTGTGAAAAAAATGAATAGAATGTGTCCTAAAATAATGTACGAGCAAGTATAGATTATTATCGTTCAGTAGTGGACGTCCTTCGGCTGATATGATGAAGTATAGATTATTATGAACCGACCTGTCCGGACGGCATGCGCAGCGCGACCGACATGCACTTCCTCGTGCTGTCGAACTGTTGCACGCGCAGCACCTTGATGCGGGCCAGCTCCCCCCGCACCCCCACCTCCACCTCGTCGGGCGCGCGGCTCCGCAGCTCGTACCCGTAGGCCAGCGCCGCCTCCGCTAGCGCCAGCTCGTCCGGGCTCTCCGCTTCGAAGCAAGGCAGCTGGGGAATAAGGGGTCTTTAAACTAGCTACATCTTAAGCGGTTCGCGCGGAGACCGCGACAGGCACTTGACATTATAGAATTGTATGGGCGCCAGTTCGCGCCGACACCGCGACAGGAGATTGAGACACATGTCGCGGGACACGTGTCGCGGTCGCGGCGAGGACTGGCGCCCATACAAAGCTATGATGTCAAGTGCCAGTCGCTGTCTCAGTGCGAACTGGCACCTTAAACAAGCTAATCTTAAGGGAGCGGTTCGCGCGAAGACCGCGATCGGAGACCGAGACACGTGTCGCGAGAAATGTGTCGCGGTCTCGACGCGAACTGGCGCCCATTTCTATAATGTCAAGTGGCAGTAGCGGTCTCCTATCACGGTCTCAGTCCGAACCCGCTCATCATCATCATCAACAGCCCACTAAACGTTCCCACTGCTGGGACTCGGGGCCTTCTCTCGCAAGGAGAGAGTTAAGGCCATAATCCACCACGCTGGCCCAGTGCGAGTTGGCGGATGACACATGACTTCGAAAGATTCTAGGTACATGTCGGTTTCCTCACGATGTTTTCCTTCACCGTTTTAAGTTAGCAGCATTACGCACATGACTTCGAAAAGACAGTGGTGCGTGTGGGGTTTGAACCCGGGGTCTCCGGATCGGCAGGCGCCGTTCTCCCGACTAGACCACCGTAACTTTACCTTTACTTTACGAACCCGCTACCTTTACTGATTCAGCAACAAAATAACTGCTATTAGTAAATCCTACTAATATAATATGTGTTAATGTATGGATGTTTGTTGCTCAATCACGTCGTAGCGTATGAACTGATTGGGCTGTAAATTGGAACACAGAGAGATTATAGTGTGGAAGAACACGTGGGCAATACGCATGTAACAAAAAGCGGTAATTTTAACAGACATCCACTTTAATTTTGTTTATTTCTATAGATTCAACTCCGTATGCTGATTTAGCGTTAGATGTTTTGCAACAAACAGTCTCTTCCTAAAATGTGAAAAGGACAAATGGCAAAGTCAGCAGTAAAAAGACTGGAGAAGATCTGGAGAAACCGCGGGATACGCTTAAAGACCAAAGTTAACTTGATGCGGACTTTGATGTTCTCTATCTTTTTATATGCTTCGGAATCTTGAACTCTAAAGGCAAGGATAAAGGGGAAGATTGATGCGTTCGATATGTGGTGCTGGCGGAAAATGCTTGGCATCAAGTCGACAGCTCGCCGCACAAATGCATCAATCCTGAACCAGTTGAAGATCAGTGCAAGGCTCTCCATCATATGTACTAGCGGACACTTCAATTTTTCGGACACGTGGCTAGACGACAAGAAAGCTTAGAAAAGTTAATAATGGTCGGTCGCGTTGAAGGGAAGAGAGGTAGAGGCAAAGCGCCATCCCGGTGGATAGACACCATCAAGACCTCAGCAAGGACGAACATCCAAACTTGCTTACGGATGGCCCAAGACAGGAGTGCCTGGAGGAAGGTGGTTAAGGACGTCGATGGTAATCACGACCCTCAGTAATGAGGATAAAATCAAGAAGAAGAAGAAGAAAATGTGCAACTAATTTTAGTAGATAAATTTAATATTATAGTAAACACACAGAAGTTTAAATATTACACGAAAAAAAGTAACCAAATAAATAACTAGCTGCGCCCCGCGGTCTAGCATCGTTCCCGTTCTCGATATTTTCCCTGACTGTGTTCCAATCTGTTGGCTTCAATTGGCCTCTAGTTGCTACTGTCTACCGACATTTAGGCTAGTTTTCACTTCTAGTTTCTATAATATAATTATCGACTTAGAATTGGCACTATGTATAAAAAGACAAGTAACAGTATTTATTTCATAAAATATTAGCAGACTGACAATAAATAACCTCTATCAATTTTAAAGGTGGCTAATAAATCGCGTGTGGGCTACAACTGCAAACAATTCCAGAAATGGCGTGCGACATTTTTCCATTGCCAAATACTTGGTACACAAGTACACGATTTAGACACGATATTAGAAAACAATTAAGAAATGTTTTATCGTACTTGGTAAATTAATGAGAATGGTTTCATTGTACTCGTAAAAAATGGCACTAGGCAGTGCGTCAACTACGGGTCTCTAGTGTGTGATATAGTGTTGAAGGCTCAACTCTATATCACACACTAGGGGCCCGTTTCGACTCTTGGCTTTTTTGTAGAACTTGTTATGATTCACAATTTTGCCATACATCATTTTCGTGTAACTCTATTACTTAGTTAAGCTTACTAACGCTTTGTAATGGCTAGATTTATATTATAACTGGAAAACTGTACCTACCTTTTAAATTGTGTAACATTTATTAATATTGGTGCAGTAGTTCAGAAAATAGCTCAGTCGTATAAGCGCAAATTCTTCTTCTCCCAGTCTTAATAATATTAGTAGGTATACTACGGCAATATAGAGAAATAAAACCTAGTATTTTAAATTAGGCTTCATTGCTGCCAGCATAGTGTTTTTATTTCGGTAATGAAACTCAAAGCTAGCAACCTTATTCCGTGTGATTAAGGTTGAAAACAGAATATGTGTTTCTGTCGATAACAGACATCATTGTACGTCGTCAGTAGACGACCTTTAAAGTGAGCGGTCAAATCTGGCTATAACAACAACTGGCTCTATTATTCTGAGGACAATGTGGCTCTGTCTCCAGTTTTCAATGATAGCGAATAAAACATTCGGACGTATGCGGTCTCCATAATAAACTCTCGCGATTTGAACTCTTATGGACTTGAACTGAGGTCTTGTTGTGACGGTAGTTATGAAACCGAACCGAATAGTTATGGTAGTTGCAACATAAACGTCGGGAAGTAATCCTACTAATATTATAAATGCGAAAGATTGGATATTTGAATGTTGCTTAGTCACGTCGTTGGGTTTGAGCGGATCGGGTTGAAATTTGGAACACAGTTAGATTATAGTCTAGAATAGCATCTTGTCTCTTCTCATATATTGTTCTCTTACTTATTGTGTTCTCTCTTGCTTTTATTGTTCTGTATTATTCTTGTTCCCGAGCGAACGGTTGATTAAGCAAAGATAAGTATTATAACTGTTGTCTTAGATTTACTTGTGTACAGATTATTTATGTGATGGCGCAGAGTTTTCTTGGCCACGTTCTTTCTTTGTAGTCTATAGGTGCACCGAAAGTGGCATAAAAATAATAAATAACATATACCATCTATTGGGTTTTCTATTCATCCTACTATCTTTTAAGTAATTAACAGGACATTCACATCTAAGCTCACAGAATTAAGGCTATCCTGATGTAAATTAGGTTATAACAGCGCAGAATCCTAAGAGATTCTAACATAGCACATATATGCTACTTTTTATCACGAAAAAAAAAACGAGAATGATAAAATTGCGTGGGTAAAGCCGCGGTGGCGCCGCTCGTTAAAATACTACTACTATGTGTATAACGTATAATATTTTTATTATGTAGTCTCGACAAATTAAACTTTACAAGAGGATATCGTTATCGCGCTAAATAAAATTGTATAATCCGTAAATTTTATAAGTAAACTTTGACGCATATTTATAATCAGTATTTTGTTGTTTTCGATGGTTTAGTTTCGAATGACAAGACGATCATGACACGTACTTGACGGTAAGCAACACGCCTGCCCATAACAGCACAGTGCCACGCAGGTATTTGAACTTGATCTAATGATAGAAAAGAACATGCATAAATTACAGAATGTATGTCTTAAATTATTTCAAGGTTGCTTTCATAGTAAAACTTGTTCACAGGGATGAGTATTGTACGTCTCTGTCGTCTTAGTACCGGTGACCTGCGTAACTCTGGGCAATTAATATAAATATTTTCGGCCCCTCTAACGCCTAACTAAATCGGCCATGGGTTTACTATTGCTGTCTCTATCATTTCAAGCGAAAAGAAAAGAGAGAGTTAGGCGGAGAAGGTAGTTTTAGTTAGGCGGTAGACCCTCGGGCAACTTTAAAGTCTTTTTCGAACATAGTAAGTAGTCGTCGTGAGCCAACTAACCTAGTCGTGAGTCTAATAACCAACATTCAGTTTTTAAATACGTTTGTCTCAAACTAAAGCTAACGTAACTTAATAGATATCTTACGTAGTAAATGTATTAATATTTATTATGCACGATCAAATTGTAATTAACATATTTCTAAGTTTTTAAGTGAGCTATTGTACTCAAAAAACAATATTTAATCTCACATTATCTTGTACTGCTAGGATATATTTACACTGGTATTTGTACACATTTTGTAAAACCTTTATATTTAATAAAGATATTTTGAAAATGAGTCGTCGTGAGCGTGGTTACCTGTTGTTCGCTGGATGTGGAGGGCTCGCTGCCGCCCCGGCCGAAGGGCAGCTTGAGCCGGATCCGCAGCGGAGAGGTGGTGCTCGGCGGCGGCGACGGCGTCGTCGACCGAGACTCCGTCAGGCGGCTGTACCTACACACGATACATCACTATCAATGGAATGCAGCAGCGTGGCACATCATACATAACACTTTTGCCAGTTATTCTACATGTGCAAACATTACTGTGTTCCGGTTTGAAGGGCAATGTTTCCAGAGAAATTACAGGGCTTAGAGATATAATAGCTTAGATCTCTGGGTGTCGAGCGCAGTGCAGTTCTAGGTAATGATTTGGACTCTTCCGTGTTCCAATAGCTGCGTGTCACTGTGCTGTTATGTGGCAGGCATGTTGCTTACCATCAGGCACACTTTTATGTAGTGGTAGGACTCTTAGCAGAGTCCGCCTGGGGAAGTACCACACCTTTGCCAAATATTCTATTCTAAGCAGTAATGTGCAAACAGTACTGTGTTCCGGTTTGAAGGGCAATGATTCCAGAGAAATTACAGGGCTTAGAGACATAATATCTTAGATCTCTGGGTGACGAGCGCAGTGCAGTGCTAGGTTATGATTTGGACTATCATGTTCCAATAGCTGCGTGTTACTGTGCTGTTATGTGGCAGGCATGTTGCTTACCATCATGCACATGCCCTGCTCGTCTCGTCAGTCTAATAAGGTATAAAAAAAAAAAAAAACATGCCCTGCTCGCCTCGTCACTCGATACTTAAAAAATAAAAAGTCTGACTCCAAACTAAGCAAAGCTTGTATAGCTGCTGGCAAACAAGTTGACCCAATGAAGTTAGCTGCGCATGGCTGCGCAGAAACGTTGTTAAGGTGTCTTTGGTGGAAGTGTACATGCGCGAACCTTCCCCTTCCACGTCATTTTTGGGTCAAATTGCTTGCCGGCCACTACACTACGGCCAGATAGCTTATATAATACTTATATAGTTGTATAAATACATACTTATTATACATAGAAACACCCAGACACAGTACAAATATTTGAATTCATCACACAAATATATGCACTGGGTACGTATAGTCGTATACTATACTGGGAACGTACTGGGTACACAAGGTACGTACTTGTCGTTGGAGCGAAGCGTGCCGTTGGAGCGCGAGGGCTTGTCGGGGAACTGGTCGCTGGCGGTGGACTCGGAGAGCAGCGTGTCGACGCGCGGCTGGCTCACCACCACCGTGTTGCACACGGTCAGGATCAGCAGGAACTCACGCAACTGGACACACCACAAATATCTCAACATTCTGTTTAGGATTGATCATTACTCAAGTAGCGAGCATCAATGATCAACAACACTTTTTTTTTAACTATAATAGATTCGCACTTGCCCACCGTCTCGGCTGATGTTAAGCGACGATACAATCTACGATGGAGCGTGCTTACCTAGAAGAAACCGATTCACTCTCGATTTGAAGACACCAAGATTGTAACTATCCCGATAGAAAACCCACTCCGTAGATAGTTGATTACCCCTTCATTTTTAATGATATGTAGGTAATTATTACTATGTTGGAACAAAGCATGGATTTTTTAAAGACGCCCTTTAGTACTATCACTTCTTTATTGCCTAGACATCTTTATCTACGTAACTCAGATTAAACCAACTAATCAGACGTCGCGTCGCGGGACGATCCCATTCCAAAGGCTGCTATTTCTTGCCGACACGATGGAAACAATTGTGTGAAACGGGTTGCGTCCTCAACACGAGCATTGTTCGAAAATGTAATTAGACAAGTACATGAGAACGAGTGTCTTACCATTGCGGCAGTGTTACTATCGGTGGAGCTGATCAATTGCTGTAGGAGTCGAGGGTTGGGCGACACCGAGGTGACTGGAGTCACGATGGGCGGCAGGTCTGCTGAAGGCTCCGCGGGCGGCCCCGGAGGATGATCATAGTCTACTCCATCAACTGTACACCGCTTAAATATCATCTTGTTTTCCGTCAGGGTGCCCGTCTTGTCGCTGAAGAGGTAACTAATTTGACCGAGTTCTTCAGTAATATTGAGCGCTCGACATTCGGTTCGCTTATTCGTCTCAGGGTCGTACATCTGCACGTCCTGGTGTATGTGGTAGATCTGCACCAGCTTCGTCATTTCGATAGAAACGTAGAGCGATATCGGTATCATCACTTGAAGCACTATGATATATGTCCAGAATATAAGCAGACTGTCGTACGCCGGCTTTATTGTGCCGTCTAGCGTTGAGGCAAATAAAAACGGTGGTTTGACCTGATTCAGTCCGGAGAAGTATCTGTCGAGCCAGAGTTTGCAGCAGACAGCGCCGGCGCAGCATAAAAAAAGCAGTACTAGGACGCACCAGATCACGTCCGTGTTCATTCTTTTCTCTAGTTTCGAGCACTTATAGCGGGGCCCGCCATTATTTAGCATGGCTTTGGTCTCGTGGCCGGCGTACACAACGATACCCTCCACGTAGTCAGTATTTTTAATGGTGCACTCTCTTAGCAGCAAATGTTCCGAGTTGAGCGGCACGCGCGCCCCATCCGGGTGAGAGATCGTACCCGTAAACCTATATATTTTCGTCGATGGCCTTTCTACTTCTACGGTACTTCTAAACTTCTGCGGCTTGAATTCTCGTTGCTGGAACAAAAACAGACCTCGTTACGTATTATAATAGGGTACAGCAATTTACATTCAAAGCAATGAGATGGTACGTCTGCTATGGAGTTCACGAGTGAAAGTTTTCTCACGATCTGTTTTTCGTGGCGTTTAATAGTAAACATAATCCGAAATTGCCATTATCATGCCCGGCGAGTTATGAAAGTGTCGTTCGCGGCCGTACTCGAAGCCTCTAGAATGAGGTTAAACGTGAACGTTTGCTAGATTTTATGATTGCGGTGACATTCTAGTGGTTTATGGACGTCGCATTTTATGATGTACGTTCCTACTGTTCTTACGCACTAGATTCCATAGTGTCTACAATCTACATTAATGTACATGACAATACCACAGGAACTGTAAACGCAAACAAAAAAGCTTTTATTAAAACCATCTGATTAAACAGTTTCCATTGTTTAACTTCAATCAAGGTGACAAAACAATGTTTCATGTTAAAGGTCGTATGTCGTGGCTTACATCATTATGAGGGTTCTAATGGTCGAAAACTGTGGTACAAATACTTATTCAAGCTCGTGACCAAATTTCGATTTATGGACACACGACTTGACGATACAAACAGTAAAAGGATCACTGCATATCTCGCCCGAATAAGGTTTATAGAATTAATGTCAATTTGGAAATCTGACTCACGTATTGACTGAATACTCAATACACGCGTGAAAGAGAATGTTCAGTTGCCACCACGGCTCAACCCATAATTGAGTTTTATCTTTGTCTTGAAACCGGGGATCTCTTCGGTTTGAAGTCAGTATCGGGCATAACGTCAAAATTCTTTATTACCAGTTTCCTTTTGAGAGAGATTCTCGTGCAATAGTTCATCTGAGATAATGACATCCTTAAAGTATTTCATGCATGTCCAGGACCGGAAAAGTGGATGGCAACTGGGGAGAAGTATGTCCAGCTGTGGGACAGGAAATTTCACATATAAAATGTATATCATGCTCCGCTGTTCAGCCTATTGATGTGATGTTTACCTTTTCCCTGAATCCTGGCGCGACAACCCGTTGCTTCAGGTTGGTCTCTCCGTCCAGGTTGCAAGTGTCGAGGTAGCAGTACCCCAGGGAGTTGGAGGAGTGCAGCAGCACCATGTCGGCCGGAACCGCCTCGTTGTTCGACAGGTGGATGAGGTCGCCCACGCGCACGTCTCGCCACTTCGTCCGCGCGTACCGTCCTTCTGATCTGCAGGAAATACGATTCTAGTTAAAAAACGAAGATTTAGCTACAACTACTAGCTACATAATTGTCGGGTTCGCGTGACTCATTTCTATATGTCAGGAACAATCGAATCATAATGAAATGATTGTTTGTAAATTTAAAATGTTGTACGGAACAGTTATTCAGTTTCACCCCGCGTTATGTCACAGGCCAGCTTACGACTATAATAAATAATTGACTCAATAGGGAAAGCTCCCGAAGGTATATAAAATTTAACGTAAGTACACATCACTTTCAAAATGTAGTATACAATTTTTAACTTATAGGCGCGACAGTTTGTAAGAATGTATGGATCTATGTTTGATACTCTTTCACGCAAAAACTACTGCAGGGATTTGGATAAAGTTTGGTACACATAATAGATAATGGTCTGGAATAATAATAATATTAAATACTCTGCAGCCCTAACCACCGGTAGCTTGGGCCCTGCCCCGCTGTTGGCGGCAAACTAGGTTTAGGTTTTTATAATGTTTTATGTTGTTTTTTGATACATTTACTGATATTGTAAAAGCCTAAATTTAAGAACAATGATTAAATGACTGAATAATGGTAATACATAGGCTACTTTTCCCCCGGGGAAATAACGGGACCGGGAACTAGACGAGTAAAACCGAGGGACTGGTAGTTTTATATAAACAAAAACAATTTATATTTTTAGAGGTTCCTATTATTAAGAGAGGTTCAAATGATAATACCACCCTGGTCTAGCGCAAGTTAACGTACCTCATTAATTTTAATTTAAAAATCTTTACAGTTATTCTACCGCCAAGCAGTAACGGCCAAACATTGTTGTCTTTCTTTATGTACATTGAGTCCCGAGATATAAGATTAGATCATTTTATATCCGAGGGTGATAAGCGCAGTGCAGTGCTAGGTAGTGATTTAGACTCTTCACATTCAAATGTGTAGTGCCACGGAGCTACACTACGCTGTCTTGCTCGTCTCGTCACTCTACGTTATACAAAAAGTACACGGACTACACGGTCCCTATCTTTACACAAGTAATGCTTAAGCTTAATGTGGTATGATCACATCATGTAATTGCGCAATGATTTGAGCCAAAACCCAAGCTTGGCTCCGAAATTTGGCTGATAAGAATTTAAAAATCTTTTAATATCGGGTAATTTCTAGATCAAAACCAGTTCAGTGTTATTTTTAGGTGCAATTTATTAAAAAATCGCGTAGGGAATAAGACTGACGATTTATTTAATCCCACAATATTTACTGCAGAGAAATGTGTACGTTATATTAACATAAATGTACTATTATTATAACATTACTTATGTAATCATTAGAAAATCTAATATTAGAAATGTTCTGCTTTGAGTTAAGTTAAAATAGAAATATTTCATTCAACAGGTATTAACTCGTGCTGAACGAAATAATTATATTTCAAATGTAGGTGAACTGTTTATAAATAGAGAGTTAATATTAGTATAGTCAAATACATAAGCAGATCCAAACCAATTGGAAAGGGATCGTGTTTAAAATAACTTATTTTACAGTCTCTCACTTTTTTACTATGGTGTTCACAAGTTCACATCTATCTGTATTTTTCCTAGGCACGTATTTATACATATCTATATTGAACACGTACCTGTTCATTGCTTAGAAATGTGAATCAATGTATTAATTGGGTCATGACTAATAATTCTAATTACAAACGCGGCATGGTCATTAACATTGCATGAGAACGTTGAATTCCGAACGATAATAAGTCAATAATGGGCAATATTTCCAGGGTAATAACAGGGCGAAGTGAAAAATCATTTCAAATCTCCTGGTACATAGCGCAGGGTAGACCTAGGCATTGTTCTGAACTCCCCATGCTCGAAATAGTGGTGTGTCGTCATGTCCTTAGTTCCATATCATCGGGCGCATTTCTTTTTCGTCTCCTTTTCAACAACAGAAAAACAGCACTCCGAGTGTGCGGACAGAAGTGAAATCTGAACAATTATTGCGTACATACAAATTGTATACAGCGGTGCTGCAATATATACAGCAATGTCGGTAAGGGTTATAGTCACGATTCCAGTATTATCCCATCTCAAAATATTCCCAAAGCGCTTAGAGTAGTTTTCACTTCCTACCTTCCTAGTTGTCAAATGCATATTTAAGTGTCGTTTGTCCCATCACAATGACAATAAAATGCATTAATTAGTTTTAAATTGAGTAATGCTTTAGCTTGTAAATGTAGAAATAATAGGCGGTAATGATTCAGTTGCACAACAGCTCTCACCAACAAAAATCAAAGGGCATCGAGACTATTTTGGAGTCGATAGCTGTTAGTTTTATGGCCATAATTTTAGAGAAAGCAAAAGGAAGATTGCAATTAACTCGCTCAGGCCAGTTTTAGCAACGACGAATAGCTCAACAGCGATTATTTATCACTTTCTCTATCAGAATTTCGAAATGTCACGCCGCACACGTGGGCCCCGGTTCTGCGGCCCTCACAGAATTGAACAATCAAGCCTACATACTGGGTTTTATGCTAGTCTTATTGGATATATCGTGCATCATGAGATACTAATATACTATTGTCATTGTCACTACTCTCATTGTCACCATAATACAAAGCTTTGCTTAGTTTGGGGCTAGTTAGTGTTGTGTGAGGAATGTCTACCCATATTTATTTATTTTAGCCCGGCGGTTTTACCCGCGTAGTTCTCGTTCCCGTGATTAAAACGATGAAAAGTAGCCTATAAACTATTCTAGACAACCTATAAATCTATCTGCGTTTCAAATTTTAACCCGAACCTTTCAGGTATAACGACGTGATTGAGCAACGAACAACAAACTTTCGCATTTATAATATTAGTAGGATTCGTAGTAACTGTAGCAGTGGCCTTGATGAGATAAGCCAAAACCTAAGCACCTAAGCACACTTAAATTTCATGAAGTTTAAGTTATCAAAGTTCATAACAGCAAGCCAACATAAAACGTATGGATTGAAAGCTGGGGACAAAGGTATAGGTACAGTAAGTCAGAATGAAACTGTTCCATTTTAAAAATTGAGTCAAAGGATTATGTAAGAGTCATGTCAGCGTTCAATGAAGTAGTAGGTACCCGCTGTTTGAAAGCGTGTCGAAACATCTCGGCAAGGAGTCGAAATACCCACCACGGTGACAATGGCATCTCCTTACTAAGTGTTGTCAAAGCAAAGCTAACCAGCGATGATGCAACAGCGTTAGCGTGACCGAGTCGAACCATTACCCAACCCACTTCCTCTTCTGAGTAATTATAATTGATGGCTAGTTTTGGAAAATTATGACTGTCGATAATGTCCATGACGCTTGGAGGTCTTCATCGCCGAATCGATCGAACAACGAAGATCAGCTTCAGTCATTTAAGTGAAATATAAATTGCATAATACGTTTACAACGTAGTGGCAATATATAGTAGTGAGAAACGAAACCAAATTACAATTTTACAATGTACGTTCTCATTAAATTTTCATTTTCTTAAAAAAAATCAAGATTGACAAAAAATTTAAAGAATCAATGACATATTAATACAGAATATTTAAAAAAAAACAATATCTTGAAGGTACCACATTGTTTTACTAGGTACCACATACATTAGGAAATCATTCGTATTTTAGTGGTAGATCAAAACATGTAGTGTGCCGCTAAAATATCAAATGCGGGCTACTACGGCCGTCCTTTGAACTGCCCTGATTTAAAACAAAATATACCGTAACTCAGCCGTGGAGATGAAAATGGAACAGAAGATGATGTCGGGTGATGTAATCCAGCAGACAGAACTAATTTATTGCGGACCAATCCATATAATACTAGATTAGACGGCTTAAGCAAGCAGAATTTTAAACAATCACATTATTTTAAAATAATAGAGCTGGTGTATTTCGGCTGTTAGCGCTTTGCTCCAAAATCTGTGTCACGCCACGACGCGGAAATCTTTACGGTTGTTATTCCAGAAAAAAATAGCAGGGCCTCTTACATGCACGAATATAAATAATATAAATAGAGGTATGTTCATTCTTCAGCAGCCATTAGAACATAACCACAGCCGTGTCGTAGAGCAATTGAGAGCTGTCGGTAATGAACGCGAAAATTGCTTTGAAACGCCAAAGCAACGTACAAAAGACAAACTGTCTAAATAATGGACTACTTAACAATAAGTTAACACATCACTGTGTTTCGGTTTGAAGTTTCAAGGAGGTTTCCAGAGAAAATACAGGGCATAGATATATCTCTGGATGAAATCATCTTTTATCTTTAGGTGATGAGCGCAGTGCTGTGCAATTTTTTATAACTATTACGGGTTTACACTTGACCAACATCTCGTCTGATGTTAAGCAACGATGCGGTCTACGATGGAGCGTGCAATCAAGAAGAAACCGATTCACTTTCGATCTGTTGTTGCTTTCCATTACGCTCATTTCCTGCTCGTCACGTCACTCTATATCTATACTATAAAAAAGTTATAAATATTATCAACTAGCAACGCCCCGAGGTTTCACCAACGCGCAATTCCCGATTCCTTTATATTCCCAGGATAACAATTTGCTTATATGTTATTCCAGACTATTAACTATCTATGCACCAAATGTCATCCAGATCCATTCAGTAGTTTTCGTGTAAAAAGTAACCAAAATCCTTACTACTCACAAACTTTGTCATTTATAACCAATTTATAACATTAGTTGAATAGTAAAGTAAATCTTAGCCATCTTAGCTTAGAAAATTTTATGCACTAGGTATGACGTGTAGGTACATTGTGAACTCAGAAAAATGAAACATTGCGAATGGCTATTAATATTAATTGTTTTCATAATGGTACACATTGTGTGAGCGCTCTAAACACGTTGACCTATATTTATTAACAGTTTGTTTAATAAACATGTCAACGGAAACTTAAGAGCAATAGTTATTCTATTTATACCTGTACAATAGGCGCCAGCTTTCGTCACCAAACCGATCGGTGTATTAATTGCCTTGTTAAAACTTAATTTAACGACTCCACCGCGCGTTCATGGACATTTAACTATTCAACGAATTGAATACTCAATTACAGTGAATGAATAGATTTATGAATACCTAGTTACATTCTTTCTTACAGCTCTTCAGTTTTACGTAATGTTACTCTAGCAGAGTCAAGCATAACTGTTATGGTACGGTACGTCATATGACCTGATTTTCTATGTGCAAGGTATGATAACTATATCATGTTATCAATCTACGACAATTAAGTAGAAGGGGTACCGATAAAGTTCTGATATGGAGTTTGCGTGATCGACAATGATATTCTTCCCCTTTCTATTTAGTGGGATAGAGAAGGGTGTTGATGATTTTAAACGATGATAGTTCACCCCTTACTCAGGGATGACCAATGACCATTTCCTAACAGCGATTCGTAGATATACATAATTATTAATTATGTACATTTATGTAGGGTACAAGCGGAAAAGCGTGACTGTTGTTAACCGCTCTATGTGACACCATGCTCATAAGACTCCAAATCTTGTTTATTAAATAAACCTATAATGTACAGGGAATAAGCATGGTGACTAAAAAAAAGCGAATTAATCCGGCAGTTATATTATTAAAATAATATTGTACACGTATCTTTTCTTTTGTTTCACAAACAAAAAATTACGACGATATAGTGCTTAGAAGTTTCGAGTGACGTCACGTCTATATACAATTTTTATGTCGACTTGACGTCACAAACTCCCACTCCGGAAATTTCATGATATAATATATCTTTGTCGATTTTTAATAATTTAATAAAACAAAAAATACGTGTCCCATATTTTTCCATTATCTACCTGACGGACTAATTAATTAGAATGGGCCCCTATATTTTAGACCGAGTCATCATCCCAATTGTTTTCACTTATAATCTCAGTATCACCTGATACTACTAAAATTTATAACATGTTTTAAAGCCATAAGCGAAAGTATAAATAAAAGGAAAATGTTTTTCATTGTGTGGAACGGTAGAAGCAAACTAACTGACAGAAGATCAATGGGTTTTGCAAAATCAATACAAAAGTCAAGATGATGAGGGGAATATCACACGTTAGTGACAAGGTTCACACAACTCTTGATTGTTATTCTAATGTATTTGCTCAGCACGTTTGTTTTGTGGATCGATGATGTAAGTTGTTAATCAATCGAGCAAAAGTCGTAGCCCTCATTGAATCATGCCACATGGAACACGAGTGTTTGCACGACAGTTTTAGTATTCCGCTAGTAATGAAAAACAAATAATAGATTAGGTGTACGATAACTTCATACGGATATGTTTGAAAGGTTTTTTCCACTAATAAAGTCAAGACTCTGGATTTAAATTCGTGAGATGCATAGTTATGTGATCTTTGTCACAATAATAATACGTCAATTTATGTAAATTTCATTCGTAGATAGAAAAGATATACATTTTAGGTGTCTATTTAAAATAAGGTTCTTACTGTAGTAAATATTGGGATAAAATAAATGTTAGTTTGTGTTATCAAAATTTCAGTCAAAGTACCTAGCATAAGCAGTCCATTAAATATTCCCACTGTTGGGGCTCGGGGCCTTCTCTCGAAAAGATAGAGTCAAGGCTGTAATCCACCACGCTGGGCAAGTGCGGGTTGGTGGATAAAGTACCTACATGCTACTTTATTTCTATTCGCCACTTTTAGCGCTTCGCACAAAAATAACAGTTCGTAGAAGGTTTACTACTTAACAATTTTATGGGCCACTAATCTATGTGCAATAGTAGCTATAAATTGAGAGAAAAGACAATTTCTAACTTATGAACGTCATCCGCAGAAAGTAATATATTTTTTTATTCAAAGCCGGGACAATAAGCTGAACGGAGTCAGCTCAGATGTCCCATGTAATAATACGAGTACATTAGTACATTCAACGCCCACACTCGTGTGTTAAACAATCTGACGATAAAGTGACACTGTACGACATAACTATTAATTCTTTATTCACGACTTCATTCTCTAACGTAATGCAGTTTGGGTATTCCCCTTGGGCTTAAAGTGATGAAATCATTGGTCCCTTTATCGTCAATCTATTTTGTTTAGGATTAATATCTCTGAGCATGCAAGATTTATTCGCTCCATGCTTAGGCTCTATAAAGTGATCATATAAAATTATTACTATCATAATTACCGTTACCGGCATCGTGCCTCCGTAGCTAAGTATGTAATGGAACGATGTGGAAGTTTTTATGTGGTATAAATATAGCCTGAGGGAGAGGAAATTTATATGCACAATCTTTACAAGAGATTATCGGTGAGCAGGTTGGGAGTTGGGAGGCATCATTTCCACGTTGAATTAATACGGCAACAATCTAACCACGTGTGAAAAAACTAAGGTGGTCTAGAGTGACGAGAATGTCCGATTTGACAAACGAACGTTTGGGTTCACCATAGTTCGTAAAAAAGGGTTCAATCCCACATGATCCTCGCTAAGTTGAATTGCCGCAGATGTATAAGTGTTTCATTACTGTAACCGTTATATTCTACAAAGCATGAACTGATATCAGATACATCAATGACAATAAAACATTTAGCTTTAGCGCAAAGTGCATTTGATACCGACGATAAAATATTGATCGATGTCAACAACATTCAATAGATAAACGGAAATTCTTTATCTATAAAGATAAATGTACCTGGATTTTAAAATTTTGAGGTACGTGATGGGTTCTTGTTTATAAGCATTTGTTTTCGGCAGATTGTAGTCATATCGAGGAAATACTTATTCCATGCTTGTGATAAGCTATCAATTTGTATACATGATGTACTAGGATTCTATTATTACTACTAATTAATATTTACTGTTGAGCATATATACAATACATATGTGATAAAAAACTGTAATCTGTTGTAGTGAAATGAAAAAAATAATTGTTTGTATTATGACGACATACAATGGGTGAAGAGTATCCATAAAAAATGAAAAACATCACTAGAATGTCATATAAATCCAAAATAACACAAAATAAAAATGGAACTACAATCTTTAAAATGATCATAGGTAAATATTGGTAGACGTTTCTCACACAACAATATCTGCCAATAAACGAAGCAAATCCTGTAGATATGTCTCTATAATAAATATCTTAAATATAATCGATGATTACCGTCGCGTATTAATGTTTTAGAATGGACAATCACATTTATCGCGAATCGGATACTATTATTGGTTTATTGGTGCTACCTCTATTTAGCCAAGATGTTATTCTCTTGCAGGTGATAGCTGAAAATCCATCGGTACTCGTTTCTGCGAAGATACGGTGATGGGCTTTTTAATCGATAATAGGTTTGCACTTGACCGCCATTTCGTCTCGACGTTAAGCGACGCGACGGTGCGGTTACGATGCAACACGCTTACCTAGATAATACCGATTTACTCTTGGCTTGAAGACTCCCAGATAATACATATCAGGGAATACCCATTCAGGCAATACATTCTACAATTTAGAATGATTAGATGTTTAGGTAAACAGTAGTTTTACTTAAACTGTTATAAATTATGAAGTGAATATTTTTAAGCATTTTATTGACTATTACTATCCTGACTTTGAAAAATTGGAAATATTGGCCTACGTATTAGTATGGGCAATATAAACAAGATAAAACACGTAAGTACATACGTATGTAGATCTTAACCCTTCACGTGCTTTACGCAACGCATAGTTGCGTAAGGAAAGCTCTCTATTGGAAGACGGGTTGTGACATGTATACGTCTTAACACGTTATAATGTTGGTACTAGTCTATTCGGAATTTCAATTCCGTAAAATTTACCGGTAACACAATACAAATAAAGCTTCATTTGGCCTAAAAAAATAAAAAATACGGATTCTACTCCGCCATTTTTTTGTCGCGATTGTCCGACGCCATTTTGCCCCACGACAAAGATTTTTTTTTTATAAACCAGAAAATGTGAAAACGGTTTGTATTGTATTGTAATCTACTAAAAAAACAATGGCGAACGTGCTAAAGCTAATATTATTTGTGTGTTGTGTTCTTTTATTAGTGAAAAAGCATAATGACATCGAAATGCTGTGAAATCCAAAACTTTTTTACAACGGGCGTAAAATGTAAACTTTGCATTTCGTGACAGGATTAATTAATGTTGTAAATAGTTAGAATTTAATATAATAGTAAGCTACATTTCAAGGGCTTTCTGGTAATATATAAATGTAGGTATATTATACTGAATATATAATAATAATATGTGATAATGATCTAGCCGGGACGTACGGACCGTTCCGCGAGTTTTCGTCACACGCGTGAAGGGTTAAGTTCACCGGTAACATTATAAAAATCAATAGGTACCTTTACTCGGCACGCCACGACGCGGTCTCGTAACAAGGGCAATTTGTCCAATGATCATAGCTAACGATGATAATAAAATGATTGTAGGTAGAGTTAGGTATTATGACCCACAGAGATGGCACTATGATTGAACCGCGTTAGCGCGAAGCGGACGCTTGAGCAATTTACTATGCAATCTATCTCACTGAGATACTGTTTAGACTCTTCAGTCTTTGCACATACATTACAGGATTAGAAATAAAAATACAGAATATAAACTAAACGCAGAGTACCTTAACAACATAGTAATGTAATTTGACACGGGCGTGAGGGCGCCCGTAGGGGTATTGTAATTGGTAAATTAATATACTAAATATTGTGGTGGACATTCTGGACATTTTTCACACAAAACTAATCTAACCCTAAACTGAGCAAAGCTTCTAGTGTAGAAAACAGACAACTCATTTAATATAATATGTACGTATATTGCTATACAACTATACAGTAATGTGGGTGAATGTAATATTAAAGTTGTAAATAAAAACAGAACAAAAATATCATATGTCAGAGCAATATGGCCGCCAACTGTTACACCAGCTTTAAAGTTTATTGTTAATTATTTTTGTATCCTTTTTATTTGGATGTGCCAATAAGTATCTTTCAAAATATTTGTACTAGATGCCATCGCTTGCCACTGTGTGTGTAGTCCGTATGCAGGCTTATTCTAATTGAGCCACAAGGCCAATCAAGGCCAGAGTAATTATGTTTAGCAAAAGAAGTCTAATCTCGCAAAACAGCTCGGAGAGATCATGCATCATTGCGACAAGCTAATAGATAGAAGGACCTAGGCCGTAAAAGGAGTTAATGCCATCATTCAAAACATGTTTACATTCAACAAGATCAATGTCATTTGTATTCATTCTACTCTTGACACACTTACAAACTTGGGTCACATAGGCAGTCTCAGAAAGCAAATTAAGCAAAGAACTCATTCCAATAAAATTATCGCTGGTATGAACATTCCAAAAAAGAAATACGTAAAAGTCAATCGGACTTACAAGTAGTCGGCGACTTTATCGCTAAAATCTCTTCCAGGCAAACGAAGGATGGATAAAGAGATTTTTGACAATATGAATCAGACGAAGGAACACAGGGAGGGGGAGGAATAATAAGGAGTAGACAAATTCCTATACTTCTAAAATGCTAAAGAATAACCCAGGATACTTTTAACCCGCTATCCGTTACGTAATAAAAATCCAGCTCTATAATAATTCTTCAAATAACGTCGATAGTTTCATAACTTTGTAAGAAAGCTGGTATGGGTCAATCCTGGTAATGTACGAATGTCCTGGGTGTATTTTCGAATAAATGAAAAGCGAGTGACTAATCATCGGAGCACGTAGAGTCCGCTTGATTTCTGCACTGTTTGATTTACGCAACACACCTCGTACATAATATTATACATCTGACTGCAATAAAGCATAAGCAGTTCTATTTAAGTTCACACAGCTGGGATTCGACGTTTTCAGTCACAGGGAGAGTCAAGGCTATAATCCACCACGCTGTAAAATTAGGGGTTGGGGGATGACGTACGGCTTAGAAACAGGTCTTGGAACATGATGTTTGCTTTGCGATGTTTTCCTTCACAAATCCAGCTAGTGATGATGACAAACAAACACATTTGCACTTGGAAAAATATTTAAAGATAAGGGATTTGAATCAACGAATTCACGATTATGAAATGAGACGTACTCGCTACTACTACGCCACCACGGCTTTCACGACTATAGATAATAAAGTTGTACCCAAACTTTATTTAAATGGTTGCAATATATTTCATATCAGAAGATACTTACATTGACAAGAAATAAGTGGTACTTACCTATATAGATCCGATACTGCCACTAAATTGTTTTCATTTCATATATGTATACGAAATACGAATATTTACATAATTTGTTAAAGTTAAAGTAGAACTTTTGATTGGTCACTCTGATGTCAAAGACAACAAAGTCAAGTTAAAACATTACTCCTACAGATGACCAATCGCCGTACGTACGTTAATACGTGGAAAGAAGTCAGGGACAACGCCTACGCTAGTTACAACGTTACAATCATATCTATTTATTTCCTACTACCTAGTTGTAATATTATGAATAATAATGCCAATTATTAAAATCTATCTATGCCAATTATAAATAACTATTTTTTTTAATAAATTGCAAAACATGATAAAGAACTTCAATAATGGGTATTTTGTTAATTAAGCCGATAATAACGACACGACTATTTAATTAAATTAACGTTCGATAAGCGTAGAATTTTTATATAGTAGGGCAGGTGACCCGGTTTTGGCCATTTTAAGAATTTTGTAGACTTTGAGGCTATATCATTTTACAGTTTTTGTTATCACGGACATATTTCTTGTGAAAAGTGATTAAAGATATATAAATCTAGCCTAAAGATACATTTTTTTTCATAATAATTCAATGGAAAAATAATCCTGTAGAAAAGAAAAAAAAATGGGAATTTGTGCCATTTTTGGCCAGATTTACCCCATTTCTGGCCACAGTCATGTGCCAGTTCTGGCCATCAAAATTCATCAAAAATAAAAAGCAGATAATTCAAAGTAATAAAAAGTTTATTCGAAAATCGCATATTTTACGACCAACAGTCTTTATTTAGAGAAAAATAGCTAACATAATATTGACAACAAATATGAAATATAATATCTCAGCTTGAATTAAAATTACAATTAAGAAGATCAACATTAACCTATACGAGGTAGATATCTATAATATTATAATGACCAGTCTTGATAAGTTTTCTTATAATTATCACTAGGTATGATGCACAGTCTTTTATTAAAATTAAATAACAATTTTGGCAACCTATCTTTGCAATAAACAATTATACTTCTTATTAATTAGGTACACTTATGATAACACTTTTAGTTGTATTTGCTTCTTAAATTTAAATTTATGCTTAGATTAATATCAATATAGTTCTAAATCACAAAAAATATATATCTATTATAGGTCTTTATCATATTATAGGTAGGTATGCAGTCTTTAATTTAAGTACTTATATTTTAAGATTTTATAAATAAATGTTGGGCAAAAACTTTTCCATCTCAGTAACTTTAAAGAAGCCTCTGTTATTAACTTTAATAGGTGACTTTATAATTTCCACAATCTCATTAATTCCATACCAAATTTTATCAGTTTTTTCTGGCCATCGGAATGTATTATTTGTAGATAATACCATTGTGCTAATTTCATAACATCCTTTATCTTTGTTCTCAACTCTTCCAGGAAAATATTCACCTTCATACTTAACAATGACGTTTGATCCTACTTTTAAGTTTTCATCACACATTTTATTGTTTCCTAACTTTGCTAACTGATTTATAGGCAACTCAAATTCAGAACTTGTGTCATCAGTCTCAGAACATTTTCTTTTTCGTTTGAGATCTTTTTTTGGCATTTTGTTTTCTTCTATCACTTTTTCAGCATTTGAATCGCTACCATCACCATCATCACTACTTTCTTCAGAAGATGCGATTATTCTACACACTTTCTTCTTCATCTTTTTATTTCCTGGTTTATTTTTTTTCTTAGATAGTTTTTCTGTTTTTTCTTTTTCAGCTGCCTTCATAATATCCCGCCATTTATTAGACGTGATAACGGAAGGGACATACATTGCTTTTCTAGTATTTTTTGGTATTACTTTTCCTGGGTACAAAACACAATCTTTCACTAAATCTCTAGCTGTTTGAAGGGCAATTATTGCAGGGGCTTTAGCTGTAAGGCAGGTATTGCAGGGGTTGTCTTTGTTTTGTGAGTCTAGAACATCTGTATCAGAATAGCTAGAAGATGGACCTGGTGCTTCTGCTGTGATATCCTTTTGATTACAGATTTTTAAATCCTTTGAAGATGTGGTTTTAATTAGTGTGTTTTTCACTTGATCAGAATGTAAAGAGTAGTCTTGAGCATCTGTAACAGACTTGCCCGAAGATAGACCTGGCTCTTCTGATGGTTCTTTTTCCGCAGCCGAAGTTTTGTGAGAGTTGTTTATATTTTCCGAGTCTTGAATGTCGATAGCAGGATAGACGAAAGATGGACCTGGCCCTTCTGATGGCTCTTTTGCTGCAAGAGAAGTACTGGAGGAGCTATCTTCGTTTTCAATGTCAGTTAAGTCATCAATGTACTCTTGGTTCCTTGATATATTATCTTCCTTGATAAGCGATGGTGAAGCAGTTTCTCTGACGGCATTTTCAATATCATGAGATGCCAAGGTGGGCTGTGACATTGTAGCAGTAGTATCATTTTTGAAAGCTAGCCATATATCATATAACATTGATGCCTCTTTGTTGCCTTCCCAGTCTTTACCAGAATTAAATGTAGTATAAAAGTCTTTCAGTATGTGTGGGACGATTTTACTTTCCAGGTATGAAATGTAGCTGGATTCAGAAATAGCAACTTCGTGTCGGTTTTCAAAAGTTTTTGGGTCTCTATCTTTTATAATTCTCTTGTAATTAACAAAGTCAGCACCAAATGGAAATAAACCACATGTCTGAAATCCTGCTTGCACATTTTTTGCAAACTTATCTCTGTTATCAAGGAGTAAACTTTGCAGAGCAGATGGCAAAGTAAATTTTGTTATTTCTTGTCCATCGTTTTCAATGCGCCACTTTTTGACCATCTGACGCCAATTCTGTTTCAATGGGTAAAATACAGCAACGTCCAAAGGTTGCAACATATGCGTTGTATTTGGTACAAGAGCAATAACTATAATGCCATTTTCCCTACACAATTCGCTAAGATGCATAGTCAGATGGGACTTGTGGCCGTCAAGAAACAAAATTATTGGTAATGTAAGTTCTTTTTCTTTCAGGTAAGGAATGAAGACGTTTGCCACATATTCATAGAAAGATTCGCCCGTCATCCATCCTTTATCGGTTTTACCAACTCCCCATCCATTTGGTGCATTGTCAAGAACTTCAGAACTCATTCTTTTGTATTTATAAATAGTTAAAGGAGGTGCATATTCACCAGCGGCATTGACAGTAAATAGGGTAGTTATATTTTCTTTATCGCTGTTTTTTGATGTATCGTAAACATGTTGTCCCTTTTCAGCTAACACAAGAGATCCTTTTGGAGCTAGAAAAAAAGATGTTTCATCACAGTTCCACACTCTCGCAGGGTTTTCTAGAATCTTTAAATTTTCTTCACCGAGCAATGAAGAAATTTCTTGGAACCAGTTCCGAATTTTCTCTTCAGTTATTAAGGCACGAGCTTTATTAATATACTCGGCATGTTTTTGGCTCAAATCAGGATGTCTCGCCATAAATCCATCGAACCAGGATCTTGAAGGTCTATCATTTATAAAAGGTGTAGCAATTTGGCCCTTCACAACAATTTTCTTAACAGAATCCAGTAATCCTTCCTTGTTGATAGGAAATCCAGCGCGAGCGCAATCTTTGATCCATATGACAAGTTCGTTTTCTATTTGTCTTCCAAGAACTGACTGGGGCCCTACATGTCCAGAAGTTTCAGGCGCTTTTCCAGAAATTTTGTGACGCAAAGTCGTTCGAGGTACGTTAAAATCTCTACTAGCAGTGGCAACGGGCATCCCATTCTTTATTGCGTTCAACGCTAATGTTATTTTATGCGGTGAGTACTGGAACAATTTTCTTTTCACGACATCGATCTTTTTAGTATTTGGTTTCGATGGAGGCATTATAATCGTAACTCTGAAAATGAATAGATTACTTATATCAAAATAGCTAAGTAATTAAGTTGAAAAATCACGATAAAAACTAAATGGCCAAAAGTGGGGTTCTACGTGCACCACTTTTGGCCAGTCATGTGGCCAAAGATGGGAAAATTCATTCATTTTGCTACCATTAGTGGCCACCTCTCATAACCTCACTTAATAAACAAATAGCGATAAAATATCATTAGTACCACTTAGACAGTGTATTATTTATGAAGGATTAACATAAACATTAAAATAAATAAGAAGGATTTAAAAAATAATGATTGATTACTCACCCGCTCGCCTTAGCCTTTTTGCTAAGACTTAAAACAATTGACGCTCGTCAAAAACTAATGACTTGTTGGATTGAAGTGAAGTTTGACACATCAAAGCTGTTAACGCTATCAGTGTTGCCAATATTTAATATTTCTATTCCCGTAAACCATAGAGTAATATATTTGTCTTTGCCTTAGTTATAACGATTTGAAGTTCTAAATGGCCACAAAGGGGTCGGTGGCCACAACCGGGTCACTTGCCCTAATTGATAAGTAAGTGTTAGCTATGAATAAACTATTACTGTAGAATCCTACTGATATTATAAATGTCTATGTTTGAATATTTGGATTCATGTTTCTCAATCACGTCGTAACGTCTGAACATCTGTTCAGACGGGTTGAAATTTGGACCACAGTTATATTATAGTCAGGAAGATCACATAGGCTACTTTGTATCCCGAGAAAACAACGGGAACGTGAACTACGCGGGTAAAACCGCGGGGCGTGCTAGTAATTAATTTTATTTAATTAATAATACTACTCGTCTATTAAATGTCTTCTTAACACCTTGAGACTAGGTGGAGTGACGATATATGTAATACAGCAGGACGTCTACTCTGTTTCTACGAAAACGAAATTTCGAAAAAAAACTCGCGACTTTCCTACTCTCGTTCTACTTCGTTTCGTCCGATACAACATTGTTTGACGTTTAAATGTTCTAAGCATACTCTAATTAGAGTAGACTTAGAACATTTAAACGGACAAAACGACGGATCGAAGTAGAATCGGAGTTGGAAAATGACGAGTTTATTACGAAATTACGTTTTCGTTGAACTAGGGTAGACGTCCTGGTAATAGATCGAAACGTAAAGCCGAGGATCGGGCTGATGGCAGAGGCCTATTCCAGTTGCCATTCCTGCATTCATCCTATTCCGGACTAGAATATGCCGATAATGACGATGACTATGTAATATGGATGCCATTAGTACCGACTAAAGCAATTCGTGTTTTTTTATTCACGAAACAATTTGTTTGATTCTTTTTTGCGCATGGGTACCGAAAGGTTAGCGCGAGGTCACTTTCTCCTGTAGATGAATGATGCCGGAACAGGTGGGGCTAGCATGCGCTACAAACCGCATAGAATACAATTATTTTAATGAAGGATATTAGCTTTATGTCCTACACATTCGTGCCACCAGCACCAGGAAAAACGGAACGTGACGTGACCACAGACCACACCGACTCTGAGTGTGCACGAGAATGTTACTTTGCTAACTTTCGTGTTATACTTTTATGATGAAACTAGCAGCGCCACGCGGTTTTACCCACCGTCTCTATTCTCGTTTTTTCTCTTTCCTGAGATAAAAAGTAGCCTATCTGTCCTTCCAGACAACAATTTAACTGTGTTCCTATTTTCAACCTAACCCGACGTTACGACGTGATTGACTAACAAACGTGCAAACTTGCGCTACTACTACAGTAGTAGGATATGTACAAATTAATAATTGTACATTTTGTTTTTATTTTGTGTAAATTGCATCTATTTATTCATTGAACAGTATACACGTCATTACGTACGTACATAAGTCATAGACGATCTATTTAAATAAATATATTAGATACAGACATAGATAAAATATCCATCACAATCTTACACTTAATAAGGAATTTTCGTAAAGATCTCTATTTCAACACGATGAACAAGATAGCTTACGCGAATCTGTGATAGTGCTATATTTTATTAGTGAAATAAAAAAATAATTAAATCGGTCCAGTGGTTTTTGAGTTTATTCATTCCAAACAAAGGAAAACCTTTATGACATTAGTACAACTATAGATAAGTAAATTCGTTGACGCGATGGAGTGGGAAACATACAAGTCACACGGCCACGGACAGACAGACAAAGGCAAATAATAATATTAACGCCATTCATATAATTGTGTAACAGTGGGCGGTGTAACAATATTTGACCGAGTAAACATGTGCTGAATTCCATACTTTCAATTTCGTCATTCATAAATATAATGTTAACAGTAAGTCTTCCCGAAAGTAAACCTAACATACCAGACGATATTCTAATAGCAACTATGCGCATGTTTATGAATTCTAACGTATACCCCAGGTCACTTCCAAATAATGTAGTTTCCTAATGGTAATCGCTCCATAGTAGATCACATCATCATTACATCGTGTTAGTAAATGCGACTTTGACTAGACTAGATCCTTAACTAAAACATAAAATTTCTTTTTTTCAGAGTTTTAAACACTATTTTATAGGTCTCAGGTGGTTATAAAAACTCAAATTACGGCCTACTTAGCCTTAACATCCGGCGAGATGGTTGTCAAACGCAAATGAAATAAGGAAAAAAGTGGATAAATGTTTAAAATTACTTCAGTAATTTTAGAATTATCGTTTGTAAACAATTGCTCTTTATAATGTGAGTACCTACCTATAGTAGTACAGAAAACCGAATGAGACAATATAAATCTTCTTTTCAAGAGCCAAGCGTTTCAATTGCAGTGGGCGAAGCATGAATACTAGTGTGTCCAAGAATGTCGTGTGTATGTAAAGTACGGTGTTTTTACTTGTGTTAAGGGTGCTGTTAAATTTTCTATCTTCCAATGTAAGGAAAATGTTGGTCTAAAGTTTGTTGATTAATCTATCTAGAGCAATGGTAAGGTCTCCAAACAATCAGCAGTCAAAGGCTGGCGTGGCTGACCTCAACAGTGCCGGCAGTGAGCCGTGGTCGTGGATCGTGGACGCTCCGGTTAACAACGAGACCGTACCGTGAGCTAATTATCCACGGGGAGACATTGATTTGAAAGAACCATTGAATCAAACAGCTGGCTTAAATGCAAGCGATTTTTTTGCTAATAGAGGCAAAAATAAGGGTGATAATTTTGACCCTTCGCTTTTTACATCAAGTTAAAGCCAGCGAAGGCTTCACATTAAATTGAAGAAAAATTATGTCGAGTAAACTACCGAATCAAAGGGTACTTGATGTATGCAAGAAATGCTATTTCATTAATAACCTTCACTTTTATAACCGACTTCAAAATCCGGTCAGAATCTCTTTTTTTACCGAAATTTGAACCGATTTGGATGTCTTTTTTTCAGCAGCTAGGTGGCCCCATTCAAATGTTATGGAAACCCGTCGAATAGTTTTCGTGAAATTAATAGAAACCCAAAAATTGTTTACGTCGATGACATTTTGATATTTTCGTCGTCGGAGACGGCTGTATCCTCGCCATTCAAGTTCAAGTAAGATCACAATGTCTGTGTCTGGGTGCTTCTTTGAATATTCAGTTTGCATTAGCAACTATATAAGTACTAGTACCTGGGTCACCGAGCTTTGCTCGGTTTAAATACTAAAAATACTTAGATACTCTTAGATTTTCTTAAAAAAAATAATACTTGAAAAAAAAAAGAGAAGCCGTCTGGATTCGAACATGCAGCTACTAATTCGTGACCGCCACGAACGCCCAACTTCCCGTCTGAGCCAATTATGCTGTCGCGTCACGCGGCGAAATTTACCTTCGCATTCTAATGTCTAATGTGATAGTTTTTCGTTGTCTAAAAACGCTATGTGCGTTTTTAGACAACGAAAAACTATCACATTATGCGTTTTTTTTAAATGAAACCTAGTTAGATCGATTTATCGTCCCGAAACCCCCTACATACACAATTTCATGAAAATCGTTAAAGCCATTTCCGAGATTCAGATTCTATATATATATATATATATACATATTTATATAGGTACAAGAATTGCTCATTTAAAGGTATAAGATATCAGCTAACTGACTCCCATAATACAAGCTTTGCTTCGTTTGGGGTCAGATGGTATTTATTGTGTGTGAAAATTAAATGTCAACCAATTTAAAATAAAGTAGCCAAGTGCGAGTTGGACTCGCCCATGAAGGGTTCCGTTCCAGCAAGTAACATAATATACATAGTACACATAGTTCTTGTAGTTCGTTGTAACTTTGATCGAAGTTTTAATAATAGTGTATTTATGACGTACTAAAAAAAAACTACTTATCAGATCGAGTTCAAACTAATTTTCGTTGGTAGTTTTCATGGTAATGTACATCATATATTTTTTTTAGTTTTTTCATTCTCTTACTTTAGAAGTTAGAGGGGGGGGGACACACATTTCACCACTTTGGAAGCGTCTCTCGCGCAAGTTATTCAGTGTAGACAAAAATTATATTAGGAACCTCAACATCATTTTTTAAGACCTATCGATAGACACCCCACACGTGTAGGTTTGATGAAAAAAAAATTTTTGAGCTTCAGTTCTCAGTATGGGGGGCACCCCTAATTTTTGTTTTTTTTTTAAACTTTTGTAAAAATCTTAATGCGGTTCACAAAATACATCTACTTACCAAGTTTCAACAGTGTATTTCTCATAGTTTCGGCAAAAAGTGGCTGTGACATACGGACGGACAGACAGACAGACAGACAGACAGACAGACAGACAGACATGACGAATCTATAAGGGTTCCGTTTTTACGTTTTACGGAACCCTAAAAACATGGCTTTGGTTATGATATACCTGTTGTACCTACCAGTACAATACTTCAAATTATTATTAATCTAGTATTCTATTAAAAGAAATATTTTCCTCAAAAAATTAGTTAATAACCTAAACCTATATTTTTAAGGAAAATTGTTGTTTTCCTTTTATTAAATTTGATGGCTAACCGCTAAAAAGAGAACAACACACTTTTTATAGTAGCACTTGAAATATATGTATTTTCTGTTAGTTACATACTAGAACGAAAAAATATGCACTATGAACAGGCATTAGAAGATTGAACACATTAATCGACACCGACAGCGGCTTTGAAACAATAGTTGATGAGTGATTAAAATAAGACGCACATCTACATGTTTGTATGCTGGCCTAATCGATAAATTCTTACTAAAGCCAGTCATGCACACCTATGATACATTTATTAACACCCATACATTTAACAAATATTTGTATACACAAATATTTGCTTTGCAATTAAATAAAAAGTAGCTAGTGAATGATTTTGATAATTGTATGTAAGGTGAAAATAAAGCCAGTGATCTGTTTCACTGGAGCGAAGTAATGAAATCGAAAGCGTTGGCTTCCTGATAATTTGGCGCAGCCTCGCCCGAGTGTTGCACTCATTGCCAAGCGATCAAGGCCTAGTTTACTGCTAAACATCTATTACTAATACATACCTAGTATAATATGGTATCTGCCAATACTTGTGATTATACAACATTGTAGGTTTATTATAGGCAGTTTGTTAATATTGAACAATATTTTGCAATGGTAGAGCTTTCGAATAAGAATCACATCATTGTTAGTATCCCTCGAATCATACTTTTACCCGTTATTCTGCTGAGAAATAATTTCTGTGTTCCGATTTAAAGGGCGAAATTACGGCGAATTAAATTGTGCGGTGATATTAAACCCCATATTACATCAGATCACGAATGTAGTGGAGCGATCACTGCCCAGTGACGAGAACTCTTCCCATTGCGTGACATTTACAGTAATAAATGCAGTAAGTTATCGAATGCCTAACAACCGCTGAGTAAAAGCCAGCAAAAATTGGAATCCAACATCTAAACGACCGCCCAGGGCGACCCAGACGACGATAACGTGACGAATTATTGCAGTCTCACAATAAAGACTGACCTTTCAAACCGCAGATTGGTTATTAGACATACTGTATGTCTATTTAGAAGTAGGAAAAAAGTCCTTTGACCAGGGATCAGACCTTTGGGCAGTCTAGGCTGATAATTATAATAACGCAGTAAATACCAATTCACTTATTTTTTTGTATTCATGATGGTAATAATGATCCAGTCAACAACTGCATAGTTTTCCTTAACTATACAAGTTCAACAAAAGTGTACATTGTTTAGTAATGGGAAGTAATATAAACATGTGTTAAGAGATTCATAGAGGGTTAGTGAAGAATAGACGAGATTTGCATAATCTTGAGCAGGTGACGCAGGCTAAAGCTTGTCACAAGTTGTTTTACGGTAGATAAAACACAATTATTATCTTATGAATATTCATTCATAGTACGATGAGGAAGGGAGATGTGGAAAGTTTTTAAACTTTTCATGGGCGTTTATAGAAAGCAAACAAATTAAAAAATTGATTCACGACGCCATATGGTATACGAAAGACATCGACAATTCTAAACTTGGTGTGACCGTTATAATGAAAAAGCCTAGGTACAACCTACTGATTCTTTGAGGTGATCATGAGACTGATCGGAACCGAGTGCCTAGAAACCCAATCTTAATAAAGACCCCAAGCGCTTTGATTCGAAGTTAGGTCCGTGAAGGTGCAATTTTAAAGTTTAAGAGCAATTTCGTTAAAAAGGTAATATCTATTAATGTTTTAATCAAATAGATCCAAGCAAATCAACTTATATAAAGGTCAAAAGAAACTAGCTGACCCCGCAAACGTTGTTCTGCCACATAAATGATTAACTGAATGAAAACTGAAACCGAAGCTTCAATCACTTCAGTGACTTCACGTCAATGAACGACATTTAAAATTATTGTTCAAACAACATAATATGAAAATTATTGCGATAAAAAAATAAAGAGTAGTGGGCAGGAGGCTGAAAAATACTTTACGATCTATTCAAATTCATTATGTGTCATTCTTCCCAAATTTACTTTAGATAAAATGTTCGACGTACGTAAATGTACGATTTCAATGCTGATTTCAAGTTTTGCGATAATTTTCGATCAATATCAGTGTAAACACTGAATGGATAATATTTTGTATGGAAATGGTATTTTATTATTTTCATAAGACGCATCGCACTAATTTTGCGATCTGAATATTTTGCAGTGACCACAGCGCGTTGTGAACTGTTGTTTCGCTCAATGACTAGTTTGAAACTTATGCACGTATTCTTGTGTTTTTTTTTTTACTAGGAAATACCAAAGCTGCTCTGTGGGAATTCCTCGTTTACTCCTACGACGAAACTGGAAGTTGTATGAATATACATACATACGGCTACGGTTCTCGGAAAGTTAAAATGGGTTCGATAAACTCTGTCATTTTATTACTATTCGACATTATGTCGGTGAATATACAGGATTTATTAATTATTAAACATTCTTAATTAATTAACTTAATTTCATACTCAGAGCTTAACGTCGAGCGACGTCAAAACAATTGTTGTAATGTTTTACCGCTTTTTTTTGTTGTTAAAAATAACACTTATATTTTAACACGTTTAAGAGTGCGCCTAAAGCCAGGAAAAAATCAGATTTCACCCGCGCGACGCGTTTCTTAATGTGATGTACATAAAGTCGAGAATAGCATGACAAAGTTCGGAGGAAAAATCAAAATTTAATCAGGAGTCCATTTTTGACCAAGTTTTATTTAATTACTCAATAACTAAACATTAATTTAAAAAAGTGTTCGGTTACTTTACTAGAACGTACAAATAGAAATTTTATTACCAAAAAATAATGTGGGGTCATCGCTGATAATTTCGAGTACTCGAATTAAAACGGGTTTTTTCGGTGTCATTTTTATTTTTTTATTGTAACTAACTCTGATCTATTTTTAAAATTCTATTCGGTTATTGTGCTTCTTCTTGATTGTACCCACACATCAATTTTTTTTTTGTCATAGTTTTTAGTTTCTTAACTTCAGTGAGCGGCGTTGAAAATGTCCTTTTTTCGTTTTCTGGCTTTAGGCGCCCCCTTAATGTATGTAGGTATAATACACATAACGAATTCAAATGGACAAATACAAATACAAATACAAAAATCTTTATTGCTGTTTGTAGGTAAGATAAGATAATACAAAACATTTTAAAAGTTGCCCCATACAAACTGGCCTCTGCGAGAGGCATGCAATATGTCTGGCAAGACAATTTGTTAGTCTTAATTTTTAAATAAAAACAAAAAAAAAATTTTTTTTAAATAATAGTCAGCTGATTAAAGTCTTCTTCTTCCTCATCTTCTATTAATTTCTGGTTTTTATTTATGTCATCTGATTCTTCATCTTCGATTCATTTCTGGCTTCTATTTGGTGATATATATTTGTGTGAGATAATGTTTGGTGAGCACAATTTCGCCAACGTCTTGTGTTTCATCAGGATATTGTCTTGTGTTTTTGAGTTTGATCAATATGTCCATCCAGGGTCTAAGGTCTTGCATTAGTAGATCTTGCAGTTCATGGATACTAAGTAACACTCATTATCACATCATAACTCTGTACTGATTCCGAAATGATTTCCTTTGAAAATTGCAAAACGTGTATTAAGACACTATGTAAGTATTTGAAATATCACAGGTGTTCAGATTATCGACATTATTGTCGATTTATGGTACTCATGTTTTTATAATCAGCATCATTCTTATCAACTCAGAATTTTAAATAAGTAACTTAATATTAGTGGACATTTTCCGCTCATCTATCCTCAAACTTTAAGTTACAATTGCGAAGCGTGTACCAGAACCGGATTATTATACCAGGAACCACATAGCTAAGTACTTAGCCACTTACTACATGATTTGCCTATACGAAGTACAAGTATATGAATAAAATCGTAAATAAACCTACTCCATAAAATAATTTAATTGTTACAACAAAATGAAACATAATAGGACTATAATTAAATTCCAAACAGTTATTTTTTAAATAATTTTGGCATTTTTTAACAAAACAATTCCAACTACAGTCTTCTAAAACCAAGTTCTAATAGATAGATTAGATTAGAATCGTTTTTTTTTTGACTAGCAAATAAAAAAGGTAACTCTGATATCAGGATCACAACGGAAGGGCACCGAGACAATGTCAGTAGGTACAATTAGGCAGCAAGGAAAACAAACAATTACCTTACATTTGTGGAAGTGAAAACTCGAGCAGTAAGTATAGGTCGGGGGTGCCATAAGACAGAAAGGCGGAGCCATCGTCGATCAACAGTCATATTGATTTCATTTTAATGGATTTCTAACAAGCGTACTGAGGGTGATTTAGATCAAACAATGTTGTGTGTAAGTTTTCGAGACGCGTTTTCCGAGTTATTATGTACTAACGTATGTCAATGTCATGGCCCAGAACTAGGCGCTGATCGCCTTTCATTAGCCAGTACAAGTTACCGCGTTAAGGTGCATGTTGGTGCTGAGACCGCGACACGAGACCACGACAGGAGACCGCGACCGGAGACCGCGGCAGGCTCTTGACACATAGAATTGTATGGGCGCCAGTTCGCGCCGAGACCGCGACACATGTCTCTATCTCCTGTGAAGTGCCTGTCGCGGTCTCAGCGCGAACCGCTACCTTTAGGTAGATGCAGTGTATGGTTCTGCACTAGATTTTGGGAAACATCTTTAGTTCACACATCCTTAAGGTGGCATTCGAATCTCCGATCCAGGTAGCACACGCAGTCGCTACTCGGCTACGGCTCGCCAGCACGTGCCGCCGCAGTTGCGTTCGGAATATTTTTCACGGAAATTCATATTCCATACTACATGGGAAACGAGTCGTGCAGCCGCCGAATGCGTTCTCCCTGCTTCCGCAACTTGCTACCGAGATTTGAATGGCTAAGTTGTCATTCGTTGCATGCACATTGCAATTGCATTTCAATGCACATTGTTATTTTTTTCCATTAACCATTAAAAAACATTACACCTCCAATTAGAAAATAAAGAGACTAGGGAAAATTCTCAGAGTTAAATAGGTCGAGATCCTTGTACGGGATATAATCTATGACTTCCCTTTTCTGCGTTCTCCCGTCAAGATATCAGTATGCTTTCTTGTCTCAGAGTTGTCTATAATCGTTCTCTTTTACGACCTCAATCCGGATAAACAAAACCAACGAGCGCTTGGTAAACAGACAATATTCATCATTGCATTGAGTAACGTCAGTACAGTACGTGTCGTCGTCGAGGTCTCTAATCTCAACTACCAAGGGCGAATTAAGTAAGGCAATTGATCGAATTAGGTGACAAAACCGATACTGAATTAAATTAACCTCAGAACACCCACTTCGCGAGGAATGACGTCAGGGGTGTTTACGAAGGTAACCTGAATAAACAAAAATACGCGATCCTGTGAAAAATAGAACGGAAGATTTATTTTAGCGATGTAAGTGCGAATTAAATCGATACGTACGAATACAGAAGGTCTAAAAGTCAGTTTTAAGGTGAAACATGTATTAAATTACATGTACATACCTACATACATAGTATACATATTATACTCGTATCCAAATAGACAAATAAAGTTTTAGTTAACTGTAATATGTACTTAAACTAAATGTGGAACTTCTTTGGTCGACATGGATATGGATCTGGATATTTACCGTGGTAAAATAGTGCATGAGTTCCTGTTATTTCGATACAGTTTCTTGCACCATTTTCACAGGTAAAAACTGACAAAACAATATTTTTCTCGAATTTCGGATTCCGGCTGCGTTGCACTTGTCGAATAAACGTTTAGTTTATGATCCTACAAACTCATCGAGTTTGCTTCTGGAAACCTTGTGCTATAGCAAGAACTGAATGTCCAGAATACGATAGGTACGAGCAATTATGCCGAGTTGCACGATACCGTTACAGACTCACTTTCTTTCGAACGAGTGGCCGCGACAGGCGCGTGCGCCCGCGCATGGAGAAACTCGCGCCGATTGTATGCCATCGGAATGACTACGCGGAACATCGACATATAAATGACCAATGCCAGAACGTTCATGGATAAGGATATGGCTTACTTTGGTCACATATGCAAATTAAAATCCTGCACTCCCAAATAGAGCAAGCTAGGAAGTTAATAATGAAGAACATCATCATGTCGTTTAATAGGTAAGTTAAGAACATCATTATAATGTAAAAGAGGCCGTAAGTAGAGAGAAAGAGAGTGGGTGGGTAAAATCGTTCGTGACATTTCCAGGAGACTAATTGTAATACATACCTCATTAAAGTATTACAAAAGTAACGAGATTACAAATACAATTGAATGTTAATGGAAGCATGACCGATGGTCGACACCTAGTATCGAGGTCGCCTGTAGTGATTCACGTTATAGCAGCCACTCCTATTCATATTTTAGCAATCTCTTAATTATTACTAATTCTAGGCCGTCCAACTTCACCGCTCTCATTGTCACACGCCTAGTTCTATAAATATCAATAAATAGAAAGTATAATACCGTGTTATTAAAATCAAACAATAGCTTGCGTGTAGTAATTGAAAGTTCGTGTCTGTGATAAAGACGTCAATGGAACGACGACGGTATTGTTTGGTGAAAAACAATGTTTACAGAATATGATTTAATATCGTTAGCATTGATAGGACAATATTCACAAAGAAGAGAAATACCGTGTTTAGTCGTCGGTTGCAATAAGGTATCATGGATCACTTGAATTATGACAACAGCCATCAGTCGCTATATCCAGGTACTCGTGCACTTGAACCGTCGGAGTCAAGTTCGTTTTAAGTTTGAGGACAGCAACTATTCGCAGCAGACACTAGCAACAGGTTGGAGTAGGAAGTGACTGGGCGAGCGAGGAGATCTCGAACGGCCTCGGATAGAGTCATGACACCTGCGGGCAAAAACTACGCTACCCTCGCCTGCCTCGCGAGACGCATTGTACCACGCTCTCGAAACCGGATGTGGGGCGACCTTCGTGTCCCTCAGGGACTTGGAACTAGTTCCGACCATTACAATAGAATACGGGCAAGGTTGCTGGTGAGAAAAGAATGCATTTTACAAGGCATAATGATTGGTAAAAATTTGAACAACAAAAACACAGCCATAGGCACGGTCTCACGGCACATAACGCGAATTGTTGTAGACTTAATTTCCTCTCCCATTATATTTTTTTAAGTAACCAGAATATAAAACTTGGTGAGAGATTGTAATTATCTTCCAATTTCATGTTTTAACGAAGTTAAATTAAAATAAACATAAAATAAATCTTGAATTATATATTAGAAGTTGAGGTGTCAACGCATCAGTAATATCATTAACCTCAGGTCAATAAACTCGCGTAGGTAAAGTCAACAGAGTTTTGCACTGGTAGCTGGTAGAACAATAAAACAGGGTTCTTGTACTCGGATCGCATATCGCATGGCTCCAGAGCTGCATATAGACGAACTAGCATTTCGACCAAATTTGGAATCCAGCCAAAGTAACTTTTACGTATGCATTTCAGATTTGTATTGAAGTAATGTTTATTGGACGACCGAAACAGCCTTGCGACATGAAGTCACGGCAATAATTAGATGGTCGTAAACGGAGGCGTTCAGTGTAGGCAAATTTTATTAGTTTACTCCATTGACGTCACTGGAACGGCCGAAAGGCCTTCGGCAACGATTCAGCTTGTCAGTACCATTTCTGCAAGATACTTTATCGATCAATTTCAACAATTGGAGAGCAGGAACTGAAAATTTATCCCATGACATTTAATCAATAAGCGCAAATAATACATTTGGCCAATATTGTTCTAGAATTGATTCGACTGTTACAAATTTAAGGTCAAGGCGGGCAGAGTGGTAGATTCACGATTAATACAATCAAATATGTAAAAGAGCTTATACACGACCGTACGGATTCCTTGAGCGAGTTAATAAATAATCTATATTATCGATTTCCTATTTCGCAATAGAGTTGAAAGCGAACCGGACATGTGAAGGCAGTGGTTCGCGGCGTCCTAGCGACCATTGATCACCGAAGCCGGTCCGCGCCGCTCGACATTGACCGTGCATCGTGATCGCCGCCGTTCACTTCGCCATGAATACTTTATTTTGTTGTCCGCGATTCAATTATGTTTCAGCCTGTTAGTAATTTATGTCATTCCGGAGGGAAAACTCGAGTAAAACGACACGCGAGCCGCGCTTCAACTTCACAAGCGGCGAACAAGGATTACTTAACATATTTTATGTTATTGTGGTTTACTCAAGTTTAGCATCATCTATTTAAACACTGTAATAATATAAACTAAGTCATGTGGGGTTGGAAAAATTGTGCGTTTTTTTATAAATTGCATTTAGTCATCGCACCTTCACTTTATTTGCATTCATATCATCATTCCCACATTTCAACTTAAGATACTTTCTTCAATCTTCCATGTTTACCATGGCAATATAATATATATCGCCTTTTTATAAGGTGATCGTCGTTACTTCTCATGTCGTGGCGGAGCTATGAGAATCTTCTGCTGTCCAATTTTATTATTGAAGTTAAAATATAAAAATTGCAAGAAACGACCTTTAGACGTTTCGCGAGAAATTCTTCCCACTGAGACTCTAATAGTGCTGTTATTGAAGTTGTTAGACAAGCACTGATATTTCCTCATATGGGCGCAGCGCTGTTCGATGTTCGTTGCTATCGCTAATTATTGTGCTTCGACTCGAGCGTTAATTGTTTCCTCCAACTGGTGTTCGCTAATCACTTTACATTCCCATAACATCTTCACGACGAATAATGTTGCTAGTTATAATATGCCATATATTTTCCACATCAATAGCCTTACTATTCAGTGCCAATGTAAATAATGATAAACAGCATTAGTGTTGTATGACAAAATGTCTTTTAATAGATAATATGTATTTCTATTAATTAGTAGGTACATTATTTTTTGAGTCCTATAATATTAAGTAGTTAGTGTTGTCCCAAAGTTGCGATGTTGTACACATACAAGGTCAAAGTAACGCCCAAAAGCTCAAGACGGTCAGAAACCGGCTCGGATACACCTCTAAAAGTTGGAGTCAGTTGGAAAGGACTCCTTTTAGCGGAGAACAGACACGCCTGCGTCTTACTCTCGTTGAACTTGACCAGATTGCCATAGCCCCATTTAGACACCGCCTCAAGGGTCAAGCTCAAACGTTCGATCAGACTCTCTCTCTGTACCAGTTTGCTGCCAAGTGGCTCTCGCGCTAGATATGTAACTCTCTACAACGGTGCTATCATCTGCGTACCCAAAGATACCGGGCTTCAACAGATCGTTGATTTGTAGCAAATACAATAACCTAGAATAACTGTGTTAGCGGATTTGACTAAACAAAACAAGTTCTTTTGTCTGACCAAAGAATCAATCACTTACGGAGGAGGCAAAAAATTAAAGATATCAGTGATTCGACCTTCGCAGCCAATCACAAGTTTAAGATAAATTTATTTCGGTCTCAATTGTTGAACGTGCTACAATTTATCGGAATCAAGCCCCGTTGACTGAGATTAATTACACTGATTGTTGTGTTTACAAAGTATAACATTAAATTTAAAACAGGTAATTTCGTACTCAAATGTTGTAAATAATATTTGAATTAAAACTAAACTAAAAAAAACTCAAGTATTGCACTTTAAAACCAAATCGGTATTAGTCTATTTTGTGAAACAAAAAAGTGTATATTATAAGTAGTAATTATATTTTAAGGAATCTGGGTTGTCCACAGCCAAAGCAATTTCCAATTCTTTGCGCAATTATTGTTGGTTTGAAATTCATTCATTTTACGCCATATTGTACAGCAAATACAATAATAAACAATTTCAATAAATCAGCAAATACATAAAGCATAGTTAATTCGAGTATTATGTTTGTGTATCACGCGGCGGCGGCGGCGGTACACCCATGTACGACGCAGGCGAGGTGTACAATAATTTAGTAAACCACCCCGTTTTATGGCCCGTAGGATGGCAATGTCCTTAACGGGCGGCCACGTAAGGTCACCCGCCAAGGCCAATCACGATCACGAAATTACAACTTTACATTATTTTTACTTCATATTAACATTTAATTAGGTATCTCTGTAGCCTCGAGCTCTAGGCTTCGAGTAATATTCGAAGCTTGAAGCTACATAGATTGTTTAGTAGCGATCTGAAAGAATTTCAGAGGGACCCAGCCATATTCTTGTTCTTTCTACGACTAGGCTTTGGCACAAAGAGTCTGCCACTACATAAGTAAACCCAAAATCTGTTTAAAAAATAAAGCTCGAAATAATTAATACATTTTACGAATATGAAACTAAGAATGACCTACAGTCTTCGACAAGATGTGGGTCGAGATATGCGTTTCCAACTGGTTTTAGGTAATAAATACGCGTTAGGCCTTGTTACTAATAGTAATTTTAGGCAACTCATTTAAGGAATTTCAATTTACCAACACAGATTACGTTTTCGAGTTTTATAGGGAAACAGAGAAAGTTAAAACCACACAGAATTTTATTTTTAGTTATTGACTATACCTAGCTGGTGACATCGTGTAGGTATATTATAGCTGCTAATGATTCTATCGGGAAAGCGGAATTCTAGAGAGAAATACAGAAAAAAAACACCTCTGCTGTATAAATTATAGTACCTGGGTGACCGAGCTTTGCTCGGTTTAAATACTAAATATACTTAGATACCTACAGATAAAAGACTCCAAGAAATATATTTTCTTAAAAAAAAACGAATTGAAAAAAAAAGAGAACCCGTCTGGATTCGAACCCGGAGCTACTAATTCGTAACCGCTATGAGCGCCCGACTTCCCGTCTGAGCTAATTATGCTGTCACGTCACGCGGCGAAATTTACCTTCACATTCTAATGTCTAATGTGACAGTTTTTCATTGTCTAAATACACGCATAATATGCGTTTTTTTTAATAAGACCTAGTTAGATCGATTTATCGTCCCCGAAATCCCCTGCATACATAATTTCATGAAAATCCGTCGAGCCGTTTCCGAGATTCAGATTCTATATATATATAATATACATATTTATATAGGTACAAGAATTGCTCGTTTAAAGGTATAAGATTAAGAGAATCATTTGCTTTGTTTCGCGATCTGGGCGGTCTGCAAATTAAATATTTTTCGTCCGGTGCTTTCTGTCCGGTGTTTTGCTAAGTGTTCTCCCGTGAAGCGAAATGTCATACGCGGTTACGGTTAAAGTCAAGGCGTAGCAGACATTTTGCAAGCTTTACAAATCGTGAAAGTTGTTGTGATTGGCTCTTAGCCACAATTTACTCATACAAATATCACAATCCAATAGATATAACACACATATTGCCATGTTTAGCACGTCGATTGGTTATTGCTACAGTATCTACAGCAATAACAATTATTTTTGAAACGGACTGTAGCGAAACTACTTAAAGTAAAGATATTGTAATGTATTCGCTCTAATTTCATTGACGCGAACGTTCATGGAACGGAAAATACAAATTGATAAATCTTCTTTAGGCAAGCGAGATTAAGGTTACCACGTGCGGAACGGAAAAACGTGCCAAATAATACGTAGTTCAGTTTTGCACCATTTCCGACATGTGTGTAACGTAACTAGCCCCAGAAACCCGGACGTTCTAACAGCGTAACACCTATGTAAGCGCATTTTTTAAAATTAATCATAGACGTCTTAAGCAAAGAGTCTAGGTACATTTTCACAACGATCTCAATATTGGTTTATATCGATGCATTTTCATACTCTTTACTTCCCGTCAAGATTACTAGTGTCGGGCGAGCTTACCACGGAGTAGATCCAAGAAAATCTAATAGCTAAACCCGAAACATACCCAAAAAAATATTGGTGGACATTCTTCACACATTAACTGGTCCCAAACTCAAAAAAGCTTGTACTATGCGTATGGGACGTATGGCCTTCTATGGGAGATAGCTAATATAATTATGTACATAAATAATAATTATTCATATTAAGTAATGGTGGTCGAAATCGATCATCACTACATAGTATAAAACAAAGTCACTTCCCGCGCCTCTCTGTCCCTATGTATGCTTAGATCTTTAAAACTACCAAACAGATTTTGATGCGAGTTTTTTAAATAGATAGAGTGATTCAAGAAGAAGCTGCGCTGGCTGAACCCTACGAGATAGATCAAAATAATGTACTGCAGTATTGTACACCTTAAAAAGGTCTACAAAAAAGCTTATTTTGGTATATGTCTATCTCTTAGGGATAAAAGAAGAGTTAAAAATTCTGCTCTCCTTCTCCTCCAATAAACTATAACTGTGCGAAATTTGACACTCCACCGTCCGCAATTTTTTCCTAAAGAAGGGTGCAAAGTTTTTTCTTGTTATTCTTCATATTTGTTCTGAAATTCCCTAGGATAATAATGAATAACCTAGAACCTACGGCTCAACGGGTAGACCTACTACCAACTAAGCGAAGAGGTCAGTCAAAAATTCAGCATTCGTCCTTTCTAGCCAACGGGGAAAAAGAATCGAACACACTAAGATAAGAGCACTGGCCCACTACCGTTAAAGTAAGCGGTAAGCGTGTTCTCAAAGACAAAGGAAGATTATGTACCTACGGGATGTACGTACAGATATCAGATGCGAAGCTTTTAGTGATGAAAAGGAAAGCGTAGGAGTTTATCAAGGCGGTCTTGAAAGAAATGAATCGGGCTCACGTTACCAGGAGTCGTTTTCTCCTTAGACGCACTCACTGCCTACGCAACAGATGGGCACGGTCAAGTAAACAGTAGGTAAACACTTGACACGTAGGTTGATATCTGCACCTGTATGACGACATTCTTACGCCATTTGCTGTAATTGCTTTGACGGTGCAGCGCCTACGATGCCATGAAATGTTTAATGCTTCAATATTTTCTATTGTATCTTAAGTATGTATTTGCAATCATATAGGTACTAGCAGTTTACCCGCGTAGTAGTCAAAAGCATATTATAATATAATATGAAGTAGTAGACCAAATAGCAATAAAAAAAAACAATGCCATAATAATAGTATACCAAATACTGTTTCTAACACATCCGTAAATACATATTATACATTCAATAACAGTTTAGATCCATCTATGAGTTTAGAATTATAATTATACTTTTTTAACTATGGAGGGTTTCTTAAGAATCAGACTAAATCAGCTAGATTATTCCGCAAGCAAAAGCGCCAGTGACGCGAGAAGCTGTTCAGTCTATTTATTTTTTGCAGATTTTCCAAACGTCTTGGACTGAACAGATAAAGAAAACAGCTGCTACGAGTATAACAATCTGATTTGAATCAGAATTTAGCAACACGGCGAAAAATATCTTACGAGGACATGATGTGTTATCCGCCAACTTGCAATTGGCCAGCATGATGGATCTGCTGGATTAAGGCATTGGCTCCCTCCTTATGAGAGAAGACCTGAGTGCCAGTAGTAGGACCATAAAGTGCACTGCCTTTACAGTATGTGTTATTACACGCGAGAATTGGATAGCAACAGTGTGAATCGTGCTAAATAATAATGTATGATGTATGATATATCATAGAATTAATTAAAATATTTTACGTTAAGTAATTATAATTTGTAACTTGTTTAGTGGCTAACTAACTAAAATAACTCTATATTGATAGAGTTATTGTATAGTATGTGCTCCAATGTCGTTTTTATTCGCAATATTTTGAATGCGTTGAGCTCTTTAAACGTAGATAGATAATGACGATATTAATCATTTTGGACGGAAAAAATGATGTCTTCTCTCATTAATTGATAGAATACCCCAACTGCTAAGTATCGAGCAAAACGCGGTAAGCGTTTTCCTCAATGCCAAATGGACTAGTTTAGTTACCCAAGTTATGGCAGGAACTCTCCGACCCTCAGCAAATAGTAAAGTGTTTATCGTAAACCTGGCGATACGGAGTAAAGTAGTGACGCAAGTTGTGCGTAAGTACAGGAATGTTTAGGGGAAAAGCTTGAGGGAATTTCCATAGCCAAATTAAACTAGTTCTGCGAAGATACGATTACTGGTCGACACCTAACTTTTAACCACATCATGTGGGTTAGAATTTCGGATCTGTAAATATGACTCCAGGAAATCGGATCTGTGAAGGCTTAGTATGCAGATGACAATTTGCAATGCAAGAAAACAACAGTAATAGTTCGCAAGATCCTTACGAAGGTAGGAGAGGACTTTAACTAAAACTAATTTTGAAATCTTTAAACAAAGCATACTATACATTTTCTCAGAATGGTTATAAATCTCAGAGGTCGCATGGTCGCATAGAATTGCAGTCCGAGCAAATAACCTTCAATGTATATATAATAAGTTATTGTCCAATAGCAAAGACCTACAATTTTATGAACCAAAGCACACACAGTTGTGGCTGTATTAATGAATAAATCCAGAAGTGTTATTTAATTTTTAGTAAAGAGTGACGAGACTGAGTAAGCGACACGCCTGCCCATAACAACAGCGTCATGCAGCTATTTGCTTCGCTCGTCACATCAGATATATAATTATTATTTTGGTTTGTTTTGCATGTATTATGTATTGAGTATGTGTATATCTATACGTATATTTCAATCTCAAATTCAACTCACGTTTTGGGGTCAATAACAGATAGGATATATTCTCATATATACGCCTAAATCAATCTATTTTGAATCATCCTATTGCTGGTATCCTATGTCGCCATGACTAAATTATACAATATGATTTAACTGAGACGAGAATATGTACCTACTCATCAGTGGTATTCATAATATTTTTCTTTTCCGTTGCAATACATACAGTGAATCGTCAGAATCATGGAGAGTGAAATCTCTGTAGAGACCTTTATCAAGCATTCGAGATTATCTGCGTTCAACATCAAACCTGTTATCTGATTACGTGTCCAAGATAAGGAACTGTTCTTTACATTGGCAAATGTACCGATGTTAATATGCGTACGCAGTACGACGATAAACGTCTTCTGTGTTGTCTATCGGTACAATCAATCACTGTGAGTTTATCTTATATTTTAACGTTTTTTTTGTAAAGAGACCTTTATGCTTCAACCGCTACTGCTTATCAAGCTTTAAAGCAAGCGTAGATTTCACTGGGTGCAACATCTTAAACTTACTAACTACAGTTACGATTACGAACATATCAAGAGTATGTATCTACAATGTACATACAAGGGATACTCAAAGTATGAAATCAGAAAAAAATATTGTTGAACTGTGTACAAACTAGTTGGTATACAATATTACTTACAACAGTCTGCCCTTTGCGAGCATACAATAATAACTAAAGTTAAACAAAGTTATACTTAAGATTACAAGTACTGATCAAACTGCTAAATGATCTAAATACTATACAATACTATGTACAGTGTACACCTGAAAGACAAGCCACCTCGAATTCAACACGAACCTTTGAATGTTTAACCAGATACTATTATTTGATTATACTTTTTGATCATCCCATTCCTAGAATACTTCTACGAATTGTTTTTTTTTTTTTTAAATAAACTTTGCAATTTTATTGCTCTCTTTTAAATTTGAAACTAAAATAAAGTGACAGCAATATTCAAGCCGTTATCATTTCTGTTAGGCGGAAACACTGTGGGCTACATACATTTCGAACGGAAACAAGTCAAGCGAAATTCCATGGGATCACATCGTCCCGTTACTTCCCGGCGCCATCATTAGAGTAGCTATTTGTGTGAGATAAATCTAATTTGCAACGTTTAATTACACACTCACAGTCTGAAGCCCGGAGAGGCGAAACTAAAGAAGTGTTTCACCAAACGGATACTTTTATATGAAACGAAATAAAGTCGTATGTATATAGCTAACTGTAAAAGGATTCTCCTTGTCGCATGATTTTTATACGGCATTGCGAAATAATGGATTAGGAGAGGTATTGAAACTGTACATGGAACCAATGCCGTACATAATCAAATGCCCAAATTTCATCTGTAAATCGTCGGAAAATCACGAATTTTTCCGACAAACCAATAATTAAAAACTTTAAATTTATAATTTTTATAGTTTCAATACCTCTTCTAATCTATTATTCTGCAACGCCGTACAAAAATCATGCGACAAGGAGAAATGATCGAGGGTTGCAACCCCCCCTCTTCGACTGTACTCAGTTGGACAGCTTATTACAAGTGACGGAATAGTGTTGAATCTTATTACTTTATACCCTTGTGTCATCCTACATAGGTCTCCTAGTGGTTCATTTACTACGTAAATTTTGTTCACGGGCCTGTATTTATTCTGTTCCTGTAGATATTAATAGAGAAGTTAATCTTGAAGTATATTTTAGATAAAAGATAAGAAATTAAATCGTGTCTTTATTAGCGTCCAAGTGGTCAGTTTGATGCAGTGCGCCTTTAGAAGTAACCCGTTTGAACGAATGGGTAAAACCACATGTGAGTCACTAAGCTTGGGCACCTCATTAAGCTTCGAAGAAAGTTGGCAGAACCGCTTCCGACTTTTTAATTGAATATTCAATTTTAATTTTTCGTCCTAGTTCCAGCGACATCGGCGGACCTTGGCCCTGTGACCTAGTTCGGCGCGTCCTGGGGATCTACCGCCTAGCTAAAACTGTCTTAGCTTTGATATTGCTTTCCCTTTTCTTTCCGCTTGAAATGATAGAGACAGGAATAGCAAAGCCATAGCCGATTTAGTTAGGCGGTAGAAGGGCTGGCGTGACAGACACCTCATTCAATATTTACTGCGCGCGTAATCGCCTCCCAGACAGCACCATCAATGATTCCAGTAAATGCTCACCGCTACGCTGTCACTTATTACTATAATTTTCTACTACAAATAGTCCGGTCAAATTAGACCAAAAATTATTAGTAAAGTTACCTAAATTCCCACCAAGCTGAAAATCGGTAAGATTGTTTAAAATATCATTAAAAACAAAATTTGAAAGTTCCCCATCTATCCCCTGTGAGCAAAAAGTTTTATTCAAGGTCAAAGGTAAAAAAAATGAGTTTATCGCGATTTTCAGCAAAACGGTAAGTTTTATCATAAAAATACCCAGACAAAAGTCGTAAGCCATAAAATTATCTACAAAAAATTGTTTCATACTTTTTTTCTACGAGCCACCGTTTCTGAGATATAACGATTAAAAAAGTTGTAATCATCATAATAATATGCATGAGTACGTTCGTGAGGAAGCACCTATATATTGAAACCTCACTCGTGGTCCCTGGGTGGTTCTAATCAGGTGACAAATTACCGGTGGTAGGCTTCGGCCGTGGTTGGTGACCACCCACTAGACTAAGTCACAACGCCAAGCGGCCTAGCCGTGTTCCGACGTGTTGTCTAGTGACACCATTAGGGGAAAACGAGTTAGATCAGTTGCTGCACAACTGAAAGACCGGTCTGTCTCACACCAATACTGTACATCGGGAAGCTAGTCATGGAGGGTAGCGGGATCCGAGGCGCGGTTGCCGCGACCGACCGAAGATAGTAGGGGGCCCAAGTAGTGTGCTAGCCCCTCATGAAAGGCGGCTCGCCATCTAGCGAAAAATCCCGGGATGCGCTATCCTGCCGGTTGGCGACCGGATGACAACGCTAGGTAGACATCTCCGGGGGGACTCGGGCGTCCCCGCAGTCTCCAGGCTATCTCCCCACTGGTGTATTCGTGTTGTGTGTTGTGACCAATGGCCAGTAGTGTGCGGCTTCGTTCTACTGCCGTTTTTCCCACCGATCCCCTCTCAAAACAAATATGAAACAAGTCAATTACAGAATCAAGTTTAAAGAGCGGCTGCACGTCTTGTCGGTTAAAGTGCACCTCACTAATATTCGGGGTCTGCACTCCAATCTCTCAACAGTCCACCATCACCTCGAGACTGAGCAGCCGACACTCTTGTTTCTTACGGAGACGCAGATAGGTTGTCCGTCGGATGTGGCGTACCTAACGTATCCAGGCCCAGATGGCATTCCTGCTCTACTAGAGCAGGAATGCCATCTGGGCCACTGAAGGCTTGTGCGCCTGAGTTGTCACCGATATTGACACGCCTATTTAGACTCTCTCTCCAAACTGGGCTAGTACCGAATTCTTGGAAGCTTGCCAATGTGCAATGTGCCCAAAAAGGGTAGTGTCAACTACAGGCCCATCTCGGTCACGTCCATACTCTGCAAGACTATGGAACGTGTCTTAAACCACAGGCTCCTAACGTACCTAGAATCGAACGATCTCCTCAGTGACCAGCAATACGGGTTTCGCCGAAACCGGTCCACCGGGGATATTCTAGCGTACGTCACTCACATCTGGAGTAAAGCTATTGAGAACCAGGGGAAGCACTTGCAGTCTCCCTGGATATCTCGAAGGCTTATGACAGGGTTTGGCACGATGGCCTTACAAGGAAGCTTTTTCGTTATGGTTTGTCTACTGGATTCATTGCGTGGATATCGGACTTCTTGAGGGATCGATCCATACGAGTCGCCATTGATGGCTGCTCGTCGGATCAAATGGCTATCAATACCGGAGTCCCTCAAGGGTCGGTACTCTCAGCGACGCTCTTCCTGCTACATATCAACGATGTTGAAGCCCGGTATCTTTGGGTACGCAGATGATAGCACCATTGTAGAGAGTTACATATCTAGCGCGAGATGGGCACTGGGCATCAAACTCAGGTATTGATAGAGAGTCTGATCGAACGTTTGAGCTTGACCCTTGAGGCGTTGTCCAAATGGGGCGATGCCAATCTGGTCAAGTTCAACGAGAGTAAGACGCAGGCATGTCTGTTCTCCGCTAAAAGGAGTCCTTTCCAACTGACTCCAACTTTTAGAGGTGTATCCGTGCCGGTGTCTGACCGTCTTGCGATTTTGGGCGTTACTTTGACCTCTACGCTGAACTTTGGCTCGTATATCGAGTTCAAGGCTAAACTGGCTGCCGAAAAACTTGGTTTCCTCTCAAAAGTGCGAAGGTACTACAAGTCTTAACAGTTTCTTACATTATATCAAGCAGATTCGCTCCTGTATGGAGTACTGTTCGCACTTTTGGGATGGATCGGCTGAGTATCAGCTGGAGGCTCTGGAATCGATAGAGAGACGTGCAAGCAGGCTCATAGACAACGACACTCTTGTGCGAAAAAGACTTCAAAGTCTTGAACATCGCCGAAAAATTGCTAGTCTATCGGTTTTTTATCGGATACACTTCGGAGAGTGTGCAACTGATTTGCATGGTCTGATACCACTTTGTCCTTTTTTCTATCGGAATGCTCGTAGCTCGAAAAAGCGACATCGTTTCATGGTTGATGTTCCAAAGACACGAACGAAGAGATTTGGCTCTATTTTTGTGATAAGAACGTCTAGGCTGTGGAATACGTTGCTTGAGTGGGTTTTCCCCGATGGTTACAATCTTTGTGTCTTCAAATCGAGAGTGAATCGGTTTTTTCTAGGTAAACACGCTCCATCGTAGACCGCATCGTCGCTTAACATCAGGTGAGATGGCGGTCAAGTGTAAACCTATAGAAGTTAAAAAAAAAATCATCATAGGTGGCGAGGAAACGTGTGCAAATTATGACGATTACAACTTTTACAACTTTTTGAATCGTTATATCTCAAAAACGGAGGCTCGTAGAAAAAAAAGTGCTAACATTTTTTTGTAGATAATTTTATGATCTACAATTTTTGTCTGGGTATTTTTATGATAAAACTTACCGTTTTGCTGAAAATAACGATAAACTCATTTTTTTACCTTTGACCTTGAATAAAACTTTTTGCTCACAGGGGAAAGATGGGGAACTTTCAAATTTTGTTTTTAATGATATTTTAAACAATCTTACCGATTTTCAGCTTGGTGGGAATTTAGGTAACTTCGAATGTCTAAATTGACCGGACTAAAATAATTGTCACAGTTGTTGTTGTCACATTGTTAGTGGACATACTTGACTGTTTCATGGACTGGGGATATATCTGATTGTTTGTTTGTATTTGTATACGTGTTGTCAGCGTTACCGTGTCATAAACATAACAACAACAATGTCATTCTTAGACCCATGTTGGAATAGGCGAACAAAAAAACAGAAATTTTCAGATGCTTTTTTACTGTTTTACTTAACAGATTTTGAAAAATTGGTGGACGATGAGTTTTCTTCTTGTGTCTACATTTTGAAAACTAATATTTTCGATCTGAAATCACCGAAACATCGAGCAAAGTGATTTGCTATCAGTTTTGGGAGCTACCTATACGCTCATACATCGGAAGTAGCAAGAATTTGTACCTATACCGAATATTATTAATTACGAACGCAATTCTTAAATTATCTAGATAATAATATTTACTTTGGCTATTAAGATTTTAGAAATCAAGAATTCATTTTGACATTAGCGTGTTTGTTTCGACCAAAAAACGTGCAAGCAAAGTGCCTATTTCGTAAGCTTTCACCTTTATTGTTTGGTTAACTGGCTTGCTAACACAAATTTATGAGCTTTTTCCTTCACAACCGGTTCAACTTATTTTTATGGGAATCTAAAAGTTGATGGGTTTTAGATTTGACGTTTGCTTTACTTCGGTCATGATTTACTAGCGATTGAGAATTCTTTTTTGTGCTCTTTTGTCAAAATATTTAGAAAGCCGATTAAGAAAATTAAAACATAGCCTGTAGGAATCGAAGTATAGAACCATGACTACTTCTCGATTTAGATAGAACAAGGAAAGTTTTGTATCAAATACATATATTCAGAATATTGAGCGAATTTGAGAACTTTTTCCATTTTGAGATCGGTTAAAACAAAACTAAGTTCTTGAATAATTAAAATCAATTTGTATCGAAAGGGAAAGTTTTCAAATACTAATGTTTTTGTTGCAATTCCAATTAAGTAATTGTAATGAGTGTGGTACAGAATAAATAGTCTAGTCCGTTCAACTAGGTCAGTAAGTAGGTACTTCAGATTCAGATAACAGCGATCGTTTGATTTCCTGGTAGATGTGTCGGTAAGTATTGGTAGTAACTACGTACAAATACTATTTGGATACAAAAGGCCCTTGAGGAATTCACGGCTTTGAACGATCAAAGCTCACGTGAGTAGGGGCGGATACCTTATCAATATTTGAGCTGCCATTCCGAGTATCGGAAAACCTCTTGGTAGAACCAACACGCGTCAACTGGCCTGGCAGTGGTAACCTTGAGTGTCGTCACTCCAATCAAAAGAAATCACGGTGAACGCGAGTGTCGGAAACTCGGAAACGAACCCACTTGTAAAGTTCGAGGACGCCCTTATTTGCTGTCGCTATCAAATATTTCACCAAACATCGATCGAGAATGAATGTTTTTTGTATCATCACTTCCGTGGTCATTACAGAGGTCATGGTGTTGAGGTGTTTGCGTGACATGACAAATGAAACTTATGGAATTTTTACTTTTTATTTTTTGAGAAATTATTGTTTGAATAGTATGTTTATTTCATAAAAGAATCGAGTTCATCTTTCAGGAAAACATGTTCCTTTTCGTCGTAGAATGCAGAGATTTCCTCCAAGATCTTAAGAGTACTACATCAGCAGAAGCGTTCGCTATCACATCTATTCAAGTAAATAAAAACAGCTGTCTTGGTGTTGCGACAAATAATGATAAAAACATTTTGCTGGAGATTTCTATGACACCAATTGAATCTCAGTTCATTACAATATGCATAGCATACGTATGCCTGATATAAAATCAATTTCGTAATTCAGATAAGGATTATGTAACAGAATACTTATTTATCACGATAAAATAGATAATTAATACTAGACATAATTTTAATCACAGAAGTTTCTTTCGGTAGAATAGTAATAGGTACTCAAGTACTATGCCCAGAAAGATTAAAAATGTAGCATTGAGGCACATGTGTGGTATCCAAAAGCAAACATCATCCTAAATTCATTAACCATGTCATGAATGACTAAGTATGAGTGGTTACGAAGGTTTTCATGTTTGCCCAAATTAATTATGAAAGGGAGGTACCTATGAGTGTGTATCTTTAACAACAAATTGTGAGGGATTACACATAGAATTCAGAACTTTGTGTTTTCCATCTAGAATACACGAAGTTCTTTATGTGAACCCATAGGGTTACATTATATTTTATTAAATACTAGCTGATACCGCTTACGTTGTTCTGGTAAATAAATTACTAGTAGCGTTCCGCAGTTTTACTAGCGTAATTTCCGTTCTCGTAATTTTGTAAAATTAGGTAAATATCGTAATAAAAGCGGCCTAAGTATTTGCTGTTCCAGACTATAATCTGCCTGGCTATAAGCTGCGTTCCAAATAACAAGCCGATCCTTACAGCCGTTGCGACAAACCAAACTTTCACATTTATATTGTACAACTAACTGCGCCCCGCGACTTTAGTCGCGCGTCGTTCTCATTCCCTTAATTTTCCTGCGATGGTATAATACCTCACGGGCAAAGGTATGGTACTTCACCAGGCGGACTCTGCTAATAGTCATATCGCTACAAAATATTACACTATCTCAATTTAATAAACTAATTTTCAAAGCGATATAATGAGTCAACGCGAAGTCTTCAGTCTTCAACAGCCATGGTCATTGCTGAGGTAGGTATGTAATTAAAGAACATTAGATCATGATTTATTAAAACCCTTTGTAACCTTTTCGATAAATTCATCTTCTGGCGGTTGTACAATTGACCTATTTGTATTGTCTGTTCAACATAAAATATTTCCAAGTAGATATAATAGGTACTTTTAAAATTATAACACTAAGTGAACTTTTGCAGAATATGTAAAAACTATCTATTATTCGGATAGTTCGGATTATGGCCGACTAAACAAAAATAAAAAAAGTAAAATTAGGGGGGTCCATTAAGTAATAGATTAGCATAAAACGCGAACTAGGTATTTGTAGAGTTTTTCTACACATTTTTTACTCAATTTCTCTCAGTTTTCTCACAGAATGAACACATTTTTTACGAAAAAAAAATGACATGAGATAACGCAGTTCGTTATCCATCATCAGCATCAACCCAGTGCCAGTGCTTTCTAGTGCCGGTTTACATTTTTCCAGTAAGCAATCCAGCGCTGGATTCGATCGCTGGACTGGAATAATGTAAACCGGGCATTGTGGTGATACGGATCCTTCGGCGTAAGAGTCAAATCCGCACTTGATCATATTTTATCGACTAATCTTATCGATACTTACTATTTTTAAACTTAACCGTTACGTCGCCTGATGTTAAGCGACGATGCGATTCTACGACGAGTGCGCTCACCACGCGCTCACCTAGATGAAACTGTTTTATTCTAGACTTAAAGATAACCGAAATATTTAAGCATCCGGTATTGCCGATATTTAGGCAACATACTTCGCAGTTTTGATATTCTTATCACTAATGTAGAGAGTAAACCCTTTTTTTCGAATATCTGAAACGTTAACCACAAAACGATGTCGCCCCTTTCAAGTACGAGCAGCCCTAGAGAAAGCAGAGCAAGCTAGGTACCTAGTAGGTATTCGCTCATACAGATCAGATGCAAACTCTCCGAAATGTGTTCCATGAAAAACCGGTAAACTAGCAATTTTGCGGCGATAAATCGAATAGACTTAAAATAATAATAGACTTTGAAAAATCTTTTGCTAACAAGGGAATCATTGTATTTTGGCACATCTTTCGATCGAACTAAAATTTGTATGGGTTCTTTAAAAAAAATTACACTCTACACTCTTAAACTCTCACTCTCTCTAGATCGAGTTACGTCAGTACCTACTTGATGTACTTATATAGTTACAAAGTGCACGCTATGAATTTAGAAATGCAAAGTGAGTGGTTAACCATAGGTGAGTTTTGTATCCCATTAGCTCTAAAGTGGCGCACCTTGCTATATGACTGGTCTCCTGCCTTATTAAAATTTTATCTGAACGCTTTCCAAATGACCCTCCCTGACCAGAGTAACTTGGTAAGGTGGGGAAAAGCCTCTGAAAAATGTTGCTATACTTGTGGTGAGGCGATATGTACAGCAAGGCACATATTGGTGGGATGCAAGGTGCTCCTTAATAGGGGTCATTACTCACAGCGCCATGACAGAGTACTTGAAATCATACGTGAAGCCGTAAGCCTTTCGGTAGCTAGAGCCCAAAAGGGATTGACGATGAACAAAAGACAAATTAACTTTGTAAAAGAGGGCTCAACTTCAAACTCCAAGAACAAGCCTTACTCAATCCTGGGTTCAGCACCTGATTGGACAATTTTAATGGACACGTATGAAAAGCACTACAAAATCCCAGAGGATGTGGGTGTTTCGTCATCCAGACCGGACATTTTCCTTTTTTCTAGGGCTACGAAACGCATAGTCCTGGTAGAACTTACCGTACCGTGGGAAACTAATATACCTAAAGACCACGTGTTGAAACAAAATAAGTATTACGACCTACAAAATGAATTAACAAAAAATGGCTATGTAGTTAATTTATACGCTGTAGAAGTAGGAGCGAGAGGTATACCAGCAAAATCTCTCTATAACCTGCTTAAAGACCTTGGATTGTCCAGAAGTGCAGTAAGTTCTATACTAGAACGAGTATCTAAAGCTGCACTAGTAGGATCATATCGGATTTGGCTGGGCAGGGAGAGAAATACGAGTAGTGAAGGTGAGTGTTGACGTACGTCAATGTAAGGGGCCCCTTTTAAACCTACAGCCCGAGTCACAAGTCTTGGGGTCTATTCGAGATTTCTCTCTCTGCCACACGATGGACCCGGCACCCGCACGGTGAATCCATGGAATGCTAAGAAGTACGTCTCAGACCCCCTAAGTACATCAAACGCTGATCCCTTGTCCCTTACGGTTATGGTTCCAATTACTTGAGCATACGTCTTAAAAAAAACATGATTTTACTAAACAAATACGACAAACCAAGCTTGGTTATTCAGGTACTTATTATTGGCATGTGGTGTGTTACACAAAGACGCTAGCTCCCACAATTTTTTTTAAATTATTAACTTTTTGTCAATTTAATATCTAGACTTAAACAAAGGGCCAGACAGGCCCTTAAAACAAAATGTGTTATGTTCAAGTATGAAAGTAATTTAGTAAATCCATCAATTATTATTTTCATGAGTGGCAATGGCCTCATAACTTTCATATGTATTTAGTCAGACTTGATAGTAGTAATGTAGTGTTTTTGTAATCACTGTACGTTTCAAACAACATTCCACAATTTGATTTCATGTGAGTAATTACCTAACTATATATAGTATTCAATTATAAATGTGGGTTGCTAAAACGCTATAAAATTATTGTTTGATAGAGATTAATTTCAATGCGTAATTAGTTTGTGGAGTTTCTAAATTAACTGCAACATGGTTAAATATTAGGACTTACCTGTTGATTAAGGAGAACAGTATTCTGTGTCATACTATTACTTAACACTATTAAGTAATTATTAATTATGTTTCAATTTCAGTTTTAAATTGTCCAAATAACAAAATTTGTATTTTTACATCTATGACCAAATGCCATCAGTTATTATCTATAAAATAGTTTTTTTGTTAAGATGGCTCAGTGTTGTAAAAATAATATGAACAAACGAGTTTTGTCCCTTTGTCTCAAGGACCTGTCTGTGTGTAATATGTGTTGGTTATTATGTGTTGCTAAAACAATTTTTAACTTGGGTATGATGTGATGCCATAAATTTTAGAACCAATTACAATAGGATGTTCCATATGATACACATGGGGACATGGGATTTGTAATTAATGGCATTACTGAATGAACCTAACAAATAGAGTTGTAATAGTTACATCTTGTAACTTGTTATACTTATATTTAGCATATTATATTAGCAGTGAGATTTTTACAAAATAAAGTGGCCAAGTGCGAGTTGGACTCACCCATGAAGGGTTCCGCTGTAGCAAGTAACATAATATACATAGTACACATAGTTCTTGTAATTCGTTGTAACTTAGATCGAAGTTTTAATAATAATGTATTTATGACATACTAAAAAAAAACTACTCATCAGATCGAGTTCAAACCAATTTTCGTTGGTAGTTTGGATGGTAATGTACATCATATATATTTTTTAGGTTTTTCATTCTCTTACTTTAGAAGTTAGAGGGGGGGGGCACATTTTACCACTTTGGAAGTGTCTCTCGCGCAAATTATTCAGTATAGACAAAAACTATTTTAGAAACCTCAACATCATTTTTGAAGACCTATCGATAGAAACCCCACATGTGTAGGTTTGATGAAAAAAAAATTTTTGAGTCTCAGTTCTCAGTATGGGGGGCAACCCTAATTTTTTTTTGTATAAATCTTAATGCGGTTTACAGAATACATCTACTTACCAAGTTTCAACAGTGTAGCCCTCATAGTTTCGTCAAAAAGTGGCTGTGACATACGGACAAACAGACAGACAGACATGACGAATCTATAAGGGTTCCGTTTATACGTTTTACGGAACCTTAAAAACTACCTGGGAAAATACCACAAGTTCAAGAGTTACTTAATATAAACAGAGTCTGTATAGAAACATTTTAAATAATTAGTTGTAAACCAATGTTTGTCAGTGTAACTTACAAGACTAAATTTATCCTATGTATTAATATAATATGATTGCCTAAATAAATAATAACAAAAAAAATATAGTAAGTATATAATTTATCTAATTCCATATTTCCTAAATCCATCTAGTTGTAATGATGTAGTTGATTAATAATACTATCCAAACTTTCACATAATATTTAAGATTAGTAGTATTCAAAAGGTAATGTTGCTGGGATACATTAATAAGGATTATGTGATTTTGTGTGTGTAAGATACAAGTGTTGATCCAAATATAATAGAAAAGAAAGTGTAATTTGAAAAGAAGTCCAAATATTGAGATTATCTTTCTCTTATTCTGTCACCATGTTTTTAGACAATGCAGTGCATGAATTCTATACAAAAATCAATAAAGTCTTGAAAAAACATTGTCTGCTCTATAATCTGTTGTAGTCACGAGTGGTGTAAAGGCAGCAGACCCTGGTGGGTCCCAGATATAGCAGACCAAGACTTGGAAAATATTTTTCAAGCCCGTGGTGCAGTTCACACAAGGCCTGTGTCTTCCCACATATTATTATAAAAGCATATTATTCAGTTCTATTTCACAGTAGGCCTAACATTGGAACAGAAAAATATTTTTATGACTATGACTAATAGGATAATGTTAAATTAACATAACCAGCGATTGATGAGATAATTGACCTTGATTGTCCTTGAAACTATAATACATTTCTATTATGCACAATAGTTTTGCTCGAAATACTCATGACCTTCTTGAGCAATCTCTTATTCTGTAACACAGTGTAGATACTGTGGAAACATTCAACTACTGCCAAACTCACAATATAAATGCATGAAGCTGCCCATCTCATCACTCAACAGTTGGATGGAGGATTCTATAATGGAAAACCAAAACCCTCAAATAACTACCTGCAAAATTCAGAAAGCTTTGTCTGCACTGTTGTTATTGCTGCAATTTTTAAGTGGTTGTTGAATGCTAAAAACTGGTTTTGTTATATTTTATTATTTTCAATCTTTGTACAGCTTGATTGTTTTGCTTAGTATCATAAAAAATTGTGAACATAATATTCCTTCATCATAGATATTCGAGATGAATGTCCTATTCATAACGTTTAAATGTATATTTTGTAGGCTCTTACAAAAACATTTAAATAAGAATGTGTGGTGACTAATTACATAGGTGAAATGTTATTATGTCTCCAGTATTGAAAATTCTATGTGACATTATAATTAATTACTTACTTAATATTATGGTAAAAAAAATTACCCTGCAAAATATAAAACATCAAACAGTGTTTGCATAAAGCAAGAGATGAAAAGAAATACTCACTTTTTGTACACCCTGCAGAATGAGTTGTTGATTCTCTTGTCAGAGTTATGTCTTCGGCGGTCCTCAAATAAGTCTTTAATAGCAGTCACTCCTAGTACAAAAAGCACAGGCATCATGGCAATCTCTTTACCGAACGCATTGATGGCCGGGACCCAGTTCAGTAGCACTATAAAAATGAAGTACACATTCGCAATCCTGTGGAACTGTTCGAACAAGTTTTTCGGTAAAAACGAGAGCAAAGTATACTTTGTAGTCCTGACTTTATTATCACATCGGTGCCCATTAGGGTGATCCTTCGGCGGGGTCTTGTCTGGCACGAGATGGTTGGGGATGACAACGAGGTGGCGGTTATCAATAGCGGGCTGCTGGCGGCGCAGCAGCCAGAAGGCGGCGCGGCGCCACGGGCCGGCCACCGAGCCGCGCCGGATCGTGTAGATGGAGTCGGAGCGCGAGGCCTGGCGCGAATGGTGAGCGCGCACCGAGCCCACCCGCGGCGCCGCGCTGGCGGGCGGCGGCTCGCGGTGTCCCGGCGGCAGGATGAAGTCGGTGCGGCTGCCCGTGCGACTGTGGCCCGGCGCCGCCGGGGTTGCGCCCGTGCGTCCACCTTCGCCGATCTGCCCGTGCGAGAGCGCTCGCTGGTGCCCTCGTAGCGCTGACTTCAGCGGCGGCCGAGCGGGTGCTCCGACCCCGACCGCTGTCGGCGTCCCTCCATGGCTCACGGACCTCGAGTGTCCTTTCCCCTTCGGGAACAGGTATGTTTGCTCCGGGACACCGGGCAGACATGGTGCAGTCGGAGTCTCTCCACTTCCTTCTGTTGACATTTTTATGCATCTGAACGGTGAACGACCCGCTTTTCCCTTTCATTTAAAACTGCGGTGACCGTGCCGCTGCACCGTGTTTTTCCTATTTCGACGATTTGATTACAGAGACTGTGCCATAATTACCGAAACATATGGTTATAAGTCATTTGCACTTTTTACACTTCACTCTGGTTCATTTTTAAGAACTGGGTAAAAGTAAACATGTTTGTTAGCTCTGTAAAACACACTATTTATAATCAAAAACAAAGCATAAGTGAATCTGATGTATTTGTCCGCCACGGCGACGCAACAGTTAAAAATCAACACAAAAATAAAGCATGAAGAAATACAACAGAGTCGCGCGACTGACTGAATTCAATTTGGCAATTTTGTTTGATTGACGCTGAACTGGGGAAAATGATTTTGACGCAACTTGCTGCCTGGCGTTGACATTATATATGTCAATGTTACTTTGACAACTTAATTCGATTTTTTTTAATTGTCAATATCAAACAGATTATATAAGCTCTACATCCCACGCCACGCAATGATGATGAATGATCGTGTATAAGTTTGTTTTTGTTGCTTGCGGTTGGCATTTCCGTACAAGTTATTTATCTATGGTTTCGTCGACGTCATCGTGTCGGACATATTTCTTCCGACATTTTGACATTTATCTCCCGGTTTGATAAACTAGTCACGGTAGATTCTTTTGTATTTTTATTCTTTAGAAATTTCCTCACCATGGATGAAGAATACGACGCAATAGTGTTAGGAACAGGTTTGAAGGAATGTATCCTCAGCGGGATGCTTTCCGTATCTGGGAAGAAGGTGTTACACATTGATCGTAATAAGTACTATGGTGGTGAATCTGCGTCAATTACCCCGTTAGAAGAACTGTTCGCAAAGTTCAACGCACCGGCGCCCGACGAAACTTACGGCCGTGGCCGCGACTGGAATGTAGATTTGATTCCAAAGTTTTTGATGGCCAATGGCCTTCTCGTGAAGCTGCTGATCCACACGGGCGTCACCCGATACTTGGAGTTCAAGTCCATCGAAGGCAGCTATGTTTACAAAGGCGGTAAGATTTCTAAAGTTCCCGTGGACCAGAAAGAAGCCTTAGCATCAGACTTAATGGGAATGTTCGAAAAGAGGCGTTTCCGAAACTTTGTGATTTACGTTCAGGACTTCCAAGAAGAGGATTCGAAAACATGGAAAGATTTCGATCCAAACACTAACAACATGCAATCATTATACGACAAGTTTGGCCTAGACAAGAACACTCAGGACTTTACTGGGCATGCTTTGGCTCTGTATCTCGACGATAACTACCTTCAACAGCCAGCTTCTCAGACTATTCGTCGCATCAAGCTCTACTCGGATTCTTTAGCTCGGTATGGCAAGTCTCCCTACCTGTATCCTATGTATGGATTGGGCGAACTTCCTCAAGGTTTTGCTCGTCTCTCTGCTATCTACGGGGGTACCTATATGCTGGATAAGCCCATTGACGAGATTGTGCTGGGAGAAGATGGAAAAGTAGTGGGAGTGCGTTCCGGAAATGAAGTTGCTAAGTGTAAGCAAGTGTACTGCGATCCGAGCTATGTACTAGACCGTGTCCGGAAGAAGGGTCAGGTGATCCGTTGCATTTGTTTGCTAGACCATCCAATTGCCAACACCAAGGATGCTCTGTCCACCCAAATCATCATCCCTCAGAAGCAAGTAGGCAGAAATTCTGATATTTATGTATCTGTAGTGTCGTACACACACCAAGTGGCTGCCAAGGGTTGGTTCATTGCTATGGTTTCTACCACTGTGGAGACAAAAGACCCAGAGTCCGAAATTAAACCTGGACTGGATCTCTTGGGGCCGGTGAAGCAGAAGTTTATCTCCGTGTCGGATTACTATGAGCCCATTGATGATGGCAGCCAGAGCCAGATATTCATTTCAGAGTCCTATGATGCCACCACACACTTTGAGACTACCTGCTTAGATGTCCTCAACATTTACAAGAGGGGCACAGATGAAGATTTTGACTTTTCCAAAGTGAAGGTAGAACTAGGTGAAGAAGAGCAGTGAACAGGCTAACGTTTATTTGTATTATGTACATTGCGCTTGTTATTTTTGATGTTTGAGAACTGTTCTGGTAACAACTAAAATATTAATTAGGGGGATTTGGTGGCAATTGAGCCTAGGAACTATTATATTGGCAGTAGAGGTCATATGCAGAATGCCCATAAATTATTTAAGCCAAATTATATTGCTGTATAACATTTTTTTATTTAATCTGAAAATTTATAAAAAAAAGATTGTTATGTAAAGGATTACATTCATCATAAGGTTGCTTTTATTATGTTAAGTATACAAAGCTATAAAATGATCTGCACAAGTGCTGGGGTTATTTGTACTGAAAGATCATTAATGCATTCCATGTGTCGATTATTTTGAACCAGTAACCATATCATATGTAATATGCATTGTCCAAATTATGAATGCTCACTATACCTAATGTTTTGTGTAAGATCATAATAAAGTTACACTGTATGAAATTGTTGTTTAATTCTGGCTACCCCCCCTGATAATTGTTTGTTGGTTCTACCATACTGCTAAATTGCATACTATAACTTATTTTTACTGGTTACTCTTTACCATAATAAATTCAAATCATCTCTCACAATAAGTTTGTCTTGTATTTATCATGGCTCTAGCTATTTCTTCAAAATAAATTGATGCAAAGGCTGGTCAGCAAAATTTTGAAAAAGATGTCCTGAATCCGTAAAAAGTACAAGAAATTGTTGGCTATCTTTTATGGACGTTGCATTCAGTACCTAATCAGTTATTGTGCATTATAATAGACCTATAGTCTAAAAACTAGGTGAAGCATGGGAAGTAAATCATGTTTTATTAACGAAGGTATTATAGTAAAACAAAATAATAGGTCAATTACATTGTATTGAGCATTTGTACTTAAATTTGTAATGAGATATTTTAGACTAGATATCACATATTTAGAGTATACTTTAATGAATAGAGGTGATCATCCCTGCAACCCATGAAAATGTAGTCACCATAGCATGCGGGAGAAGAGAATGTCTCGTTAGGAAGGCGGTGTCCTGCAATTATTGTGCCATTGTCTGATTCCAAGACGTAGAGCTTCCCGTCATTTGAAGCAGCTAGGATCAACTTGTCACTGAGCCCGCAAGGCGTGCAGTAAACGGGTGACGTCACCTCAGTGTTCCAATGTAAACTCGGTTGAAAATTCTTTACATTAATACTGTAGACTTTGTTGTCGAAGCATCCAAACACAATCTGCCACTTCAGCTTGTCCACTTCTTTGATGTACAACGATGAGAATATATTCCCCTTTGCGCCTTGATACTTCCAAATCTGTAAAATAATACAAATAGGTATGTACATATTATATGTGGCAAAACATGAGTCATTCAACTTTACTGGTGCAAAAGATAATGGATGACGTTATTATTATCATCGAAACGCGCGTTTACCCGTAAATTATTTATTTGACTCACAGTTTAATTTGTGGTTATTGTCAGTTATATAACAGTAATCACCTGCCACCAGCTGTTTGTTTAGTCTAATCTACTACATCAGCAGTTATGGTAAAACTTACATTTGAATAAATACATAGTTTTTTTTTATTATAGACACATTTAAAGTAGGCATTACTATAAATAAACACCTGCAACAAATTCAGCATAACATAATATTTCCAGAAACGAATGATCCGTTTAACCCCCTGTACAGGTGATTTACTGATTTTTGAGAAGTCTTGTTCTTATGTTATTTTTTTTTTACTTTCTTATCGCCTGATGTCTAGCGACGATACGATTACCTAGAAGAAAATGATTCACTCTCGCTTTGAAGAATTAAAAAATAAAGATCACTAACCATCGAGAAAACCCTACTCAGGCAACGCTTACCATAACTTTCAAAAAATTTCAGCATGGTACTTTTGAATGCCGTGCTAATGCAGATCATTGAAGTTATATCATTTGTGTGTGACACAAAACAAACATTTTAAGTCGTTTTGCCCCGCTACTCATCAGCCAGGTCTGCATCTGTATGACCATGAGGACTGTGATGTCATGATCATCAAAGATGAAAAGATGATTGTGTCAGTATCCTCACCTTGATTCCCTTCTCCACCGTCCTGCAGTGTATCTCGCCGCTGACCTCCGCGAACACGACGTACTTGTCTCCGTCGTAGAGCGCGGGCGCGGCGAACACCGGCGCCGCGAGCGCGCCGCGCCACGCGAGCGCGTGCGTGGGCGCGTGCACGCTCGCGCACGCGCCCGACAGCGCGCCCACCAGGATGTACTCGTTCTTGGCCAGCGCCAGGTCCGCGGAGATCGCCTGCTCCACGATCGGGATCGCGTATTTTATGGCACCCGTCTGGAAATAAACAATAGTGTACTGGATTGAGTAAAAAATACACCATTCTAATTAGTCCGTCAGATAGATTATGGAAAAATACGTGCCTTAATGTCAGTAGTACCATTGATTTGTACCATTGATGGTACAAATGACACAACTTTGTATCCTTAGTACCATTAAAGAAAAATAAAGTAGCCAAGTGCGAGTTGGACTCGCCCATGAAGGGTTCCGTTGCAGCAAGTAACATAATATACATAGTACACATAGTTCTTGTAGTTCGTTGTAACTCTGATCGAAGTTTTAATAATAGTGTATTTATGACGTACTAAAAAAAAACTACTCATCAAATCGAGTTCAAACTAATTTTCGTTGGTAGTTTTCATGATAATGTACATCATATATTTTTTTTAGTATTTTCATTCTCTTACTTTAGAAGTTAGAGGGGGGGGGGGGACACACATTTTACCACTTTGGAAGCGTCTCTCGCGCAAATTATTCAGTGTAGACAAAAATTATTTTAGAAACCTCAACATCATTTTTGAATACCTATCGATAGACATATACTACATCGATAGATATAGTGTAGTTCTCATAGTTTCGGCAAAAAGTGGCTGTGACATACGGACGGACAGACAGACAGACATGACGAATCTATAAGGGTTCCGTTTTTACGTTTTACGGAACCCTAAAAATGAAGATATTCCCCCGTAATTGTCAACCGATACTTATGGAACTAGTGATACAACTTTGTATCTTTAGTACCATTAAAGAAAAGTAAAGATATTCCACGTAATTACATTTTTTACATTTTGTATAGAAAAAAAGTTCTAGAGTTCGGTACGAACTTGGGATCGATATTTTTCTTACTCTGACTTATTTATGGAGTCATAGGCAAGTAGCATGATGCTGATAAGCTTATATCAGGCTGTGTTGCAGTTATGTTAAGTTCATAGTATGAAATGACTTGAATGAGGATTATTAAAACAAACTCAAAAGAGTGATTATTTCACATGGATAGATGTTGCTTCCACATTTATGATGCATAGGTACTGCCAAGGGCTGGAACTGTTTACCGAAGCCCCCAAAAGTAACAATCTGGTAATATTTAAGTTTCGAGTGAATAAGTGGTATCTTCTAGGTAAGCGTGCTCAATCCTACAACGCATTGTCACTTACCATCAGGTGAGATCGTGGTCAAACGCAAACCTAATCCGTATAAAAAATAAACATACTTGGCGTATAGAAAAAAAAAACATAACTGCCGTATAACAAAATAAACATACCTACCGTAACAGATCCGGTACATTTTTCAGGATTTTTAAAATGTTTGCATCGCCAATGGTAAAAATGGTAACTGTATTAGTTACCATTTTCATGTTTGACATGAAAATAATATTGGAAACCTTCAAATAACAAAACTTTTCCTCGGCCACGTCGTACTATCTTCATTTCCGAAGCATCATCCGTCGATGCCGCTTCGCAAATCATTTGTAGATATAATTATGAAAATTCCAGTTCAAGGTTCAGGTAGTAATTTATTCGTTTGACACATGAAATAATATGTTTCAGACTTACGTGAACCGACCCTATTACGACTTTTACGGTACTTTAAATTTGTTTAGTTGTACCATTCATGGTACTAGCGATACATAAATATTTCTAATGGTACTACTGATCTGCAAATAATTGTCTCTAGTACCATTAATGGTACTAAAGATACAAAGTTGTGTCATTTGTACCATCAATGGTACAAATCAATGGTACTACTGACATTAAGGCTAATTACGTGACACGTATTTTTTGTTTTTTCAAAATATTAAAAACCGACAAAGATATAGATAATCAAACTTCGAGAGTGGTGGGTCGCGACTGGCAAAAATCGTACCCACGAGTGACGTCACGCGAAATTTCTAAGCGCTGTATCTTCGTAATTTTACGTTTGTGAAACAAAAGAAAAAATACGTGTACAATTTTTTTAACAATCTAAATGACGGACTAATTCGTTTTTTTGAAGATTGTACCCTTCTCAACTGTGGCTCGTAACGCATATGTCAACGTAAAATTATACAAACCGTCAGATTATAGTCTAACGACTTACAAACTAAGCTAACCTACTGTAAGATCATAATCTGACGGTGTTGACAATTTTACGGAGGTACTATTTTTGGCGTATTATATTTTTTTGGACCCGTAACGTACCGGGTGACCCACATGGGCCGCTCCCCGACCGCACCAAGTGGCGCCCGGGCACTTATCGTTGACGTTCATACTAAAGTAATTTGTAATGTTATAAAAATAAGTCTAAAGTCCAGGCGCCACTTTGTACGAGGTCCCCGTGGGCCTTAGTGTTTTACGGGTATCTACTGGAATCATGCCATACTCAAATGTGCAACTTTACTAAGGAAGTCAGAAAACTGAATGTATAAAAATCCAGTGTTTGTTCCCAGGAACTCTGGACCAAATCAACCGATATTCACGAAAGTTGGCTTTTATGTGTAATTTGGCTCAACTTGAGAGATAGGATAGTTAATAGCTCAATTGATGGCCGCGATTTTTTTTAATTCTTAAGTTCTTTGGACTAGATTTTTTTTTAAATTTTTTTTTTTAAATAAAGAGTGACGAGACGAGCAGGACATCCGCCTGATGGTAAGCAACATGCCTGCCTCATAACAGCACAGTGACACGCAGCTATTCGAAAACGAAGAGTCCAAATCATTACCTAGCACTGCACTGCGCTCGTCACCCAGAGATCTAAGTTGTTATATCTCTAAGCCCTGTAATTTCTCTGGAAACATTGCCCTTCAAACCGGAACACAGTAATGTTTGCACATTACTGCTTGGCGGTAGAATAAATGGCAAAGGTGTGGTACTTCCCCAGGCGGACTCTGCTAAGAGTCCTACCACTACAGTAGTACTAGATACATGGAAGTAAAAAAAAGACGGATGTACTCTCGCTAAAACAAAAATTGTTTCTATAGAGTCGGCCACATGTACACGTGTGTTGTCACTGATAGGGTGACGCCATGGCGGACCCACCATACCACTGGCCCTACCCCTGGTGGTAGGGTGGGTCCCAAACCATACCACCATCATGCCATCAAGTAATAGTGTTGTGACACATTTTTAAAACAAAAGTTTTGTTTAGACTAATTATTTACAGCAAATAAACTAAAAGAACAAACTGTAAAAATGTTCCTACGCAATTCGTTTAATTCATGACCAATGGTAATTTGTTTGTTGACTAACTGCATTTGTACGCCCATTATAAAATCATCGTTAATAATTTGGTTTATTCGCCGTTTTTTAGGTATCTTTGTTTCATGAATCTTTGTAATAATACATTCAGCAGTTTTCTTGTTCAGTAATTTATTTATTTTTGAATGAAATGATTCTAATATGTTGGTTGTGCTAAATACTACAGGGGGAATGTATTTTCAACCAAAAAGTTTTGATGTAGTTTATAAAATTTTCCATTCGTTTCAAACTGTGACATTCCGATTTTATATAATGAAATCCTGGTAACACCTCAAGAGGTAGTAGTGGTAAGGCGGTAGTGAGAGCTACTATTCTCCTTTCAGGTTTATTTTGCGTATTCTTCAGGGACTTCGCCTTTTTAGGGTTCCGTAAAACGTAAAAACGGAACCTTTAAAGATTCGTCATGTCTGTTTGCCTGTCCATATGTCCGTCCGTATGTCACAGCGACTTTTTTCCAAAACCATAAGGACTATACTGTTGAAACTTGGGAAGTAGATGTATTCTGTGAACCGCATTCAGATGATTTTTATACAAACATATTAAAAGAAAACAATACAATTTTTTTTTCATCAAATCCATACGTATGTGTGGGTCTTTATGGATAGGTCTTCAAAAATGATGTTGAGGTTTCTAATATCATTTTTTTTATACTGAATATTTTGCGCGAGAGATACTTCCAAAGTGGTAAAATGTGCGCAACTTCTAAAATGTCAAAATTAAAAGAAATATATTTATGATGTACTTAAGTACCTACATTACCATGCAAACTTCCACCGAAAATTGGTTTAAACTTGATTCGGTAAGTAGTTTCTTTTTAGTACGTCATAAATACACTATAATTAAAACTTCGATCAAAGTTACAACGAACTACAAAAACTTATCTATTTTGTTACTTGCTGCTACGGAAGCCTTCATGTGCGAGTCCGACTCGCACTTGAGCGCTTTATTCTAAATTTTGCGATTCTAAAGTCACACGCGTTAGGGAACACTTTTAAAATTGCGTTCATTGCCAAAATCGGCCCATTTAATGTAAGTCAGTATAATAAATATAATGCAAGGAATATTGAACTTGAATAATTGCATAAGAGTTAAATTTTTGCAACAAATAGATAATAATAGTTGCGGAAAAAATAACCATCTTAGATAAATCACAATATGAGTACTTTGTCACATCATTATGGTGGTATGGTTTCGGACCCCTACCACCAGGGGTAGGGCTAGTGGTATGGTGGGTCCGTCATGGGGTGACACGCACACACACCCACACAAGTTTGCGCGTGTAATGGCCCACTGATGCGTGTGTGTGTGCGTGTCAGCCTGTATGTGACAGCGCACACGTGCATGATATGTGGCCGATAGAGTCGGCGACAGAGTTTTTGGTTTCAGCGTGTCTACGTACGAATTTTTTTATACGTCTAAATAAAATGCCTGAAACAGGAAACAGCTGTTTTTTTACTAGCGGCTCGTTCCGGCTTCGCTCGGTATTATAAAATAAACGAATAATATTATTACATATAATTATTAGTTGTGTGTCGTTTCGGTTCGTTCAGTAATTTTGACGTAATTGAGCAACAACCATATATACAGTTTTACATTTATGATATTAGTAAGATAGTAGGCTAACCATAATGTCGAGACAGCGCAGGTTCCCGTCGTACGCCGCGACGTACAGGAGACCGTTGCAGCAGACTGCTTTGCTCTTCACCATCGCTCCTATGTTGGTCCGCCACATCTCCTGCAGAAAGAAAGAATTGACTTTGTGATGTGTGACTAACAATTTGATTTACATAGTAGGTAAGACATCTGGCAGATTCCGCACGGAGCAGTACTACAACTTTGCCAGTTATTCTACCGTCAAACAGTAATTTGTAAACATTACTGTGTTCCAATTCAAAGAGCAACAATATTTCTGGAGAAATCACAGGCAAAGAGATGAATCATTTTACTTCTCCAAATGATAGGCTCAGTGCAACACTTTATTTTTTTAGTATAGATATGCGGAGATAGAGTGACAAGATGAGCGGGACATGTGTCTGATAAGCAACACGCCTGCCCATAACAACACAGTGACACGCAGCTATTGGAACATGAAAACGTCCATATCATAACCTAGCACCGCACTGCGCACGTCACCCAGAGATATAAGGTGCTTTATCTTTTAGCCCAGTAATTTCTCTGGAAACATTGCCCATCAAACCAGAACACAGTAATGTTTGGACACTACTGCTTGGTGGCAGAATAACTGGCAACTGTGTGGTACTTCCCCAAGCAGACTCTGCAAAGAGTCACTACACACCACTACAAAAACACTACTATACAGTAAAGCAGTAATTAGACAGACGTATCTTCACAATAAATAGCTGCGTAGCAGCGTCTTTCTATTAAATACAATATTGTATACAAGGCCAGAACGCAAGGGTATGAAACTAATCACATATAGATTGGAAATGAGTTTTTTACTAAGTCCTTCCAAACCATACAAGAGCAGTACGCAAATACTCGCGTATACTTTGTAGTAACGTAGAAGTATTATGTTATTCCAAAATATACAGCGCCAGTACGCATACGGACTAATCGTGTATGTTTTGGAATAAGCATGCGAAACTCTAACATTACAATTTGTACGTGAACAGTTGCATTTTTTAAATAAAGAGTGACGAGATAAGCAGGGCATTTGCCTGATGGTAAGCAATATGCCTGCTACATAACAGCACAGTGACACGCTGCTATCGGAACATGAAGAGTCCAAATCATTACCTAGCACTGCAATGCGTTAGTCACCCAGGGATCTAAGATGTTATATCATGATAACATGCTCGCCATTTTGATTTATTGACCTCTCTTGATTGATTTTTTGTAGATGTTGTTTTCCCAGATCCGACTCGGTGCACCCCGACTCCACCTATAGACTACAGGCCCCTGAACAAAATTTACGTAGTAAATGAACCACCAGGAGACCTATGTATGATGATAGAAGGGTATGAAATAATAAGATTCAGCACTATGCCGTCACTTGTAAGCTGTCCAACTGAGTACAGTCGAAGAGGGGGGGTTGCAACCCTCGATCATTTCTCCTTGTCGCATGATTTTTGTACGGCGTTGCGAAATAATGGATTAGAAGAGGTATTGAAACTGTATGGAACCAATGCCGTACAAAATCAAACGACCAAATTTACTCTGTAAATTATTCGTACTCTGTAATTTTTTCCGACAAACTAATAATTAAAAAGTAAAAATGTATAATATTTATAGTTTCAATACCTCTTCTAATCAATTATTCCGCAACGCCGTACAAAAATAATGCGACAAGGAGAAATGATCGAGGATTGCATCCCCCCTCTTCAACTGCACTCAGTTGGACAGCTTACAAGTGACGGCATAGTGCTGAATCACATTACTTAATACCCTTCTATAATCCTACATAGGTCTCCTGGTGGTTCATTTGACCCGTAAATTTTGTTCACTGTAGTCTACTAGTCTTGTCGCTACTACCCCTAGAGTGTATATAAAAAAAATGTTTGCCTGTAAAGTCGGTTTACTGACGATAGAACGTGACAACGTCTTAAGAAAATACTGATGGAATGGTAGCATTTTTCAAAAGAACATTTTAATTTCATTTGTTTAATAGATTTGTATGTAAAAAGTAATCAGTAGAATTTAGTCATTTTCAATCAAAACAATGCAAAAAAGCTTTTAGATGCCGGGGATCGAACCCGGGGCATTTCACATGCAAAGCGAACGCTCTACCACTGAGCTACATCCCCACTTAAAATATCGTCCGATACAACCCTTCGTTGAGTTCTTCTTGCGTACTTGAGGGGGAGGAAGCTTGAAATTGGCGGGGGGTGGGGAGTGTCCCAGTGTGACCAGAGTTAGTAGATTTCTACTTTTGTGGTAGATTTTAGAGTCCGTCAGCTCGTTGTGAGTAGAATTTAAAATGCAGTTTATTTTAGTAGATTTTGGAATTTCGTGGTGAGCAACATTTTTCCTTGGGTTCATCTCTCGAACTCGTTCTAGATTGTGAATGGGGAAACGGGGATTCCCATGTTTACCCGCAGGTGCTTGAAACCACTCCCGGACGTTTTTACCTATCATTATTCGTTGTCAACAACCAAAATAAGTAGAACCACAGGAAATCTTGCCGCTAGCGATTGTAGGGGTCAAGTAGATTGGTTGTTTGTAAACCACTTACGATACACACAGAGACGCAGTTTATTACCAATTTCAAGGTGCTCAGGGCACATCTATTGATTGATTTATATCGATGGACAAGATCTTTTGTTCAAAAATTGGATTATAAAGTCCAAAATAAATGAATCAAGTGCTCATTACAAGGCTTGCATTGTGATATTACATTGAGGAGAGTTGCTTATTTTAAAGAATATAAATGTAGCCCCTTAAAGCATTCCAAAAACATAAAAAGGTTTTCAGGAACCAACTTTATATTTTCACTAGGGTTCCGCCCCGACTTGAAGTCGGTGATCGGCGATCCATGATATGTATAATATAGCCTTAGCATTTAGTGAAAGAATTTTTGAAATTGGTCTTGTAGTTTTTGAAATAAGCGCGGTGTTCAGATTTAAATAAAATATTTAGTTATTAAATTAGTACATATATATTGTTACTAGCTGACCCGGTGAACTTCGTACCACCATATATTTTTCGTCTACATTTTCTAAATTTTCTATTGTACAAATCTTGTCCCGACAATAACAAATACATAAAACAAAGAAAGAATTATCCTATTTGGTTTGGTCATTGAAAAGTTATGAGCGTACATACATTTCGAAGATCCATTTTTAGGGTTCCGTAAAACGTAGGTACTAACTGAACCCTTATGGGTTCGTCATGTATGTCTATCTGTTCATCCGTATGTCACAGTCACTTTTTTCGAAACTATAAGAACTATACTGTTGAAACTTGGTACCTAAGAGATGTATAATGTGAACCGCATTAAGTATTTTATTAATAACATATTTACTTCAACGTTTAGTACGCATTTAAAAGTAAGTAATCCTTTTATTGTCAATCAAGCTATTACCAAAAATCTTATCAAAAGTTTTATTTTCATTGTAGTGCTGTGTGATATATGATGTTTTTTGTTTGATTACCTGGCACATAGACAAACGAATCTGATGGTTTTCGATCACGGGAGGGCCATATGAAACATTCAATTGACCATGTCAGAAACATGGGTTTTCTAGATTAATACCACAAACACTATAACACGCTCAGCGCCATGTGTATCGTTTAGGATACACACTGTCATAAGAAGTGTGTATAGTTTATGATACACACTCCCCATTTCAGTTAAAGCAGTGTGTATCCGAAATGCTCACGCTTTCTATACAATTTCCCAGTGGTTTTGGGTTGGGAATCGGACAATCAGTTAAGGAGATATTAAGAGATAAATAAAAATCACCTTTAAATAATTTTATTCAAAAAAGAAAGATATTTAGAAACTAAATACTTAATCTATTTTTTAAGTTAAACAAAAATCAATGAATATTATTGAAACAGTTTTGACACGGAAAACTTTCACATACATAGCATTTAGTAGTTGTTTGAGCTGCTCTGAAAGTCTTCCCAACAATATTTTTCCTGTCATAATTTTATAGCACCTCTGCACATCTTCAGCTTCCAATTTTCTCTCCAACTTTGTTCTTTATGAGATAATGTTTTCTATTAGACGGTCTTTTTGTCATAATAGGGGCTGGTGACACTTCATCTCCGGCTTACTGAGCAGATCGTTTTAGTAATACTTTAATTATTTGTTCCCTAGATTAAGTGATAGTAAGTTTCTTGAGAGCATTCAAGAGAGAAACAAAGATAAATATATTACGGAATGTGTATCTTTATTGATACACACGGCCACGTGTATAGAAAAATATACACACCGGTAAAAAAAGAAAGGGATGTCGGGGGAGGCGGTGTGATTATTTTCTTTACTATTTTAACACCTCACAACTCACAACACAAAAAAAAAACAAAAATAAAAGTTGTGAAAATTTGGTGGTATTTGCATACAGTGCTTGGCGCTGAGCATGTTAAGGTTGTCCTTGGGACTTGTTTATGGTCATAGCAAAAGCAGGAAGCACTGGAAACTGTAGTCGTTTAAACTCAATTGGTACATCAGTTGAAATCATTTGGATGCGTGGTATCTAAACGTCTTCTCCTTTATACTTTCCTTTCAGTATAGTTGCTTCTATCATTTTGTTCAGTATTTTTATAGCCAACCATGTTCCGTTGCAAAGATACGGTTCAGTGATATCCAGCGAATTCAAAAATTCCGGTGGATAGTTGTTGACGACATCATCTTGATTAGTCACCGAATCAACTGATTTATAAATCCTCATCCGCCTGTAATTTGTTCTTGAATTTTGAAATTTAATTCATTTGCATTTATCTCATTTACATAATATTAGTATTTATTTATCATGTGGCTGTCTTGTCCCAATGTTGGGCAACGGCTTCCCTACCCTCCTTCTAATTTTCCCTATCTATGGCTAATATTTATACAGTCGAGTCTTTCTGATATTTGCGGAGGTCGTCTTGCCATCGGCATCGTTTCTTTGGTCTGCCGCGTCGTCGTTTGCAATCTGGCTTCCTCCGCGTGGTAACTATGGCCCAATAATCATCCAACATGCGGCAAACATGTCCAGCCCGATCCCACTTCAAATTGGTTGCTTTTAGAGTCACAAACTCTGGTTTTGGATCGCAGTATGGTGTTTCGTATTCTGTCCGTTAGTTTTACTCCAGAAATACTACTGCGCTCCACAGCCCGTTGGCCCGTTGGCAAACGTGTGGTGTATTTAAATAATTTTCCACAGATAGGGATATTAATTAGATTAAAATAATAAAACACTTTTGGTAACGCGGTTTGTTTTTGACTGACACTTGATGTAATGACGTGAAACTGACGCATTTTACGTCGCGTGCCGAAACTAAATCAAAATAAATAATATCGTGAAGCCGACCAAATTGAAAATCAGTACTAATGATCTGTAAGTCTTACGTTTTGTGACTATTCAGTTTGATCTGGTTCTCGATGTTATCACTTTTGTTGAGTTTCTTCTGAGTGATTTTCGGAACGCGACAATCCTCCTATCCTTCAACGCACACACGCACACTGTTTAGATAGAATATATGATGGAATTTGAACTTTGTGCTGCGGGACCAAAGTGTAAATTGACTCCTTGACGTTAGGAACACACATATATTGCTTAGACTTATGTGAGTGCTTGTTATTTAATATGAACTTTATGCTATAGCAATAGAGCTCAAATTGCCTTAACATTTTAGTTAGAAAACGTTTGTATGGGAAAAAGAAAAGGGCTGTTTTTAGGGTTTTCCTGGCAATTATTCGATTTATTCTCGCCGTAAAAACCATCCTTGAACTTATACGAACATTTAAAAAAAAGAATTGTCCAAATCGGTCCAGGCGTTGTTGAGTGATGCGCTTACCAACACATTTTGCGATTCATTTTTATATTATAGATATATTACATTTAATAAGTGTATAGAATTAAAATACATTTTTATTTCACACATAGGCTTTTCCACTTACTTTTGGTTGTGAGTAGATATTTTAGTAGATTTCTGCATTTCGGTAAGTAGAATTCAGTAGATTTCGGCCTTACCGTGAGTAGATTTGTCAAACTAAATCTGGTCACACTGGAGTGTCCGTTCTATCTATATTATCTATTCTATGCCGGAGTTCATCAAATTGGACGCTTTATGGATTATTAATAATCTACTTCCGGAAATATCTAATGATAAATACTTAAAAGCTTATGACGATTTTGATCAATAGAAAACAACAAGAAAAGTGAATTGTCTCGCACACGATATGAAAAGTAGAGTATTCACCTCAGGCATTACCAGGCCCATTACACAAGGCAGTGAGTGCTTTACTCCCTTGGTGAATAATCTACTATTAAATCATAGTTACGCTCGATAATTATTTCGATTGAATAGTAAAACCATCGATTTTTTACTCATCGTGAAATAGTTGTGTTAACTTATTGTTTTAATTTTGTCAATTATAGCATAACCTACAATCGCTGCACTAGCGGACCGATGCTATTCATTTTAATGATGAAAGCACGAATATTCGACAATATATCACTGAATATATAATTAATATCGACAGAATCATTACCTTTATCGCTGTAATTATCGTTGCTTCACTTTTCACTGCACTTGATTTCATATTCAGTGAAATCATAATGTTTTTGTTTTATTATTTTCATGATCTATCATCTATCATTTCAACCGAATAAAAAAAATCTGGTAATACAATTCATAATCTGCATCTGCCATCTATCGCATTAGAACAACGGAAGTAAGCTCCGCGCCATCACTGAAGTCCTATGGCGAAATTATTGAACTAAGCCATTATAATATCATAGGTTTCATCTGTCACTGTAGAATACGACAGTGGCTCCTTTCGCCAACGGTCATGAGTGGTGGCGCGGACTCTATAATATGATGTCATCCAGCGGCAAGTAGCTGGTAAACTACTGCCGCTAGATGGCATTATCATATTTGAAAATAAAATGTTCTCTGTACAAATTCTAATCATATAATTTCATGTAAATTTTTAAACTGTCTTCCATTTCAATGCATTTAAAATATAATATACGTATATTTCCTAGCTAATAGACACTTTCCTGTGTGTCAAAAATAGCTCCTATTCGCCGGCAATCAACGCAACATGCGATGGAAGTTTCATACAATGTTGTTACGACCGATACAGTATAGATGGCGCTAAAACAATATTTTTTAAATCACTCATATCTTCAATTGATATTTAAAACAAATTGTTACATACTAAAATAATTAACTGTTGTTTTTTTTTCAGATATTTGTTAGACAACGCGATCATTATAAAAGGCCGCCGTGTTTTAGACATCGGAGCCGTCTTTTATTCCGCTTTTATTGATAGTCGTTGTCAAATTGTCCTGTATTTAAAATTGTTTTGCTTTACAAAAAGTAATCAGTAGAATTTAGTCATTTTCAATCAAAACAATGCAAAAAGAAAATTTTAACTTAATTTGTTTAATAGATTTGTATGTAAAAAGTAATCAGTAGAATTTAGTCATTTTAAATCAAAACAATGCAAAAAAGTCACGTCATTATCACTTAAAAATGCGGGAGCCAGAAGCTCAAGGGAGGTCCTGAGTGGAGCGAGCCATACGAGGCCTAGCGAAGCGCAGGGGGGAGGTTTTTTTTTTTTTTTTTTTTTATAGCATTGAGTGACGAGACGAGCAGGTCATGTGCCTGATGGTAAGCAACATGCCTGCCACATAACAGCACAGTAACACGCAGCTATTGAAACATGATAGTCCAAATCCTTACCTAGGACTGCACTGCGCTCGTCACCCAGAGATCTAAGTTATTATGTCTCTAAGCCCTGTAATTTCTCTGGAATCATTGCCCTTCAAACCGGAACACAGTAATGTTTGCACACTAGAGGTGGCGAGCGAAGCGAGCCGGCGACCTCTGTAGTGGAGCTCTGGCCGAGTATGGAGAAGCGACACTCAGGACTGACCGCAAAGCTTCTGGCGGTAGCCTACCCAGACTCAAATCTCAGTGATAGCCCCTCATCGGATCGACAACATACACAATCAGTACGAAAAATTATTGTATGCATTGTAATAACAGATTTAAAACAACAATACAATATAATATATTCGTACGCGAACAGTTTCCTATGGCTGCGTTCTGGCGTTGTATAGAATGGAAAGATGCGACGCAAGCATCCACGTTACAAATTATACACGACCAGTACGCAAAACTCTTGTATGGTTTGTAATATTAACGGATTTTAAAACAACATTACAATATATACGCGAGCAGTTTCCTATGGCTGCGTTCTGGCGTTGTATAGAATGGAAAGACGCTGCGTAGCACTGAGCTGTTACGGGCAATGTTAGGTACTTTTCGTCAGGTTAATTAATCTACATGAAGTCTATCATCTAACCACCGCTAACTAAAAAACGGTGAAGGAAAACATCGTGAGGAAACCAGCATGTTTCAAGAATCTTTCGAAGTCATGCGTCGTCCACCAATACGTACTAGGCCAACGTGGTGGATTGTGGCCTTCATTCTGTCCTTGCGAGAGAAGGCCTTTTTAACCGACTTTAAAAAAAAAGTAGGTTTCTCAATTCGGCCGTATATTTTTTTTTTTGAGGAACATTTAGTAGGCTGCTTATGTGCTTATATTAGTGACCTAGTAGTTAGCTAGTGATACTGATATATTTGGGTAAACGTGTAACTCACGTGTAATATGGTCACCCCTTCACCTGCACCCCCGCAACAGCCATTGAGCTTGCGTGCGCGCCGCGCCGCAGCTCGCAGTGCCAAACGGGCAGCCATCGCGCGCGTGCACTCTCCTTGAAAAAGGCCGCCGGACGCGGCCGTAATTCGACTCGGATTGACTGATCATACTACACGTGAGTTACCCGTTTACCGAATAAATATGTGTAACAACCAATTTAATTTTATTACTGAAATAGTAATAGTGACCTTGCAGTTTTCGAGTGTGAAGCAGAGCACAGTCCCGTCGTGCGCGCCCACGACGCCGCAGGGCGACATGCCGGGCCCCTGGTAGCACAACACGGCGGCCTCCACCCGAGACCTGACGCTGATCGAGCCCAGCACATGCCCCCCGATCGCATCCATCACTACCACCTTCCCTGAGTGACTGCCCACTGTCACCAACAGGTTGCTGAAACATACAATATATGTATATTGGTGGACATTTCACACGCAACACCATCTAACCATGAAGTAAGCAAAACTTGTCCTATGGGAGCCAGACACCTGATCTAATACTTATAAACATGCATAAACAACCCACTAAATGTTCCGACTGCTGACAGGACCTTCTCTCGCAATGAAAGAGTCAAGGCCATAATCCAAGGTGGTCCCAGTGTGGGGTGGTGATAAAAATAAAACCATTACTAGGAATGCGTGTAAGAGAAGAAAGAACAATGACACAAGGATACATACAGACTGATATAATAATATGACTCTGGTACATCTAGCTAAGATCCAGCTCTAGAGTCCGTCTGACTGGGGAGCTTATGATATAGTTACATCTGTTTATGCTACTCCCTAACATAAATCAAGTACCTTTATCATGACATCTACAAAGGTGTTCAAAAGTGATGATGGAAATACGACCCAATAATGTTTTACAGATCACAAAACAGGAACTTACAGTCCCACTTGGAACAGGGTTGGAGAGGCATCCACACATTTGCCTGTATCAAAAGACCATACAACACCAAAGTCCAGAGGATTTCTAGTAGATTCCATCTTGACACTTTTTTTAAAAGTTGGTGATGCACATTCCAATAATGGTTGCTGATCTGGTAGACACCTCTTCATGTATTTTTTTGATTTAGTTTCTTCCGAGCCCATTTCTTTTTGAGCTATTTCCATTATATCACCTATTGTATACTTTGTTGACATCAATTGTGGCTGAATTAATTTCCCAAATTGTGGACTAATAAGTGATAGTTTATTACAAAGTGACACCGCAAGGAATGATGTACCACCAATTGCGAAGAAGTCTTTGTCTTTTATTTCGTCATAAGCATAGTCTTTATTTGTGGCTGCTTTGAGCTCTCTCAGGAGGACGGATTTAAGATTTTCCATAGTTTGTGGTGTTCTTACTAGGTTTTCATACAATTTGGATAGCAATTGTTTTGATACTTTCCCATGAACACTGGTAGGTAAATTATCAACTCTCACCACTTTGTCTGGCCAGTGTTTGTCATCCAGTTTACATTTAAGAAAATCTGACATTTCTTGGCAGTTGAGAGTTTCAGAAGAGAAATACACCACAAGTAGCATGGGTTTGGGCAACCAAACACAAGAACATGTTTTAACTCTTGGACATTGCATTATTGTAGACTCAATGAGCTGGAGATTCACTTTGTGCCCAAATCTTTTAATCATATCATCTTTGCGACCTCTATAGTAGATGGTACCATTCTTTATTTCACCTATATCTCCAGTGTCCACAAATTTTAAAGAATTTTGTTCTTTGTTTTTTCCTTTTGTTAGTAAATAGCAGTTCCTAGATTTGCTCACTGAAAAATAAAGAAAGCATGTTTATTGTTGATTCTTGAAACAAAAAAAATGTACGTCTAATTTAAATTATAACACACATTGAAATACTGTGAAATGTGAAAAAGAAAAATAACAATTTCACAGATTTTTCATTGTTGTTTTGTATTTTTCTTTAACGTCTATAATCAGACTAATTCTACAAGGTTACATGTACATAAAAAAAAATTATAATAAAAATACTACAACAAGAAAACGAGGCTTTCTTAGAAGAAATTAAATCTCAAATTGACTTACCTAATAATATTTTGCCAGATTTAGATTTATCTTTGGAGGGTTCTACAATGACCTCTGTTTCAGAGAGACAGTTTCCCAGAGGCACCTCTCTGTCAAAAAGTGTTTTGTACAGATCAAGCTCGGCAGCACAGGCCCAACATGACATCTCCGTCACTCCATACAAAGTGAAAATTCTAGTTTTATTTTCCCAATCCTTCAACTCCCTTAACCTCTTGATACTATTGAGTGGTTCACCTCCTAGTGCTAATATTTTTAATGTAGAATTTGCACTCAATATTTTATTTTTAATGTCTGCATTAGAATACTGGAAGAACTTTGAAGGGGTAGTTTGCCAAAATGTTATAGATTTTTTTTTGTTTTCTGGGAACAAGATATCAGCTTTATCAGGTGCTATCAGTAGCGAGGCTCCGTTATTGACTGCCAGGAGTATCTCCACCATCGAAGGGTCAAATGTCAGTGGGGTGGAGAAGTAAATAATATCCTCTGGAACTATATTGCACATACTAGTGAGATCATCTATGTTGGGTTGAATACATTGTATGGGCACTTGGATGTGTTTAGGCTCTCCTGTAGTGCCTGAAGTACAAGCTATGAATGAATGTTGGTCCAAATGTTGGACACTATCTTGTATATTAGGATTGCAATTGTAGAAGTTTATAACTAGGCCAAACACTGTCACTTTTCTGTCAGGCTCTTTGGCAAATAATTGTATATAGTCAAAGGGTTCCGAGTCTTTCTTGTAGATTGTGACTATGACAGTGAAGTTAATGTCCTTGACCAAAGCATCAATATCTTGGGAAGGATTGATGAACATAAATGTTGTAGAACACTTATGTGCCCTGGAAGCAATAACACAACAATGAATATAGAATTAGCATAAAAGTACATGTATTACTAGAATATCCAGAGAATTAGAAAAACTTACGCTGCTACGGCGCAGGGTATGATAACATTTCTTTCAGAAACTAAACCAATTACGCCTTTGTGGCAACATAACTGTTGTAAATTTTGAGAAATGTATTCACACACCCCGTACAATTCAGAGTAGGTGTAACTACTGTAGACGCCGTCGTGATAGTAAGTTACTGCGGTTCTTGACGAAAATTTTGCGCAAGTACGTATAAACACATCGTAATAGCCTCGTCTTGTTTTCATGGTGAAAACATGTGTTTAATTCTATTCATAAAATGTTTATTTGTAGGAATTAAAAAATTATATTTGTTCTGTTTATTTGCGCGTTTCCAATACAAATTTTGAGCCACATTCCAAAGAATAAATAAACTCACAATGTATGTAATCTGTTATGTTCAAGTATTTATAATGTCTACATATTTATAATTCAATTTGAATTGTGAAAAAGAACCACGGACTCGGATGTATGAACTAAGAAAACAAAAAACAAAGAAACAAACTTCAGTTTTCATCACAGACTTTTCAGGGTAAAGGTGCGCCCGCACTGGGCGACGCGACGCGACGCGACGCGCCGCGGCCAAATCGTCACAGATCACAATATAGACTCCTCGCCACCACTCGTGACCGTTGGCGAAAGGAGCCACTGTCGTATTCCACAATGACAGATGAAACCTATGATATTATAGTGGCTTAGTTCAATAATTTCGCCAAAGTACTTCAGTGATGGCACGGAGTCTACTACTAGCACAGATAAGTAAATCTTGAAGCTGCCGTCATTTTCGAGATATTATTAAATGTCAGTGTCAGTGAATCAGTGACAAACATTACTGTTACGAACTGTGTTGCCAAACGATACGAGTTAATACGATTTAAATCGTATTTATAAGATCTTTTTGGTTCATGTACGATGTACGATTGCAAAGTCGAAATCGTACGCAAAATATACGATCTTTTGAATGGAATCTTACGAAATTAACAATCACCATAAATTATTTTTTGAAGTGAAAACTTCTTCAGGCGCGCCTCAACAAGTTTTTCGTGGGGGGGTAAATTGATTTCTAACGTTACGCTCGGGTATGATAAGAAATCTTCGGGTAAACTCGGGGCCTTGGCGATTGGGCATCCAGAAATGCGTCAGCCAATGAAAAATGCTGATGCGTTTCTAGACGCAATGCCAAGATGGCGAGGCAACGCCCTCCAGTTACATCCGTGTAGTTTCCAAGGTAAGCTATCAAATTCTGAGTTATAAGTTTTCACTTCTATCGGCAGTTCCTATGACTGCCATTTTTTTTTAGTGTGAAAAGTAAAACAAGATGGTCGAACAACAAAAGAGTTAATCGAACTGAACTTCTTAAATGTAGATTGCTTTATGAATGCATACCCGAATATCGTTACGTAGTTCCTTTATAAATATAAGAGATCAAACAAACAAACAAACATACAAACAAACAAACAAACTCTTCAGCTTTATAATATTAGTATAGATAGCGTTATATAATTATAGTTAAATTGTGGTATTATCTTGTCAATTTGCCTATGCAACCAGTTGAAGTTGTTTTTGGTCAAGTTTCGGAATAAACCTAACAGTTTTCTAATCTGAAAAAGTTTGATGTAACTATATCTTGATGCCATAATGTTTCATCCTATATAAAGTGAGGCATATGTATAATGCGACAGGATGAGCAGAACATGGATGGTAAGCCATAACAACCTAGCGTCACGCAGCGTTTGAACATGATTTGGACTCTATCATTACCTAACACTGCAAAGCGCTCAACACCCATAGATAGTTTAGTTGTGGTAGGACTCTTTGCAGAGTCCCCCTGGGGAACTACCATCTTTGCTAGTTATTCTACGGCCAAGCAGTAATTTGCAACAATCACTGTGTTCCGTTTCGAAGGTCACAAAATGTCAAAGCCCACTTGGCCAGTTTTTTAAATTTTTTATATGGCAGCATAGAATGAATGAGTATCTAAAATTACTTATCTGTGCTAGTAGTATATTGTGATCTGTGACTATTTGGCCGCGGCGCGTCGCGTCGCGTCGCGCCGCCCAGTGCGGGCGCACCATGTAACTAAGTAACTAAGTCTGTAAGTAACTAACGCGTAACTAACTGCGCACTATGTAACTAAGTCTGTAAGTGTAAGGTGTAAGTGTATAGAGTATAGAGTATAGACTATAGAGTAGATAAAGGTATTGCCATGTCAAAAATTGTAACTATGATGATTTCATTTGAAAAACGGACGATGGTAGAAATATTGTAGTAAAATGACAAAAATGAGTGAATTGATGTCAAAGTATGCCAATTACTCTTTGCTAACAAAAATATATATACCATTAACTCTACTACCTGTGGCACAATAAGAAAGGCACAATAAGACAAGACAAAAAGTTAGTTACAAAATATTATTATAGATGACGCCGACATGACACCTAACATGATTTGAGCATATTTTTTCCCAATGTACCTAAGGTTTTAAGCTTTATTGCCGTCAATCGATCCACCCGAGTTAATTTATTAACCTGAGTAAGTATGTCATAACAAATTTAAATTTGAATAATCTTATACCTTTAAACGAGCAATTCTTGTATATAAATATGTATATATATAGAATCTGAATCTCGGAAACGGCTCGAACGATTTTCATGAAATTATGTATGCAGGGGGTTTCGGGGACGATAAATCGATCTAACTAGGTTTCATTAAAAAAAACGCATATTATGCGCGTTTTTAGACAATGAAAAACTGTCACATTAGACATAAGATTGCAAAGGTAAATTTCGCCGCGTGACGCGACAGCTTAATTGGTTCAGACGAGAAGTCGGGCATTCGTGGCGGTCACGAAAAGCTGACGGTTCGAATCTAGACGGCTTCTCTTTTTTTTCAAGTATTTTTTTTTTTAAGAATTTCTAAGTATTTTTAGGATTTAAACCGAGCAAAGCTCGGTGACCCAGGTACTTATTATTATTTGTTTACAACATTATTTCGTAATAAGGACATTTACGTTATGACGTACCAAACACGTTGTTTTGTATTTCTCTATTGATTTGAAGCGTCATCATTTACTACTAAAACCTGGTTGTCTGTAAAGTCGGTTGTTTATGGACGATAATTTAACGTAACAACGCCAAAACAAAACATTGGTAGATGTGGCGCAAGCGTACAATAGGGTACCGGACCGGGTCAAAAATACGCCATCCTAATTAGTCCGTCAGCTAGATCATGGCAAAATATTGGACACGTATTTTTTTTTTTTTTCATAATATTAAAAATCGTCAAAGATATAGACCATCAAACTTCGAGAGTGGGGGGTCGCGACGTCACTCGTGAGTAAAAATCGTACTTACAAGTGACATCACACGAAACTTCGATGCGCTGTATCTTCGTCATTTCTTGTTTGTGAAACAAAAGAAAAAATACGTGTACCTACAATATTTTTTGGGAATCTAACTAACGGGCTAATTCGTTTTTTTAGGATTGTACCCTATTAGCGTAACATGACATAACGGGAAAATGAGCGTAACAGTACATAACGGGACATTTTTTCGTGCATGCAACCAGCATTCATCGATTAATTAGACGTTGTCACGTCAAAACCCACTAAGGTCATTTAGCGATTAAGACCTATTTTGTTCTTTAGATAACTTTTTATTGATGTTATATTTTGGACAGGTTTATGGCGTTCTGAAAACGTATTGCTCCCGAAATACCTAATATTTAAAATTTATAGGTACATTCAGTTGAATGGAACAAATATTTTGGTGGACAGATTTGTCCTTTATTCAATAAACTAATATTAAAATCCCATGTAATAAAATTAAACGTAAATCGTATACAAACATACTCTTATTCTTGTTGTGATTTGGTATTTGCAGTATTTTATTATTAATTTATGATAAGACCTAAAGTTATTATAATACAGTTTTATTCTTGTTTATTGCAAGCTTTGAATGAACGTTACTAATGAGTTGATGATTTTCTTTTATTGAGAGTATTATTATCTCAATAATTTCTTTGTTTTCATTTAATTGGCCTTCCTGAGTATGCGTTCGCTCCACAGGAAAAAAGCTAACAAGTAATCCGAGCATGAATTATGGAAATTTTTAAATTAACGGGGTAATTTATATTTTGGGGGGGTATTAAGGTTGCTACATTTTCAAATATTTACAAAACATGCTAGGATTTTAGCACCTTTCTTCTACTCTTCAGTCGGGTAATGAGTGCCAAATTCCGTGCAATTACCGTAATCACTGTACGAATGGCAGTACTGTCTGAAAATTGTGGAAAATGTGACAGTGACTGCAATTTAGCCTGAGGAATGACTGACAGTGACAGCTAAGTTCTCGATAATTATAGTTTTTTTGTACACATCTTAACATTCATATCTTAGCGTTCTGCAAGTGTCCAACAATCTAGAGTTCATACGGAAGAAGTAAAAAATAGTAATATTCTTTCGTAGTCAATAGGAAAGAATATTATTATTTACGTTTCGCGCTACTTGTGTGTTGTGCTTATTCTACTTATCTTTAAAATTGGCAGTCATATTGGCATCATTGAAATGCCGATAGAAGTGAAAACTAAGAACTCAGGATTTGATATCTCACTTTGGAAAATACGTGGGTGAAACCGGAGGGCGTGGCCATGATCACGGCTATCTAGATCATCAGAGTTAACCTGAAGATTTATTTCATTTACGAACGTAACGCTGGAGTTCAATTCACAGCCCACGGAAAATCTGTATATGGTGCGCCAAAAGTTTTCACTTAAAAATTTATTTCCTCACAATAGTTTTCGTCACTATTAAACAGGCAATCCTAAACTTTTGAGTTCTTGCGTTGTGGTTATTTATACGTGAAAAGTACTAGTGGTTCCGTGCACCATCACTATTATATATCACTATTATATATGTACCTACTAGTAGCCCATTCCAGCTTCGCTCGGGTAATAACCTAGATACCAACTGCAGCGCCATCTGCCAGACTGATTTGTGAATCTAAACTATCTAGGGCACTACCCAAACGTATGCAAAAAAAATCATTCAAATCGGTCAAGCCATTTAGGAAGAGTTCACTTATATAGATAGAAGATATCAACTAACAAAGAAAAAATTATGGCGCCTGAAAATTGATTTATGTCTACAAATTGATTCCACTTGCCTTATATAAGAATAAATTAGTAAGTATTTGGAATCGCAAAAATGGCAGTTGTTCCATACATTGTGACATGTTTATAGGACAATTTTGGTCAAACTGTAGATTTTAAATTTTGGGAATTAGTAAAAAATAAGTATAACATTTATAGTAGGTACTTAATTAGTGAATGAGTTTAATTGATTGTTTTAACTTTGATAACTTACTTACGGACTTAGGTACGCTGTAACATGCTGGGCACGGTATAGTGTTTTTATTATAACGCTAAATATGTATACCTGGAACTATCCTCATCAGCTAGCGAAGTACGAATACGAATACTAACTTCTCCATCATCGTCGGGTACTTAAGCGCTTACTACCATTGAAGATATGATACCTTTTTCCAACGCTAGGGGCTCTGTTCTAATTAATTATATAGCTTAAATTATAATTCATAAATGATAATAAAAAACTAAATTCACATAAAATTTCATACTAAGTACTCATCTCAAAAAAATTGTAAAATATTTTCCCTTCCAATATATATACAGGTCTGTCCACGTAAAAGTAAAAGAACGTAAAAGAAAATACCAAAATTATAATTCCAAGATCACTGAAAAGTATCTGGTATAGCTGGATTACAAACCCAGCTTAGCGTCATATAGAATATATGGTCACCGTCCAACTGGATTTGAAGACCTGAACGAATGGACCTGACTACCTATTTATTGACAGTAATAAACTATCATAGAGTTCGTATTCACAGAGAATGACAATACTGGTTCCTCGAGATGCGATCCTGAAGCTGGGTCCGAAACCGGCTAGACTGCGGCGTTACTGACCTAAAACGTACGAGCCAAACCGACGGGTCCAATCAATTAGGGGCGGTCAGCGATCGGAGGAAAAGAGGGCAGCGCGCGCGCTACCCGAGGAAACTCGGAAAATGGTGGGTCGGGGCGGGGGTGAGGGGCTCGGGGCGGGGCCGGGATCGGGAGGGTGCGTGTCCGAGAGGCGCGAGCGGGCATCGATCCAGCGGGCGGCACGGCGGCAGTCCGCCGGGGCGGCCGGCGAGAGCGCGCGTGTCATGCGCTGTCGCTGAGATGGCCGGCGCTCGGGCGCTCGTGGCCGCATGCTGGACCTGGTGGTGGCTGACCCACGCAGCCGGTGAGTACCCCGCCTCGCGTCTGCCGGCGCGGGCCGCGCCAGCTCCGTCGATCAGCTGATCGCGCCGCACCGTTACTACTTTTCACGATTTTCCGTGCGTTTCCGTTTCCGTAACATTTAAAAGAATACGACGGGTGGTGCGAGTGTGCTCCCCTTGCCTAGGTGCTAGAGCGTCGTCACATTCATGTTTATTTTAATCGTATTATAAATTTTAAACGATCTTCATCAGGCGGTTACTGTTAAATCATATTTCGAGGTTTTAAAGTCGGACCGTGTGTGATTTAGCGATATCGTTAATTAGAATCGTAGGTTCGAGTGGTTAATTGGTTAGTTAGTGTGAGAGGTCGGCGCGGCGGGCCCGGCCGCCGCCGCCGGCGCCGCGTGCTGCTGGGCCTGCAAACAACCGCCACATTACGTAATAGGACGGAGTGACACATCTGCGTAAATATTGATCATAATCACGCCACTGCGGCCGAGGAAGTAAGGATTACATGCAGGCCGGCACCTGCGGGATATCTCGCCCAGACATGCCTACACTCGACACCTAACTTCTTTATAGTTTGTCAGTTTTTTATGAAGTGACCGTGAGATCTACGTAATCATTCTCGTTTTTTTTAAACTATTTCATGTCATGATGTACATTTTAGTTTTTTTTTAAATCTGTTGCCGATAAAATTAATATTTCTCTGACGTGATGAACAATAAAACTGTACGTTGTGCAGTAAATATCACTAATGTGCAATTTAATTTGCTTCATTTACGAAACTTAAATGTACAACGAATTATTTATAAAAAGTAGGTACAGACTTCCGTAATTAGAAATTAATTATTACGTAGTAGTTACCCTAGGGTATTGTTGAAAATTATTCCTATTTTATTAATTTAGGTCAGTTACGTTAAAACTAGGTTAAAATTATGATCAAAAGAGACTCCCCGTCAACGCAAGGGTCAGCCGTGAGCGCTCTAGAAAGTCCCTATAAAAGACATCAACGCGCCATCCCGGGTCCCGGATCTTACTAAATCATTTTAAATATTTATATATTCAGAGATATCTTTACCGGCTATTTAGAAAATTTTCATATTTTATCGCAAGTTTAATAGACATTGAATTTTCACAGGGGCTACATCTTTTTTTATTTTAAAATTATGTTCTAAGACCTAAATTTTTACTTCTATTTTTAGAAATCGTAAAATAGAAATGCGTTTTAAATACATTGTATTTTTTAAATTGTTAATTTCAAATAATTCGTTTATAATCAAACTACCTAAGTATGCATATCATTGTGGATTACTGCAGAAATTAGTATTTCAGGAATAATTATATCAAACTATATTAATGTTAATTGTTTGTTTCCAGTAAGAATAAAAAAAAAAATTAATAGCAAAAATTCTTATTTAGCTACGTTTAAAATTTTCATCACACTAAAATATTTTCTACATTAATGAATTAATTCCTTATAAAATGACTGAAAGTAGAAAGTCAACAAAGCATTATCATGCAATATACAGAGGTGATATTAATATCGTTATCTTATCTTTAAATCTGTTTAAAGAGAATAATCCATAGTTGATAACAAATGGTACAGAGATGGGAGCTGTTAAAACAGGTGATATCCAAATATTTAACTCTAGATAGATCGGTAGAGGTATATTACGTTCCCACATATATGTAGAGAATATAGAGAGTGCTAATAAATTTTGCTAAAAATAAAATGATGTATTGATGAGAGTATTTACTAATAATACGCATAAATCGTAAACAATTCAATCACGAACAAAAGTATCATAAATTGTATGTTTAAAGATTGAAGAATGGTGAAAGATTGATGAAAACGAGCACCTTGCCAAAATTTTGAAAATGCTAGTAAATGTGTATATTTTGCATTTCTCAAACAACACCACCTAACTCGAAATTATCCAATACGTGTACTACATGAGCTGGTCTAATACTTATATAGTTATGTGTATGATGATACGTAGAAACGCCTAGATAAATCCAAAGTATCTTATTTGATATATGAGTTAATGTTGAATATTATTAATTTCATTTTTGTCTAGCACTATTTCTAAATTCAGTGGGTACAAGTTTGAAGTTTATTATTATTTTATTAATTGGTAGGTATATTTTTATATTTTTGTAAAAAAACAGTTCGTCTATAAAAGGTAGTATTAAATCTGTCCACCTATTCCTTGGTGACAGTTGTGTCTTAGCAGTTAAACTATTAAAACCACAGTACTACTCTTCATAAAAGAGAATTAAAAAATGCCTTTCTACAATAGTCATCATAGTGTTATGCTACACTGCCATATATTGCTTAAACATAAAAATATTGTTAACTAGCTGTTACCCGCGACTTCGTCTGCGCGAAATAAATACTAAGATAACTCAGGCAGTAGGTACCCAGGCACATTTACGGTTACTAGACACAGCTTATAATAAAACAATTTTATACAATTTCATCAAAATCGATTCAATTGTTTAGGTTTGAGACAATTAACTGTATCAGTTCGAAATTACAAAATTGCTAAAACAAACATTTATTTGCTTCGTGTCAAGTGCCTATAAAATACAGAGTTTCATGGTTTTACATTCAACGATTGGGAACTTTCAAATTGACATTAATCCCCCATTTCAACCACAATTTCATCCCCGTACAGTTCGAAATTACAAAATTGCTAGAACAAAAATTTATTTGCTTCGTGTCAACTGTCTATATACAAAGTTTCATGGTTTTATCTTCAACGGTTGGGAACTTCCATTTCGACATTCATCCCCCATTTCATCCCCGTACAGTTCTAAATTACAAAATTGATGGAACTAACATTTAATTGCTTCGTGTCAAGTGTCTAGATACAAAATTTCGTAACTTTGACAATGACGAATTTTCATACAACCGTTCATTCCTTGTTTTACCCTCTTAAGGTGCGCCCGCACTGGGCGGCGCGACGCGACGCGACGCGCCGCGGCCAAATAGTCACAGATCACAATATACTACTAGCACAGATAAGTAATTTTAGATACTCATTCATTCTATGCTGCCATATAAAAAATTTAAAAAACTGGCCAAGTGGGCTTTGACATTTTGTGACCTTCGAAACGGAACACAGTGATTGTTGCAAATTACTGCTTGGCCGTAGAATAACTAGCAAAGATGGTAGTTCCCCAGGGGGACTCTGCAAAGAGTCCTACCACAACTAAACTATCTATGGGTGTTGAGCGCTTTGCAGTGTTAGGTAATGATAGAGTCCAAATCATGTTCAAACGCTGCGTGACGCTAGGTTGTTATGGCTTACCATCCATGTTCTGCTCATCCTGTCGCATTATACATATGCCTCACTTTATATAGGATGAAACATTATGGCATCAAGATATAGTTACATCAAACTTTTTCAGATTAGAAAACTGTTAGGTTTATTCCGAAACTTGACCAAAAACAACTTCAACTGGTTGCATAGGCAAATTGACAAGATAATACCACAATTTAACTATAATTATATCGACTGTGTTAACATTAAAACGCTATCTATACTAATATTATAAAGCTGAAGAGTTTGTTTGTTTGTTTGTATGTTTGTTTGTTTGTTTGATCTCTTATATTTATAAAGGAACTACGTAACGATATTCGGATATGCATTCATAAAGCAATCTACATTTAAGAAGTTCAGTTCGATTAACTCTTTTGTTGTTCGACCATCTTGTTTTACTTTTCACACTAAAAAAAAATGGCAGTCATAGGAACTGCCGATAGAAGTGAAAACTTATAACTCAGAATTTGATAGCTTACCTTGGAAACTACACGGATGTAACTGGAGGGCGTTGCCTCGCCATCTTGGCATTGCGTCTAGAAACGCATCAGCATTTTTCATTGGCAGACGCATTTCTGGATGCCCAATCGCCAAGGCCCCGAGTTTACCCGAAGATTTCTTATCATACCCGAGCGTAACGTTAGAAATCAATTTACCCCCCCACGAAAAACTTGTTGAGGCGCGCCTGAAGAAGTTTTCACTTCAAAAAATAATTTATGGTGATTGTTAATTTCGTAAGATTCCATTCAAAAGATCGTATATTTTGCGTACGATTTCGACTTTGCAATCGTACATCGTACATGAACCAAAAAGATCTTATAAATACGATTTAAATCGTATTAACTCGTATCGTTTGGCAACACAGTTCGTAACAGTAATGTTTGTCACTGATTCACTGACACTGACATTTAATAATATCTCGAAAATGACGGCAGCTTCAAGATTTACTTATCTGTGCTAGTAGTAGACTCCGTGCCATCACTGAAGTACTTTGGCGAAATTATTGAACTAAGCCACTATAATATCATAGGTTTCATCTGTCATTGTGGAATACGACAGTGGCTCCTTTCGCCAACGGTCACGAGTGGTGGCGAGGAGTCTATATTGTGATCTGTGACGATTTGGCCGCGGCGCGTCGCGTCGCGTCGCGTCGCCCAGTGCGGGCGCACCTTTAGGGGTTGAATTTCGCAAAATCCCGTCTTAGCGAGCACCTACATGCTAAAAGGAACCTCCATACAAAATGTCAGATTCCTAGTTTCTGCGATTCCTTGATGAGTGGTGACCTTTCGCTTTTATATATAATATATAGATCATTGTTTCGAGAATGTATAAATCAAAAATGTTAAAAGGCGAGACCAACCAAGAAACCCGCGTAGAGGTATCAGTCCCATGAAAATAAAAATAAAAGATTTACTAATTTCAACTCAGCCGCAAAATCCCAACCATTGGTGACCCGGCTATCGATTGGTGTGCGTTATTTTTTCCAGTCAAACATTTTCCCAGAATAGTGGGCGCGTGGGAACGACAATAAACAAGATAAATACAAATACAATAACTTAGACTCGATATCCATTTGTTGACACTTTCTCAAGCTTGTAGCTAGTTGTAAGATTCCTGTCTGCTATGATGATCTAGTGACTACTCTAGCTTAACGTGTATCTGCAAATAACGCATGTCAAACTTGATAGTCAAATAATAAACCCAAATAAAAACAGTGGAAATAAAAAATTGGCAGTCATAGGAACTACCGATAGAAGTGAAAACTTATGTATAACTCAGAATTTGATAGCTACTTTGGAAACTACACGGGTGTAACCGGAGGGCGTGGCCTAGCCATCATGGCATGGCCATCTAGAAATGCGTCAGCATTTCCCATTGGCTGACGCATTTCTAGGTAGCCAATGGCCGAGCTTACCCGAACATTTCTTGTCTAACCCGAGCGTGACGGTAGAATTCAATTCACACCCCACGAAAAATCTGTCTAGGCGCGCCAAAAGAAGTTTTCACTTCAATAATATAAGATCTGACTCACCTAGTGGCTTAGTTGGCAGGGAGTCTGCGCATAAATTCTCAAGTCGTGAGTTAAATTCCCAACTCGGGACAAATATTTATGTGATGACATTTGTTCTTTGTCTACGTATCATAAGTATATATTTATTTATAATGATACAAGTATTATATCAGCTGTGTTATTTCAATAATACAAACTGTGTTAAGTTTGGGGCTAGGTAAAGATGTGTTAGGAATTTCCAAATTGATTTATTTAATAAAAAATACCACTGTTACGCATGTAAGCGTGAAATTCATTTCCAAAGATTTATTATTTTGCTCTGTATCAATAAGAAAAAACGAGCAAAGAATTATTTATCAAGACGATTACACTACAGGCTTCAATCGAAACGGATAATTCAAAGTGCATCATACATTTAAATAGCGTAGTACGTTGGTACATAATATTCACTACGCTATTTATATTAATTCATTATAAGTTCGTGCAATTTTCCTTCAACCGAACTGATATTATAGATTTATAATATTAGATTTTATCAAATAATTGTACAAAAAATAACTTATAATTTAGTTTTTGTGGATACTTATTGTATTTGCTTAGTTTCAATTGCTAAATTAAAATCCATGAATCGCCTCAAATTTACCACTTCTTCTTGAAAATTATAATTCTAAAAACTTCTACAATCGTCATCATCATAATCAGCCTATTCTAATCCACTGCTGGTCGTAAATCTCTGCCATGTTACGCCACTCAACCCTGTTCTTTTAACTCTATCCACTGTCTGCTGTTTAACGTATATCGTCACTACATTGAGTTTCTTAAACTTGATACATTACATAAAAACTTTATATATTTTTACGGCACATTTTTATTCATCCCATCCATTAGAGATGAATGTTAATAAATATTTCAAAGAAATCGGTTATTTGAACTGTACATTATTAGTTAGTTAATTAATTTATAAATAAAACATTTCATGTTTCGGCATTGCCCCTGACAAAACAAACGAAGAAGTAGCCCTGAAAATGTCACAAATATACTTATACTCATAGGCTGGTTGTGATTCGTTTATTACCTATGAAAAATGGTGTAAACCTAACATAAACCTATTGAAGAGTACCGTTTTGCAGTAAATATGGTATCGCAGTTTTTTATTGCAGCGATAAAATACTCTACGTATTTTGCTTCTACCTATTATGCTAGCAGTTAGTCCAGCCGTCATCGTCAGGAGAACCCGGGTTCACACCTCTCTGTACTTGGCATTTCATGTACGTTTACTTTACGTTTGAGGTCGTCGTAAATGTCACGGGTTTCTGCCACAAGGCACTCTTAAACTCTTACGTCTTTAGACAATTTGAAAACTGTAAAATTATATCTAAACTAACCAAAATCGCAGCACGCTTTGGAAATAAGCCTAGCATTACAAGTAACTTTTTTAGAAAAGTTATGACAAATCCTCTAATTTCTTAAATATTTTTCCATTATATTAATATTAGATTCTTCCAAAACGTCATCAACTTAAAAATGTAAGTGATGAAAATACATTGTGTTAGTAGTTACTACGGATATCAGGTAGTTACCACTACTGAAACAATGTATGTAAACTGCTTTGTATGTTACAAAGTGAAAACCATTCACATTGTCGCGAGATAATCATTAATCAAAGAGTTCAAATATAAGAAGTTCATTGCTCTGTAGCAGCCACGAAAAGCTACAATAAAGCAATAGGGGAGGTTTGCGTGTCACCAATAACCCTCAGTAGGTACCAAACCCCATCGTGTGGCTGGCATGCCTGGATCGAGACATGTAGTTTCCATCATTCTAAGACAATATGCAACAAAAAGTATCAACTATCTGGTTCCCATAGCATAATATGTTTTGAATTATTATAGTTTTGTGTAAGCAGGTGCGAATAATGTTTTATTTTAATTTATATAATCTTTTATACATAGTGATCTCAACTTCTCCGTTTTCTAAATAATTCTGAGCAATAATAAATAACTAGAGAGCTGTATTCAAATGCGAAAAACATTTTCGTTTGGTGGTTCATAAAATTAAATTAAAACCGAACTCACCCACCCTTCTGTAAAAACAAATGTTATTTTCCGAAACATATTTGCGCTTGAGATGTAATTTTGCAATAAGTATATTATATTTATGTCAAATGAACTGTAGGAACATTCAAAAGAACATAGTGGTTAGATAGAGCTAAAGACTTACATTCTGTGTGTGCGTATTTGGGACTTTTTGCGTATAATTACCTTTAGAAGGTAGCTATAACCACAAATAACAACCAAATACAACAAAGCTTTTTCGTCGATATAATTGAGAGTCATGATGAGTTGTTACGTTACACGATTTATTACAGACACGCTCAGGCTTTCATTTATTTTCCCCTTCGGAGAAAACTGCGTAAATATAAACTACCTACAACATGGATTATTGTATGGATCAAATGGACTTAGAATTTTTGGAAACCTTGTTTTATTACTCACAATACACGAAAATGTTTTACGATGAAACTTGTACAGTATGAAACCGTTGTTTGATAATGTTTTTAGTGATATTTTATCACTTTTGTAGTTAGATTCAATTTCGTCATTAACCAACTTGCGTTCTTTCGGTAATAAAATTATATCGTTGGTAGTAAGGTAACGAGTACCGAAATGGCTTATCGTAAAACACAAGCTACCTCTATACGCTGTGAAGTTTCAGTAAAGTTGACAAAGCTTACGCTAGTACGATAGAAGCTTATTTGGGCATATTTCAGAGCGGTTGTAGCATGTCACCTTCAGAATTTATTAATGGGTCTGGAGGGTCGAGACATGCCGTAGCGGCAAGTTGTGCCGTAATTCCTGCGCTGAAACGTTTGATTGACACGCTTGTTAACCTGTTATGTGGGTCACGCAACTGAATTTTTGAAGAGAAACGCGACGTTTTCTGTAATTGATGGCAGTTGCTGAGTGTTACGGATTATGGTGCTCTATCATCGTGAATATTGTTACCATTTAACTATAACGTAAGACACCCGCTGTTTTCTGGCATAAACGTGAAAAATGTTGACCAATTTTTACTAAATTTAACCCCCTAAACTAGATTTACGATAAATCATTTTAAGTGGCTACATTACGCAAACAACATATCTTTTAAATGTAAATCTGGCAGATAAATAAAAATATGCCTCGAGATATCTGACAATCAACCTACTTCTAATTATTCATTCTAATTTTCGTCAGCAATCCTGGACAGTTAAAAATTTAAAAAAGTTTTTCAATTAGAACTTTGTGTGCCCTGACATTTGTTCAAACTGCTGGAACAGATTTATTATTTCGCGTGCTTTATAATGAAAAGATTTTTGATTGTTTAACTTTAAAAAAAATTCTTTACTTTAGATTTCCACGCAATAAAAAAAAAAGACGTGTGGCACTCGGGGACTGCCGCGGTAAAGCTATTGCATGCATTTTTTATCAACTTATGCAATTATATTTTTTTAAATTTGATTTCTACAGTATTTTTGGGATAATGTTGAGTCTGAGTCACATTTGTTTTAATCATAATCAATCTATTCTATGCCATAATGCTGGAAAGGTTGAGTACAAAATAATATAAACTCATTAAGGTAAAATTTCTACAAAAGATTTAATACAAAATGCTACTTATTTACATTAAGGTTAAAGTTATACAAAGAGATTAAGTACAAAATATCACTTATTTACAGCAATTATTCAAAACAATCTCAAAATCAAATGAGTCAAACAAACTCTCTTACATCATCATACTGTCATATACTTCTCTTAAAATTAATCACACTAACTAAATAAATATTGGTGGACTATTCACACACATGAAAATCTGACCCCAAACTAAGCAAAGCTTGTACTATGGCGGCCAGATAGCTGATATAATACTTATACAGTTTTAAATACATACTTGCTACTAGCTTTACCCGCAACTTCGTCTGTGCAAAATAAATATTAAGGTAATAATACAATTTCATCAAAATCGGTTCTGTTGTTTAGATGTGAAAGCGTAAGATACAATCGTCGCCCATTTCAACTCCAATTTCATCCCCATACAGGTCGAAATTACAAAATTGCTAGAACAAACATTTATTTGTTTCGTGTCAAGTGTCTATATATTATACAGAGTTTCATGGTTTTATCTTCAACGGTTGGGAATTTTCATATTGACATTCATCCCCTATTTCAACCCCAATTTCACCCCATACAGTTCGAAATCACAAAATTGATAAAACAAACATTTAAGTGCTTCGTATCAGGTATCTAGAGACAAAATTTGATAACTTTGAAAATCACGAATTTTCATACAACAGTTCATCCTTGTTTCACTCTAATTTCGCAAAACCCCGTCTTAGTGAGCGCCTACGTGCTAAAAGGGACCTCCATACAAAATTTCAGATCCCTAGCATTTGTAGTTTCTGAGATTCCTTGATGAGTGACCTTTCGCTTTTGTATTTATAGAAGACTAGCGGCCAGCTCCGGCTTCGCTCGAATAATAACCTAGATATCAACTGCAGCGCCATCTGCCGAGCTGATGTGAATCTAAACCTTCCAGGGTCCTACCCAAATATATACAAAAAAAACATTCAAATCGGTCCAGCCATTTAGGAGGAGTTTACTAACAATGAAAAGTGGCATTGATTTATATTTATATAGATAGATAAAATATGAAGAAACACCCAGCCACAGTGCAAACATATTTTTTTTATAATGTGACTCATCACTCTATATTATAAACGAGCAGGACATGTGCCTGATGGTAAGCAACATGCCTGCCACATAACAGCACAGTGACACGCTGCTTTTGGAACATGAAGAGTCCAAATTATTACCTGCAGCACTGCACTGCGCTCGTCACCCAGAGATATAAGATGTATTATCTGTGTGCCCTGTAATTTCACTGGAAACATTGCCCTTCAAACCGGAACACAGTAATGTTTGCACATTACTGCACTGGGTGGGAATCGAACCCACAACCCTCAGCTTCGCAGGCAGAGCTACTATACCCACTAAGCTCATGGCTTCTAATTCGCTCGCCAGTCTAATTCACTAACATAAGATTATTTTTATTAGTTTATTATTACTTCATTATACAACTGTTAATATTTAATTTTTTTTATTTTCCTGTTCAATTCAATTCATTTATTCGAACCATAAATCCATAAGAACATGTGGTAACGTCATTCACAAAAAATCAAAGAATCATTGTACATAATAAGATAAAATAACTAAGGTAAAAATTAATATAAGCAGCTGTAAAGGAGCTTCAGCAATTTAAAGCAGTGAATTGTGTGTGAATTGTCCACCAATATTTATACAGTATACTAAGTACATGATTGAGTACAAACAATGTTACACCAAAAGTTTTATAAATCTACTATTTTACCTTACTACAAGATTCCAATTTCAACACATTTCTCTTCCATATGTTATCTTTAACTTTGACTAACACTTGACTTTGTTGCCTTGCTCAATAGGTTTTTATTTCATTTTTAAACTTGATTTCATTGAGAGCTTGTGTAGGGATTGCAAAAATATTGAAGCGTAGGAAATACAATTTTGTGTTTATGGTGTGCTTTAGGATTCAGATTTAATTTCTGCCATTGACTTTGATTTTTTCTTACATACATTATACATTGATAAATATATGCACAATGATCCCTTCATTGCTATCATACTAAAGAGAGACGAACTTCTTAGCATTCCATGGATTCACCGTGCGGGTGCCGGGTCCATCGTGTGGCAGAGAGAAAAATCTCGAATAGACCCCAAGACTTGTGACTCGGGCTGTAGGTTTAAAAGGGGCCCCTTATATTGACGTACGTCAACACTCACCTTCACTACTCGTATTTCTCTCCCTGCCCAGCCAAATTCGATATGATCCTACTAGTGCAGCTTTAGATACTCGTTCTAGTATAGAACTTACTGCACTTCTGGACAATCCAAGGTCTTTAAGCAGGTTATAGAGAGATTTTGCTGGTATACCTCTCGCTCCTACTTCTACAGCATATAAATTAACTACATAGCCATGTTATGTGGTGAAAATCTCCCGTACTGATTCTCTAGCTGATAAATTATATAAACCATGGATTGCTTTCTTTTGCAATATGAAAACATAGTTCCTGTCCGCAGCCTTTGGCTGTAGCTTCTTCCACAGATTTATCATAGGCACAGGTATTTTCAGATGAAGCTGCTCCTTGTCCCATATCCAAGGCTGTTTCATATTTTATTGTGTTCAGGACATACGCGACACTTGACAGTACACACATTTAGATCTCTTTTTATTTGGACATATCCAACAGCATCTGAAACAAGCAAACAAACGCTTATTATATTTTACGCACATAACCTAACTTTGTAAACAGTGTTAAAGATGAAGTTCTAAGCCGAAAATCATCTATTACATATTTATGTACTAGGCTGCTTTATGTATTATACTTAGGTAAATAGTATTAAACGTAAAACTGTACTTACAAAGATGTTTTCACGTTCATGAATTATTCTGAACTACTAAAGTCTTTGTTTCTTGATTGCAAAAAAGCTTGCCTTCTTTGGTAAATTGGAACTACCTATTCCCTTTAGTAAATCCAGATTCCATATTGTTAAGCCAAAACATCTCAATTATAGCACGCTTCTTGGAACATGAAGATTTTCAGCTTTTTCACTATAATAATATTTTGCTGTTATGGCACTTTGTTTTTTGTTTATTCATATTTAGTGACATTGACATTCATGTACATCCAAAAATTTTAAACGTCCCGAAATCAGTGTTCCATCTACTCAAAATATTTATCCCTAAACTTAAGTTAAATTAAAAATCCCTAAAATTGATTAAATAGTGAGCTAGTGAGCTTTTACGCTGACATTATTGCTTCATTGATATACCTATTCCAAAATATGCTATGATAATAGCCGTTAGAAAGTTATTTTCCCGTTCTCTACGTACTCAAATCCACTACGTATCACGGGAAATCCGTTAAGTTGGCAACACTGCTAAGAGCATTTAGTCTGTAAATGTAAAGCCATAAGATTGAAAGTCGAATGACCGAGTGGGGAGGACGGCGTGACAGTCTTCCCTCCCTCTTTTTTTGTGAACATAAGAAAGAGATGCACCATTAGTAACAATCGGTCTCCAGGCCCGCGATAAAAGCTATGCAATAGCTTAAAATTGAGACTACTGTTATCTATCTTTCTTTATTAACGTTTTTAAAGTAATTTCAACAGTTTAGCGTCAAGGCTGCCTGTCGGTCAGTTAGTATTTCAACCAATCAATCGAAAAGCTACGTTGGCTTAGTGGCTAGAACGCCCAATTCCAGTATCGTGTTCTTGTAGACTAACATTCCGCCTGTAACTCTTTTAGTTGAGCTATTTTATGTGAAAATGTAAGAGTTCATCATCACCTTTAACGATGAAGAAAAACATAGCAGGGAATCGACTAGTTCCAAGAAAGACATCTTTCAAGGTTTCATGATACGTGATACCCATGTATCATCTGCCAATCCGCAATATGGCCTTGACTCACTTTTTGCGAAAGAAGGCTTGAGTTACTATGGCCACATAAAATGGGTTGTTTATGCTGTCAATCATTTTTAAGACCTACGCAGACATTACATTATGAAATGATGAGTACAGTGCATCCCTAACTTAGTAATTTATTTCTGCAAAAACCCCATAAACATTTCTATTTTTATTGAACGTCAATATAACCTTGAACTTATAAATGAGCCCGCAAAGTGAGCAGTAACAAGTGTTGTTTAGTAATATTTCCCTGACAATGATTGGTTTGGAGAACTCACCGATAAATAATGCAACAAACCACAACTGCCACGACATGAAATATTTCTTTTGAATATATTTTCATACTTTTTGTTTCCAAGGCGTGCACCTTTAGAATAAATTGTCATTTATTAGAACGGTAACGTTCTTTGTTTTAACCTTCCGTATTCGTTATTTATTTTTGTTTATTTAGGAACCAAATAAGTTCAAGTCTATATAATGCAAGTATGAAACTGACAACGTACTTACAAGTAGGTTGGCTTGAAAGATTTCTCGTGTTGAATTGTACATCCGGTATTAGTGCACAGGGCTTCGCAAAATACCTATACTGAAACTAAGAAGTTGTATTCTACTCTAGATGAGTTAGTAGTTAGAGTTTAAGTACGACAGCAAAAACAGAATAACAGTTCACTAAAAGTTCCCACAGCTGGGACTCGGCTCGGGGCCTTCTCTCGCAAGGAAAGAGTCTAGGCCATGATCCACCACGCTGACCCAGTGCGGGTTGATGGATGACACATGACCTCGAAAGATTCTAGGTACATGTTGGGCTCCTCACGATGTTTTCCTTCACCGTTTTAAGTTAGCGGCATTATGCACACGACTTCGAAGTTTCAGAACGACGCCAATGTTGAAATACCTTTTTGGAAAATGAATGGGAGAGCTAATATTTTTCGTGATTCCATAATAAAAAACTTATTAGATATAGCGATTACATCGCAATCATTTAAGTTTAGTCTAAGTGTTATGTATAAACACTTTTTTTACTCCAGAATTTGGTAATTAATTGTGAACCCTTTAATTCTGAGATAAAATGCAGAGGCTGTTGCAGGTGTCGCATTGAGCGCAATGCGGCACCTCTACTCAATCTATTCGACCTCGATCCACGGCCATACTCAAATAAAAGCTTCAAACTAAAAACTAAAACCTTTCCTACGGCGCGCTGCAAAAAATAAAAGTCACTAAAATTTCATAGAGCAGTTACAAACTTTTTATTCTACTGATTCTTAATTCAAAAATTCTCACTGGCCAGGCGTAAGACTGTTATTAAATAAATAAAAACAAATGAGTGTTAGTCTTATTTCACATTTATTTTTTGCGTGAAAATGTAACTAAACGATGTTTTTAAAAAAGTTATACGATAAAACAAAAATCTTGTGTGAATTAAAAAAAGGCTGTGTCAGCTAAATATAAATTATTTGAACAAAACCAGTGATCACAAACTCGTAACTTTGTCAGAATATAATAAAACAGGTGCATTCTGTACATTTTGGTAAGTGTTTTCCACTTATATCTGGTAAAAAGCTTTATGCATCACATCTCAAAACACGTGAAATTTTACAATCGGTTGCCCGGTGACGTTAACCACATTACCAAAAGTAAAGTATTGATCTACTTTGTAGGCAGTACTTACTTCATTTCACGTAGAGTGTAGCCTCTAAACATGGACCTTTGTGAATTGTAGAATACCCACGCCTTTGCTATGAATTATATACATTAGGCCAAGGCCACAATTAGGTCGTCTTTGCGTTGCCTCGTTTGCTCACCCTTCTAATAAAGGTAAGCTTATTTATAGCTGGTAAGTTAGTATCTATCTTTGTAGGATAATTTTGAAACTTAGGCGATGAATGTCTAAAAAAAATCATACGTCTAAAACTTTAAAACTTTGGTTAGATAAATAAATATACTATAAAACAAAAATTTCTCAAGAAAAACCCAAAAAAATGTAACAATTGGCGGCCTTATCGCTAAAGGTGAAGGCGCGATCTCCTCCAGACAAACGTAGAATGGAAAAAGATTACAAAACAGATGAGGATGGAAGTCCACAAAAAAAGAGTAGGTACATCTACTTCGAAAAGTTCTCATCAATATTTCAATTAATAATCATACATTCTTGAACACTTTTCCAATTTAATAGTCCTGTATTAATAACCAAATTGATCTGCCACAATGGGAAAGAAAATAATATTAATAGGTTTGCTCATTTCAGGGATAGATTACTTTAAAAAAAAAGTGTATTTTTAAACTTGTACATATTGTGTTATTGTGTAAGCTATGATGCGGAGAGACCATAAATATAAATCACTAGAAGTGCCCTCCCAAACTTCAGGCGCACAGAATTATGTCATCATTGGGAAGAATGTGCTCACTCTTTCCGTTCTAGGCGGTTGCAGGAAGCGGTGAACGCTGGAAGTTTTTACCTATCATGGGAAAGTCTAATTATTATTATTAAACCGGTTTCGGAAAATTGATGTTAATTTAGTTGTTTAGTTATTATTGACTGGGCTTGTGGTTGCGTTGTTAGTATTTGTACTTATTAAACTGTATGTATTAATTTGATATTTATTTATTTATTCGCGTATATGGGTATACAGAGATGTTAGAAGTAACAAACAAAGCATGTTATGTTAAGAACTCCACATTCTACCTTTCGGCATGCGAAATAATAATTTTAAAACAATGTAGGTAAACTTGAACAAAATACAAAATCGTCAGTCAGCAGCCAATGCCGTCACAGTCAGACATAACAACCAATCAACGATCATTACATATTATCCGTAAACACAGAATTGTGTGATTTATAAAATTAACTAGCGGCCCTTTCCGGCTTCGCTCGGACATAACCTAGACAGTCTGCAGCGCCATCTCCCGGGCTTATTTGTGAATTTAAACCATCTTCGAATACACACACAAAAAAAAAACATTCAAATTGGTCCCGTCGCGTCGTTTAGGAGTTCACTGTCAAATGATTAAATTACTAAGATGGCTATAAAAAAACAGGGGTTGGTGATAAAAGGTTAAAAATTTAGGGTTGTATGTATTTTTTAACGTCACATTATAAAAAAATAAAAACAAAAAACAAATACCAAAAATTAAAAAAAAAATGTTTGGGGTGAACAACCCCTAACACTTAGGGGTATGAAAAATAGCTAGTAGCCGATTCTCAGACCTACTGAATATGCATATAAAATTTGGTAAAAATCAGTAAAGCCGTTTCGGAGGAGTAAGGAAACAAACACTGTGACACGATAATTTTATATATAAGACTAGCTGACCCCGCAAACGTTGTTTTGCCTTAGTGAACAACCCTTGTCACTTAGGGGTATGAAAAATAGCTAGTAGCCGATTCTCATACCTACAGAATATGCATATAAAATTTGGTTAAAATCAGTAAAGCCGTTTCGGAGGAGTAAGGAAACAAACACTGTGACACGAGAATTTTATATATAAGACTAGCTGACCCCGCAAACGTTGTTTTGCCTTAGTGAACAACCCTTGTCACTTAGGGGTATGAAAAATAGCTAGTAGCCGATTCTCATACCTACAGAATATGCATATAAAATTTGGTTAAAATCAGTAAAGCCGTTTCGGAGGAGTAAGGAAACAAACACTGTGACACGAGAATTTTATATATAAGACTAGCTGACCCCGCAAACGTTGTTTTGCCTTAGTGAACAACCCTTGTCACTTAGGGGTATGAAAAATAGCTAGTAGCCGATTCTCATACCTACAGAATATGCATATAAAATTTGGTTAAAATCAGTAAAGCCGTTTCGGAGGAGTAAGGAAACAAACACTGTGACACGAGAATTTTATATATAAGAAGATAATATAAATGTATGTTTACTGCCTTTTAGTTTGTGGTTTATCTAAAAATAAGGTATGGGCTTTTATTGATATATCAGCTATTATACAAGTCATACTTAAAACGTGTTGAATTAAAAATTCCTTACTATCTAAGTGTTCGTTTTTTTTTAAATTCACGATCAATTATAGTTGAGTTATAGGGATCAATTATAGTTATAATGGGTTATAGTGGTGGTATTTTTACTTTTTTTCTACCAGCTGTTGCTATTATTTCTCTTTTCGGTAGTAGGTGGCCTAATAGAAATTATACACTCCCGCGTGTACGTATTCAAAGCCGTTTCTCGTTCCCTAGGGCGTCTGCGTTTTGATGTTTTGACTATTAGGCTTAATTTTTTCGGTATACATATATTTATAGAATGTTTATATAATCCTACTAATATTATAAATTTCAATATTTGGACGTTTGGATATTTGAATGCTTTTTGCTCAATTACGTCTTAGCGTTTGATCGGATCTTATAGTCGGATCGGAGATTATAGTCTGGAAGAACACATAGGCTACTTTTATCCTGGGAAAATAACGGGAATGGAAATTACGCGGGGAAACCGCGGCCTACTGCTAGTTATTATATATAAAATGCTTATATGTTACACTAATATCATCAAGCAGAAGTTTGCATTCGAGTACCACATAAGCGTCTTTCTAATAGGTAGGTAGGTACTCGCCAATATTCTAGCAGTACAGGCCAATGGTTAGAGCATGAACTAAACTGTGCGCAATTTTTTTCATAGAAACATTCAATTAAGTTGTTATGTTTGTTTTTCTTGAAAGTTCGACTAATCGTTGTAAGTTGGAATAAAAGTGGGAGCTGAGATATAACGAAATATTTAAATATTTCTTCATAGATGGAAAAAAGTAAAAAAGGATGTTTCTCACGATATGAAAACATGAGTTTGCTATTTCAAAGGAGGGTGAATGAAATTAAATGGAGGGAAATATCCGACTCTGACTGAAAGCGCCACAGGGTATGGAAAAGTATATTTTTACCTTTTATAAGTTACTATAGCAGCGCCCCTTGGTTTCACCCACGTAAATCCCAGTCCCGGTATTTTCTCGGAATAAAAAATAGTCTTTGTATTATTTCAGACTATTATCTATTTATGTAGCTACCAAATTTCATTCAAATCGCTTAAGTAGTTTTTGTGTGAAAGTACCTTACAAACTTTCGTGTTTATAATATTAGTAGGTTAGGCCATGTTCGATGGGTATGCCTGTTGTAGACGGCGCAACCACGGATCGCGGCCAATTAACTAAAAAGGTCGTCACAGACGTAGCTATAATAAATATTTTCATATTTAATAGCTGGACATATTTCCGTATATTTTCTATACCAATGTTCGAGAGTCCACACGCAGCTATAATTTATACTTTTGTGACGTTACAAATATATATTAAGGCATATTCATATAAATTACGGTATAGCAAGACATATTTTGAATGTACAGTATGTTTCAACATTATCCGAGCATACATCACGTGTTGTTTTACAAGCTTTTTCTGTCTAGCTCTCTTTCGCAACTAAACGCGCGATAAGGAACTTCGTTCCAATAATTTTCCATAAAACATAATTCTCAATGTATTTAATTAAGGTTTAATGCACTTTTATCCTGTATCATTTGAGTCGCAACTCAAAATGAATACTGAATTAATGTCGTTTTCCATGATTGTGAGAAGGAAACAAAATCACTTAGGGTCCAGATAGCTTTTGATTTCACGGACACGACAATGAACTATGCCAATCGACGCCGAGGGGTGTCGGGCGGCCGACATCAAGGGTAGCAGGTTCACCCTCCGTCGTTGACTGCACCTACCACCGCGACGTGCCTCACATGTTTGTTCAATACGCAATATTCAACCATTTTATTTGACGGCCAATAAATCGCTCCGCCTAATAATGCCGTCTCATGATTTAATACTCGCTCGGGGGTCTTTAAATTTATTTAAATGTAGTCGTTTAGCTCGAGGCAGATACGACTTGCGGGCGCCTGCGGTAATGATTCGCCCGTTTTATATAATTCGTAGACATTGCGGTTTTTTTTTCAGCAAACCTGACACTGTTTGTACAATGTAACAGCACGGCACGCGATGCAAAGATAATACAATTATTTTGTTATACTTACTTTAACTGTGCCAGCATTTGACTTTGGCATGTGAGGTAAAAAATACAAAGTAAATAATAAAAATACAAAGTTTTATTATGAGTTGTGTTAAGTTATTTACTGCAATTTTGTTCATCAAAGCAGAGACATGTTTTTCATTAATATTATGGTGAAAGCTCCGTTATATTCATGACAGTTTGCTCCAAAGTGTTGTTCTTACCATTTTTTATATTTTGTCTATTTCCATCGTTACTCCGAAGCCTAGTAGATTTAAGCACGACCACATTACTGGCTCTAGAAAAAGTCTGATGTATGCGATTTATTTGTAAAATAATTCGTGATGAGTTGTGCCACATTGTTGCGGCTTCATAGGACCTGACAAAATCTGACAGACCATCAACATTAAAATAGAGCGAAGCTTGTAGGCTTGTAGTATCTGAAGTTTACATGCATCGATACAATAGAGTAGTGGCCGGAACACACGTGCGCCGGCGCGATGGTGATACGACGCGTTATCTCTCGTGCTGTTTGCTCAGATTAGGCGATTGCCAGCCGCCTGCCCCACTGTCAAGTTCAAAATGTCAAAGACACAGCTCGGTCAACTTTTTGAAGGTCGAACTTACAAAGGGTCAGTGCCCTACCCACCGCTTGCATAATCTACTTTCAACTTCCAACCTTGGAAAATTTTCCCGAGACAAATTTACATAATCTAAATCGTCTCGTATTCTGAAAACTTTTAGTTGTATAGTGTAGATAAAAGACTGAAAGAATATCACAATTTACCTCAATATAGTGTTCATATAACTTTGGAACGAAATTACCTCATTATGTAAATATTATATTCTACGCCAGCCAGCGGGACCAGCACAGGTAGCACAATGTACCCTTCTGTGTTACAGGCTGAAGTGTAAATAAGCTCATTTAATATTTATGGTATCGGTATATCCCCACCGGATGTTATTTGCAAGGATCTCTTTGTACTCGGCAAAGGGTAAGCGAAGGACAAAGTGCTATCAGAATTTCAAACCGTGCGTTAGAATTATGATATTAAAAATTGAAAAGCGTTTGAATTGATTTTATTTGGTTATAGGTAAAATGTAAAGTATGTAGAGTATTTAAACAATATCTAAATACTTATTGGATATTAACATTTGCATTTTATAAAAAAAAACGGATTTGATATTCACGTGTATATTTAACAAAGCAGCACAACCGGTGTTAAATTTAGTCCGTCTTGTTTTATGCTCTTAGCTCAGACCAACTATTCTTTCCTCAAAGGATTTTAGGCATAAAACATAGTAGTATTGTTAAAAAGTGTCAATAAAAAGAAACGAGATGCCTGTAAAGGTAAAGTGTGGCTTTATGTAGAAAATAGTTTGAATAAAGTTTAGTTGTGTCTCGGTAGTAACGGTAGCGCACAGCGCGCGCGCTCGCGAGGGCTGGCGGCGCGCGCGCAGGGGCCGGCGGCAGCGACGCGTGTCCACCACCTGTCGGCGCACCGGCCGCGCTCCACCCCCACCGCGGCATGCAGCCCTAATTATCGTCCGAGTAGTCCAAATCTAACCTGCATAACTTTTAATCTACATAAATCATTCTTCGGTTGTATCATTTTAATTTAAAATTAGAAATAATCCAGTCGGTGATTTACTTAGCACTGCAATAATTAACGCGTAATTTTCAAAGTGATTTAGTAGTGAATCTTAATTAAATAACGTGACGAGACAGCTATACACTATTTTACGTTCGAAAATGTGCTAGTCTTGTTCAAGTTTATAATAAATATTCTCCTTGCCCAGTCCACATAAAAAAAAAATTACACGATTTCGTTTACGTCCTTACCTATTTATATTTCAATTCGTTATTTCAAAAGAGAAATAAGCCCAATTCTCAGAGTTTAAGGAGCAATGACTGATCCAGAAATTCATTGTGGTACTGTGATTAAAATTGGACATGACGGCAACATTTTGTTAAATATTTTCAGATTAAATGAGATATATGAAAAACTAATATTTTATATGTTATATAAATAAATAGACATCTCAACTGTTCAAACCTATTATTATTGATACCTACTGAACTGCGTTTGACAAAAGGATATAAAGTAATTCCATCTTTATAAAGTTTAAAGAGTGTAATAGATTAACTATACGTATTTTTTTTTTTATTTACAAAAAATATTAGTATATTTAAATACTTATCCGATCTCTGAAGTCGTTTGTAATCACTTCATCATAATTTTGATCGATGTTGCTAGGTAGCGATTACACGATCTTAAGCCCATCGTTTTGCAAACATGAGTCATACATGACACCATAACATCGTACGATATTTTGTGCTGACGTGGGCCCTCTGCCGTCTCGGCACGCGACATTTGTATGCCGTTTTGTAACATCGCATCCAATCGCGTGATTTCATTCGACTCTGTTATATTTTATCGGTTACATTGAACTAATATCAACTTATCATTTTTAGTTTTTGTTTTGTCCTTGAACCAATATTGATTCGATGGAAACAGGCCTCGAGCTTTATCTATAACATTGCATCTCAAGGCTTTTTTTAAATTTAGAAACGTAATCTTTTTTTATTTCCAAGTATTTATCAATATCAAAGTACCTAATAAATGAACTTGCCGGGGCGGAATAATAATGGAAAACGGCAAACAATGGAAAATAGGCGTTTTTAGAAAACCTTTCAACAATTTCACAAAAAGGTGAAGGTTAAACGAAAGCCAAAGTCTCATTCATTTAGTTATTTATGTAGCTTTATTTAGGCTTAACACGTCAGTGTCGCCGGCTGTAGCGGGTTCATAAAAAAGAAACACTACACCGTTGCGTTGGCGGCGCACGCAGCGGGGACAGCACGCGTAGCATATGTCACGCGTCCTGCGATGCCCTTCTTTACCTCAAGCGCCATATTACCACATGATTTGTGCTCTATGTTCCGAGTGAGCGGCTACCGTAATATTAGCTCATTTGTTGGCCTATGTTGTGATGAGTCGTGTAACTTGCACATCAATATAAGCAACATAACGAACTTATCAAATACATTTTTACATCAGTTTTACTTGGAAATTGTTATACAATTAAGTCAATTAATAACATAGGATGCACAAATAAGGTGTTTACTTACTCATGTTTGTGCTTGTTCGACAGAAGTGCAACATAACTACATAACTCGTGTACCTACTCAGTTTTACGTACTGTGATTTTTAATATTTCCCTACGTACACCAATCAAGAAGCGGTATTTTATAAAATTCAACTAAGATAAGGTTTGTCCCTCGATTTCGCCAAGTTTTCGATTTCGCCACCGTAGGATTGAGCATATTTTTAATGACATTAGCATGAACTATGATTTTAAAACAATAAACAATAAATTGCATTGAAAAAAGTGAACCATTTCGAATAACCTCTCATGTTGCGAGGCTTAATAGGTATACAATTAAGCGTATCGAGTAGTTTCCATATGGTCGTATCCATTGACTACACGAGTAGGCAGGTAGTCGCGGCTCACGTGCCGTCTCGGGTTCCCTTCAAAGGACTTCAATTAATTGTTATTAACCCTTGCGCGGCGACATGGCGTTCCGATCGAGTAAGCAACCCGATACTCCATTTCACAGGGAGTCGGGTTTCCCTAACACCGTTTACTAAACTTAAGTGCTGACAACAACTTTCGCTTATATTTTCGGGGTTAGTGTCATCGAATGGGGTGAAAATCTGTAAGCGATATAGAGGTAGTCAATATTAACACTACCTAAACAAGGAAATTTTGGCTTCAATATTCCTGCTTCATGTCCGCTAATAAGACTACTTGACCAATATATGTAGTTGAACCTTATAAATTATTGAAAACTATGTGGAACAAAACGTAAGTTACCGGTTATTAATTACCTAATCCACCTGTAAGAAACATCAATGTCATCGTCCGCATGTCGTCAATGTTTAAAAGAGAAGTTCATGTTTCACAACAATGAAATAGCTTACTCAATTAGTGAAATATAATCGACGTCGTCTGCATACCGGCGGCGGTTCCACGTAAAGGCTGGTGAGGGTACGTTTTTAACAACTTGCTTAATTAATCACTCGATCACGCCCGATGTCGGGTAACCGACATTGTTCCGCTTAGTTTAACCGTTTGCTGATCGACCAATCCCGCTAATCTAGTCTAAAAATTGCCTCTTCAAATCATTACTGAAATAAGCATTTTCTAAGATATTTAATCTAATATGAGTTTACATCGCATTATGAGTATGCATATTAATCATACGACAGCAGCGTAGATTGTATTAAAAACCATAGCTGTAGAGTTTTGGTTGAATGACCAGACTTCAATACCGCGCTTCCACAAATAAAATTTTGCAAAAGATTGAATAACTTTTTTGGACTTGATTATCTGTTATTATCATTACAACTCAAGACATGTCAAGACCCACTAATGATCATCAAGTACCTATCTCCCTACTTAGTCTGTGCTATAATAGTGATCAAACTCCTTTATCGAATATTAGCTACTGAATAAAATAATATTTTATACGTCCTTAGTTCTGGGGTATTTAAATTAAACTATTGCTGAAGCACTAGACTCAGTAATGACGTTAAAACGTTGTTGCGCCCATAGACTAATGGTAGTATGTACTTCCGAATCGTAAATTACATTTGCTGCAATGTTGTTCGACTGTACATACGTTCCTTTACATTCTTATCTTGATAAATGTCATTTCGAGAATGTAGTGTTTACGACAATACGAAAGAGTCCATTTTTAAATGGCAGAACCTGGTAACAGTGCCGACAACATTGCTAGTGCCTACATCTAGGGGCAAGTACTATTAAAACCGAATAGCGTAGTGTTTACGATCGCGAGGCAAATAAGCTTTATGGTTTTCAGACTTAACGGATCGACGTTAAAGCTACGAGAGTTCCTGGAAAGTGTTCACATTAGAGAGGTTTTAGTGTTGTTCTCGAAACTTTTACATCAATTTAGGAAGTTTATTGACTAAATTATACGCATAATTTTGATCTTTGCTTCCAAATATTCCGAATAACTTCTGTTTTAATTTTAAATTATCACAGTTGTTCGGTACTAAACTTGTACTATGTTGGTATTATTAATTACGGAATATTTACCATGGTCAAATGGTAGAGCGAGTCCCCGATATTTCAATGCAGTTTCATGCGCTAAAAGGAGTCCATTCGATCTGACTCCAACTTTTAGAGGTGTATCCTTGCCGGTTTCTGACCGTCTCGAGCTTTTGGGCGTTAATTTGACCTCTACGCTCAACTTTGGCTCGTATATCGAGTCCAAGGCTAAACTAGCTGTCAAAAAACTAGGTGTCCTCTCAAAGGTGCGAAGGTACTTCAGGTCTGAACAGTTGCTTACATTATATCAAGGACAGATTCGCTCCTGTATGGAGTATTGTTCGCACCTTTGGGATGGTTCGGCTAAGTATCAGCTGGAAGCTCTGGAATCGATAGAGAGACGTGCCAAAAGGCTCATAGGCAACGACACTCTTGTGCGAAAAAGACTTCAAAGTCTTGAACATCGCCGTAAAATTGCTAGTCTATCGGTTTTTTATCGGATACACTTCGGAGAGTGGGCGGCTGATTTACATGATCTAATACCCTTGTCCTTTTTTCTATCGGAATGCTCGAAGCTCGAAAAAGCGACATCGTTTCATGCTTGATGTTCCAAAGACGCGAACGAAGAGATTTGACTCTACTTTTGTGATAAGAACGTCTACGCTGTGGAATACGTTGCCTGAGTGGGTTTTCCCCGATAGTTACAATCTTTGTGTCTTCAAATCGAGAGTGAATCGGTTTTTTTCTAGGTAAACACGCTTCATCGTAGACCGCATCGTCGCTTAACATCAGGCGAGATGGCGGTCAAGTGTAAACCTATCATCATCATCATCATCATCAAAAAATGCGCCATGTTTTTGGGTAAACATGTATTTAGCCTTAGCCATGATGCATGTAACGCTCCACAATTTAAACCTAATTAAGTTAATAATGCTAGCGAATCTATTATATTTAATTTAATTCTTCAATCTATTTATGAACAGTCAGAGATCCTATTTTTTTCAACTTATCTTACTAATGTTCCAAACGCGAAAGTTTGTATGTATGTAGTATGTACGAGTATGTTCGTTACTTTTTCATGCAGAAACTACTGAGGGGATTTTGTAGATGAAATTTGGTATTGCAAATTTCAGATCTTTATTGGCCAAATAGCATGTTCGTTATACTACAAGTCAAGTCATTTTAACGTAGGTAGATATTTTCAAATAATTATAAGTTACGGTGGTCTAGTCGGGAGAACGGCGGCTGCCGATCCGGAGACCCCGGGTTCAAACCCCACACGCACCACTGTCTTTTCGAAGTCATGTGCGTAATGCCGCTAACTTAAAACGGTGAAGGAAAACATCGTGAGGAAACCGACATGTACCTAGAATCTTTCGAAGTCATGTGTCATCCGCCAACCCGCACTGGGCCAGCGTGGTGGATTATGGCCTTAACTCTCTCCTTGCCAGAGAAGGCCCCAAGTCCCAGCAGTGGGAACGTTTAGTGGGCTGTTGATGTTGATGTTGATGATAAGTACATATACGGAAATGGCGCAGTGGAATTAGTGGTAGATTATGATCTGGCTAGGGTAATAACATATAGGTTATTTTTAATCCCGGGATGACAACTGTGTTCTGATTTGTCTCCAGGCTGACACACCAGGCCAGGCGGCTGGCTCTCTGGCATAGTTTCCAGTGAAATTACAGGGCATATAGATAAAACATCTTAATATCTCTGGGTGATGAGCGCAGTGCAGTGCTAGGTAATTATTTGGACTCTTCGTGTTCCAATAGCTGCGTTTGTCACTTTGGTGTTATGTGGCAGGCATGTTGCTTACCATCAGGCACATGTCATGCTCGTTTTCTCACTCTATACTATAAAAAAAACCTTTAGGATGGATCGGCTAAGTATCACCTCGAGGCTCTGGAACCGATCGAGAAACGTTCCAAAGGGCTCAGTCGTAGGCAATGATACTCATGTGCGAAAAAGACTTCAAAGTCTTGAACGTCGCCGCAAAATTGCTAGCTTATCGGTTTTTTATCGGATGCACTTCGGAGAGTGCGTGACTGATCTGCATAATTTAATACCACGTTGCCCTTTTTCTATCAGACTGCTCGTAGCTCGAGAAAGTGACATCGTTTCATGGCTGATGTTCCAAAGGCGCGAACAAAGAAGTTTGACTCTACTTTTGTGATAATAACGTCTAGGCTGTGGAATGAGCTACCTGAGTGGATTTTCACCGCTGGTGATAATCTTGGTGTCTTCTAGTCGAGAGTGAATCGGTTTCTTCTAGGTAAGCACGCTACATCGTAGGCCGCATCGTCGTCTAACATCAAGCGAGATGGCGGTCAAGTGTAAACCTATTCAAGTTAAAAAAAATCGAGAACGACGCGGGGCGGGACGCTGCTAGTAATTTGATAAACGTAGAGTTAATTTTTTTTAATAGTAACCCAGACTTGATACTTCACCTCTTATTAGCAGGATAATGACTGGAAAGGAATCGTGGGTTCGATTCCCACCCAGTGCAAATATTTTGTGTGATGAATTCAAATGTTTGCACTGTGTCTGGGTGTTTCTATGTATAATAAGTATGTATTTAAAATTATATAAGTATTATATCAGCTATCTGGCCGCCATAGTACAAGCTTTGCTTAGTTTGGGGTCAGGTGGTGTTGTGTGCGATGTCCACCACTATTTACAAAAAAAAAAAATGCAATACAGAGTGATGTAACGGACAAGAGATTTTGTACTTTCTTTTAATTTACACAAAGCTACTTTTACTTGGTGTTTCAACATGGTTCCTGACAATGTTGAAGTATTGTTAAATTGACATACAATTAAAGCAATAAAAATAATTGGGTGACAAATACCTACGTAGAGTGAATTATATCACCATATAGAATAATAATACCACCATCATTCTAAATTATCATCAAATTATGTAAATGTGTATTTAGATAATTTGCATTTCATTAGTAAATTATAGATAGATAGAAACTCTTTATTGTGACAAACATCTTAAAATATTACAGAGAAACACTTATTAACTAGCGGCAAAATGCCGCCACAATTATGTTTAAAACAAGGAGATGATCAGGTTTCAGTTTAATTTTACTATCATAGTGTAAGTATATTCCTTTATAGTTTGATATCATAATAAAATTGCAAATACCGTCAGTTTACAGTATTTTAACGGATGAGCATTATAATCTTACAGCTATTGGTTCTACTAGGTTAGTTCCTAATCTAATGACGCTGACGTTAGATTATATAAACTGACTGTGTTTAAAATTTTACGGTGTTATAAACATACACTATTAATTATGTTACAGGCGTCGAAATGCTAATAAAGCGCATTTAACACGCTAAGATGTATTAAATCACTAAGATGATAAGCTAATGATAAGATGATGCTAAGATGTACTTGTGGTACTAGTTCATAAGTATTTCACTGTAATTTTATTAATTTGTCTGTATCACAATAAAGAGTTTCTATCTGTCTAAATATTTAACTTGACGAAATATAAACGAAGTTTCATATAAAACTACTCGACATCGCACCGATGCAATGAGATCATTCAATTCCAAAGAAAAACAAAGAGACAGAGGCAGTCTATTATATTTGTGGCTTGGAGCAGAATTGATTTCCTCGGAACGGGAAAGTTTGCTTGAATTGTTGGGTTGGTCAAATTACAGGCGAAGGCTCGATAGGGAGGGGGTCATCGTATGCTAGCGCTTAAGCTGTGTGGGTCTTTGATGGTCAAGATTATACTGTGACATTTATTTCTTCACTTTAATGTTGCATAAACATTTTTTAAAGTGAAATTAACTAGTCTAGCTATGCTAGTCCAAAATAACAGTAACATGTTCCAACTTTCCGTACAATTACGAGATAAATAAAATGGTGTGGAAATTCAACATTTTGTTCGTTTTTACCTCGACAGAAGTTACGATTGGGATAAAATCACCCTAATTAAAAAGAAATTTCTAATGAATTCTTTAGTTTTAGATTGTTTAAGTGTAGTTAAGTCTTGTAGGTGTAAAATAAATAGTATTATTTATTTTGGGAGTAGGTAGGTACATACCTAACTCAAATTATATTGTGAAGTAGTACATCCCACTAATATTATAAATGTCAAAGTATGGATGTTTGGATGTTTGTTGCTCAATCACGCCGTAGCGTATGTACGGATCAGGCTGAAATTTGGAATATAGTTAGATTATAGTCTGGAAGAACACATAGGCTACTTTTTATCCCGGGAAGGTAACGGGAACGACGGGAACGGGAAGTACGCGGGTAAAACAGCGGGGCGCTGCTAGTAGTATTTATTCAAAAAAGTACATTTGTTAAACTAGAAATATCCAAACTTAATATCAATTTTAACTCTGTATTCATTTGAGAAAAACTAATAAGATGAATTTCTTTTGCACTCGAAGCTTGATTTAGTTGCGACTTGCAAAAGAATAGCGTTCTCGGAAGAATAAGGGGTGCATTGAGGAGGCAATCTGGGGCGGTTCTTTATTCCGTGAACGCTGTGTTCCGGTGGCCCGGCCCGGCAGACACGTCAGACGAGCCGGCGACGGCGCGCCGCCGCGGCGCCCACCTCTACAGTGTCACTCACACTGTACACTTGTAGGGTTAACACCGCACTCTTTTATTATGACTAGCTGAACCGTGCTCGCGTTGGTACGCCATCTATCGAAAATTGGTCGTACCAAATCAAATTTTGAACAAGTTCGGTTACCGTTCTAATGACGAAACATTTAAAAGATGAAAATATGTAAATATGCTGTCACGCAACGAAAGCTCTCAAAAAGCAACATTTTTTCCGGTTTTGGTTACATTTTTAGGGTTCCGTAAAACGTAAAAACGGAACCCTTATAGATTCGTCATGTCTGTCTGTCTGTCTGTCTGTCCGTCCGTATGTCACATCCACTTTTTGCCGAAACTATGAGAATTACATTGTTAAAACTTGGTAAGTAGATGTATTCTGTAAACCGCATTAAGATTTTTACAAAAAAAAAAAAAACAATTAGGGTTGCCCCTTATACTGAGAACTGAAACTCAAACTTTTTTTTTTCATCAAACCTTCACGTGTGGGTTGTCTATCGATAGGTCTTCAAAAATGGTGTTGAGGTTTCTAACATAGTTTTTGTCTACACTGAATAATTTGCGCGAGAGACACTTCCAAAGTGTTAAAATGTGTCCCCCCCTAACTTCTAAAGTAAGAGAATGAAAAAACTAAAAAAAAAATATGATGTACATTACCATAAAAACTACCAACGAAAATTGGTTTGAACTCGATCTGATGAGTAGTTTTTTTTAGTACATCATAAATACACTATTATTAAAACTTCGATCAAAGTTACAACCAACTACAAGAACTATGTGTACTATGCATATTATGTTACTTATTGCAACGGAACCCTTCATGGGCGAGTCCAACTCGCACTTGGCCACTTTATTCATTCATGCTCCGCTCCTGTTAATAGTAGCGTAATGTTAAATAGCCTTCCTTGATAAGTGGACTAGAGAAAAATCTTTCAATTCGGACCAGTAGTTCTCGAGATCCTTGCGTTCAAACAAACAAACTCTTCATCTTTATTATTTTAGTAAATAGATATAAATATGATTGATATGGTGTCCGGGTCAAAAATATACCATTCTATTTAGTCCGTCAGTTAGATTATAGACAAATATAGGACACGTATTTCGTGTTGTATCTGAATACTAGCAGTGCCCCACGGCAGTAGTTCCTGTTGTTTTTGGGGGAATAAAAAACTTCCGGAGTGGGGGGTGGTAATGTCACGTCTACATAAATATCGTATGTGGACGTCACGTCCATATAGTCACTCGAAACCTCTAAGCACTATTATTTTCGTCACCTTTCGTTTGTGAAACAAAAGAAAAAATACGTGTTCCACATTTTTACCCGACTGCATGAAAGGTTATGTTTTTTGCACGTATTTTGTATGTTTGTAAATGTCTTTATTGCGACTTATCTTCAAAACGGCTGGATGGATTCTGTCAATTCAGATATCGTTAGATTCGTCTCAATCACCCAAATGTCCTTAGATAGTATATTGTATCACATAATTAAATCTGTTGATTTATTGCAATCGGGTTTTCAAAGCTAAAGTTATTTAATAACCTAACTGACGGACTAATTCGTTTTTTTTACTCACCATGCCTATTCTACCTATACGATACTTTTCTACGTAGAGCCTTATGAGAAAAGGTATAGTTTCCATGAGTATCATGGGGACTTTGTCCAATATATTTCAGTTTGGGAAGCGCTAGGGGTACGTCGTACGTTTGTTCATCTTATACCTTTAAACGAACAATTCTTGTATATATTATATGTATAGAATCTGAATCTCGGAAACAGCTGGAACGATTTTCATGAAATTATGTAGGTATGCAGGGGGTTTCGGGGACGATAAATCGATCTAGCTAGGTTAAATTTTTTAAAAACGTCATTTATTGTACGTTTTTAGACAATGAAAAACTGTCACATTTAACATTAGAATGCGAAAGTAAATTTTGCCGCGTTGCGCGACAGTATAATAGCTCAGACGGGAAGTCGGGCGGTCACGAATTAGTAGTTGCGGGTTCGAATCCAGAAGGCTAATCTTTTTATTCCAAGTTCCTCCTTTTTTTTGAAAAAATCTATTACTTGCAGCTTGCAGCTTGTTATCTGTAGATGTCTAAGTATATTTAGTGTTTAAACAGAGCAAAGCTCGGTCACCCAGGTACTAGTAAATAACAAAACAAGAAGTGCCTGTACGTGTATCGTAATATAGCGCTATGTTGCGGTACCCTTTCAGTGATTCTCGTCTATTTTGAGTATAAATAGTCATTAAGAATTATTCTAGACAATGTAAAGGCCGATTTACATCAGACGAGCGAATGCTCATTCTATCCCCACTGTATCAAATTCATTTGGTGTAAACAAACGTAGAGCATTATTTCGTTGTTTTAATTGCGTTCGCAAAGATTCTATGGAATTTTAATATGGAAAACGCTAAGAACGATCTTTCGTTTACACTAAAAGATCGAGAAAGAATGTTCTTGTTCCAGCTCTAGCTCTATGTTCGTTCAGTTTAAATCGGCCTTAAGAATCATTTTAATAAAATATGTTAAATTAGAATTTGAAGGCATGCTTAAAGCAGACTAAAAAAGAAAATATCATGTAATGATTTAACAAAAATCCTCCGTTGTGTGAGCCCTATAAGCCTATGAAACTTTGAAGCTCTAGTCTCGGGCGAGGCGTCGTAAATTGGAGCTAGTACTCTCACCCAACTGACGAGGGCTTTTCATAAAATCTGCGGAGCTTCGTTATGAAACATGAGATTTATGTAGGTGCTTGTGACATCGGCGGATATTTGACGGCAAAGGGTATAATAGTTATTTTTAAAGACTTAGATTATACCTTATGTAATTTATTTTGAGAAAAATCCTTTTTACCAGTATTTTGTAACTTTGGATATCGGAGTAATTTTCTTTGATTACTATAATGGTAGACCGCCCACTGTATATTCTGAATAACATCCTGATTTATGGAGACTTCTCTTGAATAACGAGACCATGAGTAATAAATTGACAACGATCTACTCAAGGTCATTGCTCTAATCAGTTATTCGACTACATAATATCACTTCATTATGTCATCTGTTTCCATTTTTTTTTTTCAAATATTCTTATGTTCATAATCAAATTATAATAGCCAATTGTAGGTTATTAGTTAAGTACTCGTAATAAAGCTTATATCATGGTATCAAATGACAGCATACCGTTAGAAACAACTATAAAACTAGTTATATCGAGACATTAACTGGTACAATCGAGCTTACAGTTACGTAAAGCTCAGTTTGTAAGCTCGTAGCTCGTAGCCTAGTTGTCTACGGTGCGGCGTAGCGCTACGTGACCGGGTTACAGCTGATGGATGGTGCTCGGGATCCGGTCTACAGCTTGCACAGAGCCAGAAACTCGTGTAAATGATACTGAGACGTAACCTGCAACCGTGATTCGTTGTCTCGACTATATTAGATACTACACATGCCTTGTAGCATCATTCTATTCTATGGTAAAACCAATTGTGGAATTCAAATGGCTATTTCCAAAATTGTCGAGTTCTGGCTCATCAGCTTTATCTATGATAATCATGACCTAATGTTAAATACTTTTTAGTATGAAAACTAACGTGGTTATTACACATTTTAAAACAAATACACGGGTAACTCACGTATAAACTCGAGTCCGACTCGAGTTCTTCGAGTGTTCTGACTATTTTATACGTGAGTTACCCGTGTATTTGTTTTATAATGTTAAATACGTTCAGTTGATATACATACGTACGTGAGAATTGTCTAAGAATACACTTGTTCTCCTATGCTTTTCTAAAAAATATGTACAACAGTTACAGCACTATATTGTGTTATAGTCACGAGTGGCATTGATGAATCCAACATAATAGTTCTGTAAAGCCTCGCAGAGCTTGTTCTATATTTTCTAAAGAGGTACATTCTATCTCTGCGCGTATAAATGAGCTCCCGGGGGTAAAACATTCTGCTTTGATTTAGTTACATTGGCATGAATACTGGAGCAGCTGGGCGAAAATCATGGTTCTATTTGAATACGCTTTATTAGATTCTCTTGGTATATTACATTTTCAGTCACGTTTGCAGGGTACAACACGTATCGCCTTGAATTCTGTCACTAACCTCTAGGTCACTACCCTAGTTATTCGTAGGTAAAATGTTCGATAGTATCTAACACCGACGAATACTAATACCAATAAAACACATTCGGTTGATTGATATGTTTGTATTCGTGGAGCAATTCCAATATTGAAAAGCCACATGGCCGTGGTGACCCCGGGTCGATAAGCCAGCCTGCGTCTGTCTATAGCAGGTTTTTCGGAATCTTCCGGCGGTTATTGATTGTTGGAATGTAGGCCACTGCCAGTTTATAGACTCGTAAATATTCATTGCCCTCAGAACAAAAATATGTCACTTATAGCGTAATCGTAGGCGATCATTTGGACTTAACGATCGCTGTTGAGAGGATTTCGCATTTCCATGAACATGGTGACGACTGAGCGTAGACTGAGCGTCTTATCTTAGAAGTGACGCTCCATCATCATCGGCGGACTGCCCTCTTACACTAGGCGAGACCTTTTTTCTAGGCTGATCTCTTGACTTAGTTGGTAGTAAGTCGGCCTGCGAAGCCGTCAGTCGTGAGTTCGATCCCCACCAAGGACAAATATTTGTGTGATGAATATTTGTTATACGTAGCTCATGCATTATTTCAGACTATTTTTTGTCTATTTACTAAATTTCATCCTGAACCGTTGAGTATTTTATGCTAGAAAGAGTAACAAACGTCCATCCATACATCCAAACTTAATAATTTCCGAGTATAAATAATTGAGGTAGGTAGAATTTCTACTGTTTGACTCCCAAAATACAAGTCCTGCTCAGTTTGGGGCTATATGAAAGCTTGAGCATAAGTGTTATTAGATTAAAACGGACGTTTAAAACGGACCCCCCCCCCCCTTCCACTTCCCGACCTCAGATCGCCCGTAAATTATTTTTCCTTTCACTTTTGTCATTTTCTCTTCCATTTACAATGGATTTCATCCTACTATAAATTATTTTTGTTTTTTGCCAATTTCAAACGCTTCTGCACTGGTCTATTACTGAATAGACTGAATATACTTTGCGCTAGAGACACTTCCAAAGTGGCAAACTTTCACCGAAAATTGGGTCATTTTACACACATTTTAGATTATTTTTTTTACTTTTATAGGTTTACACTTGACCGGCATCTCGCCTGATGTAAAGCGACGATGAGGTCTACGATAGAGCGTGTTTACCTAGAAGAAACCGATTCACTCTCGATTTGAAGATTCCACAGCCTAGACGTTCTTATCACAAAAGTAGAGTCAAATCTCTTCGTTCGTGTCTTTTGAACATCAACCATGAACCGGTGCCGCCTCTTTGAGCTACGAGAAGTCCGATAAAAAAGGGCAAGGTGGAAATAGATCATGCAGATCAGCTGCACACTCTCCGAAGTGTATACGATAAAAACCTGATAAGCTAGCAATTTTGCGGCGATGTTCAAGACTTTGAAGTCTTTTCCGCACTAGAGTGTCTTTGCCTTTCGGCACGCCTTTCGATCGATTCCAGAGCCTCAAGCTGATACTTAGCCGACAGCCGACCCATCCCAAAGGTGCGAACAGTACTCCATACAGGAGCGAATCTGTACTTTGTATAACAAAAGTAATTGTTCAGATTTGAAGTACTTTCGCAACTTTGACAGAACACCTAGTTTTTTGGCAGCTAATTTAGCCTTGGACTCAATATACGACCCAAAGTTGAGCATGGATAACGTGGTGGGTAACGCCCAAAAGTTCAAAATGATCAGTAACCGGCACGGATACACCTCGAAAATTAGGAGTCTGTTGAAATTGACTCCTTTTTGCGGAGAACAGGCACGCCTGCGTTTTTCCCTCGTTAAACTTGGGCCAAGTTCAAACGCTCGATCATACTCTCTCTCAATAGTTCAGTTTGATGTCCACTGGCTCTCACGCTAGATATGTAACTCTCTACAACGGTGCTATCATCCGCGTACCCAAACATACCGGGCTTCAACAGATCGTTGATATGTAGCAGAAAAGGCGTCGCAGAGAGTACAGACCCTTGAGGGACACTGCCATTGATAGCCATTTAATCCGACGAGCAGTCATCAATGACAACTCGTATGGATCGATCCCTCAAAAAGTCCGATATCCACGCAATAAACCCTGAAGACAGACCATAAATAGAAAGCTTGCTAATAAGGTTATCATGGAAAACCCTGTCGAATGCCTTCGAGATATCCAGGGAGACTGCAAACGTGTTTCTCGATAGCTTCACTCCAGATATGTGTGACTTACGCTAGAATATCCCCAGTGCCCATATCCCAGGGCCACTGGCTTTGTTCACATCTAAATTACGTAGCACTTTACGAACCTCCATTTGGCGAATACGTATTTCCGGCATCAAGGTCGGACTGCCAGGTGGAGTAGGAGGTGTTGCACTACCAGCATCTAGACGCGAAGATTCCGCAAACTGAGATATAAAAACAAGTTTGCTTTCTCGGCTGCGGTGTGAGCCAGCGCCCCATCCAGCTTCAGCATTGGAGGCAGTGAGGAGCGACAGAAGTTCGATTCAACCGATTTAGTCAACATTTAAAAAATCAACATTTAACAAGATCCTCCGATAGTGATAGTGAGGCTCAAAGTAAACGCCCATATTATGACGTTTACAATAATTATTCAGTATAGTTTCTGTTCCAAAATGTATGACGCTTTTTATCAGGCATATTGTCTCTTACATAATTCGTCAATAAATATTACTGCAGCTATAGATACGATATTTTTGAACAGTGCAAGGTGTGCAAGGTAATGTGTGTTGAGGTATATATTGACGAACTACGACTATGACTATGACAACATTTCAAGTGAGATATGGTTAACACATTTACACACATTGAAGGGCAATGTTTCCAGAAAAATTACAGGGCTTAGAGACACAACAACTTAGATCTCTGGATGACGAGCGCAGTGCAGTGCTAGGTAATGATTTCGACTCTTCATGCTCCAATAACTGCGTGCCACTGTGCTGTTATGTGGCAGGCGTGTTGCTTACCATCAGGCACATGTCCTGCTCGTCTCGTCACTCTTTAATTAAAATTTAAAAAGACATATTCGCTATCCCCTATCCCATTTTACGTGGGGTTGGTGTAATATATCCGCTTTCTCTATTTGTCTCTACCGTTCATCAAATCTGTTTTAGGTACTTAAGACTGAAATTTGGGCTTTATTGTTTCAGCCACCGAGTTAGACCTGCTGGGCGCGCTGTCCCTGCACAACACGTCGCGTGTGGGCGTCTCCCTCGCGGCCGGCATGCAACCGCAGCGATCTGCGTATATGCTGCAAGGTACGTCCGTTTTGTCTCCCTGAAGAACACGTAGCATGTGACTCTTGTGAGCCTCTATCTCACGGCCGGCATGCAACCGCAGCGATCTGCGTACACGCTGCAAGGTACGTCCGTATTGCTGTCCCTGAAGAACACTTCGCATGTGGGCATCTATCTCACGGCCGGTATGTGACCGCAGTGAACTGCGTACATGCTGCAAGGTGGTACTCTCCTTAAACAAGTATGGAAGATTTAGGCCCTAGTGTTGCGGTTTGGTAGACACCATCTGTCTTAAGTTCGCGAAATTACGCACAAGACTTTTTTAATTGTGTGGTCGTCCCTACCGCCAACAAGAATTTTAATATACAGTCGAACAGACAAGTTCCAAAATTAGATCTTAGTAGTAAATAAATCTTAGTAGTAAGAAAATGACTGAAGATGAGTTAACATTTTAAACCTAATCCTATAGAGAGGTGGTTAAACTAATTTGTGATAGAAAACCGTGTTAATGTGTTCACCGTTAAATCACTATGAATGCTACAAACAGATACGTAAAGGTATCATAACGTGTGTCACCTAATTGCTATCACGTAGCATCGAGACGCGGGCTTGAGTAGTGCATTTCAGTGTGCGTTTTACGCCACACTCGGGTCATCCATTAGTGGAAGCCACAGCCGGCAAGCGCCGCACCTTTGCTACATTTTAATGCACTTCGTAATAATTCCTCGTGTCTAAGCGATACGAAGGCATCACACGGCAGCACCACGCTTTCAAATGTGATTACATTCACTTCCTTTTTAGTGACGGTCGTCTTTTATCGTCAATGTTATTGCAGGATTCACGTAATGATACCTACATTATTCTCTCCTAACTCTGCGTGTTATTGTTATAGCCAATATAAATCATGTTATGTTTTATGGCCTGTGATATTAATTCAGCTTACAGTAGCTCCGTACGTAGTATAATAAAACATCCCTTTGTGCGCTCCTAATAAGAATTACATTAGTCGAACGCTATCTACAGATTTCAACACAGGACAACATATTTTTCCAATTACGATTGCTCATGAATACATGGGTCGCACTTCCGAGGGCCCTGTCAGAAGCACGTGTCTATTATGTTCGGCCCCTTCACTTTTTGACATTTGCGACTTGACAAAAAGTTATTAAGCCGGTGTCTTAGAATGCCAGTATCTTGAATAGGCAGGGGAGTGAAGAAGGGTCCGATTCCATTCAATCTATTGTTATTGCCAAAATGTCTTTAAAGAAAGTTTTTGCTGGGAGGAAACCGAGAATAAATTATTCAGTGTCAAGTACCAACTGCAGAGAATAGTAGGTCGGCTCCCAATAAGGCTGCTTAATTAAATTCAAAGGCGGTTGTAATCCGGAGCATTGGAGCGGCTCGCGCGCGCAAATTGCTTGTAATCCGCGCGCGGGCGCCCGTTCTGGCCATTATCGGCGGCGCGTTGTAATCCGCCGGGGAATATCCGCAATCCCGCACTGCCGATTAGTTTCACACAGATTGCTCTCTATTTTATCAGACTACGTGACACAAAAGGGGTATTGAATGAAAAGATGAACTACTTTTTTGAAAACCTTTAGGAATTTATTTAGCTTAAATAAAAGGGAAATTTATCTAAATGGTTAATACAAAACCTGCAAAACACGTCTAATGTTACAAATATTAAATAGTACTGTACTGTCATCGACAGCCCTAACCGAGGGGTCATTTGTCCCGTTTCACTTTCGCGTAACGTAATCCCCGCCATTAGTCGAGCTGTGCTCGGTCGCATTGTCGGAGGGTGTCAGCCCTAATTGTGTGGATCACAGCTCACTAGCCCCAGAGCACCGCGCCGTCACCGTTACAAGTGTCAAACGTCAATGGAGGTGCAGTTTGTTACGCACCCGCTAATCTCAGCTGAACTGTTTGTACAGAATAGACAAAATTCCTACCCAATGGTTAGATTCTCATTCGGTGTAAAGTTTTATAAATCAGAATATTTTTTGTTACCTCTTTCAACTTATATAACTCTATTGTGATGTTCCATATAACATCGTCGGATAGACGGTATTGAGCAATACCTTGGAGAAACCTTACAAAATGATAATATGATCGCGTCGACTCCGCTATGAAATCTAAACCTATTCGTAACTATACAGGAGGAAAATTTACGTTAGCCATATTACGATTCCGTAATTTTGTAAAATAACAGAATTGTATTCGTAATAAGTTGAGAGTTTTCATCAGAGTTCCGCCCTATTTATGTTGATCATCACGTAGCATGTAAGTTAAATACATATAATAATAATAATAAAACTACGAAAATAATATAAATGTGACGTAATGCCCATCTTTAGCGGGTTTTTCATTCTTTAGCTTTAACTGCTGGTTGCTTAGATTCTATCTCGCTGCCGGCGGCACTCTTGTTATGGTTCCGTAAAACGTAAAAACGGAACCCTTATAGATTCGTCATGTCTGTCTGTCTGTCCGTCCGTATGTCACAGCCACTTTTTGCCGAAACTATGAGAACTACACTGTTGAAACTTGGTAAATAGATGTATTCTGTGAACGGCATTAATATTTTTACAAAAGTTAAAAAAAAAAAAAATTAGGGGTGCCCATACTGAGAACTGAAGCTCAAAAATTTTTTTTCATCAAACCTACACGTGTGGGGTGTCTATCGATAGGTCTTAAAAAATAATGTTGAGGTTTCTAATATAATTTTTGTCTATACTGAATAACTTGCGCGAGAGACGCTTCCAAAGTGGTAAAATGTGTGTCCCCCCCTCTAACTTCTAATTGTGTGATGTACATTACCATGAAAACTACCAACGAAAATTAGTTTGAACTCGATCTGATGAGTAGTTTTTTTTAGTACGTCATAAATACACTATTATTAAAACTTCGATCAGAGTTACAACGAACTACAAAAACTATGTGTACTATGTATATTATGTTACTTGCTGGAACGGTACCCTTCATGGGCGAGTCCAACTCGCACTTAGCAACTTTATTTTTCAATTAATAATATTTCATATATTAAATTTATACATTTATAAATAGCAAACTTGGGAAATTAATACATACGCTTCAGTAAAAGTTTATAGTTTGTATAAAAGTGTGTTATGCTTGGAACGTAAAGCTTTACAGAATTTCAAGCTTGTGCTGATCCCAGGCAAGATTAATGAGGGCGTGAGCATGACGTTGCGGTGAAATGAGGGTTTACTGCTCCTCCAATCCACATCACTATCACATGCTTTTTATACGAGCCTCATAAGTTAAACAAGCTCGGGGTTCCGTCTCTATCGTTCATTTAGTATGATAGCTTGATAGCTGCAGCGGACAGCTGAGTACAGAATTATTAATGCCGCCCGTGGCGGGTGGAACTGTCACTGCCAAGGACAGCGGCAGCCAGACATGTCACACCACGCGACGTGCTCACGACACGTAATAGTTGAGTATATATGTGTGTGATGTATGATATGTGTTTTCAAAATGCTGCAATAAGAAATCACCATACTCTAATAGCGCTTTGGCTTCTTTGAATCTCATCAAACCATACTATTCAATTTGTGTATCTTGCAACGATCGACACACCTCATGAAATCAAGAAGAATCTTGTTTAAAATCTGCCATACGTCAATATGCACTATGATTATGGTAGAGATCGCCAGAATCTACCTTCGTTGACAAACTAAGACATTGGTCGTGTAGCACATACATACTATCCAATTTATCTACTAATTTGGATGATTGAATAGCAGTAGGCCTTGTCGATTGAGCTAAATTCTTAATAACACCTATAACTTTTAGAACGAAGTTCCTTACGACAGGTTTGAAGGAGATAGTAGGGATTTTGCTGCGTGACCGATAACGAAAAAAAAATTGAGACTAAAACCGTAAGAGACGCGTAAAAACTGCCCGTGACCAGTATTACCGTCTTTATTTGTCAGATGATCGTACCATAATAATAATAATCAAATTAAGCATTTTTTTGCAAATTGTAACGCTTCTATGATATAGAGGCAACACAATAATATTATTATCCGAAGGAACTTCGTTCCTACCTGGTGTTCCATGACACCACATCTTTGTTTTTTTTCTTTCGATAAAGCAGTCTACAGCCTCTACAATTGTCTACAGTTACTACAGTCACTCAGCAATGGTTATGACGGCTCAATCAATACAGCCATACAAATAAAGCACGATATAGTGTAGAATATGACTCCAGATTTTAATCTTATTGATCGTCAACAGTTCATTAATATAATAAGTTAATGTTGTTTCACCCACTAACTATTACACAAAAACACACATATAAAGCCACGAAAGTAATAAATTAGTAATAATATCCTATAGGATTAAATATATAAACTAAGAGCATAACAAATCTAGAGCAGAAAGAGCGATTATAATATTCACCTTAACAAATCAGTATTGTACAAAACTAAGAAAAATCAGAACTTACGTATTAATATTAATCTTAAGTATTACTAAAAAAGAATAGCAATCAAAAATAACACTATTACCGACTCATGAAAATGTCAACGCAAATAATCTTCAATCCGGAAGACCTAAACTAATATCGAGATCCTGAAAGTGCTAGTTATAGGGAAAATATTGAATATTGTCTGGTCGTACCCACTCGGCTCGCTGGGGTTCACTGATCTTTATTTGCTCAATGAGCCGCTACGGTTATGTTCTGATGTGAAAGAAGTTAGGTCAACTGAAAATTGCGGCATCAACCTTCGTCATCCTCAACCCTCAGTTGATTATATTTCGAATTCGGAAATTATAGATTTCAAATTTGGAATCAAGTACAAAAAATAACAAACCGTGTGGACACAAGTGATAAAGAGTGGCAATAAAATAAATCCGTATCGGGGACTGGCACAATAAAGTGTTTGCACAAAGCCCGCAAATATTTGTATGTCACAGGATTAATATTCGCGGCGCGGAGGGTGATTTAATTAAATCAAAACAGCTTCGGGACTGACTGACTGGATGGCTGACATAAACTGTATCGTTTCAATCGGGCGGTTTCATTACCGCTATCTGCACTGCAGATCTATCAATAAAATTAGTACTTTTTACGAATACGATTTATGTAGGCAATTTCCGTGTATATTTTAATAATGAAATTGGAAAGTTATAAAATTAGGTTTCGGAGAAATATAATTTAATTATTTCTAGATTCATTAACGGTAAACTTATTTTTTTATTCACCACTTCTAAGATTGGCTCACGGTAAATGATTTTTCGTATTAGTTTTAAATGATTAAGCTCCAAAAAAACCGTAGTAGCCTAGTGGCTAGAACGTGTGATTTACAATGGTGAAGTCGTTGGTTCGAATATTACCTGCACCTCTGAGTAGTTTTCTAACTATAGATGTACATATTTGTTATCACTGCTGGTTTTAACGACAAAAGAAAACATCGTGAAGAAAACAGCATGTTCAAAGAACCATAGAATAGAATAGAATCATGTGTAATCTGCCAACCCGAACTCGGCCAGCGAGGTGTAGTCTTTGACTCTCTCATAGCGAGAGAAGGCCTCGAGTCCCAGCAGTGGGAACATTTAGTGGGCTGCTTAAGCTACATGCTGCTGATTAAACCTAGCGAAGGGAGAACTCTGAAGGGGTTGAAATGTTGTCAGCCTGCGATGTCCTAATTGATATTAAATAACAATGACGCCGAGGGCACCGAGGGGAGTCAACCCAGGAACAGAGAACATGAATTATTCATCAACCTGCGAGAAACTACTTGAAATTAAACAGCTGGTTCATGTCGGCATTATACGAAGATACATACCAGTTCGTTGAAACGAAAACATACATGCATACACATTTTTCATTTAAAAGATAAATTCTTAAGATATCATTGAACTTCCAAGCTTACATGGATGCATTGAGTGTATGAAAAACATTTCATTCGTTTCAGCTGCAAAATATACGTCCATTTCGTAAATTATCTTGCGTAATTTCGCATGTATTCCGAGAAACTCACTCTCCCGTTTTGTTTTTCTTCAATCTAGGAGAATAATAAGAACTGGCATGTTAGATGTAGTACATGTTTAGTAGCTATGTTACAGAAGGGGAGTCGTTGTACTTCCTTCACAGTCGGTAGGTATTACAAGGAAACTTTCCCGATAATACGATCTTACTCAAGGTTTGGTCAGCTGAATATAATGTCAGCAAAGTTAATCCTAAGTTTACAATCCAAGTCCCTTAATACAACGTTTTTTCTTCAGTTTGATGATTTAGAAAGACAGATAGAGATAACTTTTTATTGTAATACAAAAAAAAAATATCAGAGATCTTATCTGTCTCTGACAGAGACAGTTAAACACTTTTATGAACTAGCGTCACAATAATTATAACGACAATAATAATTTAACGAAAATAACTTTATCATCTAATTACCCTTAACGTAACGTTTTGTGTAGTGAATTAATAATTGCAGTACAATGACCTCCATGATCCTTTGAAGGAGAGAGTGAGGTAAATATTTCATTTTCATTACAATTCAGTCACGTGATGCGATAAGAGCGTACCTCGGCGGTAACGTTCCATTCCAACCCCGTTCGTGTCTTCTTTCCCGTTGCATAATAACTAATAACAGTCTTTCAGTAAAAAGAAAATGAGCTTTGTGACTTAGCTACAATCTGGAAAATACCTCGCTCGATCCATTATTTATTGTTTTGTCAAACTATTTTTGAAGTGAAAACTTCTTTAGGCGCGTTATAGACAGAATTTTCGTGGGCTGTGAAATGGATTAATGATCACGTGATCATCACGCTCGGATATGATAAGAAATTTCGGGTAAACTCGGGATGCTAGAGCGAGAAAGATAATGTGGTCAACAAACGTGCCAGACCGAGAAAGATAATTGTTAGAGGAGGACATGGGACAATACATACTCTTACTCTCTCTCGCTGCTCACTACCAGTGTTGACTGACACCTTAGCGACTTTCTCGCTGAAACTGGCGAATTTTTAAACTTTTATATCACGACATTAACTTCTAGGTACTTACCACATCAATTGAACCTGTCACGAAATGTTAAATTTGCATTTCACGTCCATTGCAAAAAAGTTATGGTTGTAATATTTTATCACAGCACTTACACTACGTAAACACACAAAATGATACCCATTTTCATAAGAAAGTGCTTACACAAATACACTATAACACAACATATTTATGCATTTTTAGCGAAATACATAAATATGACAAACACTAAAAACTTGTGAGTCAAACGGCATTTTCGACCCGCGTAATTATTTTTTTTAAATTTATTCTTGGCCATGGATACTAATCATTCAGCCGTAAAAGTTTTAAATTAAAATTATTTAGTAGTCTTTATATAGTTAAGTATTTCTTATTTTAGTTTTCACTTCTGCCGTGCGGTTTTAAGCGCACACATTTTTTTTTATTATGAATCAACGTCATTCATCAAAATATAGACACAGGAGTCTTAAATTGAAAAATAAGATTTGACAAATTGCTTTGAATCCCTTTTCCCTTTGAAACAATTACGTATAAACATTTTGTAGAGCTTTGAGCGGCCGCATCCCTCTGGCCGCATCCCCTTCCACGCGATTTACCCTCACCGCAGGGGGCTATCACGTCATCCATGTGAGATATTATTTCGTCATCCCTCGTTCCCCTCCGAGATTTAAAGCCTATATTGCGCACTTTATTACTCGCTCATTTAAATTGTAGCAAGTCGTGTGTCGGATGTGAACTTGCGTCGTTATCGTAGTTTGGTTTTCATTCATAAATAATTAACGCATGTTGAATCGGATGTATTAGGATTGTTTAAGAGTTGTTCGAAATGGGTAAACTGTTGTTACTTTAATATGTTAAATACCATCTTACTCCTATGTACACAGTTAAGCAATAAATGATTCTGATTCTGTTCTGCAAAACTTAGAGCACTTATATGTACTTTCGCTATGCATTAATGTGTAAATATCAGTTTCAACGCGGAGCCTCGCGCACCTCGGGCGTAAAACGTGCTGTGAGTTGTGCTTTGTTTTTAGGGTTCCGTAAAACGTAATAAAAAAATATAATTAAAAAACTCAAAAATCCGACTGCGTAAAAAGTGAACCAAACTACGTACTCGCATACTAAAAAAACTGAAAAGAATAAAACAAGCATTTAGATTTCTGGTGGTCTAGAATTCTATAATATGTTATTGTATTAATACTATTGAAATATATACAATGTTTTCTATTAAAAGAACATTACAACTGAACAGTCGGAATCCATTGAACAATTAGATTGTATGTCGAATAATAATGGATCCCGACTGTTCAGTTGTAATGTTCTTTTATCAGAAAACATTGTATATATTTCAATAGTATTAATACAATAACATATTATAGAATTCTAGACCACCAGAAATCTAAATGCTTGTTTTATTCTTTTCAGTTTTTTTAGTATGCGAGTACGTAGTTTGGTTCACTTTTTACGCAGTCGGATTTTTGAGTTTTTTAATTATATTTTTTTATTTTATACTTTTTACTTATGAACAATGTTGTGAATGTTAATTTGCTCAACATAATAATATGCATCTTTTGGTTGTTGACCAAATGTCTTCGTTCCTACTGATATAATATGTAGGATTTTCTACTGCATGTAATTCATATTTATAGTTTTATGTTAGTATAGGTTTTCGATTGGCGTTGAGTACTACCTACTAAATTGTTTGAAGTTAGAGATGGGCGACCGAGGCGGAGCAATCCGAGAGCGGTTCCGTGTTCCCACTATCACGTACCTGCACGTACGAAAAAAAGGTAGTCCAATATACCTACTAGCATAGATCGTAGAACCCAAGATGGGCCCCATCCCAAACTTCACGGCGCACGCAATCATGTCAACGTTGGGAAGAGTGACCTCACTCTTTCCGTTCTAGTCGGTTGCAGTACGCGGTGGACGCCGGACGTTTTTACCTATCATTATTCGGTGTCAACAACCAAAATAAGTAGAACCACAGCAAATCTCGCCGCTAGCGATTATAGGGGTCAAGTAGATGGGTTGTTTGTAAACCACTTACGATACATACAGAGACGCAGTTTATTACCAATTTCAAGATTCTCAGGGCACATCTATTGATTTATATCGATGCCTACTAGACACATTAGTATATAATGTCCATCCATATTCACACGTACAGTTAGTTATACGAAGTTTTCTGCTTCCTATAAATGTGAGAATGGTTGTTACTCAACTTTAAATCGATATACATCCTAAACGGTCAGTCAAATTGAAAAACATTGAGAGAAAGCTAAATATTATTTTTAAATACCTATTCAACGATACCCCTCTTGACATATTTTGGTGGTTTTCATTTTTTTTATTTGGACAATATGGCGTCCTGAATCCGCCATATTGGATTTACACTAATTTCATGTCTTTAGTGTCACTCGCCAGGTTAAGAGGAATCGATTGACGTGTGAATCATCAAAATCGGCCCAGGCGTTTGTTCTGTATAGTGCCTCAAAGGAACATACAAACATACATACATACATACATACATAGACTGTTAAACACATTACCACTCCTTTGCGTCGCGCAGTCGGGTAAAAACGGAACCCTTATAGATTCGTCCTGTCTGTCTGTCTGTCCGTCCGTATATCACAGCTACTGTTTGCCGAAACTATGAGAACTACACTATTGAAACTTGGTAAGTAGATGTATTCTGTGAACCGCATTAAGATTTTCACAAAAAATAATTAAAAAAAGAATAATTAGAATACTTAGAACTGAAACTCAAAAAAAAATTTTTCATCAAACCTACACGTGTGGGATGTCTATTGATAGGTCTTCAAAAATGATGTTCAGGTTTATAATATAGTTTTTGTCTACACTGAATAATTTGCGCGAGAGACACTTCCAAAGTGGTAAAATGTGTGTGCGCCCCCCTCTAACTTCTAAAATAAGAGAATGAAAAAACTAAAAAAAATATATGATGTATACCATATGTTTGCATTACCATGCAAACTAACAACAAAAATTGGTTTGAACTCGATCTGGTGTGTAGTTTTTTTTAGTACGTCATAAATAATACATTATTATTAAAACCTCGATCAAAGTTACAACGAACTAAAAAACTAAGTGTACTATGTATATTATGTTACTTGTTGTAACCCTTCATGGGCGAGTCCAACTCGCACTTGGCGTTTAGAAATACAGTTAGAAAACGAAAACGTATATCTTTTTTTTTAAATAAAGAGTGACGAGACGAGCAGACCATGTGCCTGATGGTAAGCAACATTCCTGCCACATAACAGCACAGTGACACGCAGCCACTGGAACATAAAGAGTCCAAATCATTGCCCAGCACGGCATTGCGCTCGTCACCCAGAGATCTAAGATACTATATCTCTAAGCCCTGTAATTTCTATGGAAACATTAGCCTTCATATCTGCATTCTACAGAAGCTGCCCGCAGTGGTCGCGGGAGAAAATCGCTCCATGAGTTCTTAGCCTTATCCTTGATTCAATTTTTTTTTATTTTCAGTCAGTTATTACTCCGAAAATTAGTTTATATTTCTGGCTGTTAGTATTTTTAATGTATGTAGATAATCGTGGAACCTGTCTTAATGGTGGATAAATAAAATTGTCGGCGTTCCGTCTTTTTCCGATAGACCAAGATATAAAAAGTAATAAAATATACGAATCCTTTTTCGAATTTTTGCAAAAACATTTCCTACATGGATACTTTGTGCGGGACAAGTAGGTATGTTTAAATAAGTAGCCCAATAAATGTTACCGCTGCTCGGCGGGACCTTCTCTCGCAAGGAGAGATCCAAGACCATAATCTACGACGCAGGCCCAGAGTGGGTGGCTATGGATGACGCATAACCTCGAAAGATTCTGCAAACATGTCGTTTTCCTCACGATGTTTTTCTTTGCCATATAAAAGTTAGCGGTATTACATCCATGACTTCGAAAAGAGAGCGCTGCGTATGGGAATCAAACTAGGTACTCCGGATCATTAGTGGCCGCTCTCTCGACTATTAATTATACCAGACCTATCTAATTGGCAAATTGTTTTCTTCAATTATTAACAAAAGAATAAGTAAAACACTAGAAATAAACAAAAACAACCTGTTAAACAAACGGGCTTCAGGAAAGGGTTTACAACAACTGAGCACATAAACACAATAGATTTAATCATAGAAAAATATTAAGAAAAACAGAGAACTCTACATATAACTATTATAGACTACCAAAAAGCTTTCGACTCCGTTTACCACGATAGTATATGGGATATATGGGAAAATATAGTAGAAACTATATTTTCCCATAGAAAGAGGAGTCAGACAAGGGAACCCCCTTTCCCCAATACTTTTTATAGCAATCCTCCAAAACAAAATTGGCAAGTTGGATTGGCCAGGCTAGGGCTTTATATAAAAGGTGAATACTAAAGCAATCTCAGGTTCGCACATGACCTAGTATTTCTGTCTGTCAGACGGTAGTACGGCCGGCCAGATGCAACGCATGATAGAGTCTCTGCATCAAGCCAGCACCAAAGTTGGACTGGAGATGATCCCAACTAAAACCAAGATTACCAACAATAGCTGGAAAAATCCCATAATAATAATTAACGGCAAACCACTAGAATATGTTGAAAAATACATATACTTGGGAAAATTGTGACGTTTGGACAAAAACAAAGATATATTAGAAATAGAAAGAAAGGTACAAACAATATTGGAACCTAAAAGAAATTATCAAAAGTAGGATGCCGACAGACATCAAAACAAAAGTAATGAATTCGATGATCTTGCTATGTTTGACGTATCGATGCCAGACGTAGAAGTTCTCCTCAAAAGCCACCATTAAAATTAGGACATGTCAGAAGGGGGCTAGAGCGGAGTATGCTCAACATAAGGAAGATTGACAAAGTAGGACATTTTAAGATAAGATAAAACACCAAAGCGACAGACGCTCTAGCATATATGCACAAAAACTAAAATGGAGATGGGCTCGCCATGTCGCTAGATGTATAGACCAGAGATGGACTGCGAGCGGACTTGGAGTGGCCCAACAGGTAAGAGAAGCAGAGGGAGACGGCTGGTCCAAACTGGAGACAAAGCGCAAGATGGCGCAAGGCATGGGCATCTTTGGACGAGGCCTTTACCCAACCAGGGGTTCTTGCAAACTAAATCTATTTTCATCTATTCTATTTAATTTCTAGAAAATCCACATAACCATTACCACACTAATATCCATACCAATTATTATTAATATTACTAGCTGAACCCGCTACTTCGTTCGCGTACGTTGATCTTGCGACCTTATTAGTAGATTAGTAGTACTTACGTAGGCAAGTGCGCTGCTCGCACATCTGAGCAGAAATGCAGGTGAAGCACCCCGGGTGATAAGCGTGGATGCGATGGCAATCGAATACTCAAGAGCGAGAGTCGCAGACCGGCTGAGTTGCATTGAGGCCTCTAAGCATCATGAGGTTGTCGTATACGAAGACAGGGGAGAAAATCTGAGTTTCCTCAGAGCCCCTTCGCACGACCAAACAAATGCAACTGACAGCTGGGGACATCCTGTTCCTAGTTCGACCATCCAAACCGGGTCCGAAAGAGCACAGCAGAGGGCAGCCGCGGAAAAAGCTTCAGCCAATCAAAGTGGCAGCCGAGGCACCAAGACGGCCTTCATGACTGCCTTCAACGCAGCAGCAAGGAGCGTACTCCGAATTTCATCCCATTCATCACCCCCCTCGACGTCAAAGACCCCCAAAGCAGCTTCACAACAACAGATGAGCCGAACGAGAGCCGACATGGGACAGGTTGAACCGCCCCGCTATGTCACGGCTTCGGAGCCACGGAGCCATGCACGAAACGCCTTCATCGAATTCATAGCCACACTGAGCGCGACACGACTAGTCAACCTCAAGACCTCTGAAAACATCATGCAGTTCTATAGGCTAGGAAGTGAAAGCCTCTTAAAGGCGAAACTCGAGGAGGCCGAAGCAGCCATTTACAATAATGTCACTTCCCGGGTCATCAAGGGAACCATGACAGGACAGTATATGGCAGCTTACAGTGCTGAAAATGGCTTCGTGACACTGAACGAGAAAGAGACAGAGCGCGCGGGAAGGCCTGTTTATGCGACAACACCAAACGACCCAATTGTAGTTACCGCCCGATGCACCAAGATTATGCTGGACGATAAGATCCTAGAGATGGCCAAGACCATCGAAGGGAACTCGAACGTCAAAGCGAATTGGGAAAATTGGGAGATACCGAGAATACAGTGGGTCAACGGAGTTCCGGGATGTGGAAAGACAACATGGGTGATTAGACACTTCGACGTGGACAAGGACGCCATCATCACCACAACAACTGAGGCAGCAAAAGATCTCAGAGAAAAGCTATCGCACCGAATCGGAAATCTGGTCAAAACCAGAGTGCGAACCATGGCTTCTGCTCTGGTAAATGGTTTCGGAAGAGAAAGTTTCAGTCGCCTCATGGTGGACGAAGCTCTCATGAACCATTTTGGAGCCATTGTGATGGCTTCAAGGCTGTCTGGTGTTGGTGAAATTGTCCTCATCGGAGACGTCAATCAGTTGCCTTACATTGACAGGGAAAATCTCTTCGAAATGAGGTATCACCGCCCAAACCTGGTAACAAAGATCAGCCAGGAGTTGCTCTGCACACATCGCAACCCGATGGATGTCGCATATGCGCTGAGGGAAATATACTCCGGTATGTACTCCTCAGCGTCCCGTATAAAGTCCCTAGAGCAGAGAAGGTATAAGGGAGCGCAAATACCCAACGCCCTACCAAACACCCTCTTTTTAGTTCACACTCAAGAAGAGAAGGAGACCCTGACAAACCAGGGTTATGGGTCAGGCACCGGGTCACGTATCCTTACCATCCATGAAGCTCAGGGACTAACATACGAGTCGGTGATCGCAATCAAAACCAAGGCAAACATGAAGCTGCACGAGAGCGTGCCCCATGCGGTTGTTGCAATCTCGCGGCACACAGGGACCTTCACATACTACGCTGACGACACCGACGACGCCATCGGCCGGTTCGTGCGGCGAGCGTCGGCTGCATCACCGAAGACCATCCGAGACTTCAACCTGCAGATGGCCATCAGGGACAGAAATGCGGCCGTTGTGGAGGCTCTGGGCCGGGAGAAGGCGGCTTGGGCAAATGACAGTTAGGCAAAGAATCGATGTTGAGTCGATTACTAGCGGAATCCCAACCGGTAGTGATCGGCTCAACAGACGAGCACTAGAATTAGGTGTAAAATGTTCCCAACTCCCCCCTATTTTCCTCTTCTTCTCCAAATCCAAGACACATGTAAAAAAAAAAAGAATTGTAATGACAAAGATCACGGACCCCGGCGTCTGTGGAGTGGTTAATTTAAATAAAAAAAAAAATAAAAAAAAAAGTACTTACGTAAAAATATTTGGATGGGTGGCGTTTACACAAACCGTGTGCATTTGTTTTTCCACACAAAAATATATTTATTCGAGTTAGCAACTTCATATTTTATATTTTAGCAACATCAAACATACTCGTAGTAAGCCCTCAGGCTGAGAACGACAACTTCCTAAAAGGACAACTTCCGAGAACGACAACTTCCTAAAACGTCGATTCCAAAATGGACAAATTCCGAAAAGGACAAATTCCTAAAACGACAACTTCCTAAAACGACAAATTCTGAAAATTACAATTTCCGATAAAGACAAATTCAGGTAAATAACGACTTACTATAGTCACCTATAGTGTGTTAATTTCAGCCGTCATGAGAAATGACAAAAACGATACATTTTTATATGTACTCGTATATGTTACCGACAAATTAGTTTATACTAGCTCAAATAAGTTCATCCTTTGGGTGATAGAATAAACCGTACAGACTAGCCTGCCACTAACAGCACAGTGACACGCACCTATTTGAACATGAAGAGTCAAAATCATTACCTAGCACCGCACTGCGCTCGTCACTCGGAGACATAAGGTATTTTATCTTTTAGCCCAGTAATTTAGTTGAAAACATTGCCCTTCAAGCCGGATCATAGAAATGTTTGCACACAACTGCTTGGCGGCAGAAAAACTGTCAAAGGTACACATGCTTCCCCAGGCGGACTCTGTAAAGAGACCAAACTCCTACTCCAAGGTCTTCCTAGTTTCTCCTTTTGACAATAAGACGAACTAGATAAGCCTAGCCTATATCGGTTTTTCCAATTGCCTAAAACATAAAGCGATTTGACCTAGGAAGTTAGTTCGGCCGGGTGCCATTTAAAACGCATAACTTTTTTTTCCTAATTTACTTAGTCATAATGAATGTAGCTTAATATATATGTATAGTGTCATAATGTAACTTTTGCATAATCGTTTTTTGGCATAATGGGTTTTAAGCATAACAATCTAATGTCATACATTCAATTCGACTATTGATCTAATGTCATACATTCAATTAGACACATAATGGTTTTTAAGCATATTGACAAGACGCATAAATAAATAAATAGTATTCAAGATTTTTTATTTAGTTGTTGTGCTACTAAATGTAGACCCAGGTTACACAGGACTCAGATCCGATTCGGAGCAGTCCGACTCCACCTAGTCTTGTCGCTACTACCCCTAGAGTGTATATAAAAAATGCGGGAGCCAGAAGCTCAAGAGAAGTCGACACTCAGGGCTGGCCGCAGAGCTTCTGGCGGGAGCCCACCCGGAGTCAAAACGTGCATCAAATTTCTTACCGTAACGTTTTCTCAATGTGTGCTTTTAAACATTATGCTAAGTTATCTTTATGCTATATATGGTTGTGTTTAAACATTATGCTAAGTTATCTTATGTGCTATACATAAAAAATATGCGAAAACATATGATAATAATCTGGAAAAACACATAGGCTACTTTTTAGCCCAGAAAAAAAAACGGAAACGATGGAAACGGGAACTGTTGAAAGATTTGAAGGGCAATGTTGCCAGAAAATTACAGGGCTTCGAGACATAACATCTTAGATCTCTGGGTGACGAGTGCAATGCAGTGCTAGGTAATGATTTGGTCTCTTCATGTGCCAATAGCTGTGTGTTACTGTACTGTTATGTGCCAGGCATGTTGTTTACTATCAGGCACATGTCCTGCTCGTCTCGTCACTCTTTATTAAAAAAAACTACGCGGGTAACACCGCGGGGCGCTGCTTGGTTCTTACCTATGTTTGGTTAATGATGATTCATAATGGCCGCCTCCACAAAAGGGCGAATAACATTTTGTATACACAACTCCCTCAATCCCGTTCAAAAGCTACTATGCCACTCACACACCCTCCCTCAAACACACACACACACACACATCCCCCTCACACACACACCCTCTCACACACACACCCTCTCACACACACACCCTCTCACACACCCTTTTTCTCACACGTACATTTTTGAAAGTTGTCGTTTGAGGAAGTTGTCGTATTAGGAAATTGTCGTTATAGGAAGTTGTCATTTTAAAAAGTTGTTTTTTTAAGAATTTGTCGTTCTCGGAAGTTGTCCTTTTAGGAAGTTGTCGTTCTCAGCCTGAGGGAGTAAGCCCTCAGGCTGAGAACGACAACTTCCTAAAAGGACAACTTCCGAGAACGACAACTTCCTAAAACGTCGATTCCAAAATGGACAAATTCCGAAAAGGACAAATTCCTAAAACGACAACTTCCTAAAACGACAAATTCTGAAAATTACAATTTCCGATAAAGACAAATTCAGGTAAATAACGACTTACTATAGTCACCTATAGTGTGTTAATTTCAGCCGTCATGAGAAATGACAAAAACGATACATTTTTATATGTACTCGTATATGTTACCGACAAATTAGTTTATACTAGCTCAAATAAGTTCATCCTTTGGGTGATAGAATAAACCGTACAGACTAGCCTGCCACTAACAGCACAGTGACACGCACCTATTTGAACATGAAGAGTCAAAATCATTACCTAGCACCGCACTGCGCTCGTCACTCGGAGACATAAGGTATTTTATCTTTTAGCCCAGTAATTTAGTTGAAAACATTGCCCTTCAAGCCGGATCATAGAAATGTTTGCACACAACTGCTTGGCGGCAGAAAAACTGTCAAAGGTACACATGCTTCCCCAGGCGGACTCTGTAAAGAGACCAAACTCCTACTCCAAGGTCTTCCTAGTTTCTCCTTTTGACAATAAGACGAACTAGATAAGCCTAGCCTATATCGGTTTTTCCAATTGCCTAAAACATAAAGCGATTTGACCTAGGAAGTTAGTTCGGCCGGGTGCCATTTAAAACGCATAACTTTTTTTTCCTAATTTACTTAGTCATAATGAATGTAGCTTAATATATATGTATAGTGTCATAATGTAACTTTTGCATAATCGTTTTTTGGCATAATGGGTTTTAAGCATAACAATCTAATGTCATACATTCAATTCGACTATTGATCTAATGTCATACATTCAATTAGACACATAATGGTTTTTAAGCATATTGACAAGACGCATAAATAAATAAATAGTATTCAAGATTTTTTATTTAGTTGTTGTGCTACTAAATGTAGACCCAGGTTACACAGGACTCAGATCCGATTCGGAGCAGTCCGACTCCACCTAGTCTTGTCGCTACTACCCCTAGAGTGTATATAAAAAATGCGGGAGCCAGAAGCTCAAGAGAAGTCGACACTCAGGGCTGGCCGCAGAGCTTCTGGCGGGAGCCCACCCGGAGTCAAAACGTGCATCAAATTTCTTACCGTAACGTTTTCTCAATGTGTGCTTTTAAACATTATGCTAAGTTATCTTTATGCTATATATGGTTGTGTTTAAACATTATGCTAAGTTATCTTATGTGCTATACATAAAAAATATGCGAAAACATATGATAATAATCTGGAAAAACACATAGGCTACTTTTTAGCCCAGAAAAAAAAACGGAAACGATGGAAACGGGAACTGTTGAAAGATTTGAAGGGCAATGTTGCCAGAAAATTACAGGGCTTCGAGACATAACATCTTAGATCTCTGGGTGACGAGTGCAATGCAGTGCTAGGTAATGATTTGGTCTCTTCATGTGCCAATAGCTGTGTGTTACTGTACTGTTATGTGCCAGGCATGTTGTTTACTATCAGGCACATGTCCTGCTCGTCTCGTCACTCTTTATTAAAAAAAACTACGCGGGTAACACCGCGGGGCGCTGCTTGGTTCTTACCTATGTTTGGTTAATGATGATTCATAATGGCCGCCTCCACAAAAGGGCGAATAACATTTTGTATACACAACTCCCTCAATCCCGTTCAAAAGCTACTATGCCACTCACACACCCTCCCTCAAACACACACACACACACACATCCCCCTCACACACACACCCTCTCACACACACACCCTCTCACACACACACCCTCTCACACACCCTTTTTCTCACACGTACATTTTTGAAAGTTGTCGTTTGAGGAAGTTGTCGTATTAGGAAATTGTCGTTATAGGAAGTTGTCATTTTAAAAAGTTGTTTTTTTAAGAATTTGTCGTTCTCGGAAGTTGTCCTTTTAGGAAGTTGTCGTTCTCAGCCTGAGGGGTAGTAAGGTTGTGGAGTATCGAACAAAACCGTAGTGTTAAGTTAGTAGGATTTTTATAGGATACATTACGAAGAGTCTGTAGCTGATGTGCGTAATCTGATACTTTACCCGCACATACATTTTAACAGGATGATAGCCTAAGTAGGTGATAGACTTATTAGCCGTTTTTTTTTTTTTTTTTTTATAGCACAGAGTGACGAGACGAGCAGGTCATGTGCCTGATGGTAAGCAACATGCACAGTAACACACAGCTATTGGAACATGATAGTCCAAATCATTACCTAGCACTGCACTGCGCTCGTCACCCAGAGATCTAAGATATTATGTCTCTAAGCCCTGTAATTTCTCTGGAATCATTGCCCTTCAAACCGGAACACAGTAATGTTTGCACATTACTGCTTGGCGATAGAATATTTGGCAAAGGTGTGGTACTTCTCCAGGCGGACTCTGCTAAGAGTCCTACCACTACAATTATAATATTGATATGCCGATGTGATATTTTAGACTCTAAGCCAGACTCTAAGACCATGTATGTGTGTTTCAAATGTCAATCTAATTGGTAATGTCGCTCTGTCGTTAATATTTGTTTCGTTAGGGCCCATGCTTTTTCCGAGATGATAGGTAGTATATGAGACTATAAACTACCTGTGTAAAATTTTAACCAAATTAAACATTTACATAATACGAGTATACATATAAAACTTAGTAACATTTCATTCAATTTTATAAAAACAACTGTCTGCTTTGGTCACCGAAGCTTGCTGAACACTAAATTTAGTACAGTGTTTGGGTTGAAATAATATCCGAAAGAACAAAAACCGACTTCAATTATTATCATTTCACGTCAACTAACTTCTAGTCAAGTAAAAAGTTCGCTCGACTAATTTAAGAAGCTACAACTACGTCGTCCAGATAAATAGATACTGGTGGACAATTCACACACAAAACTTTGGCTTTTTCCACCGCCAATGTCCCAGCCATACTCAAACCGGAGTGGTCTTATGCGTGACGATGGCAAAAGACCTGACGGCATGAGTTTTTTGCCTTGGAAGTTGAGTCGGACTTAGTGTGGGACGCACCTTGCGTCGATACTCTGTCACCATCACACCTTCTAGATACACATAGTAGGGCTAGTGCAGCGGCTTCAGCTGAGCGACTCAAACGGTGGAAATATGCAACCCTCGGTAGTGGTTTTATAATTAAGCCTTTTGGGGTTGAGTGCCTGTGAAGGCCGGGAGCTCACCTCATCTTCAAAAGCCTTTCCAAGCGCTTGACCGACGCAACGCGTGACCAAAATGCTGGCGTTTATTTGGCCCAACCCATAAACATTGCTATTCAGCGTGGTATTGCCACCAGCATGCTCGGCACGCTTCCGACTGGTAGTGGGCTTGAACATCTTGTTAACCAGTTTTTGTTAATATTCAAAAAACCGCCTCCCTGTTTTCCATATAATATATGTACATGGTAAAAACGGGACCCTATTACTGAGACTTCGCTGTTCGTCCGTTCGTGCGTCCGTCTGTCACCAGACTGTATCTCAAGAACGGTGATAGCTAGACAGTTGTAATTTTCAAAGATGATGTATTTATATTGCCGCTACAACAAAAAAAATACATACTACATTACACATATTCTAATAAATATCAGATCGTGTTTCGTACCTGAGCTGCCATCTGTACTTAATGTGGAAAAACATTCTATTGACACACCGCGCTCAAATCCTCAATCAAAAAAAAAGTCCTCAAAAAAAAATCCTCAAATCCTGACGGATGACGGATTTGAGCTTTGATTATGAAGTTGAGATTAGAAAGGTATTGTCATATTGATGACGGATGTACGGTGTGTACCAGGGATGAGCTTCGCCTCCCACTCCGATAAGTCAGAACTTCCGATTACCATTAATCCTTCGATTCCGAGAGACTTCGGTTCCGAAAATTTTAAAACGGAGGTTATAATCGAAGGTAAGGTGTATAAATATTGCAGATAATCCCTTATTGTGGTGGATAGTAAATGGAAATACAAAATCCCAACTACCTAAATCAATTGCTCGTCAATGTTTATCGTGTCCCCACGTGTTTGGCAAAAAAAATATACCCAATAAAAATATATCTCCTGCCAACACTTCTAATCCTGGAGGTCTACTCTGTTTCTACGAAAACGAAATTTCGAAAAAAAACTCGCGACTTTTCTACTCTCGTGTTACTACGTTTCGTCCGATACAACATTGTTTGGCGTTTAAATGTTCTAAGCATACTCTAATTAGAGTAGGCTTAAAACATTTAAACGGACAAAACGACGGATCGAAGTAAGTAGTTTATTTTGAAATTACGTTTTCGTTGAATTAGAGTAGACGTCCAGCCTATGCCTCCGACTTCGGTTCCGACTCCGATAAAGGCGCGGCCCCACCGCGGTGCATGCTGTGCACGGGCACGCGGCGCATTTTAGCTGCGTGTATTCATTTGTTTGACAACGTGGGTCTACGTTTCCACTGGAGTACCTACACGAAGACACAACGTGTATGACTGAAAACTGCTCTGCGATAACCGAGCTGTACATAGTCGTGGGTCTTATTCGTGTACTCCAGTGGAAACGTAGACCCACGTTGACAGCGTTGAGCTATGTAACCGCCTATTCGAGCAAGCCACGCGTGTATCAATGACGTCAATTCATGCGTAGCCTCTCCGTGGGTTGCAGTGGACACACCCACATACATTTTCTAACAAAGCGAAGCTTAATACACGTGCGTAGCCTCTCCGTGCACCGCGGTCGGCCCGCGCCTTAAATCAAATTTTAAAACTCCGACTCCGAAATCGGTTCCGATAAAATGACCTCCATGACATCTCTAGTGTTTACAGTGTCACAGTATACTTAGAAGTCAGTATGTACAGAACTTATTATTTAATTTATATGTAATTTCCGAACCACACGACCAATAATGTTCAAATTTTGATGGAAATATACTAAAAATGTGTTCTTTCTAACAAAATAAGAATTAACGAAATTGAACAACCCAAACATGAGTTACAACCAAATACACATTCTGACTTTCACCCCTTTCTGCAAGAAAACCGTGCAGAATTTGGGGATTAAAAGTAGACAGCTACCATCTACTTAGTATGATCTTAAATCATGTCAAGTTTCATTTGAATTGAGTCAGTAGTTTCAGCGTTATGAGAGTAGCTGTCTACTTTTAATCCCCAAATTCTGCACGGTTTTCTTGCAGGAAGGGGTGAAAGTCAGAATGTGTATTTGGTTGGAACTCATGTTTGCGTTGTTCAATTTCGTTAATTCTTATTTCGTTAGAAAGAACACATTTTTAGTATATTTCCAGAATTTTTTTAACATTTTTGGTCGTGTGGTTCGGAAATTACATAGAAATTAAATAATAACGGTAATAATAAGTTCGGTACATACTAACTTCTAAGTATACTGTGACACTGTAAACACTAGAGATGTAATGGAGGTCATTTTATCGGAACCGATTTCGGAGTCGGAGTTTTAAAATGTGATTTATCAGAGTCGGAACCGAAATTGGAGGCATAGGCAGGATTAGAGTGTTGGCAGGAGAGATATTTTTATTGGGTATATTTTTTTTGCCAAACACGTGAAGACACGATTAACATTGACAAGCAATTGATTTAGGAAGAAATAGAATATGAATATATTTAAAACTATTCGTATTTTTTAACAATGCTGTATTCATTATAAGGTAATAAAATAAAATGAGGTAAGTAATAAAAAAGCCATCTGAATCAAAATTTAGAATAAAATCAATAAATGATACAAACAGATAAATAATTAATTGATTAAAATATTGGAGCTCAACAATCCAGTAATACAGTAATAAACTAATTTATAATTATAAATTTAATAATGGTAGCGAAAAATATAGGCAGTAAAGATAACAGAAGTAAATTTAGTTGGCAAGTAGCCAGGGTAGCGCGATCGTTACGGGCCAAGGACTTAAAGTCTCAGTAGGCTACCAAATAACTAGGCTCCGCGTAAATTTCTAACAATATTTATTGCAGCATAAACAATATTATTCAAATTTATACAGGCCTCATGCTGACTAGTTGCCTACATAAGTAATAAGGTATATTATACCTTAAATCGTGTTAGAATTATCATCGATAAAGTTATAATACTTCTATTTAGATCTTAATATCAAAGTATAGATGATAATATTATAGAAATCACGCCACAAGAGTTCAAGTACTTAACTGGATAATTAAATAGCTATACTTATAATAAAACTGTAGCGGGTCGAATTCTGTACATTGAAGATATTTTGAAAAAAAAATTTTGGGGGCACTTCATAGTCGATACTGATGGCGAAACTGCATTTTTTCTTTCATGTCTGTCTGTCTGTCTGTCTTTCTGTCTGTATAGGGAACTCTCATCACGCCGAAACTACTGATTCAATTCAAATGAAACTTGACATGATTTAAGTTCATACTAAGTAGATGGTAGCTGTCTACTTTAAATCCTCAAATTCTGTACGGTTTTCTTGCAGGTAGGGGTGAAAGTCAGAATGTGTATTTGGTTGTAACTCATGTTTGCGTTGTTCAATTTCGTTAATTCTTATTTTGTTAGAAATAACACATTTTTTATATAGTTCCATCAAAATTATTGGTCAGGTGGATTGGAAATTACATAGAAATTAAATAATAACGGTAATAATAAGTTCGGTACATACTAACTTCGAAGGAATCTGTGACACTGTAAACAACAGGGATGTAACGGAGGTCATTTTGCCGGAACCGAAGGCGGAATCGGAGTTTTAAAATTTGTTTTATTGGAGTCGGATTTGAAGTCGGAGGCATAGGCAGGATTATTAGAAGTGGTGGCAGGAATGACATTTTTATTGTTTTTTTTTGCCAGACACGTGAACACGATAAACATTGACGAGTAATTGATTTAGGAAGTTGCGATTTTGTATTTCCATTTACTATAGGGGATTATTTGCAATATTTATACACCTTACCTCCGATTGTAATCTCCTTTTTAAAAATTTCGGAGCCGAAATCAGAACCGAAGGTGTAGTAATCGGAAGTTCCGACTTATCGGAGTCAGTCTCATCCCTGGTACACACATCGCACTCAAATCCGCCATCCGTCAAGTAATAATATGACAATACCTTTCGAATGTTAAAGTAAAAGTTTTTTTGACGTGACAACGTCTTATAAATTGGTTTGCCGGGTGACACTTCAAGAAACTGCGTTACGCTCCGCTCACGTTATGCGCTCACAATGAGAGCGAGTGAGAGGGACGCGTGCCTTTCACTTTTTATGTATGTCTCTCTCGCTCTTAGGCGGGCTAACCATGCCCGAGTCGCCGATTCGCTTAGGCGTCTGCATACAAGTTTACACGTTGCCAGTTAATTGTAAAACGATTGTGTAGTGATAATGTGACAGACTACGAATGAATATTCACATTAAAATTATTTTACCACTCAAAGTCGTTGTCACGTAAAACTTTCGCCCGTATACCGACTTTACAGGCAACCAATTTTTTTTTATAGCGAATAAAATCACGTTGGTAAGTAACCTAGGTACGTGACATCAATTCTAAATTAGATATTAAAAAACCGGCCAAGTGTGAGTGCTCTCTCTCGCGCACGAAGGGTTCCGTACCATTACCAAATAAATGGCGAAAACTTCTTTTATTATATGGGAGCCTCCTTAATCATTAATTATTTAAAGATAACATAAAACGAAATATTGTGTGAACAGTTAAAGCGTCTACCTGTCACCATTATTAGTATCGAGCGAGAAACGGTAAAAAAATCAAATTTGTTCTATGGAAGCCCCCCTTAAAAATGTATTGTATGTTGTTTTTAGTATTTGTTGTTGTAGCGACAAAATGAATAGATCATTTGTGAAAATTACAACTGTCTAGCTATCACTGTTCTTAAGATACATTCTGGTGACAGACGGACGGACGAACGGACGAACAGCGAAGTCCCAGTAATAGGGTCCAGTTTTTATTATATGGAAAAGAGGGAGGCGGTTTTTTTTATATTAATAAAAACTGGATGACAAGATGTTTAAGCCCACTACCAGTTGGACGCGTGCCCAGCATGCTGGTGGCAGTACCACGCTAAATGGCAATGTTTATGCGTTGGGCCAAATACACGCCAGCATTTTGGTCACGCGTTGCGTCGGCCAAGCGCTCGGAAAGGGTTTTAACGATGAGGTGAGCTCCCGGCCCCCACAGGCACGATGTCTCAGCCCCAAAAGTTTTATATATAAAACCACTACCGAGGGTTGAAAATTTCCGCCGTTTGAGACGCTCAGCTAAATAAGCCGCTGCGCTGGCCCTACTATGAATCTCCGGAAGCTGCGATGGTGCTAGAGTATCGACGCAAGCTGCGTCTCACACTAGGGGCCGGCTCAACTTCCAAGGCACAAAAGTCATGCCGTCAGGTCTTTTGCCATCGTCACGCGCCACTCCGGTTTGAGTACCTATGGCTGGGACAATGGTGGTGGAAAAAGCCAAAGTTTTGTGTGTGAATTGTTCACCAGTATCTATTTATCAGAATCTATTTACCAGTATTTATTTATTAGAAGAATCCAACTCGGATGGGCAGCGTTCGGGAAACTTCGGCACATCTTTGAGTCCAATATACCCCAATGCCTAAAGACAAAAGTCTTTAACCAATGCGTATTGCCAGTGATGGCTTATGGAACTGAGACGTGGTCCTTAACTGTGGGCCTCATAACAAAGCTCAAAGTCACACAGCGAGCTATGGAGAGAGCTATGCTCGGAGTCTCTTTGCGCGACAGAATCCGTAATGAGGGTATTCGCAAAAGAACGAAAGTGGCCGACATAGCTCAAAGAGTAAGCAAGCTGAAGTGGCAATGGGCAGGCCACATCGCTCGCAGAACTGACAACCGATGGGGAAGAAAGGTTCTCGAGTGGCGACCACGAACCGGAAGACGCAGTGTTGGACGGCCTCCCACTAGATGGACAGATGACCTAAAGGCCTGTTTTCATTTTGATTAGTACGCGTGCGAGTGAGTAGTGCAGGTGTTGGGTGATTGGTAGCAAACAAGTGTGGACACCGATTGATTATTGCGAGTGCATAGTAATCAGTCACTCGCACTCGCAATCGCACTCGTACTCACACTCGCAATAATCAAAATGCAAACCGGCCTTAACAAAGGTCGCTGGAAACCGCTGGTTGCAGGTTGCGCGGGACCGTTCGTTGTGGAAATCTAGGGGGGAGGCCTATGTTCAGCAGTGGACGTCTTGCGGCTGATGATGATGATGATGATGATCTATTTATCTGGACGAAGTAGTTATGGCTTCAAAAATTAGTCGAGTGAACTTTTTCTTTACTATTAGAAGTTAGTTGACGTGAAATGATAATAATTGAAGTCAGTTTTTGTTCTTTCGGATATTATTTCAATCCAAATACTGTACTAAATTTAGTGTTTAATAAGCTTCGGTGACCAAAGCAGACCGTTGTTTTTCTAAAATTGAATAAAATATTATCTTACTACGAAGTATTATATGTATATTATGTAAAGGTATGATTTGGCTGGAATTTGAAACACAGATAGTTTATAGTTTCATATACTACCTATCATCTCTGATAAAGCATGAGCCCTAACGACACAAATATTTACGACAGAACGACATTACCAATTAGATTGACATTTGAAACACACATGGCTTAGAGTCTAAAATATCACATCGGCTAATAAGTCTATCACCTACATAGGCTATCATCCTGTAAAAATGTATAAGTTGGTAAGTATCAGATCACGCAGATCAGCTACATACTCTTCGTAATATATCCTATAAAAATCCTACAAACTTAACACTGCGGCTATTAATATTAATACAATAACATATTAAAGAATTCTAGACCACCAGAAATCTAAATGCTTGTTTTATTCTTTTCAGTTTTTTTTAGTATGCGAGTACGTAGTTTAGTTCACTTTTTACGCAGTCGGGTTTTTGAGTTTTTAAATGACATTTTTTTATTATTATGCGCATAGGTGCGCGTTTGACCACCAACTCGCCTAATGGTAAGCGACGGTGTGGTCGAAAAACACGCACGATGGACTAGAAAGTAGGTATCTATTCACACTGACCTGGAAAACTTCTAGATTTCTAGATTGTATCTCTCAGGGAACTATGAGACCTTCAACTTATTCTATCTAAAGATGTAAGTATGAGGAAAATTGACTCAAACCGTTTGGAACGATTTTTTTATCCAAATAAATGAAGGAATAAAGTGTAACCGTGTTTGCGTATGATTCCAGGCGATTCCCGCTCGTTGCAAGTGGAAGGTGATATATTCGAACGCGCCGCCGAGCTGCTGCGCCACTCGCCAGAGTTCACGGTGCTGGCCACGCTGAGGCAGGAGCCTGCCAACTCGGGCACCATCCTCTCCTTCTCGCACGGCTACAACAGGTATACACCACTCGTAGTATGTCCTTGTCTAACGGCTGAGAGAGAGCATCGCAGATCGCGTGAAGTTCAGATACTTATACTTCTGACCAAAGAGTTTACATGTTATACTACGTATAGAGTTAGAACAAACGCTTTACACCGAAAGTACGGGTCTGATCGCTCATGTTTTGGCGCTCTTGTGGAAGTGTCATTCTTTTGTCGCCGCATATAACTTTGTTGCCATAGCTAGTATCAGCTTGAGGCTCTAAAACCGATCGAGAGCCGTGCCGAAAGGCACTTTTGTAGTGGTAGGACTCTTGGCAGAGTCCGCCTGGGGAAGGACCACACCTTTGCCAAATATTCTGCCGCCAAGCAGTAATGTGCAAACATTACTGTGTTCCGGTCTGAAGGGCAATGTTTCCAGTGAAATTACAGGGCTTAGAGATATAACAACTCAGATCTCTGGGTGACGAGCGCAGTGCAGTGCTAGGTAATGATTTGGAATCTTCATGTTCCAATAGCTGCGTGTCACTGTGTTGTTATGTGGCAGGCATGTTGCTTACCATCAGGCACATGACCTGCTCGTCTCGTCACTCTATATAAAAAAAAAAAACATAGGCAAAGACACTCTGGTACGAAAAAGACTTCAAAGTCTCGAACATCGCCGTAAAATTACTAGTCTATCGGTTTTTAATCGGATACCCTTCGGAGAGTGTACAACTGATCTGCATGATCTAATACCACCTTGCCCTTTTTTCTATAGGAATTCTTGTTGCTTGAAGAAGCGGCATCGTTTCATGGTTGATATTCCAAAGACACGGACGAAGAGGTTTGACTCTACTTTTGTGATAAGAATGTCTAGGCTGTGGAATGACTTGCCGGAGTGGGTCTTTTCTGATAGTTATAATCTTGGTGTCATCAAATCGAGAGTGAATCGGTTTCTTCTAGGTAAACACGCTCCATCGTAGACCGCATCGTCGCTTAACATCAGGCGAGATGGCGGTCAAGTGTAAACCACCTTTAACAGTTAAAAAAAAAAGCTATCATACACCTCATCTGCTTACTATTGGTACAAAGGAACCGTACGGAAAATCTGATTTACTTACTTATTCTTTATACACCACTCGTAGTCTGTCCTTATCTGCCGGTAGAGAGCGAGAGAGAGAGAGAGAGAGAGCGTGGCAGATCGCGTGGGGTTCAGATAATCAGACTTTCATGACATAACATTGTCAGCGAGGAAAATTCCATGTGCGGATTAGTATGGCGTACGATGATGGAAGCAACCAACAACTACAACGAAAATAAAATGTTGACGGCTATGGCTTATAATAAAGCAACTATGATTAAGCGTTGGAGTATGAAATCGCAGGCAAGATTATAAGTAATTATAATTTTCAGAGAATGCAGAAGTTAAGGATTAGCTGAAAGCACCTATAATTACGACAGCAGTTTCGTAGATTACGCCTAATTTAGTATGTTGACTTTAACAAAAATAAATGTGAAATTTCAAATGAAACATAAGACAAAATAGTCTAAAACAAAACTTTTGTAACAATTAAATACACTAGTGTAACTTGCGGTGGATATTAATTACCTACTTATGTTTTTTAGAGTAAACGGCTATGGTGCACATACCTGGGTCAGCAAAAAATTAAGTCATTAGACGAAAGCCAATGAGCTACGTAGGTTGCGATTTCAATTTAGAAGGAAATGGTGTCACAAATTTCTTGTTTTGGCTTGCATTTGGCTGCTTTTTGTATCTTTATTGTCAAATTTTTTATACCAGCTCACTCGATTGCCATTTATTTATTTAAAACTACTGAAAGCTTTTGATTTTCTGGTAGATTGCCCAAAATTTTCATTTTTACAAATCTCATTTCAATAATTACAAAAAAGACAAAATCAGCCAAGTCGGTCGAACCGTTCTCTACAAACATGCGGCAAATCGATTTTTATTTATGTAGATAAAATGTTATATACATAAGTATAATCTAACGTCCAAAACACCGCTTGATGTCAAGTAGATGTCCGATATGAGACGGGGTGTCGAGCGTGGCGGCGGGCCGGCCGGGGGCGCGCGGCGGCGGCGGCGCGGGCGCGGGAGCGGCCGGCGCGACCAGCCTCACGGTGAGTTCTAGATCTCAACATCGCTGTGCGCGCGCGCATCGCCCGCCAGTGCCCGCCCGCGGCGGTGCGCGCGCGCGCATAGGGAAGAATCATGTATCTTGGAATGTCCTGTGCCTCGGAATGTCCTCCTCGACCCGTCCGCCGGCCCGCCCGGCCACCATGCATGGTTGTGCGGGGGCTCGTCTGCATGCGCCCCCCGCGCCCCGCAGTCTTGTGTTCTGTGTCTTGACGTATTGTGTTCTGTATTGTCCGACCGCCTTTCGCGACCGTCTCTCGATGTTCCGTGACTGGCCGTCGCCGGTCGCCGCACGCGCGCGCTCGCTCCGAGGGGACCGCCGCCGCTCGCACTAGCATTCCAAGCGACATGAGCTCCCGTCCCGCGCGCCGGGGCCGCCGCCGCTCCGCCTCCGCGCCGCGATCCGCTCGTAGAACACCTAGCGAGCCGACACCGAACGCGGTCCGTTCCGAGGTACATGGTCCCCACGGTCCACGATCGACCGAGCGATATTGAGATGTAGAGCGAGCCGAGGTCCGGCCCCGCCGCGCGCTGTGTGCTGTGTTGTGTGTAATGTGTACCTCGGGGCCGCGGTCGGGCGCTCGGGCCGTGGCGTGACGTGGCTGTGGTCGCAGGTACCTGGAGGTGCAGTCGAGCGGGCGGCGCGACGAGGTGCGGCTGCACTACGTGCCGGCGGGCGGCGCGGCGGCGCGCGCGGAGCCGTTCCCGTGCCGGCTGGCGGACGGCGCCTGGCACCGGCTGGCGCTGGCCGTGTCGGGCGCGCAGGCCACGCTGCTGCTGGACTGCCACGTGCTGTACCGCCGCCTCATCCCGCCGCCCGACCGGAACTTCACGCAGCCGCAGCTCGCGCTCTGGCTCGGACAGAGGAACAACAAACATTCATTATTTAAAGTAAGCTCCGCTACTTTCTCCGTTTTACACTTTTCTATCTCTACTTTCACCAGCCCTCCGTTCTATAGTGGTTCGTAAAATCGTAATAAGACAATAAATTTCAAGATTTCCTCACAACAACGACAAAAGCCACCACAGCTCCACGTAGGTAGATTCTGTTTGTCTGTATGCGGTTTCCTGGAGAGATTGTCTTTCTGATCCTGTCGTAGGTAATAATTCTTGCACATTTACTATTTGGCGAAATATTTACACTTATTAAGTAGATTTAGGTGCTAACTTTTCCACATTTATTTTCAAATACTTTACCAGTTTTGCCACCAAGAGATTTAACAAAAAAAACCGTAAAGTGGCCACAGATAAGAAAATAGTTTCTTAACATCCTGTGAAAAAAATAAAATAAAAAATTGGATCTACCCTCAAAAAAGTTGAGGTTAGTTTTGACAAAACAAATCATAAGTGAAGGTTTATCAACTAAAAAAAATAGTTAAAAAACTTTTTAAGTTAAACGGTTTTATGTTAAACATACATTGCAATGTTTAAGATAAATGTACTAAAAACCAAAAAATAATAAAATAGATACAGTCGTGGGAATTATAAACATATGCATAGAATAGACTAAAATAAAACCGTGGGGCCGACAACGATGGACGTGTGATAAGTAGGGCTAGAATGTGGAAACAAGCTAGCAAGCTCGATTATAAGCGAGTTTTAGGGTTTCATGGATAGTAGGTAATAGTACAGGGAAGGTTTACAGGTAAACCTTCTCTGTACTATTCATATATCCAAAATTAACCAAATCGGTCCAGCCGTTATCGAATTTTAGCGAGACTAACAAACAGCAATTGATTTTTATATGTAAGAGAAGATGTGTGTTTATCTAATTTATTTTAGTATTCACAAATGAGATATATGCATTCCAGGGCACAATCCAAGACATAAGAGTGGTGAGCGGGCCGCACGGCTACCTGGCGCAGTGCCCGGGGCTGGACTCGGAGTGCCCCACCTGCGGCCAGTTCGCGCTGCTGCAGGCCACGGTGCAGGAACTCACCTCACATATCCAGGATCTCTCGCTCAAGGTTCGTCACTACAAAGTGTTCGTCACTACTTATGTTGTTTCAGCTTACTTCTGTTTAGAAGTGAACCCTTCTGTAATGAAAATGAAAATATTTATTAGCACATAAATGACTGGAAGACGTGTAACGTTAGAGGCAAAGACTTATTGCACGTAAGGCCTAGACTTTGATTGGGGTACTCGTGTCTGATCGCTGTGCGGTGGACGTTTAAATATATGTTTACAGAAAAAAAACCCGAAATGAGGTCATTATTCTGATAACATTGTTGACGTTGCGCGTTCTCCCCGCTATTACAACTCTGTTCCTTTGAAGCTCCGTTAATAGGCTATAATCCTAAAAAAAAACTAATTAGTCCGTCAATTAGATTGCTAAAAATATATTGTACACGTATTTTTTCTTTTGTTTCACAAACAAAAATTTACGAAGATACAGTGCTTAGAAGTTTTTCGTGACATCACTTGTGTGTGGGTAATACCCGGTTTACATTATTCCAGTCCAGCGACCGAATCCAGCGCTGGATTGCTTACTGGAATTATGGAAACCGGCATTTGAATGCATTGGCACTGGATTGATGCTTTCCGGTGCCGGTTTACATTATACCCCGTTTACATTATTCCAGTCCAGTTATCGAATCCAACGCTGGATTGCTTACTGGAAAAATGGAAACAGGGACTGGAATGCATTAATCTAGTGCCGATGCTTTCCAGTGCCGGTTTCCATTATTCCAGTAAGCAATCCAGCGCTGGATTCGACCGCTGGACTGGAATAATGTAAACGGGGTATTATACCAGTAAACAATCCAGCGCTGGATTCGACCGCTGGACTGAAATAATGTAAACGTGGGTATAAAAATCGTAATTTTTACCCACAAGTGATGTCACGACTCTAAAAGTTCGATGATCTATATCTTTATCGATTTTAATAATTTGTTAAAACAAAAAGTACGTGTCCCATATTTTTCCACGATCTAGCTGACGGAATAATTAGAATGGTTTATTTTTGACCCAGTCTGAGCCTATTGTAAAGAGTATATTGTGACCTTTTGTTACAGCTAGCAGGCACCGAGGCGCGGCTGTCGCGGCTAGAGCAGTGCGACTGTCAGAAGTCGTGCTACTCCAACGGGACCGTGCACGCCGACGGCGCCTCTTGGCAACGAGACTGCAACCGCTGCTCCTGCGTGGTGAGGCCAATACCAACTGTTATACACTGGCATCTATCTGCGTACAATTTAGGGAAAGTTATTCCGAATCCCTAATTTGAATTGAGATAAAAACCCATCCATGTCTATAATGTTCCCGACTAAAATCTAACTAAGCTCCAGATTTCAACCATGTCTATAATGTTACAGATAATCCAACTGAGTTCCTCTCAAACTTATCTGTTCGAAACTATCAATTTTATGTAATTGCAAAAACCTAAAAAACTAGTTTCAAGCTTCTTGTTCTTCAAGTTTTCTGCAGCCCTACCTAGGATTCCACTTTGCTCCAGCACAGCTACGGAACTCCTCGGAGGGAATTTTTTAATCTAATTCCCTTAAAACCCCTTTTTTCGCATATTTTTTGACATCAACCACTAACGTAGTACAATAACGACATTAATTGGTTGAAATCACACTCTAAACGCTTACAAATTGACACGTCGGAACGTCTTGGACTCTCACTCTCCCTGGAACGTCTTGGACTCTCACTCTCCCTATGGGATCATAAAAATCAATCGTTAAGTCCGGCTGGTACTATGAATGTAAATTTTTTAAGGCATGATTTTTCTATTTCAGCACGGTGAAATCACGTGCAGGCCAGTCGAGTGCGATAGAGCAGAATGTAAAAACCCAGTATCTCATCCCGGAGAGTGCTGTCCTACGTGTTTGAGTAAGTACCATATATGATAATATGATAATATTACAAGAAAGTACCATATATGATAATAGTACATACTACTACAAGAAACTCGTTTTGTTAGACTTTAACAAAATTTTAACGATTAACAATATCTAACGATTGCCTATTTAATGGTTTTTAATTGCGAAAACCACCAATTTCATAGTCCTAGGTTTCTTTCTAAACCTCTGAATGTTTTTTCAATCGCACAAGTAGAGAGTTTGTCATAAATATTCATCAGGACATCTATTCTATGTCATTTTTTTAGGCCAAAGGAGCAAAAATCACTCAAAGCTCGTATTTATTCAGAAAAAGTTAGGATCCTAGCGCCCGGCGTATTGCAAACGCGCAGACGACGCGATTTTCTGAGTTTTCTCGGCCGGCTCTACTGTTCAAATTCGCCCGAGTGTGTGTCATCCGCTAACCCACACCCAGCCTGTTTGCTGGATTATGACTCTCTTCTTGTGAGCGAAAGCCCCGTGTCCTAACTGTGGGAACATAAAAGTGGGCTGCTCGGGATTATGATGATTTATATGTGACTTGTCCTCAGAGCAATGTCTACTGAAAGGCAACCTGTACGAGCACGGCGAGCGCTACACGCCGAAGGAGTGCATCGAGTGCGTGTGCCACGACGGCAGCATGCAGTGCTCGCGCGTCAACCCCGAGGAGGCGTGCCCGGCGCTGCCGTGCGACGCGCCCGACCAGTTCACCGTGCCCGGCGAGTGCTGCAAGTTCTGCCCGGGTACGACACAACATACGACATCACCGCTGCAACAAACTCTAGTCTATTTACTTACACACTTGCCTAACGGCTCATATGCCACGACCACAGAAACCTAAATTATTTATATTTCTGTGGCGACGGCACTCTTTTGCGAAAAGGATTTCAAGGAAGTCTTGAACTAAAGCTTGCCGCAAATTTAAGCAACTTTGCTCATCAGTTTTTTTAACGGATACACTTTGGAGAGTGTGACGCTGATCTGCATGATCTAATACCACCTTGCCATTTTTTCTATGAGACTACTAGTAGCTCGAAAAAGCGACATCATTTCATGGTCGATGTTCCCAAGACTCGATGACTTTACTTTTATGATAAGAACGTCTAGGTTCGCGAGTGAATCGGTTTTTTCTAGGTACGCACGCTCGTATCGTCGCTTAACATTACGAAATGACAAGTACGAAATGACGGTCAAGTGTTAAGCTATAAATAAAAAGAAGCTGGAAAAATAACTTTATAAAAATATTAATTTCAGTCTATTAATATACTTGAACACTGGTCATCAAAGACATTAAAAAATTGATTCCATTTCCACAGTATCAATGTTGTTTAACTAAGTCATAAATTTAAACTTACCTCCAGGAGTGGACTACTGCAGCATGGGTCATTCGTGCGACGAGAACGCTACCTGCATGAATCTCAACACCAAGTACACCTGCAAGTGCAACCAGGGCTTTGAAGGAGATGGAATCACGTGTCAAGGTATTTTTCACCAACACAGTAGTGGAATAATAGATAAACTTGGTGACGGCGATAATCGTCTTGTAGAATCGACGACTGAAGCAAATCTAGGAACCAGGTCCCTCCAGCAAAGGCGTGGTGATCGAAAGAGAGAAGCTGCTCGGCTCTCGCACTACCTATACGAAGCTTGACAATCTCGGTATAGTCTACACCTTATTAAAGCCGTAATAAAATGCAGCAATCGATAAACAGTAGGAACTCTTAAACTAGAATCTACCTTCTCTGAACACTCCTGCACGGCCGCACTGATTCACAATTGGTTTAATTTACTTTAAGCAGTTCAATTAATTTTGATCACCTTTATTTATGGTATTGCTAAAAATCAGACACTTTAACTTTCAAGTTTCAAGAAATAAGTTCCTGAGTCTCACATGCAGGCGCGGATCCAGGGGAGGAGTCATGACCCTCCCTGGGCTGGATCCAGTACCTAGGCGGACCACTGATTAAAAAGCATGCATGTACAGTACAGTTTTGTGACATGGCCACGACTATGTGACCTCGTGATCCCCCCCCCCCTCCGAAGCCATGTGATCCCCCCCCCCCCTCTGGAGCGAAAGCTGGATCCGCCCTTGCTCACATGGTATAAATCGCGCGTGTTATTTCAGACGTGGACGAGTGCAGCGAGGCGGGCGGGCTGACGGGCCACCACTGCCACTCCAACACGCGCTGCGTCAACGTGGTGGGCGGGTACGTGTGCCAGTGCCTGCCCGGGTACACCCGGCGCGACAAGTTCAACTGCGTCGAGGTACCTCACACACTTCCAGCCAGACTTGCACAACACTATTATTGTTTCATTTCTTATGAGTCCAAGCCCTTTTCAATGCCGCTTTCCTCGGCTTCAACGCTTTCTTATGTAAGAACTCTATCAATCTGTTCTTATAGTATTTAGTTTCTTACATTATAATATGGATACAATCTGGGTTAGACTACAGGCCCGTGAACAAAATTTACGGGTCAAATGAACCACCAGGAGACCTATGTAGGATGATAGAAGGGTGTAAAGTAATAAGCTTCAGCACTATGCCGTCACTTGTAAGCTGTCCAACTGAGTGCAATTGAAGAGGGGGGGTTGCAATTTTCGATCATTTCTCCTTGTCGCATGATTTTTGTACGGCGTTGCGGAATAATAGATTAAAAGAGGTATTGAAACTATAAAAAATATTTTTTTTTTACAATTTTAACTTTTAAATTATTAGTTTGCCGGAAAAATTTACAGAGTACGAGTAATTTACAGAGCAAATTTGGTCATTTGATTAAGTACGGCATTGGTTCCATACAGTTTCAATACCTCTTCTAATCCATTATTTCGCAATGCCGTACAAAAATCATGCGACAAGGAGAAATGGTGGAGGGTTGCAACCCCCCCTCTTCAATCACACTCAGTTGGACAGCTTACTAGTGACGGCATAGTGATGAATCTTAATACTTTACACCCTTCTATCATCCTACATATTAGGTCTCCTGGTGGTTCATTTGACCCGTAAATTTTGTTCACGGGCCTGTAGTCTAGGTGTCTTCAAGTCGAGAGTGGATCAGTTTCTTTTAGGTATGCGCACATCAAAGCAGATTTCAGCGTCACTTGACATCAGGCGGTCAAGTGCAAACTTATCAAGGATTAAAAAACACAAATAAGTTGTCCTGCTTGTTAACTATAGGTATTCTTGATTGCCATTCAATCAAGTTGTTTTTAAGTTTGCTCATTATCAATTGTAGAGTATTTACCATCTAGTTTCCGATTATTTTGAGTACCTACATTTAATTTGCTAGATGGCCAAAATTGTTGCTGTTGTTCACGGTTGCCTGGAAGAGATCGTTTAAGCGATAAGGCCGCCAATTAAATAGCTTATTTTTTGTTTTGTAATTCATTTCTTGTACTTTCTGGCTTTTAATAAAGAGTTTTTGTATTGTATTGTTGCTACAACATTCTGATTGTTGTTACATTTTGTGGCATACAAAGGTTGTTCCCACTCTTATGAATATGTCCGACTCATTCCTGATCTGGCAATGTATTGAGTGGGCCGCATAAATTGTTCCGCAGGTGGACGAGTGCCAGGGCTCCAGCCACGGCTGCCACGCCGACGCCGTCTGCAGCAACACCCCCGGCTCCTACACGTGCCGCTGCCGGGACGGGTACACCGGCGACGGATACTCTTGCATACGTGAGTGTCATTACCACATAAAAACAACACTTCAATAACGCATTTAATTGATAACATTGGAGAAATCGACAGTGAATTGTTTTTTTTCTACGTAAGCACGCTTCAATCGTAGACTACATAGTCGGTTAATGTCATGCGAGATGCGGTCAAGTGTAAACCTATAATAGTTACAAAACACAATTGTTGAAAGTATGGTGCACCATCTCATGTTCGCTTCTTTGGAGTGATTCTTGTATATAGTAATATCATACAAAGCACATTCTTTTAAAGAGTACGCACTACGCTCGGTGAAGCCTCGCCGGCGTTCTGTCTCACTTTTAGTGCGGATGTTTTTGAACGCTGACGTGAAATCCATAGTTTTAAATATCTTTGATTTAAGTGATAGTCGTTTCCTCTGTAATTTGTTGTAAACAAGTGAATGTAAGTTGTCGTGTCCTGGCAGCGGAGTGCGAGGGCGGCTGCCTGAACGGCGGCGTGTGCGCGGCGCCGGGCGCGTGCTCGTGCGCGCGCGGGTTCGGCGGCGCGCGCTGCGAGCGCGACGTGGACGAGTGCCGGCCGCCGCCCGCGCCCGCCGCGCCCCCCGCGCCCGCGCCCGCGCCCGCCTGCCCCGCGCCCGCGCTGTGCGTCAACACGCCCGGCTCCTACTACTGCGTGTGCGCCGACGGGTACCGCCGCGACCCGCGGACGGCGCTCTGCACGGGTAACTACCACTACTCCTCAACTCAAAAACGATTTCGTTGATGACGGTTGATGGCCTTATCACAAAAGTAGAGCCAACCCTCTTTATTCCTGTCTTTGGAATATCCACTATGAAACGATGTCTTCTTCTTAGTCGATACACTCTTGGCAGAGTGGTCGTGGTCGTCATTTAAGCTAGATGTAAGCTAGCAATTTTGCAGCGATGTTCAAGACTTTGAAGTTTTTTCGCACAAGGGTGTCATTGCCTATGAAACTTTTGGCATGTCTTTCGATCGATTCCAAAGCCTGCAGCTGATACTTAGTTGATCCATCCCAAAAGTGTGAACAGCACTCCACAGGAAAGCGAATCTGTGCTTCATAGAACGTGAGCAACTGTTCAAACTTAGAGTACCTACCTTCTCATTTTTGAGATAGGGGCAAAACTAGGTGCCCACCTAGTTTTGCCAGCAAATACGAGCCAAATTTGAGCGTAGATGTCAAAATAATGCACAAACGCTCGAGATGGTCAGTAACCGGCACGGAGACGCCTCAAAAATTAGGAGTATGTTGAAATGGACTCATATTTGCGGAGAACTAACACGCCTACGACTTCCCCTCGATGAACTTGGTCAGATTGGCATCGTCCTATTCAGCCACTGCCTCGAGGGCTAAGTTGGAACGCTCCATCATCTTCTCTCCTTCAGTACCTGAGTTTGTTGCCCACTGGTTCTCGCGCTAAATATGTACTCTCTACTAAAGAGAATGTAAATTACTACGTACTCTACGGTGTAAATGTAAATTAAGTTAGTTAATGAATTAAATACTTGCTCTTTACAACGGTGCAATTTATCTGCCTACCCAAAGTTACCGGGCATCAACAGATCGTTGATGTGTAGCAAAAAGCGTCGCAGAGAGTACCGACACTTGAAGGACTCCGCCATTGATAGCCATTTGATCCGACGAGCAGCTATCTATAACTATAATTCGTATGGATCGATACCTCGAGAATTCCGATATCCACGCAATAAACCCTGAAGACAGACCATAACTAGAAAGCTTGGCTTCTCCATTGCGGTGTGAGCCAACGCCCCATCAGGTTTTGATTGCCCCAAGAACTTGACTTGTATAATATTATATACTAAGTATGTATTACTTAGTATATAATATTATACAAGTCAAGTTCTTTCATTTGATACGTATATTGAGAGAGTCGTAAAAATATATAATCCGCCATGTTGTGGCGATGGCCATCTTGGGACAAAATATATAATCCAACAGCAAACAACACTCATGACGCATTATCTTTTAATTCTGCTTCTACAACTTCTACCGCTTTGCACTGCCTCCAGAGCTGAAACCTGATGGGGCGTTGGCTCACACCAACGGTTGGGGTGTAAGGGGGAAGCGCTTAACATCTAGTTTCCCCAAATGTCAACCTCTCCTGCGCGCGGTACACCCTGCTGCCGACTAACGAGGCTCTGACGACCGAAGCAATGGCGGTATATCCATTTAAAAGCCAGTCCTAAATTGACCTGGCCGGTGACGGGCAGCGGCGTCATCGGTGCAAAGGACTGGCTCCGCGGTCACCAACCCGCCTGCCAAGCGTGGTGACTATGGCAAATACCCCCCCATATGATGGTCACAACAAAGAAACGGCCCCTAGTCCCCGGCGGCTCCGTTATTCCAGGCGCTGGTGGCAGCCTTGGTTCCGGCGGAGCATGGGGTGCTAAGAATCCCCGGCAGACGCCCCGCCACCAAACCCAACGACTCGACCTGGCAACGTACAACGCACGGACGCTGAGGGCTGACGAAAAGATTGTGGAGCTGGAAGAAGAAGTGGACAAGTTGCGCTGGGATATCATAGGGTTATCCGAAGTCCGTAGACAGGGCGAGGACAGAATAACCCTCGAATCCGGCAACTTGTTCTACTACCGGGAGGGAGATCAACAATCCCAAGGGGGTGTCGGGTTTATCATCCGCAAGTCTCTCGTTAACAACGTGTTAATGATCGAGAGTGTGTCGAGCAGGGTTGTATACCTTGTACTTAAAATAACCGACCGGTATTCATTGAAGGTCATACAGGTATACGCACTGACCTCGACACATCCCGACGAAGAGGTTGAGACCATGTATGAGGACATCTCCAAAGCCATACATGTCTCGCCAACACATTTCACAGTTGTGATGGGAGACTTCAACGCGAAACTAGGCAAACGTAGCGGTGATGAGTTGAGAGTGGGACAATTCGGATATGGGCAGCGGAACCCAAGAGGGCAACGTCTAGCTGATTTCTTGGAAAGGGAGAGCCTCTTTATGATGAACTCCTTTTTCAAGAAACAGCCACAACGAAAATGGACCTGGATTAGCCCAGATGGTTCCACAAAAAATGAGATCGACTTCATTATGACGACTAAACGGCAAATATTCAGCGATGTCTCTGTGATCAGTAGGGTTAAAACCGGCAGCGATCACCGTATTGTAAGAGGCACGCTGAATCTAAACATTAAGTTCGAAAGATCACGTCTAATGAAGTCCACGCTCCGACCAAATTATGCTCAAATCGAAGATCCCGACAACTTTCAACTCGAACTTCAAAATCGCTTCGAAGCCTTAGATGAATGCGTAACGGCGGATGAAATAAACGTCAGGCTGGTGGAAACTGTTCAAGCAGTTGGCAGGGAATTTTATAAGAGCCGACGCCAGAATAGAACCCAAAAGCTCTCCGATCATACTCTGAATCTCATGGCGGTTAGGCGAGATATGCGATTGCAGTCTTCGGTCGACATGACGGTATACAGACGGCTCAATAGACAGATTTCTACTTGTGTGCGACGCGACATACGCTGCTTCAATACTTCGTGTATTGAAGAAGCGATCAAGCGGAATAAAGGCTCGAAAGTGTTCGCAAGAAATCTGTCTCTTGGGCAAAGTCAATTGACCAAATTGAAGACCAACAGTGGTAACGTCGTCTCGTCGAGGGCCGAGATTTTGGAGGAGATTGAGAGGTTCTATGAACAGTTATACACCTCTACGCAAACACGACCTGTCGTTAGCATGGCAAAAGACCCAAGAGCCAAGCTGACCCGACACTTTACCGAAGACATCCCGGAAGTCAGCCTGTATGAGATTAGGATGGCCCTCAAACAACTTAAGAACAACAAGGCACCTGGCGACGACGGAATTACGACTGAGCTTCTGAGAGCGGGTGGAAAACCGGTACTTAAAGTCCTCCAGAAGCTGTTCGACTCCGTCATACTTGACGTTAATACGCCAGAAGCGTGGAGCAGAAGTGTGGTGGTGCTCTTCTTCAAAAAAGGTGACAACACCTTGTTGAAGAACTACAGACCCATCTCACTTCTGAGCCACGTTTATAAGTTGTTTTCGAGGGTAATCACGAATCGTCTCGCACGCAGGTTTGACGACTTCCAGCCACCCGAACAAGCCGGTTTCCGAAAAGGCTATAGTACCGTAGACCACATACATACGCTTCGGCAGATTATACAGAAAACCGAGGAGTATAATCGGCCACTATGTATAGCGTATGTGGACTATGAGAAAGCCTTCGATTCCATCGAGACCTGGGCAGTGCTTCAGTCTCTCCAGCGATGCCGCATGGACTATCGCTATATCGAAGTGTTGAGGTGCATTTACAGCAAAGCCACAATGTCTGTCCGATTACAGGACCAGTGCACAAAACATATCCGGCTACAGAAAGGCGTGAGACAGGGAGATGTCATATCTCCGAAACTGTTCACTGCCGCGCTGGAAGATGTTTTCAAGCTACTGGACTGGAACGGACATGGCATCAATATCAACGGCGAATGCATCACTCACCTTCGGTTTGCCGACGATATAGTCATTGTGGCGGAGTCGATGGAGGACCTCGGTGCTATGCTCAGGGACCTCAGTAGAGTATCCCAACAGGTAGGTTTGAGGATGAATATGGACAAGACGAAGGTCATGTCAAATGTTTATGTCTCACCTGTACCGGTTATTGTTGGGAATACCACACTCGAAGTTGTTGACGAATACGTCTACCTGGGTCAAAAGATCCGATTGGGTAGATCCAACTTCGACAAAGAGGTCCAGCGAAGGATCCAACTCGGATGGGCAGCGTTCGGGAAACTACGGCACTTCTTGGAGTCCAAAATACCCCAATGCTTGAAGACGAAAGTCTTCAATCAGTGCGTGTTGCCAGTGATGACTTATGGAACTGAGACGTGGTCCTTAACTGTGGGCCTCATAACAAAGCTCAAAGTCACACAGCGAGCTATGGAGCGAGCTATGCTCGGAGTCTCTTTGCGCGACAGAATCCGTAATGAGGATATTCGCAAAAGAACGAAAGTAGCCGACGTAGCTCGAAGAGTAGCTAAGCTGAAGTGGCAATGGGCAGGCCACATCGCTCGCAGAACTGACAACCGATGGGGAAGAAAGGTTCTCGAGTGGCGACCACGAACCGGAAGACGCAGTGTTGGACGGCCTCCCACTAGATGGACAGATGACCTCACGAAGGTCGCTGGAAACCGCTGGTTGCAGGTTGCGCAGGACCGTTCGTTGTGGAAATCTAGGGGGGAGGCCTATGTCCAGCAGTGGACGTCTTACGGCTGATGATGATGATGATGAATACATACTTGATAAATTTCAAATTCAAGATGGTCGGGGGTAACTTTTTAATACTTTTGAAGTGAAAACTTCTTTTGGCGCACCAAAAACAGATTTTTCGTGGGCTGTGAATTGAATTCGAGCGTCACGCTCGGGAATGATAATAAAACTTTGGGTAAACTTGGGACCAGCGTCATTGACCATATGTAGAATGGCCAATAATGGCCAATCATACATCAATCAATGAATGGCAATGGCCATCATATCAATATACAAATCAATCAACGGACACCTAGAAATGCGCCAGCGTTATGCTCATTGCCTCTGGTTTCACTCGCGTAGTTTCCAAATGTGTTATAAGTTTTCACTTCTATCGGCAGTTCCTATGACTGCCATTTTTTTTTAAAGTGTTTCTTCTCCATGTTGACTGGTTTGTTTGATTTTCCAGACGTGGACGAGTGCGCGGAAGGCTTCCACACGTGCCAGCCGAGCGCACGCTGCGTCAACACTGAGGGAAGCTTCGCCTGCGTTTGTGATGACGAACATTGCGATCTCAGTGCGTATCTACTAATATTTAAACCCACATTTACATTGCAGAATATAACTGTATAAATTTGCTCAATGTCTACAGTTATTTAGAACAAATATAACATTCTAATGTGACATAAATATACATAGTTTGGGGGAGGACTTCGTCCAGAAGTGGACGTCCTTCAGCTGATATGATGATGATGATATGCATACATATTTACTACTACATATTTATGTATACTACATATTTTTTCAAAAAAATATTGCATTCTATAGTAGATCCAACCGTTTATTTTCTTTTTGACAGCACCAATAGAACGTACTGCGTCATGTTACGCAAAAGTTCACTTTTAAATGCGAGGTTTTAAAAATATGACAACTGCTTAAATTTGCTCCTTGATCACGTATAATAATCATCTTTGACAAATTGAGTCCATAAGTGCAGTAGTTTTTTTATAAATTACATAAAATAACAGACAGACAGACAGACAGAAACACTTTATTATGCACACCAGAAAAACATACAATAAAAAACAATAGAAAATAAAATAACTTATAACTAGTGCCATAAATGGCGGCCTTATCGCTTATAGCGATTTCTTCCAGGCAACCATTAATAGCCAAAATAAGATAAAGTGAAAAACAAACTGAGGATATGGTGTGAAAGTAACAGCACGAAGAAAACAATACTAATGTCGAATAACAAACGTTTTTAAAAATTTACGTTCTATGGGTGATGTTGATAGCCATAGAACGTAAATTTTTAAATTTTTTTTTTGTTTTATGTTATTTATAAAAAAACTACTGCACCTATGGACTTAATTTGTCAAAAAGAAAATAAACGGTCGGATCTACTATAGTGAAGCTTATATTTATCATAGTCTAATAAATCATACAATCGTTCAACGACTATCTAGACGGGAAAATCGTGCGGGGCGTAGGGGGTGAGACGCAGGAAGCGTGCTCCCAAAATTGCGAATACGACCATGTTGGGAGTTTAGGCGCAGTGCTGACGGGTCAGGACTGACGTTTGTCATATGTTTTTATTTTATTTTGGCAGGCACTTATTTAAAATTGTGCATACGACTTGTGCTGTAAATTGTAAGTAGTCATCTCATATAAACAAAGATTTGCGATTTCATCAAAAAGACATCTCCGCACATATCCGCTATGGTGGAGTCTCCAAAGACGTCAAATGTAAAAGACACACAAAGGCAGCTCGGAGACCTGATAAAAAAACCATATATACATGTGTTGGTGACTAGTGTTGTCCACAAGGCGGTTTTACATTGTCGATTGTTTCAGTTGGCAGGCCTTTATAAATAAGAGTTATTTTCAATAACCATTTCTGTAAGGATATCTTTGGCTGTCTATGGGGTCTTGATCTAAAACATGATTTTGTAAATGATTAAACATTGAGGGCGTGTTCAGACGACCTGTGTCACACGCTTCGCGCCCGTTCCACATTCGCTCTCAGCACGCGCAAAATCAGCGTATGTATCGCACACGCCTCGCACCCGCTTGTATTGTACTACTAGTGATGTCCAACTATGTTATATCTTTATTTTTCATTTCATTACAAAGATTATATATAGACCCAAAGTTTCATTCATTAGACCCTGGCTACCATCGAGTACCAAAACATTCATCTAGGCGAATAATCGGAGCCCAGATTAACGGGATTTCATTGTTTCTTAAAAGAGTTCCTATCTTCGACCATCTTCGAGATCCATCATCAGACCTTGGTTAAAATCGGGATAGGTGAAACTAATAAATAAAAGCTAGAAAAACGTCACAAAAATATATATTACCTATAGCTGCGTGTGCGGACACTAGAACATTTGTGTATAAAATATATATTATAGCAACGTCTGTCACTGCCTTTATTGGCTTTTAATATAACTTTGCTGAATAACTTTATATTGAAATCACTTAACAAGAACAAAATTAAAAATTTTGATTTACCCCCGACTACCACGGGTTTGTAATCTTTACAACATTCTATTAGTCAAGCCTTTTCATTTGATACCCATATTTATAGATAGATAAACAGATTAACTTTTTATTGCACTTAAATCCAAAAATAAATAAAAGTTACACAACAAAACAAAATAAAGTAGCAATTGGCGGCCTTATCACTAAAAGCGATCTCTTCCAGGCAACCGTACAATGAGGTAGCAGTGAAAAAAAAATGTGATTCGACATTTTGTGGTGCCGGCCATCTTGGATTTTAAATGTGTCATAGTGTATTCTACTAAGTAAGTTCTATCATTTGATACCCATATTGAGGGAAGTTATGAAGAAATACTTTGTCCGCCATTTTGTAGAGGCGGCCATCTTGAATCGATATTAACCAAACATCGCTAAGAACTACCGCACAGAAATTAACCTCCAAATAAAAAACCGCATCGAAATCGGGCCATCCGTTTGAGCTCTATGGCGCCACAGACAGACACACATACAGACAGACAGATAGATAGACAACAGCAACGACGTTAAACTTTTAACAGCTCTTTTTTTAGTCGGTGGTTAAAAATGATTGTTTACATGTTTATGTCGATACTCGTGACGTCACCGCTTTATCAAGCACTAGCGTAAATAAACAATTTACTATTTTATACAATTTTATTACAAATTCTGTATTTAATCAAGAATTATACGTAAATATGACAATAGAAATCAATATTCAGTTGTAAAAAATGTATTCCGAGCCGCTAACTTGCAAAAATTATACAAAATGTGGTTCGATAAATTGCAACAACAAAATCTTATTTACCTGTGAAAAGTGTATTGATTCGGATTATAATATCGTCTTGTAGTATCACATTCACACACAGAACATGCCATTATATAAATAATGTAATAAAATCGTCTGCAATCCAAGGATTAATTAAAAAATTCACGATTTTCACCGCGACGAAATCAGACTGTTACGTTCGGGTATACTTTTTTTTTTAATTTAAAATTGCTACTCTACAGACTTCGGGGTCCGTGACTTTTGTCATTTAAAATCTTATTTATTTTTACATATTTCTTGGATAATCAGAATAAGAGGAAAATAAGGGGGGAGTTGGGAACATTTTAAACCTAATACTATTAGTGCTCGTCTGTTGAGCCGATCACTACCGGTTGGGATTCCGCTAGTAATGGACTCGACATCGATTCTTTGCCTTATTGCCATTTGCCTAAGCCGCCTCCTCCCGGCCGAGAGCCTCCACTACGGCTGCATTTCTGTCCCTGATGGCCATCTGTAGGTTGAACTCTCGGATGGTCTTCGGTGATGCAGCCAACGCTCGCCGCACGAACCGACCGATGGCGTCGTCGGTGTCGTCAGCGTAGTACGTGAAGGTCCCCGTGTGCCGTGAGATTGCAACAACCGCATGGGGCACGCTCTCGTGCAGCTTCATGTTTGCCTTTGTTTTTATTGCGATTTTTGTCGGCGATGTTCGGGTATACTACTCGAGAAAACATTGTAATGACGTTACATCATTCACTTTCTCTTCTTCTCTCGGGGGATTTCCACTTGATAATGATTTCTCGCTCACTCGCTTTGTTGATCTTTTTGCGAAGCAAAAAAATTCTTCATCTATGGGAGTCTCAGCCTTACTGTCTCCTTGTGACAGAAGACCCTAGTCCCTGTATTAGGAAAATAAAGTAAACTGCTTATAACAAAGGACTAGACAGTCTCATAATAATATTCTTGTGTAGTAAATAGTCGAATCGTTGTCATGTGTGATGCTGATGGTTGTAACGTGTTTGTGTTGTTGGCAGGCTGCGCGTGGCAGGGGCGCGCGGTGCCGGAGGGTGCGCACTGGGCGGAGGCGGGTGGCTGCCGCGCGTGCTCGTGCCGCGCCGGCGTGGCGGCGTGCGCGCGCGCACTCTGCGCTTGCGACACCGCCAGAAACCACTCGCTGACGCAGGTACCCACACACATACACACGCATGTCTCCAGGCGGGCGGCTGCCGCGCCGGCGACGCCGCCAGGAACCACTCGCTGACGCAAGTACCCACACGCATACACACACATGTCTCTAGGCGGGCGGCTGCCGCGCCGGCGACGCCGCCAGGAACCACTCGCTGACGCAGGTACCCACACGCATACACACACATGTCTCTAGGCGGGCGGCTGCCGCGCCGGCGACGCCGCCAGGAACCACAATCGCTGACGCAGGTACCCACATGTATCTAACGGTAAATCTTTCTGATGACAACGGCCAAAATAAATCTGCTGTATCTTTGTCAATTTCAACTGAAACAGAAACTTTATCCAACATGTCTAAAATCTAGTACCGTCCGAAATATGGCTCATATAATAATCGCTAATTGACTAACGATTTTACGAACACCACTTGCACCTAGTATTTTTCCAAGGACGATATGCCATTTCATCATTACCGCTGTGCGTCATTACGGCTTTGACGGTTAAATAAAACTTCTCGACTCGGACTTCTTGAGGGATCGATCCATACGAGTCGTCATTGATGGCTGCTCGTCGGATCAAATGGGTATCAATGCCGGAGTCCCACAAGGGTCGGTACTCTCTGCGACGCTCTTCCTGCTACATATCAACGATCTGTTGAAGCCCGGTATCTATGGGTACGCAGATGATCGCAACGTTGTAGAGAGTTACATATCTAGCGCGAGAGCCACTGGGCAGCAAACTCAGGTACTGAGAGAGAGTCTGATCGAGCGTTTGGGCTTGACCCTTGATGTGGTGTCCAAATATGGCGATGCCAATCTGGTCAAGTTCAACGAGAGTAAGACGCAGGCGTGTCTGTTCTCCGCTAAAAGGAGTCCTTTCCAACTGACTCCAACTTTTAGAGGTGTATCCGTGCCGGTCTCTGACCGTCTTGAACTTTTGGGCGTTACTTTGACCTCTACGCTCAACTTTGGCTCGTTTATCGAGTCCAAGGCTAAACTTGCTGCCAAAAAACTTGGTGTCCTCTCAAAGGTGCGAAGGTACTTCAAGTCTGAACAGTTGCTTACACTATATCAAGCACAGATTCGCTCCTGTATGGAGTACTGTTCGCACCTTTGGGATGGATCGGCTAAGTATCAGCTGGAGGCTTTGGAATCGATCGAGAGACGTGCCAAAAGGCTCATAGGCAACGACACTCTTGTGCGAAAAAGACTTCAAAGTCTTGAACATCGCCGAAAAATTGCCAGCCTATCGGTTTTTTATCGGATACACTTCGGAGAGTGTGCAACTGATTTGCATGATCTGATACCACCTTGTCCTTTTTTTCTATCGGAATGCTCGTAGCTCGAAAAAGCGCCATCGTTTCATGGTTGATGTTCCAAAGACACGAACGAAGAGATTCGACTCTACTTTTGTGATAAGAACGTCTAAGCTGTGGAATACGTTGCCTGAGTGGGTTTTCCCCGATGGTTACAATCTTTGTGTCTTCAAATCGAGAGTGAATCGGTTTTATCTAGGTAAACACGCTCCATTGTAGACCGCATCGTCGCTTAACATCAGGCGAGATGGCGGTCAAGTGTAAACCTATAGAAGTTAAAAAAAAAAAAAAACATGTGAGAAGAGGCCCCGAGTCTTTGGAATGGAATGTTAACCGGGATGTTTGTTGGGCAGGTCCCGAGCACGGCGAGCGCGACGCTGGCGCCGGCGGCGTGCTGCCCGCACTGCGAGCCGCGGTTCCGCTGCCGCCACCAGGAGATGCACCACGTCACCTTCCGCAGCGGCGAGCGCTGGCTCTACCAGTGCCAGATCTGCGAGTGCCTCGTCAGTCACCTTACTTACCACTCGAGCTTTGAGGCTATCTAGAAATCACGTCACACGAATTTCATGATTTTTCCTTGTCACAGCTCGCATGATTCTGAGACCCCCTACCTAGGGAGACGTTACATATTTTTAAAATTTTAAACTAAATTCAGTGTTGTAATACTTAGATATAAATTGTTATGTTTTGAAAAATATTACATGACAAAATTTGCTAACAGATAACAAAACACTTCATCACACCACCCTTAACGTGTGATGTAATTTATGAATGGCCCTTTTTGAACTATTATTAACTCTACTGTGACTTACCATAGTTTCGTTGAAACCATGCATTAAAATAAAGTGCACTAAAAGAATTTTGTAATTTTTCTTCAGCTGAACTTGCGATATTTACCAAAATAATTCTAACACTATTACACTCCCAATTTAGACGCCATATGCCTTAACAAAACGCCACTCGCTACGTGTAGAGCGTCTATGAAAATGAATATATTCTTAATACTCTCTACTCTAATAACCTACTTATATTACAAATCCCAAAGTTTTGATGTTTGTTACTCAATCACATCAGAATGGATCATATTGAAATTCGGAATATTGTATGAATATAGGCTGGAATAGCACATAACCTACCTTTTATTCCAGGAAAATAACAGGGATGGGAACTAAGCGGATAAAACTTCAGGGGCTTTTTTCTAGTTTCTTGATTTGAATGTCCACAACTTTAATTCACCTAGGTATTTTGTCATCTTTACATGTTTATGTAGAGTAAAGTAGGTACCTATACTAAATGTCGTGATAGCTGATTCGATTTACGTTTTTGCGTTGTCTGGGTTGATATCAATCAACTCAACGGCCTTAAATAAGATTAATTCATCATCTTTCTGATAAATTGTTATATATTACACTATTCTATTGGACGTTCGGGCTTTCTTCATTTTTGTAATGGGTCTGACGACTCAAGATAACATTCAGCTGAATACCTCGCCATGTGACTAATTGGCGGAAAAATGAATTCTGTATATGCACAGTAGGTAATTATTCAAAAAGTGTTGATTTGTTCGTAATAAGGCATATATTTTTTTAAAACTAAATCTGTAAACGGTTATTTTATATAACCAAAGATAAATATGAAAGAAGTACAAAATTGCTATAAGAAAACGCAAGCAAAACGTAAACGTCTAATTGGTGTAAACCATTAATTTACTTAATTCTTATTTAATTCAAAACTTAATTCATAAATACCTTTTTATATGTTTGTTCGCTCCCCGTATGTGGTTGTTGTTGCGACTTTCGTTCTTTTAATCTAAACATATCTCTTTTTCTTTCGTTTTACCAGTGAACTGTTTTTGGCTTTATAGTTTACAAACACTGCCTCGCGGTATTGCCCGCATAGTTCCTATTCCCGTATTATATCCGTGATAAAAATGTAGCTTATGTGCTATTCCAGATTACAACCTAACTAAGTTCCAAACTTCAACCCAATCTGTTCAGGCGCTCCGACGTGATTGAGGAACAAAGACCGAAACTTTCACATTTATAATAATAATGATACTCGTCTGGATTTATATTTTTGATAAAATGGTTTGTTTCATGATGATTGGTATGACGTGTACGGTGTATCCTGGCTACGGCACCAATATTTCTGTTTGTGTGTTCAGCTTGGCGAGGTAGACTGTTGGGAGCCGGAGTGTGAGGGCGGGGAGGCGTGCTGCGCGGCGGGCGCCGGCGCGGGCGCGGGCGGGGGGGACGCGCCGCACCGCCTGGAACTGGCGGGCTGCGCGCCGCCGCACTGCCCCGCGTGCACGGTACGTCGCTTAGCTTCGCTGAGCTAAGTCTAGCTTAGCTAAGCCGCTTGGCTGCCAACTTCGACCAAAATAAAACCAAACAATGCGAATCGGGATCGTACATGCGCGTTATCTATAAAAGCGCGAATATCGTGTCTGTTGTATAGGATATATTTATATGATTTCTGTTAAACGTTATAAAAACTGTGAAATAGTAAAAAATAAAACAAAAATATAGCCTAGTGATAGAAGGATGGGAAATGGAGTCTTAATAATAGAGTTCCGTTCTACTCCTTTGGGTATTAAACTCTAAAAATATACCGACGGGAAAACTAACAATGTTTAATCTGTTCACTTCTGATATTACTTTCTTATCTGGGGCTTCCTTTTACTTATCCAACTGTACAAACAAAACTACGCTTAACTAACGTGACTTACGCGTAACTGTGCTACGCTTTGCAAAACGCTTATGATGCGAAACGTGTCCGCGAAAGAAATGACGGTTACGGTCTCCGCGTTCAAAAATTGTAGTCGACTATTTTACATTAGTAATCAGCGCTTATCTAATACAATTTAACGTAAATCAATTATTTCGTAGCATTTTAAACATGGTACATTTAAATATACGGTTTGACGCACAAAAATATTCACTGACGAAATAAACGACTTATACCCGGTTTACATTATTCCAGTAAGAAATCCAGCGCTGGATTTGATCGCTGGACTGGAATAATGTAAACGGGGTATTACCTTCGATTTGTTTGTCTGGGTCTGGTCTATTGAAATGCCGTGTTTTAAAAGTTTTTCGTAAATTCTTCAAATGAACTTTCGATATTGATCAACATTTATATAAATACATTTAATTCTAATACTTTTTCAGCCCCACTTTAGGCGCCATAAATAGTAAGAAAACGTCACTAGCTATGTGTAGAGCGACTACGAAAGTAGACTTTTTCTCGACACAAACACTATATACTATCTATAACTTTCTACTAAAACACCTCGTTGTTTGTTTTGTTTGCTGATTGGATTGTGTTTTAATATGAATCGAGACTGCTACGTTCGACCGCTTGCAACTAACCAGAATGCTTCCATGGTCCGTGTGTGAAAGCGCCGTTTCCGCTTGTTGCAGGGCGGGCAGTGTGCTACTTTGGTGAGCAATCTCGCGTGTTGTGTGCATCGGTAACCATCCCCACTCTTCTTATTCATTCATACATTATGCTCTATTAACACGTATTTATTTGAACGCTCGTGCCTACTATTCAGTTATTCTAACTCTTGTCACCTTACATAATTATATCTTTGTTTATTGAATAGTTGGCAAATGTTACATGAGGTATCATTTTACGTTGCATGTTCTATCGTTTTATCATTCATATTCATTCATCCATCCTGGCTGGCATCATGACGTTGCGCTCTCGAGCATTCAATGAATCGCTGTTATGTGGCTTTACGAAGCATGCGTCGATCACTTACACTTTACATTTCAAACCATTTTTTCTCACAAATTCCTATTCAATTTAAAAGTAAATAGAGTAATTACTTTAATTTTTAAGTACTTAGAGTAACTTTAACTTATTATGTTCCTAATACGTAGTTTGTGCACATAGACTCGTGCTAGTCAATTTATATTGTGTCAATTTGTAAAGTCGTGTATAAATTGAAATTCTAATTAAAGTAGGCAAAGTTAAATATTTTGTGATATAGTTGCGTACACTTGACTTTTTTAACAAGATTGCTATTATTCATTAAAATATGAGACATGATATAATTCACACATTATTATCTGAACACGTCCAATAGTGTCAGTAAACTGTGAAACTCGCAACGTTAAGAAAGTCTAGTGCCGAGTGCCGATAGGAGCGAGTGTGGAGTGGTGAGTGGTGAGTGGCGGCAGTCAGTAAGCGTGGTGTGGTGTGTGTAGAGCGCGGCGCGACGTGACGGCGGTGCTGACGCTGCTGGCGCTGTGGTGGGGCCGGGGCCGCGCGGCGCACCGCAAGCACCGCGGCGCGCGGCGCTAGAGCCGCCCTGACGCGACCGCGACACACATATTATTTATTCTAGATAGTACTAATGTTAACCAATTGAGGCGGGCGCGCCGCTCCCTCGACGGCCTTAACTTAGCGAGCGGCGACGCGCCCGCCCGCGCGCCGGCGCCGCCCGCGGCCCCGCGCCGCCACCGGCGCCGGCGCGCGCCCGACTCGCGCTCCGAGTCCGCGATCTTTGTACTTAGTCACGATAGCGTTGAATTAGTTCGGTCGATGACGGCGACGGCCGCAGCCGCCGCCTCCTCCCCGCGCCGCTACTAATCATATTCTTCAAATTCTAAATTTTTAATAACAATACGTCGATCGCTTCAAATTTACTAATATTAGAGTCGTAACGGTACTAGTTAGCTATTGTTGTGAATATAAGTTAGTGTAGAGTAGGTCGGCGGCAGGCGAGGGCGCGCGGCGGCGCCGGATGGCCGGATGTTCTAGTGATAGTGTACGAGTAGCGAGGTCGCCGCGGCCGGACCGCACGCTCTCACCTACCAAATTTTTCATAATATATTATAGTTTTTGTTTGTCTTTATTATAATATAGAGATCGTTTTCTGTATAATTTGAAAGTAACCAAAAATAGGTACCAAATATAGATGAAAATATGATTGTTTCTTAATTTCATAAAGCATTTTGATGCTTGCATGTTGTATTGTGTTCAAAAAATTACGATTAAAAAGATTTACTTCAAGTTTTTTACTTTTTTCATTAATGCCTACTCACAACATTGACTTGCTTAGTTGTTAGTAAGTTGTGAGTTCGATTCCCGCCCAGTGCAAATATTTGTGTGATGAATACAAATATTTATTATGGGACTCACTGTTTCTATGTATATAAGTTTTGTATCAGCTATCTGGCTTCAAATATTACAAGTTTTGCTTAGTTTGGGGTTAGATGGTGTTGTCTAAAATATCAACCAATTATATTACGTTCCACGTGGTAAAACGTGTTCTACATCCTAGAAAAACTACATACTAGAGCTTCCTCCTAATGTTAAGGAAGTGGAAACATCTAATTTTAAACTAGAAAACTAGAAAAAGACAACACAAACAACACGATTGTGTGTAGGTTACATTTATTGTATTTTATAAAAACGAATACATCTTTGAACAAGTTTTTCCAGAAATTTCCAAAATTAAATTAATAATATTAGCCTTTTCACGTGTGTTATACCCAGTATAAACTCAGTTTGTCGAACACAACAGTCTCAATCGTGGTAATAAAGTACCTATGGTGCATGTATCACGGCTTGAACAAAACATGAAGAAGAAAACGTTTATTTATATCACCGTCATTTGACACTGTTTAATTAATCTCTTAGTTTCACTAAAGATTTTAGAATTATATGTATTGCCACTCTAAGCTCGTTTGTCGTCTATATCTTTCTAAAAACATAAAACAATGGGAACCTAATTAATTGATCTAACTGATACACCCCTAGTCACTGCTACTCCAACCAACTTAAATGAACCATTGCAAAAGAAGCTTGCAGATAATTATATTGTGTAATGTGACATACATAGAAACATAGATAAGTAAGAAATAACAAAATTTATAGGTACTACAAGCGGGATTAATAACTATACTTGATATTATAAGGTGTAAAAAATGTTTAGAGAACCTAAATTTGTGGGACGACTATTAATTACTATGAGGTCAATTCTAAATTGTCTGTTACACAAAGTCTCAGGCAGATGCTCGTTATACAATAAAATTATAATGCAACCTTTATCACAATGTCAAATTCAAAGGTCAGGTGAGTATTATCAGGTAACCACCAGGACTAAACTTGCGTGAACGAATGCGAGGGATTGAAGGCTCGCAGCGGCAGGACGGGAGGCAGCGGCTGCAGCAGCGAGTGCGGCAGAGAGTGCGACAGGCACGCGATGCACGGCTGCGGCTTGCGCGGCTCCGGCTCGATCAGCTCCGACACCAGGCAGTACGTCGCCGCGAACAGAGTTACCGCCTGAAAATACGCGTGCCTGTTTCTACTCAAGTCTTTGTTTTGTTAAGAAGGGATTTTGTAGCAAAGCGATCCCTAAAGAATAGAAAAACACTTCATTCGCCACCTCTTCTCTACTTTGACAGCGACTAGGTTCCGACCAACAAACTCGAAAAAAATCTATGTACTACAAAACTTCTCAAATATTAAACAAAGGGCTGTAAAGCTTCAAATGTCAAATTGTACGTTCAATGACTTAGCTTTTAGTTCGTCTTTTTATTACTTTTATGAAAGCTAACTTTTTGTTTGATAGATTAAGATAAGTAGTAAATTTTACCGTAACAATAACGATGGATGTCGCCAGAACAGTCATAGAGTAGGTAAAGTTCTTCAGTTCGCAGAGGGCAGGTCGCAAGCAGCCCATAGTATAGATGGGGGAGATGCATTGATCGTTCCGCTGCTTACAACAAAAATAAAATTGTATCTAAATTAATCATAATTTGTAAGACAATTACGTAAGTATTAGAAAATGTTACTCTCCCTTTTGGATACAAAATTTGAAGGGATTGAAATTCGAAAATCTATTTACCTTTCCGTTCCAAACCCTTCCACAACAGGCTGGTGGCAGGCTGTTGCGATATAAGAGCCAGTCAGATGAAGACTGCACGCCACAACATTTCAGCTGAAACAAAATCGCTGATCAGGTTATTTCCATAATATTTTTTCATTTTGGTTACGAGTATAAGATGCAGTATCAGGATGACTGCGCTTTTCTCGGTAAACGCGGATAAATCGACGTTTTCTAAAAATGAAACATAGCTGAACCCCGATTTCCCTCAGGCTGAGAACGACAACTTCCTAAAAGGACAACTTCCTAAAACGACAACTTCCTAAAACGACAATGTCCATCCGAGAATGACAAATTCCGATAAGGACAAATTCAGGTAAACGAGAGCTTACTAAAGTGTGTTAATTTCAGTTGTCATGTGAAATGATAAAAACAAAGACACAAAAACACTAGACCGTTACCGGCCAAACCAGATTTTAGGACAAAAAAGGAGGATTTACTTTAGGAAAACTGGCAAAGGTATACGTACTTCCCCAGGCGGACTCTACAAAGAGTCCTATCACTACAACACATGGTGGACGGACATACCGACCAAAACTCCTACTCCTACTAAGGTTTTCCTAGTTTCTCCTTTTGACAATAGGACGAACTAGATACGCCTAGCCTGTATCGATTTATCCAATTGCCTAAAACATAAAGCGTTTTGACTCAGGAAAAACTAGTTTTTCCTGAAATCGTGTTCGGCTTGTAACATTCCTGAAATCGGGTTCGGCTTGTAACATTCCTGAAATCGGGTTCAGCTGGCAACATCATCCTACTTCCTACTTATACTCGTATTATAAATATCAATGTATGGATGTTTGTTGCTCAATGACATCGTAAAATATGTACGGATCGAGTTGAAATTTGAAACAGAGATAATAATCTGAAAGAACACATAGGCTACTTTTTAGCCCAGAAAAAATAACGGAAACGGGATCTACGCGGGTAAAACCGCGGGGCGCTGCTTGGTTTTTACCTATGTTTGCTTAATGATGATTCATGATGGCCGCCTCCACAAAAGGGCATATAACATTTTGTGTACACAACCTCCTCTCTCCCGTTCAAGAGCTACCATGCCACACACACACACACACATACCCTAATATACACACCCTCCCACACACACACACACACCCTCACCCTCTCGCACCCCCTCACACATCTGCACACACCCTCACCCTCTCGCACCCCCTCACACATCTGCACACACCCTCTCACACACAAACACACTCTCTCACATACACATTTTTGAAAGTTGTCGTTTTAGGAATATGCCGTTTTAGGAAGTTGTCGTTTTAGGAAGTTGTCGTTTAAAGAAGTTGTCATTTTAGGAATTTGTCGCTTTAGGAAGTGGTCGTTCTCAACCTGAGGGCCCGATTTATCGCCCTGAAACCCCTTGCATAATCAAATCATCAAGAACATCGTTGGAGTTGTAAGCCGGCTAAACCGTATTTTTGCAAAAATCCAAGGGATTTGGCAAAAATACGGATCATTCGATAATCGCTTTAACATTTCTCAGTCAAAATAAGGGTTTTTGCAAAAACCGCGTGTACAATTGCTAGCCTATCGAAGCGTCGATAAACTAACAATTGGCAGAGAAGTTAGTACAAGCGCCTAACAACGTTTTGTTCAACGCTTGTATGACTTAGTAGAGAACCTAACCTAGTTATCCCTACGGTGAATGTGTGTATCCTACCCTAGCCATATAAGTGTGATACATACATCTTATATCTTATATATAAAAATCTCGTGTCACAGTGTTTGTTTCCTTACTCCTCCGAAACGGCTTTACTGATTTTAACCAAATTTTATATGCATATTCTGTAGGTATGAGAATCGGCTACTAGCTATTTTTCATACCCCTAAGTGACACGGGTTGTTCACTAAGGCAAAACAACGTTTGCGGGGTCAGCTAGTAATGCATATATAAATGGGGCAGGATACCTGTCGCCAAGAGACCTAAGACGACAGGCGGAAAAGGCAGTAATAAGGATACACGCGTCGTGCAATGCGTGTAGGGATAATTTTCCCACAGCCCCCAACGCAGGCTCACGTCAGGGTCGCAGAAGGCTAGGCTCAAGGTGTCTTGGCCGTGGGAGGAAGGTGTCGGTCAACCCTGCCCAGTGGAAGTGTGCTGGACAATGCTCCCTGCCCGCCCTGTACTGTGGTAGCGGTCAGGTAGCAGGCCTCCTCTTGATGGCCTGCTCTGGATGTGGTGGTGGTGCCGAGTCCGGTGCTAGTCCGACCGAACCCGTTTTGCAGTACAGTAAGAGGACGTCTCCAGTAAGGGAGCGTCCGAGCGGCGGTCACCAGGTTGACCAAGCGCGAGTGTGAGCCGAATGTCCACAGTACGGGGCGTTCGGGGTATTGTTGGTGCAGAGTCCGGTACTAGTCCGACCGGGCCCGTGCTGTACGACAGTAAGAGGACGTCTCCAGTATGGGAGCGTCCGAGCGGTGGTCATCAGGTTGACCAACCGCGGGTGTGAACCGAACGTCTACAGTACGGGGCGTTCGGGGTGGTGGTCGCCGAGTTGACTCGCCACGGGCGGACGTGCCGGATCGTCCCGAGTAGCAGGGACTTTTCGGCTGGCGGTCGCGAAGTTGACCTGCCGCTGGTGGTGGTGAGGGACTGGTACTGTTGCTGCCAGTCCCGAGGCTGCCTGGTTAGCCTGTCGTCTCGGAGGTGGAGGTGTAATGATTCGAGCGTTTGAGCTTAACCCTTGAGGCGGTGTCTAAATGGGGCGATGCCAATCTGGTCAAGTTCAACGAGAATAAGACGCAGGCGTGTCTGTTCTCCGCTAAAAGGAGTCCTTTCGAACTGACTCCTACTTTTAGAGATGTATAAATACAAATACAAACTTTGGCTCGTATATCGAGTCCAAGGCTAAACTAGCTGCCAAAAAACTAGGTGTCCTCTCAAAGGTGTGAAGGTACGTCAAGCCTGAACAGTTGCTTACATTATATCAAGCACAGATTCGCTCCTGTATGGAGTACTGTTCGCACCTTTGGGATGGATCGGCTAAGTATCAGCTGGAAGCTCTGGAATCGATCGAGAGACGTGCCAAAAGGCTCATAGGCAACGACACTCTTGTGCGAAAAAGACTCCAGTCTTGAACATCGCCGAAAAATTGCTAGCCTATCGGTTTTTTATCGGATACACTTCGGAGAGTGTGCGACTGATCTGCATGATCTGATACCACCTTGTCCTTTTTTCTATCGGAATGCTCGTAGCTCGAAAAAGCGACAATGTTTCATGGTTGATGTTCCAAAGACACGAACGAAGAGATTCGACTCAACTTTTGTGATAAGAACGTCTAGGCTATGGAATACGTTGCCTGAGTGGGTTTTCCCCGATAGTTACAATCTGTGTGTCTTCAAATCGAGAGTGAATCGGTTTTTTTCTAGGTAAACACGCTCCATCGTAGACCGCATTGTCGCTTAACATCAGGCGAGATGGCGGTCAAGTGTGAACCTTGAAAATTAAAAAAAAAAAAAAATATTGTGATAGGTCACCATAAAGTTATAAGTAGGTATGTACAGTTAAATTACAAATAGCGCCGCGACGTTAGATCATAAACCAACCTAACCTAATTAGGTACCTACCTACCTCTATCTACGAGTACTTTCCCAGGAGGACTCTGCAAAGAGCAGAATCCGCCACACCTTTGCCAGTTGTTGTACCGCCCAGCAGTAATTTGAAAACATCTGCGGTGGTTTGAAGGGCAATGTTTCCAGAGAAATTATAGGGCATAGAGATAAAACATATCTCTGGGCGACGGGCGCAGTTTAGGGATAGGTAATGATTTGGACTCTTCATGTTCCAATAGCTGCGTGTCACTGCGGTGTAATAGGCAGGGATGTTGCTTATCATCAGGCACATGTTCTGCTCGTCTCGTCATTCTGTACCTCAAAAAAAAATGTGTGTAATTAGCCTGCACGACAGAAGTGAAAACTACGTTATCTACAATTTGTAAAGGTACACATTATTATGGACCGTATTAGTAGGATACATGAGAGACAAGTCAGTAATTAAATTTAAACATTTTTTAATTCTTTACAAATCAAAACAGTAAATACGCAGCTTACTGTATCTTTCTCGCTCGAGCACACTCGATGGTCGCGAGTTTAATCCCATGGGATTACTGGACAATGTTTTCGCCTCTATGATCCCATGGGTCATCTTCTATATAAAATTCTCGTGTCACAGTGTTTGTTTCCTTACTCCTCCGAAACGGCTTTACTGATTTTTACCAAATTTTATATGCATATTCAGTAGGTCTGAGAATCGGCTACTAGCTATGTTTCATACCCCTAAGTGTTAGGGGTTGTTCACCCCAAACATTTTTTTTGTAATGTTTGGTATTTTTTTTTTGTTTTAATTTTTTTATAATGTGGCGTTAAAAAATACATACAACCCTAAATTTTTACCTTTTTATCACTAACCCCTGTTTTTTTATAGCCATTTTAGTAATTTAATCATTTGACAGTGAACTCCTAAACGACGGGAACGAGTTGAATGTTTTTTTTGTGTGTGTATTTGAAGATGGTTTAAATTCACAAATAAGCCCGGCAGATGGCGCTGCAGACAGTGTCTAGGTTATGTCCGAGCGAAGCCGGAACGGGCCGTTAGTAAATATATATTTTTATGTCTTCTGATTCCCATGGGATCAAAATAAATATATTTTATGTCTTTTGATTCGAGTGGAGCGCGGCACACATTGAGAAAAGCCAAAAGGATATAAAATTATATCGTAATCCCATGGGAGACAAGAAAAACGATGTGCGGTCAAAAGAAGTTTCCACTTCAAAAAAAAAAAGTGGCGGTAGGCATTTATGAAATAGTGACATGAGGTACCTCGATCTGCATGGCGGAGAAAGAGGAGCGCACGGCGGGGTCGTAGTGCGCATGCGCGAGCGCGCGCAGCATGCTCGCGTTGAGCGCGTGCGGCTCGCGCAGCGCGCGCGCCAGCCCCGCCGCCGACGTCACGCCCAGCGACAGCATCACCATGGCCGCCGAGCACACCGCCACCAACTGGCGCGACACACGACAGAAACTCAGCATCACTCATAGCCTTCTTCTTATTCAACATAATTTATTTCCTCCGAAAAAACAAACTTCAATTTAAAATTGAATTCAGGCATTCGGGCATTCCACCAAATATCACAGAATAGAATTTCAAATCATAGCAATCACTAAATCATCGAGGTAACGAAACTAAATTTTAGTTGTTTTTTGTTCATATTTCAAAAACCACTGTATCGATTACGATGTAACTTATGTGGGACCACCTGAACTATGTAACTAACTCAGTTTTTAAAGAGGAAATTTATTGGCATTGAATTTTGTCTATTATTTTCAAATAATACAAAGTATCTAATTGTTTACATTATACCAGTCCAGTGATCGAATCCAGCGCTGGATTGGTGGTTACTGGAAAAATTTAAAACGGCATTGGAACGCATCACCAAACAAAAAAAAATTGGCAGTCATAGGAACCGCCGATAGAAGTGAAAACTAATAACTCAGAACTTCATACCTCACTTTGGAAACTTTGGAAACTAGGTGGGTAAAACCGGAGGGAACGGTCATGACCATGGCCATGCCCATCTAGGTCATCCTAGTTTACCCAAAGTTTTCATTCATTTACGAACGTGACGCTCGAGTTCAATTCACAGCCCACGGAAAATCTGTATGTGATGCGCCAAAAGTAGTTTCCATTCCACTTCCCTTCATACTGTATGATTATCTTACGGCGAAGGCGATGGCGGTGGACTTGGCGTGGTAGGGGAGCGTGGTGGCGAGCCAGCAGGCGGGCAGGCACAGCAGCGCGCCGGCCAGGCACAGCGCGCCCGCCGCCAGCTCCGGGCCCAGCTCCGTGGTCCACAGGTAGTACGACATGCGCACCAGCGCCCACGCCGTCGAGCTGCCCAGGATGGCGCCGCCGCTCTGTAGGACCGCAAACAAACATGCAGCGGAACCATTGCATATGTGCTACTAAGCGTTTCCACTATACTATAGAGTAAGATCCCAGAGCTGCCAGACGTCACCTATTTTCTGATTAATGAAATGTGGACGATTGAGTAGAGTTAGTTAGTACTAAGAACACATGCTTACTCGCTAACTTGCTTAGACGGCCAATTTTAAGATATGGGGCAATGAAGGTACATACAAACATTACTTACTTCACGTATTTTCTAATAAGTGATTTTCACGTATGTTGAGGGCCCATGGGGTGTATTGTATGAAATTGAGTTTAGGGGATGATTGCCCCCTTAGATTGGTCTATCTTATTGGAAAAAGCTTCAAAATAGTTGTCTGACGAACATATTTACAAATGGAGCATGAAAATTAAAGTGAAGTTAAATTATTATTTTGGAGTTGTTAAGCAAAACAGTCGACGAAAAGTGTCTGGGGGTATTGGGACCTTGTTTATAAGGATATTGCCTACAACATATGTACGTGAAAATCACTTATTAGAATATACGTGAAGTAAGTAATGTTTGAATGTACCTTCATTACCCCATATCTCAAAATTGGCCGTCTAAGCAAGTTAGCGAGTAAGCATGTGTTCTTAGTACTTACTAACTCTACTCAATCGTCCACATTTCATTCATCAGAAAATAGGTGACGTCTGGCAGCTCTGGGATCTTGTCAAAGTTTAGATGTTTGGTTCCTTAGATGTAGATATGGTTGTTGTTCATCACGTCGGATCTTCTGAATGGATTGGTTTGACATTTGGAATACAGTTACATTTAGCGTCTCTATTTATCCCGGGAAAATAATGGGAACGGGAACTACGTGGGGCGCTGCTAGTATACAAATAAATATTGGTTATATTTCCCACACAACACCATCCAGCCTTCTAGCCCCAAACTAAGCCAATTCTGTATTGTAGGAGACATTATATAATGTATGTGGAAGTAAAGTTTTTAAAGTTAGTAAATCTAAGATATTATAGTTCCGCGCTTTCTGCGCTAGCCCAAAGATCGGTGGACAGTAGAAGCCAGCTAATGCCATCTGCCACAGGTCCCTTCATAAAGGAGGAGGCACATGCTGATACCTAACTCTTAACTCATCTCCATGGGTGATGGGTGACGTAAAGTAGTACGACATGTCGCGCTGGTCAAGCCACCCAAGATCGTGTTACTGACGCACCCTATATCGCTCCAACTTATGTGCTACCTGTTACAGGGCTTCCCTTACGAAGGAGCTTACGCCATCACACTGAGACACTGACCAAGTAAGGTAGGTTTTACAAACTAGTCACTTAGATAAGGATTTTTTAAATTAAATTTTAAGAAACACACTATCCTCTGAAGGATCAACTATACCGAGTAACAGGTTTTTCAAAAGAGGTTTAGTTTACTCCAGTACTTAACCCTGGTGTCAGAACCTGTAATCCAGTTGTTATATTTATGTATCTAGCTATATCTCTTAATTATATTTAGGTTCAAAACGATTTAATCGACGTGGATGACAAAGGTTTTACTATACTTCATGCTTCTTGCTGATTGCCATCGATTTGTGGAGGCAGATGGGTTAGATTGGCCGTGAAAATATAAAAATGTTGTTTTTGCTATTTTTCTCATCTAACGCCCGCCATAGACACTCCGGTCTACCTGTGCAGGCATGCCTGCGCAGGTAAACCGGAGTGTGTGTGGGAAGCCTGCGCAGGCGACCGGAGCAAGATCGAAAATCAATTCTGTTCGGTTGGCCTGCGCAGGCATAACTGCACAGGTAGACCTCTCCGGCGCGTCTTTCCATTCTATACAAGGCCAGAACGCAAGGGTATGAAACTAATCACGTATAGATTGGAAATACGTTTTTTACTAAATTCTTCCAAACCATACAAGACCAGTACACAAATACTCGCGTATACTTTGTAGTAACGTAGAAGTATTATGTTGTTCCAAAATATACAGCGCCAGTACGCATACGAACTAATCGTGTATGTTTTGGAATAGGCGCGCAAAACTCTAAAATTACAATTTGTACGTGACCAGTTGCATGCTCGCCATTTTGATTTATTGTAGATGTTGGTTTCCCAGATCCGACTCGGAGCACCCCGAATCCACCTAGTCTTGTCGCTACTACCCCTAGAGTGTATATAAAAAATGCGGGAGCCAGAAGCTCAAGGGAGGTCCTGAGTGGAGCGAGCCATACGAGGCCTAGCGAAGCGTAGGGGGGAGGTGGCGAGCGAAGCGAGCCGCCGACCTCCGTAGTGGAGCTCTCTCAGTGATGGCCCCTCATCGGATCGACAACATACACAATCGGTACGGAAAAATCTTGTATGCATTGTAATAACAGATTTAAAACAACATTACAATATGATATACTCGAACGCGAACAGTTTCCTATGGCTGCGTTCTGGCGTTGTATAGAATGGAAAGATGCGACGCGAGCATCCACGTTACCAACTATACACGATCAGTACGCAAACTCTTGTATGGTTTGTAATAACAGATTTTCAAACGACATTACAATATATACGCCAGCAGTTTCCTGTGGCAGCGTTCTGGCGTTGTATAGAATGGAAATACGCCTCTCCAGCAGACCGTAGCGTGTATGGCTTACATAAGTTATAGTTAAGAACTCCGAACGGATTTGGATGAATGAAAACCATCTTAGAACTAACTTAATTAATTAAAAACTGATTTTTAGAGCTTAAAAAAATTTAAGAAATGGTACACCAACTATTTTAAAAGCACGTCTTTATAGAAAGTTACGAGTCCGTAAGACAAAGACTAAGCAAAATGAAGATACATACGAGCAACAAGCCGGCACAAATAAACAACACGAGCCCGCAACCTCTCATGGCGCCTTGTATTTGTTATTAATTGTTAATATTTTGTTTTAATTTTAAAAGTTATAAATAATTTTTTGTTTAATTTCTTTACAATATTGTGAAATTATTTCTGCAAAATTACATCTTCTGACAGACAAAGACGTCACAATTTATTTTCTTCCTTGAGTAAAATATTCTTTACTTTTAACGGATGAGGTTTAATCTACAAACGGCTAACGCAATAAACCAAATATGAGGTTGCATATATATATAATTCGTAGTAACGAAAGTGATGGACTAGAATTTGCCTATATTTTACGGTATTATGTACAGTGGCGGCTTTAGGGGGTGGCGAACGGGACAATCGCCCGAGGCCTCCCTCTTGCAGGGGCCTCGCGCAAAATCCCAAGCAATTTAAAAATAATATAACAATTTACTACTTACCTAACTTACTTAATGATATAACAGTTCACTACCGAAAAATGTAATCCTGTGAGTTATCGCCACTAAACCTATTACAGTAGCGTCAGATGAAAGGGGAGTTTTTCGAAACTTAAAATTAACAAAACGTTTTTGAGGAATTCGATGACACAAAATCAGCTTTCATGCTTTGCTATTTTTTAATTAGTTAGTCTAAAGAAAAGCCGCAAATATCAATTTTAAAATTTATCGTCGCAGCACCTACAGCTGCAAAATTAACATTAACAAATTTTAATTTAGTAAATATTTAAATGTAAAATGTATCACTTTTATGTACTAAGTAGTAGGTTTACTTTAGCATTTCTAGTCAAATACGACAAATAGGTACCTAAACCAAACAACCAGACATACATATTTTCGCAACACATACTTTCCCGAAGGTCAAAGGGCCTCGCAAATATCTGCCGTCCGGGGCCTCGCAATGGGTAAAGCCGCCACTGATTACGTATACGGTATATTTTATTTAACGGTAGGTACTAAACTGTATTGTCAGCCCGTTGCAGAATTTTAGGTCTCCTTCACAATTACGAAATGGATATTTAATTCAAAAAGTAATACAGAACAGTCGTAATAAATTATTTTAACCCTTATTCTTTGCTTAACAAAATATTAGTAAATATTTATAGTATAACATTTTTACAAAAGTTAATACATTTCTTCTTTCATTACTTACATACATGTTAAATTGGTTTTCTATTTCGTTATTAAGGACTCTCTCTACTGACTAAAGGCCTCCTCTTCTTTTCTCAACATATTTCTGTCGCTAGCCTTCCATCAAATCATTCAGTGAATCTTAAAATTTCGGCAAGCCATCGTTCCACTCGTCTACTTCTCTTTCCTTTGCCAGGTGGTTATCCGTTTTGTCACTCGTTCGTTCGACATTACAGTATTAGTTTTTTACAGTGTTCCTAACATCAATATTTTTTTGATTGTATTTCTAATTTCTGTATTACGCTTTTAGTGTCTTGATTTCAGTTCCAGAATGCTGTTTGGCTTGTTGATATGTTATCTCAAGTGTGTTTATTTAATATCCAAGTGTGTGATGCAAAGAGAGAAAAAGAGGTGGTAGAATGCCTGTGTCCTAAGACTTTTTTAGTTAGTTGCGTCGAGTCATTGAACTTAAGAATTTCAATAAATACCAAAATTTGTTCCAGTTCATTTTCACAGGTTCACATGTCTAATTAGTTTGTCTCTATGTATAGTTTTTAAAATGCTTTTTTTAATGGAATGTATTGGCCTACCTACTCCTGCGTGTATTCTAGTGTAGCGTTGTCAACACCTATGAGGATAATTTTGTTGTTGGTCATAGTTTTTGTTTTTGGTGTCATCATCATCAGCCGAGATTTCCCCAATGAACGGTCAACGGAACAACCTGCAACCAGCGGTTTCCAGTGACCTTTGTGAGATCACTTGTCCATCTAGTGATCTAGTGGGAGGCCGTCCAACACTGCGTCGTCCGGTTCGAGAGAACCTTTTTTCCGTCTTCGGTTTAGTCGTAATACATATTTGCACATATTCTTTTAGGTTGCTAGGACCTATTATCCCCAGATTATGAAAATGTCACAAACTTTAAATTGACTTAACACGTAGCATTAACGTGTGTGAATTTTAAAAGGCCCCGTTAATTTTGTCATTGCATTTTGCTGGACATTTAACGAAGTTAGATAGGTATGATATAATGTTGTTCATTGGATAGTATTTTTATGTTCATATGGGCTATCGTTTGCCCATAACTCGCCTGATGGAAAACGAAGATGTGGTGTAAGATAGAGCATAGGTGCACATGAGAAACCTATTTATTCTAGTCTTGATGAGACCTGTATTTTATTTTTCAGAAAAACACCAAGATCGGATCATTCATTCCTTTACGGTATCCACTGCGAAGGAATTTAGTTTTACGAGTAGGTATAATTTTTCTACTACCTACTATTACTATTACTTTTTGAGGATAAAATGTATACTCTGCCTTAATTTTTGACCGTGTTTCTGACCCCTTTTACACTGTCTTTGTTGCTGTCAATTTCTCAACCCAATCTTTGCTGTCACGCCTTTGTGTCTCGTGACCGTCAACTACAGATGAATTATCAGTTAATTTGTAAATTATTTTAAGATTTGTATTTTTTCAGATTTCTTAACAAATATGACTCACTATTCCTTTCCAAGTTTCACTACGTATTAATTATTTTTTTACTATCATAAATTTACCGAGTATCTCTCTGGGCAATGATTTTCATCGCTCGTATTCATTTACAATCCTATAGTCTCAAATAATCGTTAGACAAGCCATTCACAGTAGGTTACTATCGCAAGTAAATTTATAAACAGGCAAGTAAATTTTATTACTCACTAGATCCTCAATCTCATCAGCGTTGAGTTGGTTAATTGAGCAAAACCCACATGAAATAAACATGCAAAGATGCTCACTTTTGTCATCAATGCATTTAAAGGCGAAAGGAAATGTGGTGGGTAAACCTACATATTATAAAAAACATTTTTAGGACCCAAATGACACCAAACTGCACTTGGTCAGCGTGGTGGATTAAAATCTTTTCTCTATCATTGCTCTGAACAGGCTTATTCTTTCTGGTCCCCTGATGCCTGCCCTAAGCAGTGGCGTAGCGGGCCTTGTATCAAAATTAGGGGTCCATATGAAGGATGAGGATTGTAGCTAACATTTACACTTGCTTGCACACGTTAAGGGCCTCTGTAGCCTGGAAACCACGTGTCATTGATACAGCTGATACGACGGTAGCTGCGCCCCTGGTGCTAAGCCAATCTTTCAATCAAGTTCTGGTGCCGTCGGCCCATCAATTTGTAAATGCGTGTATTATTGCTTGGTGTTGTAGCGGGATGCATCCTCTGCGCGAGCGCGCGTGCGATGAGCTCCTCAACCACCCGCTGCTGGCGACGCCACCCTCGGAGCCCGAGCAGCCGCGCCCGCCGCGCGTGCCTAAGCGCAGGGTCTTCAAGATCGTACGTCACCACATTTTATTTAAATTACACCATGTCAGTTGGCCTTGAATTACCTTTACTGCCAACTTCTTCTTCAAGCCAACCACTTCGGAGGGTGTGCAACAGATCAGTTGCATGATCTGATACCAGCTTGCCTTTTTTGCTATCGGACTTCTCGTATCTCTAAAAAGCGACATCTTTAATGGTGTAATGTACCAAAGACACAAACGAAGCGATGTGATTCCACATTTGTGAAAATAACGTTGAATGCGTTGCCGGAGTGGGGTTTCCCCGGTGGTTACAATCTTGCTTCAAATCGAGAGTGAATCGATTTCTTCTAGGTAAGCATGTTCCATCGTAGATGCACGTCGCTTAACATCAGTTTTCACATTGGCTAGCGTTTTCAAAACGCTAACGAACGCGCATCCGTGTACTAACATCATCGACTCGATTTTTAGGGTTCCGTAAAACGTAAAAACGGAACCCTTATAGATTCGTCATGTCTGTCTGTCTGTCTGTCTGTCTGTCCGTCCGTATGTCACAGCCACTTTTTGCCGAAACTATGAGAACTACACTGTTGAAACTTGGTAAGTAGATGTATTCTGTGAACCGCATTAAGATTTCAACAGAAAAATTAAAAAAAAAGAAAAATTAGGGTTGCCCCCCATACTGAGAACTGAAACTCAAAATTTTTTTTCATCAAACCTACACGTGTGGGGTGTCTATCGATAGGTCTTCAAAAATTATGTTAAGGTTTCTCAAATCATTTTCGTCTACACTGAATAATTTGCGCGAGAGACACTTCCAAAGTGGTAAAATGTGTGTGTCCCCCCCCTCTAACTTCTAAAGTAAGAGAATGAAAAATCTAAAAAAAATATATGATGTACATTACTATGTAAACTGCCAACGAAAATTAGTTTGAACTCGATCTGATGAGTAGTTTTTTTTAGTACGTCATAAATACACTATTATTGAAATTTCGTAAAATCAAAGGTACAACGAACTACAAGAACTATGTGTACTATGTATATAATGTTACTTGCTGCAACGGAACCCTTCATGGGCGAGTCCAACTCGCACTTGGCCACTTTATTTTATGTATTTTCTATACTGATTTTAAATTCCAAAATATGCATATTTTTATTTATCAATTGCGATAGAGTCACTAATTAAAAGTTCCACGCGAAGTCCCTTAGTTATAATTTTCTTTTTTGCAGCCTCCAAGATTTCCTTTGCTGGACAAAGAGTTTTATGCATGTTGGTGTAACCATATAAAAGAGGTAATCCTACCATGTCTATTGTTACATACCTATCTATTAGTTTCTGTAAAAGGCCCTGACCACACATGCTACTTTTTGCAGCAAAATCGCGTGATTTAGCAGCTAACGCGGAAACGCGCGCTTTAGCAGCTGAAGCGGAAACGCGCGATTTAGCTGCAAAAAGAAGCTGCATCGCGATGCAGCGACTGTTTGCGGCTGTTTGCGTCTGTCGCGGCCGCCGAGCAATTGTTCCGTTCAGTGTTGCTAACTTGGATTTTTAAAAAGTGTAGACAGGTTTAAAAATACGTAGAGTAATATTAAATTATGTAAAGTTTATAGAACTGCGTACTTTTTTTTTGAAGTAGTAAGGTAGTAAATGTAGTGTATCAATGTAGTTGGGTGCAGGGTTTTTAACTTGTCTGTGTAGGATTTACGTCGAAGAGTATATGTCCATATTGTCGCTTTTCTTTGCAGACTTTCAAGTAAATCGATATCTTTTTTGAAGTAGTCCTCACATATGTTATATGTTTCATACATTTTAAGAAACATTTCCACAGTTATAGATTGAAAGGAATCAGAATAACGTAAAGAAAATAGTTTGCTTTCTGTACAATTGCAGAAATGTGTTCTTCGCATTTTAAATTTAATATTTTAAAAAGCCTTTATAAACAAAACTTAAATACAATGAGAACTACACTACGTTACATACCTAACTAACTACTTACACTAAGCACACCTGAATTATCCACAGACCAATGAAGGACTACAGATATCAAGATATTCAAACCCACTACCAATCAGAAGCGTACCCAGCATACTTGCATTAGTCATGCACAATAGTCATGCCGTCAGGTCTTCTGCCATCGTCACGCCCAAGACGGTTCGAGTACGGCTGTTATAATTTAATGTAATTATAACACCGAGGTCTTTTTGCTAATTGATTGAGGATTTACAATTACATAAATTTATAACTTTACGATCATGGACGTACGCTGGAAAATAAATACCACTAAAGTGCATAACAACTTTTAATTTATTCCCGAGAATATTTTTATCCGTGTTAAGAACAGACATTAATAATTGTAGATATACGCTAAAAGAAAAAACACGTAAAGTTGGCCACACTGAATCGAAAGTGTAGTTTTGTTTAAATCTAGAACAACCACAGTATAAAACAAATACCAGTAGGACGACTTGCTTTTTCATTTGGGAGAAATGCTAACAGTGCTATCTACTAACGATAAGGCCACCGCTTGTAACACTAGTTTTATTGTTATTATCTCCTGTATACGTGTTTTTTGTTTATGGTGTGTACAATAAAGAGTATCTATCTATCTACTATTCGTAGCTACTTTTGACTCTACTATATTAAAGCTTTAACTATTATTTAATTATTTATTGAGCAATTTATTGACCCAGTAGGGATTTTAACAATTTTTCGGAATTGTTTTTATTTCTTAAAGATTATAGCTTGTTGACTAAAAAAATAAAGTTTAAAAATGTGTGTATTTTTGATGAGTATAATTACAATAGTAATGTAATTCTGATTTTTCCCGCTAAAACATTACCGGCTGACATGACGTCACTAACAGCAAAACATTGGCCATGATCTATGATTGCATGTCCAGTTTATGTGTTTTCGTAGGTACTTTTACTTAAATACAAACAATCAAAATCGTCGTGGCTAAGATCGCATACTATAATAAAAATGCAGAGAAGCAAAAAACGACTTAAAAAGGGTATTAATTATTGCCTAAAATATAATAAACATACATTCTAACATATGTCCATGAACCTTCTTACATAAATATACTAATACAAAGACAATGAATTCAAAATGTTATATAATAAAGATGTACGAGCTTCAATCAGATTTTAGCAGGCTTTCGACATAATCTTTGCCTTGAACTTTAAATACGGAAAGTGACGGAGCTTGTCTTATTTCCACGGGCATGGCATTCCACAACTCAACTGCTTGGAATGCAAAAGATTTGCCGTAGAATGTTTTGCAACGTGCAGAGGGCGCTTGCAGAGACAAATTATAGGTTGATATAAGATTACATGAATGGACGCTACTGTAGAATGTAAAGCAGTCTTTCAGATATCGTGGTGTGGCAGTGTTAAATATAATACTGTAAAGGAGTGAAAGAAAATGAGCATTCCGAAGAAAGCAAATGGGGAGCCACTTGAACTGTAGGAAAAGAAATTAATAAACAGTTGCAAATTAGGTATTTGAAAACTAGCCAAGTCAGATCTTAGTTTTGAACCAATTATCCTGAGAGTACAGTTTCATTTATTATGAAAATATTTCAGGATCGCCCATTAAACTTTTCACTCAACCACCCATTTAGATCTCACTTCTTTTATTGTTCTGTAATAAATTCTACAAGTAATATTTAGTTTGATTTTAATTTCATATTTATATTTTTGATGGCATATTGTCGTCCTACTGGGTTTTTCATTATACTGTGACTGAGTCGCCTGCAGCTGCCGCTGCATCACGCTTCCGAAAAACGCGAGCCGCAGCTACTTTTTGAAGCGAGATGCAGCGACTAGACGCCTGTCGCAGCTTCTTTTTGAAGCAGGATGCAGCAGCTAGACGCCTGTCGCAGCTAGTGTGAACAGACTGTAAATGTTAATTCCTACAGTTTCCTACAAACGCAAACATTGTTAACACATTGTAAGACTATGGAACGTGTCTTAAACCACAGACTCCTGACGTACCTAGAATCGAACGACCTCCTCAGTGACCAGCAATATGGATTTCGCCGGAACCGGTCCATCGGGGACATTCTAGCGTATGTTCATCTGGAGTGAAGCTATCGAGAAACACGGGGAAGTGCTTGCAATCCCTGGATATCTCGAAGGCTTTCGACAGGATTCGGCATGATGGCCTTATAAGCAAGCTTTCTGGTTATGGTTTGTCTACTGAGTTAATTGCGTGGATATCGGACTTCTTGAGGGATCGATCCATACGAGTCGTCATTGATGGCTGTTCGTCGGATCAAATGCCTATCAATGTCGGAGTTCCTCAGGGGTAGGTACTCTCTGCGACGCTCTTCCTGCTACATATCAACGCTCTGTTGAATCCCGGTATTTTTGGGTACGCAGGTGATAGCACCGTCATAGAGAGTTATAATATCTAGCACAAGAGCCAGTGGGCAACAAACTCAGCTACTGAGAGAAAATATGATCAGACGTTTGAACTTGACCCTTGAGGCAGTCTCTGAATGGGGCGATGCCAATTTGGCCAAGTTTAACGAAGGAAAAACACGGGCGTGTTTGTTCTCCGCTAAAATAAGTCAATTCTAACTGAGTTCTACTTTTCGAGGCGTATCCGTGCCGGTCTCTGACCATCTCGAGCTTTTGGGCGTTTCTTTGTCATCGACGCTCAACTTTGGCATGTACATTGAGTCGAAGGCTAAATTATCCGCCAAAAAACTAGGTGTCCTCTCAAAGGTGCAAAGATACTACAATTCTAAACAGGTGCTCACGTTATATCAAGCACAGATTCCCTTCTGTATGGAAGTATACTGTTCGCACCTTTGGGATGGATCGGCCAAGTATCAGCTGGAGTCTCTGGAATCGATTGAGAGACGTGCGTAAAAGACTTCAAAGTCTTGAACGTCGCCACAAAGCTAGCTAACTTATCGGGTTTTCTTCGGATACACTGTGTGCAACTAATATGCATGATCTAATACCACTTTTCCCTTTCTTCTATCGGACTTCTCGTATCTCAAAAAAGCGACATCGTTTCATGGTCGATGTTCCAAAAACACGAACGAAGAGATTTGACTCCACCTTTGTGATAAGAACTAGGTCTAGGTTGTGGAATGCGTTACCTGAATGGGTTTTCCCCGATAGTTACAATCTTGGTGTCTTCAAATCGAGAGTGAATCGGTTTCTTCTAGGTAAGCACGCTCTATCGTAAATCGTGTGGTCAAGTGCGAACCTTTAATAGTTAAAAAAACACATATTTATCTGCTCCCTAAAGAACGCTAAGTCTTAAAGATACCTACTTCAATACCACATCAGTAATGGTAGATACTGTCTACAACTCTACAGCCCTGATAATTACCAAGAGAGAAGCAACTCAAACAAGCCAAAGCTATCAGAGACATCATTAGGCTAGGTGAAAGCTAGTTGTTCCCAAATCATCACCCAGAGTTATAAGATGATTTATCTCTATGCCCTGTAATTTCTCTGGCAATATTGCTATTTACTCGTAAATTGGAATACATTGATATTTGCACATTACTGTTTGACGGTAAAATAACTGGTAATAATTGTGTGGTGGTTCAGAGGCAGACTCTGCAAAGTGTCTCATCACTACGAAAATACATGTAATTCCAGCTGCAAATATTGAAGCACATAGTAGACGCGAACGCGCCGGAGCTGTTTCCGGAGCTGTACCTGAAGCCGCGCCGCCTCGACTTCTACGCGCGCCAGCTTGAGCACAACATGAACGTCAACAAGGACCTGCTCAAGAAGATCAACATCATACAGCGGACAGGGGTTCGTACTCACCATTTATTTGTCTAGTTTTTATTTCATAGTATAGAATGACGGGAAGAACAGGACTTTTTCTTTATGGTAAACAATGAGAACATGAGAACATGGAACATGAGACTCCAAATCCCTGCTCTGCGGTCGTCATCCAGAGATTTAAGATGATTTATCTTTGTTTTTTTTTTTTTTTTTTAACTTTTATAGGTTTACACTTGACCGCCATCTCACCTGATGTTAAGCGACGATGCGGTCTACGATGGAGCGTGTTTACCTAGAAGAAACCGATTCACTCTCGATTTGAAGACACAAAGATTGTAACTATCGGGGAAAACCCACTCAGGCAACTCATTCCACAGCCTAGACGTTCTTATCACAAAAGTAGAGTCAAACCTCTTCGTCCGTGTCTTTGGAACATCAACCATGAAACGGTGCCGCTTCTTCAAGTTACGAGAAGTCCGATAGAAAAAGGGGCAAGGTGGTATTAGATCATGCAGATCAGTCGCACACTCTCCGAAGTGTATCCGATAAAAAACCGATAAGCTTGCAATCTTGCGGCGATGTTCAAGACTTTGAAGTCTTTTTCGCACTAGAGTGTCTTTGCCTATGAGCCTTTTGGCACGCCTCTCGATCGATTCCAGAGCCTCAAGCTGATACTTAGCCGATCCATCCCAAAGATGCGAACAGTACTCCATACAAGACCGAATCTGTGCTTTGTATAAGAGAAGTAATTGTTCAGATTTTTGTCATCTTTATGTCCTGTATGTTTTCTGGAAACATTTCCCGTCTTGGTGGTATAACGACTAGCTTGTATAACAGATGTAGTACTTCTCCAGACGGTCTTTGCAAAGAGTGCAGTAGTTGAAAACTTCGGGACTGTGGCACGCTTAGGTGGTTGCCAGCAAGCATACCTGCCATCCACAACTGTATGGACTAAGTACAACAGCCATATCTTATAGCCGTTCCGTAGGTACATTTTACGCAAGGTTTCTAGACTTCGATTAAGCGATACGAACAGATGTAAATAAATGAATAAATAAATTATTTATATCAGTAATCGGTACATTATACATTCAATTTATTAAATTAGTAGTAACAGGCAAAATCGACGAAAAGAGATTAAGATGAAGAAGCCCGACGTGTTACGGACGGACCAGATACTCACCACACTCGAATCCACTGTCCACAACGCAGTCCACACCGCCGCAGATCGTCACCAATGGCAGTCGATAATCAGAGAGAAGGTGCTCAAGAGAGGTCACGACCCTCAGTAATTGGGGTATCGAAGCAAGGAGGGGAGGGGCCTTATACATATGTATCCCTAATTTCACAAACTAGTAGGTATGTATGTTTGTAGGTATCATGTTTCAATGGTAATGGCCAAGATATTCGTGACTTTTTGCCGGGTGTAACGGGTAACCGATGTAAAATATCATCCCTAAATGAAATAGTAGTAATAGAATTCATGAATTGATATAACCTCGCAGGGCTATGTGGATTGCTGGATGCGGCCGGTGCCGACCAACAAGTACAACCGGTTGTTGGTGCAGCAGCGGCAGCGAGACCTCGATGAGCTGCAGAAGAAGAACATCTACTTCTACTCACGCCTGCTCATCGCAGTCCGTCTTATTTTACTTTTTACTTCACATTACTCATACACAATTTCAGACACAATCTCTCTTCGATAACTCGTATCATTTCTGTACTCAGATTCACAACACAATCGGGTTGATCTCGACACGGAATCAAACCTCTCGGTCCTTATCTTCTTCCTATTAGAATAACAGAGGCAAGGATTGTCATTCCGAGGTTGAATCGTTCGGATTGCGTTGTGAATCAGTACCTACCCCTATCACAATCAGGCAGAGACTCCGATAGACAGAGAAAATACGAAATGCAGTGTTTTCAGAATACAAATAGATCTAGTCCAATATAGTTCGCAATTTTGCCAATATTTTATTTTATTAAATTTAGATTATTTATATCTATCAAAATGAAACATTGACGTCAGCTATCGCGATGATGAAAATTATCTCTGTCTATTTATTGTATCTTCAAAACTCTCATTATAAGGGACACCTAGATTTTTTTATGGCCTTGTGCATTGTTTCATTAAGATATCACATTGAACGGCTGTTACGGCCGAAACCCAGATACTTATGACCTTACGAATATACTTAGGTGCGTGTTCCAAATCAATGATATAAATAAATAAATATTGGTGGACAATTCACACACAACACCATCTGACTCCAAACTAAGCAATTCTTGTGTGATGGCGGCCAGATAGCTGATATAATACTTATATAGTTTTAAATACATACCTACTTATTATACATAGAAACACCCAGACACATTGCAAACATTTGAATTCATCACACAAATATTTGCACTGGGTGGGAATCGAACCCACGACCCTCGGCTTCGCAGGCAGAGCTACTACCAACTAAGCCACGATCATTAATACATTTAGTTATCCATCTGGTTACTAGAATGAAACACCTAAAGTTATGGAATTAAAAAAACAACAGCTATTAACAATTAAGTATAATATTAATTTTTATGTTAAGGAAGTTGAGCGCGTACATTCTATAGATGACTCTAGTTTTTATATCTTTATTTTTTGTTTTTAATTTAGAGATCTGAACAACTTCTCACTAAAGAACTGAATGCAGAATGGAAACAAACTAAACACAAGCTTATCCTTGGTGCATCGTAAGTGCCTTTACTATGCTCAGTTATAGATTTTAAACGCGTTACCCGTAACGCGTAAACGCTGGAAATTATGATATTTACCTAAATAATTGCAGGTTGCCGTTCATTTTGTTCAAAACTGAGAAGATTGATCGAGATATCAAGGATCCGGCATTTGACAAGCCTCCTAATGCAAATCGCACAAAGTAAGTGGGTTTATCACATCCTATCGTTAACATGGCTAAAGACCCCAGAGCAAAGCTGACCCGATACTTTACCGAAGATATCCCGGAAGTCATCCTGTATGAGATTAGGATGGCCCTCAAGCAACTTAAAAACAACAAGGCACCTGGCGACGACGGAATTACCACTGAGCTTCTGAGAGCGGGTGGAAACCGGTACTTAAAGTCCTCCAGAAGCTGTTCGACTCCGTCATATTTGACGGTAATACGCCAGAAGCGTGGAGCAGAAGTCTGGTGGTGCTCTTCTTCCAAAAAGATGACAACACCTTGTTGAAGAATTACAGACCCATCTCACTTCTGAGCCACGTTTATAAGTTGTTTTCGAGGGTAATCACGAATCGTCTCGCACGCAGGTTTGACGACTTCCAGCCACCCGAACAAGCCGGTTTCCGAAAAGGCTATAGTACCATAGACCACATCTATACGCTTCGGCAGATTATACAGAAAACCGAGGAGTATAATCGGCCACTATGTATAGCGTATGTGGACTATGAGAAAGCCTTCGATTCCATCGAGACCTGGGCAGTGCTTCAGTCTCTCCAGCGATGCCGCATTGACTATCGCTATATATCGAAGTGTTGAAGTGTATTTACAGCAAAGCCACAATGTCTGTCCGATTACAGGACCAGTGCACAAAACATATCCGACTACAGAAAGGCGTGAGACAGGGAGATGTTATATCTCCGAAACTGTTCACTGCCACGCTGGAAGATGTTTTCAAGCTACTGGACTGGAACAGACATGGCATCAATATCAACGGTGAATGCATCACTCACCTTCGGTTTACCGACGACATAGTCATTGCGCCGGAGTCGCTGGAGGAAGGACCTCGGTGCTATGCTCAGGGACCTCAGTAGAGTATCCCAACAAGTAGGTTTGAGGATGAATATGGACAAGACGAAGGTCATGTCAAATGTTCATGTCTCACCTGTACCGGTTAATGTTGGGAATACCACATTCGAAATTGTTAACGAATCTACCTGGGTCAAAAGATCCAATTAGGTAGATCCAACTTCGACAAAGGGTCCAACTCGAATGGGCAGCGTTCGGGAAACTACGGCACATCTTGGAGCCCATAATACCCCAATGCTTGAATACGAAAGTCTTCAATCAGTGCCTGTTGCCAGTTGCCAGTAATGGCTTATGGAACTGAGACTAAGGACCACGCTTAACTGTGGGCCTCATAACAAAGCTCAAAGTCACACAGCGAGCTATGGAGAGAGCTATGCTCGTAGTCTCTTTGCGCGATAGAATCCGTAATGAGGAAATTCGCAAAAGAACGAAAGTAGCCGACATAGCTCGAAGAGTAGCTAAGCTGAAGTGGCAATGGGCAGGCCACATCGCTCGCAGAACGGACAACCGTTAGAAAGAGTGAGTGAGTTTTGGGACGTTTCACTAGGTATTTTGTTAGGATAAAATAATTTTAACAAAAAAAAGAACCGACTTCAAACAGTAAACTAAAAAGTAAAAAATAAATCTCTTTACCACAAAGTAGAACGTACTTTGATTAATTTGAACAGACATGATTAAATAAGTATTTAACAATTCTGAAGTCGGTGCCAAGTAAAACAACTACAGCTGAAACTAACATTCGTAGAGTAGTAGTAAATCGAACTGACATTTGGAACATAGAGAAGTTGTTGGGGACATATGTATGATAGACAGGAAGGTTGTTGCAACATTTACTTGGCACCGACTTCAGAATTGTTAAATACTTATTTAATCATGTCTGTTCAAATTAATCAAAGTACGTTCTACTTTGTGGTAAAGAGATTTATTTTTTACTTTTTAGTTTACTGTTTGAAGTCGGTTCTTTTTTTTGTTAAAATTATTTTATTTTACGATTTTAAGTGATGGTTAGATGAATAATTCTTGAATTAGGTGAGAAGATAAAGCATTATGTTTCTTGCAATCTTGACTAGTAGAATAATATTCGCTATGATAAAGTGTTCAAATCCAGGATGGTCGGTGTACTCAGACCTGTAAAATGGTCCTCAGTACTCATGTGGGTGCCAAGTTCTCATCAATATTTAAGAGTACATGAATCAAGCACAAACACTAGCTACTGTAAACCGTTAAACAGTTCACATAACTGTCCTTTGTCTTCATCGTCAGACCCCTAATAACAGTCACATCCCACCTAGGTATGTGTAAAGTGCTCATCGATACAGCTTTATCAAGCCTATACACAAGGTAACTGCTGTAGATCGTTGAGGAGTAGCCTCGACTGTCTTTCGGCTCCTTCATCGGATCGACTCCAGACCTTCATTCAATTGTAGTGCTTTAAAATACTTAATTGAAACATTTTCAAACGCACTAGTCTACCCTTGCAGTTTTTAAAGGTCTAACGATTAATTAATTAGTCACAACACGATTGAGCAACAAACATCCAAACATAGACATTTATAATGATGATGAAAGACAGTCCCAAGACATCTAGACGTAAAGTGCTCATCAATACAAATTAATCAAGCCCAAACACAAGATGACTGCTGTAAATCTTTGAGGAGTTCCCTCGACAGCATTTTGGCTCCATCATCAGATCGCTTCCAAATCTTCGTAGTGCCAAACCAAAATAAATTGTAGTGCTTGTAAATACTTAATGGAAAAATGAACAATCGCGCCCCTACAATTTTTGCAAGTTCTCTTCAATTTCTGCAGGATTCCTTCATCAGATCCTGGTTTCCTTATCATGGTACCACCCTTGGCATGTCTCCTATCCAACAAAAAAAGAATCATCCAAATCGGCTTATAAACAACGAAGTTATCCGCGAACACACATAAAACAAAAAAAAAAAAAAAAAAAAAAAAAATATACGGTCGAATTGAGAAACCTACTTTTTTTTTAAAGTCGGTTAAAAATAATTTCGTATTAAGATATTTTTTTACTCTTATAATGCATTATAGACCTAAATAAATAAAGTACGTCACATTAACTATCCATCTCTTACACAGGTTGAACTGGTACAATATAAGTAAATATTGATGGAGAGGTAAGTAGTAAACTAGTTAAAACATAATTCTACGTTACAGAGTAATGCTGGATATCTGGGTATCGGGCGGCTCAAAGATAGGCAAGGTGACTGTGGAGCTGTTTAACGACCTGGTTCCCAAAACAGTGCAACTCTTCCTTTCTCTCATCAAGGGTGATAACCGTGGATTCGCTTACACGGGAACTAGGTTCTTCAGGTGACTATTGGTTCTTCAATGTATCATTTAAGTTTTAAGTACACAGTAAATAATAGTCATCCTTATTATTTATTTTTATCATACTAGCGGCCCGTTCCGGGTTCGCTCGGATCATAACATAGACACTGTCTGCAGCGCCATCTGGCGGGCTTATTTGTGAATCTAAACTATCCTGAATCCACTTGTACACACACAAAAAAAATCATTCAAATTGGTCCCGCCGTTTAGGAGGAGTTCACTGTCAAATGATTAAATTACTGAAATGGCTATTAAAAATAGGGGTTGGTGATAAAAAGGTAATAATTTAGGGTTGTATGTATTTTTTAACGCCACACTATAAAAAAATAAAAACAAAAAAAATTGTCCGATAATAAAAAATAAAATGTTTGGGGTGAACAACCCTTATCACTTATGGGTATGAAAAATAGCTAGTAGCATATAAAATTTGGTAAAAAATCAGTAAAGCCGTTTCGGAGGAGTAAGGTAACTAACACTGTGACACGAGAATTTTATACATAAGATTTCACATAAAAAGTCCCATAGCGAAGTAATTTAACACAGCTATCGAGTGTATTTTTTGTAACTTCTTCCAGAATTATGAAATTAAATGACGTTCAATTAAAGTAAGGAAGATTTGAAAAATATTGGCCGACTGGCCTTTTTTCTATTTATGTGGCGGAAATACATTTATGTATCTCCACTATGCAGGGACATGGTGAGGTATGTCGGACTCAACACCATGGTGGCAGACATTGTGCCCCTACCAGCTAAATCGCCCACAGGTTTTCCCTACATTTCTAGGGGTCAGGGTCGCAGGGTCACTTTTTGCACTGCCATCAACGACCCTAACCCACTTGGCCCTCCCGGCTAAAGCCGCTAGGTACCCAACGCTAGACCGTTTCTTAATTGTACTGGCGGCAGTTCAAGCCGAAGGTTGAAGCGCCTGAGGTGCCCTAGCGAAGCCACTTGAAGACAACGTCATAGGTCCCTTATTAAAAAAGCATATTTATGTAAACGAGGTCAGTTAGGCTGAAACAAGGATGGTCGATTGCAGGGTCGTACCGGAGCTGTTCTGCTGCGGTGGCGACGTGGTGAAGGACAACGGGTATGGCTGCTACCTGCCCGAGGGCGAGATCGATCCCATGGGCGCTGAGAGCTACGCCCTCAAGCACACGGTGCCTGGTGAGACCCTGTCGCGGCCGACCCTAAATACCAACATGCTGACAGTAGCCACACGCTTATAGATTAAACCTAGTACGACCTTTATTATATTACCAGCAGTCTGTCCCGACTATAGCCTCAGGGACCGCGTATTTATTCAACGGTAAAAGAATTTTTTAAATCTGTTCCTGAGATAAGTACGTTCAAACAAAAACCTCTTTAGCTTAAAATATTACTGGCAGCGCCCCCCGGTTTTACCCGCGTAGTTCTTGTTCCCGTTATTTCCCGGGATAAAAAGTAGCCTATGTGTTCTTCCTGATTATAATCTAACAATATTAGTCTAACGCTTTAAATGTGAGCCAGATCCATTGAGCAACAAACATCCAAACATTGGCATTCATAATATTAATAGGACAATAAGATAGATTTCAACATCTCCACGGTACTTTCCAACGGCGGCTGTCAAGCCGTCTTCTAATGTATGTTGGCAATGTAATCTTTATCTTAACAGGCATGACATAAAGCCCATATTTTCGTGATTTGATTTGTCGGGAGGGAGCGGAGTCGTATAAGAATGAACATTATTGTTATACGTATTTGAATGAATGTTATTGTTATAGTAAGTGACACCACCTACACAACAAAGTATTTATTGACTTTTCTCCACTTCACTCGAAGGTTGCCTGGAAGAAATCGCTTTAAGCGATAAGGCCGCCAATTACTCTGCAAATTTATTTTTTTGTCCTGTAATGCTATTAATGTTATGACCTATTTTTAAGATTTGTAGTTGTAATAAAGTGTTATATTATTATAAGTGGGCGCAGACCTTTATACAACTCCGGATGCCTATTTATCTTACAGATTAGTAGGCGAGCTGGCTAAAATGTAAAATAATTTAAATAAATCTTGAAATGTTCACTTGTTAATTTATTCTAATTTATTTTCTGTCAAAGGCGTCATGTCCATGCCGGTGTCTCCAGACAATGAAGTGAGCGGCCAATTCAACATCATCTTTAAGCCACTGCCGCAGTTTGATGGGAAGAATGTCGTGTTTGGCAGGGTAACTAAAGTCATTCTTACTTGACCCGTTGTGGGTTACGTAGCCCTCTATTCCTTTATCGTGAGCACAGCTAGAAAATAAAATGTTGGTAGAAATTTTCCTCGTGCTCTCGGCAGCTGCCTTGTACATCTAGTCTTTCCAATGTATCCAACATTTTTGCAAACTCTTTTTATTTTGATAACATTGGTATACACAACCGGCCAATATTAAATATACGAAGGATGCACTATACCTACCTGGTCAACCAATGTCTCCGATTCAAGGGTCATCGGTTGCACAGATTATGACGGGCCCGATGCAGATACTGGAACCCAAAGCCGGGATACAACGCAAATAAGTGCAAATATACATCGAAAAGACTCATTTTTTTTTGATTTGCACTTGATTTGTACTTCATCGCCATCTCGCTCGTTTTAAAGGGGCTATGCGGTCTACGATACTCAGGGCGGTCTACATACACACGACTCACAGGGGACATGACCCCCCAAAATCGTAAACGTTAAATAAAAAATCAAAATATCTAATAGTACATAAGACTATTTTTTAACGCGGGAAAACAGCGAAACGGCTACTACGCAGGTAAAATCGTCGGACGCAGTAAAGTCTTTTTTACTTGATTCATTGTATTTCTACTCGTGACCCCCCCAAAATCCGAGGCTGGAACCTGGAACCGTGCCTGGACGGCGCATGCTTATTGCTAGTAGAAAGTGAATAGTAACCAGTGACGTCGGTGTTACAGATAATATCTGGGCCAACGCAAACACTGGAGCGCATCAGCGCGCTGGGTCTGCCGCTGGGGACCACCACCTCCGACTGCGTACTTCGCAACTGCGGATCGTACTCGCGCTCCGGCCAGCTTCACCCGGGACAGCCGAACACCATCAAGTTCCCGCCGCGACGGGGCATGAAGAAGAACTAGGGCAACGACATTACGCTCATTTGTTCCCGATTTAAAGAGCAGTGTTTATTTTATTTCCATTTTTACGCTTGATATTTTGTGCTTGATGCAAAACCAATTCGTGCTTGCACGGCTAAACGGCGGCTTCATTGTAGACACAAGAGCGCGCAAGCACCGAATCCGAAAAATAACCCTTCTTAAGAATAAGATAATACTTTATTTTATTAAAACCACGGATATAATTTTATGAAACGTTTCAAAATGAGTATTCTGGTTGATCTGTAATATGTGAAGAATTCGTGCCATTGAGGATATTGAACTTGTTTTATAGTATTTTTTATTATTTTATTTACTATCGACTGCAACAAAAGTTGTTAGTTTTTTTTACTTATTTATTAAAATAATCAAACTTATTTCCCATATTTGATTTTTAAATTTTATTTACACATAAGTAGGTGCGAAAGGAAAAACGTCACATGTAGATTACTTTTTTAATATTTTACTAGAAATATAAAAAAATAAATACTCAATAAATCGAAAGCACACAGTGATTCGAGACACAGAACAAATCAATTATTCAATCAACCAATCAGTCATCGTACATATCGTCCTTCCAGGCGAGCGGCGCGGGCGTCGCGTTCGTCTCACTCTATCTTGATGAACAGCCCGCACGAAAATATTAGCGCCAGTAACTATAACAACAAATAAAAAAGATAAGTTTAATTAAAGCGACATAACTTTTTTCATATTACGTATATAAAATAGTTATGCAACTGCACAGCTACACAGCTTGTACGAAACTCCAAAAACAAAAGAGAAAGAAACACCCTGATACCCATGGACATTTTTGTAATGAATTGTCCAATTGTGACTCGCACTCGAGAGTTTTTCGTAACCAATATCTCCTTCTTAATTATGTATAAAAATTAACTACTGTTCGTTAGTCTCGAGACTCGAGAACTCGAGAACGACTGGACTGATTTGGCTGATTTTGGTTTTGAATTATTTGTAAGTGTCCAGGGAAAGTTTAAATGGTGGAACGAAGTTCGCCGGGTCAGCTATTTAGCAATATTGGTTCTTTTGCATTTCACTTTATTCAGTTCCAGATTCAATCAGTACGTTCGACGTACGTACGTACGATGGTTCAGGCTGCAGAGAGCTTCTAACGATAAAGACTGTATCGACGATACCTGTTTTTTGTATCTGACCCTTAAGGGGGCGCCTAAAGCCAGAAAACGAAAAAAGGACATTTTCGACGCCGCTCACTGAAGTTAAGAAACTAAAAACTATGACAAAAAAAATATTGACGTGTGGGTACAATCAAGAAGAAGCACAATAACCGAATAGAATTTCAAGAATAGATCATAGTTTTTTACAATAAAAAAATAAAAATGACACCGAAAAAACCCGTTTTAATTCGAGTACTCGAAATTATCAGCGATGACCCCACATTATTTTTTAGTAATAAAATTTCTATTTGTACGTTCTAGTAAAGTAACCAAACACTTTTTTAAATTTATGTTTAGTTATTGATTAATTAAATAAAACTTGGTCAAAAATGGACTCCTGATTAAATATTGATTTTTCCTCCAAACTGTGTCATGCTATTCTCGACTTTATGTACATCACATTAAGAAACGCGTCGCGCGGGTGAAATCTGTTTTTTTCCTGGCTTTAGGCGCACTCTTAATCCAACCGTCAAGCGAAAGCCTCTGGAGATCTTGGTCCAGACTTTTAGCTATAAGACTGTTCACCGGCATAACTCGATCGCTACTATAATCGACGAATCTAAGTGCCACAGGGCGGTAACCTCATGAGCCAAGGCTGAGCTGGTCCTTCTCAGCGTTCACGAGGTTTTTGTCATGTGGTATGGTGATATCGACTGTCACAGCCCGGCGTTGAAACCGGTTTCACACCCCGGACACTCGGCCTAAAATCTATACAGACGGTGCAGTTGACATACCTACACTCACACATCTCGCATATGTCGTTCGAACGCATTTACGCATGTGTGCGTGTCATCTATGTCGTGTCGCTGAGTGCTTCTCGCGTTCTTGCGGGGTAGGAAGCTTGAAACTGGCGGGGGGTGGGGAGTCTCCGTTCTATCTGTATTATCTATTCTATGCCGGTTTACCAGCACAAGTTTATTGCTGACATTGACTAATGGTCCAAGGCTTTCCAAAATAATAATTTGTAGGTATTAGCAATAATATCGCACACGACTTAATTGTTACGGCTTAATCTTGACCGGAGCTGTTGGAGACGCTTCAGCACCATTCATTTTTAGGATTGGTTGCTTCGGTAGGTGAGCTGGAGAGTTTTTGCACGCTCCTGAGCGAATTCCGATTACATATAATAATATTAGCAAAACCTGCGTTTTAAACTGTTCTACCAAGCAATAAAACACGACATGTATCAAGTACCATGATGGCGGCGACGAATATAGCAGCGCCGCCGACATACAGCGCGTCGTCTCGTAAGAAGTCGATAGTCTTGTACAGACAGCCCTCCATGTACATCGTCGTGGGGTTGGGAGACGCCTTGCAGTCCAGCCGCTGTGAACATATTATAATAAAAAGAAACAAATTCTTAAACTTTAAGAAAAACTCAACTGTACTATGTATTTATAAGACATAAACACCGCTACCAGACTCCCATAATACAAGCTTTTCTTAGTTTGAGGCTAGTTAATCTAGTAAATATCCAGTTTTGGCGTCAAGGGGGAGTCACATAGTCGTGGTCAAGTCACAAGACCGTGCAACAAGTGAAAGCGTTTTAATCAGTGGTCCACCTAGGTTCTGGACCTAGCCCAGGGGAGGTCATACCCCCACGATACCCCTTTGGATCCGCCCTTGTACAAATGGCTGGTAAATAGAGCAGGTTTTTCTACACGGTTCCTTTGCTCCAATCGTAAGCAGATGAGGTGTATGTTTGGCAAAATAGTGGTGTGCAGCGACAAAATTATGACACTTGAAGGGCGACAAGAGAAGAGTGATCGGACCCGTGCTTTCGGTGTAAAGCGTTCCAACTCTACCTTCCCGGGGTAGACCTCCTTGCAGCAGCTGTCGGGCACGTTGTCGTTCCAGTCGCGGTGGCCGCGCACGCCGCAGCACTGCAGGAACGTCTGCGTGTCGTCCCACGCGCGCGTGTACTCGTGCTTGCTGCCGTAGTACGGGATGGACGCGAACATCTCCCGGTCCAGCGTCGTCACCACCTTCTCGCGGAACACGAACTCCAGGATGCCGCCCACGAGCATCACCACGAACATTATGAACACCAGGATGTAATACTGGAACAATATACTCACATATATTTCTAATAGCATAAGCAGCATCGAAATAAATTAAAAGATGTGCTCTGAGCACCTTTTTCTAGGGGTCAAGTAGATTGGTAGTTTTGTAAACCACTTACGCTACACGAAATTTGTTAACAATTTCATGAACAATGCTAGGTAATGATTCGGACTCTTGATGTTCCAATAGCTGCGTGTCATTGTGCTGTTATGTGGCAGGCTTGTTGCTTACCATCAGGCACATGTCCTGCTCGTCTCGTCACTCTTTATTTAAAAAACAACGAGTTACGAATGTAGCATTTATTATTACATTATAATGATAATTGTGTATTTTTGTAATAATAAAGAATATCTATCTATCTATCTATCAAGAAAAAATGTCCACCATGATGTAGGACGTAGCGAGTCACGACCCTGTCCACTTTAGCCTGATGCAGGGATACGTACGGTGAGCAGCATGCATTTGACCTCCTTGGCGGCGCCGCAGCAGCCGAGGATGGACAGCAGCATCATGGCCACGCCCATGGCGATGACCACCACCACGGACGCGATGAACATGTTGTTCGACAGCAGCGTGCTCGAGAACGAGCGAGACGTCCACACCCATACGCCGATTATCAGCGCGAGTCCGCCGCCCAGCTGGAAAAGATACAACCGATTAAAACCAAAAATGAAAAGAAGTTGAGGACTTTTATCAGCTGACTATTACTTTTATTATTGTATAAATTCAGACTAATAGAAACTGCTTCGCCAGACATATTGCATGCCTCTTGAAGAGGTCAGTTTGTATGGGTCAACTTTTAAAATATTTTGTAAAATTTTATCTTACCTGCAAACAGCAATAAATATTTTTGTATTTGTACTTGAAAACAAAAAAATATATATGTGTTTTGGTGGACATTGTTCACATAATGTAATCCTGTCAGACACTGAGCAAAAGTTGTGCTATAAGAACTAGATAGTTGACACCTATCTAAAAATTAATTTCCGTTTTAACCGACTTTGAAAAAGGAAGATGTTTATTGTCTAATTTGAAATTTTCGAATGGTACGAATATGTGCTTTGCGCTGTCTATTAAGTGCCTTAAATTTACCAGATTTGGGTGAACCTCAATTAATTAGAGCATCAAGAGCAATTTGTGCAAAATGTACCTACGTATGTGCTTTCCACCGATGCAATACCGAAATTGATGTTTTTGGGTTTTTTTTTTTTTTTCATCGCATTTCAGCAGCGCTCTCTACTTAGTCTATGTTCAGCAGTCATATCTGTATTTTTTTTATCTAACAATCAACTTCAAATTTTAAAAAATCCAGTCGAAAATAATTTTCCATTGTTGTCGGAAAAAAATGAAAATGTATCATTTCATATAAATCATTATTTTATCTAAAAAATAAACCAACGACTTCAATTTAAAAATAATCCTACTAATATTATAAATGTCAATGTTTGTTGCCCAATCACGTCGTAACGTATGATATGAACAGATCAAGCTGAAATTTGGAACACAGTTAGATTAGAGTTAGGAAGGATACATTTGCCACTTTTATCCCGATAAAACAACCGGAACGGGAATTACGCGAGTAAACCCCAGGGCGCTGCTCGTAATAAATAAATAAACTTCAGTCTTGAGCATCGCCGCAAAATTGCTAGCTTATCTGTTTTTTTATCAGATACACTTCGGAGAGTCTGCAACTGATCTGCATGTTCTAATACCACCTTGCCCTTTCTTCTATCGGAATTCTCGTATCTCAAAAAAGCGACATCGTTTCATGGTTGATGTTCCAAAAACACGAACGTAGAGATTTGACTCCACGTTTGTGATAACAACGTTTAGGTTGTGGAATGCGTTGCCTGAGTGGGTTTTTCCGATAGTTACAATCTTGGTGTCTTCAAATCGAGAATGAATCGGTTTTATTCTAGGTTAGCACGTTCCATCGTAAATCGCATCGTCGCTTAACATCAGGCGAGATGCGATGAAGGTCAAGTGCGAACCTATTATAGTGATAAAAAAAACATTTGATGTAAACATTTTTTAACCTTTATAGGTTGACACTTGACCGCCATCTCACTTGATCTTGCCAGCTACGATGCGGTCTAAGATGGAGCGGGTTTACCTAGAAAAAACCGATTCACTCTCGATTTGAAGACACCAAGATTGTTACCATCGGGAAACCCTACTCCGGCAACGCATTCCACAGTCTGGACGTTCTAATCACAAAAGTAGAGTCAAAGTTATTCGCCTGAACATCTTTACCAAATCAGTTCAGGCGTCTTTAAATATTCAGTGTCATTAAATATTTACGAACTAATACCCCGTTTACACGATTCCAGTCCAGCGACCGAATCCAGCGCTGGATTGCTTACTGGAATAATGGAGACCGGCACTGGAATGCATCAATCCAGTGCCAGTGCATTCCAGTGCCGGTCTCCATTATTCCAGTAAGCAATCCAGCGCTGGATTCGGTCGCTGGACTGGAATCATGTAAACGGGGTATAACGACGAATTTATAAGTTCCTTGAATTCAGTTAAAAAGAGCTGTGCGTGTAAGTTATCCACATACGTTTCGAAAAAGATCATGCTAACCCCGCAGGTATCGTTAATTACCCTTATTAACATACCTCTCTCGTACCTTATTATTGTTTACTTTATTCACCCTATCCCATTCATCAACCGAAATTTATTTTAAGATGGGGGAGATCTTATCAGAAAACACAAAACTTGCTTAATAAACTTCATGTCGTGTGAGTTTGTTGCTTTTTAGACACAATGTTTGTCAACGTAATAACAATTATAATGAACTTTATTTCGGATAACTGGGATCCATATTTAAAAAGAAAGAAGAATCTTACCACAGTCTTAATAAAAACAAAAAACACGTACTCATATCGCGGTCCTAAATTAAAACCAAAATGTATAATTATGTTATCACACAGTCTAAAACAGGGCTGTGATTTCCGCCCACTGATAACTTAAACGCAAGTACGATCGATACTAATATATTTCACCTATGATTGCAAAGAACTCCAGCAAGTCTCGGTCGGGGTCAAATTAGACTCATAGCATAGTACATACGTTTTGGTTATTAAGTCCACAAAAGTGACAAATCTGTGTAATGAAACAATTAAATTTGATTAGGTATTTGAGCATCCCTTCTTCAAATCTAGAGGTAAATTCTTCAATGTAATTCTTACTAGTTAAGTCTTTTTTCCAGATTGCTCAGAGAAATTTCAAAGGCGACTGTTTCATGGTTGAAGTTCCTAAGATCCAAAAAAATTCTTGCCACATTTGTTACACAGACAGCTAAACTGTGAAACGCGTTATCTGAATGGGTTTTTACCGGTAGACACATCTAGGGGTCATGAAGTGGAGAGTGAAACTTTTTTTTAACATGCCCGTTCGACCGTTTCTACCGCATCGTCACTTGACATCAGGCGAGAAGTCGGTCAATCGTAAGACTATCAATGATTTCAAAAAAACCCTAGCAAAATTAGCTCAAACTGGATCGAAGTTTAACCTCAGGTATACATAAGAATACTTTTGCTAACTTAGCTATCCCACCGCTAGGCAAACGTCACCTCCAAATCCTACCTATCTTAACTTTAACGACATTTTGTTTCCATCGCACAATGTTTTTTAAACACCTCGAGATCGTCCAAACTGATAGCAAAGTATAGAAAAAAGACCCAATGCTTAATTAAACACTTTATAACCCATGTCAAACACCAGGCGAGATGGCGGTTAACTTTGATTAAAAATAAAATGAGCTAAAATAAATTTAATTAACCTAAAAACCGTTCCTTAAAAGAAAAAGAAAGCTCCGAAAGAACTTACAAATGTGAGCACATTCATGGTAATGAGGGACATCTTCATACACCGCCCGCAGCCGTCCATGGCGCCTCCTCCTCCCATTGTATTCTAATTCTGAAAATACAAACAATACAGTTTAGTTACATTACACAGAAAAAACAAACTACACTGAAACGAATTTAATAGAACACTCATCATTTATTTATATTATTTCATACTAGCGGCCTGCTCCGGCTACGCCAGTGGTACATAATATAGGTGCAGCCTATAGCTTATAGCACTCAGGGATCAGGTCGATATTCAACGATGAAAGATTTTTTTTCGAAGAACTTCAAGTCTGTGGAATAAGTTGTCTGATTGAGTTTTTCCCGATGATTACAATCTTTGTGTCTTCAAATCGAGAGTGAATCGGTTTCTTCTAGGTAAACACGCTCCATCGTAGACCGCATCGTCGCTTATCATCAGGCGAGATGGCAGTCAAGTGTAAATCCATAAAACTTTTTTAAAAAGGTCCCGTTTTCAGGACGAGGCTTTCAGGCTTTCGGGGCTACTAGATAGCTACTAATAAATAATTTCGGCTACTCTGATTCGAGGAAAATAAACAGGGTTCCGCGAAATACACAAAACACCCTTAAACGCACGTGAAACCACGGGCACAGCTAGTATTAATTACTAGTATCTTCTATATATATAAAACTCTGTGGTGACTGACTTAGTGATCTATCAACGCACAGCTCAAACCACTAGAGGGATCGAGCTGAAATTTGGCATGCAGGTAGATGTTATGACGTAGGCACCCGCTAAGAAAGGATTTTGATAATTTCGACCCCCAAGGGGGTTAAATAGGGGATGAACGATTGTATGAAACTTTTTATTCCTTTGAGATATTTGCATGAAATTTCGTACACAATAAGTTCAAGTAAAATCATGAAGCACGTATGAAAACGTTTTTAAAATTTCAGTCTCCAAGGGGGTGAAATAAGGGATGAAAGTTTGTGTGAATTTTTTTTATATCTCTTGGACATATATGCATGAAACTTCTTAAAAATTTAGTAGAACAGTTAAATTAACCCGCCGGTCACATTCTGTAACTTTAAAACTCAAAAACTACGATCGATTTTACATCTTCTATCTATCTATATCTATATATATAAAACTCAAAGGTGACTGACTTAGTGATCTATCAACGCACAGCTCAAACCACTAAAGGGATCCAGCTGAAATTTGGCATGCAGGTAGATGTTATGACGTAGGCACCCGCTAAGAAAGGATTTTGATAAATTCGACCCCCAAGAGGGTTAAATAGGGGATGAACGATTGTATGAAACTTTTTATTCCTTTGAGATATTTGCATGAAATTTCGTACACAATAAGTTCAAGTAAAATCATGAAGAACGTATGAAAGCGTTTTTCAAATTTCAGTCTCCAAGGGGGTGAATTAAGGGATGAAAGTTTGTGTGAAATTTTTTATATCTCTTGGACATATTTGCATGAAACTTCGTATACATTTAGGAAAACCGTTAAATTACCCCGCCGGTCACATTCGGTAACTTAAAAACTCAAAAACTACGATCGATTTTACATCTTCTATCTTCTATCTATATATATATAAAACTCAAACTGACTTAGTGATCTATCAACGCACAACCGAAACCATAGGAGGGATCGAGCTGAAATTTGGCATGCAGGTAGATGTTATGACGTAGGCACCCGCTAAGAAAGGATTTTGATAAATTCTACTCCCAAGGGGGTGAAATAGGGGATGAACGATTGTATGAAACTTTTTATTCCTTTGAGATATTTACATTAAGTTTCGTACACAATAAGTTCAAGCGAAATCATGAAGCACGTATGAAAACGTTTTTCAAATTTCAGTCTCCAAAGGGGTGAAATAAGGTATGAAAGTTTACATAGAAACTTTTCATTCGTTGGAGACATCTAAATTTCCTCACATGTTTTCTATATGAAGCAGGCTAGCCGGAAGGTTTTTTTTCAAATTCATACCCCAATGATGTAAAGGATACAATTTTGTACGAATTTTTCTGCTTTAAACATGTTCTTAACACTATAAAAAAGTGCTCTGACGGGCTACTTTTGTGATACGAACGTCTAGGCTATGGAAGGCATTGCCTGAATGGATTTTTCATGTCGGTTACAATGTTGGTGTCTTCAAATTGAGACTGAATCCGTTTTTTTCTAGGATAGCAAGCTCTACGATAGACCGCATCATCACTTAACTTCAGGGGCCTTTGCGGTCAAGTGCAAACCTATAACCAGTTAAGACACCTACTTATTTGCATGAATATTCAATTAATTGACCATGGAAAAAAGAATGAGTTACGTATTACAACGTGAGTTTTCCAAAATTCAAACATAGAGATGGTAAAATAGGGAATTGAAGTTACATATTAACGCATAAGCCTACGCTTAGGTATATAATAGCCAATCTTTATTTAAATTATCATTTGACGCTCATGCTATCCAATATCTACAATAAAAAACTTATCGAACGCGGGCGAAGCCGCGGGTTAAAGCTAGTTTATAAATAAAGTTAAAAGGGCAAAGCGTACAGAAAACTATTTCAAACGTTACTACATGTTTGGGTTCGTACAGATGTCCTGCAAAACTTTGTTAAGAGAAACATCATATAGCTAGTGTGGAATGCTTATTTAGTGCGACTGTTGTAAATGTCACTTAACCTGTCGTTAATGAAGTCAACTGTAGACGCCGGTAATTATCCCAACTATAGAGGCAAGCCCTCCTATTTATAAAAACGTAAGAAGATCACATTTGGCTGACAGGAATTGTCTCACGCCAAAACAGAACAAAAAATTAAATTTAAATATCTCTATTTTAGAGACATCTTTGAAAACTGAAAACTGAGCGGTAGTATACCTGTCCGTATTTAATATTATAAATGCAAAATTAACTCTGTGTAGGTATCTGTCTGTTACCTACGCTTAGTACACGCCTAAAGTAGGTATTGAACCGCTTTAAATGACATTTGGTACAGAGATAATCTATAACCTGATAAAAGACAAAGGCTACTTTTGGAACTGAACTGACATAGACTTAAAACAACGGTAGAAGAGGGGAAAAAACGTTGTATGTAAGTTTCGTTATTTTTAAAGCTTGAAGTTTGAAACTTATTTTGTAAGGCTTTTGATAGTTAGTAAAAAAATGTTTATCGTTTAGGTAAGTCCCAAATTACATCGTGGGGCGCAACTAGTATCACATAGTGGCATGTTTTAGTACTTCATTCCGGTCAAACTGTAAAAGTTTCTGAATAAAATTTTGAATAGATTACTTAAATTTCTTTAATTAGGTAGGTATAACGTAGCCTATTTTTTAAACTGAAAATTACCTTAGTCTAGCAGCATAAGAAACTGGGTAAACGAAGCAAATTTTATCCTTTCATTTGTGTTTGGAGGATCATATTTAGTTTGTAATTTGCATCTATGGGATTTCGTTTCAGCTTTGATAGGACAATTATAGTACTACCTAATACAAATAGGTATTATTTCTATGATTGTCGTCGATATATCATGTATTAGGTACCTAAGTATCTTACCTAGGGTTTCTTGGTCAAGGTGTTATGAGTTTGAATACAAATAAAATGTTTTAGCTACGATCATGGTGTACAAATTATAAGACACTACATTCTCGATGACATAGCAGGCGGGGCTATATAGATAACTAATATACTTATATATGTAAGGTACGCATTAGAATCTAGATTGCCATGAAAACTAAGGTGATATAAAAGTTGCATTTAATGTGGCCGTTAGTGTGATTTGTGTGTGAAGGTTAAGGTTCTATGCGACGCACTGTAACTGTATATGTACAGTTGTAGGTAATATAGGTACGTAGGTACAGGGTTTCGTTTTATTTTGGTGAGGGTAGAAATGGAAGTATTTCTTAAAAAATTAAATCATTTACTTTTGACTGAGTACACTTGATTAGTAGTTACTACTACTTTGATGATTCCGTCAAAACGCTTCTCTTTCGTCATCTTAGTGCTTAGATGAAACGGTGGGTTCTGTACGATCGTACTTACAGTACCTAATCTAAGGTTACTGGTAATTTAAGAAACCCACGAACTCAAGATATACCTATGTACTCAAGCAAAGCGTCGTTTATTATTTCCAATAAAAACTCCATTGAATGGGCCCATTGTTTATAGCTACCGTGTATAGGTATGTGTGTCATGCACGTAGTATGAAGCGTACGAGGTGCTCCCGCGCAGTCGGACGCGACCTCAAGGTGACGCCGCTCGCAAGGTCCATCTAATCCATTCTCTCCGATGGAAGATAATAAGTGAAAGTTGCAGTACATAACGCAGGGCAAAACACAAACCTTCAATTAATAACGTTAAGATATACGTGAGATATTCCAACCGGTCGAGCGAGTATTCGCGCCGACTCGAACTCGATGCAAAACATTGAAAAAATACGTTGTTTGGACTGGCGTTAGCGCATTCTTTGACGAGTTAGCGCGGGCGCCGTCGCTGTGTTTGGTTACAAAACAGTTTCACTTTACACTCTCACTTAGGTCGAAACAGTTCGCGATGGCGCGAGTTTGGCGGGGCGGCGACAGCGGTGCGTCGCGCTCGGTGGGACAGATCACACTGATTCGCACACTGGCAGAAGCCCCCCACCGCTCGCCTGCAAGCCTGTCGCGTCGAAGCCTTCCTAACTCATGACCATGCATACCTACTCCTGCACGAGTAGATACGTGCTTACGCTCACGGGTCAGGTGCGATACCTATGTAGTTGCGCGTTTTTTATCATTATAACTTTACGACTCTTGGATAACACATCGCTAATGCGCTAAAGAACCTTCACCTGAAACTTGCTTTATTCAACAATTGCAGTACAAAGCTACCTTTTATAACTCCCATTATTTGAATTTAAAACTCAAGAAATAATCATTAGTTGCCATAGGTTGCAATTTATTATTGTGACGACAAAAAATAAAGCTAAATTTCTACTTAGGTAGATATATGTACATACCTAATGTTGGATAGGTAGGTACCTACTTTATTAGTCATAGGACAGGACTTTTGAGTGGATGTGTGTAATGTGCAAATAAGTATTACTCTTTTCACTTTGAAGGGCAATGTTTCCATAGAAATTACTTGACAAAAAGAGATAAATTATTACATAAGAGTGATGATCGTAGTGCAGTGCTAGGCAATTCTTTCTATTGGATTTGATGATCAAATAGCTATGCTGTTATAGACAGGCGTGTTGTTTAGAATCAGGCGCATGTTTATCTTACTCATCCCGTCACTCTATAGGCAGTCTATTGCTACGTTATAACTTATAACTACAATATAAAACAATCTTTTAAGATACTATACACATATAAGAGGTAATTATGTAAAGTAAAATGAGTACAGAATACATTTTGGAGAGTGTGCAGCAGATTTACACGACCTAATATTGCCTTCACCTTTCCACTACAGCACAAGTCGTAACTCGGCCCTCTACCACCCATGCACTGTGGATATTCCCAAAATACGTACTAAACAGTTGGAATCCACTTTTCTCGTACGTACTATTGTGGAATAATTTGCTGGCCTCCTTGTTCCCTGAAAGATACAATCTAAAACTTTTCATGGTCAGAGTGAATAGGTAATTACTAGGTCAACGTGCGTCATCTTCGACCACACCCTCGCTTACCATCGGGCTAGTTGGTGGTTAAACGCGGACCTATACGCGATAAAAAAATGAGGGCTTGTAAATTAATAAGTAGCAAACGTACCTATGTACTACCTACAGAACCCTACCGCATAGATTACCGAGGACTCGTGGACCATCTTCGGCCCCTATAGCTTACCAAAACGAAAGTTGATCGTGGCTGCTTTTCAAATGTGTTTACCAGACATCATTATTACCTATTCACCATATAAGGACCTGGCCAAAGGTGCGACAAAATGGCACAACCTCGTTGCGCCTAAAATTGCATTTTTAGGGCCATTCGACATGCGACTCATTTCACAGCGGTCAGTGCGCTGGGAGTGAACGAGTTTTTGCTGGCCATTTAAATTCCAAAAAATGTTCAGTAAGTCACGTCCTTCCTTTGAAGTCATTGCTATTTAGGTACCTATGCCCTATGCCCATGCTTATGCATCCGTATACAATAATGATGTCGGGACCTTCATAAATATTTTTATTTATTTTGTTCTTGTTACCTGTATAGTATCAACTGTTTTATAATATCAACAAAAATAAAAAATACATAGGTACCTAAGTGCCTACTTTCAATGACAAATTAGTAGTAGTATTCATTATATTATTAGTAATAGTAGTATTAATTATATATATTAAAATTAGTAAACTGTGTGAGTTTAATTTTAAATTGAAATCGGTTGTTTCGTGTTCTAGAGAAAACCAAAATTATATGATAAATTTACTGAGCTGATCAATAAAAAATGTGTGTGATTAAGACCACACGGCAGAAGTGAAAACGAATATATGAAATAACTATTAAAAAGTATTGGATAATTTTAGTAATTAAAAATACAAATTATTACAGGACAACACGACTTTGACAGCAGACAGACGGCAGCAGCAGACTAATATTTCTCGCTCGGGCACACTCGACGGTGCCGAGTTCACTCGAGAACGAATCTTTCACTTCCGAACGTGACGATCAGCCTCATTCCAGCCTACAAAAAAATCATTGTGAGCGACAAAAGGTTTCACTTCAAAAATTTCTAAAGCCCTAATAAATTAAGTATTGTTTTTAGGTTCTTTCAACGAGACACATATAATGTTTAAGGTACAAGTTCGCGCGGAGACCGCGACACGAGACCGCGACAGGAGACCGAGACCGGAGACTGCGACAGGCACTTGTCACTATGAAATTGTATGGACGCCAGTTCGCGCTGAGACCGCGACAGGAGACCGAGACAGGTCGCGGTCGCGGCGCGAACTGGCGCCCATACAATTCCATAGTGTCAAGTGCCTGTATTGGTCTCCGGTCGCGGTCTCCGGTCGCGGTCTCGCGTCGCGGTCGCGGCGCGAACTTGTACCTTTAGAGGTAATGAATTAGAACATTAGAATTGTGCTACGAAGAACACGCAAACAGGGAAAATTTTGCAGGATCAAATAATAAGTCAAAAGGAGAGTACTAAATTTTGGTAGATCTACTAAGTAAACAATTTGAGTGTGTAGTTTTCAGATATTCTTTTATTAGCTTTTGTTAATAAAACGTTTACTTAAAACTCAATAATAAAACTCAATGGTACAAAATGTATCGAACGCATGTAACAAACATAGTGAGCGGAGTCTTCTATTTATCGAGGTGCTTTGCTTGTGCTTTGGTTTATGCCCAAATAATACAGGATATCATCTACCTTCAGATTTCAATCTTTTAGGATTTAATAATAACAGAGATCAGAGATAAACTGGATTTATTAGAGCACACTACGCGTACTGCTACTGTAGAGCACTCTCGCGCATTTCAACTTTTAAAGGTAAATGCACTGAACGATGTAATTACCTAATCAAAGACTTTTATCACATTGACCATAATTTTGAAACCGTCAAAAATTTTAAATATTTCTTCACGGCGGAAAAATAACGGATCATATTTTATTGGATTCTCCTCATTCAATTTATGGAAAGTTTTATGACATTTCTTTTCTATATATAATGCATATAGCATGATGCATAAGAAATGTCTATTATAGCTTATATTTTAAGTCAGTGATATAATCTTTAGTGTTGAAATACACGATCCGCATGGCTCGAATGCTCCTCTGAAACCGTTCTTAAGTTATGGTGTTGAAGCATTGCACCGCAAACATTACTTACTTACAGAGCAGCATGGTACAAATAATATGGTACTACTACTGTTTACGCTACCAGTTGTGTGAACCGTGTTCAGCGTCGTATAAAAAGCAGTATACATCATTATTAGTATGCAGTATTGTGTATTAGGTACATCAGATCAGGCGTAGATGAATGGCCCGGTCCATTTAGATGCTTTTTTGAAAAGGTGACGTGATCCAAATAGTGCTTTGCTGCAATTTGTGCAAAAATCTTGAAAACTAAAAGTGTGTTTCGTTACTAGACACAACGCTGAACATAGTTCTTCATTGATTTATTACAGAGCGTAATGTTTTATTGCATTAGCAGCAAAGTGCATTAAAAAACTCTAAACAAATCTATAATTCATTATATTCACTTATTTTTCTGAAATTCTTTCAAAAGTTTATAACAAATTTATACACATTTGTTTACAAATAAAATGTTCCGTTTTTCACCAAAGCTTTTTTAAATAAATAAATTCATCGGCTTTTTTGCATGATACAACAAAATATACCCTAAAATATACAATATCATACGAATTTCTTTTGAAGAAACCTGAACTAAAAACATTGATTTTCTATAAAAAAAACAAACATTTCATAATTAGAAACAACATCTCATACAGAATCCATAATATATTACAGGTTTTGCTCTAAGAAAATACAACAAATTAGATACACTTATACAAGCTACACGCTACCTCGAATGGTTACATATTACAGACAATAAATTATTATTTATGAAATGAGTTACATCTTCAATATTAACATTAGATTTCCTAATATTACGAAACATTCATGAATTTAAATATATCTAGTAAACGGCGCTGTCTGCGCAGCTTCCTTACATTTATTATATTTTATTAATAGTAAAATGATTAACAGACAACTAATTTACATTAGTACAAAAGCGAGACTTATGAATCAAAATCGCACTTTTCAATATTTCCTTAATATGAGGAACGAAGGAAAAACCATTTCCGATAATTGTTTAAAGTAAATTAGAAATTAATCAAGTCTTATTTATTTTAAAAACGAATATTTATTATAAGAATACAAAGTATTGAATGGAGAGAGCGAAATACTTTACCGAACACGCGAAATATTTCCCCAAACAACCAAATCGTTTAGTTTCGTTAAAATTCAAATATTATTTTAAGCTATCACGGTCACTATACCTGATATTTACTGTACTTAAAACTTTCTGCAGGGTTTTAAATTCATCAGGGCATTTGCAAATTAATTCTAATTTTGAAGAGAAAGCCATAACCAATTGTTTTTGCATCTGCGAAAATATATCAAGATGATAAATCAATCTAATAAACGAGTCGAAAAACTGCCTTAATATTTAGGTATTTATTAATATCCAAACATTAAGGCAGCACTTTCCAAACTGAAGGAGAACACTGATCAAAAGTTGTCAAGTTTGACGTAGAGTATTTAACAAACAAATTATTAAAAAAAACATGTCTATAAAAATAAACAGCTACTTTAAGGCATTCTCACGATCAATTCGATCACTTGCCCACGAGATGAAGACGCCATCTTTAGCCATCGTAAGACACATCAAATAAATACATACACAGTCATAGTATATATACTCTCGGCAAAAGGGTGAAACAAACGTCGTTATTACATATGTATTTCAAAGCCACCACAGGGCACAACATATTGATCTATTTAATCACCTGATATATTTTTACTTGTGAAATATTTCACTCGTAAATGTAGATCCACATGAGTCATGTCACACTTTTGACAATTAATTACAAACCCTAGCTTTTCAGCAACGGATCATTAGAATTTGGTTTTATTTTCCATTTTTAATGTAGGTACTTATTATTACTAAATTTTATAGACTTAGGTAGATAGTTTCAAATTGTTTAGTTTTATTGTTAGAAATTATCTGAAGTTCATTAAACGATAATAAAGGTCTAACAATCTAGTAGAAAATTATTCAGAGAATAAAAAAACATCTAGGCAAATTATTTCAAGCCAAAATAATTTAAGTTTGTAACAATTACTTAAGTCTTTGATTCTCACATCTCAAATTCCCAATTTGAAAACTCTTGTCTGTTTGTCACACTTTCACGCCTAAACTACCGAACCAATTTAAATGAAATTTTACACAGAAATAGTCTAGAGCCTGAGATCACGTAAGCTACTTTTTGAAGTGATAACTTATTTTGAACTACTCAGATTTTTCGTGGGCTGTGAATTGATTTCTAGCGTCACGCTCGGGAATGATAAGAAATCTTCGGGTAAATTCGGGACCAAGGCCATTGGTTATCTAGAAATGCGTCAGCATTTCCCATTGGCCATCTAGAAATGCGTGAGCATTTCCCATTGGCTGACGCGTTTCTAGATGGCCATGCTCATGGACACGCCCTCCGGTTTCACCCGCGTAGTTTCCAAAGTAAGCTATCAAATTCTGTTTTAATTTTTCACTTCTATCGGCAGTTCCTATGACTGCCATTTTTTTTTTATGCAAAAAAAAGGTTTTAAGGTATTGTAAGTTCATACAAATGAAAGTATCATCATTTTGAAAGTTATTTTTTAGACATGTAAATAAATACGACGTTCAAAGTTTTTAAAAATGCTACCCTTGAGTCGTATTTGAAGAAAATAAATCATCGTAAAAACTAGTAAGCCGCAGGTTACACAGCGGTTTCTAATATTACTTAAAAGTTCACCGATTGATTTATCAACTTTTGCAAACACTCTACAAATGAAACATAATCAGGGCCGGATTTAGAGGTGTGGAGTAGAGTTGCCGCGAATAGTGTTTATAGCGAATAGTCGAATACCGATTAATCGCCATTAACTTTGGCGAATAGTCGAATAACTCGACGTTACTATTCAACATAAAAAAAAACATTAAACACATTAAAAATATTTCTAAGGTTGTGAGAAAAGAAAACAATAAAGTTAAAGAAATCCACTTGCTCCAGAACGTGCAGAAAAAAATGTTTTTTAGCCTTACTAATTTAATTTCATGAATATGATAGGCACATGCACATATTACAGATAATAATTAATATTGTGTATTGTTTTATTAAGGAAAATAATTTAAAAAATGATTATTTTTAACTTCTTAGTTCTTTTGTTCGTTAAAAGTTTATTTTCGACGACTATTCGTCGAATGCCGAATAATACTAGCAATTTAATTTTAATAATATTCGGTATTCGACGAATATCAAAAAATGACGAGTAATGCCGAATACCGAATAATAGCGAGTATTCGCGGCAACTCTAGTGTGTAGGCCCCGGGGCGGCCGCTTCGTTGGGGACGTTGAAATACACCTCCTAGGTCAAGATTTCTCAAGCAAAAACCCGGACTACAAATGGTTTAAAGTTAACGTAAAAGATGTTTACTGTCAAAATTTTCCTGTTGTGGAGGCCCCGTGTTTGTGGAAGCCCAGGGGCGTATTGGGCATTTGCCCTCCCCTAAATCAGGCCCTGAACATAATGAGTTATAGCCCCATTTCAACATGTGTATTCATAATACATAGTATAATTCTTAGAATAGTGTCGATAATTTCTGTAAAAAAAACAGTAGGATGAAACCCATTGTAAAAGGAAGAGAATATGACAAAAGCGAAAGGAAGAATAATTTACGGGCGATCTGAAGTCGGCAAGTGGAAGGGTCCGTTTTATGGCTAAAAACGGCTTATCTCGATTTCCGACAAAACTACAAGTCCAATGGAAAAACATTGTACAAGTACTACAAAGTTGTAGGTTATGATGAAGAGATCTAAAATTTTTGCATTTCACTTTTTTCAAATAACCGCAAAATGTATGAGCCAAATTCAAATAAAAGTGTAAACCTGATTAAGATTGAAGTTTTTTTATATATTTGTACCTAATATTGTGCTCGAAATGTAAACTAACAAGTTTGACACTTGGCCATACATGTTATTTGGATGTTAAGTAGTTTAGGAGATTCCATTTCATAAATTTAAGAAAGACATAATAGAAATTTTCTCTTATAAATTAATTAAAAACAGTATTATATAATAACAGAGAAAAACCAAAAAATAACAAAAAAAAATTGTTTCGAAATTCAACATTACAAATATATAATAAAGTAGCCAAGTGCGAGTTGGACTCGCCCATGAAGGGTTCCGTTGCAGCAAGTAACATAATATACATAGTAAACATAGTTCTTGTAGTTCGTTGTAACTTTGATCGAAGTTTTAATAATAGTGTATTTATGACGCACTAAAAAAAACTACTCATCAGATCGAGTTCAAACTAATTTTCGTTGGTAGTTTTCATGGTAATGTACATCATATATTTTTTTTAGATTTTTCATTCTCTTACTTTAGAAGTTAGAGGGGGGGGGACACACATTTTACCACTTTGGAAGCGACTCTCGCGCAAGTTATTCAGTGTAGACAAAAACTATATTAGAAACCTCAACATCATTTTTGAAGACCTATCGATAGACACCCTACACGTGTAGGTTTGATGAAAAAAAATTTTTTGAGCTTCAGTTCTCAGTATGGGGGGCACCCCTAATTTTTGTTTTCTTTACAAAACTTTTGTAAAAATCTTAATGCGGTTCACAGAATACATCTACTTACCAAGTTTCAACAGTGTAGTTCTCATAGTTTCGGCAAAAAGTGGCTGTGACATACGGACGGACAGACAGACAGACAGACAGACAGACAGACAGACAGACAGACAGACATGACGAATCTATAAGGGTTCCGTTTTTACGTTTTACGGAACCCTAAAAATGTATTACATTAAATGTATTATCAATTTACTGTATAAATCAATTGTATACAGTATATTGTTTTACTGTATACAATTGATTTATAACAAAAAATGTCTGTCTTCTCTTAAATTTATGACATAGAAGCTCCTAATCAACCATCCGAAACACTCTAATAACAGTTATGCTCAAGTATCAAACTTGTTAGTTTATTTTGGGAGCACAGAATTATATTTAAAAAAAAACTTAAATCTAAATGTCGAATAAACCAAAAAATCGAATTCGTGTTGTAGTTTTCTTTTCTTTGCGTTTCCTGATAACATTTACTATAGTAATGTATAAGTATATTTTCTACATTACCAGAAAGAGATTTCAACGAAAAAAAGCCTACCGACTTTAATGAAAAAGCTGTAATTTTGACGACAGATTTTTCGATTGAAAGTTAGGACGCTTTTTCGAAATTACGTCAATTTTAAGGTGAAACAATAACTGTTTTTTTCTAAATTTCTTGAATAATTTTTGCTTTTTTGTATGATAAAAATAATAAAAACAAAAACTTAGTTTTTTGATTTTTTCACAGAACTTTGAGGTTGTTTGAAAAAAAGTGTTGAAACAAAAGTTTTTACCTACAACTTTGTAGTGCATTTTTTTCCATAGGAGTTGTAGTTTTGCCGGAAATCGAGATAAACCGTATATATACAAAACGACAAAACCGTGTATTTATAAAACACCTTCCACTTTCCGACCCGTCTTTTCGAAGTGCTGTGAGTAATACCGTTAAAACGGTCAATGAAAACATCGTAATAAAACCGACAAGTACCTAGAATCTTTCGAAGTCATGCGACATCCATCAACCCTTACTGGGCCAGCGTGGTAGATTACAGCATTGACTCACTCCATGCAGGAGAAAGCCCCGAGTCCCAGCTGTGAGCACATTTAATGAGATGCATTTTTTTTTAAATATAAAGATTTTTAGAATTACCTCCACATCAGAAGCTGCGCAGATCCGTCTCAAATGGCCATTTTAACCACTATTCAAAGTTTCCATCATAACATACATATTTTGAAATCCCAGTCATCAACCGACCGCAATACTTTAATACAAAGATTATGTATAATTTATTAACTAAATAGAGTTGAAATGATTTACGACTGACAAAAATGGCGAAAGTTTAAAAACTACATTTACGAGCAAGATTATCATTGACACAGAAAATAAGCGAATAATTTTGAATACACCATTGAATTCATTTCGTTCATTTGCTGCATTACGAGTACATTGTATGGTAGTACTTGTCCAATGAATTTCTTAAATTATAAATTCATCTTTCAGCGTTACTTAATACATTTTTATCTACTAAAATAAAATCTTGTTACAAGTCAATTCAACTCTATTTATACATATTCTCCAACTGAAACCCAATGTCCACATATCAAGGTCATATCAAGTAGCCAATGTCGGCTGTTACAATATTTAGTGCCGTTCAGTACTTTATAGGGTAATGTTATCTATTCTAGTAGTAAGTATTTAATAACAAATAAAATCACCTGAATCTGAGGTAGCACTGCTACAGTCATTTACATAGGTTGTTTTTTTACTTAAATGTGTGTTTTAACGGCACAAATAAATAAAATAATTCAGTAATAAAATAAATTTCAGTTTCTGCCTAGATAGTATTGTCAAGGAAATGTCATGAAATGGTACCACGGCTAACACTGCCCGGCCACGATAGTGTTACACTTCCCTTGTATGTAATCACGTTGTACTGTAGGTCGTGTTCATAGGTAGACTTGATGGCAAGTCACGGCGTAGCCTCGTACAAACGGCACCGTTGTGCGTCGCAGACGAGACCTTACACTAGTAGTAATTAGAAGTCATAATGTACTGACATACTATGAAGACTGTTAAGGAGCAAAACTTCATAAAACGGTTGGATTCAATCATTTCAATATGAGCTTCGCTAATATGCAGCCATGTCCTATATGAGTGAAATACTTTAATAGCTCGACATAAATGAGGATTGTAGCGCTGTTAAAGAACAGTTTCGATAAATCATGTTTACTCTCTAATGGGAATACCGTCACGCAAAGACAAGAATCTAATTTATGAAAAGTTTTATTTAATTGTATTAATACATAAAAAAAATTGTAATATTAACTACAAATAATAATCACTGCTCCTATGATTGGCTGATATTTTTACTTTTATCAATTTTCCAAAATTACAATAAACTTCTATGGGCGCGGGTCTAGAAGAGATTCAACAGGCTAAAGCTGTAACCTAACAGATGTATTGGCAGACATAATTGCTGACAGATGAAACGTTTCGTGATATTCCGAGTAATTACTAGCTAGTGCTTGTTAAAACATAGAGCCATGTTTCTTTAGTAAATTTACTTTTTACAAATTTGTTTACATAATAACAAAATTGTAAAAAGTAAACTTACCAAAGTTCTAATTGGTTACAGATCTGCCACATTTATGTTCAGCCAAGACAAAAGACTGTTGACTTAGTGTCGCCTAACCTTGAAGTTTGCGCGATATACACTCATAATGAAACGATTAGATCATGATTTAGTCCTGTAACACATTCTGTACAGTTGACAGCAATTATCGTGGTATCTTTTTTGCGACTCAGGCAGTAACTTGTAGACAGAGCAGAGTCGAGATAGTTTGGCTCACTACAGTGCTACCCTGTGACAACCCACAGCAGCTCGATGCAACACTAACTGATACTGAGCTACAGTGGTGCCCTACCGAGTTACCTGGTGCCAAGCCACAGTGGTTTGCTACCGGATCAGCTGGTTTCAAGCCACAGTGGTTCGCTACCAAATCAGCTGGTTTCAAGCCACAGTGGTTGGCTACCATATCAACTGGTTCCAAGCCAAAGTGGTTGGCTAACGAATCAGCTGATTCCAAGCCACAGCGGTTCGCTTCCGAATCAGCTGGTTGCAATCCACAGTGGTTGGCTGCCGAATTAGCTAGTTCCAAGCGAGAGTGTCTCGCTGCAGTGCTACCTGGCGCAGAGAGTGGGACAGGACAGGGGCTGCGGGCGGGGACAGGGAGTCCGGTGCGAGCGGTTACGCGGCGGCGGCTGGAGGCGGCGCCGCGGCGCGACACTAGGGCCGGCGCGTGAACGCCGCGCCGCGAGCCGCGTACCCGCCGCCCGCGCCCATGCCCACGCTGACCCCACCACCTGCACAACACGACACACATTTACACACTGCTCTAATCTATGCCACTGTACTAATCTATATCTATACTAATATTATAAAGCTGAAGAGTTTGTTTGTTTGTTTGAACGCAAGGATCTCTGGAACTACTGGTCCGAATTGAACGATTCTTTCTTTAGTCCATTTATCGAGGAAGGCTATAGGCTATTTAACATTACGCTACTATCAACAGGAGCCGAGCAGGAATGAAAAATGTAACAAAAAACGGGAAAAAATATTGCTTTTTGAGAGCTTTCGTTGCGTGACAGCATATGTCATATCTTAAAGGTTGCGTCATTAGAACCTAAAGTAACCGAATTTGTTCAAAATTTGAATTGGTACGATCGATTTTCGATAGATGGCGTAGCAACGCGCGCGCGTTCAGCTAGTTAGTATTATAAAGCAGAAGAGGTTTTTTGATTGGACGCGGTAATCTCAGGAACTACTGGATCGACTTTCAAAAATTATTTCTCCATTGGATATGTACGCGGTGCCTGAGTGCTATAGACTATATTATGTACCATGGGCGAAGCAAAGGCGAACCGCTATTATCATAAAAAAATTGGTTTGTAATCAATAAACTCGAAACACTACTTGCACCGATTTTCAAGATTATTTTATAGAAAGCTACTTTAACACTTAATTTAAAATTGGCATGATGACTAAATAAGACTAATTACTCTGTCAGTTATCATCATCATTAATAAATAAATAAATTCCTCCTTCCTCGGTTCTTTGCCAGTCGAGTCCAGGTTCGACCCGCGATAGAAACGATAGTTGTTGAGTTGTATTATTAAAAAAAAATTGCACACGTATTTTTTCTTTTATTTCAAAAATGATCCATATACAGTGCTTAATTTCAATTGACGTCACTTAATTGCACGAAAAAGTGACGTCACACCTCACTCCAGAAATTTTATAATCTATAATCTATATCTATCTATGTTCAATTTAAATAATTGGATAAAACAAAAATACGTGTATGGACCATATTTTTCCATGATCTACCTGATCATACTAACAGACTAATTAGAATGGTATATTTTTGACCTATCGTCATCTTAATTTACACTATGTCAGTCAGGCTAAATTTTAAATTTCGAATAATGTCTTTCCTGCCAAAATTTTAAATGATGAAATAAAATAATATATTACAGTTTTGTTGGACATATTATCATAATTCACATTAACTGTCGCGAGATTAATTGGGTATTTTAACATAAAAATTTAAGTAGCAATTTAACAAAAAAAAAATTTGCAAATTCTCATTTTACACTGCAACCTAGTGTATATTGTCAGATGATTGCTTAGTGTATGGTAACATCAGTATCACACTACAGTAGCTGGTCATATGACACTAAAAAACTAAGTACATTTCCACAAACATAATTAACTCATCTTACCTTGGTTCGGGAAGGGCAGACAGTTGCTCTTGAGGACTTCCTCATGATTTCCATATGCACAGAATTTGACTACTACTGTGTTCGCCGAAACACCGGTTACTTCTGCTTCATAGAACTGGAAAGAATGAAGAAAATAATGTTGAGAACAACTGATTTTGCTACTCAACTATTTTGATGAAATACTTATGCAATAATATGTTATGGAACACCTGTAAAGATGGAAGTTTGCGTTGAGACCGCGACAGGCACTTGACATTATAGCTTTGTATGGGCGCCAGTTTGCGCAGTGATCGCGACACGTGTCTCGGTCTCCTGTCACGGTCTCGGCGCGAACTGGCGCCCATATAATTCCATAATGTCAAGTGTCTGTCGAGGTCTCGTGTCGCGGTCTCCGCGAGAACCGCTACCTTTATTAGCAAAAAAGGGCGATGGACTCATCATGGCGCGAAAATAAAATCAACTGTCGACTCAATATCCTACGTATAAGCCCCGCACGTTGATATTGCGACAGAACCAGCAGGCCTACTACGTAGTCCGATAAACGATATATTGGCCAACCTTATGGACTTTTCCTACCGAAAGACAATCTGTCGGTTGATAGGATCGGCCGTTTCGTTCGATTCGACCCTCATCCGACCTAAGTCTATAACTTCCGACCGAGATGAATCGATCTGACTGTTTTTCGTGGTAGGCTACAATCCGATTCAGCTGTCGGTCGGTTCCGATCATTCGGAGTTTGTTTTCGTAGTAGACCTGGACGTCTACTCTAATTCAACGAAAACGTAATTTCAAAATAAACTCGCGATTTTCCAACTCCAATTCTACTTCGATCCTTCGTTTTGTCCGTTTAAATGTTCTAAGCATACTCTAATTAGAGTATGCTTAGAACATTTAAAGGTCATGTTGTATCGGACGAAACGAAGTAGAACGAGAGAAGGAAAGTCGCGAGTTTTTTTTCGAAATTTCGTTTTCGTAGAAACAGAGTAGACGTCCTGCTTGTTATAATAAGACCTGCGTAAAGTAATTCTGCGCAAAAAAGTACAGATAAGTGAATAAGCTAGATTTTTATTTTTAATGAGATCATGATTCATATTTTGAACCAATAAATTCGCATACACAATGTCTTTTCCAAAAAATAAATATGTGTGCTTAAGATCGCTCGGCAAAGGTGAATTATGAATCGTTTTTGTAGGATCATAATTCTAACAGGCAACACTGGTCACGGGCAGACACGCGTCACTTCCGTTTTATATTTTTCTTTTGGTTTTAGGCTCACATTTTTTTCAGTTCGTTCGCTCAGCAATATACCTCTATCTCCTTCAAGACTGCCAGTGAGGAACTTCATTCCAAAAATAAGAAATAAGTAAAAAATTTATTATTTACTTAATTATTCTATACAATTCAAGACAGTTAACACAATGACACAACACTGAGAAAGAGACAGACAGTCAGTCAGTCAGCTGCTGCAACTGACTGTGTCTTTCTCGCTCGGGTACACTCGGCGGTCCCGAGTTCACCCGATCGAACCTTTCACATAACAGCATGATGGATGAGTTTCATTTACAGCCTACGGAAAAATATGAGCGCCAAAACAAGTTTTCACTTCAAAAATTGTCTATTTTCATCATAATTTCACAATCACGGCTGTTAATTACTTTCTTACTCATTTTAACAGAATAAATAAGATGACAATAACAAAACTTGGCGTCAAAAAACAAAGCAGGACATCGAGAACAAAAAGCTATAAAAAAATATGCGTACCTATCTCTAATAAAAACTATTAAATATGCGTAGAGATTTACTACGATAACATGACCCGCCCCTCCAGAATTCAAAACGTTTGAAAGTAATATTTGTTAAAGTATTTACAACGCACCACCATGCATGTGTGCGTGTCTGCTACAGCCGTCAAACACCTAGCCGAGCTAGCAAATCTATGGATTTGTTGCTCGACTAATTACAACTACATACAAACTCTTTCATAAGGATGTGACTACACACATTAAAACAGTAATTTGGAGGGGCGGACCATGTTATCGTAGTAAATCTCTACCTATGCGTAGTATGCGTAAGCGCTGGCTGAGCTTGCGAACGGTACTGACAGTTCGACTACGTCACTAAGATGGCCGCTAATCGCAACAACGTGCGGGGTTTATAGTGTGTGCAGACAGGACTCACGTTGTTGTCCTCCCAGTAGAGCGCCAGGCAGCGGTCGCCGACGGCCCAGGCGTGGTCGGCCTGGCCCAGCACGGCGCGCGCCTGCTCGTTGACGGCCGCGTGCTGGAAGCCGAGCAGCGAGCCGGACAGGAAGGCGCTCGCTCCGAACCCGCCGCCGCGGTACGCCACGCTCGCCACGCCCGGGAAACCGCCGCCGTAGCCCAGCGCGCCGCCGTACAACGCCGCCTAACACAAACAATTCATATCTCACGATTAGTTTGGTACAGTACAGGTAATGATTATTTTATCAGGCTCAAACACATACAAATCATTGTCCAAATTTTAACAAGTTTCTTGCAATGCAATTATTATATAAATAAAATCCTTATTTCTTGACGAATATTTCATATCTGCCTGTCTTCATCATCATCATCAGCCTATGTTCGTCCACTCCTGGACATAGTGGCGTATTATGGGAGAGGCCCATAATACGCCACTCAGCCCAATCCTAGGTCTTACGTTTCCAAGCGCCACCAGCCATCTTTCGTATATCGTCACTCCATCTAGTCTCAGGACGTCCTACACTACGTTTACCGAGTATCTGCCTGTGACGTAGCGTAAATAT